>JAUESO010000615.1:0-1422500 GCA_030914385.1 Drosophila antonietae
TTTTGTTTATTTAGTTTTCCTCAAATTTTGTTAAAATGTTGTTTTAATGTTTGAATTTTTAAAACAAATTTTTTTTTTGTAATTTTTCATTATATCAATTTTTTTTGTAATTCTCTGCAAAGGTTTTTATGTCTCAGCGGCTGGCCGCACTTACTTTCCGTCTTTTTTACTTATATATTTTTTTCTTCAATTTTTAAAATTTTAATAAATATACACCCTGCCACTATTGGCTCTCATAAAGCGTGTTATTTTGTTTATATCACACATATATATACCTGTAGCATTTTTTATAAATTTTTGTTGAATATTTCTATAATATATGATCTAGTATTATATTGCTGTGTATTTATATCCTAATTTTAAATTGCTTTTTATTATTTCTTAGGCTTTTGCTGTTCTTCACTAATCTGTTACTATTTATTTTAATTCTAATGCTTAAACTGTTTTGTTGGCTCATCTCTAATCGTTGACTATTTTTTTTTTTCATCAGTTTATTGCTCATGCATCAACATTTGTTGTGTAATTTCTTTTTTTTTATTCATTAAGTTTGACTCTTACCACTTTTTTACTTTATTTATTTTTCTTGTTGGCTTTGGTTCACGCCGTCTGTACTTCCCGGCCCTCCCCCCTTTTTTTTTTTAAACACACCTACATATATATACTATATATAACTATATCTATCATATTTATATATCCCCGTTCCTTTCCCACGTTTTATGTTAATTTAAGTTTTTTTGTTACTAATTATTTCTATGCTATTTTTTTTTTATAATTTGTCTTGTTCAGTTATTTAACTTTTGCGTTGCATTGTGTCCAGTCTCAAAAGTAATGCTATTGATTTTCGTTCTTCTTTTCTTTTGTTTTTTTTTCTTTCTTCTCTTCTTGTTTTATTTTCATATGTTGTATGGCTGACCAAATCTTCTCTACACACACAATATTACCCAACCACAACAACTAAACAACACAAACAAACTAATGTTGTCCCTCTCTACAACCATACCTAATTAAAAATATATAAACACACAATTAACAAGAATAAATATACAAAAATAAATCAATTTGAGTATACGCGCCAATGCGGGGGTCTCACTTGGAACTAGTGGAACGCTGTCGTGTTGGCATGCCACTGGTAACGCTCGCGAGGCGTTCAGCCTCTGGTGTTTTTTCCTCCCACCGATTGGTCTGTTGGATACTGCAACCACTGGAATATGGCCGGCATCAATCTGCCGCTGCGGCTGCATTGAACTGAAAAACGCCAACAATTGCGTACGGCTTAAGAAAATAACGAGCCGGGCACAACGTCTAACGCCGTGTAACACAGTAAAAACAGCATAAGATTTATCCGGCGGTGGGCCAGCTGAAGCCACCTGTCCGAAGGCGAGGCCACGGCGCTGATGCTGAAAGCCGTGGCCGAGAAGCAGGCAGATACCGCTGCTGCGTCAGCAGCGCAGCGGCGGCGGCGGCCATAGCAGCGTGCAGATCTGACTAACGGCGAAGAGAATCTTAGCACTGGCGGCGGCAGCGTCAGCGGTGGCAATGGCAACAACAGCAACAGCGATTATCCCATCACGCTCACTGGCGCTGTTTCGCTGGCCGATGTGGGTCCGGCTGGACTTTGTCATATCAATATATTGAATAGCATCAGCGCCATGAACAATCTCATCAGCGGCAGCACAGCTGGATCTGGCAGTGGCGGATCGGCTGGTGGTGGTAGCGTCACATTGAGCGCCGCAGCTGCCGGCAGCAGCAGCAGCAGTGGCAACAACAACAACAATAACAATGGCAACAACAGCAACATGGCTGGCGCTGACAACGGTGCTGGACACCCATGTCCCGTTTGTGGACGCGTCTACAAGTTGAAGTCATCGCTGCGTAATCATCAGAAATGGGAATGCGGCAAGGAGCCGCAATTCCAATGCCCCTTCTGTGTCTATCGTGCCAAGCAAAAGATGCACATCGGCCGTCACATGGAGCGCATGCACAAGGAGAAGTTCAAACTGATGATGACAAGAGTTCATTAGTGCATCATCGGTGCGGCCCACTGGGTGGTGCGGTGTGGTGGCGAATGCCCTGGACACGGAACCGCGTGGGAAGCGCCGCGGCCGAGCAGTGGCAGCCGCATCTGCAGGCCGCGGCTTCTGGCCAATACGCCAGAGTTCTCATAGCCATTTCCATGAGTGGGAAATTGGAAAACGTGAAACGTGTATAAATTCTTTTTATAATGTAAAAACTATATATCCAGGGATATCATGCAGAAGAGAAAGCAATCAAGGAAATGAAAATTACACTAAAAAAAAAACAACCAACAATACTACATCACCACCACCTAGCTCTCGGTGTTTCCTTTATACGGAATACGGAATCAGTGTGCAATTATATTAAAAAAAAAAGGAAACACAAAAAAAAAAAAAAAAAACCTAAAAACCCTAATTCTCACAGCAAAAATAGTAATGATAATAACGCCTTGGAAATTGTAAAATTTTTCAAAAAACAAACAAAACAATTTTGTTGGCAAAGCACAACAAAACCAATTTAGCCATTTTTTTGCATAAACATATTGTTTGTTATTGTTATTAATTTTTTTAACAAAAAAAAGTCAAGTGCACAGCAAAAATTTTTTTAAAAACATATTTTTGTTACTTTAACAGCAAAGTGATCAGTAAAATGATTTTACATAAAAAAAAAACCACCAATTTCACAAACACAGCTTCCACAATTAAAAAAAAGACCCCTATAAAATAAAGACACAAATTGTACAATGAAACATAAAATTAGTTAGCTTAGAACTTAGTTATAGTTCAGATATTATATATACTATATATTATATATATAATATATATATATTAGTAATATATATAGGTTTATAGCAAACGGCGGTGCGAGCATTCAACTCGTGTATAGTCTTTTTTTACAAATAAAGCTTTTCCGAACTCAAGCGTATTAAGAATATTAGTTAAACGAAACGATAACCTTAAAAAATAAAAAAAATAAATAATAATACAAACTTTTTAGAGCTATCTAGCATTAGAATTCACAAAAAATAAATAATAAAATAATAAACACAAACATTTCATGGCCAAACCAACTATAAAGAAGATACCTAAATAATCATAATAAATAAAACAACAGTTACAGTTCACACCGTTACACCTACAATTCATAAACAAACACACAAGATACCTCAGCGAAAACAAACACAAAACATATTAGTCTAAAGGCTTAAAACTATCTCAAAACTGAATTTAGATTTTTTTCTTTAATTTAGTTTTCTTTTATGGTTTAGGTCAGCAAAGTGAAAGAAGTTTAAAAAGTGCCTTTTGAAATTGAAAACAGTCACAAAAAAAAAAGATATAAAACTAAAAAGAAAATTTACTTTAAAAATTTAATACTGAATGCAAACGATAATATTAAAAAAACTCCACTAAACCATATCAGTTAGTTTTGTTAAGCCAAGTCACTAACTAAAGTGTCCAAAAGTGTCCAGATATTTTATTCTATTATTATATTACTATTACTCGTTATTATTAATATGATTAATGGTAACGAGTAAATATTTTATTTTATTTTTTTTTTTTTTTGCAATACAAAAACATGAATACACAGTTAAACTTATGTACTTCGTTTTGTGTTTCACATTTAGGCAGGAAACAGAGTAAGAGAACAGGGCGCAACTTAGCTGAGCTACGTTGACAATCGAAAAACTAGAAATGAAGGAATAAACAACTATCAATTAAAAATTAAAAAAACAACAAGAAACAAGCAGACCAAACACACCGCAACAATACGTTCACATGGCACTTAAGTTATTTTTTAGATATTTAATAAACGATATATAAATATTATTTTGATTTATATATATATACATTATAATATTTTTTTCTTATTTTGTATGTTCATTTTGCTGATTAAAGCGTAATTTTATTTGATAGTTTTCATTAACAACTTTTATATGCTAATTTTTTTTTTTTTTTTAAACAAACAATAATTCTATAGATGATTTATAAACAATTAAGATAAACTCATTACAAAACAACACTGCACATTCACAGCAACAGCGATAAAAACCGTTGCCAGTCAAATCTGTGCACGTTACAAAGCAAATATAACATTTAATTAACATGAAAAATCTCGAATCATATTAATTAATTTTCTGTTTGCTAAAAATTAAAATTAAAATCGATTTGGTTATATTCAAGCGGTGTTGGGGCCTAAGTAGCGTTCTTTATAAAATGAAGATACAAATTGAGTAAAATAAAAAAATAATTAACCAAATCATAAAAAAAAAAAACAAAACCAAACACCTCTTAAGGCCAAAGAAAAATTCAAATTTCTAAAAAAAAAAAGTTTTACTTATCTTACAAAAATCTTGTTTGAACAATTTTGGTTATAAAACTGGCACACACAAAAAATGTCGATACACATTAAAAAAAATAATATAAATACATTAAAATGTTTATGTTTACGAAGCAAACACTTAAAAAGAACACAAATACTCATTAAAAGTAAAAGCAAAGTATAGTAACAGTTCTATATAGTTAAAACTATATATAAAACTAAATATGTATAATTAATATATATCTACTATATGACATTATATTTATTTTTTTTCTATGCGTCGCTTGTAAAACATTTTTGTAAATTGATATATATATATATAATATATATTATATATTATTATTATATAAAGAAATAAAAAATTAAACGAAGAATACAATCAATGTGAGAAATATACAAATTCATGTAATAAATCGCAAAAAGACAGAAACTTGTTTGTTATGGTGCGTTAAGATTATTCTGTTATTTATTATCATTATTATTATTCATCATATTTCTTTTTCTTATTATTATTATCGATGCGAATTATATGATTTATTTGATTTTTTTATGCAGCCCTTAGTTTATGTAGCGTACTGCTTGTAAGTATATTTATTATATTATTTCATATCATTTCCTTTTTTTTTGTAATATGAAAGTTCAAATGAATTTAATAATTATAAATAAATAATGAATAGGGCACATGTTTAGGCACACATTTAATATTAACAAAATTTTCGAAACACTCATTTCTAGGTTACATCTGAATTATCCGTTTTTTATAATTCTCACTAATATGTGCCTATTTTGTATATGAAATTTTGCAGATGATAACGGACAACTGGACTCTGGAGAATCACGAATTCGTGTACGCAACTGGCTCATGTTGGCGGATCAGTCGATGATTGGCAAGAACGACGAGACAGGTATTTACAAACAGTTTTCCAGTTTGTTTAGTTTTTAAATGATTTCTTTTTATATATTTATGATAATTTTCTATTATATAAGTTTATATAATATTATTTTATTTTGTTCTTTATAAGTTATGTAATGCTTGACAGAGTTTTGTAATTTTATATAGATGAATATTATATAAAATTATTATTTATTATTATTTAAATTCAATAAAATAAATTTAATATTTAAGGATTTTGTTTGTCAGCAAAAATCGATGTATCAAAGGCAGCAGATACAAAAAAAAAAATTTGTTTTTTAAATGTTAATAATTAATTAGTACAATTTGTACCCATCGTATTGCCTTATATTCACACACTTTTCGATTTATGACTCTGTCAGGTTATTTAATGCGTCGGCTAGCTGTTGTCCAAGCCCCAACGCTTTGTTATTCTTATTGCTGTGAAACTCGTTTATTTTTGTTGTTGAATAATGTTTCGTTTTCTTTTTACAGTCTTTATTTTGCAATACAATTTACATTTTGTTTTGTAAGCGCCCTATACACACTGCGGCAAATACTCATATCATTTCACATAATTTTTGATTTGTTTTGTTTCTTTCTTAAAAGCAAATATTTCTCACTAAATAACTGACCTAACATTTCCTTAATACAATTTCTATTTTCATGCGGCAAATTGAAAAGAAAAAAAAAAAAAAAAAAAAAAAAAAAATCAAAACTAAAACAATAAAAAAATTAATAATCATTGCTAACACCAACTAACTAACTAAAAAACCAAATAATATCCAAAATCGAAAAAAAAAGACAAACTAACTCCGAGCAAAAAGCCAAACATAAACGCTGCTAAAAACACTAACAATGCCTGCACCAAGGCGCCAACGACACCCGCAACAATCAGCACAACGCCGTCTGCGACGACGAGAACGCTCAACAACATCACCAACAGCAGCAGCAACAACAACAACAATAATAATGTTGTCGGCGATAAAACCAACAACATCGGCAACAGCAGCTGTTTGCCCGTTCTGGATCCAAAGACACAAACGGTGACACGTATTGGAAGTATTGGACGCACAACGATCGCGTGCATCACGCCGGCATCCAGTTTGAAGAATAGCTCAAACAATTGCAATGTGGATGCCGCTTCGGCTGCGGCGCTGGCCGCTGCAGGCGTGGAGCTGGATAGCATTGATGATGCCATGACGGAGGTGATAGTGAAAATTGAGAATCCAGAGAATGTGTCGCTCAATGGCGATGAGGCTGTGTGCAATGAGGCTATCGATGATGAGAATACATTTGACTATGATCTAAAGCTGGCCAGTCCCTTGTCCTGGACCTACGATGCGGTCAAGATTGAGAATGAAGAGTTTGAGGATAGCTATCTCATGGATAACGATGATGATGATGATGATCTATTGACCACGGCTGCCGCCTCACAGAAGCATGCCAAGCAATCGAACGAGAAGCAACAGCGAAACATCAATAGCAACAACAACGGCAGCAACAGCAATAAAATACTGTTGAGCACACAGCAGCAACAGCAACTGTTGCTGGAGCAGCAGCAACATCTGCAGCATCTACAATTGCAACCCACCAGCCAATCGCTGCAAATCAAGCTGCCCACCATACCGGCGACCATAACCACCATTGCAGCGGCAGTACCACAACAGAAGCAGCCCATTGCCAGCACGAGCAACAACAGTAATATAACCGCGCCAATTCGACATTGCTCTCCAGCAAACTGGGCCTCAATATGGATGCACAGAACATGAATTTGCATTGGTCACACACGGACGACAATCGGTATCGTATTCTGGTGCAGAACAAGCGTATGCGCAAGGAGTCGCTGGAGCATTCGGCCGATATGATCTACAATGCGGACATTGAGAAGCCATGGGTGTGCCGTAACTGCAATCGCACCTACAAGTGGAAGAACAGTCTCAAGTGTCATCTGAAGAATGAGTGCGGCTTGCCGCCACGCTATTTCTGCAGCAAGATGTGCGGCTATGCGACGAATGTGCACAGCAATCTGAAGAGGCATTTGAATACCAAGTGTCGCGATCGTGAGAAGGACGATGAGGAGAAAGAGAAGGAGAAGGATAAGGATAGAAAACTGGCGCCCGTCACTGTCAATGTGGGCAATAGCAACAGCAACAGTGCACTGGCGGGCAACGTCAGCAGCGGCAACAACAACAACAACAACAATGGCAGCGGCAATATCAACACCAATACCAATACGAATGCGAGCAACAACAACAGCAGCAACAGCAACAGCAGCACCTACACACTGGTCTTTCAGAACGAATAGAAGCTCGAGGCATATGGAGATGTTGTACAAATAAGCTACGGGTAGCTATGGCAGCTGGTAAATGACAACAGCAGTGGCATACAGCATGTCACATGCAACATGCAACAAGAAGAAGACAAACTTCACTTAGTACAAATTAAGTTTTTGTTGTAACTCCTCTATTTGTTTTTTACATTTCTAATAACAATTTTGTGTGCAATGTTTGTTGCTGTTATTCGAAAAAAAAAAATAAGAAAAGTGAAAACAATTGGGCATTTATCATTAGATTTTTTGTTAAAATATATTTAAATATATTTCAGTATTTCATTCGTGCCATGTTGCATGCCACACACGCTGTCTGCCAGCCAGTTGCAAAAGCAACCTAAGAAAAAAAAAAAAAAGGGAAAAAACTAACAAACAAAAAAATGACAAAAAATTAGTTTTAGTTGGCAATACAAAAGGCGACATTTTTGTATTGTTTTAGCGAATTCTCAAAAGAAAATCTAAAAAAATACGAAACGCAAATAACGTGTAAATTTTTTCCGAGAAAAATCTCACACAAAACGCAAGAAATTATATAACTAGTCACAGCAAAATTGTTTAACTATAAATGAAAAAAAAAAAAAAAAAAAAAAAGAATGAACAAAAACTTATACCAAAAAGAATTTTTGTATTAATTATTAATTTTAAAGCAAAACAAATCTAAACCAAAAAATCTTATGCATGGCATGAACACGCGCCCCCTAACTAAAAAAAAAAAAAAAGGAAAAAAAAAGAAAAAAAAAATACTTATACAGACATATACACAAACACACTCACACATAGTACATATATAAATGATGTACATCTAAATAAAAAAAAAAAAAGGAGAGAAATCTTGAAATGCAAATTCATTATTTTTATTTTATTTGCAATTGAATTTTTCTCATTCTTATTCATCCATTGGTTAGTAACATTTTTCAAACTACATTCCAATCTTCGGGCATTACCTATGTTAGAATTGCTTTATATATATACATATATATACACATATATGATAATGAGAACAAGTTCTAGTCAAAAAAACAAAAAAGACATGATTATCTATATTAAAATAATAATAATACAAGAATATGTATTAATATAATAAATAATATCTATAAAAATAATTTGAAAATTAGACAAATATTATTATGATTAATTCTAAAATAATGTTTTAATTTTTAAATTAAAAATATCATCAAATGCTTTTCTAAAAATTGTCAAAAAAAAATAAAATAAAATAAATTACACAAAATTGTTAGTCTTAAAATTTAACAAAATAAAACCCGGCCATAAGAAAATGTAACACACAAATACAGTCACACAAGTTTCATATGTAAAAAAAAAAAAAAAAATGAATAGAACAAAATTTGAAAACGCCTACGAAAAATCTCAAAATATATAAAATAATAAGTCTAAGATCCTACACACACACATACATATACACACACACACACACACACACATGCGAATTGCAAAGTAAAAATTCTACAATTATTATGTATTCCCTTTGAAATGAATATATCGTAATTATTGCCGGCTATATGTATTAAATAAAAACAAAATTCGAAATACAATTAAAAGCAAATGTCAAAACAAAAAATAACCAAAAATCAAAGTTGTATTTATTTTAATTGTACAAAAAAACGTGAAACAATCTTTTTTCCCTACCAGTCATAAAAAAAACTCATCCGCCATGAATCCAATGTGCATATATATTGTATATGCTCATATACAAATCATGCTTCCCAAATATCTATCCCAAAAACTTATCCAGCAAATTCCCAAGAAAATCGTCCAGATACATATATATGTATATATATGAATATCTAGCTAAGAATCAATACTAATCAGATCTCTATTTCAGGTGGATGTTGTCCGGTTGGATGTTGATTGAGATCGATGAGAGAGAGAGAGAGAGAGAAAGAGAGCGAGAGTATATAGATCTCTGTGCTGGCACAACAAATCCATACATGAATGCAGTTTATGGTGTAGCCCTATCTAATTGTTGTTTGCATGCTCTCTTAACCTACTATACTACAACTCTACATAACTAGACAACAGTGTAACTGCTGCTTAGATATCCTCTATATACATACATATATATATCTATATATATATATATATACCTATTAAATCAACTATTAGTTACGTATGTGTATGTACATGTTTTATTGAAACAAGGAGTCGCCCCATGAGGAGCTGCTCATATTGATGATGCTGTTAAATAACTAGTACATGAACATATTATCTTAAATTATACATCTATATAACTCTTAACTTTGTATGAATATCTCTTTTAATTAGAAAATTTGTAGATTTGTTTTTCAAACAATTTTTTTTTTATTCCTTTCTGTTTTGTATTGCTGCAGGTTATTCTTAAGTTTTACTCTTTGCGCTCATTCTAGTATCTATCTCTACAAATATATATATCTCTATTTTTAATATAAATAGCCTTTAATTATTTATACTATTATTATATATAAAAAATTGAAAATTGATGAAATCAATTTAGTTTGTAAAAAAAAAAGTTTTTATAAATATTTAATTTTCTATCAACATTAAAAAAATTTTAGATTTTAGATTTGTAGCTACCATAACTTAAAAAAAAAAAAAAAAAATGAACAAATCGTAAACTTATGCATGCGTATTTTTTATATATAAAAAAAAAAATTATTGTCTAGGTTCTAGCTGCCTCTATATATAAATGTATATACGGGCGCAGCTCATATTGATTTATAAGTTCTCTTCTAAGTCTCGAAGCGTTGCGATTCTTCTAAAGCACACAAACATTTTATACAATTAGTAACAACAAATGTGTTTTATCTATTATGAAAATAATAATAATAATTTTTTATATATACATATATATTTGTGACTAACAGAAAATCCGTACAAAATATTTATATATTCATTTGTAACTTTTTTTTTTTTTTGCTTAGCCCAATTTGTATTTAATGTAACTTACACTCGATTTAATGTTGTTTACACACATACACACACAACACATACACACACATACTTATAAACATTGTGTTCATTGAAATTTTGTTAATTTTATTATAATATTTTTTTTCATGAACATTTTTTAAGCAGCGTTTTACACAATTGATAAACATATTTATATCGTGAACATCTCAACATTTTACTTTAGATACAAGCAGCGCCTACTCACGCACACAAACAAACACACACTACACACATACACACACCCACACCACACACCCACACGCACACACACACCTATTGCCATGCACCACAACACCACAAACCCAAACAAAAAAAAAAAAAAAATTCACTCAAAAAGTTAAATGAAACGCAACATTTTTAACGACTTTTCACGGTAATAAATTCAATTTTAATATTTACATATATATATATAACTATCTCTATATTCTTTTGGTTCGATTACGTTTCCAATTAGATCTTAGGACTTATAATTTGTATATCTCTAAAAAAAAAGAAAGAAAAAGTAAACAGTAAATACTATGACCAGCGTTTTGTTTGAAGTGAAACACTTGATTAACATTGCATCTACATTTTGACTCTTTGTCTTCCTCGTCTGCAGAATTTGCGCATTGCGGCCAGGGAGCCAGGGCGTGCAGCCCGCAGACGTCAGCGATGTATCCATATTATATGCAAGTGAAGGCCAGTCCCGATACCAGTCCCATTGCCTCGCCCAAGCCAATTATCAAATCCGAGCATGCCAGCCTTATGGATGACAACGAGCACGAGTTGCGCATTGATATCGGACCGGGCACACCCACCCATGGACATGGTCATGGTCATGCTCATGGGCGGCATGGCAATAATGGGGACAACGATGACAGCAATAATAACAACGAGGATGATGAGGATAACCACGAGGATAGCGGCGATAAGCCCTTTGATCTGCGCATGGGCATTGCCAAGGTGCTAGTAGCTGCAGCGCATAGCGGCATTTCGCTAAGCCATCACCATCATCATCATCATCAGCAGCAACAGCAGCATCAACAGCAACAACAGCTGGCCCAGCTAATACATCAGTCCAGTTCCGACGAGCCGCTGCGCCGCTACAGCAGCAGCAGCAGCGTCGGCATTGCACCCACCGTGTTGCCCAGCAACAGCAACAGTAGTTTGGTGGACTCCAAGGCGGTGATGGCGGCGGCCGTTGCTGCTGCGGCAGCCAATAATACAAGTGCCTCGACGAGCGGCGGTGCATCGACATCGGCTGCAGCGGCAGCGGCAGCAGCAGCTGCTGCAGCAGCGGCCGCTGCCGGACTCGTCCCATCAAATGCTGGCGCTGCTCTAGGCGCTGGCGTGCCACCGGGTGGCGGTAGCTGGAGTGGTGTTGGCGGTAGTGGCGGTGGCGGTGGTGCTGGTGGTGCTGGCGGTGGTGCCTATGCCTGCGATCGTTGCGGCAACACCTATGCCCGTCCACACAGCCTCAATCGACATGTGCGCTTCGAGTGCGGCGTGGAGCCCCAATTCGAATGCCCCATCTGTCACAAGAAGTCCAAGCACAAACACAATCTCGTGCTGCACATGCGTACGCACCAACATCGATGATACAATCGACAGCGATTGCAATGACGTCAGCAACTGGTTGCTGTTGCTGCCACTGCTGCTGCCGCTGCTGCCACTGCTGCCACTGCTGCTGCTACAGCTACTGCAACTGCTGCTGTTGCCACTAGTTAGTTAGCCATGTTTCACTGCAGTCCAGTTCAGTTCAGTCCAAGAAACAACAACAAAGAGAAAACAAACCGAAAGAGTAGAGTGCGCGTTGTTTTTTTTTTTCAAATGATCTTGAAAATATATAGTCGCTTTTTTTTATATATATTTACAAATATATATAAAAGATATATATAGATATGTATACAACTACATACAGAGCATGCATAAAAGCCGTCAATGTGAAAGAAATATTAACAAATTCTAATCCCTAGTTTCATATATATATTTCTTTTTCTTCGTTCTTAATAGTTTTTCTTTTGATTTTCAATTTTCCATATAATATTCAATGTATATATATGAGCAGTGGGCGGCGCGTGAGAGTGCGAATATTTGTTATTGTTGTTGCTATTGTTAAAATGTGTGTAACATCCTTAGAAAACTCAATGATCTCAATGAATTTTTCTTTATTGTGGTGTAAAACAGAAACAAGGAAAAATTAATGCATTTGTGTAGAAAAATGATGGAAGTTGACGAGGTAACAAAAGTCAGAGAGCAAGAGAGAGTAGAGAGAGAGAGAGAAAAAAAAGCAGCAAAAAAAAAAAAAAAACGCAAAACATTCACATTAATTTTAGCGTAATTTATTTATTATAAAACAAAAACAAACATAATAACAAAAACAAAAATTATGAAAGTAAAATGAAGTGATCCAAATGGATTCAACTTTCGACACTCTCACGCGCTTGCTGCAATTAATATTTTATCTTTTTTTTTTTAGATATATTTCTTTTTCTGGGGCAATAGTTAAACTTAATAAACTTAAAAAAAAAAAAACAAGTAAAACAATAATATTTGCATACATTATATATATATCTATGTAAATAATGTAAAAACAATAACAACAACAAGATAACAGCATATGTATGTATGTATTGAAATACCAACAGTCAATCGCTTAGTCAGTCAAAAACAAAAATGAAAAGAAGAAGAAAAAACCAATTTAGAAACTAAGTTAGTTTAAGCTTTAAGGCAACGATAAAGCGTAACTAAATCTAAATGGACATGTGCAATAAGCTAAAAACAAGAACACAGACAGCAAACAAAAAGAACACTAAAACAAAAACGAATTAAAAAAAAAAAAACAAAAAAAAAACTAAAAAATCTTGTGCAATATGCAAAACATGAAAATCCCAAAATCAAAACCAATGAAAATGCAAAGAAAAAAGCAAAAAAAAAAAAAAAAAATATCACAGCGCACAATCAAGTTGTAAATGTTATTATTTTGATGTTTTTTATGTATACAAATTTTATTTTTGTTTAATTTTCCAATTTATTCACATTATATTTGTTTGTTAGCTACGCGCCATCAAAGCCACAAAAAAAAAAAAAAAAACATTTATTGTTAGTGCAACGCAACGATCTCTAAACAAACTTTTCAAAAATACAAAAACAACAAATTTATTAATTTATCTTGTGCTCATTCCATGAAAAAAAAAAACAAACAAACAAAATTCGTTTATTTTTTTTTTAAATAATTATTATTTATTTATGACGAACACAAAATGTGATAGGCGGCAATTTTTTCGTTTGACCAAAAAGAAACAAACAAAAAATGCTAAACAAAATTATTAATTTATATTAAAAAAAAATACAAAAAACAAAAAATCATTTGGCCCTGTGGCTGCAAATGGCGCGTGCAAACAATTAAAACAGTTATTAACAATATATGTATATCTATATAAATATGGCAAGCAACATGTACAAGTGTGAGCAAATCAATTGGCATTATAAAGTTAAAGTTAAAGTTAATGTTAGGGACAAAACTCGCATCGAGTCACAGTCAAGAGACGAGAGTAGGTCGATGATGGAGCAGGAGAAGGAGGAGGAGGCGGAGAAGGTTGGAAATGAAGTCAAGAAGAGTCAAGTAAATGAGAAATAATTGGTATGTGATATAATGAATATAGTCCTCATTGTAATTAATATAATATTATTAATTTTTCTTGTTGTTAATACACACACACACGAACACGAACACACACACACAGACACGAACACATGTTACATTATTTATTTTTAAATATTTTTCAAAATTTATTTCAAACCAAGCAAATCACATAATGTTGCCGCGAAAACTTGTTAAAAACAAAAGTTAATATAATTATAAAAAAGAAAATTTAACATAGTTATCAATTAAAAAATTTATAAATTGTTTTAAAAAATCATAAGGAAAAGGTTTAAATCATGAGCTTAACTGAAACTCGTTGCTTAGGTACTTTAAAAACAATAATATTGTAAAATAAAATATATATACATAAATATATATATATATATATATATATATATATATATATATATATATATACACACACACATACACACACACACACACACATAGAGGGGCGCAATGTAATTTTCGTTAGCAGTTTGTGCCACAAAATATGTGATAACAATTTAATTTGTACAACAGACAAAAAAAAAACAAAAACAAACAACTAATTGGCACAAATTCTAGCAAAAACAAATTAAAAAAAAAAAATATATATATATAAATATAAAATATATTAACATCACACAAAACATGCGAATATTAAAAATTTTAATATAAATTGTGCAAATAAAAGGAGAAAAAAAAAGAAATACAAAATTCTTGTCGGTCAGTATTCGAATTACGTGAGGAAAAAAATTTAAAAAAAAAGAATGAAAAGGAAACAACAAAATTTATATTTAAATTGTTATTATTTTATATGTATATGTTTTTTTCTGTTAACAATCAGGCAACTTTTCTAATTGGCAAACAAATTCAAACAAACATGTATAAAAAAAATATGTATATAATAATATATATATATTAACAAGAACTTAGCATTGCTTTTGCGCTAGTCAATTACGTGAGTTTGCTTTGCTTCTTTTATTATTTTTTTTATTCTTGTTATACTTAATTAAAAAAGAAAAGTGAAAAATGTGGTAATAGAAAACGAGAGAGAGAGAGAGGAAAAGTTTCACAATCGATATATATGATATGTAATTGTGTGTCCTTTTTTTTTAACAATTATAATCTAATGCAATTATTTAACTTTGTCTATTAAGGTTGTGGTTCTTATTTATACATCTAAATAATTTTTTAAAAATACTTTTCTAAGCAAAAAAAAAAAAAAAAAACAAAAAATCGAAAAAAAAAAATCGAAAAAATCAAGCAACATTTTAATTTATCAACAGCGCATGTGATGGACTCAAAGTTGATCAAGTGGGCCAGCAGCATATAGTATACCTATATATATATCTCATATATATAAATATATGTATAAATGTAGCTAATACAAGACAAGCCTAGACATTGGACTTTGAGTCATATAGTTAAAAAAAAAAAAGTGTTAATGAAGAAGAAAACAATGGACATAATGAAGAGCATGTGATAAATTCAATATAATTTTGATTAACAACCAATTTACTAACACATACACACACACACACACATTGAGAGAGTATAGCTATGTATGTTTGTAATTATATTTAAGTAGCGCTTATGCAACTATACCCATACATACACACACACACACCTAGAACATCTAGTTTATATGATCAATTTAAAAAAAAAAAAACAAATTGAAGAGAAAAACGAAAAATGAATATTTGTATGCACAGAGCTTTGGATCTTTGATATCATATACATAAATGAATAAATCAATTCAATCCAATCCAATCCAATCCAATTCAAGTACCATCCCGAACAATAGCAACAAAATATTTTTTGAGAAATTGTACTAAAACAGCAAACAATTCTAATATATAATATATGCTAACAAATATGTCTTTAATTTCAATTTATATATTCTTTTATTATTTTTGGTAAGCCTTAAACGAATGGAATGTATCTATATAACTTAAAATGAACTAAACATACATATGAAACAAAGAGTTTACTACTACTAATACTAAACACATACACACACACACACACATACACTTGAAACAAACACACACACACAAAACGTTGTAAACAAGGAGCTGTGAATGTAAAATTATATATAAATATTTAAAGCAACAAAAAAAAAAAGTAAATATAATATATATTATATATGTACCTAGAGTTACATATGCATACATAAAAACAAGCAAAATCGATGTGATCAATTGTGATTGTTAAGAGAAAAAAATAAAACAACAAGAGATAGTTATGTGAATTGAATTTGAACGGCATAGGCAAGCGGGGCAATAGGTTTTGGATAACATTGAACGGGCTTTTCTTAAAAACAAAAATATAATAAAAAAAAGTATAAAAAAAATTTACACAGATTACAGTAGACACAACTACAACTACACTACACACACTCACACACACACACATACACTTTTAAGTTGTTTGTATTTAGCTATCCAATAATTTACTTCTTCCTTGTTTATATTTTTCTCTTTAAAACTAATACAAATCATATAGTAGCATATTTACAAAAATAAAAAAATTAAAAACATATAAATGAAAGCAACACGTCAAATGGGGTTTTTTATGTACATGTAACAATAACAAGAAATTAGCCTTAAGTTACACACACACACACATACACAGGTGTGTGTATATGTAATTGTAAATTATAAATTAAATAATTGTTAATTGCTGTTCACGCACGCTAAAACAAAACTCAAGAGTCATTTGCCTAAAATCTAAACTAAAATAATATAAAAAAAAATATATATCTAAAAATATAAAAAATAATAGGAAATTCTAAAAATTTTGCAAAATGAAAAATCTAATTTCTATATTAAAAATTTAAACAATAAATAAAAACTAGGCTTAGTTTATGCAAATAACGAAATTTACAACAAACCCCCCAAACAAAACAATTGTTAATAATTACAAAATTCGGCTTTCACACATTTGCGACTAGTTGAAAATAAATTAAAATTTAAAGCAGATATTTCTAAAATCGAACATAAAAATAAAAAATGAATTATCTAACACACAAATTAGCATTTGAAATGCCAGCTGTTAGAATATTTTTGAAAAAAGTGTGCTTAAACTAAAAAACAGTTTATAAATGCAAAAATGCAGAAAAATAAAATGAACGATTAGCAAAAAATAAAAATAAATAATTATATATATATTTATATATATGTGTGTAAAAAGCCGAAAAACGCCTTAAAACATTTTATGAAACTATTTTATTATTATGTATAATAGAAAATGAAAAGGTATATAAAATTAAATGAAAAATCAATGTGGAAATGTAAAACGAGTAAACGATTTAATTAGTTATAAGTAAAAACAGGAAAAACAACTAAGTTTAAAAATATATATATTATATTAAAAAACCAAAAAAAAAAAAGATAAAACAAAATGACTTTACTTATAATAAAAACAAAACAAATTTTTGTTCTTTCAGCTGCTGTGTTCCATGCAAAAAAAAAAAAAAAAAAAAAAAATGTGTATATTTTATTTTAAAAACAAAACTAACTTGAATTTTTCTCTTCTTCTAGGTGCACTCGCACACTGGATGGATATGTAGAGCCCAAACTAATATGGCTATAGAGTGAGAAACCCCTTCAGCAGCATTTGATTTCGATTCGATTTTTGTATTGTATTTTGAGAAGAAAATATGAAGAAATCAAATTAATTCCTATTTATAATTACGAAAGAAATCTTACTAAATATACTGATAAACCTATGTAATTATATTGCTGTATTGTTATAGTCTTTTTCAATGCACCAAACCACACAACAACAACAGCAACAAGAACAACAAACACACGCCCCATTTGAGTAACGATTGTAAGAAATTGTTTTTGTTATTGTTTCTGTTTACTAGTTGTTTCACTCGTTTATTGATCTTACTGTAAATAATTAATAAACTCTTTTCTGTTGGCGCTTTTTAGATATAGGGGGTCTAAGTGTGCATACATCATGTGCTTATCATAAACAGCAACTGCATCAACTGCCATCATGCCAATCATCCATCTCTCCATCATCATCATCATCATCATTATCATCATCATCATCATCATCATCAGCAGCAGCAGCAAGTGCGCTCCATCCACGTTTTGGGATGTCAGTCATAAGAAATCATAAACCACATCAACAACAACAACACCAACAACAACGCAGTATTTGTATCTAGCGGTAGTTGACATAACACTAAGTACCACTTCAGTATCTTTTAGCTATATATTTATATATATTATAAATATATATCTTTTAAATATAAATATATTTTTTTATTATAATTTGTCTAAGTTTAGCTTTTTTTTTTTTTTTTTTTAGTTTATGTTGTTTTTATTTCTTTTATTTAATTTATTTTCGTTTTGCTTGCTTTGCCTTTAAATTAATTAATTTGTTTATTGTTATGTTTCGTTCTTGTTTATTTTTCATCGCACACACAACCAACTACGCATCCAAAAAGCAGACATCTATCCCATATTGGGCAGTCTGCTGGGCGTGGACACGTCGACGAATGCGAATGCCAGCAGCGGCCTAGACACGGCCATTGGCGACTTCTATGGCTACATCAGCAGCAACAACAACAACAACACCAATAATAATAATAATAATAATAGCAGCAGCAATAACAACAACAACAACAACAGCAGCAGTCACATACATGCCACAACATCCGCGTCGAATGCCTCTGCAGCCAGCAGCAATATCCTGCGTGCAGGACACGCCAGCAGTTTGTCACGTGATTCATTTATGCAATGCAAACACTGCAATCGCTACTATAAATCGCATCAGAAGCTACAGGAGCATGTGCGCAAATACTGTCTGAAGCAAAAGAAATACAAGTGCGTGTCCTGTGAGTATCGATCCCGGCGCAAGGATCATGTGCTGCGGCATGCCAAACGCAAGCATTGCATGCTCTATGAGCGATTGCGCCACGATGAGGAGAGTCTCTATGTCATACGCAACGAGGATGATCAGAGCAATGATGATAATGACAATGATGGCGACAATGATGGCGACAATGATAATGACCATGAGGTCGAGGATGCCGATGGCGGTGGCATGGACAGCGATGTTGCTGCCGCACTATGCGAAATCAATTTCGATTTCGCGGGACGTGATCTGACCATAACGGCTGTGCCCATGCTGCAGGAGAGCGACGAAGATGATGATGACTATGATGAGGATGGCTAAGAGTGTCCAAGTGTCTGCAACTCTCTCACACGCTCTCACTTACTCTCGGTGTCTCTCTCCTCTCTCTCTTTCTCTCCCTCTCTGTCTGTGCGTGCCTGTTTGTGTGTGTTTTTGAACCGTGAGGCGTAATTTGAAATGTTTACCAAATGAATACACATTAGTTTTTACTGTACAGGTCGCTCAGCCTGTTGCAGTCTTAGCTACAACTACCTCCAGATGTGTGTGGCTGCAGCAGCACCAGCAGCAGCAGCAAATTCATAGCTTTTTTTTTAGAGTGTAGCACACCCACTTATATCCATATATTAAACAAAAAGAAATATATATATACATATACATATAGTCTATTATCATAGCCAGTTGTTGTGGCAAACTCAAGCATGTCACATTCCTGCGCACTACGCACAAATTACTTAAACAAAACAATATTTGAATATTGGACTTGACAAGAATTTTAACTGCAAAACTGAGTTTACACGTGACAAAAATAGGATTTGTTGGAAACAATTTTTAGACTCGTCTTTGAGAATTGCTTTTACTTACTTGAAAACAAAATTTCCTTGAGCAGAATTTTATGGTTGTTTTTTATATAAAATGTAAATTTGTTGTTTAAAATATTTTATTTTATTTTTCTGATAGATTTTTTTTAATGATACAATACATATATCTCATATTTAACAAATAAATGCATTATAATTGTCTTCAAGGGCTTAGCTTGAAAGTCATGCAATGGCAGATGACGGATATATGTATATCTATCTAAATGTACTTATCACGTAACATAGTTCAAATACAAAATATTTGTTTGCTCAGTTTTATATATTTTACAGATTAAAAACGTGTCTATTGTCAGGAAAAAAAAAAATGTGAATAAAAGTCTTTACAATAATTATTAGATATTCAGTCATATAGAGAATATAATAGAAAATATAACAGAAAGCATAGCAGAAGAAAATATACTACAACAAAATATGTAACAGAAAATATGTAAAGGAATTATAGCAGAAAAATATATAACATAACATATATAAAGAAATTAAAACAGAAAAAAAAAACAGAAATATAATTGAAAATATACTAACAAAAATTATAATATAACTAACTATAGCAGAAAATATAACAGATTGTATAGCAGAAAATATAATAAAATATAGTACTCAAAATAAAGCTGAAAAAAAAAAAAAAACAAATACTATAACAAATTTACTCTAAGAAATTATAACAGAAAATAGCAAAATTGAATCGAGTGAAATATAGATAACCAAAAAATTAATATTCGTAATTTCTTTCTGTCACGTGTAAACTTGAACTTAATTATCTCTGAGCATTCCTTCTATATTTTATTTAAATCTTTTATTTTGTTTTATATATATATTTTTTTTTATTGATTTTGTAGTTTTGTTAAACGTGTGCCTATCCCCTAGCCTAAGCAGATCGGTCCAAGACCAAATTTATTTATATATAAAAGAAAACAATTTGTTTATATGTCTGTGGTGGGTGATTTTTTTGGTGTTTACTTCTAAAACCCTCTCTATCTCGCTGTTTCTCAAATAAAATCTTGCCAGCATCAGTTCCAAAAAAAAGCAAAAGTTTATTAAATTTAAAAGTTAAATATTGTAAAGCAAACAAAGACTTAAAGCGCCATTATTTGCCACTACACATATTCCTCAATTATACATATATATATACGATACGCATATTAAAATACAGTTTGTATTTTTGGTGTTATCAGCAAACATAAATTATAAACTGCTCCATTGTAGTTGATAATTTTTAAACTAAAAAAAATAATGAAAGCAAAGTGAAAGTTGTGTACATTTTTGATATACCTAATATTATATAAATATTAAATATATATACATATTTGTAAATGCAAGCGATTAAGAATAAAGCATACCTATAATAATTATAAAAATCCATCAATATTTGCAATTTAGTAGCTATATATTCTCTGAGAATTTGATTTGATTTCATTTTTTATTTATTTATTTTTCTAGCTATATATGTATTAAATGTAAAAGTTTTGTTCCATTTAATATGTTCTGGCCCCCATTTACATGTTTTATACGACACCCACACACACACCCACACATAAGAATTGGATGTTAATGCTGCAAGTAATTATATAAACCAAATCCTTTTTATTAATATTCGCAATTGCTTATCTAATGTGCCGCTGGCAAACTTTTGCTCTCTTTACAGATGGCTACTGGACGATCTTGGAAACTGTGCCCTATTCCATAGCTGGCCCAACGAGTCACAATCAAACACTGAGAACGACACCAGCTCTGAGCTCCAGCAATGCCAGTAATTTGCTGTCGGGCGCAACAGTTGTTGTCGAGCTGCCGCCCGATGATCTGGGCAATCCCGTCGGCAATATACAATACACGATACCAAGTTTGACAAAGAATGCCACCACAAATACGAATACCACCAGCCTGCACAAGCCACAAGCAACCACCATACAAATTGTGAAGCATAATCAGCAACAGCGGCCACAAATTTCACTGCAGCAATGCATCGATGTACGACATCAACAACAACAGCAGCAACAGCAAACGCATACGCATACGCGTCAGGAGTACATTAAAATAGATACATCTCGGCTGGAGGATAAGCTGCTGCTGCGTGATGTGATGCAGTATGGCGCCACCAGCATCTCCATGACGAGCAGCACCACCAATGAGGTGGTGACCAGCCACCATGAGTCTGAGCTGCTGCTTACCGATGCCGATGAGGCGGAACGTGAACTCGAATTGGCGGTCATCAAGAATGATCAGCATGAGGTGCTGTTGCATGACGATGTTGATGACGATGATGTCGACTATGTGAACAAGCTACCTTGCGTGGCCGATGCTGCACAGCAGGTGGCCGACAAACTCTATGTGAATGGATTAAATGAAGTGCATGCCACCATGTCACTGCACCAGGTCAGCAACGAGCTGGCCATCGATGATGCCAAATATGCGTGCAATGTCTGTGGCAAAACCTACAAAATCAAGGGCTCACTGAAGCGTCACAAGAATTACGAATGTGGCGTAGAGCCCACACTCAAGTGTCCACATTGTCCGCACAAATGCAAATACAAATCGGATTTGCGGAAGCACATGAATCAAAAACACTCCGAATCAGGCGATACGCTGCTACTGAGCAATTAAAGCTATACTGAGGTGGTGTTGGGTTAAGGGTTGAGGTGGACAGGTCTAGAGGTTCTTGAAAGAATATCTTTCATATATAATTTAGGACAATAGAAGCTATGAAGTTGTGGGAAATATATTTTGTAATTATTTTTCTTAGGTTTATTTTTGATTATTATTTAATTTTTTTAAATTAAAAAAATGTTATTTTGCCTGAAGGCAGTTTCTTAAAATATACCAAAAGAATTATATATTTATTAAAAATGCGGGAGCAATGAAGAGCATGAATGCAAATAGTACGTCATAGTAATTTTATTGGATTATGAAAACAGTTATATTTATATATAACGTATATTTATTTATATATATATATATTATATATCTTTTAAATTGATTGATTTTTTGTCTGAACATTTTTGCTTAAACTTATTTATATATAAATATTTTTCTTATTTAACAATTTTACTATTCTACTCAAGCCAAGTTTCTGCTCCCTCTAAGGGCCTGTCCTACTTTTAAAAGTCCAAAATTATATTTATATATATATATATAAAATTTGTTGTTGTCTTACTTTTAGGTACTTATATATATTATATATATATAAACAAGATTTTAATCTGACTATTGCAATTTGTGTGTAGTAGTATTTTGTAATATAGCCATAGGTATGATCTCAAAACACAAACTTAACTAAATGATTAAATATATAAAGAAATAGATGCATAAGTTTTAAACGAATTTCGTTAGCCAAAAGAGAGAAAGAATTACAATTAAATTTTAGTTCAATTGTTGCTCAACAAGTTTTGAGTGTAAGTAGCTAAACCAAAAGCACACACACATACGTAATATCCTTCGTTAAAAATAATTACAATCTATAAGTATTTATGACAGACTAAAGCTAACGACATGAAAGTAAAATATATCTAAAATTGTATATGATAATAATTATATTAATAAATGTTTTCAATTTATGGGTGTTGTACAATTTACTAATAATTTTTAAAAATTTATATTTATTTTTTATATTTATTTTTCATAAACTATATTCTATGCTTATTATTAATATGAATTTCTTTTTTTTAGGTTTGGCTGCTGCCGCTGCTGCTGCTGACTATCAAGTGGACCCAAGTATTAAAGGTCTTTAAAAACTCTAAACATTTTTGTAGCTAATAAAACAAATAGAGGAAAACTAAATCATTTAACAAAATATTTTGCGGCATCTTAGTAAAAAAAAAAAAAAAAAACACAGACATAAGAATAAAAGATTAAAACTATTGATTCAAACGAATTTGTGTATTCATACAGCAAACTCTCATCTCTCTGGCATATAGCATATGAACTATGTAAATTATATGTATATATTGTATGTGTGTTCGATTGCTGCTGCTTGTCATTCACATTTTACAATTGTCATTTGTTGTCATTTCTATTCATCTGTATGCTGCTTAGATTTCATGCGACATGGCCCAAAGAATCAGCTGCTGTGCCAATGCGGACGCTACTACAACACGATGAATCGCCTGATGCTGCATCAGAGCGAGGAGTGCCAGGACTTTAAGCGCTTCCAGTGCGACTATTGCCTCAAGTGGTTCAAGCGGCGATCGCACCTTAATCGACACAAGAAACTGCATCAGGCAGAGCTGGCAGCCGAAGGCAGGCATACTCAGCGACAAAATCAAAAGCAACACAAACAGCCAAAGACAACAATAATAGAAAATATAACAACAGGAACAGGAACAGGAACAGAAACAACTGCAGCAAGCAGAACATCGAATCGCCTTTTGAGCGCCATCGATCCCATGTTTCTATATACGACTGAAATCAAAGTGGAATATGATGCAACTGATCTCGACTTAAGTTAAGCGTATTTCGTGGCCAAGCCCATATATGTTTTCGTTGTAGTTAATTATTTTCTCTCTATAAGTTATAAACTGATGTAATTATATATTAGCCAAGTTTCTCGTTAATGCCAAATTCTTAGTTTTTTTTCTATGGTGTATGTAAATAAAATGAAGAAAGAAACTCGCATTTGTAACATGCATTTATTTTTCTTTCTTTCTTTCTTTTTTTTTCTTTGATCTTCTACTACTGCGAACAACTGTAAATACTTTGTGTATGTATGTGTGTAATTGTGCATTTAATTGCTTTATTAATTAATTTATTGACAATAATTACTGTAAAAAGTTATTTAACTTTTGATTAGTTCGATTAGTTTGGTTTTATGATTTATATTTTTATTTTGATTAGTCCACAAAAATGTTTTCTCTTTTCAGCCAGCAATCCGGTGAGGAAGTATAATTTACGTGGCCAGGATAGTGCCACGCCTGGCACCTCTAAGCAGCTGACCAAAGCCAAGGAGGCAGCGAGAAGTGAGAACGAGGAGCCCTCGACAGTGCAACGCCAATCGCCCAACAATAACAACAATAGCAGCAGCAACAACAATAACAATGTTAAGAAACCTCTGGTGAACAATACAGACGCCTTGATTGCCCTGCAGCAATTGGCCTCCATATCAACGGCTCGTTCGCTGCAGCACCTGGTGCCGCACCTGCCACAGAACCTGCACATTGACACCAGCAGCCTTGTAGCGGGTCGCAAGCTGCCCCGCCAGAGCTCCAAGCGCACACCACAATACGAATCGAATCGCTGTCCGCTGTGCGCACGCGTCTATCGCTCGCAGGCCTTTCTCAACGAGCATATGCGCAAGGAGCATTCGGTTTTGATATAAGCAAGAGTGTAGAGAACAATGAGATATTGAATAGATTTATACATTTATCATTTATAGCAACATAGATGTCGTGTGGTTGAGTGAATCCTAGAGTTTTCTAAAGATTATATATACATATACAAGGCATAGAAATCTATGATATTTGCAAGACTAAAAACTATAGTTTTTTATAGAGTCTAATCATATCGATGAACAATTTTTATAGTAGACTAGATTCATAACCAACTGAGAAATTTTGTTGAATTATTTTTAGTTTCACAATTCATGGACAAATATAATTTGTTTTAATTTTGGAAATCATCAAATTTTCATCGCATAGTATTAGAGGAATTGACAGAAATTTTTTCTAGCATATTATGAATGGAGTCAAGGCTGAATTTGCGAAGTGAAATTTAGATTCCAAGTTTTCGTACAGTTCAAATTGAAATAGAAAAGAAAATAAATAAAGATATAAATATATATTTACCAAATTGAGACCAAAAATTACATATATATTATGGCAAGAGCTCAGTTAAAGTTGGGTTTATAACTAGTTATACAAGTAAATAATATACTTATGCTAATTATTGTTATTAATATAGTTAGGCAAAAGCCATAATTCGCTTAGATAAAAAATAACTCTAATGTATTTTCGAAAAATTTAATTTTTTTCAAGCATTTTCTCGTTGACTTTTGAACAAATTGAGTTTATTTGTTAGCCTAGATATAAGTGATTAAATTTTAGCTAAGCTAGGCACTTCATTAGCCAGCTTAAGTGAGGACCAATTAAGCTTTTTTTTATACCTGTTGCTAATACAATTAAACAACTAAATTTTAAAGCGCATGCCAAAAGAAAATATTAAAAAAAAAAATAAATACAAATAAAATAAAAACAACATTTGAAATAAATGAAAATTTGTTAAATTACATATTTTTGATTTATTTAAATTACTTAATTATTTTTAAAATATTTTAATTTTTTCAATTTATTTTCAAGTGCTATAAAATTGGAATATTATCTATTTATTTTGGTATGTAAACCTTATTTTGATATTTTAATTTTTTACTAAAATATGTTTTATTTTTCAGATTTTTTTTTATTTATTTATTTTGAATTGGAAGGCTGGAAAATATTTCGTATTTGGAATAACAGGTAAGTATTAAATATTAAAATCAAAATAGTTGGCAAGTTGTTGAGTGGCGCAGGCAGAGCAGAAATAAATATGTATATAATTCTATTTCGTTTCGCATTTCGATGGCATTGTGGCTAATCCTTTAACCAAAAACAGGTTTTGCTGCTATTGTCCCTGGTTCGGGGTGGTTTCTGCCCTTGAAATGGAATGCACAATTTACAGATTACAAATTTGGCCAACCACACAAAGCGCAACTAACTGGACTGTACTGCCGGAGTTGCCTATCTAAATCTAGGGATCTCTGTCGCTATCGCTCTCTGTCTCCTCTCTCTCTCTCTCTCTGAGATACACCCACATAGGAAATATTTGAAAAACATTTGTGCGCAGATAAATCACGTTCCAAACTCGGTTTCACTCTAAAAATAAGTTTCACAGCCTCGACTCGCTCTCGCTCTCACTCTATTGTCAGTCAGTCTCTCTCTCCCTCTCTCGCACTCTGCACTCTTTGTGTTTTATTTTTATGCAGTTTTTCGTTTGCCTGTTGAGCGGCTTTTGCTTTTGCTTTTGTGCTTCCCACGGCGCATTTCCAAACAATTTTCCATTTGGCAATTTCGTGCCTGAATTTTATATTTATACGTTTTCATTTTCTTCGTTTCCTTTTTGGGCTTTGCCTTCGCAAAGTCCAGTAAACAGGATACACAGCAGACATACACGCATGCATAGATATATGCATGTGTGTGTGTATATATGTATATGGAACTTCCAAATGCCTACCTCTAGTTTCTATTGCTTTGAAGCTATTTTTGTACACATGTCTTTCAATTTCTAATTCTTGGAAGCTAGAGATACATTCGTTTTGCATTCTCTATTTATGAGAAGCATTTCGTACGATTGTAAAATAATTTAGGCTGCTGTAATTATACAATATAAATTAAGCACAGCTGAATCTGAAAGCTATATATAACCAGATTTGATGTCAAACATATAGAAAGTTGGACGAGCTACAATATGTTTTCCTATATAATATCTAATAATTTATTTTTATCAAATATAGTTAGGAATTAGAGTTAGCTTTATGCTTCACGGCTTAGTCTTAAACATTTCTGCATTAAAAATATTATGCTTAAAAGCATTATAAACCGCTACGAATCATTTAAAGACAATTATTTGAGTAGGGATTATCAGTGTCGAAACAATTCTACTTATATTATAAACTTCCAAAGTTACCTTAGTAAAGTAAAATATATTCGCTGAGCTACATATATATAACATGTATAAAAATCTGCCTTTAAGATTGCTTGAACATTGATTCTCTCTCTAGATATACATACATATACATACAGATATAAATAGATTAACATACAGAAACATACAAATGTACATATATCTTAACTAATATAAAAGCTGATTGTATACTTTGCTTCACATTGGCCTTTCTTCATCAATTTTATTTGTTCTGCTAATGGAAATTGCATTTCCAAAGCAAAATTCCTTTAATTTATTGTCAAGCCCTCCCTTAAGTTTATAGCTGAATGCTATATATATATAAGCCATATGTTGACCTTGAAATGCGCATTATGTATGTATATGGGCATTTGCTTACAGCTGTGGCAAAGAAAACACCCGAAACACCACCGGAAGCTGCTCTTGAGCACGCTCACTCACAGATATACAAACGCACATCTACATAGACATACACATACATATGTATACTATAAACTGTGCGCCTGCGCAAATGCTTTCTATTGCTCTCCTTCTCGCGCTCGCTCACTCGCTCTGCTTGAAGAGAAAGTTTTGCTGGTGGGAGAGTTTTGCCTGGAATATGCCAGAAATAGAAGGAATGCGAGTTAGGTAGAAAATCGAATAACACATAAATGAGAAAATGAGCAAAGAGTAAAAATAAATCAAGGACCCGAACTCCGACCCGGATCAAGCAGGCCTTAAGCCTTGGGTACACTTGCTGTGCAAGCAGCAACAGATACACACAAACACACACACACACATGCACACAGAGAAGGGCAGGCAGGCCACACGAAACTAGATTTTTCCCGAACGTTGTTTTTGTTGCTGTTTGCAGTTGCTGTTGCTGCATTTGTTTGCCTGTCATTGGTTGCAGCTGCAGCGCTGCCATTGGGATTTGAGGATCTTCGCTTGCCTGCTTTGTGGTGCTTGGAAAATTGTTAAGCTGCGCTCTCGACTAGTGCAGTTTCGTTTGTGTTGCCGTGTGGACGCTTTTCCGAGCGCTTGCGCGTGGGCGTCTGCTTTTTCGCTAAGCAAAGTGAGCTTCAAGCAAGCTTCAGCAAGTAGTGCATAGTGTAAACTTAAAGCTTCGCTTAAAGCTCGCATTAAAAGCTGCAGCAACACAAAGTGAAACTGCATTTGAGCACCTGTTTAGCTACAAGTAATTAATTAATTTCTTTCTATTATATTTTTTCAGCTTACCTTGCGGACGAAATGGAACTGAATAAATGGCGGAATTGGAAAATGTTTAAGAAAATTGAAATTAACCTATTTTCTTTATCTTTTTAGATAGCGGCAGGTAATGATAACGAGTTAAAAAACAAAATTTTATGGTTTCGGTACAAACAAATCACAGCCACCATCATGAACACCAACAGCACCACCACCACCACGCACCACCGACACAACATCAACTCAAAAAAAAAAAAAAATCACAAACATTTCATTTTCATTTGCAAATAAACAACGGAATACAGAAAAGAAAACCAGCTATACATTTTCATTTTAATTTAATGTGTTTTATAAAAATTATTAATAAATTTTTAAATTATGTGTACTTTAATTTTAATTGTTTATAAACAAAATTAAGCAATTGAATTATTTTTTTTAATTTTATGTATATTTTTTACAAAATTAATTTCGCATGCTATATATATTTTTACAACTAACCCAAAACATTTATTTATGAATTTACATTTAAAATTTTATTGCTGCATCTAACTCAAGCAATCCAGGTTTTGTTGAAAACTCATTATTTGCTTTTTCATTTGTGTTATATGTGTCTAAATATAAATATATATTGCTGTCAGGAATCTGAATTGTTGCACAAACTTGAAACTAATCGAAAATGTTTTCATCTACAGATCTCAGTCGCAAGGAGAACACAGCACCCGCCTTGGCAGCGGGCGAAATACAGCGAGGATTGCAGCGCAGCATACTCAATGTGAAGCGCGATGAGCAGAAGCTGCAGTTGCCCGGGTCGCGGCGCAAGCGTTTGTCGGTCTCCGAAGTGTCTGACATGCTCTTTGAATTCTATAAGACAAAAACGGCCAAGGCGCCGAAGCAACAGCAACCACAGCAGCTGCTGCCCCAGGATGCAGTCGAGCTGAGTAAGTACGGACAGGTGTCGCCGACATCGGCGGAGACATTGGAGCCATCGAGCATTGCTGCGATCGCTGTGTATGGTGCTGCCTCTGAGACGGCTTCAAAAAACTTGATGGCTGATGAAATGCAACAACTGAGCGCTGCCGCTGGCGCTGGACCATTTCATCCACGCCTCAAATACTCACTGAAGACAGCGGTGCCCGCCGAGCTCAATCTGCCCAGCGGCATTACGGCCATACCCACCTCCGTTCTGGTGGCCAATACAGCAGCAGCAGCAGCAGCAGCGGCAGCACCTGTTCACAAGCCGCCAGCTGCGGCCATAGCCGAGGCTCTGATGCGCAATGGTCTGCATAGCTTCCAGCAGCAGCTGCGCGCTCAAGAGATTCTGCGTCAGCAGACGCCGCAGCATCGCATGAAAGAGGAGCCGGACAATAATGGCAATTCCAATGAGGTGACACCCACTAAGATCTTGGAGAATCTGTTGCGCAAGCAACAGCAGCGCGACATGCGTCACTCGGAGTGCGATAACGAACCTGGCTCCTCCACCGAGGACGAGGACGATGGACGCTATGGTGCCTTTGATGATATACAACTGATGGATCAGTCGGCCGGCGGCGGCGTCGGTGTTGCCGGTGGCAAATTTGGCAACTATGCTCTGAATATGTTCGGCTCAAATGCAAATAGCTCAGCGGGCTCGATAAAGGAGGCACAGGCGCAAGCCTTTCGCCAGCTGGAGTTCACGTTGAGCGACTATGGCGGCAGCAGCAGCAACGGCAGCACCACCAGCCCCAATGGCATTGGCCTGGATGGGGAGCCCGTGTACGAGTGCCGTCACTGTGGCAAGAAGTATCGCTGGAAGTCGACGTTGCGTCGACATGAGAATGTCGAATGCGGTGGCAAAGAGCCAGCACATCAGTGTCCCTATTGTCCCTACAAGTCGAAGCAGCGCGGCAATCTGGGTGTCCATGTGCGCAAACACCATACGGATCTGCCCCAGTTGCCCAGCAAGCGACGCTCCAAGTACTCCATGACAATGGAGGCTGGCGGCGGCGGTATAGGTGGCGGAATGGGAGGTAGTGCGTTAAGCATCAGTGGCTCCATTTCTGATGACTCACAGGGCAAGCTGATCATTGACTGCAATAAGTGATGGCGAATTACAAGCTACGATTCATACCAAATACACAAATACTAATGTGGGCGGGTCAACCAACGATGGGGGCAACAATTGTAACTTCCACTTTAATTGCTAATATTATTTTCACTCTACGAAAATGGGAGATATGTCTCCCGGGTTTCTTTTTTAATTTGTCTATAGAGAGAGAGAGGAGAACACAAATTTATATCAACTATTTCTTGTCATTTTGTGTGTCATCTCAACAGAAAACAAAAGATAATATTGAAAAAAAAAAATAATTATTTTATGTTTAATTGTAATATTATAATTTATGTTTTTGTAAGCAGTGCAAACAATTCTAATCAAGCATATAATCAAAATCACAAATGAAACCAATTTAGTATTAAGTCAACGACATTTTCAAACGTATTATTTATACAATATTTTTTATAGTCTAATGAAAATGTATTTCCAGCACAACAAAAAAGGAGAGGTAGAGAAGAAGAAGAAGAGATCAGAGAGTTGACGTTGATATTTTGCAAATTGATATTTTGTATTGTCTTAAGCAGATATTTAAATATTTTTGTATGGACTTTTAACTAAACGATTTTCAACTCCATTTTGGATCGCATATGAAAAGACGTTCAAAGTTAAGCCCACCTTATCTATAATAATAAAATGCCAAAAATTAAGCGTTTTATTTAACTCATCATAAAATATTTAAGAGAAAGTACCATATCAGAACGTTTGACTTGCAACTTTCAAATACTATTCATGCCCAAAGATCTCTCTTTGAATATATTTAAACTTTGCCTTACCGTACCCATAAAATACTTCCAAAATATTCCTTTTCAGTATATGAAAAATCCTGAATACTCAGAAAAAAAAAACAAAAAAAAAACATTAGCGATAAGCCCTATTCAAATCTTCTCCAACTTTCCACTATAAAAAAAGATAAACGATCCATGTCCAAAGATTTGTTTTTATTATATGTATATTAAATTCAGTTCGTCTTAGCTGTTAAACTTTAAGCTAACGTATCCATATACTCTCGCCTATCCACTATCAAACAATTTTATGTCAATCTATTCCTAGTCCTATCTATAAATACTCAACATATCACAACATATCATATCTTGCCTAATAGTCCACTATCACAAACCTTGTCCCAAAGATCTCTCTCTTATTTAGTTTATCCTTAAATTTTGCCCAATCTACGATCTCCTTGATCTATGCCATATTAGGTATTAATATTATTTAAAAATTTTGACTGATTTATCATTCGTATATCTTAGATTATATAATATATATATAAAAATATGACTCGACAATGGATTCAGCAAAATTATTATTTTTAAAGACCAAATTCTTACTATATTGACTTTTTAAGACTGAAAGCAATTATATTTAGGTTTTTTATTTTACGATGACCAAAAAAAAAAAAAAGAAATTATACAAAAATTATATGAAAATTTTAATATGATTCCCAAACCAAAAAAAAAAAAAAACACATACTTTTTATATCCAAATGTATTTTAATCATATTTTAAAACTATATTATAACTGCCATTTTGTGTAGGAATATTATAATTAAAAATTTTCCAACGAATGGATTGAAATATTTCTCCATGAAGACATTTTTAAAGAATTTGTTGACAGTCAAACTGTCAGAAGAAAAGTGAAGAGAACATTCGCTAAGACATGTATTATCATTTAATCTATATATCTATATATATTGAAAAACTTTGAATAAAACACGATAATTTTTTGCTTTTACAACTATAAATATATATTTGATTTTAATATGCTGTTTTGTACTTTATAACTGCATTAACAATACTCGATGTGTAGGAGATTACGATGTGATTGGCGAGCGGAGGAAATTAACAGAAGATTTTAAACCAAATGCACCAAAGGTAAACGGAATATTTTCTTATCTTTAAAAGGCTCTGAGAGTGCATGTGCGCAAAAGTGGTCCAAGGAGTTTAAAACATTTCGTGTCATCTTTAATATGAACAGCCGATTGCGACGCTTAGGAAATCCTCAAAGCCAATGGTAATGGTTCCATTCTGTTGGGTATCGCGCTGCCTGAAAGCCTCCGTAAAGCGCTGTATCTGCACGCAGAGTACTATGAACTGATCCACAGATACTTCTTTATGATTCTGTGGATCACTTTTTTTCACCAGGAAATTTATAAACTCCGGCGTAAAGCGAAAGCCCATTTGTGTGAAAGCTGTATAAGAAACAACATACATTAATATATGACATTTATAATTAATTATATTTGAAACCTCACCGTGTGTTAGCTCGCTCTCTTCAATGTGACCGGAACCATCTTTATCGTAGGTCTTAAACACCTGCAGCCATTGATTGATGTAGTTGTAGAGCTTCTCGAACTCGTATATGTCGATGGTGCCAGTGGCGTCGTTATCGAACATGCCTGCATGGAGGGCAGCACATAAAAATTGTGATAAACATTATAAACCGTTAAATAAACAAACTAAAAATGTTTGCCCAGTGTGAACCTCTCTATTCGTCATTCTAAACAAATATACAGGTATTTAAATTTTGAGGGTCAGCTGGCAATTATTTTAATACCTACACATGTTTGCTTGTTTATATGAAGAGATTAAATTGTCTGTTTAATGCGCAATTAAAACAAAGTCTATTTTCAGTATAAATTTAGCCGTTAAAAATTCAAAGATAACCACCCTGTGTTCAACTAAGAATAATTTGCCACTTGCCCCATTTATTCAAATAAGAATTACCCTCCTACTCATACACCTTTCACTGACTCATATCCCAATTTATATTGGAGCTTAACTTACTTATCATCAATTTGCACGCGTTGTCCGAGAATTGTTGGCCGCGCCCATTGATCAAAGCTGCCTTTAATTCTGTGGAATTAATATGGCCAGAACGATCCCTGTCCACCATGGCGAACCATTGATGAGCTTGTGGTGAAACCTGTGCGTTTTGTGGCGGAAAGGCACCTGGAGGGGCAGCATAGCCACCACCTTGCTGTCCGTAAGGATTGTAACCGCCGCCCTTTAAGTAAACAATTTATTTGATGAATTTCCAATTAGAATTACGCGTTTTGCTCAACTTACGTAGGACATTTCACTTGATGGAATTTGACTTTGTTAATTAGACTAGAAGTACAAAACACGATAGAGAAAGCACAGCTGTAAATCCATGTGCGATATATATATATGAATGAGCGTGAGGTAGATATCGATAAATTGGTTGCGACGCGACGCTGCTATTCGATATATTTGCAATTTGCTTGTTTTCGAGAGGCCGGCATAAACAACCAAAATTTCTCAGCAAAAATGTCGCATTTTGTAAACATGGAAGTATTCTCAAACTATCAAAAGTATATAGACAACGAACAGGAGCTGCGCGAGGTAAGTAACAATGTTAAATGTATTGCAACTTAAATGTATTTCATTAAATGTATCTTACAGAATATACGCATCGTGGTGCGAGAAATCGAGCATTTGGCAAAGGAAGCGACAATACAATTGCAAGTTATTCACTGTGATTTGAGCAAGAGTAAGTGCTTATCATTTATCATGAACGACATTTTAATATATGCATTATTGATTTTCAGTTGATGCTGCCTGCAGCTTAGCGCGCAAACAAATTGAATTATGTGCTGAAAAGTATCAAAAACTAGCCGCATTGGTTCCACCTGGCCAATATTACCGGTAAGCGCTTATTTCCTGCAGCCAAGTGTAGGCGTGATATTGTGATATTTTTTGCTAATGCGTCTGTATACACACACACATATCCACATACAGCTATTCCGATCATTGGACATATATTACGCAGCGTTTGATATTTCTGATTGCGCTTGTTATTTACCTGGAGGCGGGATTTTTGGTCACCCGCGAAACAGCGGCGGAGATGCTTGGCTGTGAGTAAATCAAATACACTATATTCTACATTATATATTCTGTTATATATGATTTCCAATTTGTAAATAGTAAAAACCAAACATTCGGATGGATTTCATTTGGATATTGAGGACTATCTGTTGGGAATTTTGTTGCTTGCTTCGGAACTCTCTCGCTTTGCCACAAATTCCGTTACAATGGGTGATTACGAGCGGCCGTTGAATATTTCCCATTTTATTGGCGATCTAAATACGGGCTTTCGTTTGCTCAATATGAAAAATGATGGCTTGCGCAAGCGATTTGATGCGTTGAAATATGATGTTAAGAAGATTGAAGAGGTTGTCTACGATGTCAGCATACGCGGTCTCTCCAACTCATCTGAGGCAAAGGAACAGCCTAAAGTGGAGACTGTCGAATAACTTAAGCAATATTTGCTTAGTCTAAGCTTCAGTCAAACAAAGGACAACATAAAAGACAGTATCTTATTAAGTACAACTTTAACTTTAATAGTCAGTTAACAAGTGGTCTTTCATCATTAAATATTATATCAACTGAAATCGAATTCGAAAATAAAAAAAATATTACTCGCACATGGTCACCCTATTCTACCCACCCCTCATGCACACGCTCTCGCGATCATATGGTTGTTCCAATTTCGAATATTCCAATCGCTCTTTGTAAATTTCGCTGCTCGCGCCATTTACAGCTCTCCGACTCAGATTTTGCTTCTCAGTCTCTTTTTTGTCGTTGGCTCGGTTACAACATTGCGCGCGCGTCTTTGTCGTATCCGACATTTTACTTTTGTGTTTGTGTTTGCGTCTTGTGTGTTTTTTTCGTTCCGCTTTACTTTTAAGCGCAATTGGATTAAGCGCGTATATTTAACCAGCTACTGAAACCAGTTCATTGCAATACATACATATGTAAGTAAAGGATTATTTGTACCCCTATGTATACACAAGAAAATGAAAACAAAAGACGTCTCGTCTCACGCAGGCGCCGTGCATTCACCTTTGACTTGACTGCTAACGTGTAAATTATGTTTTGGCCTAGCAACCCACTCTTAGCTGCATTGCTTAATACCAACAATAATAACAACAACTACAACAACGGCTTCAACCTGTTTCTGTAATTTGGGTCACAAGCAAGCCCCTCTTTCCCATTTTCCACTCATATACGCAGCCGCTTGGAAACTTGTTGTGAAAAACATAGAGAGGGGGAGAGGGAGATAGATGGGCGCAAATATAATAACAACTATTACAAAACAGTTTGTTGCTGTTGATATTTGTTTTCTTGTTTATTTCAATTTTATTTGCTGATTCGCACGCTAAACCAGGTTCAAAGTCCAAAAACCCAACATCGTCTCGCTCTCAGTTGAGTGGGTGAGCGCGAAAGCTCGACGAGCGACAAAGTCTCAAGCCCAGCATTGTAAACATCTGTAAAATACACACACACACATAGATAGCAACCACACATACACATACACATACACGCGCATACTGGAATGCAAGCAGGTGCTGTGGTATGTGTGCGTGTGCAGAGCTCAGTGAGCTGATTGAAAATACAGCAACAAATGGCTAGACCTGTAGTAAATATCATACACAACTAATCAAAACAAATTGTTATTCTATCAAATTTTAATTAGTTTGTATTTAAATTTTTCAACGAGACATTTACCATTTAGCAACAATTGCTGTGTATTTATTACAATTTGATTTTATTTGAAGCTTGTTTACCCATTGGACTCGCACTTGTGAATGATATGCGAAAGCGTGGCAGAGTCGAGTTCGAAATTGGCTTAACGGGTTCACTCCCCGCAGTGACTGACGCCGTTGCTCGCTTCGCATTTTAAGTTGTGCTCACAGTTCAAAGTCCAAGCTCAATTGTTTTTAGCATGGCTGTGGTTGTGGCTGTGGCATTTGTCGATTATGAGACCTTAAAATGTTTACGTTTTGTCAAGGTTAAACTATAAGAATCCCCTATATTTTAAAAAATTTGCCTTTATCGTTCAATAACTTGGGGTGAAGCTTAAGATCGTTTATCATTAACATTATCATTATCATTAACTCCAACGAATTTCTGATAAGGCTAAATTCGGCCAACTTGTCTGATAACCGCCTTTTGTTGTCTGCGACGAAGTTCCAACTAGACTCCTGCAGTGCGTCATAAATTGTTGAAGCTTATTCGTAGTACACATTTGGCAATATCTTAGAATTAGGCCTATCAAGTTGCGTGCCGGCGCTTATCTTCTCATTTATTGCGTTCTAGTTTATGGCACTTGCTAAATTAGCAATACAACAAAAATTCAATTGAACTTTAGACACGCTGCTAATGCGATAAAACCAACACACCTAGGGAAAAAGCAATATCTTATCGCTACCTGGTAAAGAAAAACAAACTATTTTTAATGTCAAAAGATGTGATCACAAATAGGGGCCTCTAGCAGAGCCAACTATTTTATATAAGCAAACTGTTGATAAGCTCGAATAATTGATAACTATAACAACAAAAACCCCTATGTTTGTAGGTTCCTTAGGTTTAAGTTCAGAAAACCGAAACCTCAAGGGCGTAAGGCCTCAATTTCTATATAGATATATGTGCATGTATATCTGTTGAAAAGCAAACCTCTTCAATTGGAAAGCGTTAATTGAATTGTTTACTATTCTATAAGTATTAGAATGTAATCAAGACACGATAGGATAGCTAGCTTAATAATTTAAATTGATTAAATACCCTGGCATAGTTAATAATATATTTGCATTTACTTGACTTATGACTTGAACGTTTTGCGAATGTATACATTTTCTAGTATTTATCCTATGAGAGTTATATATTGGATTTTTGTGTATATCTTATACGAACCTGAAAAGTTTCATAAGCTCTTTGAGTTTTACAGATCGAAACAATTATACTCATAGTTATATAGGATATATAGTTGTACAGGGTATAACAAGACACTTGTATAGATGTTCAATCTGGTCTGCCTTGAAAATGTTTTGCTTTCGGAATAATTAATATATGCATATTGTTATATATACATATATCTGTATTCCGCTGCACGTTTATGCTGTCCGGCGACAGTTCAAAGTGCAAAAATACTAAAAATAAGCTCAACATTTATTAGTTTGTAGCATTTCAATCAGCTAGTGTGATAAATTTCCCGGCTAGCCCGTCGAAGCCGGCACAAACAAGCCATATTTTAGTTCTCGCGCTATTCCATAAACCCGCAGCAGTCAGTGATATGCTATATATTTTATTTATAGTTGGACAACACACACACACACATATGTATATATATATAAATAAACTTGTCTGTGTATTTAAATGTATTTTGTAGATTCCCAGTTGCAGAAGTGGGCGTGTATTTGCATGAGGTTGAAATGCACAGGGAATTACAGATCTCTCTCTCTATATATGTATATGTATGCATATATAGTATATACTGTGTATACACAATGTAAAAATATTGATAAATTTGTATCGTTTTGCCGGTTTGTTTAAGTATTTCTCAGACATTCTCCCGAGCGCTGCGAGCCCCTCTTCTTAATACCCTGTAATTCATTCAAAGAAGGCATTGTTAACCGACGCATTCATATTAGAATGAACTAGAATATTTTTGCATATTTCATCTGCCTGTTTATATTATGACTAGAAAATATGATAATCTCACAATTATAATAATTTAAAAATGCAAAATAAATGTAATTTCTTTGTATTTGTATTGTATTGCTATCATTATTATTATTATTATTTTATTATTTTCATTCATATATTTGTGATCATCTCATAATTAATTACAGGGTATCTACACATAGCCCTCTGCAACACCCTTTTCTTTATCGGTTTCTTCGTTGTGACGCAGCAGAGGCACTCTCTAGCTATGTCTTATATGCCTGTCTAGCTATATCTGTATCTGTTGCTATAGATGTAAATGTATCTGTAGCTGTAGAGCTGCAGAGCTGTATCTGTATCTGTGACTGCCGGCAATGGTTGTTCGCTGCTGTCGAGACCCCATGCGCAGCGCTCGCCACGCAGTTGAATCAGTAGACGCTCTGCGCTCAAGCGATCAAGTTGTTTCGTTCATCTTCTCTATTTTCGTGACGCTCGAAAAGTATCTGAAAAGTGAAATACACAAAAACTATCCACGTAATTCCCTCTCACTATTCGCTTAGGGTATTCAATAGAAAAGTGTAATTAGTTGATTTAATTGAATTAAACCGTTTACTAATTTTAAACACAAACAACAACAGCAACTGCTACGTACACAAAGGTTTGTTTTTGTATAAATGTATAAATGTTTTCCCTTATTTTTTTCTTCACCTCAACAAATTGAAGGTCATAAAAATGAAAAAAAAAAACAAAAAAAAAAAACAGAAAACAAAACAAAAATCTAAATGTGTTTCTGCATTTCATTGCGGCTTACGTTGCAGTCGTTGAATTCGTTCTCTGTGTCACTTGAAGAATGTCTACAGAGACGATATATATATAAATATACATATACATATTACTCTTTAACTCTTGAGAGTGTATGTGTATGTCAACTGTTTGATAAGCGTCGACACAGAACTCTTATCAGCGCACTTTGAGATTTGTTTTATATAGTTAGAGTTTTCTTGATTATATAAAAAGTGTCTTACAGCGGAGGCTACTCAAAATAAAAAAATATATAATAATAAAAAAAAACATTGCAAATAATGAAAACAAAGAAAAAAAAAATAAAATGAAATAAAATGGCAAACAGCGCAAGACAAACAAAATTGAAAAAAATGCGGACTTTGTACCTTCGTGACCAGCGCAAAACAAATTAAACCGTTCAAATTAACAGCCGCAAGACATTTATATCTGCGGCAAGAGTGTCTCTCTCTCTCTCTCTCTCTCTCTCTCAGTTTCAGAAACAAAAAAAAAAAAAAAAAAACAAACAACAAGCTTGCTTAAATATATATTTATATGTATATGTATTATATGCCAGACATAAATATGCAAAAGCCGGTAGCGATCGCCTGCCTAGCGTCCATATTACGCATACGTAGCAGCACGCATACGCCGCATAGACGCCTAATCAAAAGTGGGTCATATAAATAATAGTGTTTCTGTATATATACATATATATATGTGTGTGAGTGTGCCTGTTGATCATTGTTGTGCTGTCGTTTGTTATTGTTGTTATTTATGCTAAATTGGCCTTCAGCTGACGTCCGCTCTTTGTGTCGAGTTCAAGTCAAGGTTTATGCTTAGACAGAAAAACAACTTTTTTTTCAGTTTGCCATTTAATATGCACAATCAACTTATAAACTTAATGATTTATCAGATACGCTTAGAGCTGCCTTATAAGTAACGCACTCATATAATTCATAAACAATTAGTAGGCACACACGTAAAGAAGCAAAACACTTGATAAATCAAGTCCACTTTTAGAACAAAAAGTGATTGCAGTTTTATTTTTTTCAATTATTGCTTCAATCAAGTGCCAATGGAAGCGCCCAGCAAAGCTATAGACAGACATTTAGACAACGGAACAATCAATGGCTAATGATTACGCGTCTGTTCGCTCAATGTGCTACAGTATCGCTTTTTGTTTTGTTTTGCTTTGCTTTGGGGCCATCTTATTGGGGGGTTATCGCTAGTAGTGCTATTCGTGACGTCAATCAGCATTTCTTATGACATCGCAATTGTTGCTACTGCTACAACTGTCTACTGCTTACACTCTATAATTAATAATGAATATGCGTGGATTGCAAAAAAAAACAATTTCCTAAGCCCTGTGCCAGATCAAAGTGCAGCTTTCAAGGGTTAATAACTGAGACGAAGTAGCATTGTATTTGACTAGGTTTACGTACTCCAAAGCGAAGCAATTTGCTTTAGACTGGAGTCATAAATGTAAAACAAACTGTTTTGAGAAAAATTACTGAAGCAACGTAGATAATAAAATTTGAGGTCATTGACTCAGTAAATATTCTACAAAAATGTAAATAATGAAAATTTTAACTAAGCTTAAGAGCTTAGCTTTCATTAGCAAAATATTACTGCAATTATTTATAGTTTTTAAATATTTATAATGAGAGTCTAAACTAATTAATTTTGTTTTCCAGAGGCAACGCAAAAAAATCTTTTATATTTATTGTGTTTCTCTGCTATTTTCTTTGTCTTTGTTGAAGTGAGCTTAAACTATCTTGCAAGATGTAATTGAAATAAAGCTTTTGCTAGTCTCTTAATTCCTTTAGCCAACATTTTTCTTGCTTCTTCTATGCTATTTTGTCTGTATCTCTTTTATACTTAGCTCTTTTTTTTTTGCCTTCAAATATCTCGTTTCTATGAGATTTTAAAGCAAGTAAAACAACAAAACAATCTGCATAACTTCCTTTGCTCATTTTTCGTATAAATCATTAAATAACGCTGTTTTTCTTTATACTCTTCTTCTGTCATCAAATATTTTTCCCATGAGTTACCAAAGTAATAAAGTAAAATGTAATTATTTTCACAACTTCCATTTCTCATTTTACTTATTAGCTATTAAACATTGACTCTCTATGTAAATCTCAAGCAATATTATTCTCAGTTTTATAGTCACTTCTTCTTACTTACCTTTAAGTATGTCTCCTCCATGAAATATCTAATTGCTCTAGTAAGGTGTAATCAACTTCACAACTTCCTTTACTCATTTGCCTCATAATCCATTTACTAACGCTCTTCTATGCAAATCTCAAGCATCAAAAAAATGTCATTGTAACCATATAAAAATAAATTACTCAGCGCCGTGTCATTAACTTTTTCAGTCGCAAATAGTTAATGATCAACTGCAGCTGAACACGGTTAATATATAATATATATGCAGCAATTAAATATATATAAACTGATTCATATATACATATATAAAGTTCTGACCATTCAGTAGATTAACCGGACTTATCAGTTTAATTAATTAACTCCGAAAGCAGGCAATAAACTAGCTGGCCAAATCCGTAAGCAGGGTTAATAACTAAATAATAATGTAGTCGATAATGCTGGCATTTAAGTAAATAAATACGAACAATGAATAATAGGTTTTATCTAATCTAATCCATGTATATTTATGTATATCTTGGTCTAATTCCAGCGCCATTTGATAGAGAGCAGCATCAGCAACAGCAGGTATGGCTGAAGCCCATTCGGCCGTTGCCTTCTCGTTTGCGATCACGCACGAGGGCTTCGATATCAACTATGACCATGAGGTGCTCAATCTCGTCTTTTCCTCGGGCGTGCGCTCCTGGAAGAAGCGCGTGGCGCGTGCCAGGGTAGGAATGAAGAAGAGAGTCTATATAAATCAATTTAATATATATATATTTTTTATATCTTCGTTTATAGAATGGCATACGGAATGGCGTTTATCCGGCTCACATACAAAGTCTCTGGCTAATCACGGCCATTGCGCTGGGCCTGCACTTTGCCGGCTATCAGGCACCCTTCAATCTGACCAACAAAATCCTTGTCTATCTGCCCAGCAATACAATCAATTGGCAGATCACAGCCTGCTTTCTGACTGCACTTACCGTGTGGCTTTCCATATGCTTTACGATGCGCTACACGCTCAAGCTGCTGCTCATGTACAAGGGCTGGATGTATGAGTCGAGAGCGCCGGGCAGTCGTGTCTCCATACCCACCATGCTCTGGGTGGCTGTGGTGCGTGTGCTCTCCAGCTGGAATAAGCCGGGACTGTATAGTTTTCAGGGTTCGTTGCCACGGCTACCGCTGCCCTCGGTGCACGATACGATGACCCGATATCTGCGCTCCGTGCGTCCGTTGCTCGATGATCAGAACTATGAGCGTATGCAGGGATTGGCCAATGAGTTTGAGCAAACAATTGGCAAGAAACTGCAACGATATCTGCTGCTCAAGAGCTGGACGTCCACGAACTACGTATCGGATTGGTGGGAGGAGTACGTCTATCTGCGCGGTCGCAGTCCTTTGTGTGTGAACAGCAATTTCTATGGCACCGATGCCATCTTCATGAATCTCACTAACAGTCAATCGGCTCGTGCCGCCAATGTTATCTCGCTGCTGCTCAACTTCAGGCGTCTGATCGAGCATCAGGAGCTGCAGCCCATCATGGTGCAGGGCATGATACCGCTCTGCTCGTGGCAATATGAGCGCACATTCAACACGGTACGTGTGCCGGGTCTGGAAACGGATCGCATCGTTCACTATCGCGACTCCAATCACATTGTGGTGCTGCACAAGGGCTGCTACTACAAGATGCTCATCTACTACAAGGGACGCACTCTGCGCCCCTGTGAACTGCAAATGTAAGTTTAGTCTATATAGATTATCCGGCTAATACTCAAATTGAGCTATCTTTCCTGCACAGTCAAATTAAAGAAATACTCGAGTCAAAGGCCACTCCCTTGGAAGGAGAAGAGCATTTGGCTGCCTTGACTGCCTGGAATCGTTCCAAGTGGGCTGAGACACGGAATACATTCTTCTCGTATGGCCCCAATCACATTGCATTGCGCACCATTGAATCGGCTGCCTTTGTGCTCTCCCTGGACGATGAACCGTTCGAGTTTGATCTCAAACGTCCCGAACTGCTCGATTCATTCGGCAAGAAGCTGCTCCATGGCAATGGCTATAATCGTTGGTTTGACAAGTGCTTCACCGTCTGCGTGGGCAACAATGGACGTGTCGGCTTCAATGCTGAACATACTTGGTAAGAAATTTGGAATTGTTTAGGATTATTATATTATAGGTTATAGTTATGCATATGTTCGATCGTCTGTCTGTTGGCTCAAAAAAGAATATGCTTCTCTCCGAACTGTTAGAATCTTTAAAGCCATAAATCAAAGGTCAGCAAATCCGATTTAATTTGTTATAACTTAGTGCCTCAGATTTTATAGCGCATTTAGAAGAATACATATTTCATATAACAAATGTATTTGATAATTATATAATTTTGTGGATAAAGTAGAATAGTTTCTAGGACAATTGCAGCATTGAAAATGTATGACCTTCGGCTTGCTGAAGTTGAATATATTTAGTTTATCAATCATTTATTATTATAATTTAATAAATATTATGTAAAAAGGTCTGACGCTGCGATCGCCTCACACATGTGGGAGAATCTGATTATTGATGATTTGGAAAGCGATGGGTAAATGCAAAAAAATATGTATATTGGTGGTATCGGTTGGCGGATGTATAGACATTAATATATATACATATACAATATATACTTCTGTAATATATAACATATTTGCTAATTTTAGTTTATATAATTTGCATTTTAACCTTGGTTGTGGCTTAATCAATTGAATTTATGAATTTTTTTATAGGGCGGACGCACCGGTTATGGGACATCTATGGGAATATATATTTGGTGATGATATTGAAGGGTAATGCTAAAATCCATGACAAGAATAGCATGTTAATCCAATTAATATTATATAAATAGATGTATTTAAGAACTCAAAAATGGTTTCAAGACTTGCCAGACGAGTTGTTTTGGGATATCTATTAAATAACCCTACTTCACTAACTGGCATCAGCCTAACTAACTAACTTACTATATAGATATCTAACCAATATTTTAATATAATGCTCTACTAATCGCATTTACATATATATACATTACATACATTTACATATTAGATATGATGAGACAGGCAATACGAAGGGCATTCCAGAGTTCACGCCCCCAACGCCGACGCGTCTGCATTGGGACTTGAAACCATGCCTGCCACAGATTGAAGAGGCCACCATCTGTGCCACGAAGCTGTGCAATGAGCTCGATCTGCGCATCCTGGTGCACCAGGAGTACGGCAAGGGCTTCATGAAGAAGTGTCGTCTCTCGCCCGATGCCTTTATACAAATGGCCCTGCAGTTGGCCTACTATCGTGATGCGGGACGCTTCTCGCTGACCTATGAGGCGTCCATGACGCGTCTGTTCCGCGAGGGACGCACAGAAACTGTGCGCCCTTGCACCATTGAATCATCTGCATGGGTCAAGGCCATGGAGAATCCAAACACAACGGTAAGCGCATACTGCCAAATAGCCACATCTTATATTAAATCTGTCTATATATATCTCTTGCAGAATGATGAGCGCGTGGAATTGCTGCAGAAAGCCTGCGAGCGCCATCAGCTGGGCTATCAGGATGCCATGTGCGGCAAGGGTATTGATCGTCATCTGTTCTGCTTGTATGTTGTCTCAAAATACTTGGAAGTGGATTCACCCTTCCTCAACGAGGTGCTCAGCGAACCCTGGCGCCTGTCCACTAGTCAAACGCCACATGGCCAGACGCCCAAAATGGATTTGAAGAAGCATCCAAATTGCATCAGCGCCGGCGGTGGCTTTGGACCCGTCGCCGATGATGGCTATGGTGTCTCCTATATCATAGCCGGTGAAAATTTAATATTCTTCCATATCTCAGCAAAGAATACGTGTCCACAAACGGTATGCATGATTAATTTATAAGACAGATTTGCATAATTGCAACTAATAATAATGATTTCATTGCAGGATGTGCATCGTTTCTCAAGGAATATTTGCCAGGCCTTGGCTGACATTCGTAGAATTTTCGAGCAACACATGAAGGACCATCCGAAGCCAGCCAAGTCCGTCACGAATGGCGTATCTAAATAATGATTAGTCCTATTTGTAGTGAAACTCTTGCGAGATTCTTGTTAGCATTTGTTTTTACTTCTCTAGTTACTTGTTTTATCAATCATCAAGCATATTGTCTATTCTAAGTTTTCAATTTAAGCGCAAAAGTGTTCCGAAACAAAAGAGAAAAGAAAAACGGTTTAAATCAAAATTCACGCGAAATAAGCAATGCAATCATATATAGTAATTAACTGATCGATTTGTATGACAACGTGGCTGATTTATAAGTTTTAGTTTTAGCAGCTTTTGCACAATTTGCTGTTTCTCAATTAATTAGTTTGTAAATGAATGAAAAGAACATGATCATTGTAATTTAATGCTAGTTAAAAATATATATATATATTTATATATATAAGCCTAGAGGAATCCATTTCCTTTTTTATCACGCTGCAAGCGGATTGGCATGGATGGTTACTCCATTGATTTTCTTATCCACATGCGGACGGTAGTTCTTTGGGTTGACGGGGAGTTTTTCCAGCTCATCGAGTGCATCGAAGCCATCGATAACACGCCCAAACAGTGTATATTTTAAATCTAAATTGGGCTGGGCAGCGTACGTAATGAAGAACTGGCTAGCATTTGCATTCGGTCCATTATTGGCCATTGATACCATTCCTCTATCCGTGTGCTACAATCAACAATGAGACTGTAGTATTTATAGTGCATATATTTGGTATATTTACCTTTAAAGTTTCCTTAAATTCGTCGTCGAACTTGGTACCCCATATGGATTGTCCATTTTTCCCAGTATTTGTCGGATCGCCGGTTTGCACAATAAAGCCTTTGATGTTCCTTATAAAGCAGCAGCCGCTGTAGTAGTCACTCGCGCACAGTGCCAGGAAATTCTCACAGGCTTTGGGGCATGCCTCACAAAAGAGCTCAATCTTAATGTCGCCCACGTCGGTGTGCAGCGTAACAGACTAGAGTAGAAGATTAGAATATTACAATTAACAATAAATTCGCTAAAAACCGGGGTTTGTTTACCATTTTAGCAGCTGATTTGTTATTCGACTTCGAAAGGCATTAAGTTGGCTGCCATTGCATACGATACATCGTTTAGATTCAAACATATCTCAATTCCGCTTTTGTTATCGATTAGTGTGTGGTAACTATCAATGCAACAATGTTTTTGTATTAGTGCACATCGCTGTCTGAGTTTTGGGCGGGAAGAATTCAGCATTCGCCGCAATAAAATTAAAACTAAGTAAGTTTATTAAATAAATAAGAATGAAGTGCAAAATACCCGAAATCTCTTGGCACAATCGTGATCCGGTGCTAAGTGTAGATATACAATCAAATAGTCAGGGATTAACGGCGCCCACAATATGCCGTCTCGCCTCGGGCGGCACCGATGCTCACGTCCTCATTTGGTACGTAAACCAAAGTAAGGAGGATGAAGTCGAGACCGTTGAACTAGAATTGGCATCAGATTTGGCGAGGCATCAGCGTGCAGTTAATGCAGTACGCTGGTCACCCAATGGTCAGCTTCTCGCATCGGGCGACGATGAGAGCGTTGTCTTCATCTGGAAACAAAAGGCAGAGCACGAAGTCGTAAACATTGTCGATGCGGATGGCAATTCTGAACAGGATCGTGAAGTGTGGCTAACTTTGAAAGTGTTGCGGGGCCATCGAGAGGATGTCTACGATTTAAGCTGGGCGCCAAATTCGCAGTTTCTGATCACAGGCTCGGTGGACAACACAGCCATGTTATGGGATGTGCACAAGGGCAAATCTCTGGCCATATTGGACGACCACAAGGGGTATGTGCAGGGCGTGGCATGGGATCCATGTAATCAGTACTTGGCTACGATGAGCACAGATAGGTGAGTAATTGAGTACAATACGAAATATAAATAGATTTTTATTCATTTCTTCTCTCCTCTACAGGCATTTGCGAGTTTTCGATGTCAACACGAGGCGCGTCTTGCATCGAGTAAGCAAATCCACGCTGCCCGTTAAGGAAGGGCATGAGCTGCATGGACGTAGCGTACGCTTATATCATGATGGCACACTGCAAACGTTTTTCAGACGCCTCTGCTTCACGCCCGATGGCAAGCTGTTGTTCACACCAGCAGGCGTGACGGACTACGATGGGGTGTTGAAGCCAACGCATACAACATATGGCTACAGTCGCTACGATCTGAGCAAACCGGCTTTTGTGCTGCCCTTTCCCAATGAGTACACGGTGGCCGTGCGCTGTTCACCCGTGTTGTACCGTCTGCGACCGTACAATGCGGAAAAGAATCCGCCGATGATAGTGCTGCCATATCGAATGATCTATGCGGTGGCCACTAAGAACTCGGTGTTCTTCTACGATACACAGCAGACGGTGCCGTTTGCCATTGTCTCCAATATACATTATACGCGACTGACTGATCTGACCTGGTCGAATGATGGCAATATCCTGATTGTGTCCAGCACCGATGGATTCTGTTCCTTGCTGACGTTCAGCGAAAATGAATTAGGCGAACGCTACGAAGATATGGATGCAGTGCTGTGCGCTACAGCCAAATCATCGGAGAATCAGCCACAGCGAAATCGTAAAATCAAGAAGCAAAAGCTGCGCAAAGCCTCAACAGATGAAACGTCTAAGCGACGACCGCTTCAGGATAAAACTAAGGAAAATAACATTGATTTGAAGCCGGGCGCAGATATAGTGAATGAGTGCAATGAGAGTGGAGAGACTGACTTGGATGCGGACAATGATTCGTCTTTGCAGAGCAGCAGCTCAGGCAACTTAGGGAACAGCCCGAAGTCTATAGCCAAGACCGAAGCGCAGCCAACGCCTATTGTGTTCAGGCGTTCGCCACGCAAGACAACGGAGCCCCAACCAATTGCAATACGTCGAAAAGCTAAAGAAGCCACGCCCATTGCTGCCCCTGTGGAGATTGCGGTAAAGCGGAAGGCCAGTGATGATGCGGAGCCTTTGCAAAACAAGGCCAAGCAGACAATTGTTGTGCTAGGCAAGCCCATTGAAGCTGTGCTTGGTAAGCCCATTGAAGCAGTTCTCGATAAGGAGATCATCAGCTCGGATGAGAAGTTCGAGTCGCCAGAGAAGAAATCCCGGCCAGCCACGCCCATTCAGGTGCGGAGACAACCGCGCACGCCGGGCAGCAGCAGTACCAATACCCAAACACCACTTCAGGGTTCCGCCAAGCGTGCCACGCCCATTGCGGTGCGACGTACGCCAAGGGTGCTCATTAATGTGCCCGTTGTGAATGCGCCCGTGGTCGTCGAGGAGGCGATGGATGCCTGGCCAATTGCCATGGAGGGTGTAACTCCGTTCCCAAAGGAAAAGTCACCTAGTAAAAAGCCGGAGGCGCCTACTCAACTAAATATCAGCGATGTGACCTGTGAACGAACCGAAGATATACGATTGGTCTACGAGGACACGCAAGAGGAGACACCAACGCCGGTTAAGAAGGGCACACCCGTTAAGGCAGCAACGATTCCTGCCAAGAAGACACCAACGCCAGCTGCAACAACAGCCACGTTGGTTGCCTCGCCAAAGCAGAGCACGCCCAATGCGAAGACGCCGAGACGAGTTTCCTTACGCACCATTTCGACGCCCAAGTCAAAAAAGAAAATTTTAGAATAGAAAATTATTTAGCATACGAATTATACATATATAGACTTAGCCTTAACAAATTTAAATAGTATATGATTATATAACAATTGGGTTTTAGTGATCATTTTAGTTCCTAAATCCAATCCTTAAATTGTAATAAAAACGCACATAATTGAGACATATATAGTTTTGCTGCCTTCCAGATGGAGGATCATACATATAAACTCGTCCATGCGCAGCAGCAGCAGTCGTTTTGCAGCTCCGAGGATTTGCTGGCTAAACAAATATTAGCAGGAGCTTCAGTTGTGCAAGTAGATGTAGCTAAAGCCAAGTTGGATGACTATGTGAAGCCATTGAGTCAATTGATTGAGAGCAGCAATGAAGTCACACTTCTCCTGGTAGCTACGCGCCAACGCTTGCAAGAGCTGCGCAGGCAGTTTGAGAGGGAGCTTGGCAGTCGGCGTGAGATCTATGAAGTGGAGCAATTGCAGGATGAGACTCAGCTGCTGTGCAGACACAAAGGCTTGTGGATTATGACCACAGCGCAGCTTGTTGAATTCCTGACACAATCCCAGCAGCTGCTGAAACAGATTCATTTCAAGACTCTAGTCTTTGATGAGCTGGACAAATTGCAGGCCTATGGCGGCAGCTGTTTTCAAGCACTCAAGTTAGAGCTATGGAGGCTGTGCAGCATGACACAGTTAGTGGTCAGCTCTCGCTTGTGGTTGGCGGCAGAGATGAAAGAACTCTTACAGCATGCTAAGCAACCCTTGGTGTTAATCAAGGAACCGCTGGAGGCAGCTGTCTATGGTGGAATGCAATTGGGAGTGGAGCTGGGCGAAACTCTGAAGGAGCAGCTGCAGCAGCTAATGAACTACTTGAAGCAAGAATCTGCTAAAAAGCAACGTACATTAATCTATTGCTCAAATGAAAGTGATTTTCAGGCGCTGCAGCAGCATTTGCCCAACGACATTTACCTGTTGCATCGTGGTCGCCAGGATATGGGCCGCCTGGAGCAATGGCAGCAGCAGGTAAGTATAAGTATATTTTATCTATTATATTTTATATAACTTGCATTACCACAGCTAACGTGCAAAATTCTCTTGCTGCGCTCCAATTCGCCTGAGTTGCTGCTGAGCAACGTTCAGTCTCTCATACACTTTAACATGCCAGCCACTTGGACGCAATTCAGAAAATCTTTTGCAGTATTCAAAAATCAAATACCCAATATGCTGCTGGATAGCACAGATAGAGCAGAGCAGCCACAATTATATTCACTCATTTTGCTAAACAAGCAAAGTCAACGCATGTTGCCGCAGCTGCTGGAATTCATGCAGCAACATCATGGCCAACCCATCGGCGAGCAGCTCAGCACGGCCCATGCGCAGCTGCAGGCGGCACGCGAGGCGACCTTAGTGTCGCGCCAGTGCGTCATTTGTCCGATGTTGTTGCTAAATGGACGCTGCCTCAAGCCTACCTGCCAATATCGTCACGTGCTGTCAGCCAGAGATAAGAACTGTGCGACTGTACCAACAGCTGGATTTATACGCTTTCAGCTGCTTAAGGTGAGTTGACTAAAAGGATTAGGTATGATGGATAGGGTGGGAATATTGCATATGTGTGTATTTAGGTGAATAAAATGATTTTTTTTTATCGATTTCAGATAGTATATTGAAAGCATGAAGCTGCTTATAAGGGCTTCGATTTAAGTTTATCTTTTAATTTATATTATTTTTAATCAAAGTAAAACTTAGGCATATTATGGAACTGAAAATATATGTCTCCTTTTTTGTTGGTATGCTAGCTGAAGAGTTTAAAAAAGTTGGAAATATGTCACTTACAGCTGTGTTATATAAACCATGTATTTTGGTATATATATTATAAGCTAAAAAATTTTAAATCATAAATAGCAATTTGTTTTCGTTGTTCTCCTTTACTAAAACCTTCAAAATGCTTGCTTACAGATCTGCACACCTACACATGTTGCGGCACGTCTGCTGGCGCACAGATCCTCATTGGAAACTGAATGGATGCCCATGACCATGCAGCAACAATATCTAGACCTACAGGAGAAACTAAGCAGTTACTATGCCATGCCAGAGCATCGTATTGTACCCACAATTGAAGAGCTGCAACAGATTTGCGTGCGTCAAATGGCAAATAACTCTTACGAGCGTGTTTGCGTCACCTTTGTGCCAGATACTACTCCTGCTCCACCTCCTGCTACCACGTTGCGCATCAAGCATTTGGATTTGAGTACGGTCATCTGTCATGCAAAGCTTTCAGAGCTACTTGTCTGCCCGCTGGCTTGGCAGCAGCTCGAACCATTGGCTCTGGATGTGCGCCTGATTGGTTGGTTGCCCTACAATGGTGAAGAGATTTGGCAGAACAGCGATCTAGCAGCTATTGCTGAGCTACTGCAGCACGATGACATCTATGAAGCCAGAGTATACACGGCTTTAGCAAAAATAATATTTGTGGAAGAGCTGCAATTGGAAGTGGGCTCTTATGCGGAGCAGCTTGCAAAGGCTAAAGCTAGCAAAATATGATGCTGCTGGCCGGCAACGTTTGGAGGAGTTAGTGCGGGCTATTAAAATATGAAAAAATAAAAAATGTAAATAATATTTAATATTTAAAAAAATTAATAAATAATATGAATAATATTATTAAATAATTTAAAAAATAACATTATATATAAATTAAACTATTAATAAATAATATATTATTTTTTTTTTTCAGCACAGCTCAAACTCTTAATTAATAGACCTCGTGCCACAAGCGAACCTTCGATCGGTAAGCAGTTCTTAGAAAAAATTAAAATATATATATTTCAATTAATGCAAATGAAAAAATTTCCCAAGCTAGTTTTCTTATTGTTTTTTTTTTATTTAATTTTTATTTAAATTTTTAGATGATCTAACATTTCGACTTCTTTTACATACAAACATTTGGTTTTTGGTTTTTTGTTTATTTTGTCATTTATTTGGTATTTGTTTTTCGGTTGTATTGTAATTATAATTATAATTTATATATATATATTAAATTTGTAATTCAACGATTCAATTTCAATATGTTTGTCACGTTAGTAATTTGTTTATAGTTATCCGTTTTGTTCACTTTGCTCGTTTCACATTTAAAAACTGCTGCTCTAGGGCTTGGTTCATCATACATAGTTCGTACACGAGGAATGCAAAATATAATTTTTTTTTTGGGTCATTAGAAATATGAATTGAATTTCGCTTTTTGTTGCTTAAATTGTTTAAACGCTTTATGACTCTTTTTTTTTATGTATTTAGAGCGCAACAACAAAATCGAATTGGACTAAAAAATTCGAATACAACATCTAAAGTTTCTCTAGCTATAAACTCTGGTTCCATATTCCATCTAGCCAATCTTCAGCTCTACTCTAAACAATATATTTATAGCTGTTGTTGTTGCTCTTTGAATTAGTAAAATTTATAATTTTCCCTTTTTTATATTATTTATTTTAGAAATTGTTTTTCTTCGCACAAATCAAAGTTGATTTTTTTATGTTTGTCTTTATGTCTTAAAAATGTTTTAACTGCTATTAAAGTAATAGTTAATTTCTTTCAGTGTAGTAGTGGTGTGGCTTGTGTATGAATGTGTAATATCGGAGCAAAAACTTTGTTGTATGAGCCGGTTTTAGAAAAATATTAAATATGATTTTTACTATGATTTGAATTTTAAATTTATTTTTGATGTAAAGTTAGCTTATGTTTGTAATTTTTTTTATTTTGTATTTTTAAATCTTATGTATGCAAAATTGTTTATTTATGGCTTATGTAAATATGTATTTTGTATTTTTGCTTTATTTTCCATATGTGTATGCAAAATTGTAGTTAATATTCTGTTAAGTTACAAACTTGAGCTAGACGAGTCTTAAATTTGAGGAATAAAATCAATTTAAATAGAACGTAAATTAAATAGTTTATGGAATTTTTGTTTTTTTATAGTTACAATATTTACGAGAAAAATATAGTACATATGTTTATGTATGCATGTATTGTTGCTTCCTTTTACTCTCACTATGTTTATGTATATAAAGATCGTTAAATTAATAATTTCCTGTTTTTGTTGTTGTTGTTCCATAATATTTATAAGTTACATCAGTTGTAGTTACAAATATTTGTTTTGCTTTTTGCTTGAATTTAAATGTTCAATAAATATATTTAATTTTAGTTATAAATATATATATATATATTTATATATAATTACATACAGTTTAGTCAACTTAGCAGAGTTCACAACGGCTTGTTTTATACTCTCTCTCTCTCAACTTCTTATGCTTGAGTGTGTGTGTATGTGTGTGTGTGTGTGTCTGTGTTTTAGCCTGGTTCAGCATCCAATCAAAAATTTGTTTTATCTAATTTCTCAGCTCATTTAGCCAGCTGTAAGAGAAATTTCGCAAGGAATAAAGAGTTTTGCTGTTTGTTTTGTTTTTGAATAAATAGTTTTTATTTGAAAATGATTTTTTTTATTTTATTTTTTTTTTTTTTGTATTTTGGTAGAATTTTACAAGTTGAATGGAAAATACATACGATAAATATTACAGTGTTTGTTGTGGTTGTGGTTTTTGTTTTTGGATAGGTAGATTTAAGGAGTGTTATGCTTAGAAAACTGCTCATGGCATTCAACTACAAAAGTATCTGACAGATACACAAGTATCTGCAGCCTTTGCTTAGTCAATACACTGGTTATAATTGTTTCGAGGTTTCTTTTTGTTTGATTGATGAGTTATTGTTGTGAAGCAAAAATGTTTGTCCAAGTGTTAAATGATATTTTTATTTTGCTAATAAACGTACTAAATTGTTTTTGTTTGTTGTTTATTTTATGTATTTGTTTTTGTTTGTTTACGTTGCGTGTTGCATGTGTGTTTTACATAAATAAGGCTTAAAAACTATAAAACATAAATGGATTTCGCATAGAGCAAGAGCACAAAGACTGCAAAACTCATACTAGTATATATATGTATATATATGAGAGGAGCATGGAGGAAGGAAAAAGAAATACGTTTGGAGGCGTTAAGTTAAGTTAAGTGAGAACTGGGATAGAGAGCGACTGTATAATATACAAAAATACTATAAAATAACAATTATAAATTCATTGTGTAAACCCAAAAAATGCACAATCATAGATACAATACATCAAAGTAATTGCATAAGCATATGCATATACATAAATACATTAATAAGTGTATATAAATAAGTCTAAACAAAATTAACAGCTGCAACTGCACAGTGTTAAATGCCATTCACTAAATACAATAAATGTTACAATTAATATAATTATTATTATTATTATTATTATTAATATTATTATTATATATAGTATGTATATGCTTTATAAATATTACATACAATGCGTTTTACAATGAACCGTTTACTATTTCGAGACTTGCCTCCCGTTTCCTTGCTATTTCCCAGTTTCTATTGCGAGTTTCTCTGTAATTTCTTTTGAATTGCAAATTGCATTTTATAAAAGATACAATCGTATGTGGCTTTATAAATGCAACAAAATTATATTAATTACAATAAATTAGTGTACAAAAATTAAACTTAGTTTGTGTGCGTGTGTGTGAGTGTAAGTGTGCGTGATGTAAGTGTTTGTGTTTGTGCGTGCGATTTGTAGCTGCTTCAGCTCTTTGCTCGATTCTCTTCACGATTTCCGATTCCCGATTCCTTTACTATATGCATGGCATGGCATGGCATATATGTACATGTATATATACATATACTATATATACACACCTACACACACATGCAAAATTTCAACAAATTACAATTTACATCGATCTACATAATCAATCGAATTATGGCTGGCTGGCTGCAACAACGATCGCAATTTTGATAGTAAATACAAATATTTTTTTTTTTAAGAGAGTTTTCCTTACAGTTGTCCGTTTATCATTGTTTTCCTCTTTTAAATTAGGCCTTAGATATTAGATTTTTCATATTTGTTTTTCGTTTTAAATTTCTTCTTTTTTTTTTTTTTTTGGTTTGTTCACTTGCTTTATCATTACTTTATGCTTTAAGTATTATTTGTAATTTTTTTTGTGTTTTTTCTCAATTTATTTTAATAATATTTATATGCATTCTGCTAATTCATTGCCCAGGGATTTTGTATTTTTCAATTTGCGCTGAGAGTTTGTAAACTTTAAACTTAAGCCTAAACAAGCATGAGAAATGCAGCGTTGATGGCATGAATAATTTCAAAGAGATTGCAACAGGAAACATTTAATATATATATAATATAATATTTATATACTTAGATGCCGTTATACATACATACATATGTATATATATGCGCTATATATATATATTCTTTTTCTGTATATATACTTCAATTCTTTACTTTTCTTTTGGTTTAAGTTTTTTGTGTGTTCATCGTCATCATCATCATCTTCATACATTGTTTAATAAATACACGAGAAACTAAACTACACATAAATTATGAAATTCTATAAAAATTATTCAGACCAAACAACAACTACATATTATGTATTAATGCTTGTGTGTGTGTGTGTGTGTTTGTTTGTGCGTCTGTGTGTGTGTTTGACATTTGACTGTTTGCTTGTGTGTGCGTTTCATGTCATACATGTTGCAAATGTAATGCAAATATAGGAAATGCTTGAATATTTCTGTTAATCTTCTCTCTCTCTAACTCTTTCCTCTTTTAGTCAAATAACTTTCTCAACATATATTAAGCTTCTCTCTCTGCAACAAATAAAATTTCTTTGGGCTTTGCTTAGTATGTGTGTGTGCGTGTGTTTGTTTTTTTTTTGTGTGTTGGTTCTATCATCATTTGCTTTTTTTATCAATGCTGGTGGGTTGTTGTGCTCCCGCGCTGTATTTTCTTGTTGTTGTTGTTATATATCCATATTATTATTAATATTATTATTATTATTATTATATTAACTGGTTTTATTTGTAATTCATTTTTATTTTTGTAATACCGTAACGGTTCCCGTTTAGCCCCGCCATCACGTCTTAGTACAGGCCACAGCCGCGCAGATTGTTTGCTATGATGACATCGGTAACAGCATCAAATACAAACTGAATGTTATTGGTGTCTGTGGCGCACGTCATGTGGCAGTAGATTTCTTTCGAGGTTGATTTGTTTTTCGCTTCGAACTGAGCCTGAATGTAAGCAGCCGCCTCACCATACTCCTGGCCACCTAAAAGTAAGTCCCAAATAAATATTCATCAATATCATTTGAATAATCATCAACTAATTGCAATTTCAGGCACTAACCTGTGTATTCGGGAAAGCAAATTGTCAGCGGACTCTTGCGTATCTTCTCCTCGAACAGATCCTTTTTGTTCAGGAACAATATAATCGAGGTATCCGTAAACCATTTGTTGTTGCAAATGGAATCGAATAGCTTCAGCGATTCTTGCATGCGGTTCTGCAGTAAGTGAATGAAAATGATTTTTACATTATTTTTCATAAATATAAAATAATATTTATTTTATTTTATTCTTTTACTTACCGTAGTTTCGTCCTCATGCAAGACCTGATCGTATTCGGACATGGCAACGCAGAAAATAATCGCTGTCACATCCTCAAAGCAATGTATCCATTTCTTGCGCTCAGATCGCTGGCCGCCCACATCAAACAATCTGGAAAGAGGTAAGCAAAGAATTGATTAGTTTTATGGAAAAATTAATAAAAATCGGAATATAGTTTAAATTATTTTAGTTACTGATTAACGTCTTAGGCACTGCTCTGCTTAACCAACCCCTATTATTATTCATGATAGTGTTGAGGCTGATGAAGCTCATTGCATTTGCATTAACCATTTGTCAGCATTTCTTATGCGTCTTCTGTCCATTCCCACTATATCTTTCAATAAACTCTATATGTCTGATTTCTAATACATTTTTTTCCTTTCAGATGACATCGATCATACTCATTGCTTCTTCTTTAAACATAAATTATATCTAATTAAAATAAGAGTAAACGAATAATATTTATATAAGAATAATATATATAATTTATTATAATGTTATTAATAATATAATAAGATAAGTTAATTTAAAAAATGTATTTAATAAATATTATTAAACAAAAATAATATATTGTAATTGTATAAAGGATTGAAATGAAAATTTAATAAAAATATATAATATCAACAAAAATAGATGTCATTAAGCAGGGAAAGCCATTTTATATTTCAGCCTTTCACAACAAATAAATTAATTTTCAGCGAGCTTTGTTGCTTGGTCTGTCTGTTTCTTTCTGTCTGTCTTAATTTGACAAAAACGCATCGAAAATGTGAGGGAAATACCAGGCGAACAGCAAAGAGCAGCAAGAAAACGTCAGCAAATAATTTGTATCATTCTTATTTGCCCAGCTTGCTAGCTGCTGATTTCTGTGAGCCTGGTATTTCAGCTGGATTTACGACAAAGTTGAGGTTACCTACATTGAACATGCCTGTACTTATGTGTGTGTGTATATATGTATATATGTGCGTAGGCTCAAAGCAAAATTGCATACAAAATATAGAATATAAATATAGAAATACCAGGTAAACAGAAATGACCAGCAAGAAATTGATGCTAATAAAAATGAAATATTTATACTTTGTTCCCGAAGGGGAAAAAGTATATTGGGTTTGTGCAATGTCCGTCTTGCTGTCCGTCCGTCTGTCCGTCTGTCCGTCTGTCCGTCTGTCCGTCTGTCCGTCTGTCCGTATGAACGCAATATTTTTCGGCGCTATTAGAGCTAGAGACTTGAAATTTTAAACATATACTCATATATGTTCCCGAATTATAAAGTGTAAAAATTTTCCCGATCCGCCCACTAGGGGCGTGGCAAATCGGAAAACTCTTCCGCCCATAGTTAAGTTATCATACTAGATGATGAGCTAGAGAGTTGCAATTTGAAATGTATACTCGGGGTGACAACCCAAGTTCAAAAAGCTATGGCGGATATATCTACGCCCATTGGGGGCGTGGCAAATCGGGAAATACGTATCTTCTACACCGTTAAAGCTAGAACGCTGAAATTTTGCATGTGAGTTAATGTTATGATTCTAAGAAGATCGATCAAAAAGTTTTATGTCTACGCCCATTGGGGGCGTGGCAAATCGGACCTGAATATATAGTGATTTTTCAAATTGTGCTATATTTTGGACACTATTGACACTAGAGACTTGAAATTTTGCATGTATACTCGGGTTGACAACCCAAGACTAATAAGCTATGGTAGATATATCTACGCCCACAGGGGGCGTGGCAAACCGCAAAAGTTATATCTCCTACAGTTTTAGAGCTAGAAGCTTGAAAATTGGATGGTTGAGTTACTAATGTTCTCCTCTATCGATCCCCCAAAAATAATTTTTCAGCCTCTTTGGGGGCGTGGCATATCGAAAAATACCCTGTAATTTTCGCATTTTTGGAATGTAAGCAACCAAATTTTGCAGGCATGTTAGCCTCGGCCCTTTCTAAGAACTGGCAAAAAATTATGCGTCTACGCCCCCTGGGGGCGTGGCAAATCGGCAAAGAAGTTTGTTGTGGGCCAACTGCATAATTCATGCATACAATAGCTTAGTAGCAATTGCTAAGATGGCAAAAAGCATTTTAACATAAATATAATAATATTAATAAATTTAAAAAATAAAATTCATAAGTTTTTGATTAATAAATAAAAAGTTTCCAGCGGGATTCGAACCTGGGTCTTTTGAAAACAACATGTAATCGTTAGCTAAACCTAAATAAATTCACAGCTGATCAGCTGACCAGCTGATCAGCAGCTTGTGACGTCACAAAACAATACAATCGCAATTCTTGCAATATGTATACACTTTTGGATGTGTATACACGTACACATGCATACATACATATATGCATGCATAGAAAAACTGCCTGCCACACAGCGTCGCAAATCGGAAAGCATAAAGCAGTTTTAGTTTTTACTTAAATGCACAATTCATATGCGTATGTTTATAAATGATTATCAATTGGCAGCAAGCATTTTATAATAAATATACAAATATTAAAAAAATAAAAAATTAATAATTTTTGAAAAAAAGTTTTCTGCGGGATTCGAACCCACGCACCTAAGTATAGCTTGCATAGCGCTTACCACCAGCGCCACTGCCCTGACTTGGGTTTCGTTAACTAAAACCAAATAAGGTATTGCTAGAGCGCCTTTTGACAAAACTAAAGTAACGATCGAAAAATTCTTAATTCAGTCACAATTCTTAGAATATTCTGGCATCCAAGCTTTTGTATGTATACATAGAAAGTTGTGTGTATACTCGTATAGTGTGTACATGTGTAAATCTGTATGCATGTGTAGGAAAAACGTTTGTTGCTTGCCATGTACGTTTTCTAATTGCCGAAATATTTCGTTAATTAAATGTTTATTAAAAATAAGATGCACCTATGGGAACAAAGTATATCGCTGTTAGTTGCGCCTAACTGCAACGTTCTTACTTGTTTCATATTACTTTTGCTTCGTCAGGTTGCTACTGACTTCTGTGCGCCTGGTATTTCTTCCAGATTTGTTGTCGTAATATTGCCTAGGTTAAGCCTACATATGTACATATGTGTGTGTAGTAAATGCACATGTATGTATGTATGTGTGTATGTGAGTACATGTACGCATGTGTTATTATGTATGTGAATGCAGAAGGTAGGCTCAAAGCAAAATTGCATACAAAAATATAGCAGAAATACCAGGTAAACAAAAATGACCAGCAAGAAACTGATGTAAATAAAAATGAAATATTTTCATATTATTTTTGCAACGTCTTGTTGCTGCTGATTTCTGTGCGCCTGGTATTTCTTCCAGATTTTGTACGTAATCGTTCGCCTCCACATATATTATACGTATGTATGTCTATATGTCTCTATATATGTGTGTTTGTGTGCATGGAATCATGTATGTATGTATGCATGTGTGTGTATATGCATGAAGCCTACATAGGCTGCTAAACTCAAAGAGAATTCAAAGAGAATGTGACTAAAATACCATGCGAACAGAAATCAGCAGCAAGCAGCCGTATCAAACAAAAATGTTCGTCAAGAGCGGCCTTGAACAACGGCAATGCACGTTAGTATTTGAAATGTATGCGTAATTGATTGCAGCTAAAATTCAATGTATTCTGAAAATCTGTGAACATCGAACGAGAAAACCTAATTGCCAAAATTAACAATATGTTTTTAGAAGATGCTTAAGCACATACATAAGTTATATGTCTGTTTATTTTTTTTATATTTATATTTTTATAATTATTTATATTTATATTAATATTATTGTTATTTTTCTTTATTTATAACTATTTTATACATTTCTATTTTATTAATTATTGCTATTTATCTTTTTTGATTTTTTGTTTATATTTTCAATTACAAATATTTATTTTATATATTAAAATTTTTATAATTAGTTTTATTTATATTTTTAAAATTTTATTTTTTATTTTTAATTAATTTTTTTTTTTTAAGTTTTCTTATAAAACAAAGTAAATTTAATATAATACTATTTTTAACTAGATATTTTGTTTATTTTCGACTTACTTGAAGTTGAGATTTTTGAAGGAGAAATGAACCTCGACAATGCCGGTGGTCTTGACTCGGGTGCGCAAGATGTCCTGTTCGGTAGGCTGGTAGTCCTTGGCGCCTAACCGATCCAAATCGTCCAGGAAACTGCAAAGAGCAAACAGACAGCGGTCATTAGTGAGGGCTGTTACGCTACTATGATGGGCAAGAGGGTGGGGCTGAAGTGTTTGCCTAGCTGCAGCTGGTGGCGGGACAAACACACACACACACAGATACAAAATTTGAGGCGCAGGCGAAGCGCTGTGCAAACAATTAAAATGTAGCAAAAATGCTAGGCGCCGCCAAGTGGCAGCACACGCATAGATACAAATGTATCTGACAGATACAAATGTGAGCACACACACGCACACAACATATATATATATATTTATGTTTCGCAAGCTACGCATTTTATTTGTGGCCACATAATTAGTTTTATTTGTGACTCTCAATCAGTCAAAGGTTGCGTGTTCAACAAGTGGGTCAGCTGCAAATAGAAAATAGAAAAAAAGAAAAGAGACAACAAAGTGAAATGTGGCAGCAGCAGAAGAAGTCGAAGTCCGACATCGACATTGACCAGCGAGTCCCACCAGATCTTGGCTGTAATTGTGACGACGCACGCAACAACAATTTGCCAACAGAAACCAAACCAAATAATAAAAAAAAAGACAAAAAGTAACTAAATGCAGGTGTTAAGCGCAGGTAAACCGAAAAGCCCAGACATCTAAGGTCTTTTTAGATGGGTCGTAAATAAGTTTTTCATTTCTTGCTCTTGTACGCGTTTTGAGTCTTCTATGAATCTTATTGTTATTGTGGCAATTACAGCCTTTGTGGTTGTGTTAGTTGCTCAATTTTTTTGTTGTTTTTTTTTTTTTTTTTTTAGTGGCCCCATTGATCATGGTGGAACACAGTCTGGCAACGCTGTCGCAAATGCAACCAAGGATGGGGGAAATATTGGCCAAGTCACGCTTGCCATGCTCCAAATACATATGTGTATGCCATAACCACACACATATGCGACCCATTCAAGCGGAAAACTTTAGTGCATAATACTCCAAATAAACCTATATATATTTAGATATAGATATATGTTTACTGTGCATGCCTAGACGTAAACATTTGTTACATTTATGTGGCACACGCTAATCAAAAGTTATTCACAATTTTCACTATTCAATGATCTGTGCACGCTCGATCTTATCCGTAATACTTTGAGTCTATATATATATTGCATCATATGCCATTCAGTTAGCACTTGCTGCTTGAGCAGCGAAAGACAGACAAATAAAGAGAGAGAGATAGAGTGAGGGTTAGAAAGAGTGAGAGTGAAGCACCAAAAAAAAGTTTGTGGCTTCACGAGTGTAAAAAAGGGCTGCAACCAAATGCTCAAAAGGTCAAAGAAAACAAAAAAAAAAAAAAAAGCTTGATATAAATTATGTTTGCATAGGTCAAAAACAAATTATCATTCTAAATGTACATTTCTTTAATTTATTATCCTCGAGCTGTTTTTAACGAGCCCTTGCTTAGAACAACAAAACAACCTATTTAGTTCAGTTATTAAATTACGTTTGCTTGCTGCTTGCTTAACTTTGTGAAGTTTGTCTTCATTTTTCAATTCAATTTCAATTAAATTATTTATACAACAATTTCAATTTGAGCTAAATTAATATTTATATATATAATATTTTTTTGTATATTAATTGGTTTTTCTTTGCTGAAATTATATTTTAAGCAAAACAATAATTTAACATTGAAAATGGATTCAAATTAATTAAAAGTGGCTCAAGAAAAAAACAAAAAATATTTTCTATTTTATACTTTAGTAAATTATTAAAAATAAAATATATATAAAATTTTTGTTTTAAATCTATTTAGTTTGATTTAATCATATTTTAATGCAGAAAAATTAACTTTTATGAAATTAACACTAAAAATTATGGCCGTCTATTGATATTTAGCTTAAATTAAAAAAGAAAATGATAAAAATGATTTTCTAGCTTTTTTTTTTTATTTATAAAATAAATGATCTGATTTATTTATTGTCCACAGAATCGATTATCGAATATTTTTGGTTTATATATTTTTCCAATACCAAAAATTCTATTTAAATATATTTAGCATTTTTTTATGCACATAAAAATATAAATTTACTATTTAATTTAAAAAACATATTAAAGGCAAATGGCAAAAGTAAAAGAAAAGAAAAAACTGTCCTATTTATGATGCTGAAATTCTTGCCTTGGCGAGAAGCAGCCAACTGTTAAGGGTACTTAATATGCTTTATGGCTGAGCGCATTAAATACATTTTTTTATGCAATTTCTAGTGGGAGATGGCAGACGACAGAGACAGAGCGACTGAATAAACGCGTCGCTAGTTTTCATGCAAATTTCTGTATTTGTATTTTTCTATTTATTTTAATTTTTTTTTTTTTTTCATTTTAGGCAATTGCCTAACGACGACTGCCATTAGGGCCTAAACGAATTGAAAGATGAATAAAGGTAGATAAAACACAGATCAAATTGATTAAAATGATTTAAAGCGCGTAAATAACCGTTACGAACTAATGTTGAAAACAAACTTTTGCTTTTTAGTAAGATTGATTAGCGACTAACACTTTCAATTTCAAGTGGTCACTGAAGAAGAAAGAGACGAGCGAAAGAGAGAGAGGGAGAGCGAAGGAGAAAGAGAGAGGAAAAGAGCAAGAGAGAGAGAGAGAGACACGGCAATTAGCGGGCGTATCTTAACAATAAAACCAACAGTGGAAGCCGAAATTAAAAGCATGAAACTGCAAAGAGTCCAGTGCTACGATACCCTGTTTTCAAATGACAGCTAAAAGAGTTGTTAAAGCATTAGCTAATATAAATGAGTGTATACAAATATTGATTAATGAAATATGTGAACTCGTGAGCATTCTTTATTTTATCTGCTTCTTTTTATACTTTAATCAACTTTCAACTAATATTAATCAATGAGTAATAAAAAAAAGATTTAGTACACAAAATGATTGACCATTGAACTATTTGAAGAATCTTACAGTAACATGCTTTGACTATTCGACTATCCGTTTGCCTTTTTCAATTTGTTCAACAAATACATGACATAATGCTTGCAAGTTTTCCAAGAATAGGGAATATACTAATCAAATAAAGCTATGAACGAACCCATATTGTTTTATTTTATATATGCATATGTTTATGTTTCATACTGTACAACAATTTATTTATCAATTAGTTGACAAACCGTTGTGCGTATCTAGGATCAATGCCGCCATATGAAATATATTTGAAAAATATGCTGCAAAATAATAGGAATAATAAGAAAAAAACAAATATGGAAAACAATGGGAAAAGTAAAAGTAAAATTTTTATTTTTACACTTTTAGTTTATACAAATTTTAATAATAAAAAAAATTGTTTTTTTTTGTATAAAAAAAATTAAATAAAAAACAATTAGTAAAAAATAAGTACAATTTGTCAAAATTTTATAAATTATTTAAATTGTATGAATTTTTAATAATATACATTCAAAAAATTATTTATTTTCTTTTTTGAAAAAAAAGCTAAATGAAAAAATCTTTAACTTAAAAAAAAAATAAATATTAAATTTTCTATTTAAAAAAATTTTAATTAAAATAATACCAAGTAATTTTTTTAAAGATTAAAATCAAATTAATTTGATAAAATAGAATAAATAAATGGAAATGTATATATGTAAATTAATATAAATAAATATATACACAAATATATACTTCTTTAAATTAATTTTTTATTTTAAATATCGCTCTGTTAAGTTACACATTTTAAATAATAAAGCTTCAATAGACTCGGCCTAGGGTATTGCAACAATAGCTTGTAGATCAGCTTTGAACTGCTCACGCGTACAGCTTCGATTGTTGCCCGCCGCCGCACGTAGACCAAACCCGATTCAGTCCGCCGTGCCAGACTGAGACCGGAGCGGAATTGATGGGCTGCGCTGCTTGGGCCGTGCTTTTCAACAATCCTATAAGTAGACTAAGAAGCGCTGCGATCGCGTTTAGTGCGTCGCGTTAGCTCTACGAGGCAGCTGGTAGCTAAAGCGGAGCTACGACTTTCGGTTTCTATTGGCCAACAAGTTTGCAAGCTAGCGTGACGCTTTGATGTGATTCAAGTGGAAGTGGAAGTGCCACACAAAGTGAGTGAAGCTACCAACAGACAGACAGACATATATATATGTATATCTATATCTGTTAATTGTGCTGGCGTGAGTGTGTGATTGTGATTGTGTGTGAAAATGACAATAGAAAATCGCAACCGGGTTTTAGTTTAAACAGACAAAAGATAAATTGAAAATGTTGTAAGCGTTGACAAATGAAGCTAAAGTTGAAAGCCAGCAAAAGCCACAAAAACTAAAACGGCCAAAATGCTTGGCTAAATGCGGTAACAACAACAACAACAACAAAACCATTAACAAAACTAGTTAAAGTGCAATGCACTTCATTCCGTTGTGAGTTATTTGCCATTGCAAGTGAGGCGTGAAAAGGCAGCTAAAACGCCAACATTGAAAGGCATTTGACAAGTGCAGAGCCAACAAACGGAGGCGTGGCAGCAGCAGCAGCAGCCGTAACCAGCCGCTGCCACACCTTAATACGCATAATTTATAGATCTCAAATTTTGTATTAATCGGACAACAGATCGCTGTTGCAATCGCAAAAAAAAGAAGAGAAATAACAAATTCAACACAAAATCAATAAAATAAAACTTCAAAGCTGAAAATGAAATCATCAAACAGAAAAGAAATGCTAAAATATCTAGCAAATGTCATAATTTATGCAATCCGAAACTTTCTGTAGGTTTCTGACTGAAATTTCGCTTAATTTTCTATAGATTTATTCAAGTTAACATTTGTGCGCTAATGAATAGAATCTTTTGTGCGCTGCATTTGCAAAATGCGCAACAAAAAAACAAATTTCAATTCCGATTTCGATTTCGCCTTCAGTCGTGCGCAACGTTGCCTTGAAAAGCAGCTAGAACAATGTGGGCTACAAGTGGCTGCTAAGGGCAGCGGCGGCAAGAGCGGAGCCAGAAAAAAAAAAAACGCTAGAGAACTCAATGGAAACTAAAAGCATGTAGCCTTTCAATGGCTACAAAGCGAAGCCAAACAGTTTTCTTGCGCCAAAGAGAGAAACTTGAATATATTATAAATAAGTGAATAAAATATGCATTTTACTACTGCTACAAAGCGATTGGCTTGGCATTAAATGGAGTGGCATAAAATAGAGCAAATAAATTATTCTAGAGTTTATATAAATTGTAGAAAATTGTATAAGAGAAATATGAATAATTATTTTTAAATAGAGTGGCATTAAAATGGAACACAAATTTTTAATATCACTAGACATTTTTTCATATCTTTTTTTCTTTAATTATTAAAATATCTAAGAGTATTTTCGAATCAATTTCATATACATAATATATCCAAAGTATTATATAAATTATTCATTTAATTTTTATAAGCTCTAGAAAATTATATAAAAAATATAAATATTTTCTTACACTTATCTTAAGCATATAAAATATTTCTCTCTTTGCACTTTTCACTCAAATAGTCATTTGAATCTCCCATCTTCACTCTATTCAATGTCTCACTATTTCAACTATTCATTGTATGCACATTCAAGCATAATTTCGTACAGTGCATTAGCATAGTCTGTCTTGTTTATTCTTTTAATAATAAAGACGCGACAATTGAAATTGCTGAGCATTGGGCAAGCAAAGTCAAAGTCAAGCCGCGGCCTGGGCCGACAGCATGAAGACAAAACACTTAAACAGCTGTGTGAAGAAGCAGCAGCAGAGGCTGCTTGACATTTTGATTTTCTTTTCTTTTCTGTTTTATTTCTTTGTTTTTCTTTTTCTTTTTTTTGGGACAAGCGCAAGGATTATCACTCAAGTTCATTATGAGGCATGCCCCGATAAGATGTGAGTGTGTGGTTGACTAGCTTGTGGTACAGAGCTCAAGTGCTGGACGGCTGAGCTGAAGGTCGTCGTTTGTCAAGGCAAGGGCAAGGATATAAGCACTAAAGCATAATGCCAAGATTGTGTGTGTATACACACACACACACACACACACACACACATAGAGATTGAGCCATAAAAATTGTGTGTGGCAAATGGGATTTAAATTACCAGCGCACAGAAGTTTCTAAGTTAGGAGCAGGCGCAGAGAGACATTGAAAGAGAGAGAGAAAGGAGTGAGATAAAAGGAATGAGAGGTATATAGCGTAAAAGAAAAAGAGAGAGAAAGAGCACGCAACAATAGCAGCGCTTTGTGTTTCACAGCGACACGCGGCGTAATGAGCAATATCTCAATATTGCTCATACGCAGCGTGTCACAAAAATCACGCTTTGAAGTGTATAGACGCATATATATATATATATACATATATATATAAGCAAATATCTGTATATATATTTGTATATAAATATACATTGAATGCTTTTTGTTCGCCACTTGAATTTTATTGGCCCCACACACAACTTTAACAATGCCAGCTCTATTCAGTCAGGTCTTTGAGTATTGGACTAAAATCAAATGTAAACTGCTGGAGCGCAGCTTTTTGGCTTTTATTTGCCCGCTTTTTAGGCCGCATATTAAGTTCGTTTTATTTTCTCGTTGACATTATTGCATAGGCATTTTGCAAAATTGTTCATTGTTTGCGAGCTCCCGTTGAGTGCACTGCAATTGGGGGAAAAAAAGGGAAAAAACTCCCATGGGACATTAGGTTGCGCGTCTGGGCCACAAAGTTAGTTAAGGTTCACACATTTATGGCCATATACAGTATTTATGTTCATGCATAAATATTTTGTTTACCATGTCCTAACCTTCCATTATTTAATTATTGACAGCAAACTTTTATTGTTTGCCTGTTAAACAATGAGAGGGAGACAGAGTGAACAGTGAAGCTGTATGAGCTAAGCAAAGCATCTTCATATACAATCCAATAATACATGTTCTCAGCGCTTCTTTATTTAACTTGACAATTATTATTTGCCTAAGCAATTTACAGCACTAAGCTACCTTATTTGCACTCAGTTATATAATATTATGCACAACTCAACATAGTTTAGTTCTTAAAAAAAAAAAACATTGCACTTTTTTTCTTTTGCAAAAGTTTTCATAAAGTGCATGAAAATTATAATGCGAGCTCATCTGGAATAAGTGACAGCCGCAACAACGTTGCGCAACAAACAACTTGAAATACATTTTATATACTTTTTTTTTTATTTAGTTTAGTTTGGTTGAGTTTTTCGCTAGTTTTTTTTTTCAGTTTTCGCCAGTTCTCAACTCGAGTGGGCGTCTCTGAAACTTGTTAAAGTTTTTGCTTTACATTTTCCAGCCATTTACAGTCGTAATCGCAGTGCTCGAGGGTTTTCAGTCCATTTCCAAGTGCTATTTGTTTTTATATAGTTATATAATGAGCCGAGTTGATAAAATCTTTGATTGTGCCCAATCCACAGAGACTCAATGCAGACAATGACAATTCTTGGGGCAAGTGTCTGCAACTAGCATCAATTTGAATGGCTACTATTACAATTTCAGTTTGCAGCACAAACAAGTTCTAGATAAAGACGTAATAGTCGAAAACTAACCCTAAATGGCGTAATTTTTATGCAATTTTCACAACTTTAATTTAGCTTATTTGAGTGCGAATGTTAATTTAATTGCTGCAATATTTCAAAAGTTGTTTTGTTGCAGCTTTTACTCAGCAAGCCTTAGAACTCAATGAATTCAAAATTTCAACGAATATATTCAAACCAATAATATTATACTTCAATTCTCATGAGTTCAACTAAAGTAAGCATATATAAGTAGTCAATCATCCATCTCTAAAGAAACTAAATATTATTATTTACAATGCTAATAATGTCTGACTGACTGAGCTTAGTGAGCTCAGCTTACTCACACAGCTCAATCACTCTTATGAGATTTTCATAAAGTGCAAATGAAGCCCACTCTCACCTATCACTACACTATATTCCACATACTTCTACTTTAATAACGAGCTTCAATTGCTCTTTACTTTTTAGCATAACCAAATACCGATAGAGAATTGAAAGAGAAAGAAAAACGATGTCAAGCTTGAGAAAGACCACAGCGGCGCTGATAAGGCGCACCAACTACTCTGCAACGTCGGCGGTGTTGCCACGCGCTGGCGGCGTTGCGGCCGATGCAGCGGCAACACATGATGGTGTGGGCGTGGCAACGGAAATTGAAAATTCCCTGGCGTCTGGTGCGATGCAGCGACAGCGACAACAAAAGCAACGAATCAATACTGCAATCAGCAGGTGAGTGCTGACAGCTAGTAATATCTGCTGCATACTGTGACATACAATTTGCCGCAGCAGTAATACAACAGCAACAGAAGCAGCAACAGCAACAGCAAAAGCAACAACAACAACGACAACGACAGCTGCGCCCGCTGTGCGTCCCTATGCGGAGGTGCCTGGGCCTTATCCGTTGCCATTGATTGGCAATTCCTGGCGCTTTGCGCCGCTAATTGGTTAGTTAAACATGCGACTTAACATACACACACAGAAAAACACCCACACACACACATATCTAACACCAACTCATGTAGATTATCGCTTAACACATAGTCAAACGATTTTCACAGGCACGTACAAAATTAGCGACCTCGACAAGGTAATGCACGAACTGCATATCAACTATGGCAAAATGGCCAAAGTGGGCGGACTTATTGGACATCCGGATTTGCTGTTTGTGTTCGATGGCGATGAGATACGCAATATATTCAAAAAGGAGGAGGCCATGCCGCACAGGTAAGCAACGCTAGCCACACCCACCACAGCTCAATGTGTGGGCGCCCACAGCTCAAACATTTTCACATGCATATCTGAAAATTCCAACCGGAAAGCTGAGTTTATCATTAAATTATTAGTTTACAAAGGTAATATGAGAGTTCAGCATGTGTGTGGGTATTGAAGCCAAAATGAAAATGTTGCAGATGTGTGTGAATTCTAAAATTAAAATGAAAATGTTTACAAACTGAGCAAATGCAAAGTTAGTTAGGTATTCAAGTTAATTATAAATTTTAAAATCTATTTAAATGCAAAAGAAATTTTACAAAAGTTAAGACTTGAAATGATGGAGAGCATATAAAACTGAAATTATGACTGGAATATGCATGAATTTTAAAAGTACAAAATAAATTTAGCTAAGATTTATTGTAGAGTAACTGAGATAAATATTTATATTAAAAAAATATATATCAATTAGAACTGAGCTAGTTGAAAGCCTTAAAATAAAAATAAAATTTTTATACATATTGTATGAATTTTATTATAAGTATTGAAAATAAAAGTTTATGCTTAATTTTTTAAAATTTAAAATAAAATGTAAGAGTTGATTTTTATATAAACATTTATGTGTAATAATTATTTGTTATTTTTTAAATATATTTTGATTTTAATGATTACAAATATATATATTTTTAAATAACTCAAAAAATATTAAGAGTTAATTTCATTATTTTGTTATCAATTCTGCCTATTTATCATCTTAAATTTTTCTATAAAATATATATATTAAAATCGTTACGGTCTCTGCTCAGTTAAGCTCTGTTAAGTCTGATACTTATCATTAGCAATAGTAGCTTAGATATTCAATACTTATATATTAATATATTCCATATGTGAATAGATTTCGATATTTAAGTTGATTAAGCTTTTGCATTCATGCACAAATTTCGTATTACATAAAAATATTTCTGCCTTGCAGACACAAAGCGAAATTACAGCAATTGCAGCTTAAGTTGGCTTGAATAACTGCAGTCTAATTGACATATGCATGTAATTTAATGCTTGCCTGCATTCGAGGCAGACGTCACTGTGTAATATAATACAGCTCACACATACAGAAGCAGCCGCACTCACACACACACACACACACATACTGAGCATTCATACGATATCCTTGTATGCTGAGCATCGATTTAATTTGCCTTTTGCTGAGAATGTGGTGAAATATGTTTGTATTATTTATGCGCATATTGCATTAAATTCATAATTAAATCATTGCAGTGTGTGCGTGGTAGCAAAGGAGTTGGTTGCTCTGCCTGTTTGCCATTTGCCCTTTCTGCTTGATAATTAGTTGTAATTATAATGCCATTTCGACAAATTACGTGCACAATTTGGCTAATTAGAATTTGCGTGTATGTGTGGCAATTGGCTTAAAAGCGGCTCGAAATATTTAAGCCAACAAAATTTGAGCAAAAAATAAAACCGCGAAAAAAAACTTTCACTAGGCCTAAACAGAAACCACAAAGAAGTGTATAACAAAATATTAATAAAAAAAAAAATGTGAATACAAAAACTGTATAAACAGATATGCAAAAAATATAAGAAAAATTATGTAAAGAAATATTTTTTGACTGCGAAAAAAAATAGGCACATCGAAGCAAATATTTTTTCTCTCTTTAAATATGAATCTGTCTGTATATAAATTTGTTTTTCATAACAAGAAAGCCAACCTGGGGCAAGCTTGTTAAACTTTCTTTTATTTAACGCGTTGTTTGTCTTTTTATTTCTATTTATTTTATTTTTCTTTTTTTTGCGTGTTCATTTGGCCATGAACCAATTTCTGTGCAGAGTGCAAAAAAAAAAGATAAATATAAAAATAATAAGCATCCAATGAACGCGTCCAAAATAAAAGTGAAAAAAATAATATTGTAGTTGACTCTTTAAGCTTATTTTAAGCAAGTCATCATTTGAGAGGGAGAACGAGAGAGCGAGAGAGAGAGAGAGAGATGTATGTATAGATAATAAATTGACATAAAACGCAAATGCGTTAAGGTGAGCAAATGTTTAAAGATTGAAAGATTGATGAATGCCGCGACGCTAATTGATTGATATATGCGCAGAAAACAAACAAAAGTATATATATATATATATATATCATCAGTCAGTCGGCTGATTGATGAAGACATTCCAACTAAAACTTAGCGCCTCGCGTGTGGTCGCAAACAGCAGCAGAAAACGAAGTAAAAAGCTAAAATCTTGTCTTTTTATGGCTCAGATAACTTTAGAGAGCAAGCGTGTGTGGGAAAAATGTGAAAGATATATATATGTATATGTATGGTATATAAAATACGCATAAACTTGAGATTAGTTTCACAGTTGTTATTGTTAGCCTTATTGTTGTTGACAGTCGTTAAAGAGACAAACGCAGACACATTGTCTAGCCAACTGTGGCCGGTCAGCTAGCTGCTATTCATTGCTCAACTCAGCTGACCGTCAGCTTATTGGCCTACAATTTCGAAATCTATCTGCAACTCACGTTGGCTTACACATGTTCAAATGAAAGAGAAACAAGAAACATAAAAAATATGCATAAATATATAAATTTTTGTGAAATTTATTGCATTTTTCGTTCGTTGATATAAATTTTTCTCTTACGCCCAATTCTGGCATTTGACCTTTAAATGAACTGGTCGATGAGCTCAACTGTCTGCGCTGCATTAATGTAAATCTAATGCATATTATACAATTTATAAATATTTTAAATACCGCTCTAGTGATAGCTAGATGGCTAGACTAAAGTCCCAACTGTCTGCTATTCAGCATTTAATATACACAAAATATTCTTCTATTTCTCTTTATAAATATTAAGTTTGTCTCATTAGCAGCAATAATGAGCATGAACATGCTATGATAATGATCATAACAAACATTGTGATGGATGACAATGATGACAATGATAGTTATGCACATTATTATTTTCATTATTGTAATGAGCCTGACAATGCTGTTGTTTATTTGTCTCTTGAAGCTGATACAAGCTAAGACAAGCGATTAGCTCAACAAATCCACACTTTATTTTTAATTAATTATCAGCTAATTGGATGTATCTAATGAAATAAATTTTGTCAACATCTAGTATATGAATGGAAGCATGAATAAGAAATATACAAATTTATTTTTTTTTATAATATAATTCATTGAAATATAAAAAATCTTGTTATTAAACTAATATATACTAGCTATTAAAACAGCTATAACAATTAATAATTCTCTCAGTAATCTTAGAATAAATTATAATCATATTTTATTTATATTCAAGATATATAGCATAATATCAACATAAATAACTGCTCTTGCTTTCTTCAACACCTTTCATAAAATATTTAAAATAATTTTGCATAGCAATGATTTAATTGATCTCCTGTGAGGTCATACGAAGACGGAACAGGTTTCAAGCAGAAATAAAAATAAAATTTGGGAATCAACCAAAACTGGTTTAAACTAAAGAGAGAGAACAAAAGTAAACAGCTTTTTGATATGCTTAGCTAAGCACAGAATAAAACACTTCATTTTTTTTTGCCGATTTTTTTTTTTGGGACTGTGAGCTGAATATTTAAGAATCAATTTCTGATGGACTTTAATTTGCATTTAAACAAGAGCTAAATGGAATGCATTTTAAGTATGTTCTGCGTGGGTTCTAAAGTAGATTTTGTAAGCTTAACTTTGTAGAGATGAAGATACATTTATAAAGATATAAAAAGATATATATATATAATAATGCAAATTTATGCATATATAAAAGCTGCCCAAAAGCATCAAGCTAGATGTATAATATAATTAATATTGGAATTTATATCTGCTCTCTATCTATAGCTAAGGCATATTTCAATTAAATATATAATATTACAGAATTTAATTAAGTTCAGATTTTTGTTTGCCAAACTCCAAGACATACAACAACAAATAATTAGAATAATTGTAAAAAGAAAGTTGAGTTGAGCAACAACAAACAAAAGAAAAATCTCAACAATTTCTAAGTAAAATCTTAACGAGCTGCTATAAAACGCAATTTTGCAAGAAAAAACCCATTAAGCATATTTGCAAAGAAAAGCCGCCACAATCGCGCCTGAATACCCCTAATGTGCGTGTGTGTGTGTCTAAATAAAGTCATATGACTTTTGTTTTATGCCATTTAATTGAATATTGTTGCCTGGGGCAACAAAATTGACAAACAAATACACATGAGTATGTGTGTGTGTGTGTGTGTGTGTGTGTGTGTGAGACCCTACTAAGCGCGACACCCTACCCCAACATACTGCTGGCTATAAAATGCGAAGTCGTAAAACAAAATAAAATGCGACTATTTATATAGCAACATGCGAATATCTACAAGATACACAAATGTATCTGTGTTTCGTTTCGTTTCATTTGTTGTTGTTGCTTGTTTGTCTCACGCGAGAATTTGGTAACTGAATAATGTAAGGCTCGAGCCATGTTTAGAGAGTCAAACAACTTGGGCCCATTTGACATCATGTTCTTTAAAAAGCATCAAATTGCGCATACGCCGCATTGCCTGCTCATCAAATATACAAATGCACACACATATATATACATAGCTGTTTATATGTCTTACTTTATATTATATGTTTCTTGGCAGACCCTCGATGCCCTCACTGCGACATTACAAGGGTGAACTGCGACGCGACTTCTTTGGCGATGTGGCTGGTCTAATTGGCGTGTAAGTATTACGTTGCAAGGTTTGGCAAGGTTTCAGCAGCACCCACTCAACTGCTCTCATCTCATCTGCACACAATTAGGCACGGTCCCAAGTGGGAGGCATTTCGCCAGGAGGTGCAACAAATTTTGCTGCAACCGCAAACGGCCAAGAAGTATATACCTCCGCTAAATGATATTGCAAGCGAGTTTATGGTGCGGTAAGTTGGCCCTCCCTACCCCCTCTTAACCCCACATAATATGCAACTCAGCCTCTTATTTGACTGTTTTATAGCATAGACCAGATGCGCAACGAGCAGCAGGAGCTGCCTGACAATTTTCTGCACGAACTGTACAAATGGGCGCTCGAATGTAAGCCAAGATGATGTTTATAGCCACAATAGTTGACCAGATAATAAATGTTTTCTTTTTTCTTTTCTTTTCTTTTCTTTACTTTTTTTTTTTTTTGGATTTTCGTCCTTGCAGCTGTGGGTCGCGTATCGCTGGACACACGACTGGGCTGCTTGTCACCGGAGGGCAGCGTTGAGGCACAACAAATTATTGAGGCCATCAATACGTTCTTCTGGGCGGTGCCAGAACTGGAGCTACGCATGCCATTGTGGCGCCTTTATCCCACCAAAGCCTATCGCAGTTTTGTGCGCGCCTTGGATCAATTTTCTGCGTAGGTTGCAATACGCCTCTAGCTTTTTTTTCTTGCATTTGAATTGATTGATTTATCGCACACTCTCGCGCAGTATTTGCATGAAGAACATCAGCCAGACCATGGACAAGGCCGACATGGACCAGGCCAGCGATATAGCCAAAAGCGAGGCAGACATCTCCATTGTGGAGCGCATCGTTCGCAAAACAGGCAATCGAAAGTTGGCAGCTGTCTTGGCCCTGGATCTGTTTCTCGTGGGCGTCGATACGGTAAGTAATTGTTGCCAATAGTTGCATAAAGTCGAAGCTTTCGCGAGATTGCACAACTTGAAATTGATGTAGCAGTATAGCCAAGGGGTATGCGAAACGTATTTGCATTCTGATTGGAATAAAATAGCTATCTGATTTGCATTCCAATTTGAATGACTTAAAGTAGCTTTGTTTGCTCAACTCAAACTAAAGTTCTATTACGCCATTTGGTTGATTGATTTGTAATTCTTAGAGCATCAACTGCTCTTCGAGGCATGCTTTACTTAGTGCTGCATAAGCTAAAAAAAAAACCTTCTCACTATCTTTAGCTGGGGCTTAGCGTTTGTAAAGTGTTTAAAGCAACTATTTAACTAAAACTTTTATGCAGTTTACTCTTGAAACTAAAATGTAATTTAATTCGTTTTGAAGAAGTTGCGGCCCAAATAAATCATAAATATATATAATACTATTTTTTATAATTTAAAAAAAATATTACATATATTTATATGACTTTTTTTGCTATCTCTTCTTAATGACATAAAAGAGATTAAAATTAAATCACAATTGTGAATATAATTTATTTGAATTATGTTTTTTATGATCATTTTCGTTTGCCCTTTTCCAACTCATTTACATTTCTAAAAGGATTATTGGCTTATGCTTTACTCTTTTTATGCATAAATTCATACACAAATACGCCGACTAAATGCCAAATGAATTGATTATCGATAGATAGAGTAATTTATTCCATTTACAATTCCACCTCATATCCATTGCATTAAAAATAATGACAAATAATGGCTGATTGTGTGTGTATATTTGCTGTAATCTAAATAAGATAATCGAATGACACAATCATTACGTCCATTACGCCAGGCTATAAATAAAGCTCATTATGTAATTAACGCAAAAACTATGAAATATATATACATATATATCTAACTGACTATAACCACTTGTTTGCAGACCTCGGTTGCCGCCTCATCGACCATTTATCAGTTGGCCAAGAATCCGGATAAGCAACAGCGTTTGTTCGAGGAATTGAAACGTGTATTTCCAACGCGCGATGCTCAAATCAATCAGCATGTCCTCGAGCAGATGCCCTATATGAGAGCGTGCGTCAAGGAGACGCTGCGGTACGTTCAACTATATAGATATATATATATATATATAGATATCAATAAGATTCTCTACAATTTTTTATCTACCTTTATAGCATGAAACCGGTGGTCATTGCAAATGGACGCAACTTGCAGGCGGATGCTGTTATCAATGGCTATCATGTGCCAAAGGGCGTAAGTGGGCGTGATTGCAACTATAGAAACTTTATACATTCTCCTTCTCTCTCTCTCTCTCTCTCTCTCTCTCTCTATCTCTCTCTTCATTGCAGACTCACGTCATCTTTCCACACTTGGTAGTCTCAAATGATCCCACATATTTCCCAGAACCCAAGCGTTTTCTGCCCGAGCGTTGGCTCAAACAGGGCGCAGGTATGTGTGTGGGTGTGGCTGAGCGTGAAAATAGTTTTCATTTGCAACGTTTTCATTACAGCTGAAGGCTGCCCGCATGCAGGACAAAAGATACATCCATTCGTTAGTCTGCCCTTTGGCTACGGACGTCGCATGTGCGTGGGTCGGCGTTTCGCTGAAATCGAATTGCATACGCTGCTGGCCAAGGTAAGGGCAGAGAGAGAGAGGGAGAGGAAGAGAGTGGGTGTGGGTTGAAGTATGAAATATTAATTGTCTCTTGTTATGGCAGATCTTTCGCAAATACCACGTATCCTATAATTCCGACGAATTCGTTTATCGCGTCAATTCCACGTACATACCCGAATCCCCGTTAAATTTCAAATTGACGCCACGCGAAGAGTAGGCAAGGAGCAAAACAGCAGGAGCAGCAGGAGCAGGAGGAGGAGCAGCAGTAGCAGTAGCCGTTGAGGATTTGCAGCTGTCGCAGCACGCGGCGGCTGTGTGATATTTTTAGCAGCACGCATATTTTTTTATTATTGTTGTTGTTGCTGTTTGCTTTTCATTTGCTTTGCTGTCACGCGTTTCTCTTCTTTTTTTCTTAATTAAGCAAATGTATCTGAGCCGAGACAGCGACAGCAACGGCGACAGCAACAGTAGCTTTGTACATACACACACACACACACACACACACACACACACACACACACACACTATTCTTTGTATCTATATGCCTTTGTTTATGTATTCGTGTTAGTCATCAATTCTAGTTTTACTGTACGCAGCCAAAAGTCGTAGTCAATAAAGAGCCTAAAAGTATGCAACGTGTTTTTTCTCTCTTGCTAGCGCTACATTTATCATGCAAGCGCGAGGAATGCAATGGAAGTGGAACACAGACAACATAAAAACGATTATTCATTGGGATTAGGTGGCCATTATGTGATATAAATGTTGAATTATATAAGCTCATATATGTATATGTATAAATGACATATGCTGTGCATATAATACCTCTGATGAATACATGATTAATTGAGGCTGCGGCTTTCATGTGAATTTTGCTTATATTCAAGGTCATATGAATTAGCTATAAGCCTTTGATTCATGCCTAATGCATTTATAAATATATGCTATATAATTTATGCTGACATTTGATTTAAATATACTTTTTATAGCTTTCTCTCTAAATTATAAATATTTTACAAATGTATTATTGAACAGAAATTATGAAATGTTTCAAGAAAGATTCAATTTATTTGTATTACAAATTTCAAGAAAGATTCACAAAAAGACATTATCTAGTCCTAGTCGTTACCTAGTAATAGAAGAGACAATGCTCGAAGTATTCATTTCTTTAAGCCAACAAATTCGACAAGTGAATTACAATTTAGAGAATAGAGACAAAGGGAAATCTCCAGCAACAAGAGAATTTTTCAGTCTACTCAGTTCATAGCACTTATCAAAACAAATTGTTTCATGTCACTCAATCACAGCCCCGCCCCCATGGGCAAACAGGGGAAATCTATAAATAGGTAAAAGCTAAACTGCTACTCACTATTTAGCGGAATCATTCAATTGATATTCGTTGCTGCGCGAGAAGCACTCCTGTACGCCGGCATCTAGCCATAGCCGCTTCATGGCAGCCAGCAGCTCCTCTGAGAAGGGTTCGGTGTCGTGCATGCGTTGGCACACATCGAACACCATTTTCGCATCGCTCTGCAAATGGGCAAAAATTGTTTAATTTGAGATAGATAAATGGGAATGCATATATGTATGCTCGAGACTCACCTCCCGTTCATTATTGCTATACTGAATACTAAGATTTGGCATGGCTCGCAATATTGCAACTAATGATTGTATTGTGTTGCTGTAGACAACCGGTCGATATTGTTTAAAGTCCTCCGCAGTGAACCCGCTCTCGTGAATGATTTTCATTTGTTTGACTATTGTGCTTTTGCCCGATTCACCGGCGCCTGCAAATAAAGAAGCAACAAATATATAGAAATAAGATAAGATTGCATAAGAGATGCAACAAAGATATCACGCTTGTCAAACGGTTTACACTACTCTGGACATTGCACAATAATAAATACCCTTGGGTTAGAAGTAAATAGAAAACAGTTTGCAGTTTCATTTTAATTAAAATGTATATATATATATATATTTTTGTTGTTTTTAATAATAGCAATAAATGACGCTTGGGGAGTGGGTAAACAGAAATTGTAGAAGACTCATTCGGCAGTAGAAAAGGTAGAGGAGACAGCATTTAGTTCATTTGAGCATTATTTGATTTTCATTTAAATTTAATGTATTTTAAAATAAATAAATAAATCACCAAATTGAAAGTTTCTAGTATGCGAAGAGCTTGCTTTACTTTTATTTATTAAATAAAAAAGAACTTCATAATTGTTTTACTAAAATTTACTAAAAATAAATAAAACAATTTAATCATCAAACTATTTCTTTCAGCACTTTATTTTATATAGATTTCTGCTTTTACATTTATTAAATATTTAAAGATATTTAATAAAATAAAACGTTTATTGGATATTTTTTAAGAAAATGCTCATTTCACTTATTTATTTATTTTATTTTTAATTAAATGGAATTTACTTTGTACTAAAGTATTACAAAGTTAAAGTATTAACTTCTAGCACTTCATTCCAAGCATTCGCTTGCTTTTCAATTTTGTTAATTTTTTATTTTATTTTTTTACTTTTTTCTAATCTAGTTTTCATTAAATTTTAATTTTCAATTTCTATAAGCACAATATTTACTTAATTTTTCTTAGCTTCTGCTTTCGAAATTTTATGTGGCTGTTTTTATGACTTTTTTTCTATTTTTTGCTGAATTTTCTTTTGCTGCTGCAATCAAATTATATTTTCAAATGAAACTTGAAGTCTGGTAGACTTAGAGTTTAATGCATTTCAAGCATTTTAAGACTCTTTTGAATGCTTCAATCTTTAAAAGATAAACGTCATATTCACACAGAAATTAATAAAGAAATGGAAAACCCCTTGTGAGATTAGAGAGATTAAAGCTCAGAATTATTGAATAGAATATATATGAAATATTCAAGGAAAAAATCAATATACTCATTAGATTTTGTAACATTTATGAAAAAAGCTGAGAGATTTATAAAAAAATATATTCAAATATCAAATACTACAAAATTTTAGTAAAAACCAAAGTATGGTATGGTATAAAATATTTAAAAAAAATTAATAATACAAATATTAGTATTAAATAAAAAATTACTGCCTGAAGGCCTCTGTCGCACTGGCTTCAAAGAATATTATTATGTAGAATTAATTCTTGGTAACAATAAATAAATAAATAAATAATAAATTATATCATTTTTCAATTTATCAAGTCTCACATAATTCACATTCAAATAAAACACCAAGCTACCCCACACGATATTCTCGTAGGGTATATTTTCGCTATAGCAAATCGCCTCAAGATGTAAAGTGCAAAATACAGAAGGCGTCTGATTATGTGCAGTGACGCAAAACGCACTCGGGGCCTTTTGCACTGTGGGCGTTACAGAGGGAGGCCAATGGCCTGGAGGGGGAGGGGGGGTTTATAAATATTTATGCACAGATTACAAGTGCATAGTTCGTAGTTGTTGAGCTAAATGTGTGCGCTTTGTATTATACAAGTAGAGCTTAATGGCCTTTAGCACACACGCAGGGCGAACATTATCGTGATTATCATTATCATGATCATCATTATGATTGCCATCATAATGGTCATCAGCATCTTATGCTCTTGGCTCGGACTTGTACGACGGCTGTAGCACAGCACTGAACATAACAAAGGCTTAATTGTTGGATTTCAGTTTTTTCTTTATGGTTTTCTTTTCTATTTTTTTTATTTTTTATTTAACTTAGGTGGTCTACGCTCAAAATTGCTCTATTTGGGTCTCGTGCCTGGCTTCACTTGTATTAACTAGCTCATTTTGCCTTTGTCTACTGCATTTTGTCGTCTAATTTTAGCCGCTTTCATTTTACACAATTTTCTGTGCAATTTTCCTCCCTCCAGCATTTTTTTTTTTTTGTTCATTCTAATTTTCTTTCGTTCTTCACCATAATTGAGTGCGCTTGTGTGTGTGTGTATTTGTGTTTAGCATGCACTTGTTGATAATCTGTGCATTTAAGTCAGCTGGAAAATTATTGCTAAAGCGCTTCACAAATTATCTTTATTAGCGATTTTCCAAGAATTTCTATAATTTATGGTACGACTTCTCAATGAAATTCGTTTACTTCAACTAGGGGAACTTTTTTGGCTTCGAATATTTATTTATATTATTTATAATTATTTACTTAAAATGGAATTAAGCATTATTCTTTGGTAAAATGTTAAACGAAATATCTATCCATCTCTGCATATTTTTCTTCTAATATCAAGCTACTTATCAACTCTCTTGAGAACTGCTAACAAAAGGCTATGTAAAATTTTTTTTATATATTCTGTCATACTGTCACAAATAAAATAATTCTAATAATAAACCACTCATAAAAAAAAACCAAGTTAATAATTCAAATAACATTTAACATTGAAGCCCTTTTGGGGCACATTTTTAGTCGTTGAGCTATTTATGACAAAAACAAAAGAGAATTTCCGCTTTTAAACATTTCAAATTGTTACGTTCTATATATAGAGTCTAGATGCCCAGAGAAAGGGTCTTAATGGCCCACGCAGCACACGCTTAACGTGTTGCGGCTCGTTTAGTTGCTGGACTCTGTCCATAAATTAAGAATGTGCCATGGAAATTTGTTTAGGTTCGTTGTTCATTTGAAGCAAACAGTTCAATGCGCTCCAAATGTAATTGTTAAGAAAATTTCTCGATTATAAATATCCAAGGGTGTGAGAGAGAGTGTGTGTGTGTGTGTGTGTGTGCGTGTAAATGCATCCATTCAAGAACTATTAAATTCAACAATCAACTTGGGAGTTGAGGAACCCAACGAACGAGAAATGTTTTGGCATCAAGCGCAAAGTTTATCTAGCTTCCACTAGTTGTTGAGAAGACGTTGTTTATGGCTGCCGGCACGTGAAATTAATGAGATGTTTGTATTGGGGAAGTGAAGGCGAGTGCTTAAAATTTAATGCCTACGTAAATTGCATAGGCAAAGAAAGACGGAGCCAGAGACAGAGCGAGAGCAAGAGCAAGAGCAAGAGAAAGACCAAGAGAACTAGAGATGAGGTCGAGGTAAGAGTTTAGTTTTTGTTTGATTATTATTATTATGAATTTGTGCTCGATTTTGAACGGCTCGCATACACTGAAGTTTATTTTAAATAAACATTGTTCTCCAGTGTGAGAAAAGCAAACATATACACGCACACACACACGCACACGCACACTCACACTCACTTATACATATTTATAAAGAAATGCTGAGCAGCATTTTAACATTTTGTACAAACACGCAAAACTGTCAGAAATTAAATCTTTTGCCCAGGAGACGGACGCTGATATTTGCAAGAGGAAATTAAATGAAATACAAAAATATATACATATATACACACATGTATGTAAACATCAGCAAAATTGCAGAGGAAAACAAGTAAGATGGCTTAGTCGAGATGGCTCGACTACGAGATACCCTGAACCCTCCAAAAAAACACTAATGCTCTTTTTCTTTACGCAAAATCGGAAAATTACAAAATCGGCGTATCCATAATATTTATCTAATTATACAAATCTGAAGGCTCTAGAAGTTATGCTAAAAACGTAAACGAATTTTCGATAGTTTATCGATCATTTGTAAATGGGATGAGTTATCGAAAAAAAAAAAGAAAAACAACATAAACTCGTACTGCGTAACTAACATACGAGTATTCATATGCAATTTCAGCTCTCTAGCTTTTAGTTTCCATTATACCCTGAATTCCCATTTTCAATGGGTTCAGGGTATAAATAAAAAAGAAAACCGAAACAGAAACAGCAGAGAAAATTAAAATTAAATATAAAATTGGAGAGGGAAATGGAAAACACGTAGCTGCGAAAGGACCGAAGTCTGCAAATTATGAACATTATTCATTTAGCTGCAAATGTGAAAAACTTTGAAAGCTCGAAAAAAAGGGAAGGTGCAAGAGCATTGATTAACAGATGCCCTGTAAATGGGATGGCAAAAGTGTGCTATAAATTAATATTAAAAAAGTTTGAAAATTTATAATTAATGTTTTTAAACACAATATAAATGATATAATGAATATAAAAAATATTTAAAAATAATATGGCTTTACTAAAATTGTATTTTTTCTTGTTTCTATACATTTTTTTGCAGAAAATTTATATTTATAAATTATATTTATGCTTTTTAAACAGAAAAAATGTTGTCTAAATATCTCAAAATTTCATTAAAAGAAAAAATTATCTCATAGATTATAGATTTGCATATAATCTGCCTTTAAGCTAGTGGCAAGGTTGTAAAATATGTGAAAATGTAATTTCAATTTGAAATTTCCATTTCCATTTCATTTCCATTTCCACTATCTTTATTAAGCTAATTAGAGCTCAACTTGCTAAGTTGTTAATCTTGAAAATTAATTGAAAATAAAATGAAAGAGTTAAGGAACTGGAATAAACAGCTCAGGTGTAAAATCGATAAAAAGTAAAACCGGGGAACTCTTGCAGTGTTATGCAGTATCTGCTGAGCTCTGCACAATTCATGCTTGAGTCATTACGTTTACAGTTAGTTGGACATAATGTAATTGCAGTTTGCAATCAACTATTACCGGTGTACACACAGACACACACAGTGAGAGGGGGCAAGTGTGTGTGTGTGTGTGAGAGAGAGAGGGTAAGATCTGCTCGCCTACACTCGTTGGCTGACCTTGAACTTTCGCCAAGCGTCTGAGTATGAAATTTATATTATTGCAGATTATTAAATTTATACCATTTACATACGGCAAAAGCCAACAAATTTGATGTGCTGCGTGTGCTGCGATGCAAAGCAGACAATCAAAAATAAAAGAGAGAAACATATAAAAAAAAGTATATATATATATATATGTACGAGGCAGATTAGTCATATATGCGGCAAGTCGCGGCAGCAGGACAGCTCGTTAAGGCCAAAGGCAGGTCAACTTGATATGCATAGACGAGCAGCCGCTAAGTATGCTATGGTAATTACGCGACGGCAAACTTAACGAGCGATAACACTGAGCAACAGACTGACAGAGCTGTGTAGAGTGGGGTACAGCATAACTCACCCAAGAGCAGCAGCTTAATCTCTTTGGCTGCCTGTATGCCATCCTCTTTGAGATTACGCTCGATCAGGCGACTTCTGGCGGCTGCGGCTCGCTCCTCGGCAGACTGTGCGCAGCCCATGGTGCGTATTGCCTCGACGCAAAACGTTTTGAAGGTCGTTTGATATCGGCCAAATCAATGGCCGAATACGCGGGGGATGCAGAAGTCTAACGGAAATTAACCAACAACAAACAAAGCACCTCCAACAACAACAGCAACAATAACAGCTTAGCTGTGCTCAGCTAACACAATAGTTGCCCTGAACTTTACAGTTTTGTTTACGACAATATTTATTTAAGAATTTGATGAACAATTTATATGATTTTTTGTTTTTCAGTTACACTTTGGCTATTTGCGCGTTACACTGCAAGAAATTGTTCCAAATTGATAATTTGAGTTGAGAATTCAATGAAATTGATTTGCATTTGTTCGCACTTGTCAGCGAGCGGGTGACATAACCGTAACAACAATTGAATTTATGCGCATTTGTTGACAAACAGGGCGCTAGATGCCAGGATAACTTGGCCGAGACACATTCGTCTGCCACGCGGATGCTGCACGAAATGAATGCGTTGCCGCCGATTCCTATGATTAAGCCTTCGCGCGCCTCGTGCTTTCTTAGCGAGCAACCCAGAGATAAGCACAAAAAAAAAACCAGCTGGCCAAATTAAATGCTCACGAGAGAGGGAGAGCGAACGAGTGAGAGAGAGAGAGCGTAAAAGCTTTTTGTGCTTTTTGATTCCTAGCCAAAAAGAAAAGATTTGAAAAATAAAAGTTGTAATAGAAAATAATACAATTAACGCGTATAGAAGATTTTTGGCATGATTGGCAGATTTGTTTGGGCTAAAGAAGTTGGGCTAGCAGGTGTTACACATTATATATAAATATATATATGCATACATATATATATATTGTGTATATATATATCTCTCTCTGAGCCTTGACAAACTCACACACGCACAACACGCATACGCAGCGTGTGACAAACAAAGCAAAAACAACAAAAAATCAATAAAACAGGCTGGCAAAAAAAGGTTATTTTATAGTCAACGATATTGCATAGCGGATAAGCTCACACACAAGTACACACATATATATATATATATATAGATATGTATATATCAAAATCTATATATATATATATATATATATATGCATAGTCGATTATTGTACGTGGCCATAAATAATATTGATAGACAAATTAATAGCGAGCCATATTATTGCAAATGCCCATGGACATGACCAAGAGTTTTTCCCGAATAGCTAGCGCTGCGCTGGTCTTACAAGTGGCCATAAACACATTCACACACACACGCACACAGCTAGAGTGAAAGAGTCGGACAGAGAGAGCGAAGTGTTGGGGTGGTTGATTGGGCGGCCAAGGGGGCTGCTCGGTCTGACGCAAAGCAAACAGCAAGTGCGATAGCGAGTGCGAGCGCGAAGTACTTTTGCTGTTATTCTTTTTTTTTTTTTTTTTGTTGCTACAGTTTTTCTTTTGTGAAAAGCACGAAATTTTCAATTTTCGTTGGTTTTGATTTTTTTTATATATATAAATTGTTTCTGCTTTTGTTTATTGTTATTGCATGCTTCCAGCAGCGCAAAGACAGCAGAACAAAAAAAAAAATGATTCATGTGAAAGAAAATTTAGGGGCGAAGCTGCTAAAAATATTCCTTTTCATTTTGATTTTAATTTTCATTTATAACTAACGCAGAAATTATCGAGCACTTGTCGCGTCTGTATCTAACGAGCGCGCAAAATTCAATTGTTGTTTCATTAATAACATTAACAATTTTATTTCAATATTTTTTAATAAATTCACATTTATTTTATTTATGATTATTTTTTTTTAATTTTCTTTACGCGTGCTTTATATATATATATTTTTTTTTTTTCTTCTTTTTGATTCGGTTTTGGTTGAACGATTCGCTTTGCTCTTTAAGTAACCAACTGACTGAGTTGGCTGGAGCTGTCGCTGGACTCGCTGGACTAAACGAACAACTGGCAAACGGAGCCGCCCTAAATGCGCCTGCACGTACTCATTCTCCCGCTCTCGCCTCTCTCTCTCTCTTTCTCTCACGCTTGCTCACAATTACAGCTGAAGCGAAAGCTTTTACGAAATACACATACACATTAGTGAATGGGCTGACAGAGCTTTACGTAGCGCGCGTGGGAGAGCAGGAGAGCGCGCAAGCACATCGCAGACGCGCGCATGCCAAGGAGCTAGTGAGAGAGGGAGAGCAAGCTGACAGGCTGGAATGTTTGTAGAAAAAAAAACACGCGTTGGAGAGAGAGGGAGCGGCAGAGTGAGCGCGCGCTGCAATTGGCTTGGTGCTGCTGGGCAGCGAGTAGCCAAGCAGCGAGTGTGACAAGGCAAGGACAACAACAGCAGCGAGTGTCTCACACACGCGCTCACTTGGGCAAGCCAGCATTTTAAAGTCATTTTAGGCACAGCTTAGCTTTTAAACGGCTAACTATTAGGCGCGTTAGCTAGAATACGGCTTAAAAGCAACGAGAGCTGACCTTTTCCATCAAATGAGGAGCGTTGACAGCCGACAGGATGAGTATATTTTCATTTTCATTCTTTTTCTTTTTTTTTTTTTTTTTTTTTGACCGGAAAACTATAATAGAGAGCAACAACAAATATATTGAATGCCGGCGGCTACAGATTAGATAAAAAAAACTGGAGGAAAATGGAGCCCCAATTGATGATGGCTGCCCAATTGTGTTCAGTCATTGTCATCGGCTGTTTGATTGAATGCTTCGACTGGCAGCGTTAATTGACCAAAAAGCTTTCTGCCCAGCTCTTCAAGCACATATCGCATTTCAAATGCGAATTACCTTCAAACAAATCAATGCTCAGGTAACGTCCAGACGAGCGCACTCAACAGTCAACTGCACGCCACATAAGTCAATTAATCTTATTGCATGGCTCATAAAGTGTGCGGGGCCAAAGCGACAAAGGCTCGGTCAGAACAATTATGGCCAATAATCGATGGCTATGCAAAATGCCTGGCCCTTAGTTTAGCTAATTATGGTGACCCGAGCATTCACAATAGCCGGGCAAATAGCTTTTTATTGGCTATTAATTAAGGGTTATTCCATATGGAAATTGTTCAAGTCATTTCTTTGAAGTTTACCCCAAGCAATGAGCTATTGAGATTGCGGAACAGGGGTTCCGAGAAAAAGAGCGAAGGTTTTTTTATTAAAAGAATATTCCTTGGGGATATTGTGAGTTCAAGCGTAGTATAAGGATTAAATGTAAAGAGGAAATCGCTTGAATAGTAGAGAAATGTTAACTAGAAATATGAATTTCAAATATGTTATAGATATAGATATATATGTATGTTCAGAAATATATATATTTATAAATATAGAAAATACAAAATGAATATGATATTTTTATATAATTAATTTATTTATTTTAATTTTATTTTATTTCAATTATTTATTTTTTTAAATTACTTATTTGTTTCTTTTTTTTGTACAAGAAATTTAATAAAATTTATTAATTATTTAATTAATTAATTTATTTTATTTTTTTATTTTTTATAAGACATAAAAATACTTATATTCTAATTTTCTTTCGTAATATTTTCATACATTTCTAATTAATAAAAATTTTAAAATATATTTCTAGCAACATTTTGAAATATTTCACAACTCGCAATTTTAATTCTCTTAGCTTAGCTCAAAAAGTAATTAAAATTGTAATTGAATATCTCTGATTATCAACGTTTAATTAGTGCATTATTCTTAGTAAATATATTTTAGATAATTGAAAACTTGACATTGCTGCAGTTAACCTTCAACCTGAGTTTTCTATTTTAAGTAGACTTTTTTCTGAGAATTGCATTTTGGATAATGCTAGCGGTTAGCCGCTGTCGAGATTTCCAAGAACTGTTGCAACCACAAAACCAAATACTACACCACAATATCCGCAGCAACTTCAACCCTTTCGCTGGCGCACTCTGTGGAGCAGTTAAATGTGGCGATAATTGGCGTCGATGTCAGAGACCTAAAGGTAATTGCATTCCATAGCAAAACGTACAAATGGCGTGTTAAAGCAAGAGAACTAGTTCGAATGGTTGCCCTGCTTTACCAGGTGGAGTGGAGGAGGGGGGCTGGTAGTGCTAGGTTGGGATTGGGGTTGGGGTTGGCTACGCAAACCAACAAATTCAATTGAATCATCATTTGCAAGCGGTGGACAGTGGCGAAAACAAAAAAAGCAACAACAACATGAAAACAATGAACGAGTAGCAAATGAAATTATTGAATGAATTGGGTTAGGCCACAGGCGTCACGAAAGGGGTTCAGAGGCGGGGCAGAGCGAGGAATTAGCGTCGACAACAACCGCAGCCAATGACAACGACAAACAGCAAATTGAGTGCTTCTATAAAACTATGCTGCTCTCTGTTTCATATATGTATATATTTTTTTTATTATCACGCGAACTCTTTTAAATGACAAAGCTAGAAAAGGAGAAGAGGCGATGACGTCCCACCTCTCTCTCTTTACCTCTCTCCATCTCAGTCTTTCTTTAAGCGCAGTTATCAAATGGGGCTCATTGCCTTTTGGCACTCTTGCGCGACATTTGACTCGAGTCAATTAAATTCGATTTGTATTGTATTTGGCATGTTTGCCATAGTTCATTTAATGAATCTTGTTTATTTGCATGAAGCAGGCGACCGCAGGGGCTCCATGTCAGTTGCTGCTCGTAAAATGCATTCATTGGGTTTACTTTAGCCAAGTGCAGGCAACCAGATTCACTTCAGACCTTCAGACAAGCAGCAATTTCTGCGAGCAATTTTCTTTAGCTGGAAAATCAATTCATTGCCTTTCTCAAATAAAGCAATTACCTTCGTACCATCATTTCTGGGTATTATATTTTAAAATCATTTTTCATATTTCTTTCCTATTTTTTTTTTTGCTACTATCCATTCATATTTTATTTGCTTTGATGATTGAAACTCTGAGTAGCGGAAAAAGGAGTTAAGGATATATTTTTTTGTGCTGAAGGAAAATAAATTTGCTAGAAAATACATTTTCAGGCGAATAGTATTTGGGGTTAGGAAGTGGAAAAGTTGAGGGAAGAGATTTGACAGAATTATATATTAGATAATAAGCAGAGAATTGAAAAAAAACTTTAGATAAACAAAGTATTATTATAAATTTATGAAGCCTTAAAATTATAATATAAATATGTAAAAAAAAATTATTATATTTATAAATTTAATATTTTCACTGGGAAAATTCATTTAAAATGAATAGATAAATTTTATATGATTAATTACAATTAATTAATAATAAATAAAAAAGTATATGTTATATAAATTAATTTAGATAAAATTTTTCTTTGTAGATATCTATATAATCTATAAAAAATATTTTTATAAATCTATTAGTTTATAAAATATATTTTAAAAATACATTTACTCAACATTATCTATAGAACTTAATTTTAACTAAATTTAAAATGACATAATACAATATAATCTCATCTAAATCCGATTTCAATCAAACTCCCTTGACATTTCCATTAATTTCCTTTCATTTCAACAAACGCCAATTTCTCTGGCAACACAATATTGTGTTTTTCTTTACCTTTGGGCCAACACATATCACTTTTGTGCACTTTGTGGGTCATAAACAACAACACAAGCAGCAAATGTTTCCTCAATAGGCACTTTTGGGCTGCAAAATTATGTTAAAGTGTTTAAGCATCCGTTGCGAGAGGGCAGCTTAAAGTGCAGCCCGGAAGGAAGGTAGGATGCATTGGGGCATGGGGACTGCCTGCTGCAGCTGGCAAAAGGACCAGTTGGCACTTGTGTATCGATGTTTTGTCCACAGACCGAAAAGCCAACCACACCCATGACAAAGCAGTTCAGGTTGTTTCAGGTCCGGGACAGGGCCAGGGCCAGGGCATGTACTCTCTAGCTGGCAACAGTTGCAGTCGAGTTGCAGGCGTGTTCTCGCCTGTTGTCGTTCATTGTTTGTTGTTCGGCTTCCTGCCGCCATTTGAGGCTTCCGGCCTGCCATTCGTCTCTCTCGGCTACCCAAAAAGTGCAGCCAACAATAACAGCAACAATAATGCAGCATGAACTATATTGGCCCAGTTGCAATTGCCAGTTACCTGTAGTTATTTCAAATATGTGCTCAACAAGCGAATGGAGCGTGTGAGAGAGAGAGAGAGAGGGAGAGTGGAAGGCAAAGTGTGAGAGCGATAGCTGTGCATATAAATGAGCCTTAAAGAGCTAAAGTCAGCTAGAGAACTAGACTTTTAGCAACTTGAGCTGAGTTGACTTCATTAAGTGCTTGCTTAATCCCAAAATTGCAAGTAAAGAGAAGAGATTATTGAATGGATTTTGAATTGGCAGATGTTAAATAAGAAAATCTTATTTATTACTAAAATTAGATTAGATTATATATTCCAACTCAATTAAATATTCAAATTCACATATCATATTTAACATATTTCCAAGCAAAGTTTACTTTCACTTTTATAGCTAAATGAATTCTGAAGCAGCTTCAGCTTACTGCTTTCTTAGACATTACATATGTTAGCATATTTCTATATATGTGAGACTATATCTCTTCTTCTATGTATATTCTTTGTTAACATTCACAACTACTTCAATATATCATCTAAGCAGAGCAAGTCGTAAAAACGTAGCAAGGACTTTAGTTGTAGCCATAAAAACTCATAGAAATCTCTTGTCAAGTAATTGCAATGCTATAATAATAAAAATAACTAATAAAAGGAACAAAACAATAAGAAATTACAAGAATATCAATAAATTGGGCTTATGCTAAGCAAAAACTAAACTCATTTCAGATATATAAAAATAATTGTTGTCCTACTAAGATATGGAACTTTATATATAGCTAACTTCTCAACTAGTTACCATGTTAAGGCTTATCAAAGGGAAACTCTGATGCTCTTAACAACACTCTATTCCACCTATTTGAATTCTAAGGAAAACTGATAAATGGCAATCGGCAATAAGTTAGAATTTTAATAAGAAAAATCTGCTATCTGTTTACAAAATGTTAACTCATAAAACTTTATAAAATTCTTTTCCAATTTCCAACTAAATTTCTTCACCAATAAAAAGAGAAATTCAATTTCCCAGAACCTAGTACAATTGATACATCCCTGCTATATGCACGACAAACGGAAGCTTGTCCTTTTTCTCTTTCTATCTCTTTTAGGTGTGTGCGTGCGTGTGTGTGTGTGTGTGTGTGTGTGTGGGATCTGACGCGTGGCATTCAGGTAAACGGGATTAGTCCGCGACACCAATGTCAATGTCAATGGATTGCAAAACTGCTTAAGTGCTTAGCTGGCAGCCGGGTAAGTTGTCCGTTTAGCAGAACCCGTTGTCATGTAGCCAACACACAGTGTGCGGCACGGCACCACAGCACCACACTTAAACCTTTCCCTAGTTTTGGTGTCATGGCGCGTGGCTTGCGGTTCCATGTCAATCACCATGGTTGAGCTACACGTGCAAGCGCTTGAGTGTCAAGTGACGCTTTAGCGGATGCAGGCGCGACAGCGAATACACTGAGAGAAATGGGCAAAGTATATGATGGGGAAGTGAAGTAGAAGCGAAGGCAAAGATATGAGTGAGAGTTCATAGGAAAATGAAGATTTTAAGAGATAATAAGTGAATAAAATTCTCAAAAGCAGAATAAATATAAGAAAAATATATATAAATAGGTAAGATGTTTACAATTTTAACTGTTCTTTTTTATAGTTTATAAACTTTATCGAAATTGTATAACTTTTCAAAGATATTAAAGTCTAAAATCCAATAGAAAATAAAAATAAATAAATAAACAAAAAAAAAAAAACTATTTTTTCACTCAAAAAAAATATATAATTCAATAAATTGTGTATATATTAAAATTGATAGAATAAAAATTCGATTTAAAATTGCTTTAATTTAAATATGAATATCCACAAATTATATCAATTAAATGGGGTAGAAAATTAATGCGCTATAAACATATTTTAAATATATTTCTCTCAAATAAAAAATAGAAATAGTTTTAGTTAATTTGACAGAAGAAATATCTATTTTTCCGCTCAGTGTAGCTGTTGTTTAAAAGCAAAGGGGCACACTTGAGCCTGCCGCATCTTTAACAGCGATGCGTCTGTTGCACACACACACACGGGTGCAGAGTCATGCTCGCACACTCTGTTGCAGTTGCAACTGTTGCACCGTGGTCTAAGTGCACTTAAAAATGCATTGCGCTAAATGCCCGTCGATTTGTCAGCTGTCATTAGACGAAAACTTGACTGTGCAATGCATAATGCATGAGCACTTGAATCTGGCCAGAAAGCACGAAGAAGAGCAAGAAATAAGAACAAATACAAAGACAAATACTATAGCAATAGCAACAGCAACAACAGTTCGAGCGAAAATGAGCAAAGCAAATGGGAATGAGGTTTGGAGCTGAGAGTGAGAAACGAAAACGAGAGCCGGACAATGGGATGACATGCAAGCATCGCATTTGACCCAATTGTTGTTGCTTTTTCTTTTCATATACATACATATATATATACATATTTTTTTGGTCGCTTTTGTTGCGTGGCCAAGGCAACAACAAAACACGCTAAGAATAAATTATCATGCCACTGGATGATGATGCATCAGCCTTGAGTTACGTTTAACTTTTCCTGCTTTTTTTTTTGTTGTTTTTGGTTTAGTTTCTTGTCATTGACAGCATTGAAGTTTATTGGCCAAAAATAATGCCAGCAATTGAAAGCAAAAAAGAAAAAAGTATTTAAAATATTTTGTACCCCCAGTTGGGGGTAAAATAAAAGCGAGAACTTGAATTGGTAAAACTTCTAAGAATTTCATTTTATAAATATAATATAAATAATTATAAATACATTTTGTAATTTATTATTATAAATAAAAGTAAGTGCTCACCCTGCGAAATTTTTATTATTTATATAGAAATTGCATAATTTATTGCATATTTAGAAAATTTATTTATATATTTGGATTTTATTAATTTATTATAAATCCAAACCTAAGTTTTAGCAATATATAAAAAAAGTTCTCAAAGAAACACATTTTAAAATTGCTCGAAAATATATTAAAAAAAAAACTATCTACTCCAAAGTATTTATTTAAAAAAAAGGTAAAGCAATAAAATGAATATTTATCAAGTAGAGCCTTTTCTGTTTACATTCATTTAATAACAAGACATATGCTATCTCACAGCCATAAAAATACATGCACATACACACACTCACACACCAGTGTGCATGTGCCTAAGAGTAATTGAGCCTGCAGTAGTTCCATCAAGGCAAGACGAGATAGATATAGATAGAGAGGGGGACAGCAGTAGTGGAACTTTAAACAACTCAAGTGCACTTTGCAACTCGCAACTGATAAAGAAATTCCATTTATGTAGGTATCAAAACGAAGAAGAAGCAGTAGATGATATTGTTTGTATTTGCTTTTGCTTGTTTTTTGTGTGTTTGTAAAAAAAAAGGAGGGAAACGACGCACAGCGACTTCCTGAGCGAAAGTTGTAAGTGGAAATATGATTGCATTATTATTATTCTTTTTTCTTTTCTTACGTTAGTGTTGTTATTGTTATAAATTGCACTTACCGAGTAGCAAAAGTTTAATGTCCTTTGCCGCTTGAATGCCATCCTCTTTCAGATTCTTCTCGATTTGTTTGGAACGTTGTATGGCAGCGCGCTCTTCAGCCGATGTAGTGCAGCCCATTTTGTTAGACTTTGTTGCGTTTGGCTTATATACTATTTGCTTATTTGATTTATTTGATTTTTGTGGCTTTGGCAGCACTTGTCAATTAAGTTAAGGGGATTTCTTCTTATTGGTTGGACAGCAAGTGTGCAGCTCTCTATTTTTGTTGTTTTAGTTATATTTATTTTTTTTTACTTTTTGTCTTATTTACAAAATGCTTAAAATTACAAATATACACACTGCAAAACGTAGGTATTATTTATTTATTATATATTTGAATTCGTTAAAGGGAAATGGTGCGCAGCATCCAATTGGATTTGTTCTGCATAAACAATAACAACTGAGCGTTCAGCCACGGGAAGTGACAACAAAAACAACAGCAACAGCAACTCAATGGGCAATGAGTCACACACACACAGACAGACATACATACACACACAGGCACATCTACGCACCGGCATTGAGATAACTACTTGTCAAGTGCGCCTAATTTTATGGCCGCCACTGTCTGTCTGTCCAATAGGGCGCGTGCAGCTATAATTGAACTGCGCTTTTGTTGTTGTTTTAGGCTCTTATCAGCGCCCAACAACAACAACAACAACAACATCAATGAGAGCAAGCAACAGCAGCAGCAGCAGGCACTGCTCTAGCCAATTTACATATGGCTTGAATGGAAAATATGTAATATACTAAATATATAGTATATATGTGCGTATTCATCAATTCCATTTATCTAATCAGAAAATGCTAACGAAAATGACTAAAAAAAACATACGAAATGCAGAGCGAAAAAAATTCCGCCTTTTGGCTATTTATCATGTTTTTGGGAAATATTGTACATGGTGTGGCCAGGTCCTGTTTTTTTTTCCTGTACATGTATATCTCTAGTGTATGTGTGTGTGTTTGCAAGATGTGGGCGTAGGCGCAAAAAAATGTGTGTTAAACGGCTAGCTCTAGCCGGCTAAGACGACGCGTGGTCACACTGGAGACGATCTGCCAGTCGCCGTCGCCGTCGCCGTTGCCGTCGCCTCCTTTGGCCCCATGATGATGATGCTGCGTTTTGTTGCGACTGGATGGGAAACGTTTAGTTTTTTATGCGGCTTTTGTGCGTGGGTGCGTCGCGTTTTTCGGTTTTTATAGTTGGGTGGTTGCTTGGGGGTGGTGTTTTAGGCGCTTGTATAAATTTCCATTTAGTAGTTTCATGCCGCGCTGCTCACACGCTCCCGCTCTCACGCATACGCACACGCACTCTTCACACTCACACGCACACACATAGGCAGGAACAGGCACTCACACTCACACACACACACACACACACATACACAGTTTTACACGCATACACACACATTCTCCCACCCACCGCCAGGGCGGACAGCGTGAGCGAAATTTTCTTCGTTTCGTTTCTTTTTTTTTTGGCTTTACATTTTACCACCGCCTAGTTTCCAGCGCCAGCGTATACACACAACACTTGCACACACGAACTGAGCAGAGCAGAGCAGAACTGAACTGAGCAGAGCTGAGCAGAGCAGCGCAGAGCAAAGCAGAGCAGAGCAAAGCAGAGCAGAGTAGAGCAGCGCAGCACGGAGGCCACCCTCTTGTTCCGCCCGTTTGCTTGTTGGCTTTTCAGTTTCTTCTATATTTAATTGTATTGCATTTTGGAGATTTGATAACACATTAGATTTCACAATTACCCGTTGAACAATGTTCAGCACTAGCACTTTGCATTCAAATTGCATTAATTCTAATTTAATTGGAATATTTCGGGTGTGCAAAAACTTGTAACACACTTTTGCTGCCTCTCGCTGTCTCTTTCAAACTGATTCTGGCATTGCCAGACCACTAGCTCCATGCACTTTGTTTACATTTCGCGAGCTGTATGTGGCAACACTCTGCTAATTAGCAGTGCTGTTAGGTTTCTTATTAGAGTTACAGTTGGAATTTAAATAAGTGCAACAGTCCGCAGATTACCTAAGTTGGGAAAAAATTAAAAGTTGTAGTAAATTTTTAAAAAGACTTAAAGTTCCATCAATTCAAATTTATAGATACTTTCTGTGGCTGTTTTGGGCCAATTTATTGATGACTGTTAATAACAGCTTGTATTGGCTGCCTATTCGCTGTTAACATAACAGTTGGATGCATTTGGGCAGCCCTGGTAACAAACAGCTGATCCCAATTGCGTGTTTTGTAAATTCGAGAAGAACCATTAATATGTTACGTCAAGTTTTTGTAAGTTTTAAGCTTATTTAATAAAAAGTAAAGATAATTATAGTCTTTTTCTAGAACTCAACTACTGTGCGCCGCTTGTTGGTCTCACCCACGCGCTGCCTGAGCGGCAAACAAAATGTGCCCGATAAATCCGAGTACTCAACTCCGCCGGAAATAATTGATTATGAAGAATCGCCCCACTTACCAGTGCCGGAATATCCAATTCGTATCGATGAGCCACTCGAGGTGCGCAAACAAAGGTGGGTTGTCATTACTATAGACTTTATTATAGTTAAATTAATTAATCTGTATCTGCCAGACTCCTGTATCAATCCCGCAAAAGGGGAATGTTGGAGAATGATTTACTCCTAAGCACCTTTGTTGCCAAATACCTAAAGGACTTCGATGCGGACGAGACGGCTCAATACGATCAGCTCATCAATGGTGTGAGCAACGATTGGGATATATATTATTGGGCAACAAATACGAAGCCAACGCCGCCGGAATACGATACGGATATAATGAAGTTGCTGAAGCAACATGTCAAGAATACGGAACGTGTGCAGCGCATCAGGCAGCCGGATTTGTAAATTAGCATTATATAATCATGTATATTTATTATATAGGCTAATGATCAATGTTCTGTTTTAAAGCAAAAACATCGAAAATTCAATTTCTTCTGTTTTCTTTATAATTTTCATGTCATACATATATGATAATGTATATATGTATGTCTGAATGTATATACTTATCGAATAAGTTTAATTTTAATTGCGAAATATTACAGTTAAAACTTTTGCACTTTTTTGAAAAAAATTTATCAAAATTTCTTTGTTTCTCTGTTCTTTAAGCTTTTGCGCCCCAAAATATTTAGAAATCGGTTTGATTCGATCTGTTAAATCGTTCACACATTAAGTTAATGAATTCTATTTTATTTGAATTGTTCACAATTGTTTAGCTTTATATATAAATATATGTATCGTTAATTAGCAGTTGATCCAAGCGATTAAATTCCTTTAAACTCTAGTTTTAAATTTAAATGAACGAACAGGTTTTATTTTGTTTTGCATTAAATATTTAAAGTATAGCTCCTTTTTTAAATTAAATAATAATAATCAAGAAATAAACATTATTTTGGTGTTAATCAATACAATTTGCCAGTTAATTTCCAATTTAAGGGGGCTTCAATTATAAATTTTTATCATACATAAGAATAATATTACACATAATTTTTGTTTTTGCATTCTTTTTTTTTTTTGCGTTTTTCTTTTTTTTTTTTTTTGCTTATATCCGAAAGGCTAATGTATATAAAAAATATGTTGTAAAACGTTTGCTTTTTGTTTGTTTGCATTTAAAAATCTCGCTAAATCAGAAACATAATTATCGCATGATCATTATTGCGGCATCAGTTAAAAGAAGGACTTAAATAGGCGCAGTTGATGCGTGTAAAAAAAGTGATGAAGTAACAACAGAATTAACCTACTACAGATACAGATACAGATACAGATTACACAGATCGATTTTGTTAATCTCTATCCTAATCTAGTCGAGCGTCTCGAAAAAGTCGTGCGGATCCACAAATAGCGCCGGGCTGCTGCCACCGCTCATGGCCGATGATGATGCTGCCGAACCCGCTGCCGATGCCGAAGCTGATGCTGATGCCGATGCTGCTACTGTTGCTGCTGAAGCGGAACTGCTGACGCCTCGATAGCGACCACGACGTGCTGTACCACTAACTGTAACACCAACACCAACACCACCACTACCGCCACCACCACCACCACCAACAGCTGAATGGCCACCGCGTATGCTGGTCGCTGTCATGACGGGATCGTAAGTTCGGTTTGAGGTCGTCTCGCTGCTCGACATGGACGATTTGCGGCGACGCTTGTTGCGACGCCTTCGCCGCCGTTTGGTGGTTTGCACAGCGGCCGTCGATGTGGTTGGCACGCTGCCCAGCGGTTCGGTTAGCACGCTGGTGCGCGGCAAGGTCAGCGTGGTCTCGAACATCTTCAGCAGCGTCGGCGAACTGGGTCAATTTTGCGGGAACACATCGTCGATGGTAATGAAAGCATCCTCGCCCAGCGAATGCTGTCCAATGAGCTTCAATAGCTCAGCCGCATGAGCCACCAAATACTCCAGTGGTGGCCGACGCTCAAAATTGAGCGATTCTACAGAAATAATAAAACAGAAATTAATTAGCCAAACTATTTAGATATAGCTTGAGCTATATACGCACCTAATATGGCTGAGTTGAGCGTGGTGGAGACGTTTTCACGTCGCGAGGGACACAATAGCCAGCCCAAGGGACTGGACCAAGGATTTGAGTAGGCAATCAAGCTAAATGCATCCTAAATTAATTAAAAATATAACATTTTAGTTATATTTTAGGTTTTTGTTTGAAAGTTCTTTTGTTACCTCCAACATTTGACGCTCCTCTTCAGTCATGAGGTTCTCCTTCTCTAGCTGCTGGCCCATGCTAGACAGTTCCTTGCCAAATTCTAATATCTTCTCAATGACACGCCCATAATTGCGCGATGAGGGCGATACGTCTACATCTGTAAAGATAATATAATCAATATATATATATATGTATTATATATATATTTTTTTTTCTTCATACCCATTTCCTCATCGATGGCATCTAGAGAGTTACGTGCTACACTGGCATTGCCATTTGAACAGGAATCGCCTGAATTAATAGTTGAGCAGATTATTGCAATATATTTATATTTCATATATTTATATGCTTATTATCACTACTCTTATCAACAAATTCAACATATTTTGATTTCTGCATACTACATTTTGCCAAATTGTACAATCTTGAGCTCTTCTTACCAGTTGACTCAGTTCATATATTTCGTCTTCTTGAATATATAAATTTCTGCTTTAGTTTAACAGACCAAGTAAAAATTTCATTTACAATTCTTGAGTGAAATTTCAATAAATTTCAATTGCCTAAGTTTGTTCGTAGCCAATTTGGGTCATCTTCTTGAATTCTTGCACTAAGTTTCATATCCGTTTTGGGACCAGATTGAATTTCAAACTTATGTTCTTTAAGAACCATATGTATTCCAGTTCTCTTACGGCGCCAGCTCTTCTTCTTGAATATATATGTTTGTTTTGTTGCATTTCTTGAATCTATGTTATACATAAATATGCAGCTTTGCTTATTCTTGAACTTGAATCTGCTTTGGATTTATAACATTATTATTTAAAGTTATTTTTTGTTATAAATTAAATAATATTGTTGAAAAAAAATTTGCCTAATTCTTAAATGAATGGAATTAATACTAGTCCGCCCTTTTCATACCCTCTATTTCCATCGAAATTGGGAAATCAGGGTATAATGATTATGTTGTGAAACTATTAATACATCTGTAAAAAATTCTTCAACAAATTCTTAAGATAGTTTTAAATACCATTTGAATCAATTTGCAATTCGATGCTAATTAAAAATATGTTTCTTTAACTCTAATGATTAGAGCCTAAGGCTTTACCTCAAGCTAATTTTATATACAATATAAAACATATTACTTTTCTACGCTATATAAAAAATAATATACTAAAATCTTTTCGAAACAACTTCCTATTGAAATTGCAATGAATACAAGTTTGTTTTCAATATTGCTGATTACAGAAAACTGTTTTAATATAAGCCTAAATTAGGCTATACCTAAACAACCTGATTAGTAGCGAATCTCCAAAAATGAAATTATTTCTCTGCCCACATCTAATTATTAAAAATGTCTCTGTTAAATTGAAACGCACCATTGGAGTGACTGTTGCAAGGCTCCATTTCCACATCCATGCTATTTGAATCATGCTCCGGGCACTTGTTGGAGTTGTCATCAATAATCATGCTGCAAAAATGCCAAACAAATTACATGCAATCAAAAATGATTTTAGAATTAAAGTATACAAACATTTTGGGATCTGTTTTATCGCCTGGTTTTATCACAGCTGAGTTCGCAGTGTTGTTTTGTGGCTGGTTGGTGTTAGTGTTGGTGCTGGCGTTGCCGCCGCCGCTGCTGCTAATATTGCCGCCGGGTTTGCTGTGCTTGAACGCCTTGGTCGACTGTATGACAGACGTTTGATTTGTGGGCATGGTCTGTGTGGTGGCGGTCACTTTGTTATTGGCATGCTAGAATATTTAAAATGCATTTATCAATATTTATTATCCAAAATTGTAATTTATAGTAACTCACCTCAATATCAGCGCCATTGATCATCTCAATGAACTGACGACACTTGAGTGCAAACAACAGATTTTTATTGTTCTCGAGTAGGCCCGGATAGGCGCGTAGCGTATTCTCAATGGCCTGACTCATTTTGCCTGTCTGTATGAGCTTGATTATCTCTGCAAGAGAAAATTATATGAATTAAGTAAAAGCTAATATGAAACTCTAAGAGATTTAAATCAAGTTTTAGCTACATACTTTGACGTGTCTTGATTGAGGCCAAGTCCTCGTCGAAGGGCTGATGTGTGTAAGCATTGAAGGCCTCAGCTGTCTTGCAGTAACCACTATGCACCAAGTATGTGGAAACCAGTCTATAAAAAAGTAAATAAAAATATTAAAACATTAGTAATTTGGTTAAACAACTGAAATATTTGCATGCTAACCTGTTCATTAGATTTTCGGGAGTTTCCAGCAGATGTGGATATCTGTCGATTTTTCGCAAAACATTGGCGCGCATCTCTCGCATCATGTCCTGAATTTTATCAAATTTGAAAGGCTCTTGGCCAAAATTGGCATCCACCTCCTCACCAGGTGTTTGAAGGCCCACTGTTGGATAGAGTTTGGTCTGCAATGGAAATTTATTTATGTATTTATATTATAAATATGTATTCGACAAATTTACACACCGGCAAGTCTCTAAATGCGATGCCCAGATCGACACCATTTTTGGTGTAGAAACAAGTGTTGTTCAGAAAATTAACACAGCAGCCAATTACATCGCCGGTGGTGAAGGTGGGTCCATACGACTGTCCATTGCACGAGGAGCTGAACGAGTTGCCATCGTAGCCATGATACCCATACGACTGCTTATCCCCACCTATGTGAGAGACCAAAGTAAATGAGTATGTGTGCTGTCTATATACATATGTATTTGCCACAATACGCACCTGGCAGACGATTCATACGAAACTGTTGGGCAGTCAGTCCTATGCCCATGTAGCCGTTGCGACCCTTGGAAATGATGCGCACCTCAAAGTAATATAGGCCACAGGACGGTGGTATTGGATATGCGGTGCGCACAGAGCCAGCTGCCTCGCTGTGCTGTTTGCCCACGCCTGCAATACAACCAATTATGTGAGTGAGTACAATGGGAAAAACTGCTAAGCTGCTTAACTTTACTTAAAACTATTATATAAATTATCTAAATATACTAATATACTACATATAACTATACTAATAATAGTTAAAAAAAAAAAAAATACTATTTTCTGCAATTATTGAACATTTTTATACATATTTAAATTTAATTTCAGTTCCTCATTGCGCGAGCCCACTGTAATTGCTTTAGCTCATTGCTCTCTCTCTCACAGCGCGTTGCTTGTGTATGCAGCCAATCAGCTGTTTGCCAAGCACTCACACAAGCGCCTGCCAGCACGCGAATAAGCGTGTGAGAAGTGGGCGCCAAAAAACAAAAACAGTAGCTACTACACTCGCACAAGTGTGAGCGAGACAACTAGTGTGTGTGCGCGCGCCTCACATGCAGTCGTCGGGTCGCCACTCAGAGCAGCGCGTTGGCGTTTTCACTTGCTTTGCCCAAAAATGGCAGCTTGAGCAGCTGTTATTGCTGTCTGCTTTGGGAGAGGAAGAATGAAGAGTAAAACGAAGAGGCAGAGGTAGCGGCAGAGACAGCAGCCAATACAATAATAAAATGTATTTTAAAGTTGTATCAATTAATTAAGCTTAATTTGTATGCACTGTATGAATTGTTTTTAAGTACATAAGTGAATATACACTCTATACATATAGAAAAGTTTTATCAGCAAAAAATATTTCAAAAATTTATATGACTCACTGAAAGTCAAGCTTATTAATCAACAATCAAAAACAATTAAATTGTAAACAGCTTGTATAACATTGCTATATTTTTTTAATAACAGAGGAGGACTTGTGCCTGAGATCAGCGCTGGAGTTAACATGAATTGAAATCAAAGCTGAGCTGCAATGTTAACTATGTAATTAACAGAAACTGATGCTAAAACATTTCGTTAACATTTTAATGTAACACCTATGGTTAATTCATGAATGAAACTATCAAAATAACAGTGCTAACTGCTAATTAGCATAATGTTATGCTCTGTCTGTAAAGTATGATTTATCTTGTTATTATTGACTATAACTCACCTTTGTAGGTGACACGCAGATTGTTGTGCGAGAGTCCGATGGTGAGGCACTTATCAAGTGGATTCCAGCAGCGTGGCAACGGCGTCTCATTCTCATTTACATTCGGATAGAGCAAACGTAAGGGATCGACGCCCTGATGACCCGATTGATTTGCATTGCGTGTGCTGGCCCCGCTCCCGCTTCCGCCACCGCCACCGCCACTGCCTCCGGCCAGCCGAGATGAACTGTGGCTCTGGCTGTGCCCATCCCTATGGCTGCTCGACTTGTGGCCTCCGGCGTACATATCGTTGCTGAAGTGGCTGCCGTTGTTGCTGTAGAAGTGACGCGTGCGTCGTGAACTTGAGGCGGCGCTGCTGCTATTGTTACTGGAGCTGCCGCTGCTGATATTGCTGCTGTTGTTGTTGTTATTGTTACTGGTATTATTGTTGTTGTTGTTGTTGTGATTGCTGCGCGGCGCACGCAGTAACGGTGGCAGTGGGGCACGCGCCGTAGAATAGCTGGGCAAAACGGCAACAGAATGAAGTCGTTGCTGACCACTGGCTACAGCTGAACCGGATGCAGATGCTGTTGAAGCTCCTCCAGCTCCTGTTGCTACGGCAGCGCCAGATGCTGGTGCTGTTCCGGCTGCCTGCTGTTGTTGCTGCTGCTGCTGTGCAGCGACGACAGGTTCAACGTCAACGTCAACTTCAACGGCGGCCTCCTCCTCCTCCAGCACCTCCTCCTCCTCCGCTTCGAGGTCGTCGTCACCGCCTTCGTCCTCCTCGTCGTCGTAATCGTCAATGCGCTCCACGACGGCGTCGTTTTCGTTATCAATGGCGCCCGCGTCAATCGTATCGGCAATGGCGTTCGCCTCAATTATCTCCTGCTGCAATTGCTCAACTTGCCTCTGCTCCTCCTGCTGCTGATGCTGCTCCTCGTGCTGCTCAGCCTCGACACGTGCTTCGTCTGCCTGTGGTAATTGCTGTTGAATAGGAGTGGGTGAATGCTCATGTTCATCAGCCTCAATATCTTGTTGTTGTTGTTGTTGCTGTTCTTGTTCTATGTCTGTTAAGAGCCTCTGCTCAGCCTCAATGTTCAATTGCAGCGCTGCATCTGTGCTGCTGCCACTACTGACTGCAGCAGCATTAACAGTGGCTGCTGCTGTTAAATTGCTATTGTTGCTGCTGTTGTTGCTATTGTTGCTGCTGTTGCTGGCGCTGCTGTTTTCCATGGACAAATTCAGATTATGCTCATTATCGTTATCGTTATCGTTATCGGCATGCTCAAAATCCATATTGCGCTTTAACTGTTTTGTTTTTGATTCTCTATTTTTGCTATTGTTGCTTGTTTCTGTTTGTTTGTTGTTGCTGTTTGTTGTTGTACTCTGAGAGAGATTTCAAGCAATTAAAAGCAACGAACAGAAAAACAGATGAAAATGTGCTGACTGTGGACAGACATGAGGCATGTATGTTTGTGTGCGTGTGTGAGAGAGAGAGAGAGAGAGGGAGGAAGCATCATGAAGTGGAAGGCAAAGAGATGCAGGTGCAAAGCAGCAAACACAACAGCAGCAGACAACAGTATGTGTGTGTGTGTGTGTGTATACACGCGTACGACAAACAAAATGTCCTTTGGCCATGCCTCTGCCCCGAATCCAAATACAAAACAGCAACAGTAAATAGCAATAGCAAAATAACAGCAGTTTACAGTTTAGTTTTTTTTTTTTTTCGAACGCACACAATAACAACAACAGCAGCAGCAGCTGCAGCCACAACAACAACAAATAAACTACAACTACATGCAATAAAAAAATCAATAACCAAGTTGAAGCACTATTGCGTTATTAGCCAAATGCTCACTTCACGTTTTCTTTTACAGTTAACAAAATGCGTTTCAACTGCGTTTTTACTCGTTCTTTTTTGAAGTTTTCTTTGTTTTCCCCCTAGCAGTAGCAGCAGCAGTAGCCAGTCACAGTTCACACATTTATACACACACACACACACAGAGGCACGCACACAGTTCACACATACACTAATCACACTCATACAACTAGACGCGCGCACACACACACACACTCGTCTACACAGACGCACACACACACTCATGCATACAGAAAAAATTTGCTGGTGGCCAAATAAATGCATTGCAAATGGTTGGGTCTGGTGTTTATTTGATTTGCTTGTGATATTGTTTTGTTAATATGCCATTTTGATTAACTGACTGCGAGTATTAAACATTGAATTTGCGTTACCTTTACGAAAGTTCAGTGCACTTTAAAATCACACAAATGACTTTTTTGTTTAAGATTTTTACCTCGAATTGAGCGCAGTGTGACCGACTCTGACAATTGTAGCCAACTGTATGTTAATAATGCTAATGTGGTTTGACATTGAACTGTATCGCGTCTTGAGTGTGTGTGTGTGTGTGTTAAGAGTGACCATTTTTGTTATAAACCATAACAAAAGTGTTATCGATAAGGCGCGTTGATTTTTAAAATTGAAATTCTCTTGAAAAATTGTTGTTGCACATGGATATTTCATAAATATTTTGAGAGTATAACAAATAATAACAAATGTCTAATAATTATAGTATTTAAAACGCTTCAGGCTGTTTACGTGCTAAGTATTGCTTCTTCGCTCTCTCTATTGTGTAAAAATCCGGTTCTTATCTATGGCTACGCTTGACAAATAATTTTATGGAACGTTATGCATACAACAACGTGATGGAAAATTACCAGAGAAATTCAAATGACTTTGAAGCTATTGCGTTTTAGATATATAAAAAACGTTGGGTAGTAAAATATATTGGTTATATTAATATTGAGTAACAGTTGTTCATTCATACAGAAATACATATTAGAATTGGTTAAATATATGTATTTGTTATATATATGCGTCTATAAATTGCACTTTAACAAGCTGGGGCATAGACTGCATAGCTGCACACGTTTAAGCATCCGTATAACACTTTTAGAATTTGTTTGTTTGTCTTTTGAAGTTAGTTAGTCTGTCGCTTAGCTTCATATTAACTCATGCTTACTGCTTGGCGGTCTTTAATTATCTGAATAAACTCTACAGCCTTGAGTTGCTTCGTCGATCCGAATGTGCTTTCACCCATAAGAAAATCATCTCTAAATTGAGCGTAAATTCGTCTTAGTATTGGTATTTTCTATAGGCTACACTAATACAGTTAAAGAATTTATGGCGCTCTCTAGCATTCGCTCAATTTCACGAAGTTCCCATGCGAACTCACACGAGCTGAGCGTAACGGTTTCTGAGTGATGGTAAATCTATGCAGCTCACCAATACACTCAAAGCCAGCGACGCTCTCTTCTCACAGAGTTCACTTGACGTCTGTGAGTTTGTATTGCAATTCGTATGAGACTCACCAACACTAACAACGAAACTTTGGCGCTCTTCGATTTTTTGGTTCTCCTCTGTCGCATTTAATTTGGAGAAGATTTACAATATTTCATATATACACTTGTTACAAAAAGAAGATTGGATTCAAATTGTTATAACCATTTATTTATTACCTTTAAAATAAATTTGTATTAGTAAATATTTATTTTATTTATTTAATAAAATATATTGAAATATTTTTATTAATTGCTTTTTTTTATGTATATCAATATTAAAAAAAATATTTTAATAAATATTAAAAAAAATTTTTTTATGTAATCATAGAAAATATAATAAAATAAAAATATAATAAAAATTATTATTTTTATTATTAATTTACTTATTTTTAATTCTCTAGCTATGATATCTAACTGTTTAAGTTGTTTATTCATTTAATTGTACACAAAAATAAATTTTATTTTATTTGTAATATAATTTTTTTATCAACTTAAAATTAATTCTTATATATAAAAATTATACTAAAATCTAATTAAATTCTCCGAGCTTCCAAAAGCTGGATTCATGCACCACCATTGAGGGCTGAATGTGGCTCAAAGTGGCGCAGCCTGTTAGCTTCATTGTGGTCTCAAAATCGAGTCGCAGGATCTTCAGGAGTTGCTGGACGCCGCGCTGCCCGTTGGCCGCCAAGCCCCACAGAGCGGGACGGCCAATGAACACTGTTTGGGCGCCCAGTGCCAGAGCTTTGAATATATCGATGCCCTGCATAATGCCGCCATCGAGCATGACTAACAAATCCTTGCCTACAGCGGCGACAATCTCGGGCAGCGCCTCAATTGTGGCCGGCGTTGTGTCCAGCTGTCGTCCGCCATGATTGGAGACAATGATGCCAACGCAGCCAGCATCACGTGCCAACAGGGCGTCCTCTGCCGTCAGGATGCCCTTCAGCACGATGGGCAATTGGGTGAGCTGTTGCAGCCACTTGACATCCTGCCACGTGATGCTCGGATCATAGTGACTGGCCACATACTCGTTCAGGCCGGAGCCACCACACCTTGAGACGAAGCCCTGTGTGAGCTCATCCTGGAAATTGGCCAAAGTCAAATGTGTTGGCAGACAGAATTGATTGCGTGCATCCGCGCGACGATCGCCATTGATGGGCATGTCCACGGTCAGGACGAGCGCCTTGAAGCCGGCTAGCTCAGCGCGTTTCACCAGCTGCTCGGTAAGGGAGCTAGGGATTAGATATTCAATTGGTATTCATATTCATATTCATATTCACATTCAAAGTTATATTCATAATGTATTCATATTCACATTCAACTTTCCACTCACCGATCCTTGTAGATGTAGAGCTGAAACCATTTGCAAGTCTCTGGCGCAGCTGCTGCCACCTCCTCAATGGAGCAGGTGGACAAGGTGCTCTGGATGAAGATGGAACCAGCTTGGCCAGCGGCGCGTGCCATGCCTATTTCACCATCTGGATGGGCTAGCTTCTGCATAGCTGTGGGCGCAATGCCCAAGGGCCAAGTCAGCTGCTCACCCAAAATCTCGCAGCTGATGTCCAGGTGGGCAACATCGCGCAAGCAGCGTGGACGCAAGCGTAATCTGCAATGGAATATGAATATATATAGTTATAGAATTTGGTGTATTATATCTACTCTTACCGCTTGTACGCCTCATGATTGAGATCGCGCGTCACCTGCTCCCCGGAGCCACTCTTATAATAATCTAAAGCATTTCGCTCCAGCTGCTCCTTGGCTTTCAGCTCAAAGTCGGCAACAGAAACAAAGGACATTATTTTGATTATTTCAATATATATTTTGTTTATTCATTTAATATTGTCAACGATTTAATATTCGTTTGGCTTCGCTTTCTACTCTGAACGAGAGTTGCGTCAATTGCTTGCTTTTATACGCTTTGCAGTGGGCAACGTGAGAAAGAGATGGAAGATAGCAAGCGGCGCTTATCGAATATATTCATTACAATAATGTAAATATAGTTTTGTAAATAAAGTATGATTTGTATTAAGTTTAAAAATAAATAGAATTATTATTATGTAAAAATATGTAAAAAATAAACAACAGAAAATATATATTTTTCAAACATTTTAATACAATTTAATTTAAATTAAATTTCTTTATTGTATTTATTTAAAACAAAGTTTAAAATGATTTATTACTTGCAAAAAATGATATAAATAAATCTAAAATTATTAACATTCTAAAAATAAATAATAAAAATTAAAAACGTAACATAAACAATAGTTTATGTATTTTCTTTTGTTACATTAACTGATTTCAAATGTTAAATATAATTTGAACTTAATTCTAATTTCACAAAATTCACCAAGCAAAGCTAAGACTAAAACCCAATTAGCCCCTTCCAATTAGCTTATAAATTGAGAGTGAGCTCCAAAAAAATTGCAAAAAGTTTGCAGTGCTAAAAGCAAAACGTAAACAGAGAACAAAAAAACTCGAAGAGCGCCAAAGTTTCTTTGTTTGTGTTGGTGAGTCTCATACGTATTGCAATACAAACTCACATTTTACGCTCTGCTCGCAGACGTCAAGCGAGCTGTGTGAGAAGAGAGCGTCGCTGGCTTTGAGTGTATTGGTGAGCTGCATAGATTTACCAATACTAACGAGGCCGTTGCGCTCAGCTCGTGGCTAACTGTGTGAGTTCGCATGGGAACTTCGTGAAATTGAGCGAATGCTAGAGAGCGCCATAAATTCTTTAACTGTATTAGTGTAGCCCATAGAAAATACCAATACTAAGGCGAATTTACGCTCAGTGGGGTACACGTATTAATAGCTGTGATAAGACTAGGTAAAAGAAGCCGGCTCAGCTGCTAGCCGGCATTAATGCAAGCAGAATGAAGTTGGAGTTGGATCAAATTTTAATTAGTTGAAAAGTCTAACAAACAGCTACGACACCCTGTATGCATAATCATTTGATTTGACAGTCAATGCGGTCATTGCTTGGCTCTACACGTGGCCCATTCCGCTGCAGTTCTATCTCCTCTGCCCCGACTTCTAACGTCGGGTTTCTTATCGTCCGGCATACAAATGCGATTGCCCACACTGCTTGTTGATTTGTTTTTCTGGCCTTTTAGAGGCAAACAAATATGGAATGGAAAATTACCAGCGAGCATTTCAAGTATTGCGTTGTAGACTTCAGACTTTTAGAGAAGTAAACAAGGTAAACATTTGAAAAAAATGTAAAAATGATTTCACCATTGACCAAGTCTGAGACTGTACTAAAATGTAGCTATATTTCACTTTTAGTAATAGAATTAGAGTTATTCAATTTTAATTTCCATGATCTTTAAATATTATTTCTGCTCCTCTATATAGTCTGATCTTAAATGCTTGACTGCCTTAAGGCATCTGGCTAGCTTTATTTCGACTGCCAGCCGAATGTATTCTACACCTATAGGAAAATATCTCTAAATTGAGCGTAAATTTGTCTTAGTATTGGTATTTTCTATGAGCAACACTCATACAATCAAACAATTTGCTGCGCTCTTTAGCATTCGCTCAATTTCACGAAGTTCCCATACGAACTCACACAGTTAGCCACGAGCTGAGCGCAACGGCTTCGTTAGTATTGGTAAATCTATGCAGCTCACCAATACACTCAAAGCCAGCGACGCTCTCTTCTCACACAGCTCGCTTGACGTCTGCGAGCAGAGCGTAAAATGTGAGTTTGTATTGCAATTCGTATGAGACTCACCAACACTAACTAACGAAACCTTTGCGCTCTTCAATTTTAGATCTCTGTTTACGTTTTGTTGCTGTTTTTGTTTTCATTTTTGCGGTCTACGTATCAAATTATCCAATTGGACATTTACTTGGTAGCATGGCAACAGTTTCGTTTAATTGGGCTATTTCATCAGCTAAACCTAAAACCAATTTGTTTATTTATTTAAAAATAATATATCATATAATATGAGCAGCTGCTAGGGCTGTAAATAATCAAGTGTATAATTACATATATATAACAGACTTGTGTACCGCTTTAAGCTGGCGTGTATAACAAACACATGCATGTAATACTTTGTATATACTACAATAGTATATGCTAGTTTATAACAGACACACACACATTCATAGTACAGTTGTATGTCAAGTTAGGCTTTGCTTTTTAGTGAGCTGTTGATTTGCGCTCTCTCACTCTGCACTCTTCACTCTGCGCTCGGTACTATATACTCCGCATTCTGCGCTGCTCACTCTGCGCTGCTCGCTCTGCACTCCTTTCTCTGCGCTGCTCGCTCTGCGCTCCTCGCTCTGCTCTCCTCTCGCTTCATCACTTCTGCTTTGCTGTTTTGTTGCTCGCGTTGCTTGTATGTGTGTGTGTTGCATGTATAAAAGGCAGCCGCGCAGTCTAGTTGTCATCAGTTGACTTTAATAGCTCAGCAGTAAACAAGTAAAGTGAAATTTCGCTCTCTGCTTAATTATTCAATAAAAAACAAGTAATCAAAATGCGTCTGGGTGCAACTATTCCAAACTTCAAGGCGGAGACCACAAAGGGTCCCATTAGCTTCTACGAATGGCAGGGCAACTCGTAAGTAAACGCATTTGTTTATATTTATTATTTATTATATAATATAACAACTCATCTTCTATCCCACTCTAGCTGGGTTGTTCTATTCTCGCATCCAGCTGATTTTACGCCCGTTTGCACCACTGAGCTGGGTCGCATCGCCGTGCATCAGCCCGAGTTTGCCAAACGCAATACCAAGTGCTTGGCCCACTCGGTGGATGCTTTGGACTCGCATGTGGATTGGGTGAATGACATTAAGTCGTATTGCTTGGATATTCCCGGTGACTTTCCATATCCCATCATTGCTGATCCCACACGCGATTTGGCCGTCTCGCTGGGCATGCTCGACGAGGAGCAGAAGAAGGATCCGGAGATAGGCAAGACCATTCGTGCTCTCTTCATCATCAGTCCGGATCATAAGGTGCGCCTGACCATGTTCTATCCCATGTCGACGGGACGCAATGTTGAGTAAGTCGTAACAGTGCTGGATTTGTTTAAACTTATCTAATACCCTGTAATTTTATTTTTCAGTGAGATCTTGCGCACCATTGATTCGCTGCAGCTGACGGATCGCTTGAAGGTGGTTGCCACGCCCGCCAACTGGACTGTAAGCATAACACTTCTATTATCTCTATAGAATTTGTTTACTTAGTTCATTATTTATGCCAACACTTTAGCCTGGCACCAAGGTCATGATCTTGCCCAGCGTCACCGATGAGCAAGCCCAAAAGCTATTCCCCAAGGGCTTCGACAAGGTCTCCATGCCATCGGGCGTCAACTATGTGCGCACCACTGAGAATTATTAGAGGACTCTACAAATATTTGGGCCAAAAACAATATGCACTATCGAGAACTATATAGAAATTTTAATATTTTATTATAATTACAATCAACATACATATATTCAAAGCTTTACTATGCGTTAATAAATAGTTTTTTTATATAAAATATTTGCCTTCCTTATTCGCTCGATATCATATTAGCATATTGATTGACATTCCAGTTGGAAAGTGCATTTAAATCGAATTTGACTTTGAATTTTGTATTGAATGCACTTGACTGTTCGCTGTAATAGTGCTGAGCAGCTTATGTAAATATTAAAAATATTATGACACCAATATTAATCTTGTAATATATATTTATATTTTATATATTAATCATTTGTACATTCTCAACAATTTAATTTTAATATTATTAATAAAATTCATTAATTCAATCCGTCTTAAAATTCATTCAATCCCAGTATGCTCAATATTTCCGGCGACAGTGTAAAGCTTTTTGGCAAAGCTTAATGTTTTCAACTGTTGTAACGTTTGGCGCGCAGCTGTTTCTGATAAGCACTACACACACACACACACACACACACGCACACAGGCACAGCAAGAACAAGTACCAGAAAGACAACCGCAACAACAACGACAGCCGTTTACCGTTCTTCACGTACGCCGCTTGGCGCTGGCTTTCGCTCCTGTCTCAGTTCTTATTGAGCCTCGCGCGTGTTCGGTTCGCCAACGCAGTCGAATGAGAAATAAGAATTAATACTAACGGTAACGGTTGCGCTTAGGGTAACGGTAACGGCAACGGTAACGGACTTCATTGTATTGTTTTTGTGTGTAACTTTACGCTATTTGCATTTGACGAAAACTTTTTGTCGCCGTCTCCGTTACCTCTGCTGCTGCTGGTCACCTACAAATTGTTTACTGTCCGCGTCGTGTGAGCCTGAGTGTGAGTGAGATAGCAAGAGCAGCAAGCAGAAGGCATACATCAAATGCCTTGCTAAGTGATGATCTGATCGTGTTTGTGCGTGTCTCTGTGCGTGCGTGCGTGTGTGATTTTTATACTTTGTTCCCGAAGGGGAAAAAGTATATTGGGTTTGTGCAATGTCCGTCTTGCTGTCCGTCCGTCTGTCCGTCTGTCCGTCTGTCCGTCTGTCCGTCCGTCCGTCTGTCCGTCTGTCCGTCTGTCCGTATGAACGCAATATTTTTCGGCGCTATTAGAGCTAGAGACTTGAAATTTTAAACATATACTCATATATGTTCCCGAATTATAAAGTGTAAAAATTTTCCCGATCCGCCCACTAGGGGCGTGGCAAATCGGAAAACTCTTCCGCCCATAGGTTAAGTTATCATACTAGATGATGAGCTAGAGAGTTGCAATTTGAAATGTATACTCGGGGTGACAACCCAGTTCAAAAAGCTATGGCGGATATATCTACGCCCATTGGGGGCGTGGCAAATCGGGAAATACGTATCTTCTACACTGTTAAAGCTAGAACGCTGAAATTTTGCATGTGAGTTAATGTTATGATTCTAAGAAGATCGATCAAAAAGTTTTATGTCTACGCCCATTGGGGGCGTGGCAAATCGGACCTGAATATATAGTGATTTTTCAAATTGTGCTATATTTTGAACACTATTGACACTAGAGACTTGAAATTTTGCATGTATACTCGGGTTGACAACCCAAGACTAATAAGCTATGGTAGATATATCTACGCCACAAGGGGCGTGGCAAACCGCAAAAGTTTATATCTCCTACAGTTTTAGAGCTAGAAGCTTGAAAATTGGATGGTTGAGGTTACTAATGTTCTCCTCTATCGATCCCCCAAAAATAATTTTTCAGCCTCTTTGGGGGCGTGGCATATCGAAAAATACCCTGTAATTTTCGCATTTTTGGAATGTAAGCAACCAAATTTTGCAGGCATGTTAGCCTCGGCCCTTTCTAAGAACTGGCAAAAAATTATGCGTCTACGCCGCCTGGGGGCGTGGCAAATCGGCAAAGAAGTTTGTTGTGGCCAACTGCATAATTCATGCATACAATAGCTTAGTAGCAATTGCAAAGATGGCAAAAAGCATTTTAACATAAATATAATAATATTAATGAATTTTAAAAATAAAATTCATAAGTTTTTTATTAATAAATAAAAAGTTTTCCAGCGGGATTCGAACCTGGGTCTTTTGAAAACAACATGTAATCGTTAGCTAAAACCAAAATAAATTCACAGCTGAGCAGCTGACCAGCTGATCAGCAGTTTGTGACGACACAAAACAATACAATCGCAATTCTTGCAAGATGTATACACTTTTGGATGTGTATACACGTACACATGCATACATACATAATATGCATGCATAGAAAAACCTGCCTGCCACACAGCGTCGCAAATCGGAAAGTATAAAGCAGTTTTAGTTTTTACTTAAATGCACAATCATATGCGTATGTTTATAAATGATTATCAATTGGCAGCAAGCATTTTATAATAAATATACAAATATTAAAAAAATAAAAAAAATAAATAATTTTTGAAAAAAAGTTTTCTGCCGGGATTCGAACCCACGCACCTAAGTATAGCTTGCATAGTGCTTACCACCAGCGCCACTGCCCTGACATGGATTTTGTTAACTATAAACCAAATAAGGCATTGCTAGAGCGCCTTTTGACAAAACTAAAAGTAACGATCGAAAAATTTCCCAATTCAGTCACAATTCTTAGAATATTCTGGCATGCAAACTTTGTATGTATACATAGAAAAATTGTGTGTATACTCGTATAGTGTGTACATGTGTAAATCTATATGTATGTGTAGGAAAAATGTTTGTTGCTTGCCATGTACGTTTTCTAATTGCCGAAATATTTCGTTAATTAAATGTTTATTAAATAAATAAGATGCACCTATGGGAACAAAGTATATCGCTGTTAGTTGCGCCTAACTGCAACGTTCTTACTTGTTTATCTTTATCTCCTTCTCTTTTGATGCCAAAAAAAAAGAACTGTGAAATTTAATGCTAAGCGCGCCGCATAAAAGTTTTGTGTCCATGCAGTGAATGCAATACCAACAACAACATCGAAGAAGACAGCAACAACAATAATCAGGCAAAAAGTTTGGTGTTGTCAAAAGTTTTGATGACTTTTCGCATAAAATATGCTGGAAAACATTTACATCTCGGGCAGTAAAGTGTTAAAGAGCCTTAAAAGGTAAGAGATTTCATGCTCAACTCCTCACACTCCCCGCCTCACTCCCTCTCGCGCTCTGAGCGATGCATTCAATTATCGCACTAGAACAAAAAAAAAAAAACGAGAAGCAAAAGTTAAACAGAGGAATAAATATATTCAGCTGCTGACTTTCGCATTCTGTTTTAGTTTTTTTGTATTTTATTTTTTTTTGGACATTCGACCTTTGCCCCACGTTTGTCTCTAGGGCATTGGCGACCATTTATTTGGCATGCAGATGGCGACAATATTTGATTGGTTTCTGCATTTACCGTTAAGGCAAATGAAAGTTTATTGATTAAGCGAAAGCTGAAGCAGGTGAAGAGCACTTCATAAACTTAATGAAATTCGGTATTCAAAGGGAGAAAAAAAAAAAAACATATCCTTTACAATGTTTTTTTATGTCAAGGGTATTTTAATTGATTAAGCTGAGATTTGATTTTATTAAATTTTAATTTTATAAAATTTTTTTGATTAATATGTAATAAAGAAATAGGTATATATACAGCAAGTATATTAGTAAAAGAAGTATTATGTAGTATGTTAATAAATTATTTAAAAAAATAGTTTTTACATTTATTTTTTATTTTTTTTTTATATTTATTTTATTTTATTTTTAAAATTTATTTTTTCAAATTTAAAATAAACTTTTTCATTCTCATCAAATTAAAATGATGGCAACTAGAGTTTAAAATTTTAATCTATTCATTTTAAGAGAAGCCTAAAAGCATGCAACAACATTTTTGCGAGCTACTCTCCAATCGAGTCTTGCACAGCAACAGCAAATGCAGCTTTAAATTTCTAATCTGTTTGTCTGCAACTAAATTGAATTGAAATATATGAGTTAACTTTGGAGTATTGTGTGGAAATTAGTTTTTCAGTTTGTATGTATGCGTGTGAGTGTGCGTGTGTGTGGGTGTGTATTTCGGCTAAATGATTTATTATGCTTGATTAAAATAGAAGCCAGAGGTAACTTTAATCTTGGCTAACCTTTCAACAATGAGCGGGGACCGCAAATGCGAAGACCTTTCCCATATTTAATGCCTCAATTAAATTGGCAGAGAAAAAGGTTAAACTATTTGACCTTTTTATGCTGTTCATATTACAAAATACCAACAAAAAATACGAAAATACCAAAAAGACAGACAAATGCTGAATAAATAAATATTTAAATATAATTTAAAGCTTATCAAGGATAATAATTCGAAGTTCAGAAAGTCGAACCATGGAAAAGAAGAGTGAGAGAGAGGAAACAGAGATGGAGTGAGAGAGCGACACTTGGAAATGCTGCGACTAAGAACTGTAAACAGCTTTAGTCTTAAATATTTATAAACGTATTTTTAATGCTGCTTTTTTATTTTCTTTGTTACAATTATGCCGTCTAAAGTAGGATTTATAAAATGTTAATTTTAATTAAGAGCCGGAATAAGGGTCACAAAAAGAAAACATAGCGAAAATGCAGAGATGAGCAGCCAGAAACGGGCAACAATGATAAAAAGATAAAAACAATGCGAAACGTTTGCGGCTGAAGGAAGGGGGGAACAGCAGCTGAACAAGATGAAGAGCTTAAGAGGGACAACTGACTGTAGTGTAGAGGAAATACAGGTGTGTGTGTGTGTGTGGGTAGTCGCTTGTGTTGCGGCATGATGTATATACTTTTTATTTTGCGGAAGTGTGGGTGGGCTGGCGCGAATTTTGCGCGTCCATTGTTTTGGCTGTTGTTGCATAAAGCGGGTCAAGTTTTTCTTATAAAATATTCCAAGTGCTTGACAAGTCACCAAAAAAAATAAAAAAAAAAAAAAAAAAAATAGAATAAAATAAAAACAACAACAACAGCAGCAGCAGCAGCCGCAACAGCAGCCACAGTAGCAGCCGCTGCAGCGCTATGCGTGACGACCCTTGCGGTTCCCAGTCATCAGTGGACTGAGTGGGTGGCCAGGAGCAGGCCTTTGGATAATCTAACCAAACAACATGCTGCTCAAAGGCACACACACAAAAACAGTCACAACTGACGACTTCTTATGGGACATTGTCAGCCAAAGAATAATAAAGCCCCAAGCGCTGTCTGAAAGTAAAACAAAAAGTTGAAGCCAAAGGCAAAGCAATATTAGAATTGGTCTATACCCTATCTAAATGATATAGGAAATCAATTTAGGAATTCAATTCTAGTTAAACATATTATTATGATGAAATAGTCTTCTTTTCTATTTTCTTATAATTATTTTAAATTTTTATATATTATAAAAATAAATATAATAAGAAATATGTATTTTTTTATTTAAATTTTTATTTGAATTTTGACTTGAAATTTTTTATATTAAAAATCGTTTGTAAATGTTTGTATATATAAAAAACAGTTTTATTTAATTTATTGCTTATATTTATTTTAATTTAAATATAAATAAATTTAGTAAAAAAAAAAAAATCACAATTTTTTCATTTCTGTCTATAGCTATTTTTTATTTAAATTTAAAAGTATGTATTTAAATTTAGATGTATTAATAATAATTATTTGTAAGGTATTTGAATAATATCAATTTTATTTAAATTTATTTTTCTAGTATTTAAAAAAGTTTTATTTATTAAAGAAAAATCTGAAATCTAGATTTCAATCTTTTAAAATGATTATAAACCTCTCTTGAATATCAATAGCTTTAGCAGCAAATCTCTTTGGCGTGTCACACAGCACTTGACACATGCTTTATGCTCAGCTAACGTGCAGAGTGTAGTATATGTGGCGAGAGGTAGGCGGGAGATGGGTACAGGTTGTCTCACAATGAACTGGGTGTTGATGATGAGGAAGAAGTAGAAGCAGAAGCTAAAGATATGATGATGAAGTGGCAATGGCTAAAAGGGATACGCGGCTTGTGGCTTGTGTGGGGCAGGGAAAACAAAAACTCAGCTAGGCAATTATTGTTGATGAATATGGTAGGAAATATGAACAGAAGAGTAAAGTAAGTGTAAGCTAGAGCGCAGAGGCGCTATAACACGCGAAAGTTTTCTTCATTCAACATTAACGTAGTAATATTTTACTGAATATACAATGCAAGTAAACGTTCGGAATAGGTATAGTAAAAAGGTTTTATATTCGAAATGTTAGCGCCACATGAAATACAATAATTTGTTATCTGTCCTAGGCGCAAGCATGTCCTGGCCATCCTCTGTGTCCTCTTTGGCGGCGACGTAGTCTATAAATCAAAATTTGTGCGGGTGTGTGTGTGTGTGTGTGTGTGTGTATAGACCACATAATTAAGGCATTAGAAAGATGACCAAATGATGGCCTAAAAACACATTTACTTTCATATTTTGCGGGGTCAACCGCATTTTCCCTTTCCAAACATATTTGCTTTTATTTTATTTATTCATTTTACTTTTTTTTTTTTTATTGGTCTTTCACATTTCGCCATCGTAAATAATATTAGAAATTAAATTCATGTGCTGCTCATTTGGTCACGTATTGATGGTGGCTCTTTGTTGTTGTTGCCATTTTTTATTTACTATGAATGTTTGGAGCAAAATTTAATTAAAATTTGTATTGAAATTTGAGTTCATTAAATCGATGCGGGGGCAAATATTGTGAATATATGATTAAAAAAAAAAAATATATTATATATATCTGCTAAGGAAAAAATAGCAATGAATGTAATGAAGAATAATATTTTATATATGTACTTAAAAACAAAAAGTATATAAATATGACCATAAAGTTTAAAGAATTGTTTAAATTATTAATCTTTGCTTACATTTAATTTTCTGCAAATATTTGTTAAATTTATTGTATTAAAGGGAGACATATTTTTTTTCATTTAATTATATTTGTTTGATTATGAATTACATTTTCATTATTATTTAAATTTAAATCAACTTTGAAAAAAAAAATTTTTTTTTTTTTTAAGACTCATTCACGATGTGATTACTCATTATTTGTATAAAATACGTTTGCTTTGTGTTTGATTAAAATAAATATATACATTTTAAATGACATTAAATGCAAATGATTTTTTTTTAAATTTATATACGATACTAAAATTTAAAAAATTAAAAATTGTAAAGGCTCGAGATATTTAAATATTATATAAAAATATTTAAAAATATATATTTATAAAAATGAATAAATATGAATATTTATAAAAACATTTATGAATTAACGCGATATTTTTGTATCTTTATATATTTTTAACTTAAAGTGGAATCTATTCAGTTGAACAGGAGAATATATTTAATATTAATAAGTTTATATACATTTAATTTAGTTTTTCGCTTCTCTTCTGTTACTTTGCTGAGCTTAGTTAACATTCATTATAAAAATGGAAAAACTGAAATGCCAAACAGACCATGACCCGAGCTAATATTCCTTCTATAAATAACAATCATATTCTTGGTATTTAAACATTCTTTTTCTTATCAGCAAACAGCTTGGCATAAATTTGATAAATTAAAAGATTTTCCGCTTCACGCGCCTATGCCAACAAATTAACGCAGCAACAACAACAGATATTTGTGGCCAAAGATTTGCTTGTGAATTAATGGCACGCGTCAAACTATAAATATAATTGAAAAACTTATTTGAAAATTTGCTGCGGCATAAGCAATTATAAACTAGGCGCAATTTGCACAGACAAAAAGCAGCATGAGCAGAGTGAGACGAAGAGAGAGAGAGAGAAAATGGCCTAGACTAGACGAAAGGCAGCCGCAACAGGCAACAGGCAGCAAGCAGCAGGCAGCAGGCAAATTTGTCGTAACTAATTAAAAACGCTTTAGGCGCAAAATATTTTATGGCCCAAATGCAATAAGGGGAAACGTTTGAAACTCGAAAGGCGACAATCTAATTAATGTGCTGGACGAAAAAATTTATATTAGCCAAGAACAAAACGTGCACCTGGCTGGGATAGAATCAGCTGTCTCTCTCACTCTATGTGTGTTTGGGTGTGTGTGTGTGTGTGTAATTGCTTAAATTTTTCACAACACGGTGGGAGTGGCAGTGCGATTTATGTGCCACAGCCGGTCTAAGACTAAGCTGCGGCAGATGATTTGATTACGCAGACAGCAAACAATCAGAGGATAACCAAAGAGAGAAAGACAGAAAGAGAGAGGGAGGGAGAGAGTGAGGCAATTTATTGAAGAAAACAGCTCTTGGTCAGATACTTCTCTCTCTCTCTCTCTCTCTTTCTCTCTCTCCCTCTCTTTAGCTGTCAGTCTGGTCTGACTGTCTGCCCATTCATATGAGAGTTTGCTTTGTCTGCATTGTTGCTGAGCAAGAAAAACTTGATTTGACATTGATTTGTTTGCCAGCTTCAATTTGCTGTTGCTGTTTTCTTGTTTTTTTTTTTTTTTTTTTTTTTTTTTTTTTTTGATTATCAAGACTTGCTTTACAAAAATAAATGGATTTATGTTTAGACATAGATCCAAGGATTAAACAATAATCCATTTTTATCGCATCGATGGGCGCGTATGTGCGTGTTGTCTAAACGTTTGCATGTCGAACTTCTTTTGTTGGCAATTAAATGATTCGATTTAACGGAAATACAATAATAGTGAGACGAGAGAGCGAGAGAACTCATTTGTGTAACTAACTCTTGTAAATACATAATTTAGAAGAAATATGTGTATATATAGAAAAATTAATAAATAAGTATAGATGAAAACAAAAAGTAATGGAAAAAATACTATGTGTATATATAGAAAAATATAAAATATATAATGAAAACAAAAAGTAATGTGAAAAATACTGACTATATATATTATATTTATATATGTTATTATTATATTTATATATATTAATTTTTGTATTTTTTCAAAATCTTTTTTATTAAGTGATTTTTTTTATTGTAATCATAGGTGTGAGCGTTTTTTATATACGTATTATGATAATATATATATAAAAATATGTATTTATGTATTTTTTAAATAATTTTTTTATTTCGTTTTTTTTTTTTTTTTTTTTTTTTTTTTAAAGCATTTAACTGTATATCTTCTTAGGTCTATTATTCTTTCATTTATTCTAAAAGACAACTTGACTAAATGAACTACTTTAAACTATTCAAACAGCTTCAATAGCCATAAAATGCCATTAGCTAAAGCACACTCAAGCTAATGCCTCACATTAAGTATCGCCTCTCTATGCAATTCTCATTATAATCACATTAAATGTAATACGATTGCAAATATACCCGCTGCCCTTTAGACTTATTTAATTAAATTATGTGATTTCAATTAACTTTTATCTTTGCACAACTTGCAGGACTCACGTCGAAGTGCTCAAAGTGTAGTTAGTATAGCTGCTGCTGCGTCCATAGCTATCGAATGTGACATGGCAATTGCAATAAATTGCAATTGAAATTGAAATTGCATAGCGATAGGATAGGATAGGAGGCAATTGGAGAGGGACGACGCATACGCCAAGGCGCCAAGGTGCAAGCCTGGTGCAAGATATTCGCCAATCTGTGGACGCGCCTACGTTCGCCACGGCCCAATCGGGCCAGTGGTGGCGGCTATCTGCTGACGGGGACAAGTGCGTCGCGCGAGGATGAGCTGCTGGGCGTGACAGGTGGACGAAGGAAGCGGCTTGACATAGTGCCCGATGATTGGAGGACGCATACTGATGATGCTAGACCCAGCTGCTGCCAATGGTGGTGCTGGTGGTGGTGCTGCCAATGTTGTTACGACTCCTGCTGTGGTAGCTTCAGTGCCCGTTTCTGGCAATGAGTGTTTAATTAATGTGACGGACTTTAGTGATTTTCAAGAGGCAACTGAAACTGAGCGACAGACCGAGCAGCCAGTGGCTGTATTGCAAGTGCCAAGCATAACGACCACAAACATCAACAACAACAACTTTAACAACAACTTTAACAACAACTTTAACAACAACAATAATAACAACAACAACAACCACAACAATACGAACAACAACATGTCACGGATTTTACAGCCTCGTTATCGTTTTCGTGATCTGCTGCTGGGCGATTTCTCATTCAACGATGATGGCGAAAGGTAAGTGCATGTACAAAAACTCTCACAAAGTCTCTCATCTACTAATTGAGGCAAGTTTTTTTTTTTGCTTTTGATTATATTACACACACATAGTGACAGCTGTGTGCACTTGTAACTTAGTTCTGGCAAAAGCTTAACTAACACACCAAACATCGTAATTACAAATATATTACGTATACGCCTAGTCGTCGCTTGGCAGCAAGCAGCAGCTGCATTGGACGACTTTTTATGCGCTTGTTGAGAGCCTTATGGCTAGCACTTGAAGTGTGTAACACATTTTGGGATCGTTGTATGAATAATATATACATCTTTATGGGAATGGGCACATATATATTATATACACATACATATATACGGCCAATTGTATGGGCAAGATTTACCAACTGTTAACTATGGCAGCTAGTTGCTTGCTTGTGGTCTTTCTATTAACAGAGTTCTCTGTTTGAATTCATTACAGAACGGGTTTTGGGATGTTCATTTCGTTTAGTTTATTACCTTAACATAATTCTATATTAATTGAATAATTTACTAAAATTTTCGTTATTTTTGTAGTTACTTTTTTAATTTGGGCACTCTAATACCTGAATAACTAATTTGTATTGTAAATAGACTACTATACTATAGTTAACACTTGAATATTTTTCTCATATCTTATACAAATCAATCTTTCCAATATAAACATCTTTCCGTTATATGATTTTTATTAAAGAGTAATTTAAATTAGTGGAAAAAACTCTATCTATTATAAAATGTCTAATAATACAAGCTGTTCGCTTTGAACTTTTGTACAATTTATCTATAGGGTACATGAGTGGCGGCCTTGTTAAATATTTAACCACGATTGCTTTGCGCCTTTTTCGTTCTACTTAATTGCAATTAAATGCGGACTAAAAATAATGTTAATTGCATTTGCTAACTGCACAAACAGGCTGGGCGTAGCCTAAGTATTCATATACATAATTTATGACACTTTTGCCTCAAATCGATTTATCGATTCTCACTTGACATGCTTACAGGGCGGGGACAGCATTGAGGTATTAACTGTCTGTGTCTGTATGCACATGTGTGTGTGAGTGTCTCTGTATGTGTGTGAAATATGTGGACGCGCCTTGGTTCAATAATCGCGCACTTTTGTCATCAATTATTTACCAACTGCAAATGGCAAAATGTGTCCGTGCCGTGTCCGGGGCCTGATATGGTTTAAAACACGTTACCCGTAGCGATGACCCTCAGCGATGACGGATCAAATGTGTCGGGAACTGTCCTGTCCGACTGCCGGATCGACGTACATACAAACGGAACAATTCAAATGCAAATGAATCAACGAAAAGGGAACAATAGAATTTCGAATGACAAACAATTTGTTGGCATCAAAAGCTTTTATTTCATTTTAAAAATAAATTAAGCAAATTATTTATTTAAAAAAAAAAAAAAATAGATACATTTTTGGAAAATATATTTTGAATGCATTTTAAAACTTGTATAGGAAAATAATAATAAAATATATTATTTATATTTTAATCTGGCTAAGAATAGTATTTGAAATCTCAAACCCATACAAAATGCATAAGATTATTAAAATAATTGACACAAATATCTACATTTTCAATCAACGTATAATATATATCATGTCATCGCCCTTATGTCCAATGTCATTTCATACAAGTTTGCTTAGTCCGCTTTCGCGTGTGCTTTCGAACAGCAAACAGAACTCAAATAGTTCGTAACTAAACTAAACCCATGCCATACCCAACGCCATTCACATCAGTCCAGTCCGTGACAGCTCAACGAATTTGAATCCGTGTGGATATAACAAATCGATATTCACAGATTTTATTTGGATTCTATTCTAGAGTGCAATCGATGTCACCAGAAAAAACAAAAAAAAAAAAAAAAAAAAAAAAAAAAAAGGAAAATGGCGAAAAAACAATTAGAAATGCAATGGGAAAACCCGAAAAAAAAATCCAATTCATTTTCATTCATTTTTCCTCTTCCATTGTTAGATTTCCACATATGTGTTAGCTGCATTGTTGACTGGATCAACCACGTTGCGGAGGCGGCAAAGATTAAAGCAGATTGATTTTCAAATCCATTGAAAGCAAATCAAATAGTTTCCGCTAAGCTGTCATATTTTAATATTCGTATCCAACTTTCCAGTGATTAAACAAAAGTAACTAAATGACTATAAATTCAATTAAAACTTTTTTAAAAATTGAATTGAAATATACATTTTGTGAAGATATAAAGAAATAGGTGTAAAAAATATATATATTCTTAATTAAGTTAATTTTATATTATTTCAATACTGATATTTTGGAGAACTGTTATATTAAATTGTATACACAAATATTTCTTTTTTTTCATATATTATATATAGTGATAGTAGGATCATGATTTTTGATCATATTATACATGTGCTTAACATTTTCATGCTAACAAATTAAACATTTACATTATTCTTAACATTACTGTTAAGAACCTAATCACTCTTTTGTGAGTGTTAGCAAATAAATTTTCTGTAAATTTGTTTCACATTTATTCAACTTAATTAAAACCTTCACGTGTCAACAAATTCAAAATTTTATTTACTGTTGCAGCTGAAGTTTAGCCAAGGCTTTGCTGTTGAGTGAACGCTGCTTGTGCCTTGCGTAACTGTCTGTCAAACATTTGACAGCAATGTTATCACTCTAGAAACTAGCTTTGGTTGTTATTTTATATAAAAATTCGATATTTCTAAAGGCCTACACACAAATATATATACATATAAATGTTGTATAACAACTTACGTCATTTGCGTGGCGGCTCGGACTAAGCCGACAATTATTTGGCCATTAACTGAGCGTCAAAAGTGTGTGTGTGTGTGTGTGTGCGTATCTCTTACGTATGTGTGCATCATTTTAATTTGAATACATTTTAATTAGTTTATAAATGCGCGAATTTCATTTTGACAGGCAGTTGACAAGCGGCTGAAAGAAGGAGAGCCAAACGAAATTAACCGTGAAAAGGTGTGTTTATATAGCTGGAAAAAATGCTATTGTATTTGACCATATCTTTATCTGTATGTGTATAAATTTATGTATAATTATGTGGTATGCATATATGCATAGATATTATGCTATCTATCCATGTATCTAGGTCTAGTATTTGGATTTGAATATATTCAGTGCATATAGAGATTATGTTAACTCTATGTAATTCATTTCCTCACATCTCTCTCACATCTGCTATGTAATTTCCTATGGGAAATATATGTTAGCTAGTTTGTTTTGAATTGCAGCGATTTCAATTTTCCAGCTTAGAGCTGAACTTAAATTGTCTAGAGATTGTGACAGTAATAAATTTATTGACATCCTTTTCATTTGGCTGGACAGTCAGTTCCTGGTCCCAGACTGGATCAGCACAGGGAGATGCAGGACAGATAGATGCTTGACAGCTTTAGGCACGTGTAAATTGTTTAAGCTGTTTAAATATTGCAAATATTAGTAGCGCATATGCCCCCATGTCTGCTCCCAGCGGGGCCATAAGGTAACGTTCGCTGCGTATATGCTGGCCATAAAATGCCTATGTGAATGTGTGCGTGTGCGTGTGTGTGTGTGCGTGTCGTGGCACACAAAATCATATTTTGTTGCCAATGCTCGCCCTTTTGCATTTAATGTGGCGTAAATATTTTAATTTTTTATAAGCCTCGAATTGCTCAGCTGACTGCGACGTGCGTAAGTGGCCGTGGCAGTTGCCATTCTAATGCCACGTTGTGGCCCCAACCACTTGAGCAGCTTCCTACCTCCACATCGTCAGCACCGCCGCTTGCCCGCCAGCCGCAAAACTAAAAGCTCGCCGCCACGCTGTTTTGGAGCACATGCCCCACTTGCCTTATGGCTGGCACACAGAATGCCTGCACGTCCTTTGTGCGATAGTGATACCTTGTCCAAATCTGATCACATTTAGTTTCTTGTGAGCTTGGCCAGAATTTGCCTATAAATGGCTTCATGTTATGTAGACTTTAATAATATTTAAATATATATTTATATTAAAAAAAAGACATATATAGTTTTTCTACAAAAATGAAAGAGAAAAGAAATGGTGAGGAGAGCGAAAGAATGAGGTAAAGAAAAAGAAATAGAGCGAAAAGAAAAAGAAAGAAGGTTTATTTGAAAGAGAGCACTATAGAGAAAGATCAATTAAAAAATAGAGAAAGAGAGAGTCTATAAAGGGGAAGCCTGAAAAGGTTAGCTCGAAAAATCAACAATTTTCCATGACTAACAATTTTATAAATTTTAAGATTTATTGCATTTTTTGATTTTTTAGATTTAATGTGTTTCTTCAAGTTTAGTCTAGATTCTCTTTCAGTATGCCAACGAATACGTGTTTATTAAAAAAATAGTTTTTAATTTATTTAAATAGTTACTTTGTTTCTATATTTCTATAAAAAATCTTGATCAACTCTTACATCATACATTTTTATTATTTGTTAAAAAAAAAATGGATTTTAAACACAAATTTTTGTAATTTTGCAAATCTTATAATCTTTAAATTAAACCATTCTTTTAGCTGAATATATTTTGTAAAAAATTTTCAATATTTTATTATTTAAAAAAATAAAAAAAAAGAATAATTTAAAATAAAATTTATCTCAGAAAAAAATAGTAATAATTTTAAGAGAGGCAATGTTTCCATATTTTATTAACTTATTTTATTTTACTTTTTTATTCCAAATGATTTTACACAGATCTTTTTTTTTTTATTTTTGTTGTTGTTGATAGTTTCTTTATTCTTTGTATCTCACATTGGTATACAATTTTCCACAGTTTCCTTTGCAATCAGTCGTAGAGTATACACAGTTTACCCTTAAGCACTTGTCACACATCTGTAAGCCTTGTTCCTTGTGGGCTTAAAGGCTTTGTGGCACCTTTTGCGGCCACCCTTTTTGGGCTTTGCCTGTCGCGCTTTGTTTTTGGGGCACGTTAAGAAAAGACGGCAGCAAAAAAAGTATATTTAATTTATATACTCGAAACGCGTTGCTTTGTGTCGTCGATGCTGACGACAGCGCAAAGATTTATGCTCATGGAAAATGCAAAATTTTATGGCTTTAATCCGAACACATAAACTATACACAAAATGAGCCCACTCGGCAAGCAATTTAATTGCCCCTCCAACTGTTTGAAAGGTTTGCTCGAGCCGTTAAATTATGAAATGTTATGAAATACGTTGCTTGTTAAATCTGACGATAAGTGCCTAATTAATCGTGTTGCTGGCGCAAAGCCTTAAAGGTCAAGCCCAATTTTTCCCAATTTTCTGTTGCCTCAACACAAAGTTCCTATAATTTATATATATATACATACATATTCATATATATATACATATATCCACTTGGGCTTCATTAGCAGCCAACAAATTGTTGCACAACCGATTTTTTACGGCCAAGTGCGCACTTGAAATGATTTGGAAAACATGTTTACGCTCACAAAGGAAAATTGCTTCACAAGATAAGTGAAAATGTTCAATTAAGCTTTATATAAGCGATGAAAAAGAGTGGAAAAAAAAACTGAGAAAATATAAGAAAATGCTTGCTTTTATGCAGAGATCAACAGTATGGAAGAAAAAGGGTTCCCAACAGCAGACACTGCTTAATACAGCGAAAAGTTTCCTCATTATAACTAAGTAAGGGTTGGTAATATATACATACATATACATATATATCCGGCCAGACAAAAGCCAGCAGAAATCGCTGTTAAGGTAGCATTTCCAGGTAAAAGATGCTGCGGCTGAGTAATGGCAAATTACTTACTTGTTTTTCCTCTTCTTCCTCTTTCATTTTTTCGCACGTTTAACACAATTTTGTGTAAACAAGCGCGTGGCAGCAGAAAACAAAGTAGACAAAGAAAATAAATGGGGAAAAAACAAGCATAGGAAAATGCAAACAAAGCGGATATTGGCGAAGATTAAATTCTCTAGCTGAAAAAAAAATTACATTTGTGGGAAATTATATTATTTGTTATTCTAAACAAAATAAGATTTTGATGAATATCTCTTAAATATGCACTTAAATATTCTGATTATTACAAGTATGGATAAGTTTATTCAAGTATCTACAGATGTTAGTTAACATAGCAGTAGCCATTTACTGTAAAACTGCGTCGACTGCTTACAGCGCCAAGTAAGTTAACTTGAACTTTGAGGCGTTAAAAGCCGCTGGATAAATATTGCGTCATTAATTGTGCTTTACACATTTTTTGATTGCGATCGTATTACCATTAAATGCCTTTTGAAGTGCGGCAAGCTTAAGCCTTTCAAGCATAATAATTTACTGCAGCAAAATTAAACACATAATAAAAAGGAAGAAAATTATTGAAGCACAGCAAGCACGAGCATTGTTATATGCGCTTAATTCACTTGAGCCATTTAACACTTAATTTACGAATTAACTTTGCAAATTAACCAATTAACGCACTTTATAAACTTTTTGCTACTTTGCATTAGTTGCAAAACTTTCAATACACTCGATCAATGTTAACACGCGCAACAGGTGCTGAGAGAAATGCAGTCGCTGTTAAGTTATGCAGCGCAAGACTGTTAGGCCTTAACAGTGGCTTACTCAGCTGCGGCTGCTGTTAAGTAGTGCAGCAAGCAGAGCAATGTTATCTTAAAAGTTATTAAACAGCTTACATGCATCTGCTGCACAACCGTTGACGCCACACTGTTAAGGCTGTTAGGATAATTGCGTTTTATGAATTATTGCTGTGGATTTTTACCTGTGATAATAAGATACATTTCTTACAAAACTCGTTACATTTACGTATTCCTACTCACAAGTAGTGTATTTACAAGGTTCGAAAGGATAAAGCTCGAACATTTGGATTACCACTTGGACAGCAATTTGGTGGCATCCGGTTGGCTTAATAGACGTGGACATACAGGCCCGCCCCTTAATAAGGGCTTAAGTTGGCAACGGGTTGAGTGCGCCCCAAAACAAAAATTGGCTCAAGAATTCGTTACAGATAGTAATATGCGATTGCAAGCCCCCAAAATCTTTTGCACTTTGACAGTCTATTTTGTTGTTGTTACCTAAGTACTCTTCAAGCCAATGGTGTGTGTGTGGGTGAGTGTTTGATGGCAAGGACATTTCGCAGTTAATTCACAAATTTCACAGGTACTGACGTGGTAATCATGAAAACCTTTGAACCATTCGGGGGCTGCGTCCATCATTGCCCTTAGCCTTCGAATGGCTGGCTCTCGCTGTTGGGTTTTTTTGCCCCAACGGCAGAGCAAATGCAGGCGTGTCATCCTCAGTACTACCCATGTCTTGTTTCATAAGAATGCATTTAGTGAGCTCACTTGCGGTGGTGTTTTCGTGATGCCATAGGGCTGAAAGGTATGCGAAGAGGTGGCTATATTCAAACTACTGAGAAAATATTAGTCTGAATGAAAGAAGTGTATTAATACATCTTGATAAAAGTTCTCTAAGTTGTAAATATTAATAATAATATTTTTATTATATATAGAAAAATGAACTAAATAATAATAATAATATAAAATTATATTAAAAAAAGTAAGCTGAACGTTATAAAAAAATATATGATTCGGTAATAGAGAGGAGCTTAGTAGGTAAATGCTGCACAAAGTCTATATTTAGAGTCGATAGGACACACATTTGTTTGCCGCTTTAATTATTTATTTCGGTACCTTGTTGAAAACAGTTTTATTAAACGAAATAATTTGCTCTGCTATTATAAACGTTCCCAATCCTCATATTTCATATGGACTTCCTTTGATTGTGCCAAGAACACGTTTTAGTAGCAAATCCCAAAGTAAGGTCCATAGGCTAGCATTTAACCCGTAATAATAAATGAAATACAATTCAAAGAGCTAAACCCACATCACACACACACACACAACATTCCGCACTACACGTACTACATTTCATGAAATTTCTGCGCTTTGAGGCAGCTGCTTGAAGGAGGGGCACGGCACAGCGGGAAATAGAGATGGGAAGTTAGAGGTGCACTCTCTAACTGTCTCGCTCACACACATCTGCATTTTGTGTGTGTATGTGCGTGTGTACTTCGATGTGCATGCGGGCAAAAATGTTGTATTATGCATAGATTAAAAAGCTATTTTACGCTGATAACACCGGGTTTGCAATTCAGACAGCCAAAAACGATATTCTCTGTTGTTTCGCATATTAAATACATAATGGATAACAGCGTTTGGGGTGGGTCAACCAATGCGAATTCAACAGCGGGTAGGGCAGGCAGTTGCTTGTTTTTTTTTTTTAATTATATTTTTAATCGATTCAGCTGAACTGAAGGACATTTTATATTTTGCTTAATAACTTTTAATGCTTTTTACCTTCTTGGTTTCACTCTATGTGTTGCACTTTGAGTGATACGCAGTATGTAATTTCGCCAGTTAAATATGTTATTCTGTGGCTGTTATTATGGTGATCCGGAAAAAAAATACGTACATTGAAACAGTTCTGTCTGTAGGCTATCCAACGAAGCTAACATATTTTTCAAGCATTATCTAAGAGGTTTAGATGAACGATAATCAGCGACAGTTTCACGGTTAAAGTAAACAACTTAACAGTTTTGCTCATCTTTGCTTACAAACAGTGAGTGAATCAATAAAAAACATTGATCGCGGCAAGAAAAGATTAATACATTTTTTAACTGAAGTGATCAATTGAAAAGCTTTAAATGTAGGGTGAGCCTTACAATCCAACAAGGGGTGAATTGAGGTTAGTAATGTAAAAAACACAATCGTGACCTCTAACCAAGCAAAGATATTTTTGTGGTAAGGGAAACATTTGTATTGCTTCAGGCATACCATGCGTGATCGGCGGAACATTTCTGTTGCAGCATTCAAATCTTTCACGTTGGTATATGAAATTCTATTGCGGAGACTTAATGCGGGTTTTGGCGGTAAGCCAGAAAATTTGCTTAAAATGCGTGCCCGCATCAAGTGCGGCGTTGCGGGACGTTATGTTGACTGCAGTCACAGTCCCACAATATAGTTAGCGGATCATTTCAGTCAGGTCAGTCAGGGACACGTGCGTCAGTCTGGCAGTCAATCAGTCAGTTAGTCAGTCAGTCTAGCAAGCAGCCACAGTATCCTTCAGTTCCACTTGGCTTGGCCTGATTCGGTTTGATTCGGTTTGATTTCGAATTCAAAAGGATATCCGCTTCGCTGGGCTGCCGTGTGCCTAGCTACCCAACGAAGCCACCACACAGAGAAAAATATAAAAACAAATATTGTGCAGGAGAGTGTGGAAAACACACGACTAGCCCATACCACGCACATGGGCTCCAGTTGCTGTACAAGCAATAGCTGTGCTCTTTCCTAGTTAGTCTTCCGCAGTATGAGTGCGGCCTTCCTAATTAATTTACGTGTCGATAATATATAATATATTTGTGGACCATGTCTCTATATTCTGTTAGATGTTACACTTAAAAATACCTTCTAATATGGAATATGGAAAACAAAAATTATAATAATAATAAAAATATATTATAAAAAAAATATAAAAAATTTTTAATAATGTTGACTTGAAAAATATAAAAAATAGATGTAAAATATATATTATAGAATATAATATAATTTAACAAATATATAAATTAAATAAATAATTAGAAAATGATTGGAAAAAATAATAAAAAAGAGTAAAAAATAACAATTAAAAATAAATAAATAAAATAAAAATATATAAAATTATTTTTAAAACTTACAAAAAATAAAATGAAATAATAATAATGATGACTTGAAAATATGAAAAATATTAAAATTATTAGAATATAATATAATATAATAAAATTATTAGAAAACAAAGTATAAAAAAAAGATAACAAGAAATAAATGAAAATTTAAAAAATAAATAAATAAAAGTAACATGAATGTTTGCATGCAATAGAAAATTTGTAAAGAAAATATCTTAGATCCCATATTTATATATAAATGCATCAAATCCTTGTTCAATGCTTATCAAAATTTGTACAGGGCATCCAATGCCAAACGAAAACGTAAACCGAACTTGCAAACGTCGACGTTTGCTCAGAATTGAATAGTCGAATAGCCATGTCGACTGTGGTCTCTGTTCCGAGTAGGCGTATCTGTGACAGACCGTTTCCATCGAAATTTCCCACGTAATTGATAAATTTGTGAAAATGAGGCTCGAGTGTCGTTCATGCGTGCGCCAATAATTAAATATTTAACTGTCAAATCATTTCTTTTTGGCTTTCGCCAATGACAATTTTCTCCAATGATGTTTTTAGCTAATTTGCGCATCGGCCTTTTATTTATTTATTTTTATATTTTCTCATTCTGCTGTCGGCCAACACAATGAGAATTTGTCAGAATACTGAAAGGAAGGCTCTCCGAACACAACAATAAACTGGCAAAAGCAAAGCTATTAAATGCGTCATTGAGCAGAATTCCATGGAGAATGATGGCGAAAATAAAAGAGGAAGAAGAAAAAAATTAAGTGAAAAAAAGTAGAAAAGAAAACTCAACTTTAATATTGTATTTTGATTTTTCCTTTTTCATCTTTTTTTTTTTAACTTTTTCTCTTCTGCCCCCGTTTTTTTATCGCCTCAGCTCGTTCAAGTTTCATGCTACGTTTGGCGTTTGCCAAAAATCAACAACAACAACAACAACAACGGCAACAAAAAAGTTGTCAGCTCGCTAAGGTGCTCCATACGTACACAAGAGCAAACACATACAAATGTAAATAGGTAGATGTATGTGTACATATTACACAGCTATGCCTTTGTGTTATGCTGCACTGTGGACGAATGGAACATTTTTTATGATATAAATTTAGTAGTTTATTTATTTAAAAAAATTTTTTTAAAATTTATTTATGATAATTTTAGTGTGCTCGGAATTATTTTTATATGTCAATCTTTTTTATTGAAAATATGTATATTTAGCCTAAAATTTTAATTATTGAAATAAAAGCAAAAGCATTAAATTAAAATTATTTAATAATATATAACAAATTATATTTTTGATCTGTTGACATTACTATAAAGTAAAATTTATTAAATAATTTAAAATGCTTTTCCAAATTTCTTTACACAAATCTTATTTAACATTTGTCAACTTAACAGTGTCTATGTAATTAGTTACACTATGTTAACAGTATCAAACTGTTATCAAACCCTTTTAAAGCTCAACTTTTTTCCATCTTAAAGTACATACATATGTACATATATGTTGCCCATGGTGCACCATATGTAAGTTCCGGAACTTTGCTCATAATAGAATTTTCAAGCATTTGCTGCTGCTGTTGTTGTTGCTCTTTTCGCCGGCAACCACAAATTGCCTTTTTCGCACGTTGATTGATTTTTGAACTTTTGTTTTTTTACTTGATTTTATTTTATTTTTATTTTTATATTTATATTTTCGCTGCTGCACTGGACTAAGGCACATGCCGACGCACACTCAAACACCCACAGCCACACTCAGGCACTCAAGGTAGTCGAAATCAAATCCAAATACAACAAATTTCTTATAAAATTGCTACGGTAACAATTTCCAATAGTTTCAAGCACATAATTATTTATTTATGACCATTTTTTATTTCATTTTTTTGCTGTTATACTCCCGCACATTGGTATAGAATTGTTCAGGTTGTTGCTGTTGCAAATGTAATAGGTCAGTGGAAACGCCAAGAGTCCTGTTGCTAGCTGCTGTTCGTTATAAATAGCAATAGCGTATGACGTCGAGGCCGGGGCATAAAAATAGAAGGCATCAGACATAAGGCATAGGGCACACAAAAGCCGTGTTGAACGTGTATGGAAATATGATAACTCATAAGCTCCATTTGGGGGCAATTTGTTGTCCCATTGAGTTAAAGTTAATGCGACATTTGGGTATTCGCATAGTGTGAGTGTGTGTTATGAAAAGGGTTTCGGTATTGGCTTACATACTGATATTTATATATAATATATGCATATGTATATGTACTCTCATTAATTGTTGAGTTCAATAATTGAATGATGAATATATTGCTTTTTCTTATTGATGAGGTAATACAAACATTTATAAAATGCTCATTCTCTGAATGAAATAATGATTCACGGCATGATAAATGAATGCCGATTCAATATATGATGAATAAATGTGTTTTAAATTAAGTTTTTTTTTTTATATGTGTTGGCCTGTGGCATGTTTTGTTATATTCTTACATATCCCTCTATCAACTCATGTCTAATCAAGCTTGTAGCTGAAACCCATATAAAAGAGATGAAAATCAAATGAAGAAAGTAGGTTTTAGTATAATTCCCTAGATAAATGTAGTCACATACTGCAAAGACTATGCTCATAAACTAAATACCAACTGTTTGCATACTTTCCAACAGCAGTGTAGCCAGTTTTTACACTTTAAATGGTCTGTCGACCAGTGAAGATTAACTAGTCTTTGGCCAATTTCTATTGGTGCGTTGACAACATTTCTGACGCTTCAGTGGAGCTCAGTTAATGGCCAGCACAATTGTCTTTTAGCATAATTAGCTGGCATTGTGCTTGCGGTCTCCCCTTTTGGCTGAGGCCAACAACGAGGTTTGTTAATTGCTGTGGCCAGTAATTAAAACAAAATTAAGCATTCCGCTAAATGGCACTAGACACGTGCGATGTGTCTCTGAACTGCACAACTTGATTGCTCAATAAGAACTCGGAAAATAAAAAAAAAAGGAATTGAAGGAAAAAGAGCGAGAAAAGAAAGTGTTGTAAAGGCGTGAAAGCAGCGCAAACACTTGGCATAGCACACTGAGTGTGTTTATGTGTGTGTGTGTGTGTGTGTGTGTGTGTGTGTTAGGGTGGCAAAGGAATACAATCAACTTGGACCAATATTGATAGAGCTCTGCGAAAGCAAATGAAACAAGTGTGTGGGTTAGGCAAAAATATGCTGTTGACTGCCAAATACCCTAACAAAATAAATTTTAAATAATTTATTAAATGGAAAATTTATTTATTTTTTTTTTCATAATTTATTAAATGGAAAATGTATTTATATTCTTTTCATAAATTTATTATTTTTGTATAACTTTTCTTTAAAAATAAATTTAAATTTGATTTTATAATATTAAATGTTGAATATTAAATGCCTTTAATCTTAAATAATTTTGTATTTCTTTGACTTTTTTTCTTTAAAAATTAAATTTAAAACTATAATTTAACATTTTTTTTTATAATTATTAAATATAAAATGTATTAGCATATTTAATTTACGTTATTCCCTAATTTTTTTTCATATTTATTTAGATTTTTTTCCATAAAAAAAGTATTTATTTTTAATTTACACTTTTTTGTCTATAACAAACTCAACGACCTTTTCTCTCGACCTTACAGAGTATTCTTATTGAGATTATATGCACTCTCTGGCAAGTATTGCAAGTCGTGAGCTTCTCTTTTATTTACTAACAATGTACAATTTGGTGAAGAATATTTGCGGCATTTATCGCAAAAGTTTTCGGAGTATGTGTGCGTGTGTGTATATTCGTATATATATTCTGGTTCATGATATATATATATATATTTTTTTTTGTTCGATCGATAGGGTAGAAAGAGGTTCAAGCAAACGCACTCTGAATGGGCTTTCATTAGGCGTTGCCCCGCCCACACTTTGGCCACTCGAGTTGCCATTTAGTGGAGCTGTCAAGCTGACCTCTTGGCTGGCGCGCATTGTGTTGCCCCCAATGCAATTTCCTAATGGAAAACAGTTTTAAATTTCCACAATCAAATGCATTGTATGAGCTGCCACAGACGACAAGTTGCGGCAATGGACTCGAACAATACAATTGCTTTTGTTCAGTACAGAGTTCAGTGTGGAACTGCCAGGAGTCGGACTCTGCCAGGAGTCGGCTGCTCTGACTGCCCTCTGTCCCCAGCGCTGACATTTGAGCGTTTGCCCGTAGGTAATTCTAGGGACTCCACAGAGTCATACATCAATTACTGTCCCAGCAAATGGCGTTCAATTAGCTCGGCAGCCGTTCCGGAAGTCTCGACGTCTTCGACGTATTTAAAATTTAACAAGGCTCAAGCAGCTGCACGTATTTTTGTTTTGGACTGGCCTCAGTCCCCCAGCTGGGGAGTTCAGTTCAGTCATTTCGTTTTTTTTTTTTTTGCTGCTGCTGTCACGTGGACCTTTTGCATAATTAAACCTGGGGCTAATTTATTCGTATTCTGCTCAGCATTTTAGCCAGATTTATTTGGGACGAAAAAGAAGTAAGGAAGAACCGAACATTTTTCGCATAGCCACAATTAATTGATTTAATATTAAATTTCCTTACTCGCTGTCTCGCTGCATACTCATATGTTTGGGGACGCAGTCTCAACTAAATTCAATGTGTCAATCAAAATGCAAACAAATGCCAAAGAAACCCCAAGAGTCACATCCAAAAAAAAAACGAGCTTGAAAAAAATATATATAAATATTGATGGTCGCTGGCGAGGAAAAAAAAAAAAAAAGAACCTGCAGGAAAAACAGAAAAGCGTTGAAAATTCATCAAATAGAATATCATAAATACAGCTCAAGTCAAAGATATCTGTTTCTTCTTATATTTTCTATTTATTAAATATAATTTATGTGCCAGCGCTGTGCTGCCTAACTTTTATTTATGTAATTTATGTAATTTAGTTTTTTATTTTTTTTACGAATTTGAATTTTTTAACATTACCTACAAATGGCAGCGCATAGTCGCAGCTGTTGGCCACGTTTCTATGCGTCAATGGCAGCCGGCGCTGTAGTTATCCAAAAAAAGAGAATAAATTTAAGCGGAACAAAATATTTAACATCGACTAGCAAATGCACTTATGCGGTGTAGGAAATTGTAGGATAATTTATTTATTATTTTATTTGGATTATATATTATTTTTTAAATTTAAAATGTATGCTAATTTTAACAGAAAAATTAAAAATATAAGAGATTATATAAATATTATTTTTTCATATGTTTACTCTCAAGAAAAAGAAAATTAAATAAATAAAAAATAAAAAACATAAAAAATAAAAAGTAACAAAAAAAAAATTAAAATAAAAAAACTAGAATAAATAAATAAAAAATATTAAAAAATTGATTATATATACTTTATATTAAAATATATATTAAATTATTTAAATCTTAACTAAATTCTAATAAAATTATATTAAATATTTATTAAAATCCAATAAATAATAATAAACTTCAATTACATTTCAATACATTTACTCAGTTGAAATTGAAAGCAAAAGTAAAGCATTTTAGTGTATTTGAGAAAAATGTATATAAAAAACTGTTGCAACGGCACGAAATCGCAATTGAAGGCAATACACTTTTCTATAGAAGAAGAAAATAAAAATAAATAAACAAAATATTGATTATGATATGGGTGAGTGAATGAATTTGGCTAAATGAAAGAAAGTCGAATAAACGGAGTAATATATATGCGGGCTCTCATGGGTATAACGTTCCATCAATCCGACTCCAACGTGTAGGATTTTACACATACATTAATATGCATATTTCCCAGCACGTGTATTTTTTTTTCGTACCCAAATTGAAAGGGAGAGAGAGAAAAGTGCTAGGAGTTGGGGCAGGTATTGTGTAACAGTGAAAAAAAAACTGAATGAAAATGCAAGCTGACATCTTTTGCACTTTGTATTCAATTTACATGTGTATGAGCGAAAGGCAATTCACTTTTTTTTTTTTTTGCTGTTGTATATATATTTAAACTGACAAATTCCATTTATGATATCTGATATAATAACTGTCAAAAACTTTTGCATTCAAGGGTCAAGCGAGCCATCTAATATCGTTTCTATAAAAGTTTTTACTCTAAACACTTTTGTTAACTGTTTTTTTTTTGGCTTTGTCATTGTTGAACTTTTAAATAAGTTTTTTATTTATATTTATATGCGGTCAAATGCCAACAGATTTTTTTACCAATTTGTATAGTATATATATATAAGTGTATGCTGAGGCTTTTCGTATTTTTTTTTCCTGACCGGTATCAACAGGCGAACAGAGTTCAACTTTTAAGTCAACTTTGACTGCATGAAATTATATAATAATAAAAAATAGCAAAAGTTTTGGTACTTTGTTTGTGCTTACACAATTGTGAATCTGGTGTTTGTTTGCTTTCATACGTAACCAAAGACTAAATCAGCTGAAGTATACTTTCAGAGTGTTCTCCAGTTGAAAAATATTTTCAAGTCTCCATGTCCATGCCTGATGAAAAATAACTAAACTTGCATAAATATGCGTTCACTTTGAGAAACATATTTGTATAACTTTATTTATACAAAGCTCGTGTGAGCATGTTGTTTGAGCAGCTTGTTAGCATTTACTTTGAGATGCTATTCGAGGAAATTGTAGGAAGGAAAAATAATAAAAGCGGCCTGCATTTTTTTTTGTATTTCCATTTCAATTTGTCTTTGAACAGAATGTTCAAGAGTTTTCATAAAGATTTAATAATACATTTATAAAAAGAAAATAAATAAAAAAATTACATTGATGTGTATAATAAATTATCTGGCTTAAAAATAAGTCGGTAACTTTAATAAAGAATGTAAATGTTCATTAAATTTTTTTTTATATTTTGTTAAAGTTTAAATGAGTTAATGTTACGAGCTTTTATTTTCATACAAATGATTTAATATTTATTTAAAATTTTATTTTTATATATTTAAATTTTAAATTTAAAATTTTTATAGTTTATAGTTTTAGCAAGATTTTTATAATTTTAATTTTTTATAAAATAGATTCAGCTTAAATATATATAATAATTTATATTTAAAATATATTTCAATATTTGCTGCTGCAAACTAAAGTAATTCGAGGCTCAATTTGCGCTTCTCTTCCATTAGCCTAGCACATTTGTACCCAATTTTCTAAAAATCTTTCGCTAGATATGAGACATGAAAACAGAAAGAAATATAGAGAAAAAAAAAAAGAAAAATAAAACATAAAAAAAATGTTTGTCTCATTGCCCGAAGGGTCGGGTCTGCTGTCTGCTGATGATGTGCCCGAACAGAAATGGGATCTGATCTGTGTCTGCAGAGTTATTTCGTATGATATTTTTGCGGTTGACAGATATGTTTTTCTGTCGTTGTGTTGTTGGTCGCTCGTCTTTTTTCTTTTTTTTCCATATAGTATTTATGTATTTCATTTTCATTTGCAGTTTTTGCAATTTTGAGGCTTGTCTGCGGACAGCAATCTAAATTGATAAGCCCAAAGGACCTTGGCCAGCCCAGAGAATGTGGTGGCAGCGCCTCGTTCTTTGTGTTGACATTTTAATTACAATAGTGTGTGCTGGCTGAGCTGGTGTCTGTGTTTGTGAGTCCTGTGCTTGGGACATTATGCTGTTCAATTTACTGTCTGCCGAGACATGTAAATGCGTGTCAATGCGATTTAGGCAGTCAGACCGCGTGAGAGACGCGCACAGAATGCGCCTTCTAATTGGAATTGAAAGGACTCAGATGCCTGACAGAAGCATTCGACAGAGCCGTTCTGTTCCGTCCAAGCGAACACTGTCGAAACACTCAATTTAGGGACTAAACAACAAGCACTTATCAGCACGGCCAGAAACATGGGAATGCCAGTTGCACAACACACTCGAGTGTGAGTGAACGTGAGGGACTACCCCTACTGAAGTATCTTTCATGCGCTTGTTTCCATTAGGCGTCGACAAATTGCTTACAGCATTGGTATGCCAAAAATTCATTTTGTGCCATATTTTGCACACATTCTAATTTGTTTTTATATTTATATAATAAACACACACAATCTCTTCCACACACACACACACGGACAGACAGTGTTAAAGTGTATTATGTTGTCTTGATTGTGCGCTGCGTATCATTACAGGAAGCAGGAGCTTCCTCATCGGCATCCTTGGCATTATCATCGCCATGCTGCCAACGACAAATTGCAGGAAATTGACTACAAATTCACTTGACACATACACACACTCAAACACACATTCACTAAGTGACTGACACACACACACACACACATGCAAAGAGAAAGAGATAGAGAGACACGCACTCAGCCTGGGCATTTAGTGTCATTTAATTCGCTTCTAACATTTTCATTCTCTTGTCTCTGGGATTTGACTTTTATCGTATGCATTTCTTGCATTGTCATCTGTCTCGCATTTCAATGAAGTACTTTAGCAAAATATCACTTGAATGTGAAGCACGCAGTGCACTAAAGTAACTATGAGCTGGCTGAGGAGGGGACGTTGAGTGAGAAGAATTTTAATATATATATAAAAAGACAATGTTATTAAAAGAATTTACTCTTTTGCCTTGTTTTATTCAAGCTTTTAACATATTTCCTTAAATTTTTTAATTTTTAATTATTGTTTTCAACAATGTTTTTAGATAATTTTTTACAGAAAATTAAAGATTTGCAAAATATAAAATATTTAAAATGGCATTTAAAAATATTTGGTTATATTATAAATATTATTATTTTTTTTTATTTTTATAAAATATATAAAACAGCATTAAAAAAAAATTTTTATTTGATATATTATTTTTTATTTATTTATTTATATTTTAATTTATATAAATTTAATATTTTTTTTTTAATTTGGGTTTTATTGATTTATTTTAATTTTAATTAATTTTAATTTAATTTTGTTATACACTTTTGTTTCTTTTTTTATGTATTATTATTATGTATTATGTATTAATAGTAATACTATAAAATTTCTTTGGACAATAAAATTTGTAAGGAAAATAAATAAGATAAAATGTATTAATAATAAAGAGAGCTTTCTACTTAAATCTACTTACAAATTTCTAAAGAAAATAGATAAGATATAATGTATAAATAATAAATATAGCTTTCTACTTAAATCACACTTAAGTAGCTGACTAAATCAGAATGTTGTGTAAAATCAATAGACGCAATCTCCTGTGCTTTGCTTACACACCAAATTGCCTGACTATTTAATGTGTCCCATTGGACTTGGTTGTTTTTGCTGCTGTTTTGGCTCTCTCCCACGATTTGACTCGGATTTTCAGTGAACTTTTTTATTTATTTATTTTTTTTGTAGTTTGTTGGCAAACTTGCATTCATTTCCCACTTAGCTTTGCGTGTTGGCAAAGATTTAGCGCGATTTTGATTCAGTTGAACTTTTGATTCATTCATTCGCTAATGCGGCTCGAATAGCATTTGCTGCTACTAACTAATGTAGCTTACGAACAGTTGTTGCATGTGGCAAGTGTTGCATATTGAGTGAAGTGAGGAATTTGTTGTTGCTGTCGGTTGGCATCTACGATTCACTTTGTCTGCTTCCTTTCAATTGAATGCCTTATTTAAATTGATTTTTATTTTATTTTTTTTTATTTTTTTTTCAACATTCTTTCAATTTATTGACATCAAATCCCATTTCCGTCTTCAGTTTCCATTTATTTTTGCGCTTTTTTTTCATCTTTTTGATTCGTTTTTTTTTTGCCTTTTTTTTTGTGGTTTCTGATTTGTCTGTTAAAATTCTTTTGTATTTATTTTTTTGTTATTTATATATTTGTTGTCTGCAAATTGACATATGCATAACTTACATATGCACATTCATAATTTGTATGTTTCTCTTGTTGCTGTTTTATTTTCTGCTACATATGCACAACATATTTTTTGTAGCAGCTAAAACTATGAATATATTTGTGGACAAAGGAATGATAAATAAAGGCATCATAAATATGCAAAAATTCAAGTGTTAAAGCAATTTAAATATTTAAAGTAAAATGTTCATTTAGAACTAACAAAATATTTTGCTTTAAATTATTATTTAAGCATACTTTTATTTCATATAATTAAAAGTAAAATTCATAAATAAAATATAGTTAAATTCCATTTAAAATAAAATTTAATTTAAAATATTATTTTTTAATTTATATTTATTATTTATATTAAATAAAATTTAGAAGCAAACGTCTTACACACGCACAAATATTATTGCTCACTTTAAGCACTAGATGGCGCCACACACGCACTCTCTCTCGCTCTGCCAGCGCTCTTTCCTCTATTTCACACTGTGATGTCTTCATTTAGCACTTTTGTAGACTTTTCCGACAACTGACGTCATAAGGCCACATATGACGTCACACAAAAGCTCTAATGTTTATGTATGCGAAACACAACGAAATGGAATTGAAACGTTATGATGAGCACGTGTTCCGTTTGGCGCCAAATTCTTGTTGATTACACGATTTTTGTCATTTTGTTTTGTTGCCATTTTCTGGGTTACGCGGCCGACAGCTCTTATGCTCTTGTGCTCTTAAGAGCGATAAAGGCGGAGTGTGTGTCTATGTGTGTGTATGTGTGTATGCGTGTGTATGTGTGTGCATGGGTCTCTGTATTTGCGAGTTTGTATTGTTATATAACACGTGCTCGCATACACTGCTACATATTTTAATATTTGAATAATGATTGATATAAAAAATAAAACAAATATGAATATATTTGAATGTAAAAATAAATTTTGTTAAAGAAAAATGTCTAAATTTGGAGTATAATGAGAATATATCAAAATTAAAATAGAACTTGAAATTTATTTAAAGAAAAAAAGTAAAATAAATAAATAAAATAACAAATAAATATAAAAAAAAAAATTATAATTATATATATAAAAAAAAAAAAAATAAATGAATAAATAAAAAAAATAAGTCAATATATAAGAAAAATAAAAAGACAGTTTTTTGTTTTAAAACATTAAACATTATTAATTAATTATTTATTTATATTTAAATATTAAATAACATTTATTACATTTTTATATATCTTTTAATCTTATTTTGACAATTTAATGCTATTTATAATTAATTTTCTTAATATTTATTTTAATAATTAAAAATTCTCTATTCAAATAAGGTAAAATAGGGCTAAAAATCAATTTATAAATTTTTAAATAGTAGCAAAAGGGTTAAGTAAATTCTTATAATATTTTTGTTTATAAAATAAATGCTTTAAAATATTTATACTCATACATTTTAATTTAGATTTCTTTTAAAATTTGTTAATTCAGTAATAATTATATATTGAATATACTTTTATGTATTTTTTAGCTAGAAATACATTAATTATTTTTATAATGATAAATTTTATATTTTCATTTAATATCTTTATTATTTTCTGAATGCTGCAAAGCCTTGACAACTCTAGCTGCTCGTACAAGTTAATGTGTGTGTGGTTACAAGATTTAAGAGAGCATTGAGTTAGGCATGTAAAGAGCAAATGCTTAACAAGGAAGTTGCTACACATAGTCACACACACACACCGCACACATACATAGTTGAAGTTGAGTTTTTGTGCGTTTTGTTTCGCACAGGCTTCAGTGACAGTTGCTCGGCTGCGGCCAGTGTCATAGACGGCAAGATTGAAAGTCAGTCAACAGCAACAGCAGCAGCAGCAGCAGTCGCAGTCGCCGTCGCTGTCGCAGCGAGCAGCGCAGTTGACGTCGTCGCAGCAACAGCGGGCAGTTAGGAACGTTCTTGTGTGCCGCCATTCAGTTTGGTGCAGAGCTGCGCGACGTTCTCATCGCAACGTAACGAAAACGCAGCATTCGACCAAAGACGCTGTGCACGTTTCCGTTTCCGAGGCGTTAACAAACCAAACCAAAAAAAAAAAGAGTAGAAATTGTCAAGCCCAGCGCGTGCCATTATTGGCGTGGATTTATTAATTAGTGAGTGCAACAAAATGCAAATGGAAATGAAATTGAAATAATAATAAAATGCTTGTGCGTGCTCTACGATCTGCATGCCCTTCAGTCCTTCAGTCTGCAGCCGTCTAAGAGTCGTGTGCTATTCATTCAAGTAATAAAAAGAAAAGAAAAGAAAAAAAAAAAAAACGTTCTAGCAGCTGCATTTGCATGTGACGACGCATAACATGCAGCTTAATCAAACGTGCTTATGTGTGTGCGTGGGTGTAATAAATAACAAACAGAGTAGTGTATAAAATATATATATATACACGAGTCGTGTGTTGCGGTTAACTGAAATTTTTTATAGCATACTTTTGTGCGCAGACTTTGAAATAACCTTTGCCAAGTGCCCCTTGGGGTGGCAGCAGCGTGAGCTGCAGTCAGCCGCTTATTGAAATGTTCCAATTCTATATATATTATATTAAATTTATCTATAAACATATTTTGCAAAATTGCATTTTAATGAGCTGAGAGCAGCTGAGCAAATATTTAATAAAAATCGATTGGCTCAAGGCAGTTTTTTTTTTTACCAGATTTTTTTCATTAGTTTACAAAAAATGCTGAGGCAACCAAATTTTGCTTTTTTCCACTCTCGCATATTTGTATAAAGTAACTAAAGTATTTTAGTGTTTACTTAAAATTTCTCGCTGTGCTTGTGTGTGTGTGTGCGTCTCTTGCCTTGACACATTTCTTTGGCTGTGCCCGGCGTATGGACGCGCATCAACATTCTGCTTTGGCTTTTCTCTTTTTTTTTCTTTTTTGTAATTTTTCACAGTTTCTCGTTAGTTTTGTCCACGTGCGGCACTAAGTAAACCAACTTGTATCACTCACACACAAACACACACACACACGCACACACAGACACAATACACAGAGGCTGGAATGACATGCAGCATTTTTTTCAGTTAGGCTTTATGACACATCTCCCTGGTGCCATTTGCTGTGCTAGTCGCTCTCTCTGTGTGTGTGTGTGTGTGTGTGTGAATTGTTGTTTAGTGTGCAATTCTTGTACTTCGTTTGCTTCACTACAGCACAACATTCATTTGTTTTGTTGTCTCCTCCTTCTCTCTGTCTCTCTCTCTCAGTCTCTGTTTTATTTCCTTGCTCAAAGTTTTGTTTTTGTTTTCCTCTTTTAAGCTGTGCAGTTTGATGAAAAACAAAAGCATTCGATCTGCTGCATATATCTATTACAATTTACGTGACGCACACACACACACACATACAGACATACACACACACACATATATATATATATATATATATATTAAGAAAACAACACGTTCTTGTGCTCTACACTCTCGATAATTTTTCTTTTTGGCTGTTGAACGTTTTGTAATTTTATTTATGACACCTTCTTGACTGTTTAATGGGCAACGAGCAGCGCATTGAGCGTTCAGTGTTGGCATTGAATAAGCTTTTTGGCATTTTCTCTGACAAATTCATAATAATAAATTTTAAAGCTATTTCAACACTTAAGAAAATTGCACAAAAAGTGAAAGTAAAATGAAGAAATTTGCTGTCTGATTTAGATCTTGCCTCTAACATTTTCTTGTCTTTGCTATGCTTCATTATATATTGAGAACTCTTGTTCTGTGAATTTTGCTGTGCGCAATTCTTTTTAATAAATTTCATTTATAAAAGGTTTTAAAAGTGAATAAAAATTAAAAAAAAACAATTTTTTTATTACTAATTATTATCATTATATTAATGAATTATCTGAGAAATGTAATACAATTTAGAATTAAACTTAAATTTAATTTAAATAAAAATCTAGTTTTTTTTATATACCTCTTTTTTTTACGCCTTTCTCTGCGGCAACCTTTCTATGAATATTAAATAACTATTTAGGCCAAATTTTCGTTTGCTGTCAAAGCATTTAGATGCAAGACATCAACATACAACTATGTCTGTCTATATGTATCTGTTTATATACGTTTTTGAGCTCTAAACCATTTGCATATAAAGTAAATACCATAAAACATTTGCGTTTGGCTGGCTAAACTTTTGGCCATTTAAAGCTAAAATGCGAAGCTTATAAAGTATTCAAAAAGTCACGAACTCTACTGAACTACATTTATATATTTATATATATTTCTTTTTTTTTTGCTTTAGTATTTTGTTTTATATTTTTGCAGCCACGACAATTCGTTAAATTGGCCCCAACAAAATTTGCATACCAATTAAGTTTAATATATATTTACATTGCCGCTGGCTCATTATACTTGTAGCCGGTGTCAGGCTTTAGCGTCAAGTCCTCGTCGTTGCCCACATGCCCTCGATATAAATCTGTGCGCATTTTGTAGCTACAAAATTGCGCATTAGCTGCTTAGATTTGCACACAAGAGCTAACCCATTGAGAGACAGAGTCAGAAAGTTAGTCAGAGAGAGAGAGAGAGAGAGGGAGAGGGAGAGCTGCAGAGATAGCTAGGGTTGTACATAAGTTTTTGGCTACAAATTTAATTAGATTTGCGGTTCTGTGAATGCGAAAACTTGTTTAAAGTTCGGCCTTAATTTCGCACCACAATATTGCGTAATTTAATTCAAATGTAGTTGATTAAAACAATTACAACTTTTTCAACTCCCAGTTGGCTATCAAATTTAAGCGGAAATTAAAACTGCGCGTTAATCAACAAAGCGATTGACATTTTAGCTAGCAAACACACAATTTTTGTTTTCTTTTTGGCTGGAATTCATGAATATTTGATTAGCTGAAATAAATTGAATTTAAATATTTTATGCAAAATAAAAACAAAGCTGCAGACAGGAAGTAGAACAGAAAAAAATTTGTATAAAATCAAAATTCATTTTTGATGTTTATATATTTAGCTAATCCGCTTAAGGGCAGTGTATATAGGCGATAGAAAATGCATAGATTTTTGATTGACACTGAAATAGATTAAAAATTTGTGTGTCTAATTAAAATATTCAGATTATTTCTATGATGCAAATATATTGAATATGTTGAATATCTTTTCGCAATACTGAAATTATATTGCTCAAAATTTTTTTAAAATAATATTTTTTTTTTATATTTAATTTATTAATATTTTTTTTATTCATTTTTGCTTTTCTTTGTTTACCTTATTTTTTTTATATATTTTTTTTTTAATCATAAAAACTTAATTAATAACTTCATCAAGAGCATTTTCAACATTTTAATCAGAGTATTAAATTTAATATACACTGAAAAAATAAAGTAAATAAAAACGCGAATTCCAGCCACATATAAGAGTAGCAAACCACATATAAAAAGGACAAACAAAGAAAAACTCGCATTGCACGCAATTTACGGGCTACACATAAAAATAATATTAAAAATGATGTTTATATAAGCAAAAAGGCGTAAAAAATATATGTGTGTGTGTGTGTACGTGTGTGTGTGCGTGTGTCTGTGTTTGTTTATCAAAGCATTTTAACAGCGAAACGAGAAAAGACAACAGACATAAAAAAGAAATAAGCAAGGCGAAATACGTATGCGCAGTTCGATGTTTGATAAAAAAAACTATTGAATCATTTACATTTCAACATATATGGAAAAAAAAAGCAAATATATGTAAGATACTATATGCTACTTAAGTCAATGGGCAGCGGTGTCAGGCTCTAAATAGCTAAAGACAGGCCAAAAGCCAACTGAACAGGATAACAAGAGTAGAACGGCCAAAAAGCCCAAAAAGAAAAATGTGTGGCCGAAAAGTTTTTTTTGTAGGCTTTTGCACAAAAAAAAAATGGGAAATGGGAAATGGGAATGTAACAGGCAGAAATGACAGCACAAAGGTTGAAAGAAAAAGAGAAAGAGAGAGAGAGATTGAGAGAGGGAGGGGGAGCTTACAAGAGGAAGAACTCGAACAAGGCCAACAAAAGTTGGGCAAAGGTCGAGTTAATCTATGGATGTGGCGTATACACGGCAAATTGCCTAAGCCGCAAGCTTGAAAAGGCGCATGCCATGGATAGCAATATATATATATATATATATAAATATATTTATATATGTGTGTGTATTTAGTGTATATTTGTATATCGTATAAACTACACTTTGCATAAAGTTCTAGTAAAGCCATTTCTAGCTCAAGCATTTGGCTAAATAATTTCGTTATTTATAAAGCTTTTGAAGCGCCACACGAAGAACTCTAATCAATCAACAGCTCAAACCATTAATAATTATGAGGATCTATAGCAATTATCACCATGTGGCAGATCATATTACGTATACGCAATGTCTGCCAGCCACAAAATCGAATTGATTAGCGAAGCGTCGAAGTTCGATTTATTTTGTGCTCAATGACGCAAAACTGTTGACGGAAATTGCTTCGATTTAGGTGGCTAAGCCAAACTTTTAATGCCTGTTCAAGTTGAGCTCGAATTCAATTTTGGGTTTGGGCTTGAAATGCTTATCTATGAGATGGCTTGGCATTTATGTAATTTGTTTTACCAGTTGCTTGCTATATTTTATGTTTTTCGTTTTTTCTTTGTTCACTTATGTGCCGTGATTTATGGATTAAAGTTGGGAATAGATGAGCGGCTATTTGGTTAGTGTGTGAAGTGTTTATTAGAGGCATTTAGGAAATGAAACGATTTGATTGGATTTTTTGTTATTTTCTTCTTGTTGTTCATTTCGTTCCTCTTGAAGCCAGAGACTAAAGAAATTTGGAATATATACTCGATTTTTAATGATTGATATAACGTTGTTATTAAATTTACTAAAATTATATTTATTTGCTCTTCGCATTGTTGCAGCATATAAAAAGTTGATATGTTTATCTAAAATTATTTTCATTGAACAAAATTTAGATATAAAAAAACAATTTCTATAAATAATAATTTCTCTAATTTTACAATATTAAAAAAGAAAAAGAAAATTAATGGAATAATTTTTATATATTTTTTGTATTATTATATTTAATATTAAATATTTTCCCGTGCCAATTAATTAAATTCTTGACATTTTCATCTAATAAAGAATAATTTGATACTTCCTACGCTCAACTTAAATTCCAAGTACTTTCTCCATGCTGCTTTCTATATTGTTTTCACCCACCTGCTTTTCCGTTTCAGTGCGTCTCTTTGCGTTACCTTCTAAATGCCGTCCATAAAATTAGCTAATAATATTTAAGTATATTCCGCTTATGGCATTGGCCATTCAGCTTTAATGTTTAGCCATAGGCCACGAAAAGCCATTTGGATTTCGGTTTCAGTTTTGGTTTTTGGCTTACGCAAACATTTGACATTTATTTATTTTTTGTTGTTGTTGTTGCTGTCTCGTTTCTATTGACATTTTTTTGCGTAACTTAATATCGTAATTATGTTAGACCAAATATCATGTTTTACATCTGCCCGCTGTCAACCACAAAGCTCCCCCGCTCTCTCTCTATCTCTTTCTTTCTATTTTGCACTTTCTCTCTCTTTAATATATAAACACATATATTTTTTTTCATATTGGTCACTGAGGCGAATAGAGAATGCTTTTTATGATAATCGTGGAAGAAAAGAGGCTCTGTGTGTGCCTATTTAGGTGCTCCGCCCACTTATTGTAGGCGTCTGTGTGTGTGTCTTCTCCCTTGTAAATGTGTATGTATGTAGCATAGTCCATAACAGACAACTTAACACGCTGTCTTAACTGGTCGTTGTAATCCGTAAACTTACAACCTACATCTTGTTCTTATTTGTATACCCTGTAAAGAGAAATGAGCTTAAAGGGGTGTATATTGGATTGAATAGGTTAGTTGGCTATTTAACTATGCTATGTAATTTAACTGAACTTGATTGTTAATTTCTTCTTCTTTCTCTAGATGATGAAACAGATTTTAATGAAATATATAAGAGTAAAATTAATTGTAGATTGCTCAAAATCAAGTGTAAATTTCTAGAACAACTAAATAAATAAATAAGAAATATATTGCATCTAGCTTTTACATATACAAACATTTTTATTGATGGCCAGCTGCTGACTTCTTCAAATGCACTGCGGGCGTAGCATTGAGAAATTTATGAGCAACTCCTGGGATAGCACCTGTGTCCCTTTGCTCAAATGGCATTAGAAATTATTTATTAGATACGAATTTTGTATAGAAGACATGCTGCTCCAGTGCAGCATAAAGTTTTGTATCTCAAACACAATCGATGCTGTCGAACTGTTTGTAAACTGTCTCAGAGTCCAAGTAGTTTTACCTGACTGAGGTTTGGGCAGTTCACAAAGTTTTGCTCAAGCTCAAACCCTTTGTGTGTAGTGAAAATGTTTTGTTCTCTTTTTGCTGTCTTTGCATTGAATGTGAAGTGATATATATAAAGTAAATTTATTTAAGATATGTATATTCATATATATTTATAATATATATAATATGAGTTGTTAATCCAAGCCAAGCACAACTAACTGCCAGAGTCTTAGCTTAGTTCAATGTTTTTTTGCAATTTACAGAGTATCTTGCAGTCGATTATGCCTTTGGCTACTATCATGATTGTGCTTTTGATTGTACCTCGGTCAGTAGACGCTGCCAGCAACGATTTGTACCTACATTAGATGCGTGGGTGTGCGTAAATCTCAGTGTGTGTGTGTGTGTGTGTTGGCATGTGTATATGAATCTATGTGGGTCTTAGTTCTTTGAGTATTTGTTCAGATTTTGGTGTTGTTTCTTCATTTTCTTAGATGTGTTTGTGTTACTGGGCTATTTGCTCGGCTCCATCAGTTTGATGTAGACAGTTAAGTGATTTTCGGTCTGATATCGTTGGCCAAATGGCCAAATATGTAATTTAAGAGCTGCCAAAAAGTTGGCCAAAGTTTTCGCTTCCATTCCTTTCCTTCCCTCTCCTTTTTTTTTTTTTTTGTTTTCCTCGCTCTTGGCAGCAAAATTTGCGCTGTGCCAAAAAATGTTTTTCAATGGCAAAATTTTAGCTGTTGATGAAATTTAAATGGCTTGCAGCTTATGTTGAGGCTTTGCCTAAGGCTCAAATACTGTAATCAAGTTGGCAAAATCCATTCAGGTTATAAGCAAAAGTTCTTTAGCCTTTAAATATCTTAAGAATTTATGACGTGGAAAACCATTCGATTGCCAGCCAAAAAGTTTTTCTTTAGATGAAACTTTCAGTCAGTGCAACGGAAACTTGCCTATTTCTATTCTATTTTTTAGGGCAACAATAGCATTGTTTAAGGCGTGGCTCACTCTTATTTATAGCTGTTATTACTAGACGTACTGTTTGCAGCTAGTAGCTTTGGCTTTGGATGCGCCTTGAGATGCGCTCACAAATCCGAACAAAAGGCCAAACAAAGGCTAACAAACAGCTCGCTGAGCTGAGCTTGGATTACGAAAAAGTTACTTTGCTTGAATTGCTAATTTCTGTTTTTACAGACAGCACAGGTGTGAATGTACCGTTATTCAGATGCCAAAGAACTTAAGTCGAAATAAAAATTCAATTTACGCCAACCGCAAAAAGTTCACTGGGCCACAAATCAATTTTGTCGGTAAGCAACGGCCACAAAGCGAAATGAAAAATGTTCAAATTTGAGGCAGGTGAATGCATGAGTGACTATGATGATGACTAGCAGATACCCTGTATGAGTGGATGGAATTTTTAAACAGAAAACAAAGCAAAGCTTGCTTATCTTCTTTGAGAAAGTTGTTTTCGTTACCCAAAGAAATGGCTTTGAGGCGCATTTTTGCTTGGGTTTTGTTTTTATTTAATTTTTTTTTCAGATTTTTTTCTTTTTTGTAAAAATTGCTTGAGCTAACTAAAAATACTAATAATAATTAGTAAACAATTTTTATTTTTTAAATCGGATTATATTTTGCTATGAAACTCTTTTAAAGGTTTTTTTTTTTTTTAATTATTTGTGGTTCCCTTTTCTGTGTTCTGCTGTGCTAAAAAGAATTTTCCTCTGCTCCTTTTAGTATGTGTATAAAATATTTATGTTGTGAGAGTAGCCTTTTCATTAAAAAGCAACAAAATATTTTTGGCCAGCACAGAAAATGCTTTGCTAAAATTTGCAAAGCACAAAACAAAAATTAAAAAAAAGACAGATTAGTTAAAATTCTTTGAAAAAACGCTTCAAGAATTTATGTGTTTTATTTAAAATTTTTAATGCCTTCTAAATACATTTTCAATGCGTAAAACAGTCAAGAGAGTATATACTCTCAGTGTTGTATACTGAAACGGAATTAAATTACAACCAAAAAGCTTGCTAAAGGATGAGCGCAAGAACTTTTGAAATTAATGAAAATCTTCGCACTTAATGAAAATCCGGCCTTAACTGAAAATTACCTCAGCTAAAATGAAAAGCTCGTGAATTTCTTTGAGCCTGAACGATTCTCTACTTACTCTTTTATAAACTCTCACAAAAAACGAAGCGCAAAGTTTTTCAAAGTTTTGTCAAGTTCAAAGCTTCGTTGATGAGGATAATGAAGCAGTGACAACTGCTTCCTCTTTTCTCTTTCCTTTTTTTTTTTTTTGGATCTTTTGTTTGCCTGACCAGCAGGCATCGCTGCCGCTGTTAATGTCGCATGCAAAAGGTTAAGCCTTAGACAAGCGAGTTTCGGCGACTCGCACGACCCGACCCGCATGCGATGTGGTCTTATGCAGTACGTCAGCTGAGGATTATGCGCATATGTTTTTATTTATTTACTTTACTCGTGCTGCTTTTTCTTCTGTTCTGTTGTATCGTCATGCATATGAAAGCAGGCCATGCGACCTTGATAAATGGCTTTGACTATAATGCTACAGGCACATAAATATATCAGAACGTGTCACACTTCTCCAGCTGTCAGGGCTTTACACTCTGTTGATACCCTTGCTGCAGGTGTCACAAGTTTGTGGTCCCACAGGATACTAAAAAAAAAAACAACAACAAAAGATAAGATAAGATAATTTATTGAGCATATGAGAGATGTAAACGAATTAGTAATGGGCCACAGAGAGTGCTTAAGCGTTTTATATGTTCAGTGCTTCATATATGAGATATGGCTTTTTTAGGCATTTATGAATTGTGATTAAAATATATATAAATAATATATAACGCTATGGCTTAAGCAGGCAAGCCAACAGGTTTTGGGTTAGTTTAATGCCAAAGAGACTTGCTGTCAGTTGGGCACAACTGAGAGTTAGAGAGGCATGTGCAGGATCCGAAAAGCTTTAGATTGTTGACGCAGCTGTCGCATTGCCAGCTGTCTATGCATAAATTTGTTAACTGAGAGTTTTTAGCATGAGAGTTTTACAAGTGGTTAAACTTATTTTACTCAAGGCGAATGCAAGAAAAATTTAAGCAGAGAAATCACTAAGAATGTTAGCTCTCTTCAGCCTCTTCAGCAAGAGTTTTCTCAGCAGTGTTAATTCTTAGATACTACAAACAATTTTTGCCTCTCACTAGCATAGCAAAGAGAATTGCAATATATGCATATACAATTGTATTAATGTACTACTGCAAGTAGCAGCCAATTGTGGAAGTAGAATGAACAGCAGGTGGTTCATGCCAAGGCAGACATGAGAGTTTATATGGAAAGACAACAAGAATAACAAATGGAAATCAGGTTTAACTCAGTAAGCACACTCTCCAACTAAGTACTGCATCAGCTCACAATCATAATCAAAATTTCAGTAGTATTTACTACTCAGAGATGAGTGCATTCATTATTCGTTGTAATGCTGGAGCATATTATTTATGTGCGTTTAGCCACAGACCGACAATTGTTGTTGGCATTTGTGAGTCAAGCTAGGCCCAAGCAGAATGCCTGTTTACTCAGTCACTAACGAAATGGCGTTTCCGCAATGCCAGCTGGCCTTAAATAAAGCTGAATAGTGGCAGCAGAATATAAAAGCTAAAGGCAAAGGCAAAGGCAAAGGTAAATGGGAAAAGGCAAAAGGTAACAGCTACAGTTACACACGGCCACCCACAAATGACGGAAGTCACGGCATACAAAGCATGTTTCATATTTCCAAAGCTGCTGCCTACAGTTCTCTCACTCAGCTCGAGCGGATGTGTCGCACTGCACTACAGGTGCGACAAGTTCATTAATTGATAAGGCTGTGCAGTTGCTTTAGCTCTACGGGCAAGGCCATCGATGCATATGCTTTGCATATGTCAAGGCTCTCGCGCTGTGCTGGATTTATGCTGAGAGTACATATATGTAGCTCGATTTTCACCCTAGTTCATCGTGATTAAACTGTTTGATATGCTTGCTGCTGATTGCAGTATGCAGCATTTGCCATTTGGCTGCTATCCAACAATGAAAATAAGCAAATAATTGAAAATGTCAAGGGCTACGCGACTAGTGGATGCCGTGTGAATGTTTGAAGGATTAATTGTTGATATGGAAATACTTTGTGGTGTACTTCTCCCAAATTGACAAAAATAATAATGAATATATATGTTTTAATATACATATGTCAAAAGATAGTTTGTAGATAGATAGATAAATATATCGCAACATCTGTATTTTTAACTCCAGATCTAGATCTCTATTACTTGATAAATGGATGACTTGACATCTTCTCCTTCTCGTTGAGAAATATATATCAAGGCATATATGCATTGACTTCTAATTATTTTCCCAGTTGACATGCCCTAGAATTAACCTAGTTACAAAAAGAGGTTCTCAGAAATTAATTATAAAATTAAAAATGGAAATAGGATATTTTTTATAAAAATTACTTATTAATTTTAGCAAAAATAGCAAAAGAGAAAAATACAACTATGCTTTATAGCTTAAGGCATTTATCATTTCTTTATTCTCAAAATTTCAAAATTTGTTTACAGGGTACAATGGCTGCGCATAATGTGCTGTCATTTATCAAAGACAAAAACACACGCCCACACAGCTCTGGTGGTTATAACTAGATGTTAAGAAGACATGCATATATATGCTATATACTATTTATATATAAAGAAGGAGCATATTTTGCTTTTGTCTGGCAGTTTTGAGCTGTGAGCAGCTAAGTTGAAACTGAGTCGCGTGATAAGCTAAAATTTATTTTAAGGCGTCGCCAAAACAAAGCATAAACACTAAAAGTGCATTAGCGAGGAGTGCTAAGCTAAGAGATACTCTAAATATATAATATATGTTTTTAAAATAAACAAATAAAATATACATAAAAGTTTTATGATAAAAGCTTCGATCTCTCAGCACTTTCAACTCTTGCTTTGTTAGATAATCGATATCCTATCAAGGTTTACCCATTTCTCTTGAGTAATCTAATCAATTATCAGCACAAACAGCTAGCTTCTCTTAGCACTCCCTGCTGCTTACTCTTCAAAATATTTGCATAAAAAAGTTCTAATGCGCCTTTTTTTCCATTTGTTTTCATTCCCTACATCGTTGCTAACGGGGCGTTGCCTCTCGTTTATGCGCATTCTTTTTGCTGATTATAATTTTAATTGAGCTACTCATTTGAGGCAGCTCCAATTATTGCTCTCTTCTTGCCATTTTCTGTACAGTTTGCAACATTTTCTTTTAAGACTTTATAGATCATTCGCTGTAAATGCTGTTCATCTGGTTAGCTTCATTTCTCTTTGCTGGCTACTGTGAGTGCTGTGTGTTAAGCAGCGGGGAAATAAAAGTCAAGGCGCTAAAAAGTGGCCGCATAAAAAGAATTTGTATGTAGCCGTGGCATAAAATGTATGTAGCATAATATGAAATACGAAATACTGCTACAGTAAAAACATTTAGCGAAGAGTTTCAGTTGTGACTTGATGATATCCTATATATGAGGAATAAGCCGAAGCGATTGCTCTCTGAGTTATTTCTCAAAGTGTGAGTGAAATAAAAAACATTTTAGCAGACATTGACAAACGGTCAATCGTTATTTCAGAAATTTGATTGCTAATAAATAAAGCCTTTATCTTAATATTTTATATTAAAGCTATCTTTTCAAGAAATAAAAGCAAAACAAATAGCTCAAAGCACGTCTATTCGATTTTTTAAGTTTAATTAACAATAACTTTTTACGTCTAGCATATATACCCCATCATATGATTGTGTATAGGGTATTAAACCGTAAGCGTCATCATCATCAGCAGGAACAACTGAAATTGGGACAGCAGTAGCAACTGAAAAGTGGGTAACGCTTTAATTAGGGGTATTCCGGCAGCAAGCACGCTGCAAAACTTGAGGAAGTGTTTGACTGTGTGTGACTCTGAAAGTGTGGGTGCGTGTTTGAGTATACTTTAGGGCATTGTGGTATTATCATTATGCATATGAAATGGGTGACAAGGAGAATACGCACCTCTGAATGCAAAAAGGCTCATCACAAATTCATGAGCATTTAAAATGCTTTCCCTTCAAATTTCATATAATTTGGCCTGGCGACGTGTTTACGAGCTAAAGGAAAATAAAAAAAAAAAAGAAAAAAAAAAGAACTTGACAAATAAAGAAAGCAAATTAAAAAACTTTCGTCAAGTTTATGAACAAGACCCAAAAATGTTTTGATGGATTTGCTGAGTCAGTTGACTTACTGAACTTTTGCATGTTGCACTCAATTAGACAACAACAAGAGACAAGATAGATCGATAGAGATAGTAAGAGAGTGAGAGAGTTCAGAGTTCATAACGATTTATCACTGTCTCGTATGTCTCCCAAGTCAATTGATGTCCATTTGCTCGAGCTGCTGCCAGTTGATTGCATTTAATGAATGCACTTTGCATTAAGAACGCAGTGAGAAACAATTAAAATGTCTGACAGGCATAGTTTACATATCGTTGTTTATTTTTTTTTTTTATTTGCAATTTTAGTTTTAAGCGAGCTATGCTCGGGCAACGAACGCTACGCGAAAATTTGTGAAAAAAAAGAAAATAAACCAAATAATGTTTAAGAAAATGCGCCAAGACAGGGAAAATTGTGAAAGTGCAATTGATGAAGTGCATGAAGAGTATCAGTGAATACATATCTGAGAGATGACACAGCACAATCTACAAGTCAGTTATACAGCATTGGGCATGTCGGACGATAATCAAACGAATACGAATAGCTATTCGATGCCATCGATAGCATCGCCCACACGCGGCACTAACGCACGCAATGTCAACTTTCACGAGGAGCTCAACGATTTGGCTGGCTATCCGCCGCAGCAAATGCCGGCGGTGCGACGCTTTTCCAAATCGTTTTTCCAGCGACCGCGCTCCATGTCCGTGTGGAGTGACATAAGTCGCAGCAGTATGCGTCTGGATGAGAGGTAAGTCGGCGCAGCTAAACCAAATTTCGGTTTCAATTCTAACAGCTTGAATGTGAAGGGTTTCATCATAGCTCGCTTTCTGCATCGTCTGCCTGATTGTCTCTGACAATCATAAAAAAAAAACAAGACCGGAATAAAAATAAAAATTGTGATAAAGGTTGCATAAATATTTGCTTTTATTTCGCCGCGCATAGCTGCCACAAGCAGATACTCAGTTCCGGTCGCTTTTTGTTATCCTCATTTCGTGGCGCACAAAGAGAGCTTATCGAAGCGCACTTGTAAGCCATCTATAAATTTATACTTATTTATCCTGGCTTTCATTTTTTGATTGTTTTATGTCAATTTCATGTAAGCTTGAAACAAACTCAAAGGGTTTGCTTAACAAGAAATTGCTATTTAAATTTAAAGTATTTAGAATAGATTTATAGTACAGTAAATAGATTTAAATATAATTAAAAAAATGTTTTTTATTTTTTTTAATTTTTATTAATATTTTAGAGCAGCTAATATTATTTGGTAAAAATTAACCATCATTAAATGCCATTTTAATGGCATGAATTATTTTTAATTATAGAATTTTATATTTATTTTTATTTAATTTTTTTATTTTTTAGAGAAATTTTCATCTATTTTTTATTTATATATTTTTATTTATTTCATATTTAAATGCAGAGCAATTTTATTTTTATCGTAAATAAAAATATATTTACGCTGCATCAAAAATATTTAAAATATAATTTTAAAATATTTTATTTATTTTTATTTTTTTTTATTTTTGTAATTATTTGTATTTGTAAAAGAAAAATTTGACAAAAACTTGACAAATAACTATGAATATTTATTATTTTTAAATTTGAATGCTGTTTAAAATTAATTGTTTTAGTTCAACATAAATTGAACTCGCTTTTTAAATTCAAATAATTTAAATACATAAAAATATATAAAATTATATAAAAATGTATAAAAAATATAAAAATATATAAAATACACAAAAATGTATAAAAATATATAAAAATACATAAAAATATATTAAAATATATAAAATAAATATAAAAATATATAAAAATACATAAAAATATATATTTTCCTAAAAAAAACGAAAATTAATCTCAAAGCACCAAATATTTTTAAAATATTTCTAATTCGATTAAATATATATTGAAATCAGAGAAAATCGTTTGCATATTGCAAATATCTAAAATCTTTTTTAATATATTTTTTTTTTCATTAAATTCCACTCGTCTGTCTCCCTCTTTATTTATTTATTTTCCTATTTTAATTTCGTGAAATAAAATGTATTTATTTGTCACATTTCAACGTTAATTTCTCTTTAGCATAAACGCTAGCAAATTAAATTTGTAGCGCTTTGGCAAATTCATGGAATATGGCGCATACGCCATGTTGTGCGGATGGCAGTGTCCTCTATAAAAGCTACAATGAAATTTGTGCACGTCACAGGCTGTTGGCCACTTTAATTTGGTTTGAGCACTTGAAGTTTATTATCCTGTTATCCCGTTGTCTGCGTGATTATGGCTCAATCTTTTTGCTACACTTTATTGCTTTAATGCCGCCTCGCATAAAGCTGAGCGAACTTTAACGAACGTTTTGCTTATTTTACTTACTCTCATCGCATTAAATACATGGGCGTGGGCGTCGTTGATGTGTTGGCATTAATGCGTATTAGCCCGGCTAAGAGTCAAGGCTGGAAATAAATATTGATGAATGGACTGCAGATTGAGATACAGTTTTAATGGCAAATGAGCTTAGTCAAAAATTGTGTTTTCGCAATTTCGCAGATTATTTTGACTACATAAATTATATATTTGTTTGTTTAATTTATGTTAAATTTTATGTGTTTTTTGGTGTTTGCTTTTCACTTTTTGTTCAATATTGTCATCAATCATATCCTGTGTGGCAGGATGTGTGCCATTCGAAAGCGATCTTAGTGTGCGTGACATTATTTCGAGATAGTAAATTGCCAAATTTAATTGATGAATGGAAATTTTAATTGAGTTGGATTTTAAGGTGTTCAATAAATTATTTAATAAATGCAAATTTAATTTCTTTAAAATGAATTTAAGAGATTTTATTTCATGTGTGTAGATTGTGAAAAAATATTTTTCTGTTTTAAGCGAAACTAGATTTATTTGTGCAGGATTTTTGTAGGGTATTTATGGTATCTTAGCTTAAACGTATAGCATTATCCATCTCATTTTTGTTTAGTCATACAAAATTAGAATAAGTTGTATAAATAAACGTTATAATAATATATTTTAATTTATGCAAAGGACGTAAACTACATTTTTGGATTTCAAAATACTTTTATTTTAATTTTATAAAATTCTAATCAAATTTTTTTTTCTTTGTGCTTAAAACCTCCTCAGTAATACTCGTAGCTAAAAGCTTGCATTTCGTCAAGCCAAAAGACAGATAATTTTTTATGCTACGTAAATTGCTTGCACAAATGAAGTAAATTGGGAAAACAAGCAACAAGAGAGGCGCCTTTACTACATATGTTTGCCCCCGCCTCCAGCTCCTCACACCATTCCAGTTAAATACATAAATTTTGTGGAGAATGCTGAAAATTGAATATATATGTAATTGCATTGCGGCTATGTGGGCCTGCCTCGGCTTGAAGGGTTTGTGCATTTCACTGTCTACCACGCCCCCGTGCACACTAATTTCGTGTGTGTGTGTGTGTGTATGGCAATTGGCAGACTGGCAGCGGCGGATGTGCAGTGCACAGCAACAGGAAGCAGGCGTCGCTCTATGCCCACTTCCTGCCCCGTTCCCAGTTGGTCTATAATTTGTATGAAATATGAATTCGTAGGGCTCAACGATACGTGGCTGCCAGACGTGTTGAGACGACTAGACTATCTGACTGTCAGTCTGACAGTCAATCAGCCAGTCAGTGAGTCATTCGTTCATTCATTCAGCTTGTTTGCCTGTTTTGGCAGTCACGTGCGCTGTGCAAACTTTGCGGTCCACCGCACAGCCCTGGCAATTTATGCCAGTAGCTGAAAGCCTGCTATAGATTGTGTGTGTGTGTGTGTGTGTGTGGCAATTAGCGTAAATAACTCAATTATGCTCGCTTTTTGTCAGTATCCTGGCCATGGCTTCTACAGCTCCCATTGCTGCTGCTCCTGTTGCTACTGCTGCTCCTGCTGCATTGACACCTTTCGATAGGTGATTATGTGCGCCGTCAGCTAATTGGCTTGTCATACTGCAGCTTATGGTATCTGTTCCTGTGTGTGGCTTTTTCTCTCTCTCTCTCTCTCTCTCTCTTTACCTGTATCTATGTCATCGACTGCGTGAGCCTCAGTGACAGACATTGATTGCAGTGATAAACATCAATTAGGCCTGTGCCAGTGACTCTGTCTTTCAACAAAGAGCATATTTAAGGCCATCATTAATTAAGTGCTTTTTAAATACATGTTAATTACTTTTAAATGCTTACAGTTACAAGTATTTGCTTTTGTGAATTATTATTTTCTAAAAAAAAAAAAATAAAAAATATTAAGGTTAATACATTTTTGAAGATTTTTCAAATTAATTCAAACATATTGTTGTAATGTTGTAATTAAAAATCATAATAATTAAAAAAATAAAATTAAATAAAAAATAATAATAAATAAAGTAAATATGAATAATTAAAATAAAATGATTAAAATAAAATAAGGTTTTTTAAATTATATAAAATAAGTTTGTAAAAATAAAACTTATTTTTTATACAAGCTTATGCTTCAAAGAGCATTTCTACGAAATCTTATATAGTATATATCAAATAATTAATATTCTAGGAAACTTAAATTTTCTCAATTTTCAGCCATAAACTTTTCCAATACATGTGTTTGCTTTTAGTATGGCTATCGCTTTGCAATACAAACCTTGTCACACAGCAAGGACATAAAATCCTTTAAGAAAACACAACACCCGAGACACGTTCACACACACACACACACACACACACACACACACGAGTAGAGTGTATAAAAACCCACTCACTTGTGGCTCGTATATCAAGAGCTATTGGAAAACATTAACAGCATGCTTCTGTTAAGCTACTAGCCTTTTAGCAACGCCCCCGATGCAGGTGTTTACTTGTCCCTGGTCAAGCGCATTCAATTTTTCCACCCTACCCACTTAACTTTCTATTTATATATCTCAAACGATATTCATTCTTTCTTTCGTTTATTTTTTCTCTCTTTGCAGGTGAGTGCTTTTGGTCTTAAGAGGCAGTTGCCCAGCCATAAATGTCTGAGAATTTTATGAGCGCAACGGTACGTATGAGTAATATGCGCCATTTGAGGTTCTAGTTGCCTGGCATTAATTGTAAGCATCTTAAATTGTCCATAGCCTAATCAGCATTAAATATGCTAGCGAAACTTTAGCAAAGTCTCTCAAAAGGCAATGAAAAAAAAGAAGAAGAAGAAGCAACAACAATAAATGGAAAACATTTTTTGTATCTAATTTGATAGGCAAACTGCCTGTGACATGCGGTTGACGGTTGCGCCTGCTTAAGATGTTAATGGCAAGCAGTAGGCAGCCGTCAGCTGGGCGTGGCAATTGTTGTCACTTTACGAGCAACTTTTGTCGCCATCATTGTGTCCTACCTGTGCCAGCATCTCTAAATGATATGTGGCCTGTCGCATTCGGCTTGCTTTGCCATGCGTTGTCTTCATCTGGCATTGTTTGTGCGAATGTGTGTGTCTGTATTTTTTTTAATCTGAAATAACAGCTGCATGACAGCTGAAATAACGAAGAACGAAATGTGTTTTCGGCCGAATGCTTAAAGAGTAAAAGTCTGTTTATTTAAATGTGTAATAAAGAAAAAAAGAGTTTTGCGGCAAATAAATTATGCTTGTGTTGGGGTAACAGCTTTTCTATCTTGAAATATATTATATATATATATATATATATATATATATATTTTATGGTCGAAGAAGTTTATTTGAATTGGAAAGTGTGCTGGTATTATTCAAATTTTAAATAGCCGTTGGGTGTTTGGGTGCATAAAGAAACTTTTGATCAAACTTTTATTTCAATGAATTCTTGTGTAGAGATTATAAAGAGATAAATATTAATTGTTATATTTTTGTTGTTGTTGAAATCTTCGACTGTTTAGCAACTACTTAAAAAGTAACACATTTATTTAATAAATATGTGTTTAAATTCTTTAATTTAATACATAAAGTATAACAAATACTTTATAACTGATTAAAATATATGAAATGCTGTGCATAAGGCTGTGTTGTGCTTGGCATAACCTTTGCTCTAGAGGGTAGCTTAGCTGTCATATTATGTTATGGCAACAGCTGCTGACAGAACAAATACAAATGCTATTTTTTTCTCTACTTTTTTTTTATGCCACAAAGCAACGTGGCATTGCGGACATATGCGAGAAAACAGAGCGCTTGGGGCTTTCCATGGCACAGTTCTCATAAAGAATGTTATATATTATGCTGAAAACAAATTTAAATGCAAGAAAAAATATTGCAAATTCTTAATCTGAAAAAACATCTGCAAGCTGATCTGCAGAGAAAGCTTAAAAACGTTGTATGGCAAAACAAATTAGCTTAAAATGCTGATGATATTAAAAGCAAAACACACTCACGTGAAGAAGCAAAGATGAACACACTCACACACACTCACACATACACAGTTTTCAAGGCAAGTGGCAAAATTCCGTTGCCTGCTTTCAGGCGCTGCCTGAAAAATCACATTACGCTTACGTCGCGTCGCGACTCGGTTGCTGGGCAACCCCATAAGATTTGATTGAATAATTAATAGCATTTAATGGCTCAATGCCCGTGCAACAAGTATAAAATGGAATTGTGCCAACACAAGCTTAAGATAAATTAATTTTAGAATAAATAAAAAAAAAAAAGGGAAAAACTCCTCGTGTGTTTGTGCGTTAATTTAATTTTATTTCCATTTTACAACTGGCGCATTGCGTGCCTGAAATTCATTAGCGCCAAAGTTGAAAGCCAATTTTTAATGTGCTCCAGTTTATGGCGCACCCTCAAAATGCAACATTGTGTTGTTGTTGTTGCTGTTGCTGTCAATTATGCTGCAACAATCTGCATTTGGCAGTTATCTGTGGCAGCAGCAGGTGAAGGCCGTTGGTTCAACGGTTCAGACTTAAATGGCAAACATTTCAAATGACCTTGGCTAACCGAGGAGTTGTTGGTTGTTGTTATGGGGTGTGGCGCCGGTCATGCCAAATTATCTATGCGTCCAGACAATATATATGCTTAGGCATTACGCATCATAACGCGCTACACACAGACACGCACAACACACGCAGAGCGTGCTGCTCTAAAAATCCTTTTGAATCGTCTGCTAACAGCGCAGCTTGCAGCGCTGCTACTGCGACGTCAGCGGCGGCTACTGCTACTGCTGCTGCTGTTGCTACTTCAATCGCTCTCTCATGCTCTCTTTAAATGCTTGACTGTGTGCTCTTAACTGGCCACGTGTTTGCGCTGCTTTTGCTTTGTGCTTGTTATTCGCTGCGTGAGCGCTAACGAGAGCTTGTGGCTATTGCAGCGTTGCCAGAGTGTGCAAAAAACCTCACACACACACACATACATATAGAGTTGGGTCTGCTGCGTCTTGTTAGCGGCAGTTCTCAGCCTACTTTAGCAATGCGTGGGAGTGTGAGCATTGAGAGCTTTATGTGGAGAGTTCTAATGCGTGCAGTTTGGCAGAGTGTGCAACAGATGGCGCTTTGGCTTATTGCTTAGTTCTTAGCTCAGTTGAATAGAATAAAATGTGGATATAAACCAAATGGAAAGATTAAATAGAAATGTTATCAAGTAAAGGATTTATTAAGATTAAAAAAATATTTATTCTATTTATATAAATATATAGATATATTGTTTAATTAAATCTAAAAATCTATTTATATTATATTTAAAAAATATTACAATACAAGTAAAAGTTAATAATTAAAAAATAGTGATTTTTTTTTTTTGTGTTGTCATTATTTATTAAAAAATATTTATATTTTTTTCTCATTTTCTCAAATATTCATTTTTCTTTATTCTGTCTTAAATTTTTACCAAATTTATTGCATAACAATTTTTACAATTATTAATTAGAAATTTTATTAAAACCTATTCAATATATGTCTAACTTAATCTTCATAATTTCCAGCTTCACAAATTTCTTGAATATATTCAAGTTAATTTAAATTTCCTGAGAATTATAGAAATAAATATTTAATACATGACATAAGCTCTTTAGCTTAGACTCTATCTATTCATCTATCTGCTTAAGTTGTCAAGTTGAAGCCACTAAACAGCTTATGCTGCTCCAGGCAACTTATGCATAAAATATTTTCAATAATAAAACAAAATAATCAGCCAATTATGCCATAAATATGTCAATAATAATGATAGAACAAACAATAGCACAACAACAACAACAACAACAAAAATAATAGTAAACGCAATAGCAGAAGTTGAAGTCAAAGTAGATGTAGGCCGCAATCAAAGCGATTGGCATAGTCGTAAGGAGCAGACATCCTTAGCCAGAACTGGGCTATCATTGTCATCAGCATTAAGGCAGGCAGATAGCTATAATGTTTGCTATTGTTGTTGTTTTTGCTGTTGGCATGCTAACAGGCTCTAACGGCAGAGGACGATTAAGATGCAAAGTGTATATTAGTATGTTAACACTCAGCACTCAACGCACAGTCCGCCCAGGCATTGTCAATGCCAGCCCGTTACACTTGACTTGACTTGACTTGACTTGACTCGACTTGCCTTGCCTTGCTATTGCCCTGTCTCTGACTCAAGGCAGCTGCTGTCCTGCGTGTTCACTCTGTGTGCTGCCTATTGGCTGACTGGCTGGCTGTCTTCCTGCTAGCCTGCTTGAGTGGCCATCCAGCTGCTGCTGTGCTTGGCATTTCAAATGGAATTCAGGCGTAACTCCAGCCTCTCTGCCTAGAGCCAAAGGGAAAAGGCGATATATAGCTATTGCCCTTTCACATTGATTTATTGGTCCAGCTCTTGTGCTCTTGTACATTGTTTTGGCTTCACTTTGCTTTGCTTTGCTCTGCTCTGTTGTGCTTTTTACTCTTCCCCCGGACGAACACACGCTGTTCTGTTTGGCTTTGGCATTATGACATTTATCGTTGTTTACATTTGTCATTTTATCTGAATTGCATTGCAATAGTATATGCTGCTATACACTCCATTAAATAAATAACATTTAATTTATTTTTATTATGCCATGAAGAGAAAATAGCATGAAGGTACATTTTTCTTGTTACTCAGTTGTTACGTGGCGTATGCGCAATTTTGTGTGCGGTCTACGCATTGTCAATTAATATAATATTTGCATGTGTGCGCTTGTGGCGCCACCTGTTGAGCAGTGCGAGCAGTTATGACTGTGTGTGTGTTGGACTTTTAAATTTAATTAGAGCCTTAAACGATTTGCGGTCGTCTCTGCGGCTGCGGCTGGCACATTGTCTGCCTCACCACATGACACTGGAATAAATGTCGAGCAGCGGTCATAAATATGACAACGTCTAGCATTAATTAGACTTTCAGCTTGTTAACAAGTTTTCATTGTGGCTGTGCTTGTCTCACAGTTGTTAGAAAATCGTTTGTCTAGTTTTACTGAAAATTACTAGGGCAGTGGGAATGCTCTAATAGATCTGCCTAATAATTGGGAAATAATAAAAATTTTATGTTTTTTTTTTTAGTACTAGGGTATACAATTTTTAACAGTAACTGTTAATTAAAATTATTAAAAATAATTATTGGGTTCAGAATACCTTCTGAATAATTAAAAAAAAGTAATAATAATTACATATATGTTTTAATTAAATTTTCTTTTTATTTTTATTACATATACATGAGAATTGAATAATGATTGATTTATTTTCACCATATAATTAAATTTAATTTGACCACATATATAATATACATAATAGTTGAACGAAAGACATTTTCAAGCAACGAAAATTGTTTATACATTTTTCAAATATTTAATTTAGAATATATAATAAATAATAAAATAAATAATTTAATTATAATATTAAGAATAATAGCTAAATTAATAATATATGATGTGCATAAAATTTATTTATATATTTTTTATTTTTACAATGAAAATATATACAAATCTTTTAATAATTAATTTTTAATTTTAATTTCTGCTCAATGCTTATTTACTATATCAGCTTTTTTTGCTCCCCACTTAGTAAGTCTCAAGCATTATGCTAATAACACTAATTAACTTCGCATTTCATGCTCAATTTCCCTATTAAATAGTCAAATCAAAATAGTTTTACCTTCGCTATATAGCCGGCTAACTAAGCGTATACGCAATGTCTCTTAACAGCACACTCTGTTAACTTAACAGAGCTAGCCTTAACAGTGCAAGCTTTTATATTTGCGCGCGCTCGCGCTCTGTCTCTCTCTCTGACTTCTGGTCAGGAAAAGCTCTCAAGTCTACGTCTTCCCTTTCTATCTCTATGAATGTCCTGCGATGTTACGCATACGCCGCGTGTAACATTTGCTCGGCTCGCCGTTAACAGCTCTCGGACATTATACAATGAAAGATGTCGTTTGGCAGCGACATCGTGCCTCAGTTTGCTTTTACACTTTGCACATGAAACATGTGATTTTCACTCGTAACCCTGTGCGGCCGCCTGTTCAAACAATTTCCTTCAAACGTTTTTCCCGACCACACACACACACAGCGTCTATAAGAAGAATTGTGTGCGTCTGTGTTAGTGTCGATGCGTGCGTGTGCCAGCGTGTGTGTGTGTGTGCGTGCGTGTCTTTTTCGTGTCGTGTGCGTGAGCGTGACATTTTTTCGTGCCAAAAAATAATACAAAAAAATGTTGAAATTCGCTAAAAATTTGCTTATTGAAATTTAATTAAACAAATAAAAAAACTAAATTGCATAGCGAATTTAATTTAAAAAAAAAATTAAAATTAAAAAAAAAAAAACAAACAATAAATTTAATTCTAATTAGTTAAAATTATAACAAGACTAGTTCAATTATAAATTGTAGTAAAATGCAAAAATTTATTTAAAATATTATAAAAATTAAAAAATAAAAAAATTAAGATAAAATTACAAATTATTTATAAATTACTTTAGCCGCTGCACAACAATTTCAAATAAGTTTTTCCCAAAACAAATTTCACCTGAACTTAAAAAAAAATTAAATGAATTAAATATTAATAATAAAATTATAATAATTGCTAGCAACAGTTGACATAAATCTCAAGTAATAAGTGTATTATTAAAAGACATAAAAATAATATTAAATGTGTATGGTGTGTGTGTGTTTGAGTGTGTGTTTATTGCATATAAATCAATGGTAGCGAACTCGTAGCTGTTCTGGCTTAAATATTTAATTTGGCCTTAGCTTGGCCTAAACATATAAGTGGCAATAAAAACTGTTGTTGCTGCTCGTTTCACGTTGCACGTTTCTCGCTGCTTGGCTGCTGTCAATTCGCGTTCGCTGTCTGTCCGACTGTCTGCGCGTGTATCTCTCGGACTGTGTCGCTGTGTTGTGGGCATAAATAAATAAATAAGCGAACTGCGTGCAGCTTGACACAGATCTTTTACTTTGGGAGGGGGGCCAGTTGAATCTGAATAGTTTGTCTTATTTATGTGTGGCGTATGGTTGGATGCTGCTCGAAGCCTACCGCAAGCAGCGATTCGTTTGCCGCAGTGCGCAAAAGTAAGGTTCAAAGTTCAAGCGTAGCTCACTGCATACAGCAATTTATTACAAGCTGCTATTAACCTTTTATAATGCTTGGTCGCTTTTCCGTTGCCGTCGTCGTCGCCGTCGTCGCAGTCGCAGTGGCAGTCGCGCTCGCGCAATCCTTCGTTCGAGTGTGTCCTGTGGGCATCGTTTATACACAGACACAAACAAATATAACGACCAACAAATAAACGCCAATAAAAAGCCAAAAAGAGAAAAAAATAGAACCCGAAAAGAAACTCCAAAACTTGCAGCTCATAAAAGCCAACACAGTCACACATACATACAGACTCACTCCCAAATACACTCTCAAACATTCAGAACGTCTATAGCAAACCCATGGTATGTATTTGCTTGTCTTGTTGTTTTTATTTTAGAGTCCTTTAGGTGTTGCCAGCTCTACGTCGACTCAATTGTGCACTCGTCTATGATTCCGCATCCGTGGACGCATCCACATCCGCAATCGCATCCGCCGCAAAATTCGCTGCGAGAAAACTCACGCAAAAAAAAAAGAAAAGAAAAATAAATAAAATAAAATGAAAAGTAAAATAAAGAGTGGAAAATTGTGCAATTTTTTTTTGTGGCTTTTGCTTTATTTTTATTATTTTCTATATCGTTTTTGCTTTTTTGTTTCTCTCTCATTTTTGTTTGTCGGTTTTAAGCAAATTGTTTGCTTACGTGCGTGAATTTTATATCAACAAAGGTTAAGTTTTCTAGGTGTGTGTGTGTGTGTGGGTGTGTACTTGAGTGTGTGTGTGTGTGTGTGCTTAGTATTTATTTTATTTTCCAACGTGTTTCGTCTGCCTTTGCTTAACAGAAATATATATGATAATGGTCAAATTGCGGCAAACGTGTTCAAGAACTTGAAACTGTTGATTAAACCTTTTCGAAGGGTTTTCTACAACATGCCAGTTGATTTAATATAATATTTTTTTTAAAGAGTTACTATCATTTGAAATTTGTTAATTTTTGAGTTAAATATTTACATATTATTATAAGTGTTTCTTTCTTGATTATCAATGCATTTAATTTATTTTTAATGAAGAAATTTATCTTTAAATTATTATGCTTAATCAAAATATTTGTATTTTATTATTTTTTAATTCAAACAATGTTTATATATATTTTTTTTGTATATAATTTTTCATTTAAATATTTTTTAAAATTATGTTTTGTGATATTAATTTTTATTTGTCAATTGACTAAAATTATTATTTTTTTATTAACATATTTTTTGGGCAAATTTAGAACATTTATTTTTGCCATGTTATTTATATTTAAAAAAAATATTTCCTTTATTTTATTTTATTATTTTATTTATTTTATATATTTTATATTTTATAGTTTAATATTTTATTTGTATACCTTATGAATTGTTTTTTCTATTATTATTATTATAAAAAAAATATTTCTTATATTTTATTTTATTATTAAAAAATTGTTTGTTTAATTTATTATATATATTTTATATTAATAGTTTTATGTTTTATTTTATTGCTTTTTTTCAATTTATATTGATTATTATTGACCAACTGAATCTGTTTAATTATTAAACGAACGCATATGCTGTTTTTTTGTTCTGTATCTGAATAAGTCATGTATTTTTAGCAGCTAACATTGCAATGCACTTAACTGCACTCAAAATGTTCAATTTGTGGTAAATGCAAATTGACATTCAATTGAAATTGTTTTTTTTTTGGCTACGATAACAAAAGTTGGCTCAAATTGCTAATTCACGCTCAATATAAATATTCGTATATTTTACTACTAAACGACTTCAAAGTTCTTGCATGCTTCTGTAGAAATTGATATAGTTTCATGCCCTGCCGCTTGCACACCCCAAGAACTATGACTCGGTTGTATCGGAATATGCTCTTTCCACTTTGTGCTGCATTCTTGAAAGTCTGACGAAATTTCTACTTCTCAGCTACATTGAATGTCTTCACTCCTTATTGAGTTGCATTCCTAAACGTCTTCTCCCTCTGGAATTTTTGATATTATTATTCTACATTGTGTGGCATTCTCAAAACACTTCACTGCAGATGCCGAATGCGTTTGCTCAGTTTTTCTTCTATATATTCCAATGTTTACTTAGTGCAACATTCTGATCGAATTAACAGTTTGAGAGTGTGACTGCTTTATAGCTGTAGCATACTGCTTTCGTATCTCTATTGCTCTACCTTGTTCAGTCATTTCTTACTATTTGTCTCTCTTGCCAGCTATCTCTCTCTCTGCATCTCTGACTCTATCTATTTTCCTAACATTTATTTCTTAACCTTCTTGGCATCTTATCACCCCTCTGCTTCACTGCCTTTTCAACTTAAACATTGTCTTCCCATTTTCTTCTCGCTCATATCCCTTGCTTCTTCAAACTACATGCACAAAATGCTGTTGACGAAAATTCCCCAAAGACAAAGGCTAACTACAAACTATATGCATTCATTTAAACTGTGTATTTGTGTGTGTGTTGGTGTGGGTGTGGGGGTGGGTGTGGTTTCCACCTGTGCAAATTGCAGCCTGTTGTTGGCATTAAATGTGGAAAAGTTGCTCAATTAAAGGTGGGCGTGGCAGCGCTATGCACACAAAGGCAAACGGCCCAACCACAAACAAGCAGTAAACAAAATGCTTAACTCGGCCGAGAGTTGAAACAACAACAGAAATGTGGCTCTACGCTGTGTCTCTTAGCCAGTTACTGTTGCTGCCGCTGTCGCTGTAGCTGGCCATTGCAGTTGACATTATGCGCATTAAATGCGCTTGAAATGTTGCACAACTGCCACAACGACCGACACCAGCCGCCAACAGCAGTGCAACTGACACTTTGCCGGACGCTGGACGTTAGCCGGATAGAGCCCGGAAACCTTCGGGTCCGGGTCCGGCTTGCCGGTTAGGACTCTGACTCTGCCAAAGCGCTTTTGTAAATTATGTCGTTTGGGGTTCAGCTCGAGTGAGTTTCTAATGCAAAATAACAACAAGATTTTGCCTCTCAGTCTCTGTCTTTGTCTTCCCTTCTCTCTCTCTCCCTCTCTCTCTCGCTATGGCATTTGCTGTCGGATAAGGTACAAGCTGCTGACATTCACGTAAATGCCTTAGTTAGTACTGGTTTTAGCCTGGTCGTTGCCTAGTTGGCCATAATTAGCAGCGTCGCATGTTGTGCCTTTAATTAAATATTTATCTAAGCACATGCGTGCTCGTCGCCATGCTGCTCTATATATTTATATATCTTATTTTTCTGTCAAGTAGCACTTTAAATTCATGCTCATTTTAATATTACAGGCGCACGCTGCGTATACGCAATTTTTGCTTCATTTCATCCGACAATCTGTTGTTAATTAGCAGCTTTATGTCACGCCAGCTGGCATTACACACAAATTTAACGCAAGCACTCACCTGCTTAACTCTAAAAAATAAAAAAAAAAATAAAAAAAAAATTAGAATAAAGGATTTCCCAGTAGATAAAATGTTTTATTTTTTTTTTTAGCATTCGTGTTGGTTTCGCATGGAAATGAGCTTGGGGTTTGGCAATGAGCTGTGTGTGGTTGTGGGTGAATATGGAAATCAGTTTGAATTTTAGGCAAATGCAAGAGTTGCTTTAGTTGATTGTTAATTAGCTTTAAAGCATATTAAATATCACTTGAGTACTTTGAGTAGAAAGACTAGAGCATGATTCTTTATGCTCTGTTTGAGAGATCAAACGTAAAAGATCACGCTCAATCGCTTTGGCTCTGAGTAAGAGCCTTCGGTTCTGTTCGTTTAGGTTCTCGGCTGAGCGCATCGTGTGTGCCCGAACGGCGTTTAGGTAACGATACGATTGATGTACGCACAATGAGAATGAGTAAGTGAGCGGAGTCAATATAAACGAGCTTCATATTGGCACTCACACTCACTTATGCTATTGAACTGTTTTGGGAAGAGAACTCTCGCATACTGATGTAACTCAATAGTCGGTGAATAAAAAGCGCAAAAGAAACGAGCCGATCGCTAACGAACTGGAAGCCAATGATGTTGCTCTCAGAGTATTTTCTCTCAGAGTGTGAATGAAAGACACTTATGTATGTATAGACAGACATTGAAAGACGCTCAACAGATTTGAATGTGTTGATATATAGATTATTACTAAGGTATATATTTTTACTAAGTGTATTAAGTAACAATTTAACAGAAGGTTAACTCCAAAGGTCTTGCATTTAAAATACAATTTGCTCTATTAAAATTCTCACTCTCTTTTGCTGTTGATGTTTATCTAAGCTAATGCAATAAAAGGCTAGCAAATGGATTTTCATAAAACATCTATCAAAATCTGCTTTTAATGCAATTATTACACGTTTGCTTGCTGAGCCTTTAAAAGAGCTGTCCGACATTCGTCAACAGTTCAGTGCGATGTGTAAAGCGCAATAAGCGAATTAAAATGGCCAAAATCAAATTGTTGCTGTTGTGGCTCAGTTTGCTCTGCTCCTGTGGCAGCTGTTGGTCGACATTTGGCCTGGCAGTGGAGCCTCAAGAAGATGTGCTCTATAATTTGTTGGCTCAGGTGAATGAGGAAGAGCCAATTCGGTTGCTGTTGCTGCTGCAGCGTGGGCAGTCAACTAATTTGAATGCTTTGCAACACTGGCCATCGTCTAATTGGCCAGTGTTGCGTTACGATGAGCGAAACGTGATTCGTGTCATCAATTATACACGTAAAGCGTTGGCATTGATTTACATACGTGATATACGAGATTGTTTGCTGCTGCTTGCCGCATTGGCCGATGATTTGGATGGTATGCGTGAGGCGAGAATTATAATTTGGCTGCAAGTCGAGAAGGCTCAGAAGCTGCTGGATCTAATTGGCCAGCAGGCGCGGCGATATCATTACCACAATATTCTAATACTAATTGGAAGAAATCGCAAATATTCTTTACTACGTATGCAGCCATTTCCACAGCCCAGCTACGAGAAGCTGAAGCTAACTTTGCCTTCACATTATTCGCCCAACAACACTGACCGCCTCTTTGTCCAACACTGGCGCAATTTTCGTGGCAAGCGCGCTGTGATGGTGCCCGCACTCGTGCCACCAAATAGTTTCATCAGCCGTGATCCACGCACTGGGCGCCAGTACTTGAACGGCTTCTCCCACAATCTGATGGAGAGCTTTGCCAAGCATCGGAATATTAACGTTAGCTATTTCAGTCCCTTGGATAATGAGAGCTATCGAGTTCCATATATGCCCGAATTATTGTTAATGCTAGGGCGAGGCGAAGTGGATTTTGTGACCAATGTACAGCCATATTCGCAGCGTCACAATGCGGAGGGCACACAGAGATCGGTGACGTTAGGCATGTGCAGTTTCCTGATTGTGGTGCCATGTGGCCGCGAGCTGAGCATTAGAGAGATCTATTTGCTGATGTTTTCATTAAAGACAATGCTGATAATGCTGGTAATTTATGTTGGGCTCAGTTGGTTCGAGACCTTTGTCAAATATTGTTGGCTAAAATCGAAATTGAAATTTCGTTACTCACGGCTCTGGTTGAACTTGAATATTCTACGCAATTTAATCAATCATCCGGTGGGCGTTAGCAGATCTAGCCGATTGTCGGTGCGCATATTGGGCTTTCAATTGGCTGTGCTTGGAATTATGTGCAATCTGGCATTCAATGCCACCTTGAGCACCTCGTTGACCAAGCAGCCACGTGAAAGGCACATACAAAGCTTTGCTGAGCTGAATGCCAGCCGTTTGCCAGTGCTCTTTGACTATGGCTCATATGGATTGATCGAGACGGAATATGAAGCGGATTTCTTTACCAAAAAAAGTTCCGAATGCTGTCTGTATGAGTGCGAAGGATCAGGCCGATATATTGCTTAGCCTGAACGCGAGCTATGCCTATCAGACATATTCGTTCTTGTGGAATGCTTTGGAAATCTATCAGCAAAACTATAAACAGCCAATTCTATGCAAATCGAATGGTATACACATTGCCGAACAGTTTCCAGTGAATACGATGCTGCAGAAGAATTCGATCTATGCTTTAGCCTTGGACGAATTCATTTTGCATGCTCAGAATTTAGGCATAGCGCGTAGGCTCATGCAGAAATCCTATCAGGACATGATGATTGGTAAGACTCCAGCGTTGGTCAGAGATTCGACTGAAACTTCGATTTATACCCGTTTCGATGATCTGAAAATATTCTGGAAATTGTATCTAGTCGGACATGCCTGTGGCCTATTGATTTTTCATCGTTGAGCTGGGGGTGGGCAGACGACAAAGGCGCGTAGCTGAAGCTATCTGATTAGTGTTTATTGATTATACTATATCTATATATAAATTGCTTTGGCAAATGCGAATTACAATGAAGCAGCTACACCTATTCGATTAATATGTATTTTTATTAAAATATCCCAAAATAAATATTGCTTTGATTGAATCTCGACACGCGAAGCAATGGTGGGTTTTTTTTTTTTCTATGTTTACTCGAATAAATATTGGTTATTTAGTTAATAGATATATATCAGATTGAATGCTAAAGCTAAAGTGGCTAAAGTGCTAAGAACTAGATGAAAATGGAATTGTAGATGAAAATGGAACTCAAAGGCTTAGGCCCTAGAAAAAAGTTGTTGAGCAACGGAGGGAAGCGGGTGTGAAATTTGTTTAGTGGGCATCGAAGCGAGAGAAACTTGGGATAAAGAAAAAATAAAGAAAGAGTGAAAGAGGCAATAAATAAATTATAAATATATGATTGGAAAAAGTGTAATAGAATGTATATTCTACATACATGTAAATAAATTAAAGATACTCATGCGTAAATATTGTATATTGGTTAGGGAGGAGGAGTCAGAGGAAGCTGAGATATATATGTAAAACAGAGCAATGAGAATATAATGTAATTTAAGGGATTTATATGCTGGGGATTATGATATACAATAGTGAAATGATGTAGAAAAAATAGAATAAAAAATAAAATATTATTTATTTATTTTTAATCGGGCTTTCAGAATATACTCAGAAAACGCTTAAAGTTTTTCCAGTACAAAAATAATAAAGGAAAAATGCTATATAAATATAAGCACTTGGCTGCTTTAACTAAATATATTATTATAATTTATTTATTTTTCTATTTAAAAAAAAAATAAATAAAAAATTATATATAAATATGGGAACTTTTATTATAATAAAAAATAAAATAAAATTCTATAAAGATATTGCAACACTTTGGCAAATTCAACATTAAAGAGAAACGAAATAAGTCTCTCTGAGATAAAATGAGTTCTGTGAAATACATACGAAGAATACTAAGCGGTTTATGTCTTCCGGAGTTGGGGCTGATAGGTAAATAAATGTTATGTTTTAGTGGCATGAAGAGTGTTTCAAATGTGAGTGTTCAAATGCTGAAATAATAATGCAAAGGAAACCATTTAAAAAGGTAGAGTAATGGAGTGTCTTTTTCTTTTTTTTGGGTAAGCTATTAAAATTTCATCGGCCATGGACAATAAAACGCTATCAGAGAGTGCATAAAAACCGAATGACATATGTGACGATATGGCACGCATTTATGACATGTGTCGACAGAGCATAATGGAAAGCCAAGTTACAAATACTACAGGGAGACAGTAAAAAAAAAAAAAAAGAAAGCAAAAAGGGAAAATGGAATAAAAGGGAAAACTTTCGTTCAATAATTGAGCCAGCCAGACAGTGGCTCAAGGCATTAATCAGACCAATGGGATACAATGACAATGCACAGACAGCTGAAGTGGCTGAAGTGATACGGGAAAAGGTAGACAAAGTACAAGGTACTTAATTATTGCATAATAAATCAGGCAATCCATATGATATTGATGAGAGCATATATATTTATATAGGCATATATACGTATATATTCGTATGTAATTAGGCGGCGCCTGAGTATCATATGGGAACAGGTTAGGTTAATAATGGGCAGCATTTAGATGGGGTGCCTGACATGGGCAACCAAAATCAATCGATTGACGTCAGGTAACAAAAACGGTTCAAGTGCCCAGAACCTCCAAATAAAATACACAAACACAAACACACACACACACACACTTACAGCGATGCTCGTTATGTATAAATATGCATGACTGCTCTGAGCACACACCCAGAGAGAGAGAGATGGAGAGAGAGAGGGAGAGAGTCTATGGCTTAGGTGGCGTATACGTCATGTGCCTTATGAAATTAACTGAGCTGTCAGTTGTTTTTCCCTTTCTTTTTTTTTCTTTTGCGTGCTTTTTAAAGCAATACGACAGAGCTGCAGAGCTGAAGCGTTGCGCCTTTATATTTGGCACCCAAACTAGCTGTGGGCGTGGCACGTTTTACCTTGACAAGCATTTGGCGCCCGCATTTCCGGCCGAAAATTTCATTTTGCAGCTGATTTCGCATCGCTGCGCACACGCATTTATCATTTAATTAAATAAATAAATATATAGCATATATATTTGATGCCTGTCACAATTTTGTGGTTAATAATTTATATATGTATACATTTTTTTTTTGCATCTCCTGCTGGCATATTTTTTATTTATTTATTTTTTAACTTTTTTTTATCAGTTTGTTGTTGCTTGGCTTTTGCATTTGTCAAATTGTTTGCTGATTGCCCTGGTGACTTGTTGTTGTTGTTATCTGTGTGTGTTTTGAATATTATTGAAATATTTTCTGATTGGACTGCGTCAAATTGAAGTCACACACACACACGCGCACACACACATCTGAGTATGTGTGGCACAAATTATTTGCTTGCATGTCGTACACCATTTTTATTGTCAGCTAAAATGATTAGCAGGAGATTTTCGATTTGACTAAAAGCTTCTAAATTGCCAACAGCGCAAAACACAATTTTTACGTGTATTGAAAATGCAAATTAGCCAATTTAAATATATTTTTAAGGGAGAATTTTTTTTCTGAATCTGAATCTGCTGACACGTGTCAATATATTTAATATATATAATTTTTATTCAATAGTTTGCATAATATATTTTTTATAATATATTTTTTAATTTTTTGTAATATATTTTTTTATTTTTTAAGCTCAAATGAAATTTATTTTCGATATTATTTTAGTACTCTCACAAAATATTTCTAGCGCATTAAATTCAATTCTCTAATATTTATTCTTCAGCTACGAACTCGTTTCATTTCAATTTCATGTCGAATTCAGCTTTATTCTTCATCAATTTCTTAGCATTAATTTATAAATATTTTAAATGTCTCGAACACTGTGCACGTAGCAGCTGTTGGCTTGCGCCGAGCAGCAGCAGCATTGTAAGCCTTAAAATATTGATGTATATCATTTAAGCTGAAGCTCAATGGAATAAAATTCATTGACAGCTGTCAATGAAATGTTTAATTCATGACAAATTGTCTAGAATTTGTGTGCCGAAATGTATGCGAAAATAAACAGAAATTAATTAACTTTGCATAAATTCACCTGCACAAATATTGATTGCATTAAATTGCTGAACAAATATTTTGGCATTTGAGCAGCAAGTGTGCAATCAAATTGAAGATAATAATTAAATTAATTAGCAACAGCCACAAAAACTATGTTGGCATTAAAATTGATATGCACGCACATATATATATATGTATCTATATACATATATATCTTTATTATATTTGCAGTTAGTTGGCATTCTTTTTTGGCCTAGAGACCGCAGAAACTAATAAAGTTATTTTGTCAGTGTGGCAGAAGAGACTTGACCGCATTAAAGCTGCCCGAGTGACCGCTGACCCATGCTAAAACACACAACTCGTTTTATGCAAAATGTGGCGAAAGACATTTAAATAAATAAATAAATATATATACATATATTTCTGTACATATATTTCTATATAGAATACGGAGCAGTGAGCCGAGAGCAGCTCGAGGCATTTTACAGCTGAGTGTGAAAAGCGCCACAGGCAGCTGTCTAACGCCCTCTCCCTCACTCTCCCTCTCTCTCTCTCTCTCTCTCTTTTATTTGCCTGCAAAAAGTTCACTTTGTGTAAGCTTGAGGCAAATATTTGACTCGTACTCGTTGCAGCAGCAGCAGCACAGAAAAAAAAATTGCACGTAATCCAAGTAGAATATTAAGACTTAATAGCGCAAAAGCCAATTGCAGCAGCCATAAAAAGAACTGCAATTGAGATTTGTGCAGCGCAAGGAGAAGTAGAAGAAGAAGAAAAAAGAAGTACAACTAGAGCAAAAAGTCGAACATGCCAGACGTTTAAAGTCTTTGCTCAATGAAATTATGGCACATTTTCTGCAGCAATTTTATTGGCAAGCCAACGAGCCAGGACAACTCAGGCCAGGTCTGCTCTCGCTGTAAAGTTTTTCTCCTTGAGAGTTTCTTTTTTATTAATTTTTGGGCTGGCATCATTTATCAAGTTATCAGCAAAGTTAACAAACTGTGACAGCATCTTTAATGCACTCACTGAGATAAAGTCAATTATCGTTGCCAGCGTGGCTAAAGGAAAAAAAATATGAAAAGCTTCTATCGATTGCTTGCTAAATATTTAAGATCGTTTTTTAATGGTGTCTCAGTGTCTAGACTATGGATATATATTTGGCTGATCGTTGGAGCAGCTGAAGCTGTTGTAAAGCATTTTTAAATTTTTATAGCTTTCAATTTTTGTTAAGGTGTAAATTGAAATTATGGCAAGATATGTAAGAGGCCAATGAAGACAGCATAGAGAATAAATATTGTTTAATATATTATTTTTAAAGTTCAAGGTTGATAAGGTAAGAGTAGGGAAAGTAGTTAGCGAACAGGAATGAACTTGTATGAGCATGCAAGCTAACGCTCTCTTATCTTATGCTCTCTCTGAAATCGGGTTGAATGTGAAAACCTAGCAGGTTGTTCGGGTTTGTTCGGTAATAGATTAGAGAGAAAAAGACGAAGTTATTTCTCCCTCCAAGCATAGCTGCATAATAATTTTTTAGCTCTTGACTTCAGCTGCTTCGTGACTCGATCTCTTCAGCTCGTCATGCATAAAAACTGAAGATTTTAAATGCAAATTAAATATCAATATATTTTCTTGTATTTTTATGCCATTACACATAAAAGATTTAAGTCTATAAATATATAGAAATTATGTTATATAGTATAAAACTTTAGAGAACTAATGTTAGCTTTATATGAAATATTTTTTATAAATTATAATATATTTATAATTTTATATCAAGCTCCATTTGGAATACTTTTATTAATTGTAAAATATTTATTAATTTTTTATTTGCAAATAAATTTCTCAGATAAAGTGTTAATGAATTTAAAAAAAAAATTTTTAACATTATTATAAATTAAAATAAAAATACCAAAAATATGCATATTTCAACAATGCTATCTAAGCCTTGTCACACAAGTCAGACACATCAAAGATTTATACACTTGGGCTTGCCATATGCTTTCATCTAAATATATGAAGCGTGCAAAAGTCAGTTATATATACATATATACATATACGATCGCAAATCTATACATGCTTGACAGATTTAAGGGCAAGCCACTGTTGCGCTGAAATTGAGATTGTGTTGAAATACTTTGACATGTGGTGCGATAAATCAAGTTGCAGTCAACCCAAGTGCCTACCAGCTGCCAGCCAGTTCAGGCCGAGCGTCTGCAATATAAAATCATAAATATTTTATGGCCTGGCAGTGCGCCCAAGTTATATAGCCTGGGCTCAAATAACGTGGCAGCTGGTAAACTTTGGCTAAGTGCATGACAAACGCTGTGACAAAACAGTTTGACAGACAGACAACGAGAGAACAGGCAGCTATGCAACTGCAACTGCAGCAGCCTGACACATTCCAGATATGCAAAAGAAAAACAAAGTCAGTGGAAAAAAAAAAAACAATTTGATGAACAGACAGACAGTTGCAAGAATTGTCAACGCACATTGTGTCTGGCAGTGGATCAGGGACAAAAACCTTTAGTTAAATATTTAACTGGCTGTTAAAGTGTTTTAGCTGTGAAAATTCCATTTGATTTCATTTGTGCAATTTTTCCACTTTATTTCGTTTTTTTTTTTTGGCTATGTGACTGCGGCAAAAATGCATTTGCATGTAAATTACAAAAAAGTTCATCTCAGCCGTTTCGCACATTGACAGCGCCAACAACTGTCGTGGATGCATTTCAATTAAATCAACAGCAGCAGCAACAACAACACGAACGGCAAAAATGATTTAATTCAATTTTGCCACGCTCCTTACCATAAAAGTAGCGACTGACATGCCTCAACTACAGAGCTGATTCCCACTCTCTCTCTCTCTCTCTCTCTCTCACACTCTCTTCCATACTTTCTCTCTCTCTCTGAGTACTCGGGGTGTTCAATTAAAAATGGCATCGATATGCGCTTCAGCATCGCCTGCATAATTTATGCCTGTCGACCTCTATGGGCCGTGCTGCCAGCTCTCTGGCATTGAAGGCATGTCATTTAAGTCTTGCTCAATCAACAATCAACAATTTAAGCACGAATCCAATTTATGAACTCGTATTTTACTGTAGGTTTTTTATAGCTCTTTAAATGTCTGTGTTTAACACGAGTTGTTTTATAGTTAAGTAGCTTGTAGGCAGCACTTCAGGTTTATAGTTTGGTTTAGTTTCAAGTTTTTTAACAAAAATGTTTTTTGAGTGCTGCTAAGGGTCGACTCATTATGTGGTCTTCAAGAGCAGCAGTTTTAAACTTTTTCTTAACCATCTACACATTAACAGTAAAATAACGCTGCAAACTTTCGACTGCCTAACTTTCGTATTTGCTTTATTTTTAAAGCTTGCCTGCTCCTAAGAACTTTTAAAAATTTCTATTGCCTACTTTTGTGCGCACTTTTATTTATTTTTTATTCATAATTTTCTCATAGTTAACTTGAATTTATCTGGAATTTCCTAATTAGTATTATGAAGTTGAGTTTTTAATTAATTGTGTTTTTTTATAAGCTTTTATTAATTTAAAAAAATATATAAATATATTTTCAAAGTTTTGCCTCTGTCTATTGAAGTATAGAAGACTAAGCCAAACAAATTAAATTTAAAAAAATATATATATTTTACTGGTAATTTAAAAAAATGTATTTTCATCATTATTATTATTATTATTTATTATTAATTATTATTTTTTTTTTTTCATTCATGTTTATAACGTATTATTAAAAGAGAATGAAACGAAAATAATAATTTTTGTAGGTTTCTTTGAAAAAATCTTGAATTCAGCATAGCTTCAAAAATTATTCATTTATTCATGTTTTTTTATTTTTGTTTCCTTCAAAAGAAATCTGTAAAAGTGTAAAATCAATAGCAGCATTTTCTTAAAATTCCTAATTAAAACTTAATTTATTTGGCTTCACTGATTCTGCCTAAAGCAAACTGACCCCAAACTATTATTTCGTTTACTTCCAAGCACTCAATTACACGTGTTGAGCGCTAACAGACTTGGGTCTTGTTGGTTTTGTTTAAACAAATTGAACTTAACCTTAGACTGATTCAAACACACACACGGCGTATGCTTAATATTTGTAATTTATATTTGTTGCTCAAAGGCCTGCTTAAGACTCGATTGCAGCTGTAAAGATTTTGAATTAACTTGCCAAAGAGGCAAATTTACACGCTTATAACAACAGATGCGACCAAACACACACACACACAAGCCCACACTCACGCACACACACACACAGTTATTGGCCACAAATCGAAACGCATATAAGAGAGAAAAACCTCAAATGCCTTTTTCGTGTAATTTAATAATTAATTTTGGCCATTTGCATTAAACGTGCGCTCCGCCCGCCGTCCACTGCCTGCTCATAATCCAGGCGGCCAAATGGAAAATTTGCTGGCGTGTTGTGCGGCCCTTTCCGGGTATTTCTTATATATATAGATATACATATACATATATATTTTTGCTCTAGCAGCGTTTAATGATTGTAATGCTTATATAAAGTGAGGCAAATGAGTAAATGTAGTTGTGTATATGGGTGTGTGTGTGTGTATCTGTCTGTGTTGTTGATTAAAAACTTTTGTCGATTATTTCCGTAGCGACACGAAATCGATGATAAAAGTAAGCAAACAATCAACTTGCGAATGGACAATGAATAAATGGCATCGTTGTTGTTCATTGAGCTCTTGTTGTTGTTGTTGTTGTTGTTGTTATTATTGTTGTCTGGCATTTGCTGTGCAAACAGCGCAGCTTGACAACATTGATAAAGAAAGCAGCAGCAGCAGCGACAGCAGCAGCGACAGTAAGCAGAGCCAACAGCCAAGGCAGAGGCAACAGCTGGTATATTGCTATTGTTGGCCATATAAAGCAGTGACGCCTTCTTCTTCTACTACTACTGGGCCTTGCCTCAACAACATGTGCATATTGAAAGTGTTTTCGGCTCACTGTGTGCGTGTGTGTGGCTGTGTGACTGTGGGGCGTGGCACGCTGGGTGTGGGCCGCGCTGCGCTGCGCGCATACAAGCGAAACACATTTGCCTGGGCCAATGCTAGGTAATTCATTTTGGTTGTCCTGCTGCTGTGCTAATAAAACAACTTTACCACTCACTGAGTGTATGTGTGTGTGTGTGTATTGGTTGTGCCTGTGTGTGTGCGTGTGTTGTTAGCCTGTTGCTCAATGCTTGACAATTGAAATGCTCAACTCATGGCTGTTAGCGGCAAATATTGCAAGCTGGCTGCGTTTACTTTGCCTTTCATGGCTATTGACAATTTGCTGGCAACATTTGCTTTGGCTAAAAATATAAAACATCTGCCGTGTGCTAAGCGTAACATGTGTCATACCCTAGAATCGATAGATTGCAATGGGTATAAATGTATAACAACAAATTTGAAATGAGAATTTTTTTGTATGTTATCATATTGTATGAGTATACATATATGATATTTTATTTTTATTTATTTATTTATTTATTTTTTCTAGAATTATATACTCAAAGTAATTCATTGAGTTAGTAATAGCATAGATAGTATTGTAACTTGAAAACAGGGTAGCTTTGAGTCAGACACTTTCAGTCAGACACTTTCTTTTCTATGTATTTCCTTTGCAAAGCTTCTCAGAAACATAATATTTTCCGATTTATGCGCTTTGTTATCAATTCCCTCTAAGAGCAACAAAAATATTTTTTAAAAAATATTGAAATATTCTTTGGAAAACGATAATAATATAAATATATAAGCAAAATAATTTTTAGATTAAATAGAATTTCATATGAAATAAATATAAAAGGACTAAAAAACTGCTATGATTTGTTATGAATTATATTCGATGCTATATAATTATAATAAATGATGTTAACCATATTCAATTAGTACATTTAGCACATTTAGTACATACAATGATATCTAATTATATTCAATTACATTACCCACTTTAAATTAGTACTTCGCCTCTTACAAAAATAAAAAGCAGTTTATATTGAAAATTTTACCAACATTTTTTTTATTTCTAAATTTATTTCAATTAAAATTTACACTTAAAAATATATCTTATATTTACAACTTAAATTTTTACTTAAACTGATTTCTTCTCAAAGTTTTTTTTCTTGCCCAACATTTTGTTCGCATTTCTTTTTGCCAACTGAACCAACTAGGCTTAAAGCAACTAAGAAGCCGTTAAATGAATGCTGCAAATAATTATTTAAATGAAATAGACTTTTTCTTATATGCCTAAGCAATAAGTTAAAACAGCAACAGCAGCAGCAGCTCTCTATACACTTCTTCATTCGCTGCTTTCTACGTCCTGCATACATTATGTAGATCTGTTTCTGCTTCTACTTCTGTTTTTCTTTTTTTTTTTTTTTTTCTTTTTGTATCTTTAAGATGAGCCGTGGCAACGTTTGCATGCATAATTTAAGCTCATAATTTTTTTACCAGCATAAATTGAATTATTTTTTACGAATAAGTGTTTGTCTCTGCCTCTGCACACTCTCATCTCATATTCAGCTGGTAATTATTCTAGCATAAATTTTCGAAAATTAATTGTGTCATATTCTTAAGAAACTGTTGACACTGAGTGCCTGCCCTAGTAGCTTACACATTTAGGCCCCTTTTGCTGTTCAGCTGTTATTGTCAACATGTTACTGAGCGCATTTAAGCCGCGATATTCATTTGCTGCTGAGTTTCTAATAATGTATGTGCATGTTAATAAATAAAGCGGCTTAAAGAAGGTTCTCTCCGGATGCGAACGCTGCGTAATTCACTAATTAAAGCGATTAATTGGCATTAAAATGTGTCGCCTGTCTGCCAAGTCTAGTCTCTCTGTGTTTATATGAATTTAGCTGAGCTTAAATGCGCTTGCAATATGTATTAAATGACTTGTTGCTATGTCTAGGTAATAGAAGGCATATAGGAATTAATGGCTCTATGTTGCCTTTTGTGTGTCCTTTTAATGTTGGATTTGTTGTGTTTAAGCAATTCTATGCGAAGCTAAGGATTAAGCGAGTATGTTATTAGAGAAGAAGTGACTTTTAGAAGAGCTAAAGGTGAGTTGTAGACTTTTTATTATGAGGATTAGACATGAAGTGTAGCTTGAGGTAGGTTTCCTGCTTGCTATAGGTATAAGATTGAGTATAAGTAAGATTCTAAGCTCATGTAGCCTAGACAGCTTTACTTTGCTTACTTTATTCTGAGCTCTATCTAACCAACAGTTTTTTATACAAACTTCAATTATTAAATTTTGTAGAATTTATTTAAATTAGATTTTATTACAGTTTAAAGTACTTTCCACTTGAATCATATGATAGGAATTTCAGTTGATGCATTTGTCATTTACAGACTAAATTAATTAATAATAAATATATATTCGTTTATATAAATATATATTGTCAATTTGTTCATTAATCAAATTGTATATAAAAAGTGATTCAATATTAATTAGCTTAAATAAATGAGTTTCGCATTTATATTACATTTGTCTATTTGGCCCGCAGCTAAATCAATACAAATTTCCGAAGGTGTCATTTGCAGAGATTTTTCCATGAATTGCGTCTAATTGAGTTCGACTCACATATTACATTACATTACATACAAAAAAAAAAAAGTTTTGTTTTATTTGCTTTCCGGCTAAATTCTCTTCCACTTGTGCAACTCGAAGTGACAGCTGCCAGCAAATGGAGACAAACAAAAAAAAAAAGTTGATAGAGATAATATTAAAAAAAAAAGTATATATATATATATATATATATAAAATACATGTGAATGCTTTATAAGTGACAATTAATTTGCCTGCAAAAAAGTAAGAGATAAAAAAAAAAATAAAACAGCTAAAGCTGCTGTGAGCGCAAAAATTAATATTAATTGTATTCCATTTCACATTTGCTGCAGCCGCTGAAGCTGCCTCTGCTGCCGACACAATTAGGGCTCAGTCCATTTTGGGCAAGGCGTAGCAGAAGCCCAAGAACTGTGTGAGCTGTCGAGTTGCTAATAAATTGAATTTATTACAAACGATATGCGGCTGACATTTCAGACTCCAGAGATTCAATTTACTTGCCATATTTTCCTATATAAATTTATTCATCTTTTCTTACTTTCTTTCTTTCGCACACATACACAAATTTGATTGAATTTATGCATGTCACACACATAAACAAAAATATTTTCATTAACTCTTTACATTTGTGCATATTTTTTGTATATTTTGATTATAATATTTTGATTTGCCTCAAGTCAAACTCAAAGTTTCGAGACTTGCATAAATTTTGCGGACATCAACGCGTCTCAAGTCCATCTTCAGCAGTTCAGTAATTGAAATATAATTATTTACATAAATTAAGTGAATTTACTTTGGGCCTGCTTTATGAACTTAAAACGAAGTTAAAAGGTTTTTTTTTCTTTTCTGATTTTTGTTTGGAAGTAAAATAAATTTACGCTTGGGTTTTGACAGCGTTTTGCTTTTTATGTTAAAGCTAAAATAAAGCGAGAAAGGATTTGTGTGCTTTATTATAAAGTCTGGGTCAGTTGAGACTCATCTTTTTTTCTGGAATTGCCTGATTATTGTTCTTGAAATTGTTAACATGATAAAGCACTACACTAACTGAAAGTTCTTAATTGCTGCTCATAGAATGTTTTAAAAAATTAATTTAGATTTTAAATTTAAAAGCTGCAAGTGTGACTGATGGAATAAAAACAGCTGTAATTAGAATATATTATAAAAAAAAATATTTATATATATTTTTTAAAAATTATATTCAACTTTTATACTTTAAAGTTTTTGTTTACCAAACTTTGCCCAACGGCACTTAAACTATAATTATATATAATTATAATATATTTTAACAAATAATTTTTGTAGTTTTTTTTTTTTTTTTTCAAATTTGCAACTAGAAAATTTCTAGCAAACTTTGTCCGCTCACAAACATCTACAGACTTTGCAGCAGAGTGTTAAAAAGGGTTGGAAAAAGAATTTCCATATTATATATTATATCTTTTTTTTTTTTGTTTGTTTTCTCAGCTGGCAGCTGCTCAACCCGCTGGGAGTTCAAATACAAATTGCAGCTGAGTGTGTGGCATATAAAATGCTAGCTTTAATTTTCGCTTGGTCATGAAGTTTGTAAATATTTAATAAACTGTCGCTATCTCACTCTCTCTGTCACTCACTCTCTCTCACTCTCTCTATCCCTGGGCTGTTTAACGCTGCGTATGCGTAATGCACAATTTGCCTGCTGATGTGTAGCAAATGCGTTTATGACCAAATCAGCTATAAAATCCGGGCCTGCAGGCGACATCATGCACTTGGCTTTTTGTCGAAAAACTGCGCAAAAACATACGCACACACACACACACACACAGACACGTACGCACACACACACACACCTTTGCACCCTTGTGGCATTAGCTTGACTGAGTCATGTGTGTGCTGGGACACGCACTCAAGTGCAACAGTGCAGCTTCAACTTTTGTCGCTTAAGTGTGTTCCGAGGTGAGTCTCTAGTGCTGCTGCTGCTGTGCGTGTGTTTGTGTTTAATTTATGTAAGTACTTGCATACAAACACTGCTGCCTTGACATTCCCGCTGGCACCTAATGGCCACGTCGTGCATTCGCCTCAACTTTTATTGAGTTTTCCTGGAATTTTTATTTTATTTTATTTTACTTTTTTTTTTGCTTTAAGCTTTCGCCATTGCAATGAATCAATGAAAAGTGCTGCATAACTTTATTATGTCATGGCTCTGTGCACAATGCCAATGCGTGGCAGCAGCAGATAGCTTCACCAGACTCCAGTTACCCCGAAAGAGAGAGAGAAAAAAAATGTGGTGCACGTATTTGGCAACGCGCGTAACGATTTTGCGATTTCCAGTTCGCTTTTTACCATTTTACCGCGCTATATCGCTTTTTTTCTTTTTTCCTTTCCCTTTTCTTTTTTTATGTAAGATTGTCGCAATGGCTGAGCGCCCCCCACCCCAATAGCCATTCACTTCCCCTCTCTGAATGCACACACTGCATTTTTATGCGCGCATTGCGAAATCCAAGTCAGGCATTTGGTTGCTTTTGCTTTAGCTATGCTTCTGCTGCTTGTTTGCTAATCGGACCCACTCGCTCTCTCTCTATCACCTTTGTCCCTTTACACAATAGCTATGACTGCAGCTGCTGCTTCTTTAACTTGTTCGTTGATATTCCAATGGTGTTTCAATTTCCGGTCTACCTAGAAAAAGAAACAGGGCGAAAAAAACGGCAAGCAGGCAAGCTTTGATTCGATTTGTTTTGCGCTAGAAAGTATGCTACGTTTTCTTCTTTAGCTGCTGAGCTGCTGTCTCTCTGTGCCTGATATTTGATATGCCATTTTGACCTTCCCCAAGCACAAAATTGAGCTCGTCTCTTAAGTATTTAAATTCATAATACACTCGTTCAAAATGATGTGTGTGTGTGTGTGTGTGTGTGTGTTTGCTTATTGATAGCTTGCAAAGTTCAAGTGTATGTGTGTAAATGTCAAATCTGCTTTGCCTTGAGTTCTGAATTCTGCAATTTTCACAGAATATAGTATATGTATATTTTGACAGGAAACTCAATTTTTTGTTACAGTATTTAGTTACCAGACATTAGGCTAACTAATTGGCATATCCTTATGGTCTTTTTTTTTGCCTCTGGCTAAAGGTGGAAGGTTCTCGTTTGGGTGAATTGAATTGGTAATGTGAATTTTAATAATAATATATGTTATCTTCTTAAAAAATATTTATTTATACAATTTTTTATTGATTGCACTAGTATTATTTGTTTTATCTATTAATTTTACTTTTTAATTACTTATTTATTATTATTTAGATCAATTTATTTCCCTAAATGACTTCAACAAATAATTATTATTTCATTTTCATATAGCTTACACACGAATTTCAATTATAATTAGCTAGGAAAATTGTGTTGTAAACACAATTTGAAGGCAATTTTAATGCCCTAGCTCTGCTCGCGCTTTTGTGCATTATTGAAGTGCTGTAAAAACATTTCAAATTCACAAAATGCATAAAAGTATTTACTTCAATTGCTTAAAAATTTATGTAATATAAATTCTGTGCACATTTTGCAGTTCTAAATGTAAATACTGTTGCTTTTTTACCTTTATTTTATATCTTTATAGCTCTCTGAAGAGCACTAAATTTAAATGGCATTGTTTACTAAGTAAATCGTTGCATTTGAATTTTCATACAACTTCCGTCTTTATGTATTACACAAAATAAATCGAATTTTGTATATGCTTCGAGTATTATACAAAAGTATAAAAAATGTGAGAAAATTCGGAACATTTGTACAGTTGGTGTAGTTAGTTTTAAGTGTTTTAGTGCACTGCACGCATTTGCTGCGATTCGTTTAACTTAATTCAAAGTGGAAATTCCGGCTACAAATTACACAAGAGTGAAGGATCCTAAGATAAACTCATTAATCATCTAGTAAGATGCTTTTGCTGTTGCTTTGGCTGTCCCCTTGACATTTTCAAGCGCTACACTCGAAGTTCAAGCGCACAAAATTATGAGAAATATGCAAAAAGGAAAGAATATAAGAATGGAAACAATAGCAGCAGCCACAGGCCAATGTGTAACACTTTATCAGAGCAAAGTGAATGTAAGAGAATGAGCAGGCGAGTGAGTAGTCCATCAGTCAGTGAGGAGAGAATCAAACTTACAGCTTGCCTCAGAGTAGGAGCCACAACCAGAGAGCCATAGTGAGAGCCAGAGCCAAAGCCAGAGCCAAAGCCAGAGCTTGTGGCATGGTCAGGGAGGCTGTGCAACGTGTGGCAGCAACGCGTTGCAGAATGAAAATGGCGCCACTTACTTTAATTGCTGGCCCCATTGCTGGCCATGGCAACAAAAGCCTGACCGGTCTAAGGACTAAGAGAGAGAGAGAGATGGATGGGGGTCGGCAACAAGGTGCCGGAGGTGCCATTGGGTCAGGTCGTATTGTTGCTTTGTGAAACGCTGACGCGCAGCTCATGTAATTAAAGCGTCGCTTTCAACGCAACAATGCGACTGCAACTGGCGTTAAGTTCAGCTGCTGCACCAAAATGAAAAGAAAATGCATTCGAGTGCAGCAGTAGAGAGTATGCAGATATCCTAGAATGATATGCCTTTGAGTTGATTTGCTTTATAGCTGCTAGATTTTCAGCTGTTGCTGTATGGCACATGCTTATAATATCCACTGCAATCGCTAGAGCTTTAATAGTCAGTATTAGCTCTGCCCTCAGCTCTTTAGGTTCTACACTTCCTTCAACAAATATCAAACTTTAATATTTAGCATTTACTGCAACATATTATAATGTGTCTAGGGTATAGAAAATATATTCAACAGCAATGGCAAAAAGGCTTTTGTAAACAGGGTCTTCAAGTTGCGCAAGAAGTTTTTGGCTCTGAAAATGCGTCAGTTAAACCTTTTTTTGGCAGCTTCAGCTGCTGCTAACTGACCTGACATTTTACTCCCTACGACTGTTGTGTGTGTATATATATTTTTGGCACTTAATTGAACGCATTTAGCGAAAGGCGTCAAAACGGTTTGGGCTGTTGCTTGAACTGAATGGCACAGCCCACATTTCATGCCATTCCACAATTGTTGTTACCCTGCCACAAAATGTTGCCTCATCCACATAATTGCCTTGTGCCTTGTGCCCTGTGTTGACCATTTGCGCAAAACTTGGCCATTTCGGCTGGTGGGTGAAAAGTGGCTGTCGCAGCTGTCGGGACTGAGAACTGAATGGAACTGAAGTGGAATGGAGCTGATAAATGTTTAAATAACTTGATATTGCACAAAAAACTTTTACAGCTGTTGCAACTTTGTGCTTAACACATTTTACCATATAAATTCATTTGGAAACTTTAATTAATATTCAGCAGCAGCAGCAGCAGCAGCATCAGCGGCGGCGGCGGCAGCGGCCTTCCCTCCTATCGATTCGTTCAATATTGTTGCGTCAAACTTTGCCAATGTAGCGTTTCAACTAGCTAATAGCATATAGATTGACTTTTCGAGTGGTATCACGTGACGCATGCGTAATATAGATAGATAACTGGTAACAGAAATTGGATTTTGGGCTGAAGAAAAATTTGCAGAAAATTCTATTAACTGTTGTTTGGCTGGTGGGAAATTAAAGGAAATTCTATTAAATATGATTTTGTTGATGGCATTTTAATGGAATTGTATTTATGATTCATTTATATTTGATTGAAAACTGCGATGGGCCTCAAGATAAAATAAAATGTACAACTTAAAGCATATACAAGTTTAAGATATTTTAGAGACATTTTGTGATATATATATATATATGAAGAGACTGTTGAAAATAAAGAAATTTGGTTTTATACTAAATTTTAAAAAATATATAAATATAATGAAAATTATAAATAATTTCATTAGAAAGAAAAATATTAATTTTTATCATTTTTAGGCAGCTTTAAAAGCCTCTGAAAACTTTTACATAATATCTAAAATTAGTTAAAAGAATATTTTTATGGAAATATTTTTTATTAATTAGTGAAAAGCTTTTTTTATGGAATTCATTTTTTTTTTTTTTTTTGAATTTTATTAAAACTATAGCATGCTAATAAATATTAAACGTTTAAACTTTCATTCTCTGTTATGTCATAATGTGTAAATCTATTTATTTGTCATTAAAGAAAAATAAACTAAATAAGAAATACATATAGAGCACTTTAATTACTTCAATTAAAAATGTAAAACACATTTTGTGTAAATTCTGCAAATTTTCAATCCTCAAGTTTGTTCACAATTTTTTGTCTAGATTTTAAATCAGCTTAAAATGTTTTAATGTGAAAAGCTTATTATTATTTGTTTTATTCCCACTCTTTTTCTCTCTCTCTCTCTCTCTCTCTCTCTCTCTCTCTCTCTCTCTCTCTCTGTGTATCTTGCTGATGGCTTATCTCTGCACTTTTGCTAATTTAAAAGCAATGCCCTTTGCAAAACTTGAATGCGTCTCGCATGTAATTTATTTCATTTTATTTCCTATTTGTTTTCTCTCGCTTTTCAGTTTATCACAAGCAAAACTTATATTTTCATTCAACTTAATGTCTTTCTCTCTCTATCTCTCTTCTCTCTCTATTTCCCACTCTCTTTTCATATTATTTCTTGTTCCTTTTGCACACAACTGACATTACAGAGTCCTTGGCGGACAGTCAATACAATTTAATGCCCATCTTTATTTATTTGTGCTTCGACTGGACGAGCTGAGCTTAACTTTTCAACATCTTCGAAGTGGCGATAAAGGCGTTTATTTTTTAATTTGTTTTCTGTTTCCTGTTTTTTTTTTCCTTCACTCGCCACTCACATATGCCAGTTGCTGCCTTTGATCAGGGTTTATTTTTTGCCCCGCTCTAAATCAATTAGCCATGCTTCATTGAACAATATACATGTATATATTTTTTGAAACCACACTTGAAATTCCAGTAATATTTCAAACTGACAAAATGCTTGCGCTTCATTAACACTTTATTAAACACGAGGCGTGTGAGTGACGTTTTTTTTTTTTTTTTTTTTTGTGCAAGCACAGCAAAAACTCTAACAATTGCTCAAGGTATCTCTGTGTGTGTTTGTGTGTATTGGAAATTGTTTTGTGAAAATATTGCAAGTATTTTCTTAGCTATGATAAGCACTGAGCACCACAACAAATCATTGTCTGTCGAAAATCGAAAAATAAATTGAACTGATTTCTCTAGCTATCTTTTGCCTTCGTCTCACTTTCTCTCTCTCTTTCGCTCCCTCTGCGGTTGCTGACTTGTCCCTTGTGGCTTTCTGACCACAGCTCCTGTGCTGCGTATGTGTGTGCGTGTTGTTTTTCATGTCGCTTCTTCAAAAATGGCTTTCTACTTTTTTTTTTGTTGTTGTTGTGCTTGAAACCAAAAGCAAATGCCAAAATGTTAGACATTCGGTCACTCAGTCAGTCAGCCAGTCAGTCAGTCAGTCAGTCAGTCATGCTCTTGTTCGTTTGCTAACTGTGCTTGTTGTCGCACTCACACACAGTTTGGCGTACATTGGTTTTTGCTGCTGCCATGAAGCTGGCTTTATTAGAGAATGTGCAAGGCAAGCGTTGCAGCATAAGTGCTCCAACTAAATTCTTTAGTTTGGCTTGCCATATTTGAGGTTTACGCCAGTTTATGCTATATATGAGTGAACTGAGTTAAGCGCAAGAAATTTAGCTTGCAATTTGTGTAAGCAAAGTCAATTTATCATCGTTTAGATTTAGAAATTTAGCTCATAAGGAATTGCATATTGTCTTATGCATTAAAATATTGTTGAATTTTTAATGCGCTTTAATAAATAAATGTATATCTAAAATATCTATTTTGTGTTCGAATTTTCAACTGATTTTTAGTGGAATAATAGGGTATATTTTGACTGCAGCAACTTTTTATCAAATTAGTTTACTTGACTTCTTTTTTATGTTATATTTTGACTTTTCTTTTTCATAAATTTAAAGTTCAAATGCAGCTGGCGTGCCACAGAGAGTTGATATATATACATACATATATTTTATTTGTATGTATATATATATATTTTTTTTCTTTTTTTTTTTCATATATACACATATGTCATGTGTGTAAAAACAGCTGTTGAAGTCGCTTGTGTGTGCGCCGCTTGTCGAGTTCATAAATTCAATTTCGTAAATGGATACAGAGCAAACGCTTGTCGCATTTTGTCACATGCAACGTGCAGCAGCAGCAGCAGCAGCAACTGCGTCAGAGGTAGCCAAAGCCAAGTTTTAAACTCTTTCTGCCACGCCACCGCGCTGCTGCTGCGGCGGCTGGCTTGTCATGTCAACTATGTATATACATACATGTGTATATAAAAGATATATGTGTACGTATATATAATAAGTTTTGCTGCTTTGACTGCTGTCATTCAGAGAGCGTAAAGTTTGGGCCAGCTGCAGCGCTCAGTTTCCGCCTTTGTTCGGGCTTTTCTCTTTTCCCTTTTTCCCTCTACGCCTGCTCCACATAAGTGACAGCACGTGCCTGTGCGGTCGGTCACACGGCGCGTATGAGCAATATATCCAGTGTGTTTCGCTTATTGATTTACTTCCATTTCTTTTATCCACTTGAGTGTATATATTTAGATCATTCGGCTGCATAAAATTGATTATTAATTAATCGGTAATCGTTTGCATTGTTTTCTATTTTCTATCTTGGTTTTTGTGTGTGTTTATCAAGTTGTTTTTGTGTTTGTCACCAATTTGGCTTTCTTTCTATATTTTGTTTTTATTCTGCTTAATTATATAAATGCAGTCGAGCTTATTTTTGGACTTTGATTGACAATTTGATTGCCAGAATGTGGCCAGAAAATAAATAATTATATGAGACTAAAAATAAACTCAACTAATTAAGTAAACTTGAATATATAACAAATTTTATTCGACATGTTTTGTCAAGAGTGAGATTTTGATAAAATCTCTGGTTGTTTATATATATATATATTTTTTTTATTATATATTATTATATTATTTTTTAGAACTAAAACAGATTAAAAATAATTTATTGAGAGATTGTATTAGTGTTAGAACAAAATCGTCTGCAAAAATGTAGGAATATAGCAATCAAATATAGATTTCACTGGCCTGAGTATTCACTCCGTTTTTTACTACTTTTGCTACTACTTTTTCTACTACTACTACTTTTTTATTATGACTTTTATTTGTAATACTTCTTCCATATTACATAAATATAAATAAAAGAGAAATGCTTACAGCAGCTGCTGCTATTTTAATATTATAACTAAAATCACTTTGTATAAATCATTCAATTTACATTTTGTTAATATATATTATGCAAGTAATTTCTTATAGTTATTGCTTGCTTTTGCCAAGTTGTCTAATTCAATTAGATTTTACGACCAACTGAAAACGCTAAACAATTGAATTAGTTCAACTGGATGCCATTTTGCATGGCAGCTGTGAGTGGAATGGCTATCTGATTGCCCAGCAGCACGCACTTCAGCATGAAGCAGCAACATTTATTGCATTCAAAAGACGCAGCGGGCGTCAAATTGATGCGACGAGCGTTGCTCTCTCTCTCTCTCTCTCGTATTCTTATAAGAGAAATGCTTTAGTTGCACTTTTGGGGGAACGCACGCGGATTGTGTGTCATTATGAGTGGCCAAGCTTTATTTTTATGGGATTTCTTTCATATTTTTTCATTCCCTTTCCTTTGCATTTGCAATAAAAGAACGACGAAAAAACGAAAAATGAAAATGTGTGTGGTTTTTGCAGTCATCGGCAGCGGCACAATTGAGTCGGAAGTGAGCGCGTCTCTGGCAAATGGAATGAGACAACATTTTTGATTTATTTTCAGGACCAACAAAGCAAATAATGAATTTTTATCAGCAACAACAAAAGTCCAATTTTAAAAAAAAATCAGCTTTAAGCAGAAAACAGGAAAACAATATCATATAATCAAACTGACCAAATATAAATTGTATATAAAAGTGCTGTGTATAAAAAAATAATAGAAGAAATAAACATTATAATAAATTGAAAATAAATAAAACCAAACTGACCAAACATAAATTACATAAATGTGCTGTGTAAAAAATAATATAAATTATTATATGAAATTAATGTAAATAAATAAATGTGTGCTTAACTCAACTGTGGACCAAAAAACAAAAAAGCCAACTTCTAAATAAAAAAAAAATAAAAATAAAACTATATATAGAGAAATATATATGCAACTATAAACTATTTTATAAAAATCTATTAAGCTATTTGCAACATCTATGTGAGACTTTTGCATAAAGTAAATAAATACAAATAGATATAGAAATATATAAATTAGGCATAAATTGATTTGTTGTAGAATTATATTTATTATTAGCCATAAATTTTAAGTGTACATATGACCAAGAAAAACTGGTACACAATTTGGTAAAAGCTTTAACTAGTATTTAAGCCATAAACTAAGCCTCGCTCTTGGCTCGTCAATTGACCAAAAGTATAGTGTAAATATATCAATAAATTTAAATAAATAATAATTAAATACAAACAACTGAAAGTGTAACTCTAGACTGTGCTTTAACATATTTCCGAAAAAAAAGAAAAAAAAAAAAGAAAATTATAACAAATCAAGCTAAACTAAAAACAGTTTTTTAAGCATTTAAATTAATTAAAAACTTCGTCAGGTAAAACACACGAAAATAGTTGAAACTTAGCAATAAATATTTGGGAGCTGCTGCTACCATATATGTGTGTATATATATATGTGTGTGTGCATCTGCATCTGTATTGTGTTGCTTAGTGTATATTTTTATTTAGAGTGGGCACTCTATCTGTCTCTGTCTCTGTCACTCATTCTCTCTGTCTGTCTATCTATCTCTACCGCTGTTTCACTTGGCTTGCAACATGAGCAGCAACAACAATAATAATAATAATAATAATAATAATAATAACATAAATAACAACAACAACAATAACAATAATAATAATGATAGAAGTCCTTTATCAATTACACGCAACTACAAAATAGTGAGTTGTTTTCACAAGTAAGTTTTTCCTATTAATTGAAATGCTCGTTCACGTAATGAATAGAGAGTATATTGGTTTGCGACAATAAATGTCGGAATGTAGATATAGGAAAGTAATAATATAGATCTGGTTATATCATTGTCTGATAATACATTGAGATTTCTGTGTTAAACTCTTTATGGAGTAGGCAAATCAGATTAAAAATTATTATGTTGAGAGATTTGCTTGTTGGTATAAACAATATATTCCTGAATATAATCAGTTAGATATATTAAAGTATATTGCTTTAACTATTCACCCTATAGAATGTCGCTATTGAATGATTCCATAGACTTATATTATTTCCATATATAGACTTTTGATATTTTGCCTTATAGCTAAAACTTGACTTCATCGACTGACTCTCTCGCCTTCATTGGCAGACTCTATTTATTTCAATTCACCTAATCTCATACTGTGAACGAGTATTCTGCAGTCGGTTGTGCCCGACTGATCTCTTACCTTTGGGTTTGTTTGGTTTTTTTGCACATATTGCGCAATCCGCTAGCACAGTGTAAACTGTCACCATTTGCTCTATCAATGCGAAATCAAATTAAAATGCCAATCCTTTTGATATACACACACACAGACACACACACACTCGCACTCATACTCACACACACACACACGCTTTCATTGTTGTCGTTCGTATTGCTGTGACCTGACTCTCATTTCACATCCACATCCAGCAGCATTCTCAACGTCTTCGTCATCTTTTTGAAACTCATCTCAGCTCAGTCAACAGTTGCCTTATTGTATTGGCTTACCTCTTATAAGTATATAAACCTCCAACTCATATTTGTGCTTATTCCCATTCTTTGCGTAACTTTAATGTTTTTTCTCTTCCTTTTCGGCTCTATTTGGAATTTATTTAGTACGCTTTATGCTGGCCCAGCGAGGCATTTGCTTCAATTGCTTTCACAATATGTGTTTTTGTGCCTCTTAATTAGCTGGCAAGTTGACTTATGCCCAAAGTTTTACAGCTTACAAACTTCACATGCAGCACATTGTAAGCTGTCTCAGTTAAGAGTCTAAAGAATTTCCCAGTTTCGTTCCGCTTTTGCAAAATTTATGGGCTGCTCTCAAGTTTTGCGAATGCTGAATTTAAATAAATTTATTCATATAAGAATTTGTAAAAACTTGTATTTCCATTTTTTTTGTATTTCCATTATTTCCGAAAAAAGAAAAACATTTTTAATATGAATATAAAAAAAACGTATTAAAATAATTTTACAGAAGCCCACTTAATTACGATTAATAAATGTCAATAGCAATATTAATTACTCATTGCAGCTTCAGGCTCAGCTTTCGAGAATTATTCAATTATTTTATTAACAATCAACACAACGAGTTGAATCAAAACTAATTATGAATTGAAGTGGAGAGCTATAAACAATACAATTCAAATGGGATTACTGGCTTCAATATATTCAAGCACAAATCCTTAGCAATTCAACACGCCATGAAATGTCAAACTCAGTCATATTGAAATTCAAACAGATCAAAAGCCGCAAAATACAACAGAAAAAATAAGAAAGAAAGAGAAATAAATTGTGGCAACCGGTTGAGGCAAAACAGGCTAACAAACGTGACCTAAACCGTGGCTGTGCGTGTTAAATATAAATTGAAATTTTCAGCTGAAGCGGAAAGCATGAAGCAGATAGAGCGAAAGCTGACTAGTAGATACCCTGTAGAGTAGAGTTGTTTACATTACTAATTTATTTATAGGTATAGAAAATACTTAAGAATAGTGAAATAATGATTGAATTAAATTAATGTATGTATTAATGTAATGTAATGTATGTATTATGTATTAAATTAAGTGTATATCCAGTAAGCTAGAATTAATTGGAAACTTAAAAGAAATAATTTTTTTTTGCCACATAAATATTTAAAAAAATAAATAAATAAATAAAACATATTAAAAACTTAAAAAAAATATATATAAATATTTTAGGGTGTAGAAAATACATAAAGACAATTTCAGCAAGTGAGCAACAAAATATTCAAGTGTAAGTTAATAAAAAAAATTTAAAAAAAATTTAAATCAAGTAATTTAAAATGCGTGTAAAGAATAAAATATATAAAATAAAGAAAATAAAAAGAAAGGAAAAATAATAAATATATAAATGTATACAAATGTTTTAAATAGTGTACAATATTTTAAATATATTCTATATTCTGCTTTTTATATTACATTTACAGATATATATTCAATCTCTAGAACTTTTACAGCTCAGCGCACAATTGTATTCTGATGCATGTAAATTGAATTATTTATTTTGTTTTACACTTTTATTTTTTTCTATTTCCAGCATAAGTTTGGAAATATTATTGATTGAAATTTATAATTAAAAATTTATTTACTTAACACTTGTTTATTTGTCTGCTTTGCTTATGTGAATCGCATGTGTGCGTGTGTGGGTTTGCGTGTGTCAGCTAAATCAAAAGGCATCATGTCTGTTCACAATTAAAGGCCATCAAATTGCTATTGTTAAAGCTAAAGTGTGCAGAGCTATGTGGATGGGTGTGTGTGTGTGTGGGGCAATCAATACTGGATTTTTAATGAAGAAATAAAGTGGCCATTCTCATGTTGCGTCGTGTCGTAAAAATTGTCTACATTTTTATGGCGCATCTTCATTTTTCGGTTGGGCGGCAGACATGGCATTTCTGTTACGGCACGCCTCATCCTAAGGACAATGAAATGACCTGTGTCCGGTGCAGGCAAACGCACACACACACACACACACACGCTTACACAGCATTGGAATGTGGCCTAAACGCCACTGTTGAGCTGGAAAATATGGCCTTTAGTGGGCAGCTAACAGCAGGAGGCGTTCAGCGTTCAGCGTTCAAGCTCGCACAAGTGTTTATTTCGGCATTTTGCTTTATATTCGTACTGGCAATAGCCGCCGTTGTGTGTGCGTGTGTGTGTGTGTGTATGTGTAGTTGTGTGCGCTTGAACGCACTCAACCCCAATACATGACAGAAGCCAGCGGGTCGCAATTCTTTGCTTTTGACCAAGTTTTTTGTGCCCTAATGATTATTGGGCTCCACGCGTTTATTTCTTTTTGTTGCTACTTTCCCTCTCGCTCTTCATTTTTTCTTCTGTCCATTGTTCGTTGTGGGCTCGTTGGAATGCCAAAACTGTTGCCATTGTTTGTTTTTCGTTGTTTTTTTTTTCCCCCGCATTTTTTCCACAATGGGCGTGAAATCATTTAAGACATCGGCACGCAGGCAAAAGGCTGAGACCAGCTGCGTGCTGTTGATAAGCTTCGTTTTGGTTTATTTAACAGTTTTGCTAATTTTGCACGCTAGGCGGAAGCAAATTTGTCGACGCTTTACCTTTGCTAAAAGTGGAAGGAAATATATGATATATAATATTTTTGATCGGAATCAACAGGCGAATCGCATTATATATATATATATATATATATATATATATAGCTCTATTGTTTACATAATCACCTGTTCGTTGTTTCTGATGAGAATGTGAGATACTGAGTCTCACTCTGCTTCTGCCTCTCTTTCTCTATCATCTATCTATCATCTCTATCTATTCTTGTCTCCGAACCTAGCTTTTTTCTGTTTGTTTTTTTTTTTTTTTTTTTTTAGTTTGTGTTTCCTTCAAAATCTCCATCTTTTTATTTCTTCTTTCTATCTTCGATATTTCTCGTAAAGATATAGGAATCTGTCTCTCTCTCACTTTTTGCCGTATAAACTGTTTCAAATCAAATGAAACTGTAGCCAAATACGTGAAATTTATTATTGTCACCATATAAAAATATAATTAAACATATTATTATTATTATTTTTTTGTTTATTTTGTTTTAATTTGCTACAATATTAAATAAATGATATCTTTATTCTTTTATCATTATTTTTACTATATTTAATTTTGTTGTTATTCTTTGTATCTTTATTTTTATTATTATTATCCTTCCTGTCTTCGTGTTATATTATCTAAATTTCATCGGTTGCGTGGGTAGTCTAGGTGTGCGAGTTCTACGCGTTCTCCTTCTTGTCGTCAAAAGATCATCCACCCAATCGCCGGTCCATTCACCTAATGATGTTGGGTTTCGAATTGTTGTTGCCGTAGTTGTTGTTGCCGTAGTTGTTGTCGTCGTAGTTGTTGTCGTAGTTGTTGTCGTAGTTGTTGTAAGCCCTGGCCGTTTGGTGGAAGCTGGCTTCGTGAAACAATTGACAATACAATCCGTTCTTGTACTATAACCGCGTGTGCAACCATAACCCAAACGGCACATGCCATTGTACATCACCCACAGAGGAGTTAAAGGATGACAACGTGAACGTGGAAAGGTTGCCTGGGGTGGAGTGATTGGAAAAACAGTTATAGGTAACAAGCATAAATCTCTTCCGTATTCATCATAGTCTATAGTCTGAGCTATCGATACGATTTCAAATCCAAGCAGCACGAATATAATCCAGTTTGAAGTCATTCTAATAACAATCTGAAAAACACTGACGGGGTTTTTCTCAAGGCTTAGCTGACTGTAGCCAAAGGCGTGAAATTCATTAATTAATTAATTTAATTAATATTAAATGCTTTCTAGAGTAGACCATATCGATTCTATTTCTTTTTTTTTTTTTTATACCCTGATTTCCCATTTTCAATGGGATCAGGGTATACAAAAAAAAAAAAAAAAAGAAAATGGCGGACCCCGTAAAGTATATATATTCTTGATCAGGATAACGAGAAAAGTTGATATAGCCATGTCCGTCTGTCCGTCTGTCCATATGTTTGAACGTGTCGATTTCCGAAGATATAAGAGCTAGAGAGTTCATTCTTTTTGTGTCAGGTCCGTATATTGATAATTTTTTTAATGTTAATTTTTTTTTTTATTTGTGTTATTGTTAATTTTTTATTTCTATCTTTTTTATTATTACCCTTCCTGTCTTCGTGTTATATTATCTAAATTTCATCGGTTGCGTGGGTAGTCTAGGTGTGCGAGTTCTACGCGTTCTCCTTCTTGTCGTCAAAAGATCATCCACCCAATCGCCGGTCCATTCACCTAATGATGTTGGGTTTCGAATTGTTGTTGCCGTAGTTGTTGTTGCCGTAGTTGTTGTCGTCGTAGTTGTTGTCGTAGTTGTTGTCGTAGTTGTTGTAAGCCCTGGCCGTTTGGTGGAAGCTGGCTTCGTGAAACAATTGACAATACAATCCGTTCTTGTACTATAGCCGCGTGTGCAACCATAACCCAAGTAGCACATGCCTTTCTTCATCACCCACAGAGAATGTACAGTATCGCACGCCAATAAAAAGGGTACATCGCTTGGAAACCGTGCAGGTAACAAGCATAAATCTCTTCCGTATTCATCATAGTCTATAGTCTGAGCTATCAATACGATTTCAAATCCAAGCAGCACGAATATAATCCAGTTAGAAGTCATTCTAATAACAATATGAAAAACACTGACGGGGTTTTTCTCAAGGCTTAGCTGACTGTAGCCAAAGGCGTGAAATTCATTAATTAATTAATTTAATTAATATTAAATGCTTTCTAGAGTAGACCATATCGATTCTATTTCTTGTTTTATTTTATACCCTGATATTTTGGATTCCGGTTCCCAATCCTCTCTTTCGTAGTCGAGCTGTCTCGACTACAGCTTTCTTACTTGTTTTATCATTATTTTTATTATTATTTTGAGTTTATTTTAATTTGTATTATTGTTACTATTTTATTTCTATCTTTATTATTATTATCATTCCTGTCTTCGTGTTATATTATCTAAATTTCATCGGTTGCGTGGGTAGTCTAGGTGTGCGAGTTCTACGCGTTCTCCTTCTTGACGTCATAAGTTCATCCAACCAATCGCCGGTCCATTCACCTAATGATGTTGGTCTTGGAGTTGTTGTTGCCGTAGTTGTTGTTGTCGTAGTTGTTGTCGTAGTTGTTGTCGTAGTTGTTGTCGTAGTTGTTGTAAGCCTTGGCCGTTTGGTGGATGCTGGCCTCGTGAAACAATTGACAATACATTCCGTTCTTGTGCTATGGCCGGGTATGCAACCATAACCCATGTGGCACATGCCTTTGTACATCACCCAAACAGCATATGCAGTTTCGCAATGCGAAAGGTATCCATCGATATTAAACTGAACAGGTAACAAGCATAAATCTCTATCGTATCCAGCTATCGATACGATTTCAAATCCAAGCAGCACGAATATAATCCAGTTAGAAGTCATTCTAATAACATTCTGAAAAACACTGACGGGGTTTTTCTCAAGTCTCAGCCGACTGTAGCTAAAGGCGTGAAATTTATTAATTCTTCTTTTCTCTAATAGCAGCTCTAAGCAAATTTAAGACTTTTCTACTGATCATGCAGAAACTTTCTTTCTTACAATATAAATTGCTCTACTGATAAGGTTTGGTAACTGTTTCAAATTAAATTAAACTGTAGCCAAATACGTGAAATTTATTTTGATGTTGCATATACAAATATTTCTACTTATTTTTTTTTTATTTTTTTTATAAGGAATGCATATTTCATCGGTTCTGTGGGCAAAGTATCTGCGTGAATTCTGCGCGTTATCCTTCATCTCGTCGTACTTCCAAAAACCGAAGTAAAAGTCCTCAATTATACAGTTGTTGTTGGATTTACAGTTGCATTTGTTGTTGCATTTGTTTTTGGGTCGGTTTCTGGAATTCCTGTTGTTTCTGTTATTGGTTCTGCTGTTATGTTTGATGTTAAATCTGATGTTAGGTTTACTATTAGAGTTCTTGTTAGGTTTGTTGTTGGATTTCTAATTGGTTCTGTTACTGGTTTAGTTTTTCCAATTGTGGTTGGGTTCGTTGTTGCATTTGTTTTTGGGTCCGTTTCTGGAATTCCTGGTGTTTCTGTTATTGGTTCTGCTGTTATGTTTGATGTTAAATCTGATGTTAGGTTTACTATTAGAGTTCTTGTTAGGTTTGTTGTTGGATTTCTTATTGGTTCTGTTACTGGTTTAGTTTTTGCAACTATTGTTTGGTTTGTTTTTGGTTTTCTTTTTAGTTTTCTTCTTTTTGATTTTCTTCTTGGTCTTCTTATTTTACTTATTATGGTTGCATTTGTTGTTGCATTTGTTGTTAGGTTTGTTAGGTTTATTGTTGGATTTCTAATTGGTTCTGTTACGGGTTTGATTGTTGCATTTGTTGTTGCGTTTGTTGTTGCATTTGTTTTTGGGTCGGTTTCTGGAATTCCTGTTGTTTCTGTTATTGGTTCTGCTGTTATGTTTGATGTTAAATCTGATGTTGGGTTTATTATTAGAGTTCTTGTTAGGTTTGTTGTTGGATTTATTATTGGTTCTGTTACTGGTTTAGTTTTTGCAACTGTTGTTAGGTTTGTTGTTGGATTTATTATTGGTTCTGTTACTGGTTTAGTTTTTGCAACTGTTGTTAGGTTTGTTGTTTGGTTTGTTTTTGGTTTTCTTTTTAGTTTTCTTCTTTTTGATTTTCTTTTTGGTCTTCTTATTCTACTTATTATGGTTGCATTTGTTGTTGCATTTGTTGTTGCATTTGTTGTTGGGTCTGATGTTAGGTTTATTAAGTTTGTTAGGTTTGTTGTTGGATTTATAATTGGTTCTGTTACTGGTTTTATTGTTGCATTTGTTGTTGCGTTTGTTGTTGCAATTGTTTTTGGGTCGGTTTCTGGAATTCCTGTTGTTTCTGTTATTGGTTCTGCTGTTATGTTTGATGTTAAATCTGATGTTGGGTTTATTATTAGACTTCTTGTTAGGTTTGTTGTTGGATTTCTTATTGGTTCTGTTACTGGTTTAGTTGTTGAAATTTTTGTTAGGTTTGTTGTTGGTTTTCTTGTAGATCTTCTTGTTGGAGTTTTGGTTGGTTTTCTGGTTTGTGTTCTTGTTGGTCTTTTAGTTTGTCTTCTGGTTGGTTTTCGGGTTGGTCTCTTTGTTGGTCTCTTTTTTGGTCTCTTTGTGGGTCTTCTTGTTCGTCTTTTTGTTGGCCTTCTTATTGGTCTCTTTTTTGACCTTCTTGTTGGTCTTCTTTTTGGTATTTTTAAACAATTTTTAATACACTCGGCATGCGTATAGCCATCGACGCAATTATAACCCTTGCGGCATTTGCCACGGTACAGCACCCAGATAGGATGTAAAACTGAGCACGTCGTGCGTGGAAAGGCGACTACACGTAAACTGCATAGATCTTTTTCGGCAGGACTTTGAGCCTGAGCTACCAATGAGATTGCAAATCCAAGCAGCACAAATATAATCCAGCTGGAAGTCATTCTAATAACATTTTGAAAAACACTGACGGGGTTTTTATCAAGTCTTAGCTGGCTGTAGCTAAAAGCGTGAAATTATTCGATTCATTTCTTTAGTCTCGGTTAGGATGCATTTAATATAAATGTTTATTTATTTATTTATTATTTATTTATTTTTAATTTTTTCTTATATAAGCTTCAATCTAATTTAAGACTTTCGTTCTAGTTGAATGTCAATTTAGTCGGAATTTACTTCATGTTGCAGAGATATTCTTTAAATTACTTTTTACATGTTTTATCCAAGATTTCGTACACCATCAATTTGTATAAAAATAGTTTGTAAACTATGGCCAAATATGTGAAACTTATCGTTGTCTCATATCCATATAAAATTATTAATATTATAATTTTTATACCCTGAACCCATTGAAAATGGGAATTCAGGGTATAATGGTTTTGTGAAATGTATGTAACAGGCAGAAGGTGACGTCGCAGACCCTATAAAGTATATATATTCTTGATCAGCATAAAAAAATAAGTTGATTGAGCCCTGTCCGTCTGTCCGTCCGTCCGTCCGTCCGTCCGTCCGTCCGTCCGTCCGTATGAACGTCGAGATTTCGGAAACTACAAAAGCTAGAGAGCTGAAATTTCACATGAACATTCGTATGTTAGCTACGCAATACGAGTTTATTTTGTTTTTTCGATAACTCGTCCCATTTCCAAATTATCGATAAAAGAAAATTCGTTTCCGTTTTTTATGTTTTTTGGGTATAACTTCTACACCGTTTTAGCTAGAGACTTCAATTTTACAAATTTAGATAGATATTATGGATACGCAGATTTTGTAGTTTTCAGATTTTGGATGCCACGCCCCCTCCGCCTTCAATTTGAAAAAAAAAACGCATTTCAAATACTAGAGACTTGCAATTTGGCACATAGATAGATTTATATACTCTTACTCATGAAGATCGTCCATCTAGAAATGGAGTTATTAGCGTCCAAAGTTCAGCCCAACCCACCCCCAAGCCACGGCAGCAACTGCGCAGTTGGCAGAGCGCGCTCTTATAAGTGCGTAAAGAAGAAGAGTATCACTTTTTTGCGAGGTTCAGGGGATTTCGTAGTCGAGCCGTCTCGACTAGAGCCTTCTTACATGTTTTTTTTTAATATGGGCACAAAATATATGTCTAAAATGCATCGGTTGTGTGGGTGATGCAGTTGTGCGAGTTCTACGCGTTCTCCGTCTCGCCGTAGTTTCATACCACCAAGTAGAACGGGTGAAGCTTTCTGTTGTTGTTGTTGTTGTTGTTGTTGGAGGTGGGGTTGTGGAATGGGAGCAGCTTTCTGTTGTTGTTGTTGTGGAACGGATGCAGCTTTCTGTTGTTGTTGTTGGAGGTGTGGTTGTGGTTGTAGTTGTAGTTGTAGTTGTAGTTGTGTATCTAGTTGTAGTAGTTAAACAATGCTTAATACACTGTTCTTGTGTATAGCCGCGGACGCAATTAAGACCCTTGCGGCATCTCCCATAGTACAGCACCCAAAGAGGACGTAAAGGATAGCACATCGTGCGTGGAAAGATGGCTACACGTAAATTACAGTAATCTCTAACGATTTTTCTTTGAGCCTGAACTCTCAATAAGATTGCAAATCCAATCAGCACGAATATAATCGAGCTAGAAGTCATTCTAATAACATTCGGAAAAACACTGCCAATTTTGTTCGGGTCTCAGTTGACTGTAGCTAATATCGTGAACTTATTTGCTTAATTTCTTAAATATATTTGCAATGCTACTAAGACGAAACCGTATCGATTCTATTTTCTTGCATACATTAGATTCAATCTAATTTAAATAAGACTTTTCCACTGATCATATAAACGCGTTCCAGTTGAATGTCCATTTAGTCTTAATTTACTTCATGTTGCACACTTGAAATCACTTAGCTCTGCCTTCACCGCTGAAAATTTGCGTCATGGAAAACTCGGGGAAATTATAAAGCTATTAAACACTGACAGAGTTTGCCTAATTAACAAAGTGTGTGATGCTGTCTCTCTTGCTCTTGCTCTCTCTCTCTCTCTCTATCTGCGAGCTAATGATGATGCAAAGTGTTTTGTTATTTTTTTTTTTTTTCAATACCCTTGTGATTATTATGAGAGGGTAGATGATGTCAGTAGTGTTTATGTTTACGAAATCTTATATGATATTCGATTAAATTTGAATTATTATTTTTTGAAATATTATTTTTTTATTCTTTTGATTTCTTTTAATAAATAAATAAATTTTTTAAATTTAATAATGATATCCTAGCTACATTTTCCAGAGCATCTCATTTGCTCACATCATGTGGCATTGACTTTTTGCTTCATTTTGTCTCCCTTTTTCACAATATAACTCTCTAGCTACATTCATCTCTTTCCTTGGCTTTGTTTTACTCGCCGTCTGGGACTCGATTGGCAATTGCTTGTGGGAGAGAGTCGCATTGTATTTCGATTGGTATTGGCACAGACGCCGCCATCGACGCGACAATGTCTTAAGCAAATTTATGCAAATTTCGATTAATTTACTTTTTGACACAATCCTCCTGCAGCGGCGCACTCAGTGTGCGACTGCCTCATTAAGTGGCACAGCCGACTCTTGTCATTAGGCCGAAATAACTGTGCTCTAATTGAACGGAAGCCCCGTCGCTGTCTGTCGCTGATGATGACAAACGTAATACGTATTTAACGCCTGATTGCAACCAGATCAATCAATGTCCAACGACTTTGGCTCTTTAGCCAATTGATTTGCTGCCAGCTGTTATGCGGTTAGCTAAATGAAGTGTCTCTCACTCTCTCTCGCTCTCTCTCTCTCTCTCTGAATGTCGCACAGAAATTGCATTGGGACATTGGACTAGAATTTCCGCTCATTTCCTCATTTCATTTTGGTTTCTTTGAAAACTTTTCAGCATTTCAAAGATGCTCGAATAAAAATCTACTCTTCATATTTCAATTTCCGGTCTGCAACACATACATTTGGTAAGCAGCTGTCCAGCTACTGCTTTAGAGCCCCCACCCCTCTCTGTCTCTCTCTCTCTCACTGTCTCTTTCCCTTTTTGTTGTCTATCTACACTCCCTCTCTCACTCTCTATTGCTCTCTTGTTGTAGAATGCTTAAAGTTGATTGATGCTGCCGGAAGTTAATTTTACTTTGCTGCTCGCTCTATGTGTGCCCCGAAGCGCACATGTCATTTAGATTTGGCTTCCAAATACCCTATGTAGCTGCTATCGAATGAGTCAAAGAGGCTTACAAATCATGTGTATTGACTCAATTTTGTTGCCTTGTCCTTGTTTATGATTTGGCTCTGTGCGACATATGGGCTATGATTGGTTTGTTTTCTAATTTGTGAGTAATATGTATATACTGCATAACTTAAATATACGTTGTCTATTTCCATTTCATAAATGTTTGTTTCAATTAATAAATTTTGTTTTCTTTTCTTTATTTAAGCATTTAATGAATATATTTATTCATATTACACAGTTTCATATTTGCCTAAATATATATATTTAAACATGCCATTAAATATTTATTTCTATTATTAACTTTTTTTATTTATTTATTTTATAAATTATTTAATTTACATACAAATTTAAATTAAACAAATTTTGTAATCTAAATTACGTAGTTAAATACATTTTAAGATATATAAATATTTTAAATAGTTTTTTTTATAAATAATTATTATTTTCCTTAAAAAAAAGTAAATAAATAAAAAATAAAATTTTTAATCTATTTTTATATAATAATAAAATATATATAATATTTTAAATCTTTTTTTAAAAATAATAATAACAATATAAATCTTTTTTTTATAAATATATTTAAATATATTTAAGTTAATAATTAATCTTATTTATCTTATTTATTTATTTGTAAGTCTTACTTCCATTAATAATACTACTTCTACTACTACTACTGGGTATTTCATAGTTTATACACTTCACAATTATGTATATCCAATCTGATTTGTATTTACGTTTAGCTTTTGGCTTTTTGCATGCGCATTTTATATATATGTATGTATGTATGTATGCATCTATGTACGTATGTTGGTGCACTAACGACTTTGGATGACAGCAGCTCCCAAAATTGCAAGCCACACACACACACAGAGTCACTCTCACACACACAAATACAGACACACACACACACACACAGAGAGAGTTGTAAACTCATGCACAGTGCTTAAATCAAAAATGCTTTACGCTCTCAATTCTGTTGCATAATTCATGCTGCTTTCAAACCAAATGCAACTCAACAACAACAACAACAATATGAAATGAAATGCTTTGTCTCCCCACGGACTGAAATGCTAAATTATGCAAACAATAACAACAAACAACAAAACGCGCGTGCTCTTAAAAAAAAATTATATATTTAAATTTTTAATTGCGGCCAAAAAATAAACTGAAAATTCAAATAAAATCAAAACAACAAATCAAAATCAAATTTAAATAAAACCAAATTATATAATTCGTCTGCTTCGTTGCACACTGCATTCCGAACTCTTTCTCTGCCCATTGCCCCATCACAATTCGACGCTGCCACGCCTACCATACACCAACCACCGCCCTTCATGTTAGCCGTCCACCCCATCCCGCCCATTGCAGAATGTCAATGTTCTTCTTTCGCTTGCATAATCTCCAGCGCGCCGAGGAGAACAAACGGAAGAAGCGCGTCGAACAGCAGCGTCAACAGCAGCGCCAAAGGCGCGGCGCCAAGGTCTTCAAATGTGTCAGCGATTCCACTGGCCACCTGACCCTGGCGCCCTCCCGGCTATTCGAACGGACACCAATGAGTCCATCCGACAGTCTCGACGAGATTGCGCTCCAGATACCAAGGTGAGTTAACATTGAGTGCAAGCAGAACCAAGCTCCAAGCTATGGCTCTGTGTGTGTTATGAGTACATTGTTGAAGCACAACAAAACTCAAACACTCACACACACACACACACACCCACGTACACACATACCTGGTTACACACAACACAACTTGGTTACTCGTGTGCAATTGAACAACTTTTTGCCATGTGCTACCTGTGATTGTTTTGCTTTACCTCTGCCCTGTGGCCTGAGGCAGCTAACCCAACTCGCTAGCACTCAGCCACATACACACACAGACACAGTGGCTCACAATCGTCTACAAGCATCATTTGTGCCCCGGATTATATAACATAATATAAAGTATATAACCAAGTCGTTATTCCTTTGTATAATGTACGTAACAAGCTGTTAACGTGATTCGTTATGAGACTTGAAGAAATTTCATGGCTAAGACGAACAACGAATGCTCTAGCAAACAAGAATATTTCATTTAAAATATAACAGCAAAAAAAATATATATATTTATATTTATATTGCTCAAGCTAGTAAAGGCTAAACATAAAAAGCCTAACAAACAAAAGCTTTAGATAAAACCAGAAATTAAATTTATTAAATAATTATCAAAATATATATATTTGTATCTTATTAATATTTATTTTATTATTTTTAAAATATTTTATACAAATTAAAATATAAATCTGGTTCAACATCAATTTTTTTGTTGAATATATTTAATTTTGTTTTTTATTATATATTACGCATTTAACATAAGAAAAAATTCATTTTAATTCCTTAAATTTTCATTCATTTAAATTTCATTGTTTTAATTCATAAATCGAATGCGTACTTAAATTTTTTCATCGATTTAATTCATTGGCTAAACTTTTGTTTCAACTACTTAGAAGCTTTTTATTAGCCTATTTCGTCAATGAATGTATTATTTATACGACATTCAATTCATAAATAATTGATGAGGCATCAAGTTTGATGAAATGAGAAAAAAAGTAAATATAATTCGTAATACTTTGAAAGGGTATTTGCAGAATAAATTGAGTTGCATAATCATATATAATTGAATTTTATTAATAAGCTAATATTTTACTTATATAAAGAGAAGGTCGACATTTATAACTACTTCAGGTTCGATCACCGTTTTTTTTTAATATACATATACCTGATACTTGGCTTAGAGCATAATAAACGTTTCTAATGCTCATATAAATTCTCTCTTTATAAAATATATTTATAAATTTTTTATCATAATAAAAATATTACAACAATTTTATTATTTAACCATAAAATATTTAAATAAAGTTTTTCAAAATTTTATTAAATTATTTAGACTATAGTTAACCCGAACATCATTTCAATGTAAGGGTACTCGCTGTTGCGACTTTTCGCATTAATTTTTGATTCAGTGCTTAATTTCGAGCTCTTCAGCTGAAGTCTTTTTGGCGCCTAATGTATGGCATGAACAGACGCAACTTGTAACATCTTGATGTGTCACAATTGTCAAATGAAATTATAATGTGACCCAAAAACGACACGAAAAGCGGCAATAGCTGATGGCAGAGTTAGATATATAAATATATACTTAAGTGTGCGCTGAGGGCCTTTTCATAAACAAGTCGCAAATTGAGAATTGAGGGCGCATTTTTTTGCCTACTCTTTAATAAGGAGCTGGTTCGTATCTAATGAAAGAATGAATGTGTTGGAAATTCCTATTCAAAGTAGGCATTTACTTCCTCCTGTCAGACTCGAACACAGCAGCTGTGGGGTCATTAAACATATTTAGTTTACTCAACTCGACTACACGCAGCAAATCTTTTGCATAAATTCCAACAAAATTATAGAGTAAATTGAACAGATTTCGGCAATAGTTTTTTTTTCTTTTTTGTTTAATACAAATCCTATTTGAAGATGCATATGTGGTGTGAGCGCATCTCAGCGACAATGGCCGGCGCTTTGGTTGGCCTCTGGTACGGCAAGACCTTCCCCGCCGAGAAGAAGAAGGCGGACGAAAAGAAACCCAAGAAGAAGTAGATGCCAATGCCATGTTTACTCAGAAGTTTTGGACAACAACAATACAGCACTGCTAGCGTGTAACGAGTAGCGAATCATCCAGAGCATCAAGTAATCATAAGTGAGGAAACAATTCAAGCAAAATAAAGACCAATGTTGAACTCTATATGCGATGTGAGAGACGAGAGCAATTTCCAAAAATATATGGTATAAGTACTCTGCTCAATCTTAGATTAGCAATCGGTGAGCCTAATGATCGATTGCTAATGGAAATTGTGCAGAATCAGAAATCGAATGAATTAAAATGGAAAATGGAATTCGTTTTGATCCGATCACATGAGCCGAGAAATGAAAATCTGTCAAACAAATTACACATAGTTTGCCGGGCTCGAATTGAATATTCAGTTCAACGCTTTTAGAGTCGATACAACATTTAAACATTTATTCAGTATAAATAAATATGCAAGAGATGCGACGATCTACCTGTAGACCACAGCCATCGTTGCTCTCACGCTTCAATTGTATGCCATGTAATCGTGTTCTGTTCTTCATGGCTGGGGTGGGACTTGGTATATTATTCGTGCGAAATAAGGATGACTTGGATGCTGAAGCAAAGAAGCAAAAGAAAAAGTAACCTAAGAACAGAATGATAACAACCGAATCCAAAGAGTAATCGCTATTTGTGACTCCCTCTATCTTTATATGGGGACTCCATTCATAAAGAACGGGACACGAATACATGGTTTATTTGTTATTTATACCGTTATAAATGCAAGCCAGATTGAAAAATTCCAGTATAAGTGTAAATAAAGTTTTTAACAGTGAATTAACTTGAATAAAAACCAACTCAATTTTAATATGAATATTTATTTTTAATTTATAAGTCGAAATGCTACTAAAAAAATATGGAAACAATTTATTAAAATTTTTTTTACAAATTATTTTTGATTAGTTTGACAGTTTAAAGTACAAAAACAATAGAAATGCATTTAGCAATTCTCACAATTTTTTAACTATCGTGAACTAAATTTTTAAAAATTAAAAAATTATATTAAATTTCAAGAATTGTATTAAAAGCTGAATTTAATTTCAAATAATTTGTATTTAATGTATAAACTTAAATGTTTATATTATTTAAATTTATGTATATATTAAATTAAATTTTCTAGCAATAAAATATGAATTGTTTCTCTTTAAAATTAAATTATATTTAATAATTTATTATTAAATTAATTTACTTGGAATTAATATTGTTTGCAAATATTTAAAAAAATTTATTAATTTTAATATTAAAAATGAAGAATTATATTTGCTGTGTCAGTAGATCTTATAAAAATAATAATATAATATATTATAATATTAATAATAATAATAATAAATAGCCAATTAAATCTTTGAACTGCAAATAGAAATTCTGGGAAAAAATTCTTTAAAAATTTCTGTGATCAAAAATGATTTTGAAAAAGGTCTTCAACTCGGAATGAGGAAAATAAACATTTTGAATAATAGTTAACATTATATATAATTATAAATTAATACATTTTCTCTTCTAAAAATAGGTAACTTGCGCGTCGGTTTTTTATTTAGCACATAAATTATTTTTAATTAAAATGCACTTTAAATTTCAACTTTTTTTTTTTTTGGTAAACTATTAATTTGGAGTCACACAGTTAGCTATCGTATAGGCGTATACCGTTCTGCCACTATCTAGTTCTATTTGTGGGGTTTGTAAAGGGTATAAAACTTCTGATGACCAAACCCAAACAACTCTTTCAATTGTGATGGTTATTGCCATTGATTTTGCTGTTCATGTAACTTAATTTGGTGGATGCTGATCTGTTTTTATTTTTTCGTATCTTTCTTTTCCTTGTTCTTTTCCTGTTCCTTGGCCTTCTTTTCTTTCTCTTTCTTTTCTTTTTCTTGTTGTTCTTTGGCCTTCTTTTCTTTTTCTTTTTTCTCCTTCTCTTTTTTGTCCTTTTCAGCCTTCTCCTGTTTCTCCTTCTCTTTCTTCTCCTTCTCCTTTTGTTTGGGATCCTTGTTAGCCTCTTCCTCCGCTTTCTTAGCGTTCTCCTTTATTTTATCGATCATCAATCCAAGACCAGCACCAACAATGAAGAAAAATAATCGATTGCAGGGCGTACAATTTAGCTTCTGGAAGAGCGTCGGCGGTGGCCGACACGTCGGACGTAGCGACGGCGGCGGCCTACATGACGGATTGGGGCAGCCCGAGCTGGGCCGTTGGGATCCACATTCTTTGTTACACATACGCGGGCTGGTTTCAAAGAGTAATTACAAAAAAATTTTATAGAAAAGAAGAAAAATAAAGTAAAAAATAGAAAATCGAAAAGGCAGAAAAACAGGGAAATTTTGAACAGTATTACGAAAAGTTTTTGTGTATGACTGCCTGAAAATAGTTTTGTCGACTGAGCCTGACAGAAATAGCCTAACAGAAAAACGGCCTGCTGTCATCCCAGTTGGCCCACCCACAAACATCATCTATGTATTTATATTAATATTGTTAATATTAATATTGATTTGCCAAGAGTCAACTATGAATTTGTCATTTGTTTAATTCTTCGACCTGTTTCAATATGGGAGAATGAGGACATTGGAGACAATCAATTGAACAATGTCCTTTAACACTCCTAATGACATGAATGCAGTTATATAAAGAATATGAAATTTAAGTTAATATTCTTAGTGAATTAAGCTTTAGTTGCAATTCCAACTCCTATCTTAGTTAGTCACACAGCATGCAGCTTATTATAAAGTTTGTGAAAGTCTTGTCAAAAACTATGTGTGCCTGCCAAGCAGGCATTGAATTTAAGCACAATTTCATATATAAAGCTCTTCTGCTAACAAAATTATTCGTAATAAATTTAGTATTTATTTATTTATATATTTTTTTGTTTTTAAGTTATTAAAATTTTAAAATGGATTACACTTGGGCGGTTACATTGCTTTTGGGCTGTGTGCTGGGTTTTTTGTTGGAATAAATTCATAAGCCGGAAAGAACAAGTAAGAAATCGTGCTGACCATTTTGTTTTTATTTTTAAAATAATTTATTAAAGCAGAACGTGATACGCTAATAACTGTTAAACGCTTGATTCTTCACGCTCTGTTCACAAGATCAACAAGAACAGATGAAAGTCATATTCGCGCTCGCTCTAAGCAAGAGCCTTCGTTTCTTTTCGTTTGCTATTTCGGTTCAACGCTATTCGTTGAGCTATTCGTGTGATGCTCTTTTCACGAACATCATTTAGGGAGCGATACGATTCACATTCACATGCACGTGCTCCCACACACGTATTCTATTAATCTCCTTGGCGACGATAACTCTCTCACTCATACCAATGCATACACTATAGTCTTTTTGCCTAATAAAACTCATTGAATTAGTTTCGCTATTCGTTGAGCTATTCGTGTGATGCTCTTTTCACGAACATCTTTTAGGGAGCGATATGATTTCTTTCTGAGTTTTTTCTCAAAGTTTGAGTGAAAGACAGTTATGTGCAGGCATCAATAAACGATTAACAAATATGTGCGAGTTCTCAAGCTGATTGTGTAAACGAACATTTATTTATTTTTTTTAAAGGTGCATGAAGTTACAATTTTGGGTATTAACTTTTGGCAAACGATGATCTAAACAATTTGAGCAAATTTCGGAGCTATCAGAATATGGTTTGAGAAGATTTTTGTGATTTCCCACAATCTAATTTGAATCGTAATACTTAGACCTTAAGTTAAATAAAAGAGATTTTATCAGTTAAAAATAAAGATACCTACTCCAATCGAATGTAGTTTTTGGAAGTCAGCATCTACAAGTACATCATCGACGTACTGCATCAAAAGATGTATTGGACAATGATTTTAAACTCTCTGCCTTATTCAAGAAGACTCTCAAATTTATTGTGTTCAAATAGCATGCTTAGAGACATTTATTGGACAAACAGTCTCTAGGCATTGGATCAGTATAAAGTAATATTTCGTAAATATAGTGTCGTTCTCTATTCCAGCTTTTTATTTTTAGAGTTTCTAAATTTTTCGATAAAAAAAAAAAAATTAAAAAAAAAAATTAAAATGGAGATGGATTGGCTTATCACTTTGCTCTTGGGCTGCATTGTTGGTTATTTAATTGGCGTTCGTTGTTAGGCTTCGAGGGAGGCGACCAGAAATGGAAATTATGAATTATGCAAAAATTATTAAATTAAATGAGGTAGAACAAATCAAGTAGACTTTGCTTTCTGTCTAATATATATTTGTATAATAATATATTTCTCATAGGGTAAACGACGTTGCTCATACCCACATTGTCTAGTGTAAGCCCAATTTTATCCAGTAAGTTATATGAAATATATATTTACATACAAAAACTAAATGATTTTTAACTAAGCTCAGCCACTGAACGTTCAAATATGAGTCACATTATATCGTATGGCCTGGGCTTGATAACGGGCTTGATGCTGTGTAGACGTTGTGGTCCACCCTAACAGGATACCAAATTTTTGATTGAGGAACCAAAATCAAGCAAGAAATATAAATTAAATATGAAATTTGTATAAACTAGATATACAGAGAAATATATTATTTAGCAATATGTAGAATATAAACATATTTGTGCATTTTTGAGTGAGCTTTTGTGGTCGACTTCATGGAATAGGGAGAAGGAAGAAGAGATTCGAAGAAATTGACATTTCAAATATTTCATTAATTTTTTGTTAATTTTTTTGCAATTTAATATTCATTTAATATTCAAAACAGCTTTTTTTTTTGGCAATTTTATTTAGATTTAATGTTAATTTAGTCAACTTTTCTCCTGCATGTTCGTTGTTTGCAGCAAAAAATTATGCCCGCTAGAAAACCAACAAGAAATGAGACTAGCATTTCGAGTCGTTGCTTGATCTGATTCTTTATACAAATTGGGGGGATGGGTAAGATTCTGAAATTACTTGAGTTACTTTTTAAACGTGAGCCGAGATTTCTCTGTTGAGCCAATTCATTCTGAGTGCCATTTAAATTTCGACTTTAAATACGCTGTAGAAAAGAAAATCTTAGATATGATTATGAATCTTCATATATATGTATATTTACACCATTCTTAGCAATCAGATAGCCAACAATGCCGCCGACCATAAACGATATGAGATGATTATGCATGGCCTAATCAATTTGGAAAAAAGAAAAAAACAAATATAAATAACTTTATTTTGAACTTCGACTCGAAATACGAACTGAATTGAGAACTGTCTGAAGCTGTGTGTGAGTGCGTAACGAAAGCCTGCTAGGATTGAATAGTAGTATTGATTTAAAGTTAAATGCTGGCTGGATCCCAGCAGACCGCCATACCGTTATCAACCTAAATTTCGATTGTCTATGCTGTGTGGACCTCAATCTATTCTGGGTAAGCTGGGCAATAAAATATATGCCCGAGTTGAATGAAAGTTTCGCAACTTGTTTTCCCACAGCAGCAGCTGGACGAAAACTTTTACATTTATGGTCCCAAGGTGGAAGGGCATTTAAGCAGTCGGCTCTAACTTCTTTTTCTTCTTTCGTTTATATTTGAAAATTTACGTTCAACTTGAAGTTTACCTTTTGGCCTAATGGCCAAGTCAATTAACCTGTGCATAATTATGTAAGGGGCGTGCAGACGTGGGCCACAAGTGTTTGTTAATTAGTACGAAAAGTTTGTTTTACTTGAATTAAATTATTGTAAAATAGTTTACACATACATATGAGTGTGCTTATGTGTGCGTGTGTGTGTGTGCAGGTATTTGTACCTTTCATTATGATTGATTAACAGGTCGGTGGTAAATGATATGATGCCGCCCATGGGCCGTTTAACAAATGATTGAGGCGTGGCCAGTTTCCGAATCGAAATGAGTTCGTTTTGTGTGGGCCAGCTGTCAGCATATCCGCATTTTAATCAGTCGGTTTTTAGGGGCTTACACACACACACACACACACATATACACATCTGATAAATATTTCATGATTTTCGCCTTGAGAGCTGCTCGAGTGCGTTCTGGCATAACTCAGATGGGGTTTTATCTGAATACAAACAAAAGGCAAACACCTAACCGCAGAGAATCCAAAAAAAAAAAAAAAAGTCTGCTGGTTTGGTAATTGAATGAGTGCGCCTCGTGTTCGTTTGGCTCGAGTTAAAGGATAAGCGTCAGCGAGATTGCCTACCAAACGTAATGTTAGCTGCCAGGCCAAATGATTGATGGCATTGTCAAGCCGAGCCAAAGGTTAAATTGTTTGGCCATGCTACCCAAACTACGTTTGCTTAACATACACATTTATATACATCTACATTTACATATATGTATCTCTGTAGTTTACATACACATCTATAAGGCCAACAACAGGTATGCACTCCTGAGTGCTGTTGGCCACAAATTGAAGCCTTATTGATTAGGGCCATCTTTAGATAATCTACATGCTGCCCTAGCTAGCGAAAGGTGAAATATATTATATATATACTTTTAATATATAATTCATTTGGGCAGTAAGTCTTTCTGCATCAGCTTTTCTATATGAGGGCTTGAGCTTTAAACTCATCTCTGATCTGAGGTTTAAAGTTTTTTTTCTTGTAGAACTAAGAGATATCAAAGCTTGTGTATAAATATTTTTAAAATATTTTTAAATTTATGTATAATATTTTCTATATGTTAATAAATTTTGTTCTAATTTTATTTATTTTTTTAAATATTTTTTTCTAGTTGAATATTTAATAAATAATAATATATATGAACTTAGTAAAGATATTAAAGTGTAAAATATAAAATAATAAAAATAAGGCAAGCAAAAGGCTTTTAAAAACATAAAACTTATAAAATAAAAGCTTTACAAATATTTATAAAAATTAAATTTACTCAAATACATTATCTTGGACACATAATGAACTCATTCTTAATTTTTAAATTTTTCTTCAAAATATACAAATATAAGTTTATGATTTTCATGCTGCGTATACTTTATTTTACAATACTTTGCTATGATAATTTATTATATTTATTTATTTTTACTGTTTTATAATCAATTTGCATTTTTTTAGTTTTTTTTTCACTGTTCATATATTTTTAATATTTTATTTTAATTTTGTATATTTGTTGTATTTTTTGTATATATTTTTTTTAATATTCATTTTTTGAATTTCTGTTGCACGCAACAATTAAAGCCACTCGCGAAGCTTTTGGCTAACAGTCGCCACGCTCTTGCGCTGTTAACATTCGCTCTTAGGCGCTGAGCTTTGACGCAGCTGAATGCTCTTTTCGCGTTCTCTATCTCTCTCGCTCGCTCTCTCTCTCTCTGTCGCTCCCTCTCTCACACACTGACAGTGTGCTTCTCTTAAGGCGAAATATAAACAAATGGCTTGCCGGCTTTTGGCGCCAATTGGCGATAGCAGCTGTTTCTTATTTGGTAGCCCACCACACGTCGACGGGCTGTGGTGAGTTTTTGGGTTCATCGTGGCCAAGTCCGTGGGCCAGGCTCGTTTCGCCTCAGTCGTTATTCCTGTGCCGACGCGTACGAAAGCAATTGCGAAGTCCTGAAACTCGTCCATTAAGGCACCCAAGAGCCAACCAGCGCGCATCTTGAACGATTTGATCGGATTCGTGGCGTGTCCATATCTGGCTGTGTATTTGTGTGCCAGTATAGTGTGTGCGTGTGTGTGTATGTGTGTGTAAGTGTGTAAGCGTGTATTACGGTTGTGACAGGTAGTCAAAGGTGTGCATAGTAAATGGCCTGTTTTTTGTTTTTTTCATATCAAAAATGAATTAAATGTGAAAATGGAAATGAAAAAATAAATATTTAAATAATAATAAAATATTGATATGCAATAGAAAAAAATTATGGAGAAAAATATACTAAAAGAAAGGCAAAATAATAATGAAATAATAAATAAATAATAAAAAATAAATTAAATAAAATAGAAACATTTAATAATTTTGTATACATATTTAAAAAAAAGTTTATTTAAAATTTTAAATAGAATTTGTATATATTTTATTAATATTATATTATGAAATTTATACAGAATGTAAAATAATTATATCAAATATGATTTAGACAAAAGATATAAAATATTTTTAAAATACAATGAAAAGAAAAACAATTGCTAAAAAAATAATTATTTAAAATAAATATATTCATATAAATAAATATTAATTATTTATATTTATTTTATATATATATTTATATATTTAAAATCATGAAATTTATTTTAGTAAATTATCTAATTTAATATATAATAAATAATAGAAATAAATATTTCAACATATATTTTAACTCATTAAATTATTTTAATAAATTAATTAATACAATATTAATTAAATTATTAATTAAATTATTGGACTTACAAGAATAGTATTTGAATTAAAATAAATAATAAAATTTAAAAGTCAATTTTAAAATAAATACATCATAATTAAAAAAAAAAAAAAAAAAAAAAAAAAAAAACACACAAAAATGAATAGCATTAAAATCAAACCCACGACTTGAGCAAAAAACAAAAAAGAAAATGTTTACACACAGAGCACTTAAAGTACATTTAGGAAGAATACATTTTCATTAAAGAAAAACCCATTAAAATCCAAAATAATTGGTTTAATTAACCCAACCGAAATCTGAAGGAGTGCAGAAAGAAGAGACGCCAACGCTGCTTACCTGAGGCGAACCCTTTGGCCAACAGCAGCGTCGCGTTTGTTAGCTGATTAAAGAGTTAGTTGCAATGGTTGTTTCAGTTACAGCAGTTGGAGCAGTCACAGTCACAGTCACAGTCACAGTTGAGACGGGCGAGCTGTAGAGCCCGTTCTTAAGGGGCTGTCATGTTAAGTCAAGTGTCGAGTGCACAGATAAATTGACTTTGCGTGGCATTAAAAGTTGAAAACTTAGCCAAAACTTTTGCAAGACAACTGTGTCGAGCTAACTGTTGACACGTGCCACATGTTGCAAGCTGAACTAATCACAAAATATAATATATGTATGTAAGCGAAACATGTATATATATTATACATATTTCCAAATGTCGCCTGCCTTTGGCTTTGAGTCCAAATTGGAAATGATGAAGTATAGAAAAAACTAAAAGAGAAATAAGAAACAAGAAATACAAAGGCAAGAAAAAGGCACAAATTGAATGCGGTTGAAGGCTCAAATTAGCTGTGGGCGGGCACAGTTAGAGAGAGACAGAGAAAGAAAGGGAAAGAAAGAGAGAGAAAAAGAGAGAGACAGGAACAGTCTGGGCGGTTGGCGTTGAGCGTGTGGGTCAACTTCTAACCGCGGTCCGGGCCCACGTCTGGTAGCCATATAATTGAGTTATTTAACTTGGATTCAGTCATTTTATTATTATTAAATGGCTGCTGTGACAACAAGCTGTAGCTGTTAATGGCGGCACATAAAAATGAAGCTTGTCACATAAATGTGGCAACGAGTGTGCGTGTGTGTGTGTGTGTGTGTGTGCGTGTGTGTGTTAAAACATGTGTGTGGGCGCCTAAGCGCTGCAATGATTGTTTTAATGGCTACTTGAACGGAAATTAACTGACAAGAGCAGATAAATAAATACCAGAGAAAGGGAGAAACAATGAGACAGCGAGAGAGAGAGAGTGAGAGAGTGAGAGTCAGACTGAATGAGCGACCGCTTGGCACTTTCGAGACGGCTTTACTTTAGCGCTGACAGCTTGCCATTTGGGGCACTCAAGGACATACTCACACTCACACACTCACACACACTCACACACTGATTTGTAGACCTTAAAGCTGCCGCATAGATATAGGCAGAGCTAGTCAAGCGTGATACACACATACATTTAACATATTTGGCGTATTTGTACAAATATTTGCTCATTGAAATGTCAAATAAGCTAATTTGGCATACAAGTCTAATCCTTGCACACACACACACACCCATAAATGACAAACATTTTCTTGAGCAGATAAACAACAACGACAACAACAACGACAACAACAACGACAACTTCCAATTTTGCACATGCAAATTGCCAAATTGCCTTTTGGCCTAAAAGCCAACAACAAAAAAATTTCAGAAATTTCAAATATGTGCGCATCTAAATTAGCATAAAATTTATTCGCATAAACAAACAACTCATAATGCCAAAAATCTTAAGAATAATAATAGCGAAAAAATAAAGTCTTAAATTAGCTAGAAATTGCTTTAATTTAAGAAAGCAAAAACGAACGGAAATCGTAAAAGCAAAGCAAAAGACAAATTTTTACTTTAAGCAAATTTTATTTTGCAAGCAAGGCATAAAATCAAGGCAGGCAATTAAGTTTTGCCTAAAATGTATATTTTTGTTTGAAGTTGCTTTTGTCCCACAACAATTTGGGAGGATAATAAAAATGTTGCCTATGCAGCATAAGTCAAGGCAGTGTGTGCTTTAGCAGGCATTTAGAAGCTCAAGTTAGTGTTGCCAAAGTTAAGAGTGTGGGTCTAAATGGGATTTAATGGTAAAATTGTGACAATTTATGTAGCAAGCAAAAGCAAAAATGACTTACTACAAATATTTATATTCTAGAGATTGTTTTAGTAGATCATGCTGAATGAATTAACTGAGTAGATCAAGCTGAATGGATCTAATTGTGTGTAAAAAAAAAACTGAACAGATGTAGATGTAGTAAATCTAGATGAGTAGTTCTAGCTCAGTAAATATTTAAATAGATCTAGGTAAGACTTTTTTGCAGATCTAGGAGATTTAGTGGATTCAGCTGAAAAAAGCCAACTGATTTAAATTGCAATTAAAATACCTTCGCTTAAAAACTTCACTTTGACAAATTTCCATAATGCAGCTACAATTGAATTTATTGCTTTAGTCAAAAAATTTCTTAAGTTTCTCAGCTCGATTTAGGGCCATTTTGAGTGCTTGCAAAATCTTTGTCAACCATAAACATAAACAGCTAACAAACATGAATGTTAAACATTTGAAATGAGCTTTTAATTACAATATTAATTATGTAGATGGGCTTAAGTCCCAGTCCCCAGTCTTTGAACTGTTTTCTAACAATTCTAAATTTTAAATGCTTTGGCTTGACACTGAAGTGGCTCAACTTGTAGCATGTAAATATTTAATATGTGATGCTAAATACTTGAGTAATGTCAAAGCATTGTCCAGCTGAGATAGCAAGTGTTTCAGTGTTCTACTAATCGTGTGTTGAGTACATTAGACATTGTCTAAATTTAGCTATTAGCTGAAGAAAAACGATAGGGATGAGCTAAACTGTTTCTTTCCACTTACTCACTTATGACTTCATTTCGACCCACACACGCGCTTCGGTCATAAACAATCACTTAAGTCGTCGTGGCCAGCCTTTCACCTATTCATGTTGGCCATTTCGTTTTTACATACGCTCAAAAGCACGCACTGGCCCCATAAAGCGCCACAGCGAAACAATAGAAAGACGAAGAAAAAAGAAAGGCAATGGAAGAGGAGCGCGGAGCAGGAGATGAAGCGACGGCAGGAGAAGGAGCGCTAGGACGGTAGATGGAGCAATGCTTGCTAAACGCTTTGTAATGCGCTTTTGTGTGGTTGTTCGCTCCGTTGTTTGAGTTGTTTGTCCAAGTGCCATTAAGCTGCTCAAGTGATAAATTCGCTGCTTACTTGAGGTTCGCTTGAGTTTCGCTTGAGTTTCGCTTCTCTTATGTTTTCGGCCTCTTGTTTAGTCCGCACTTTACACATTTTCACATTCCTCAGCAGAATACCCAATGGGGAATTGCTGCTGTTGAATGGATATGATGATGTCTATGTTGGATGTGTCTGTTTATAAAATGAGAGAGAGATTACTCAGTTTATATTTTAAATAAAGTAAATTTTATATAAATTTTTTTATATTTATAAATATTTAAATATCTAAAATAGTCAGAGTCTTCTCCTTATTCTGCCAGCTCTTCATGAACTTCCATTCTTTCTTCCATTCAACATCTCTCTACAGAGCATTGTCCAGTTCAGCATCAGTCTGCAAGCTTGCTAAATTTTTTTTTGTAATTTTCTTGTTGCTTTTCTTCTTTGGAAAGGTCGCGTGCGGTTTTGGCCAAGTTTAGAGCATTGATTTATGTGAACAGCTCAGGCGTCTGTTGCTCTTTCGTCTGTTTTTTTTTTTCTCTCGGTTTTGAGGGCATTCGCCTGCGGCATTCTCGCTGGCTGCCGTAATGACGTCATTTGTGTAAATTGCCCATTTAATAGCTAGCGATTGCTTCCGCACGATTAAGTGCAGCTCTCCGGCCTTATATGCTAAGTCAGCGGACAAGAGAGCCGAAGCAGCAAAAGAATAGCAACAGTTGGCAGTTGGGTGGCATTTGTGGGCTGTGAGCCATGTCCAAATGTTTGCTCATATTTTTTTATCCATGGCAATTTCTTTGCCCCGTGTCAGTGAGGGCCGCTGTGACACGAGTCGCGCCCAGCTCGGTGGACGCCTACTTTAAACTGTTGCGCACAGTGTCGGGCAAGGCGTGCCGCCTGTTGCCCTGCGGCTCCTGCTCCTGCCCTGACCGCCCAGAGTTGGCTGCCTGCCAGCCATTTGACATGGGGCACGCAACTTGGCAAAGTTCTTGTTGATGTTCTTTTCACTCGGTCGTTTTGCTGTTGGTTCGCGTGGGAAATACCAATGTGGCATTACGTTCTGTTTATTTCCCGTTAACTATTTGTAATGCTAATTTGAGCATTTTGAAATTCCCAACGAACTGCATCATATTTCCAGTACGGTTCAATGAGCAGCGCGGTCAGCGGGAAATATGCAGCAAAGCAACCGAAATGATAAACCCATCAAAATGCCACATTTCACAATACATAAAGGCTTATATAATATACACAGTTATGTATATGTACATATATATAGTATATATAATGTAGCTTAGCAGATTTATGTGCTGCACATAAAACAAAGTCATGCTATAAAGCTGAGTATATGCACAAATCATAAAACAAAAGCCCGTAGCACATTTGCAATCAAAAAGAGATGAGCGTTGAGCTGAAGTGACTTATAGATGCGCTGCAGAGAAAGGTTTGATGGGGCTACAGATTTTTTTGAATGTCATTTGGTATATTTATGTACAAATATACCAATAAATACCAATTAATAAATACTAAAATATGATTGCTTTAGTCTGGTTGTTTGAGCATCAATTATTTTATATATATATTTATTTGAAGCTGATAAAAAAAAACTTTATATACAGAAGTTTAAATTATTTATACATATAATTTTAGCTAGGTCTATATGCCTAAAACTCAGCATACAAACTTTCTGTAGAAAAAAACGTTGATAAGCATATTTTTATGAAATTTTGACTATTTTGCATACATTCTTTGTTAACAAGAATTTCAATAATTTTATTTATTTTTCTAATAATTTTTTTTTTAATTATTATATATTTTGTATTTAAATTTATTTATTTTTTTAATTGAAACAAAAAACAAATATTTTTAAATACTTTCATTCATATTTAATGCATAAAATATAATTAATTTATTTTTGATAGTTAAAATAATATATAAAATTTATTGTACAGCTAAAAAAAAGAAGAAATTTACATATATAAATTGCAAGAGACAAGCAAAATCCTAGATCAGTTGCCTTCTGCTTAAAGCAGCCGCAAAGCTCTTCAGATTTGAATGTTTAACCCGAATGCGGGTTCACGAACTGTGACATCCTTTCTGAAGTGGACTTCCGCGAGCACTCAGAGTTCGTTTGGTTCGTTTGGTTCGTTTGGTGCGAGCGGTCAATGCGCAGCTGGCAGCTGGCAGCTGTGTAACTGGCAAAGGTCATGGGCTAACAACAATGCGACTGAATTAATTTCATGTTGTAGCCGACTAGCTTTCTATGCAAATGGCAGGCGAAACAAAGGCCCAGAGCACCAAGTGCCCAAGACCCAAGACCCGACTCTCAACAATAAAATGAGACAGTTGAGAAATTATTTACATTTTATGCGCTGCTGCCAAATTGATTTGTTAGCTAGTTCACATTCACATATAGACTGGGGAATTGTTTGACTTGCAGTTGAATGCACTGCAAAACATTGTAACACAAATTTAAATGTTTGCATACAATTCTAGCCAAAAGTTGAGGCAGACAGCAGTTGGCTGTCTCCCTGTCTCTCTCTCTCTCTCTCTCTCTGTGTGTGTGTGTGTGTGTTGGCCAATCGATAAAGTTAATGAGCTATGAGATAAACATTTGTTCTAAAATTAACTACCATGAACAAGTTGTATAGAAATAACTCATACGTCACAAAATTAAAAAAAAAAAATAATAATAATAATAAAAGAAATGCTATTCGCAAGTGTAATTTGGCTGAGTGCAAGTCACATTATGATTGATATGGATAGCGCTGCATGAAGTCCATAACCAATTGCAACTGATGCATATATTTTTTGTTGTTATTTCATTTTTTATCATGCTCTCTCATACAACTAGATAAGAATTTGTCATTGGGTTTTTCATGTACAACACACTTTTGTGGTATGTATGTAGGTCAGCTACTTGGGGCCTATGCGGCGCATACTTTATTTGCCTAAACCTAGCTGAAGGTGTAAAATATATAACAAAAAAAAAAAGCATTCAAGTAAAAGGTACTTAATGTAATTGACGCACAGTCATGTGTGTAAAAAAAAAAAAAACAACAAACAAGGAAATAACAACACAAAATTTCCATGAAATGCTAACATTTAGTGACAACACTCTCAAGCACACACTCACACACACACACACTAAGACACATTTATAACACACCCATTAAATACGCAGCAACAACATAAAGCATAAATACGCTGCGTATACTTAATGTGCGTGCTCTACAGCGACTACAAAACACCCTACGGAAGAGAAGAAAAAAGGAACAGGGCAGGCGTCACTCATGTCATGCTCGAGTTATCAAAACCAAAAAGTACTTCAATTAATCACAGGAAATTCGTCAATTATTCAACACTTGACAATGACTCAAGCAAATATTGTACACAATATGTAAATTGCATTCAGCTTTTGTGGTCAAATACCCTGTGCGTGACATTAAAAGGCTATGATGTAGCGATAAAAAATATGTGAGAAATATAAACGATTCATTAAGTGAGATGATAAACAGTTATTGGTATATATAAATAGGCGGATCTAAATATAAGGCATTAACACTCTTTAAATTTTTTAAATTTTTAGTATTTTTTCTAGATTTTTTTTTAGGTTTGTACTTCTAAATTAATTATGCTTCAATTCTCTTTTTATATGTTAAGCATTTTTATTTATCAAAATCATTTGATTTGCTTTTAACTTCGTTCGCTCAGAAGTGTCTATGACTATTGCGTTAACTTTTTATACAGCTCATTGGCTTTTTGTATAATAAAATATTTATATATGTTAATGAGCTCAATCGATTTTCTTTTTAGCTACTTGTTTGCTTATATTATAGATGCTTTGATTAAGATTAGAAATTAATGATACGTCAATTTCTAGAACATGATTATTTATGCAACAAATTAAGCGTTAATTATATGACATAGCAACAATCATAGCAAAAATAATAACAACTAAGGAATTCAACTATGTATAACATATTATGTTAGGCAATCAATTATAGAGATATTTATCTGTATATGACAAAAGTCCTTTCCAGCAAAATTTGTAGCCTTAGCAAACTTTCCATGAATTCATTTTCAGCTGAAGCTATTTTTATTCCTACATAACTTTCTGTATATTATTATGATTAGGCGCATTACTTGAGGTCGAGGTTATTTGAAGTTTGTGGCTTTTTAATTGGCAGCTAAGAGAGATTTGGCTTAAATATGCATGGGGCAGTTGCCAATCGATACGTGTCGTTGCTGTCAAAAGTGTTGGGCAGGGTCAGTCGGCGCTTGTGAGTTGTGTATTCATGTATTTCTTTTTTAATTGAAAAGGATGCTGGCACACTGGTGGCTGCTGTTGGGGGGTTAAGAGTAAATGGCACTAAATTGCAGCTGCTTGGGACAGCAAATTTAAATTGAATATTAAGAAGGCGGGCTCACTCCTTGAGCAGTTGTGCCCGTTGGCTCTGTGGAGCTTAAACGAGGTCTAAGCCGTAAGCCAAAAGCCATTAGGTTCAAGACAAAACCACAAAATGTTGCTTAGCCATTTAAACAGCTGCTATTGACTCTGTCGCCGTCGCCGTCGCCGTCGCCGTCGCTGTCTCCTGTATCCATCTTCATCGCCATTGGCGTCTCACAGCGTACAAATTGTAATCGCAGTCGGTGGCATTTGCGTTTTGATTTGATGCTCGACCGTTTGCCAGTCCTTTAGTCATTTATCAATATGTCACTTAGTTGCTTTCGTTTGTTTCTAAGTGCTCGCCGGGATCACGTCGGATGACTTTGACTTTGACATTTGCGCCAAATGGCCAAATTCGCTTAGTGGCCGCGCGCGTTGAGTGTCAAAAATCAAGAATCAAATCAAATAATTTGCATTGTCATGTTGGTCGGCGCCAAATTGTCTGCATTACGTGCCCTGTTTAACACCAAAAGACATAGTTGCAGACGATTCCTTATACGCTGACGGAAAATACAATACATTGTTTGCGACTACTTAAATATTTATGATACCTAATTTATTTATGACGATATAAATATTTGACACACATTTTTCATATTTCTCATGGTAGCTCGAGAAAGTCATTTGTATGAAATGCTTTTGTATAATATAAAAGAAATCATTAGGGTGAGGATTAAAGTAAAGGTTAATATGAAAAAATAAATAAATAATAAAGAAAAATATATGATATCTAAAAATATATTTATCTATATTTAAAAGCTTGTAAATAAGAGTCAAATATATAAATTAATAAACAAAAATTTATATAAAAAATATTAAAATTACAAAAATTAATAAAAAAAAAAAAATAGGTCTAATATATATAAATAAATATATAAATTAATATTTCTCGAAAGTAAAATAGCTCAATCATATTTAGCTCCCTCTCTCTCTCTCTTTCTCATTCTCCCTCTCTCTTACTCCCGCTCCCTCTCTCTCTCTCTCTCTTTTCTGTAATCTCTTCCCAAGTAATTTAAAATAAAAACAATTTGTTTCATCCATCAAATAGCTTTATTTATTACTCCATAAATATTTGCATGGCATTCGAGTTCACTGAAGAGGCCACAATGAAAAACTTTACGCAATTAAATGCCAATTAAAATGAATATAAATTCATTATAATAGTTAATAGGCAGAGGCGCTTAAGAAAAAGTGATAAATGGCCAGGAAATGTGATTAATTAAAAATAAGAGTTAATATTGATAATTTTAATGGAATTGTAATTAAAAATTATATATAAAAATTTCAATAGTTGCGCGAGTGAAAGAGATTTCTGTGCATATAAATTGAGTGGACAATTGCACTCGTTGAATTTGATAATTAAATGTATGTGAATTTTCTGTGGAGAACATTTAAAGGATAATTAGTGAGGCTGAAGAACAAGCTCGCTTTCAATTACTCAATGAAAGTGAAGAAGTCTAATCTTAAAGCTAAGGCCATTAATGAGTAATTTACCTCTAATGGAAAGACAAAATGCAGATGAAAGCTGAAAGCAAGCTTAAGCATAAACTTAAAGCTTTCGTTTCAGCTGGTGTCATTGTGGCACTAACAATTACGTTGCGCCCCCATTTGTCGCTTTCATTTCAAGGCTGTAACGCCAATAAATTTATTAAATGTCCAAAGTGCAAACAATTGACGATAAACACACACACACACGCACACATAAATAGAATCATATTGAAATCTGTTAGAGTGTTACGGTGTTTGTGTGTGTTTGAGTGTGTGGGCGTTCCGCTGCGTTCTGTATTGCGTGTTCAAACAACAAATTAATTACAGGCAAGGCAATCAATTTTGATTAAAGTAAGACTCCGGAACTGTCAGACAAACTCTCTTAAAGTCTATTTGGCCAACATCATGTATTCCGTTTAGAGATTCCAACTAAACGAATCAATTATTAAAGCCAAGCTTCAAGGCAATCAATAGTGCTGCATTATCATCATCATCATCATCAGCATCATCATCATTATCAATATATGAAATCAATCAAAAATTAGATTAGAACTAAAAGCTTTTGCCGAAATACTATTAACAACCGTAAAACCGCTTGCATTTCCCATATCTAGTTATAAACTTTGATATATTCAATTCACACATACAACTGGGTGTGTGTGTGTGCGTTGGTGTGAGTGTGCATGTGTATGTGTATGTGTATGTGTGCCTATGTGCGTGTGATATATAATTGAAAACGACTGGCCAATGGATCATCTATTATGCAATATGGCCGGCAACAGTCGCAACTCGTCCTACAATTGTCTCTCATCATGGGACTCCTATGATCGTATACCCAGGTATGTATTGACAGCAGACTGAATTGAAAACACTCAGCTGACGCTGGAGCGTTGGAGCTGGAGCTCTGACTGTTGCAAAATCAAATTACGTATACGCAGCGCTGTCGTTAATTCAATTTTTCGTCTCCCTCTATATACATATATATTGATTTTTAAAGCATTGCGTTACGTTGCGCGTCCAAAATGTAATAGAAAATAGAAAAGCATTTAAGTAGCAATCAACAATAAATTGATTGCCATTAGCAATCAAATCTAATCAAATTTCAACTAAAAGCACACACATCACAGAAGAGACACTAATAGTGTGTTAAGTGTGTGTATGTGAATACGTCTCTGTGAGTGTGTCTGTGTGTGTCTCAAGTACTCGAGGCGCTTTAGTTTTTGCCAAAAGTTATTCTTAGTTCTAATTGCATGTCAACTCAAATTTAACTGAGCTGAAAAGTATGCTACAATATTGTGATTCATAATTAAACGTTTTAAATAACAGTTGGCAAGTTTTTTTTTAATCGATTTACTAAAATAATTGGAATATAATCTGTTATATAATAAGAAACTGATAGAAACTATGCAGAAACAACCCAAAAAACTATTTTATAAATATTTATAAAAATAAACAAAAAATTTATTCTCAGAAATTTTTTTTTTAAATTTAAAAAAAAAAAAAAAAAAAAAAAAATGTTTGTTTATTCATTTATTCAAAAAACAATTTTTTTTAATTTAAAAAAAATCACTTTTTTAATATTCAAATATAAATATAAAAAATATTAAAAATTTAGATAATTTTTACAGTAAGAATTTAAATAATATTTAGTGGAACTTTAATTTTTAATTATTTATTTTTTATTCATTTTTTTTTTAATTTATACACTTTTCTACATCAATCGAAATTTCAGCTTTAAATTATGTTTTTGATATTCACAAAATTACTTATATATTTTAAAATATTTTAAATATATCGTACTATAAATTTCTTTATATTTTTCCATATGAACAAAGTATTTGTTAATAATTGAAAACAAATTTTAAAAAATTATAAATATATTTTGATATTGATATTGAAAACAATTATTTAAAAATTTATAAATATATTTTGATAATATTCAAAAATATTTGCAAATATTTCAAATATATTTTGTATTCAATTTCTTTATATTTCTTTGCAAATAAAATATATATAATACCTAAAAAAAAAAAGTTGTATCTCTGCTGTTCATTTTGACGCGTTGCGCAGTTTCAAGAATACAACTTTTCAACTATTGTTTTGAAAGCACTTTAATTTGATTAAATTAAATGTGACGTCGGGGATTACGACTAAAGTTGAAAAAACTGTCGAACTTTTGGGTTTTATATATGTATGCATGTGTGTTTGTGTGTGAAAAGGAAAATTTATTTCATTTATTTAGATGGCTACGAATATAATTGGATTTTGGGCATTAAAATAAAAAATGTATTCGCTTCTCTATATATAGAGTGCTTAAAAAATATGCAGCATCGGCAAAATCAATGTTAAAAACTTTTCTATTGATAAGGACAAAGCGAAGAATAACAAGAGCCAGCCACAGCTTGTGCATAGTATATGAAGTTTTTTATGATGGAATCAATATGAATGCGTATGGTTGAATGTTATGCAAATATTTGCAGGGGCAACGACAAATAATTGAGAGAGAACTAAAGTTGGAACACGAAAAAATGAAAAAGTTTGGGGCAGCAGCTTTATATAGATGTATATACATTATATATGTGTGCATCTGTCTGATGAGAGGCGACAATGCGATTGCGTGGCTCATCTAAAATGATTGCAGTCAGTTGTTTCGCACATCAAGTGCGCATTGAATTTAAGGCCTGGCATCAATTTGTTGACAGACTTTTTGCTCGTTTATCTCTGATATATATGTATATATAAATAAATATATATATTTTGCATTTTCTGTCGCACTTATTATAATGTTTGCCTTGTGGCACAACAAATTGCGCGTTAATGTGTTTTTGTTGCTTCATCATTTGATTAGAGCGTCAAATTGAATGTTGATATTGAATTTAAAGCTGAGCCTGCGGCGCGACTAACAACACCTTGCCCTCACCTAGATAGACCTTGTATATATACATATATATTGTCTTTACCTTTTATTGATTTTTAAATGTGATTTTCGTTTTTCGGCCTGGGTGCGAGCAGCTAGCTGCTCACATTTCTATTAGCAGCGCCCAGATTTGATTACAAAACTTGATTAAATTTCCACTTTGAACGAGATATTTTTTCCTTAAAGCAAATTTTTGTTGCGTTGAGTTTCGGGACTCGAAATCAAAGCGTGCACCTATGAAATACCTGGCATAACAATGATGCCGCTTTTGTTGTTCGCACAAAAGCCGACGCAATACAAAGACCTTACATCCTTACGGCCTGGTCAACAAACGAGCGCTCCAAAACCGATTTGTGCTCAAAGGCGGCTGCTGCTCCTGTTGCCGTTGCGTTGGACCAAAATCCAATTGAGTAACATTTCGCCAACGTGCTGGATGGTTGGGTCTTGACAGCCACATGGCATCGCTATACGATCAGGTCCATCATGTTGCTGCTGCTGCTGTTGCTGCTGGACCATTAAGCAGGCGCACGACTGAACTGCAAAGGTTATAAAACAAAAGCGCGCATCCTACTTAAAATTATCTTCAAGTATTTTGGTATTTTTGCGTTAAGTGCTTCGATGCGTTGATTGCCTCACGAGCAATTCACATTGATTGTGGCTCATAAAAACTCTGAGTGCTTTTAGAGTTGAGAAACTAAAAGCAGTTCAGACGCGCAGCGCACATAATTATGGTAGATAAAAGTCAAACAGTGAAATTATTTAATGGCAACTGCATGGAAAATGGAAAATGCACTTCAATTTACAAGTGTGAGGTCAGCTTTAGCACTATATATATGTGTGTGTTGAAAAAATTATATATATGAGCCAGAGGTCAGCTATAGTCGCTGTCAATTATAATAAAAACCAAATGCCAAATGCACGTAACATTAATTTAGTGGCAAAAGAAAATTAAGGATCTACACAATTTATCTAATTAAAATTGTCGCATCTAATGAATACTTAGTTTTAATAATTAAATGAAAATGTAATTTGCAAATATACTTTTTTATAAAAAATAGATAATAATATTATTATGATGTACCTATCACCTTAAAAGTATTTTTCATCATTGCACGTCTCATATTTCTATGTATTTACACTCGTGTACCTCTTTTTAGATTTTGAAATGCTCTTAAGGCTCATTTGTCATTTTTATTATTCGCTGAAGCCAATCGACTGCGTTTTATTACAAAGAGTTTTGGTTTGTTGGATAATGCGTAGGCTGTCGGATCTTATGCACTCTACCTATTTACGTCAAGTGCAGACGCTTCTCAATCCTGGCACGAGGCCAAAGTGGCTTGTGGCTTGTAATTGGAATGCCTAGAAAAATTATTTCATGTTCATGTTTCAAATATTTTAGGGTATAATAAAATTAAAAACATATAATAATTTATATATAAAAAATAAAATATATATAATAAAAAATAACATTTTTAATAAATAATATATAAATTAAAAATATTTATTCATTAAAAATAGTTTAATTCTCGATTTAAATAAATATGTAGAGAATTTGCAAGCCTTGCAAAATATAAACATTTTCAGCCCATAAATATTTTATATAAATATATATATATATATTTTTAATAATTTTATTTTTTATTTAATAAATTTTATTTTTTTATAGTTATAAAAAAAACTTAAAAACTATGCATATTTTTGAATACGTCATATAATTCATAACATATAAATTAATTATATATTCATAATAAATATTTTAATTCTTGATTTAAATAATTTAATTTTTTATTTTTAAATAAAATTAAAAATTACCAATATTTTAAAATATTGTATATTATATAGTAAATTTTATTGAAAACAATTTTAATTTTTTATTTAAACTAATATTTTTTTATCCCCTGCATTCTACTCTGATCAAAGCAATGTCTGGCCATTCTCACTTGGTTCATGACATCAAAAAGCCAGCCATTGAGTTTACACCTCTCCCTCTCTGTGTTTTCATTCTCATTCATTCCTAAATGCCATCTCTTTGTCGCTTTATATGAAATAAATGCTTTATCAGCTATCCATCAACGAAATTGAATCGTTTTAGCTAAACTGTTGCATTTTGTGTAATGTAATGTGATCAAGCATTTGCAGCTCGTGTCATTGCACTGGCTATAAATGTTTGTTGACATTTTCTGCTACTTTTTGGGAAGTTGGCTAAGTTGGCTAAGTTGGCTAAGCTGCGCTGCACGAGGCCAAACATCAAAGTCGCCTCGGGTTCAATTGCTGCTGCTGAACTTTGGCATTGTTTGGCCCCGAGAGGAATGTGTCAAAAGTGAACATTCAAGACAATTCGCAGCATGCGTGAGCTATTGCCCCTGGCCTAGAGTGTTTGCCATAGCTAAAAGCGCGTTAGTTGCCGCCGAAATTGTGTGAGAATTGTGTATTGAAGAGCAGCTGCAAATGACGTGTCTTCTGCCGCGTTCAATGGCCGAGTGGAATGAACTTAACTAAACGTCAGCGAATTTCCGTCTGGCCCAGGTCAGAGTTGATTGTATGCAGCCGCAGCGGCAGTGGCACGTCGTTGTGTGGCTGCACGAACTGGCTGGTGGCATAACAGAATGGTCACCACTGAGCAGAGTGCGCCTGTTCGCCCGTTCGCCCACGCGGGTCTCATTTATTCCGGCATGCCACGCTTTATCTGTGCGTCCATTAACCTTGGCCTGCATACGCCAGTGGCGTGGAGCCCCCCCCCAGAGCTTTGAGCTCTGCTCCTACTGCTGCTGTTGCTTTTTGTGTGCTCATAATTTTACTAACTAGCTGCCAAACAAAGCAGCATCAGGTTTGCATTCAAATGAACGACTCCTAAAGCTTTAATTACTTAAAACCCGACCTAGACAAATGAACAGAGAATCTGAAGACCGAGGGCAGTCAAGTGTTTGAGCAAAGTCTGCTTGAATGTCTTGCTGTTTGCCAGGCACTCGGCACATTTTGTGAGTTATGGTCTGAAGCTGAAGCAATTTACATGCAAAACTTGAGATACAAGCTACTTGCAGCTGTAAGATAGTTCTATATGTATATACATACTATATATGTATATTATGGCTTGCAGCTGGCTGCATTACAATTGCATTCAAGTTCCGTCATGTTGTCAGTTGCAACGCAATTTCCATCGTTGCATATGCTATATTTTCTAGCATTTATAGAAAATATTAAGTAAATTTTGCCATTTTATCACATATAATAACTTTCATATATTCAATTTAAAATTCTTAATAACTCAGTTAAAGACTCTGGAATAGTCATAGCTAAGCTAAAGCTGTTAGCCTAAGCCTTAGCGTAGAGTTGAGCTGAGTTTGATTGTGCAATTCATTAAAGCCATAAATGTTATCTTCAACTTTAACTAGTCTTTAATGCTGTTAAAAGCAGCTTGCACTGGAATCAAAACTTTTCCGGATTAATCCGCATGGCCCAGAGCAGCTGACAGCAAGTGCGATTGGCAGTTCATTTACAATGCAATTGCAGCTTTTATTGCCGTGTCAAGAGACAGAGAGCGAGAGAGTGACTGAGTGAGAGAGTGAGAGAGTGAGAGAGTGAGAGTGCAAAGACTATATACTGACAATTTAATATCTACTTGCCTGGCACACACGTTGCACGCACTGCTTAATGGAAAATGCCATGAGAGACTGTTGTGGCAAATGGCGAAGCAACAGAATAGCTGCCATTGGCAACGACGCTGTCACTTTATGCTCCATTTAATGTGATCAGTAAGCACATCAAGTTGCCAAGTGCAGCCTTCATCAGCTCAATTGTCATTTTTATCTCTTCAGAATATACTAATTTGTTAAGCACAGAATGCGCTTTGCATTCGCTAAGAGGCTTTTCGAATTGTATCTGAATATAAAATAATTTTTACATTTTAACATTTTCTTCTTATCTTTTTCTTTGTCTTTGCAGAGTGCGCGTAGAGTACTATGTGAATGAAAACACATTCAAAGAAAGACTGCAACTCTATTTCATTAAGAATCAGCGTTCAAGTAAGTATTTAAAATTGAAATGAAAAAGTTTTTGTTTGATAGGTGGGCAGAGATAGCAAGGAATATATTGAGCATCTTTTTTTGAGGCTAGCTAATTTGGCTTACTACGTGATTAGCTTGGTAATTTAGTGCTGCTACAGTAAAACTACACTAAGCAAAACTTTTTACTTTAGATTAAATTCAGAACTGTTTTCGTGTACTCAAAAAAATTGGAGAAAATTTAATATTAATTTAATGTTATTTTTTATTTATTTTTTATTAATTTTTTTTTTTAATATAAAAATTTTTTTTAAAAATTGTATATATTATGAAAGAATTAAAAATATATTTATTTACAAAAAGAAAAATAAATAAATAAAAAAATAAAATTAAAAAAAAAAAAAAAAAAATCAAAAGTATATTTATTATGAAGAAATATATATATTTTTTTTTATTTTTTATGCATATATATACAATTTTTTTTTAAAGAATAAAACAATGCATGTATAGGTAATGCATATTTTTATTCTTTTTATATAGTTATTGCATATTTTTATTTTATATATATTAACTTAAAGTTGATTTAAATTCAAAAATATGTTTTACAGTAAGTCTTTGCTCCAGTGAAAACTTTTGTCCTCTTTGTCTCTTCGTAAGTCAAAAGGCTCAAGCCTTTCTCATATTAAATATTTACACAATCCCACATATCTTCAGTTCACCTGAGTCCACTTAAACGAGTGAGCACTGTAGTCAATTTTCGGCCAGACAGCCTGACATAGAATTCACGAATGTAAATAAACTTATGGGAAAGCGATTAAAGTTTTCGTAGGCCGCACAAACAATTAAATCAATTGGAAAAACAGCCGCAAGAAGCAGCAGCAGCAAAAGTAAAAGCAACAAAAACAACATCAAAAAGGCGAATGGAATTGCCTATGTAGTGGCAGACGCAATATACTTGAGTAAATATTGATTTGGTTAGGAAATAATTGTACAGGTAAACAGGTTCGGGGCCAGGTAAATAGGTAGATTGGTAAACAGTCAAAAAGTTGGCAGTTGGGTTTATTTGGCTTGTTGTTCTCTCTCTCTCTCTCTCTCCCTCTCTCTCTCTATCTCGCCCACTTGGCTGACCAGCTCGTGCTATTTAGGCATTTGACCCAAATTTCGTTAAATATTTTTGTGTGTTTCTATTTTTGTGCTACTTTCTCTTTCAAGGCTTACGCATACGAATTGCCGATTTATTCCTTAAGTTACTGTCGTGTGTTCTCTACATAATACGTGTGATATTGGATAAAAATCCAACATTTATAACATGGTAAGCCACTGGCCAGCAGCAAAATAATAACTCCGATTTATTGTACACCATTTGTTCAACGTTTTTTTTTTTTATGTTTTTCACGTGTGTGTGTTAGCTATGGCTGCGAAGTGGCCAATAAGACAGAGTTTATCATCTCTGCCAAGCTGACGGAGGAGGAGTTCCAGGAGAATCCAATTATTAACTGGGATGCAATACTCTGGGTGAATCGACCCACTGTTCTCTGGGTGCTACAATTACTTCTAGCCATGGTGTCGTTAACTCAATCTTTGGTTCTAACATATCTAGGCTATAAGGTGGGTTGAATAAAATAAGAAGAATAATCTTATTTTATTTATCTTTCTTTTATCTTTTTATTTATTTATTTATCTTTTCATTAACTTGGCATTTTCTTAAAAAAAATCTATTCACAGGGCAACATATGGCAGCAAATACTATCATTTCACTTTATACTAGAATTAGTAACGACAATACCCTTTGCACTAACGGTAAGTACACTTAGCACAGATGAATCGAAAGTTAATTGTGTTATTTATTTAATGATTATACATTTTTGTTTCCCCTATTTTGCCAACCTTTCAGATTGTGCATCCGCCGCTGCGCAATCTCTTCATACCAATATTTTTAAATTGTTGGCTGGCCAAACGTTCGCTGGAGAACATGTTTGTAAGTGTGTGTGTGTGCATGTGTGTGTTTGTGTGTGTGTAAACTAACTTTAATACCCAATTTATATTTTTTATTTTCACAGAACGATTTGCATCGCGCCATGCAAAAATCGCAATCGGCTTTGTCGCAGCAGTTGACCATTTTGTCGGCCACATTGTTGTGTCTAGTGTTCACCAGGTAAACTATAACAAATTCACTTACTTTCTCACTTTAACATGCCATTTCTTTCCCATTCTCTCTCGCTCTCTTTTAGTGTTTGTGGTATACAGCACTTTCAGCGCGCAGGGCATCGCCATTTGAATCTATTCCAGAGCACCTACTATGTGGTTGTGACCTTTTCCACAGTGGGCTACGGTGATTTTGTGCCGGACATTTGGCCATCGCAACTGTATATGGTCATCATGATTTGTGTGGCACTGATTGTGTTGCCCACGCAGGTGAGTAAATGCATTTAATGCCCGACTGCGCTCAACTGCTTTAACAAGACGGAGACGAAAGACTTTGCTGCGACTTATCTGAACTGCCACAGACTCTCTTTTTCTTCTTTTTTGTATGCCGATATTTATATACATCGTGTAGATAGACGAACAGACACAGTTTTAAGCTGCTTAGCTGGCATGTTGACCGAGTTCAGTCCATCAATCAAATTGGCTATTAACAGATGAGTCGATGGCGCCTACTGGTCATCAATCTGTCTAAATATATATACAGATATGAGTCATGGTCTGCACTTGCCTTACGGGTCAAAACAATTAACGAATAATTGTTTGCTGAATCTAAACAGTTGTAGAACTGACTGCCTGACTAACGAACGGACGGACTCTGTGTGTGTGTCGGCCAAACAAAAAAACAAGAGCATCAATCAAAATACTTTTTCGTAGCATACTTTTTGGGGCACTGGCTGCAGGCACTTCTGTCAAACAAACTGCATGTCAATATGCCCGACGCGCTCCAACAATTTATGACCAGCTATAACAATAGCAAAAAGCAGCAGCAACAACAACATTGTGACCAAAATGTTGCCAGTGGGTGGAGTTGAGTGAATGCGTTGAGTGTGTTTTCTGTGTTGTGTATTGTGTATGGTTCGCCTGCGAAGCACTTAAATTTTATTGAAAATATTAGTGCTGCAATTGAGACTGCAATCGAGTTAAACAAAAAACGCTCTCCCTGTCGCTGTCAATATTGTATGTCAGCAATCTATCAAACTATAGATAACTGTACAACATACTATATACATACATCAAGAGGGTAGACCATATCAAGTAAAGTTTGTGAAGATGTACATGTGTATGTGTGTGTGTAGGTTTAAAGTGCAGAACGTCATCAGATAGCTTTAATAGCTATTGAAGTTAGTCTGATAATAAAGGCTGATAGGAACTAATTATATTTTTTGTATATATTTTCTTTTTGAATTTAGAAATAATGTTTATTAATTATTTTTTTTACGTTAACAACATTTTAATTAAAAGATATAAATATAAAAAATTGAAAAAATTAATATAGAAATATATAAAATAAATAATAAATAAATATAAAATGAATGTACAAATAAATAAAAAAAAAAAAAAAAAAAAATATAAATAAATAAAAAAGAAATCAAATAAATAAGGAAATTACTCTTCCTCCTTCACAGAAATACATTATTTGTATAATTTCATTAGCATATTTATTATTTTAAAAATGAATTTTGGAATTTTTTAATACTTTATATTTCAATGAAGTAAATTTGAATATGTATTTATAATTAATTTTACTACAAATTTACTTTTATATATTTTAAATTTTTTTTATAAATAAAGATATGTATATCAATATTTATTTATTTTTTTATTATTCAAGTTTAGTTTAAACTACAAATTAGTATTATATTTTTATTTATATGAAGTGTGCATTTTATTTTTATTTATTTTTATTTTTTTAACTATTTAATATATGCAGGAAGACATTTATATCATTTAATCATAGTATCTTAAGTATAATAATATATTTATACAACTCCACGCTTAAGTAGCTGAAAACACAAATATTTTTGTATTTTCTGAGTAGTCACCCGAGGCCAAGGCTACGAGAATGTCAAAACTGTTTGTCATGCACACACAAGAATAAACAAAAGACAATAACAGCATTCTTATTCCTCTTAAAATTATAATAAGATTGTCGGTTGATATTCATATCGGCATTGTGTTTTCATTTTGTTTTTTTTTTTATTCACTTCATTGCAGTTTGAGCAATTGGCCTTCACCTGGATGGAAAGACAGAAACTGGGTGGCAGTTACTCCTCGCATCGGGCGCAGAGCGAAAAGCATGTGGTTGTCTGTTCGACCACGCTGCACGCGGATACGATAATGGATTTTCTGAACGAGTTCTATGCGCATCCATTGCTGCAAGATTTTTATGTGGTGCTGCTCAGTCCGATGGAGCTGGACACAACGATGCGTATGATATTGCAGGTGCCGATTTGGGCGCAGCGCGTCATCTACATTCAGGTGGGTTAAATATTTGACAAACTGTGATTCGATTTCAAATGTCAAATGACATTTTGACATACGCACAGGGCTCCTGCCTGAAGGATGGCGACTTGGCTCGTGCGCGCATGAACGAGGCTGAAGCGTGCTTCATATTGGCAGCTCGCAACTATGCGGACAAAACGGCTGCCGATGAGCATACCATACTACGCTCCTGGGCTGTCAAGGACTTTGCGCCGAATGTGCCGCAATATGTGCAGATATTCAGGTGAGTTACACCTGCACCTGTTGTGTGTGTGTGTGTGTGTGTTGGGTCGGCACTTTATCACGCCTCAGTTAATTCGATTTCTTTCACTGTTTGAGCGCTGTGCGTGCCACACAACCAATGCCGCCAATATATAAAGCCAACTACACATATTTACATTCATCTTTTGCTTTCTTTTTGCTACATATAAATATATTTCTGTGCGACGCATATCCTGCGGAAATACGCTGTGGCCAGGCCGGAGCACAAGCTGCATGTGAAATTCGCCGAGCACGTGGTCTGCGAGGATGAGTTCAAGTACGCCCTGTTGGCCAACAATTGCACCTGCCCCGGCGCCAGCACGCTAGTCACTCTGCTGTTGCACACATCCCGAGGACAGTACGTAAAAAAAAAAGATTTTGTTATACTTAATATATTCATATATACATATACCGTGTAACTGTTACCCGGTCAACTGTTAATGGCCAGCAAACACTAGCAAAAAGAGGGGAAAAAAATAACATTTAGCTGCTCTGCGTCGGCAGCTTTGCCGCCTTGATGCGTGTCACCTGTGTCATCCAGCATTTCTGATATCGCTTAGTATGAGCTGTGAGCACTTAGGCACTCAAGCGACCAAATTACTTAATCAACAGAAAAGGGCAAAGATAAGCTTTAAAGCTTGCCATTTGCTTTAGCTCATTTTATTTTAAATTCTAGTTTTTGTAGCCTTTGATATCAGTAACGCGGCAGCTCTGCTCTAGAGGCAACCCATGTATTTTATATTTTAATGGCCTTTTCAGTATATTTATTTAGTTTTCTAATTTTATATGGCAATTTACATAACTTAAAGCTTAAATACACTTTTGCTTTCAATATACAAATATGATTTGTTTTGAGAAATTGTATTTTTATTTTATATTTACAATAATTTAATTTTGAATATTTTAAAATATTTTTGATTTTAAAATAAGCTTTTTTATATAATATTTATTTTTTATTAAATTATAAAAATATTATTTAATAGCTAAACCCCTTGAAATGCTCTCAGCGCATTCCTTCACGTAATTTCTACTTGAAATTTAAGCTAAAAATCTACTTTAATTATTACTTGAGAGCATTTAAGTAAGCGTTGCCCGCACAACCATTTACTGCATTAAATATCAAACTGGCACAAGAACGGACGCGTTTATAAAAAGGAAATATGCGCAAATCGCGTCAATTTGAAGTGCGAGTTTTAATTAAATTTAATGCGCAATTGTTTCTGGCAGCGAAACTGTGTTTTATGCAAATGCTAGACGCGCGGCAAGTGCGTAAATTAAAAATAAAAAAAAATAAAAAAAATAAAATAAAAGCAAATAAAGATTAAATTAAATTAAATGAATGAAATAATGGAAAATTCTCTCGGGTTGTCTGCGGCTACAACACGCAAGCCAGATTAATCATACGCCGCGTAAAACTTGACGCATTAGTTAACTAAAGAATTCTAATGAGTCTCTTCAACCCATCACACAATTGTGGGCGGTGGGCGTAACGTCTGGCATGACGTCGGTTTTAACATATTTGTGGGCAGACGCAAGAGAATCCACACAATTGAAACTTAAAACCTGAAAACTTAATTCACCTTTTTGGCTTGCAGTCATTTAACTTGTCTTTAACTTCTATCCCCCCCATAGGGAAGGCCAACAGTCGCCAGAGGAATGGCATCGTCTCTATGGCAAATGTTCCGGCAACGAGATTTATCACATTGTGCTGGGCGACAGTCGATTCTTTGGCGAGTACGAGGGCAAAAGTTTTACCTATGCCAGCTTTCATTCGCATCGCAAGTAAGTGTAGATACCTCAAAATGCTTTTTAGTTAACAAAACTGAATTGACGTTTGAATGGAGCGAAATGGTGAGGGGACCGGGCGTTGACTGCGTCTTGGGCACAAATAAATGCCAACTTGAACGCCTCTTTATCTCGTCTTTCATATTTATTTAGACGTAGTCCATTCAAATACAAATTTATGTAAAATTCCCAAAAAAAAAGAACTGCTAAACATATATATATTTTTTTTTCTTATACATTTATTTATGCACATAATGATATGTTAGGTATGGCGTTGCTTTGGTGGGCGTGCGTCCGGCTGAGCTGCCAGAATTCTATGAGGATACCATACTGCTGAACCCAGGGCCCAGACACATTATGAAAAAGGATGACACGTGCTATTATATGAGCATTACCAAGGAGGAGAATTCGGCATTTGTCGTTAATCAAAATCAAACTACGGATACAACAGCGGCAGGCGGCAAGGATGGCGGTGGTGCTGGCAGCAGTGGTGCCGCTGCCGCTGGCACCCACCACTCACATATAGCAACTGGTGGGTACAATGCGGCACATGAATGCCAAATGAGTGTGTGAGTGTATGAGTGTGTGTGTGTGTGTGTGTGTGTGTGTGTGTGTCATCAAAAGAATTATAAACTATCAAAAAGGCGAAACACACACGTTTGAATGACTTTGAATGTTGCCCAAATGAAAAATACATCAAAACTTATCAAATATATATACTCGTATATATAAATATATTTATATTTCATTTCTATTTATAATTTAGCAACAAGTTTTTATTTATGTTGAGGCTGCCTTCGTTTGTGTTCGTTATCGGCAAAGTTTCTAATTTATTTGTCTGTCTACAAGTAATTTGTTTTCCTTAATTTTATCTCGTTGCGGTTGTCAATTTGTCTGACTTAAGAAATATGAAATAAAAATTTGAAAAAAATATATATAAAACAGCAAACCCAAACTGAAACAAAACGCTTTAAATGTGTGTCTGCGCGTGCCCGTCTCTAATTAATATCATTTATTTCTGTCTTGAAAGTTGACGTTTTTCATTTGTTCATTAATTAATTATCTTGCGCTCTCAAAGTTCGTTTCAAAAGCTAACACAACAAAAATAGATTCAACAAACAAAAAAACAAAACAAGAAAATTTTAAATTGAATATAAAAAAAAATAATAATAATAAAACTTCACCGCTTTGTTATGTTTGTTCTCTGGCCTTTCTAAGAACGTCTATAACTTCTCTCTTATATACATTTATTATTTTTTTTTTACGACTTTGCTACTTTAATTGCCTTGCGGCTCTACTCAAACTCTATTTATATTACTCTTGTTTCGAGCTTAGAAAATATATACATAGCAAAAAAAAAAAAATACAAAATAAAGTTTATTGTGTTTAGCTAGCTAGCAATATATTTATAAAAAGATTTTTTAGTCACTCCCAAATGTTTTGCAAATATTGAAAAATATAAATTTTTAAAAATAAAAAGAAAAATAAAAATTAATAAATAAAAATAAATATAAAAAATTTAATATAAATATAAAATTAAATATATGAATAAAATCTTGAGATTTTAAAAAATTGAATCAAAATAATATTACAATGTTACTAATAAAATAATATTTTCTTTTAATTAAAAAAAAATAAATAAATAGAAGAGATAAAATTAAAATTAAAAAAAGTTCCATTTTCATAAAAAAAAAAGTAGTAAATAAATAAAAACAGATTAAATTAAATGTTAAAAAATTTTGTTTTCATTAAACTAACGTTACAATAGAACATTAAAATAAAATTTAGTAAAACTAAAATGTAGTTGGACTTCAATTCAAGTCTTGCAAAAAGTCAAAGTATTCTTGGAAAATTAAATTTAAAAAAAAAAAAAACATATTATAATGAAACTTAATATGAAAAATGTTAATAAAACAGTTTTTTGATCAAGTATTTAAAAAAACTTAAAAATGGAACTTAAATGAAAATCGAAATAGTTTGGGAACTGGCTAAGAATACTCAAATATTTTCACATAAACTAGTTGATATGAAACACTAGAGAACTGCGGAATGAAGTAAACAGAGCTCTAAATTGCAGCAAGAAAAAATATATTCAAAATATATAATAAAACAAGCTCTCAATTAAATAGTGGAGTCTTGCTCAGATAGACTAGAAACTAAGACTATCATCGATCGAGTCATAATTTAAGGTCTTAGCAACTCTGGACTTGCTATAGCTGAGAAAAAACTATACCCTAAATACACCTACTCAACACACACACACACATGCACGCACTGATCACTCCCCACACTACCAAACACAAACACCACATATTATTACAATATATATATACTATAATACCATATATCGTATAATGTATGTGTAGCGAATACAACAACAACAACAACAAAACAATCAACAACAACAACAAGAACAATACCAACAACAATTAGCACGACTCTCACATCATCAACATTATTATCAGCATCAGCATCAACAACAACAACAACAATACCAACAGCAACAGCAATCGCTTTGAATCAAGCGACGATTGCACCCGTGCCGTCTGTTTGTGTTCGTGTGCCCCATAGTCCCACCTATGAGTCTGGTGCCGGCACGCCCCTAATTGAGAGGCAACAACACTTGCAACCGTTGTATCCGTATCCGCCACCGTCACCGTCACCGTCACCATCTACGCAACCGGATCCGCAAATGCAACAAACTAAAATGTGACAGTGGATTATACAACACTATTGGCGATGAGTGTGGAATCCAAAAAGAAAATCCAAAAAAAAAACAAAAAAAAAAAAGAAAACCTCCAATTGAACAACTCCAAAAGTTTTTATATAATTCAAACCGAAAAAAAAATGAAGCAAAATCCAAAACAATTAAATAATTAACACCTTTATACACCTTTACATATCAGTACTACTTTACCTCTCGTTCTTTCTCTCTCTCACTCTCTCTCTGTCTCTCTTTATATATATACATATTTAACACTCTTTGTATTGCCTTCTCTTTATCTATATATGCTATATGTTTTATTTTTGTTTAGAGCTTAAGTTTTGCCTAGCGCCTGTAAATGCCTTTAGACCCATTTGTAAGCCCGCCCGACAGCCCGACAACCAATTTATGCTATTTGAAAGCCATTAGCGACAGGTGTCACAATCCCCATCCACCTACACACACACACACACACACACACACACGCATACACTTGCTACATACACTCACACACATCCGCTGAAGCAATTTAATGTTACTTCCGCGCTGCTATTTTTGTCTTTTGCTTCATTTTGCTTTTAGCACTTGTTGTTTCCTTCGACGTATTTTGTTGCATGTCTCATATTGTGAACCCCTTTTAAATGTTTTTGTCTCTCTCTCTCTATATTATTTATTGATTTTTATTGCTAGTTGATATTGTTCTTCGACTCCTGTCAATTGTAAATTATATGCAGCGCACACGCAACAATTTGTTGGCGCACATCGCGTATACGCAACGTTGTGCACATTGGCCCACATCCGTCTGTCTGTGGCAGCGGCAACTGTTGCGTGTCTGCTCAAGGCAAGGAAATATTTCTATCAAGATCTAAACGTGTATTTGTGCTTGTAATTTATGTGGCTGCTGTTGCCTTTCGTCTTAATTAAAGCGTGGTAACAGACCTCAGCAAATGAGGCAGACTCGTCATTAGGCATCAGACCAACTTGTGTCTAGGACTGTGCTGTGAAAGCAACGTAATTCAGTTCCAACTACACACGTTAACTGTAAGTCAATACTTTGCGGCCAAAAACTTGACAGGACTCAATTGCCAATGACATTGACTGAATGCTGAGTGAGGGATTCGAAGGAGATTATTATAAGAGCTTCATAGAATTATAGCACATTATTATGACTTCTTTTCAAATTTATATTCAAATGTATTAAAAGTCTTTTTTTTTTTATGTATTTCGTGCATTTTTTTAGTATAAAAAGTATACTACTATTTTATTACTACTATTTAGCTACTACTACTACTTTTTAACTTGTCCATTAATGAAAAGCTTATTAAAGCTCTTTCGTAGTCAGCAAACAAAAACTTCCCTGTTAAGCTAAAAAGCATTTGGAAGGTTTTTTAATTCCCAAAGTTTTGTTATATTATTTCATTGACTTTACCAAGATGAACTCCATATTTAGCACTCACTTTTGGCTAATGTCATTGGCTCATCAAATTCTCCTGCTGCTGCTGCTTCTGTTAACTATTTGGTAATGGGCAACTTTGTCAGCAGCACAGTTCTTGGTACTTGAATTGCAAGGACTTTTAATGAGTTCTACACGATTTCTACCTCTGCACGTCTCTCTCTCTCTCTCTGTCTCTCCTCCAACCCACTCTGTTTGTGAGTCGTGTTTGTCGTCGTTTTGCTTCTTCATCCTAGTTGTTTGTTGTTTGGCTAAGCTATTAGTGAATTTTACTTGTAAAGCAAACGACATTTTGTTCAAGTAGCTATAAATTTTGTGCTTAATACTTTGCGTTAATGCACTGCGGTCTAATTGAGCGCACACTGAGTACACTGAGCGAACAATTTTAATAAAAAAAAAAAAAAATCAATTCATTTTAAATTTTACATTCTATAGCCAGCGACACACCGACGGCTGTGATAATATCAGATTCCAGGCAAAATCTAAAGGACACAACGGTGAGCACAACGCAATTCGCGACGGCGGCTACGACGACGACAACAATAACAACAACAACGCTGGCCTTGAGCGGAGCGCCTGGCAGCAGCAGTGGAGCGGCCCAGAATCAGGCGAGCTCCAGCAGCAGCGGCGGTCTGGGTGTCGGCCTCAATGTGGGCACCTCGTTGAGCATAACACCAGCCGCATTGACCACCACGGGCAATCACCTGGACGTGCCCTTTGCCAACAATCCCAATCTGCTCAGTCCCGATGTGCTCAATCAGCGTAGAGGTAATGCAAATACAAAATAATAATAAAAGTAATAAAGAAAAAAAAAAAAAACCGGAGCTCAAATTTGGTCCAAATAACCCTTATGTTTTACGCAATCTGCAGGCAGTCGTCGACCCTCCATATTGCCCGTGCCGGACATGTTTACGTCCTCCTCGTTTAGCATAGCCGGCAACGATGATGGCGAGGAGGGCGATGAGAGCGACGATGAGATTGACGATGAGATGCCTTGGCGTTCGCCCTCAGAGAAAATTGCGTAAGTCTATGAATTTGATTTTACCTCCCTCTCCCTCTCTCTCTCTCTGTCTCTGTGTCTACCACGCCACCTAAGTAACTTTGTTTTCTTTTTCTTTTGATTAACCAATTGATAATTGAGGCACATTTCCTACCAAAAACCTTCCTCTGTATTGATAGCAAACTTATATGTGTGTACACCCCAAAAAAGAACAAAAAAAGAAAATACTAATGCCAATGCAAAGCAAAGTCCCCAATTCACATAGCTAATTACTAGATAAACCCTCGCCCAATTTAGTCTCTCTTACTGTGATGTATGTAAGAACTACTATATCCTCCAATTGGCTGTCAAACATATGTCTACGTTTTTTTTTTTTTGTTTTTTTTTTTTTCTATGTATGTATATAAAACTTGAACAAGCGATATTTTCAGCATTTTTGCATTTCGATATATACAAAAAAATTACAAAATTACATTATATTTAATTGAATATATCTCATTACATCTAGCAATGCTGAAAATATCGCTTTAACCCAGTGCCCCCAATCTATGTGTATGATATATATAGTTATACATAAATATATATATATATGTATATGTGGTCTTAGCTGTTAAAATTGTCCCACCTTAAGCACTCCAAGATAAACACTTAGCCTTAGCTTAGCTTAGACCCTTGTCCTTCATATAAAACGCTGAAAAGAAAAAGAAGAAAAAAAAACAAAACAAAAAACCTGAACTCTCGCAGTTGCTTGGGCGGTCACTTTCCACAATCGCGCACCTATTCGCTCATCATGAGCTCCTCGGAGGATTCGTACCAGCAGCGTGGCAGCGTGAGTGGTGCCAACTGTGGCTATTGCAATCCCAATGCCAATGCCAATGCCAATGCCAATGTCGGCAATGCACCATCAGTGCAGCCGCTGCCAGCGTCGCTGCGCCGGCGCGCCATGAAGAAGAGCTACAGCTGCGACAGCGAATGTGCTCCGTCGTCTAGTCAGCGGTTGGGCTTGGATATGGCCGGTCTGGCCGGTGGTCCGTTGGCATTGTTGGCGGCACGACGTCGCCAGTTGCAGCGCTGCTCCTGCTGCTACAGTTGCTCGCACGAGAGCTGTGGCAGCAGCAGCAGCACCACCAATACCACCACCACAACTGCAACGGCTGCCGGACAGCCGCATTGCCACGCCCAGGCCCAGTGCCCGTTCCAAGCACCGCCGCCGCCACCTCATGGCTTTACCTTTACGTCGAGCAGCTCCGCAGAGACGCGTCGCTTGGCGCGTCCGGTGTGGGCCTCCGACTATTCCGGGTAAGTTGGCGCATTCGAGCGGGCCACAAGACACCTGCAACTCGGGCTGTGCATTTTGGAATGTTCCATTGTTGAAGAGTTGTTATCGTTGCTATTTGCTGTTGCTATTTGCTATTTGCTGTTGCTGTTGCTGTTATTATTGTTGCTATATTGCTGCCGCTTCTTATGCAATGTTTTGTTTGCTTGCAACAGTCGCTAGTTGCTTGCCGCAGGGCAGTTTTTAATGACTTGCAACGTTTACCTTGGACAGAGCGCGTTACGACTTGAGATTTGTTGATGATGCTCTTTCACGTTTTCAGTCTTGTTTAACATATACCCTGTCAGATTCGAGCGTTAGGCACTGCAGCGCAATGCAAGTGAAAAAATAAATGAATAAATTTAAAAATAAAAAAAAATAATAATAATAAATAATATAATATATTTTTTTATTTTTTTATAGTCAGTAAAAGTTTGAGATCAAAGAAAAAATGTATAAATAATTATTTAAAAAAAGTGTTGGATTTTTAATTAAATTTTTAAAATGTTTCCTAATTTGTATTTCAACATTTTGCATAAACATTTTTTTCATTTACGAAAATTAATAAAAATAATTTCTACACCAATAGAAAATCCCTTTTAGTATTAAGAGCTCTATTTGATTATTAATATATATTTGCCTCTGAGCAACTTTTGCATAGTTTAACTGATCAACATTTTCCTTTACCTTACCATGATTACAGCGCATTTATATAGTCGTTTGCTGCGACTATTCTATGCCAACAATTAACTGTACCATATTCTTGTTGTTGTTGTTATTGTTGTTGATGTTTCTGCTTACGCCTCAGCTTCCTTTATATTGAGCTTTTTCTTTTTTTTTTTTTTTTTGTTCTATTTTCATTCTTTGCTTTTACGCCGAGTTGCATCTTTGTCGTTTGTCGTTTGCATTCATACAAAAGTTGTTCTTTGGACGCAACTTGTTGTTGTTGTCGTTGTTGTTGTTGTTCATTTACAGAGCTGCTGGGCCAAGGGCAATGTTGTAGTCAGTCGCGATAAGAGCCACTGTTGTGGGTCAGTCTTCGACTCAAATAAGTTAGCCAGTTGTAGCAGCTGTTCGTTGGGCCACATTAATTGCATGTTAAGGGGAAAATTTTTGTGAAAATCATCATCTATTCAGATTGAAGCGATACATTGCCATGTAGTGTAGTTAGATGAAAATTGTGTTTTCCTATTTCGTTTTTCTATGCCGCCTGCTCATAACCTGCACTTGATAACAATGAGAAATGCTTTACCTTTTACCTCTTTTCATTTTGTTGTTGTTTAAGACAAAATTTGATAAAAAAAAATATCCATTTGTTCATCTATGTTCATTTTCACAACTGCAACGCTTAACTTGTCTACATTGCAGCATTGTCAAAGGTTTTCCACCCGTCTCGCCATTTATCGGTGTCAGCCCAACGCTTTGCTACCTGCTCAAAGAGAAGAAGCCGCTCTGCTGCCTGCAGCTGGCACAGGTGAGAAAGTTTTACAGATAAATATTATGAAATATTGCCTCAACTGTCGCTTTCTAGGTCTGTGAGCACTGCAGCTATCGCAATGCCAAAGAGTATCAATGGCAGAACAAGACCATCATTCTGGCTGCTGATTACGCCTCGAATGGCATTTACAACTTTATCATTCCATTGCGTGCTCATTTCCGTTCCAAGACCTCACTGAATCCCATTATATTGCTACTCGAGCGCAGACCCGATGTCGCCTTTCTGGATGCACTCTCATACTTTCCATTGGTGAGTTGCCTGAGCGCTACTCGGTTTAGATAGAGTTCTCTTAATTTGGAGTTTCTTTGCAATAGGTTTACTGGATGCTTGGCTCAATTGATTGCCTCGATGATCTGCTGCGCGCTGGCATTACGCTTGCCGAGAGCGTTGTGGTGGTCAACAAGGAGCTCTCCAACTCCGCCGAGGAAGATTCACTCTCCGATTGTAATACGATAGTTGCTGTGCAAAATATGTTCAAGTAGGCAGTTGATTTAAAAAGAGCTAATTAAATTTGTTATTTAAATTCTTTGCACTCTCCTCTCAGATTCTTTCCCAGCATTAAGAGCATCACGGAGCTGTCGCAGAGCTCCAACATGCGCTTCATGCAGTTCCGAGCGCATGATAAGTACGCGCTGCATCTGAGCAAAATGGAAAAGGTCGGTAACAATGTGGGCCCCGGGGCGGTATTTATTCGTTGCAGTTTTCATTGGTTAATTTGTCGCTCACTTTATTGCAGCGCGAGAAGGAGCGCGGTTCGCATATCTCATACATGTTTCGTCTGCCCTTTGCCGCCGGTGCGGTCTTCAGTGCCTCCATGCTGGACACGCTGCTCTATCAGGCATTTGTCAAGGATTATGTGATTACGTTTGTACGCCTCCTGCTGGGCATTGATCAGGCGCCAGGCAGTGGATTTTTGACATCGGTAAAATAATAAAAGATAAATTTTAAAGTGAATTAATAAAAAAAGAACAATTAAAAAAATAAAAATAATATAAATAAAAAATAAAAATAGATAATATAAATAAAAAATAAAAATAATAATAATAATCGAATAATGAAAAATACAATAAATAAAAAAAGTTAAACATTCAAAGCAAATAATATATATTACAAATAAAAGAAAACAAAATAAATAAATATAAAAATAAAAAAAATAAATAAATATGAAAAAAAAAAATAAAAAGACTAAAAATACAAAATAAATCATGTAAAAAAAATTATAATAAAACAAAAATTTAAAATTTAAATTTAAAAAAATATAATAAAAAAATTACAATAAAAAATAAAAAAATTAATATAAATAAAGAAACAAAAATATAATTATAAAATTATAAAAAAAAAAGATTCACATATAAAATTACTTAAAAATATGAAACCAAAGTCATTCTCTCTTACTCACTCGCTTCCCCTCCCTCTCTCTCCTACAGATGCGCATTACAAAAGATGACATGTGGATACGCACCTATGGTCGTTTATATCAGAAACTCTGCTCTACCACCTGCGAAATACCAATTGGTATCTATCGCACACAGGACACCTCAAATGCGGATACTTCACATGTGAGTAACTCGCCGGTCGAGAGATGGGGACCCTTCTCCGCCTTCAGCAGGCATTGTGTGCGCTTGCGTCCATCGGTGAGTCCAAAACAAATGCAGAAAAAAACCACAAAAGAGAAAAAAAAAGAAAATAAAGAAAAACAATCTAAGAATTCGAACAAAGTTTACTTTCAACCTTTTGGGCCCCTTTTGCCAATTCAATTGGCCGCACCAACTAAACTAACCAAAACTAAAACAACAAAAATTCGTTTTGCCTTCAACTTATCACACAAAAATACACTACTCTCACACAGCCTGTCTCTCTTTCTCTCTCTCTGTCTGTCTCTAACTAACTCTGTCTCTTGCTCACAAATTAGGTATACGAAAAAAAAAGAAAATAAATAAAAATAAATTGACAATGAAATTAATTTGAACTTGATTTAAGTTAGTTTTTGGTTCTTAATATTAATTAGCGGGCATTCGTTTATGTTTCAGTTTCTGTTAATATTGATTTATGTGTTTCGTCCATTGAGTTCATTTTGTTTTTAAATCACACGCTTACGCTTCGATACTAACTGCATTTGAGACAAGTCTGCGCCAATAAAAAAAAAAAAAAAAAAAGAAAATACAAAAAAATTAATATCTAAACTTCATTTGCATATTTTACTCAATATATATATACTATAAATCCTATATCTACTTATGAGTAATCGTATACTCTATACTATACTACTACTACAAAAAAAACTCTCTTTTTCTCAATTATATTACTTGAACTTGTGAACGTAATGGCAAAGCTAAACAGATTTTTAAACAAATTTCAATTAACGTAACTTTTACTCGCTTACCAAAGATCTAGAGTTTTTTTTTTTTTTTTTTCCTCATATATGCTTAGCCAATGAAACCCTTTCGAAAACATAAAGCATAGCGTGCTGATTTAGCATCAATTGTATAACAAATTTCCCCCTTGATTTTGTATATAAACCTTAAAAAACATGAAAAATTTCGTAGTTGATTTTATATTTTTATATATTTTATTCAATCAGCCAGTCGAAAAAAAAAAAAAGTTGCCAAAGTTTTTTCCACCATTTTTAGCTCATCTTTTTGCCAACTCCTTACTCGTATTATAAACACACACATTAGCAAAAAAAAATATATAAAAATACTGAAAGAAAATGAAAACCCCAAGCCAAGAAGGCCGCCCTACTTTTCCTATAAATTTTGCAAAAAAAAAAAAAAAAATTACTCATACGACCCATTTGACATGTGTCTGTCGAAATGTTGAAATGAAAATAAACTAATTTGCGTTTGTATTGGACTTGACCAGCTATTGAAAATACGCACACGCACGCAGTGAGTCACATATATAATTAAAATATAGACTAGTCAAAAAAGGACAATTTAAAAAATACAAACAAAAAATATACTTAAAATATACTGAACATAAAAAAATCAATTTTAAAAACAAAATTAAATAAAATACATTTCTCATACAACTCTCATACATATGCCTGCCTGCCTGCCTCATTAGCCATAGCCATTTTCTATGGCCATTCTTGTGTTTGTTCTATCTGTGTGCTTGCATCGACCTGTATGTGTGTGTGTGTGCGTGTATGTAGTTACATATATAGTAGAGTTAGCTAGGAATTCGCTTGCATGACTCTGTTCTTCTCTCTGCTCGTTGTATTTTTTTCTGTTTTTCATTTCCGTTGTTTTTTTTTTTTATTGCATGCAGACATTTAATTAGCTGATTGCATTTGCTTGTTGTGCGTCCTGCACGCCAGGACAATAGCTGGCCACGAAAAAAAAAGAAAAAATTACGTATAGGCGTTTTAAAACACCTCAACTAAAGCCCGCTTAACCACACTGGGCGTACTGTGGCTGCTGTGTATTTTTGGTATTTCATATATAATTATTATTTTATATGTGGCATTAAGAATTCCACAGCTTCACTTATTACATAATCGTTGCATAGTTATCGATTCAAAATAATGGAGATATCTCTTTTAATTATATTTTTATTTATTTATATGTATTATATTTAATTTCATACAAAATCAAATAGGATTTTAAAAGGCTTTAAACAGAATTAGAGATTGCAATGGGTTTATTTTATTTAATATTGCCAATTATTAGTTCTTACATTGGTTACAATTTTATATTATTGATATTAAATAAAAATTATTCTTTTTTTTTAATCCTTGCAGCTTCTTTATATTTCAATTTCAATTTCAATTATTTTCACTCTTTGTTTTAACTGCGGATATATTTATTTATTTATATACATAAATTAAATAAATCATTTAAATTCTTTTCTAAAATACTAATTTTCTAGTTTTATTTATTTATTTAATTTTTTATATATTTCAAAAGAAATTTTATAATATTAATTATATTGTTTTTCTCATTTATTTAATTGTTTAATGTAAATATTTTTTCCCTATAAACAGAGAAATATTTAGTAATCATAAAGGAAATATTTAATATGAATATTTTATATTTATTTTCATTTATTAATCCTTAATATTTATGAAAACATTTTTTAATACTTAATATTTATAAAACATTTTTTTGTTTTTTTTTATATATATATATTTTTTTTTTTTTGTGCAAAACCAAATTTTTATAGGAGTAAAAATGTTTATTACAATAAATTATTTACTTGTTCTTAAAAAAATAAAAATAAAAAAAATATTTTTAAATTTAAAATTTAATATATATTATTTTAAATAGAAATTCATTAATTATTAGTTGTATTAATTATTAAAATTATATAAATTTCCATTTCAAAACATTTTCGGTACATTTTAGTATTATTAAACAATTATATTATATTAAAGCAATTGCCGTAAGGATATTTAGACTTTATTCAGTTTACTTTACTTTATTCCTAATTCCACCAATTTAGCTTAAAAAAAAAAAACGTTAAAAGAGAACCACAAAACTTTCGTGCTGTATGTGTCGAAATGCTCATTAAAAATGCTTAGCTTGATTAAAAAATCGATACAAATTAGCGAAACGAACAGCCGACTATGAAATTCGAGCTGCATAGCACGAAATAGGAAAAAAAAAATACTAGAAGCCATTTCATTTAGCATATTAATTAGATTTTTAATTAACTTTCCAATCATTTCGTTGCGCGAAATTTCAACAAGCGCTTGCCAAGCACCTTTTCTGAACAATAGTTAAATTTTTTTTTTTATTTATTTTTTTTTTTATTTTCTTTTGATGCTTTTTCCATTAATTTGATTAAATAAAAATTTGATTACGAACATGTTTTGGCTTTTAGTTAACATTTTATTCGGCATGATTAACAACACACACAATCAATGTTATCTTGTTTTTTGTACACACACACACAAGCACACACACTATAAGAAACATCTATATATACAAAGATAACATCGTTAACATTAAATGAGCATAAAGCCCGACAAAAATAATATACATTTAAATATATATATATATAGAGATAAACATTATTCATGCATCAAACTGAAAACAATCTGCCATTTCAATTAAAAATCAATTAAATATGTAAATCATTTTGTGTTTAACCGAAACATTCATTGAAATTTGTATACCAAAAACCATCTCGACCCAAAAACAAATTCCATGCACAGTACGATGAGGAGACTGGCACACCCGACTCCACCAAGGATAGCTCGGAAATGCTGCGAGGTGTTACATATCGTCCGCCAACAGCGGGTAGTGGTGGTGGTGGTGCAGGTGGTGGTGGTGGTGGTGGTGCTGGTGCTGGTTCGGCTAGTTACCGGCCGCGCCAGAAGTCGGTTAATTGCCTGGGCGGCTGTTCGGAGCGTAAAGGATCATCCGTAAGTAAAAACTCATTTCAGATCAAGAGAAACAAAACAAAAATATTAGCACAAATACACTCACACACACACACACACACACTGGTATCACAATTGTGGGCGTGACACGAGGTAGGTGAGTTAGTTAGTTTTTATTTAAAATTTTTGTAACTTGGTTCTTGAACGCTTTGACGCATGCTGTTGGTGATGGATGCCAGAAACTGAGTATATATCTAAGATAACAATATCATTGCACATATACACAAACAAAAACAAACAAACAGACACACACACATGCATTGTGTAATTAACAAATTGAGAGAAAATATGCATTGATTTTCATTTATTTGTAAATGTTTGCCGGACTAACATCTCTTGCAGTATTCCATCAATTTGGCAGACGAAGCACGCGATAATCACGCCCAACAAATCGAACGAGCTGAAATTGCCAATTTGGTGCGCAGTCGCATGGAATCGTTGAATTTGCCAACCATCGACTATGACGATGTCAGCGAGAAGCGCAATCATTTGTCCTATGTGATAATCAATCCAAGCTGTGATCTTAAGCTGGAGGAGGGCGATCTAATGTGAGCATGAATCGACTAGACTATTCTGATATTTATTACATTTTTTAATATAAAAAATAAATTTAAAAAATATATATTATTTAAAACCAAATTTATTAAAAATAAATATTCTATATTTATTAAATTTTTTAACATAAAAAAAATAAAAAAATAAATTATAATATATATAAAAAAAAAGTAAAATAAAAGATTTAAATAATGTTAAATATGAAATAAATTTATTACATTTTTTAAATAAAAAAAAAAAAAACAAAAAAAAATGTGATTTGAAAAAAAATTAAATAAAAACAATAAAATACAAAATTTAATTGAGAAACAACAGCGATTGGCTGTCAAATTTTTGTTTATTGTTTTTTAAATAATTTATTATTTATTTTATTATTTTTTTTTTTTAATCAATAGAAATTTTAATAATGAAAATATTAAATAATATATAAAAACAATGCTATTAAAATTTTGTGTGTTTTATTTATTTATTTTATTTTTATTTGTAGTTATTATTTTTTATTAATACAAATTTTAAGAATTTTAACCATGAGTCATCAAATTTTTAAATACAATTTTAATGTAAGTTTAACTCTATTAAATATTAAAATTTTCCTATTTATTTCTAAATTTTTCATTCACAGCTATTTGGTGCGGCCCTCACCGTTCTCGGCACAAAAGACCTTCGAGCGGCACAATTCACGCCGCAAATCGAATATTTCGTTCTGTTCGAACATCAATTTGGGCGCCACCTGTGGTCCACAAATGCCAAATATGAGCAACACCGCCGTCGGAGCTGGTTCGAGACGAGGCTCCGGCATTGCCGGTTTGAACCCAATGCAAATGCAGAGCGTTCAGACATTGGCCGGGTATGGATCAACGCAGCGCTGTACGCCCCCGATGCAGCAAATTAAATCGAATTCTCTTTCTCTACCCGACAGTCCGACGGTGGTTGGCTCGCAGCGCGGCAGGAGTAACTCATTGCGGGTTGGCTATTATTCTCTCTATCCACACCTCTCCCCCCACCACCCACTCCACCTATCTCTCTCTCTGTCTCTCTGTCTATTTTACTTTCTTTCTCTATAACTGTCTCACTCACGTACTCACTGCCTCTCTATCTAAGAAACACGATTTCCACATTCCACTTTTTACGTTCACGTTTATCGACACTCCAAAGAAAAATAAACCCTACTCCACTTATGTTCACAACTTTACCTAGACAGCTGTGTATTTATCTATTGACAGAGCAGTGATGAAAATCTTCAAGCTCAACTCTGTCGTTGCATAAATATACATCTATCTGCCATATACTACATATTTATCATTTAAATACCTTTGCAGCAATATACAGAGCTGGGCAAATAAATATTTAGTAGAACAAATTGTAAAGCTGGAAATTTATAGGAATTCATCACGATTAAGTAATACTTTACAGAAATACAGAGTTCTTTTAACAGTGGGAATTCATAGCTGAAAGACTTTGGTAGTCATGGACATAATAATTTTCACAGGAATATTATTTTCTTTTGCCATAAATTAAAAGCTTTTCACAGGAATCAAATTAGGTTCGATTGCATAAACCAATTTTTCCCAAAATTTTGCTTTGTTCTTTAAGTTTTTTATAGATGAAATATTTATAGAAATTTCTTCATGTTTTTTTTTTTTTTTAATTACAAGTTGTTATTTTTGGCATAAATTACAAGGAAAATTAAGGGAATTCGTGAAAAATTTTAAACTTTTTATAGATAGTTTGCCAGTTAATAATGAAATACAGAAAGGACAATTTGTTTATGCATGAGATTTTTTATAAGGTATAGAAAACCCAACTCAATAATAAAGAACTATTATTTTAATTCTAAAAAAAAAAAAAATTTAATAAATATTTAGGTCAAAAATATTGAAAAAGATCTAAATAAATTTCCAAATATATTTGCTTAATAAAAAAAAATGTTAAGAATTTATTAATAAATTAAAATAAAATATAAATAACATGTTTAGTTAGTTAGAAATTAATTAATAAAAAAAAGGAAGTAAACTGTGGCAAATATATGATGATATGACACATATATAGTATATATAAAGTAGTCGACGATCTCTTTATCAAACTGCTGCAAGGGTATTTAATGCTTCGGTGCGCCGAAATTGGTTTTTACTTTACCGAATTGGCTAACATGACACCTAGACTTGAGCAGAACAATACACACAGTTGTTGTATGAAGAAGCACAATGTACAAAATGCAACAATGCTCACCCACACACAGATGCGCACACACGCACACAAACACACACATAGATCCATGTAGAGCATCAAAATTTGGTTGCATTTCGTTTTCGAAAGACTCGCAAAATCCATTTCACAAAATTGAAGCGTTTCAAAAAGCCGCAACACTCGACAGCCGCAACAGCCAAACCGACATCAACAACAACAACTACAACAACAACAACAACTATGTTTTATCGACAACAACAACAATTTTCAACAATCAGCAAGCAAGCAACAGCAAGCAGTTCAGCAACCATTCATAAACATAAAGCACGCACGCAACGGATATGTCCACATCACGTTTCCGTTTCCGTTAACTCGAGTTGATTTTGCACCCGCAAATGAATATAAATAGCAAAACGAAATAATAACTATAATAATAATAATCAACACGATAATTTTGATAATAATATAATAATCTAAATGCAAATAATTCAATCAGCTAGCGTGCGGCACGGATTTCACTTCAATGTGTGTTTAGACCAAGCAGAAAAAAATGAGAGAAATTCTTGTAGCCAATTTGTATTGTGTAATTCATGTGTTTTGTGTGTTCTTGTATTTTGTTTTGGCCATATGCTTGTCGCCTTTAATCTCTAATCTGATCTCTGCTTTTTGGATATGTCCAATATTTGTGTACTTACAGATCGATAATGATATTCTGCTGCGTCGCTCGTCCTCGCTGCGTCAGGGTTTGCCCAGCGTTGGCGTTAGCCATGGTCGTCGCAAATCATCGCTGGAGGAGATCGGCATCAGTCATTTTACCACACTGATGCAGGCCACCAATCACAGCAATCCCATTAAGATATCACTCAATGGCAGCATTGGCATGGAGGTAAAACACGCTCACACGCGGATTACAGATTTTCTTATCTAATTTCACATTCTCTCTCTCTCACTTGGTTAGAATCAAATCTCATTGCAAGTAACGCCGCCCGAGGAGCCAACGCCCATGCTGGGCGTGCCGTGTGTGCTGGGCAGCGGCGGCGTGGGCGGCATTAATCCCTCGGCACTTGGTGGCAGCTCTGGCGGTGGTGGTGGTGGCGGCTGGTGGAGGTTGTGGTGGTGGTGGTGGCGGCGGTGGCGGTGGAGGCGGCAACAGTGGCATGCTGGGCGCCGGCTCCTCGCTGGCCATAAATACCGCAGATCTGGGCCCCGGACCGAGCACCTCGTCGGGTGCCTCGCTGCAGGCGCAGGACTCGCTGCCGCAGTCGTCGCAGGCTGCGTCGCCGCAGCATTTGCAGGGCACGATTGTATGATACAACCTGATGTGGGGTCGCCGACTCCGCTCGTCCATGTCGAAAAACAAATGGATATAGAATTCGGCCAGCACACACAGACGTCGAGACAAGTTCTAAAGAGGCAGCCATTGCTTCTGCTTACTTAAAGGTCAAGCTGCTTAACCCTAAAAAACGAAAAAACGATTATAAAAACCCAAAAACCAAATCCAAAGCTATTTATAAAAACTGATGGTGTGACGAGATGAGCGCGTGTCGATATATTCGTTACACGGAGAATCAAGATGAGAAAGAAAGTGTAATAGTACAAAGCAAAAACCACAATGTAGTTTGGCTTTATTTTATTTTTTATATTATATTAAATAATATTTAAAAAACAAATTTTTTAAATTAATATACAAAACATTTTTGTATAATCAGTGTTTGCTTGTGATATAAACTATTTTTATTATTATGCTACAATATTTTAATATATGAATAGACATTATTTTAGTTTTATTTTATTTTATACTTTATATTATTTAAAAATAGGAATCTCTATTAGTACAATGATAATTCAATTTCCATATATTAATTATATTATTTTTTTAGTAGTTTTGTTAAGTATTCAAACCTCAAATGTTAATATTTTCCATTAGAATACAACTCAGGTGATCTGCCACACATACCTATATTTTCGTGCCTTTAGGGCCTGTGCGCGCGAGACAGATATATCGAAAAGCTCTCTCAATGGCTCATCTCTAAGTATTATGTATTAAGAACCCAACCCACCCAGAAGCAGCCTGTCCCGTGTCTGTGTTGTGTGCGTGTCGCAGCTAAAGAAAAATTGACTCTAGTATTTGTCCCCTAGGTGGGAATGCCCCTCCATCTATTTGTTCCTCTATCTCTATCGCTCTCTTTGAGTTGGCTTAGTTAAGTGTGCTAAAAAAAAAGAAACAGCAAATTGAATGTGTTTTATCATTTGGCTTATAGGCAAACTACATTTAAGTATATGGGTAGCAATAAATTAGATTCCAAATTCGGTATGCTTTATTCAAAAAGTGTGCAACAAATGTGTGTTTTGGGAACAACAAAGTAGTTAAACTATTGGCATGAATGGAATGGTATATACCACTATAGCTAGCTGTAAATAGTATCGTGCATAAAGATGTGTTAGCTGCTAATGCATTCTAATTAGATCTAAGTATATTCGATTCATTTCTAGCATATCTCGCTCTAATGCAAATTAGCTGCCCCAAAATCAAGAGGCTCAAAACAAAAACAAAAAATCAATACAAACAAAGAAGAAGAAGAAAGAAAACATTTGAAAATAATTTAAACAGCTTTTTAGTAGCAATAAAAGTTATGTATATACGATAGTTGTAAGCAATAGTTGTTAATTGAAATTTGTTTCATGATTTCATTCTCTATAAATTTGGAATTTTTTCGTATATCGATTCATAGACAGTGCGCACAGCTACTTCCTTAGGTTTCATATGTTGCACAGAGTTTTGAATTGAATTCGCTTTTTCGCTAACGTAAATCAACTATATTTTACTATAAGAAAGGTGCTATCGATGTTTTGTACCGCGATTTTCTTTCAATTCATTAAAATAATTAAATAAATATAACAACTTTTTAAGAACGGTTTTCAGAACATAAAACATTCAAAAGAAACAGGCTTTGGTATACTCTAATGCTTTACAAACAAGAAAATATTAAAAATTGAATATAATTAGAAATAACAATGCTATGTAGTTGCTGTATATATTAGCTCTTAAGATGGTAGCATTCAAGGAACTGCATACAAACTATTAGAACTACAACGCAAAACAACAGAAATTAGTTAATAAAGTTTATGAATATATATACATATATATATATAGTCGATAGTTGATAGTTGTTAAGCACTCTTAGTTCGGGTTTTGAGGGCCGTGCTCAAAGCCTAAGCCTATAGCTTATAACCGAAACTGTACCAAATTCTACGAGCTATATACACATATTCCAAGCATCAGACATATACATATAAGTATATGTACATCTTAACTGTCGATTGGCAAATCCAACCAAAAAAAAAAAAATGATAAGAAACCCAAACACGTCCCCAGCAACAGGGAAAATTTATTAATTAGCCTTTAGCTAAAGCATACAAATGTACCTACACTCCACACATACATACACACATAATATATATATACACCGATATATATGTATTCATGAACCTTAAGATATACTATACATAGAGCACAAAACAATTTTATACTAAGTGAATTTTACTCGGTTCCAGTTTGAAATGATGCTGAACCATGCATTCCAGTGTCTCAAGAACCTATGCGACCTATGCGCGCTTAGATAAGCCTAGCACATCCATTAAAAAAAAATTAATAAAACATATAGCATCTATATATAAATATATTAAGTACTAGGTATTCTATTAGCAGTCACTAAATTAGCAATTAGTAAATGTCTCAATGTACAAAAAGCAAAAAAAAATAAAAATGGCAATGCCTAAAATTAGTTATCAAAGAACCACAAACAACAACAACAAAGCAAACTAAAAACAAAAACCAAATGTACTTACTATATTTAATTGATAATTGAATGCTCTTCGCAGCATATTACAAGTTTAGATCATACAACTTGCTGTAATATTTAAATGTGCTCTTTAAGGCACTAGACAAAAAAAAAGAAAAAAAAAAAAAAAACATGACAAGAAAAACTCACAATAAATTCAAAATATATTATAGTTGATGAAAACTGAATAGAGTTGTTGATGCTAAGGTTGGGCGGATCTTGAAATGTGGTTTAAAGTGGAAAATTTATAAAATATATACTACATATTTAAATAAATTATTACAATTAATTTTTTTAAGTTTTTAATTAAATTTTTTTCAGCAGATGATATTACAAAATTCTTTGAATATAATTAAATTGAATAATGTGAAAGATTAGTATAAAAGAATATATTTAATAATTAAACCATTTTATAATGCCTTTAAATTTATTAAAATTATAAATGCATTTCCTTTTCAAGTTCATCTGTTGATATATTATTTTTTAAGACTTTATGATTAATATAAATTCTTTAAATAGCTCAAATGTTATTTTTCTACAGCAAAGTAAAAATATAATTATTATATATTTTTTATTTCGGTTCTGAAAATTTAATTTAATTTAACCCTTTGAATCAATGATTCAAAATATTAATTAATTAATCCAAATTTTCTTAATGAATAAAGCTCTTTCGACATTCCCATTGCTTTTAAATAGATCTTAAACAAATATATAATTAGTATATTCATATATATGAATATCATCAATAACGAATCTCAAATTTTTGTTATACTTTTAGCCCCTGCCTCAAACAATGAAACATAATTATTTATATGTATTTATATATTATTTATTAGATTGAGTAGCTTTACAAAAGATGGCACACACATTAGTTTGATTTGTATTATGAATTAATTGTTTGGTTTGCTTTGGTACGTGATCTTTGATTTTCTTAGTTTATAGATTTTTTGTTGTTATGCGTATACAAAAATAATTTTCATTTTCATTTTATAAGTTAATTCCTTTCATTTTTTTTTAAATTTCTTTTCTGATTTTGTTTTTTTAACTAGATTAATTGCAGCCGTCTCTCAGATGCGTGGCACTGCATAGTCGTAGGGCGAGGCCACAGTGCAGCCGGTAGAGGCGCTGGTGCACTTGCAGCTCTTGCCGGACGGTGCCTTGCGGTTTACCAGACAGAGGCGTGAATCGGTGCAACCTCCGTTATTAATCTGGCACTGGCTGGAGTATTGCGGGCAGTTCTGCTCCACGGCGGTCATGCCGTACAACTTGTGGCTGCCAAAGAAGGTCGTCTGTATGGGCTTCTGGCGTACGCCCGCGCTATCCACGCTCTCCAGCTTCTTGCTGCAGGGGAGGGAAAGAGAGGGGGAGAGAAAGAGCCAAACTTAGAAAACATCCACATAATGTTAAGCTTTCAGCCACCTACGTTGTCCAGTCGGTCCAGTAGAATTGATCGTGCGTAAAGGTCAAGCCGAATGGATACAATAAATCCTGGGATATGGTGCGTGCCTGACGGCTCTGTGCATTGATGCACTCCACTTTCCTGGTGCCCGCATCCGCATAGCACAACTCGCCGCTGTGCTCCACCACCACCAGCGAATTGGGTAGCTTGACATCGTTGGCGCCCAGCAACAGCTCACGGCCAGTGCCATCCAAGTCAGAGAACTCTATCTTTGGATTCGAACGATCCCAGTCGGACCAGTAGAGTTTCCTGATAAGCGATATGCAGTTGAGAAATTACATCTAAGAGAATTTCTTAGTTAGTTAGACTCACTCTCTGTAGGGATCCACAGCAATGCCACGAGGATTCACCAGATCCTTGTTGATGATGACAGCGCGCAACGTTGGATCATCCAGGCTGGCCACTTCAATGGTATCCTTCTGCGAGTCCGTCCAGTACAGGCGACGTGAGATGACATCAATGGCAATTCCCTCAGGGGACTCAATGTCTGCATATAGTGGAATATAATGATATCATAGCTACTCAAAACTTCTTTCCTCTTACCTGTGCTGATGAAGACGCGCTCATCTGTGCCATCGTATTTCGAGCTGATGATCTTTTTGGCCGATATATCACCCCAGTAAATACGTCCCTCCACACAGTCCTTGTCCAAGCCAATGGCCATCGAAGCTACCTTAATGGGCTGCACATTGCGTCCATTCAGGGGCACACGCACCAGCACCACGCCTTGGCTGACAATCAGGAAGTTCGAATCATGCTGTTGACGCTCTAAGCAAACAGAGCCATTGCCATAGAAACCTGCAGATAATTAATAATGTTTAAGTGGGTAAGTTCAGAAATAGTTTGTTATCTATAAAGAGTTGCAGATGAGATGAGAAAGCTATGCATAGAAATTGAAGTAATTTAAGTTAGATATTACTTTACTCTTGGTCAGAATATGGAATATAGATTTATATATTCTTAACATTCACGAAGACAGGCAAATAAAAATCTTAACTTTTCTGATAATTAAAACTAATTAAACACAAGTAATTGATTAGAAATGACAAATAGTTTACGCAGTATATTTAAAAATGTATACTATATAAGTAATATATTGCTAATTCATTTTGTTTAAGTCTTCAATGAGCTAAAGTAATTAAAAGTAATTATTTTGTTCAATGTAATTGAATGTAATTGGAAACTAAATACAGTTTCAACTACCCAAATTACTCAGTGAACATAGTTTTCTTTTTTATATTTTAAGTTTTTTTCGGTAAGTAATTAAGAGTAATTAAAATTTGAACATATTCTTTGCACTAAATGCTCAACTTATTTAATAAGAAAAATTATCTAACAAAAGTAAGTATTTGAAGGTAATTACAAAATATATAATAATATATAATTGAAATATTTAAGATAGTAATTCATTAATTCGTTATTAACAAAATCATGTATTTTGCAAAAATGATATAATATAATATTTCAATATAAATATATACGTAAATAAAAAAGTAATTAAAAGGAATTACTAAACAAAATTAAATAATTTGAAAGTAATTACATAGAGTAATATTAAAGGTCTTTGCAATATCGTATTATATAAAAATATAAGAAAGTAATTAAAAGGAATTGCGATGCAAAAATAAGTAATTCAAAGGTAATTACTTAGAGCTCATGAAAAAATATAAGTATACAAAAAATATCTTTCCCAATTTTAAATAGTTCAAAGCTTCAATCAGATCAAATAATTACAGATATTAAAAAAATAATAAAATTTTAAGTTAGCTCTGCCTCATAATTCATATGAATGTAGTTGGCATTGATTTTGCATTTAGCATTCATTACAGCCTTCAACACATATCGCATCCAATTTCAATTTCTAACTAAATTCATAGTTGTATATATTTTTTGGTGAAAAATAAAAATACATAAATACACAAACGAGATGCGTCCCGTACAAAGTATGCTAGCGAAAGTGTCGCGCTTTAGAAGTGTGACAGCTGAGCTGGGTCAGCCAGCTTCATCGCTGCTCAGAGGCAAGACGGCGCTGTGGTCGCTGCGTCAGCAGCAACGCCGTCAATTGCAAAAGGTGGAGCAATATCGCCGTAAAGCGACAACGATCCAATCCATGCGCGAATTCTTTATGCATCCGTTGACCTGGGATCGCAACAATGGATATTTGAACGTGGTGCTGGCCCTGGCCATCTTTACCTTCATTTTCATCAATTCGTGCACACCCTGTCCCGAAGACCGGGTGCCGCAGCGCAAGAAGGCAGAGGAATAAGCGACTCACCTGGATTACAAACACAGACCAGACCCGAGTTTGTCGAATGGCACTTGGCGTTCATGTCGCACATGGTGGGATTGCTCAAGCAATTCTGTTCCTCGATGCAAACATAACCATCGCCATGATATCCGGCATTGCACTGGCATGTATAGTTGGCGGGATCCCTGAACGAGTAGAGGATTACAAATATTTACAATCGAGCCAAGTTTCTCTTTGGCAAACTCACTCTGTGGGCTCGCAGGTGGCGTGTATGCCGCAATTGTTGCGCAAATTACAGGGTATGGGCATGCTAACACAGCCGGCCAGTGCATCGCCCTGATAGCCATCGATGCAATCACAGAACTGAACGCTCTGTGCCGTATCCCACTTGCAAATGGCATTCGAACCGCAATAGACTGAACCACAACGTCCGGCAGGCTCACACCGATCGCTCACATCCCGCTCGTAGCCATCATTGCACTGACAGACACCGCCATCACAGTAGGCATTCTCGCCGCATTGCTCGGCCGCTTGGCATTCCGGTGCCAGTTGACAGTTGTGGCCATCGCCCTGATAGCCACGCTCGCAGACGCACTCTGACTTGCCCAGCTGATCGTTGTAGCCGCAGGTGGCGTGTGCATCACAGATATCCGGTCTCTGCATGAATCGAAATACATATAGATTAAATATTGATCTATCCCAAGCAGCTCGCTCATATGGCTCACAATCGCACAGGAGTCCTCGATGGGATCACAGTTGTAGCCATCGCCGCTATAGCCGGCATTACAGGTGCAAATGTGACGCAGCTGATTCTCCCACCAGACGCAACGGGCATTGATATGGCAATTGGAGTCCACATCGCACGGCAACAGATCGTCGCTATTGTCCACCTCATAGCCGCTGGCGAAGCGGCAAAGGCGACTCTCCTCGCTCAGCTCGTAGCCCTCGGGACAGGTGCAATCACCAAGAATATTGCAACGCGGCTCCACCTCATGTTCGTCCAGCAATATGGGCACACAGCGTCCATGCTCGAACACCTCGTCATGGCCGCAGATATTCACACAACTATAGCCATCGCCCGAGAAGCCTTCACGGCAGCTGCAACGTCCCTCATAGCAGTCCGCATCCGCCGAGCAGCTCTGCAAGCCATAAACATAAGAGAAATTATTTCCCATTTAAATATTGTGAATCGAACTCGAACGAAACAAAGAACGATTTTAGTTTTCCCATAAAACTTGTAGCCCCCGTTGGGCTTCTGTTAGAGAGAAACGAATTCGATGCTTTGTGAATTTACACTGGATGCAGCAAAAACTCAACAACAAAATCAATTTGTAAAAGAAAAAAAGGCATAATTAACAATATTTTAAAGCATTTTCAACATACTAACTAGTAAAGAATTTAACGAAACTCTTTTTTTTTTTAAAGAAATTTAGCAAGCAAACTTTTCAGTTGAAATCTATTTCTTTGAGATACTTTTTTGAAGAAACTCATTTGAGATACTTTTTTAAGATACTTTTTTTTAAAGAAATTCATTTAAGATACTTTTTTATGAATTTCATTTTAAAGATACTTTTTTATACTTCTTTTAGCTTTTAAATAGTATTTTTTTAATTTGCTTTCTCTTCTGAAAAAATTGTATTTTAAGATTCTTTTCTTTCAAGATACTCTCCTTTTGAAAAACTTTTCTTTTGAGATATTTTTCTTTAAATTTTCTTTTTGTATATTCTTTTGTAATACTTTTATTTTCAGATACTTCTCATTTGAAAAATTTGTAAGAAATTCTTTTTTATACTTTTCCTTTGAGATACTTTTTTTTAGATACTTTTCTTAAAAGAAATTAATTTCAAGATATTTTGTTAGTTTGATTTCTCTTCTGAAGAACTTTCATTTTAATTTCGTCAATTAAATTCATTAATTCCCACTTACATAGCACTCATCCAGATGTTGTCCATTGTTCTGATTGGTTTGATAGTCGACACGCTCGTCCGGCTGCTCTGGGTTGGGCTGCTGTGGTCGTTGCTGCTGTTGCTGCTGATCCTCCTCTGTCGGATAGCCCTGCTGGCCATCGACTGGCGACTCGGATGGCGTGGGATATTCAATATTATCAGCCGTATTATTGCGCAAACAGCGATAGCCATTGCCTTCGTAGCCATCGAAGCAGACGCAGCTAAAGCCGCCCTCATTGTTGGAGCAGAGGGCATTCTCATCGCAGACATGGGTGCCCAGCGCACACTCGTCCACATCGATGCAGTTCTCGGCGCCACGCTCGTCCACCTGGGCGGAGTAGCCATGCTGGCAGTCGCAGCGATAGGTATCCTCGTAGGGCACACAGATGGCATTCTCGCCGCACTGGACGCTGCCGTCGGTGCAGGCATTCGACTCGGCATCAACGCCAATCTTGGTCAAGGCGCTGGTGCGAAGCGCCTGATCGCGCTCAAAGTAGTCCAGAGTGATCTTCGATACCTTCTGCAGTACGCTGCTATCCGTAGGATCGGCATCATCGTCACGCAAGCAGCTGTCGTAGATTATCAGCTGGTCCACATGGAAGCCAATGACACGCTTCTCCTCGGCCAGTTCCAATTGATGCGAATGCACCGAGTGCAACTCGCCGGGACGCACAAAGCGATACTCATCTGTGTAGTCAGCCAGATGCAGTGGCGCATTGGCAGGCACGCGTGGCACCGAGCCCGTCAGATCAATCTTCACCGTCAGCTGATCCCAGTAGTTCAGGCCCTCGAATGTCTGATTCACCACCAGAAACTCGCCCGTCTCGAACTGAATGCGCGAGATGTGCTGATAGTTGCCGCCAGTCAGCTGATAGCCATTGGCTGCTCCATTGATGGACTTGGCGAACAGCCAGCTCACGGTAGTTAGCAGCGGAAGCACCAGACGCAACTGTGCCGCCAGCTCTCCACTTACCGGATTGATGGTCGTGTAGGTGCGCGCATCTGAAGTCACCACATAGGACTGTAGCTTGGCCTCTTCGCCCACGGCCTGGCCATTCAACTGACCCGACAGGGAGCCCGTCACACGCATGGGCAGATCCTGGGCCAAACACGAACGTCCATTGCCATAGTAGCCCGCCTCACACACACAACAATAGCCCTCAGACTTATCGTAGCACTGAGCATGACTGTCGCACTGATGTCCATTGCCACTGCAGCTCTGAGCGAGGGCCGGTGACTCGGTGCGTGTCTCCACATTGTTGGGCGCCACCACGTTCTCGTTGCCAGTCAAGGGTGCCACCTGGTAGAGCCAGACGCCAGGCACGCCCAAATTGGTGCTCTCACTGAGGAAGCGTGCCTGTGCAGCGGAAGAGCATGGATTAGTTTGCTTCAAGAGTTTCTCTCTCTTTCTCACTAAACACTTACATTCTCCGATCCCGAGCCATTCAGATTGAAATAACGCCCATCCTCGGCCACGAAGCCCGCCTGGGCGCGTATATCGGGCAAGCCAAACTCTCCGGCCTCGCCCTGCAGCCAGTTGAGTCCGCCCTCCGGGTAGATGAACTGCACAAATGTTTGCGACTCGCCCACAATCAAGATCACCTGAAAGGTGTTCAGTCTGTCCGTCTTCGAGTTAAAGTAGCCCACATTGCGCCATGTGGCCACAATCAGCTGTCGCGCCTCAAACTCTGACCATTCACTGTAGGCATAGCGCACCAGCAGCTGAGCACGATTCAATAGCTGTGGATCCTTTGACTCGAACAGCGAAATGGAGCTATCGTCGTTGCTGTTGCTCGTATCGACGTTCGAGTAGAAGGCCGCTATTGAGGGATACTCGAGTGGAAAGGGCTGATTCAAGTACTCTGAGAACTCCACGTTGAATGTCAAAATGCCATTCGTGTTGATCTGCAATCGAGATGTGAATGGGATGCGCTTAGTTGAAGTGCATTTAGGTGTGGATAGGGTAAGGGTATAGCATAAGTGCATATGGTCTATCAATTGGCTGCCTTGTGAAGTGCCAACAGGGCACTTAACATTTAACGGCCACTGCGCCTGCCGGAAACTAAACAAAAACAAATCATTAACAAGCGCGCCTCAATGATCATTAGAGAGGGAGAGGGAGAGACTCTAACTCGCCCTCTCCTCCTCCATTACTTTCACTAATGACTTTTCTAAATTAGTGCTAGATAAATAGACAGAGTCGAGCCAAACATTATCCAGCTGCATGACCTGCTCCCTGTTTACACAGCGCCACGCTCTTCACTCCAATCGGAATGCCAAATTCAATCGCTTCACAATTTTTACACTTTTCAACTTCAATTGCACAACTTTGCGCATTTTTCTTGCATCCATTTTGCCCGGATAAACAAATATACACCTAAATACTCTCGTATATATTTTTCTTTTCTTTTCAATCTTTTTTTTTTCTTTCTTTTCAATCTTTTTTTGTTATTTTTGGGAACTGGAGCACATGTGTGTGCCCAAAATGATTCTATTTTGCGGCATAAAACAATTTTCTAACAAATTAGCAGCACAACTTGCCGCACTTCATCTTCGACGCAGCGGGTCACAAAAAAATGTGTGGAAATATTTGCCAAAGCCACTTGAAATATTTCTGAGACTCGAAAGTGTGCAGCAGCATTTTCGAATGTGTTTTTTTTTTTAACAGCTAATTTAGTTTGATTTATTGTTAATGATTTATTTAATTTACTTTTAAGATATTTGTGTTTTTTTTTTTTTGCATGAAATTTGAAAAATTTTGTTTACAACTTAAAAAAATATTTTTTTTTAATTGTATTAACACATTTCCATTTTTTCTTAAGGTCAATCTATTTGGCAGTCAGCCTAGCGTTAATTAAATATTTCTTTGTTACTTTATTTTTATATTGGAAATATTTCACTGACACCTCAGTAAAGAATATCAGAAAAGATATATAAAAAATATCTGTTTCATATTTTGTTTGGAAATTTATTTATTTTTATATACTTTTTTCATCATTTCAAATTAAAAACAAAATTAGTTCAAGTTTGCAATTTTTTCCATGTTTTTAAAGTATTCTAAAGCTATTTAATTATGTTTAAATGTCTCAAATGTTTATCAAATATTATTTTGGAATTTTTTAATGCAGAAAAAATCATTAAGCTATTCTCAAAATATTATATATATATATATTTATATTTATTTTCCGCATATGTTTTTTTATCGAAATACATATTCCATCGCATTTACTAGAAGTTTTTGGTCTGATTTGAAAATAAATACAATCTCGATTCTCCCAGTTTCAATTCACTTTGCTAATGCGTTTGATCTTCTATTTTTAGCTGCTCGAAGGGGTTTAATAATAATTAAATTGAATAATGTGATTTAGCTGGAAAAGCAGAGGCTTTTGGTTATTTCTGGTCAAAGGGAATTCTCGAATATTTATGCATTTCTATGGCCATAATATTAATGCCACACAAACAATTCTGTGCCGCGTGCTATTTTTCGACGTCAGACACATAAATTCAGTTAATTAACTAACAAAAATAGGCGACACTTTCGCCTCGACGCGAAGCTAAGAGCACATCATAATTTTTAGACGTTCAACAAGAAAAAATCATTAAGAACAAGAAAAATAAAGTCGAATTGGTGGAGGTAGAGGTAATGAAAATTCTAATACCCTCACATGGTACATGGCTAATATGTATACTAAAAAATATTTATACTCATTTTTGATGAAAAAGGAAATCATTTTTTTCTTTTTTATTATTCTTTTATAATATTCAGGAAAAGTACAGAAACAGAATCTAGTTAATAAATACTACTATAGGTGATTATTAATGGAAGAGTTCCATTTGTATCATTGATATAGATATAAGAAGACTTTTTTAAAGACAGGCTGCAATTCGTTGGAGATGGTACACAGAAATGAGAAAATATAGCGAGCTTAAGGAAGAAAGTGAGAAGATTACAGAGAGAGATAGAGGGAGAGGGAGGAGAGAGAGCGAGATAGTGAGAGGAAAGAGACAGGAAAGATGATATAGATAGAAGATGAATATATAAATCGGAGGAGAGATAGCTTAGATACATAATAGGTTAGATAGAAATAGAGATAGACGATAGATAGCCAGATAGATAGACGGTAGAATGATTAGATATTACAAAATAGGAGATAGATAGATTTACGAAGTTATTTTTTTAGAAAACTTCTTTTTGCATAATAATATTCTATCAACAGATTAATAAGATTGGCTAATAATCTTGTTATTATTATTCCCGGTTTCTAAACGAAAATGGATATTAAGTTGAAAAAATCTTTTATTTAGTTAAGGAATAAATAAGTAACAAATATTTTGGTTACATATCAAAACTTTGAGAAACTAAACTTAAATAATATTATGAATTCATTAATAATTGTGACAAATTTTATTGACAGATCGTCAAATCGATTCAATAGTGCTTAGTTGATACATGAACAGAGCTAAACAGATGTTTGAATGAGAATGCCAATGAACTAGCTAATATTATCCTAGCTTCAACTCTATTCTCTATCAAAAATAACAAAAAGATTCATACTCTTTTCATATAGCTTTTCTTTTTCAAAAAGTGTTGCACACTTTATAATAATTTTCAAATACCCTACTGTCAGAGTATTTCATAAAAAAAAGGCGGCTAAAAGTTTGGATGTGCGCCAAGGCGGGCTAGATGCGTGTTGTAGCAGCTACAACGGGAACATCAATGGGTTGACTTGTTCGCTATTTATTGTAGCGTCTGCGCCTAAAAAAAAATATATTTGAGAAGAAAAGAACACAGAAGAACACGATTGCCATGGACCACCCTCAAGTGTTGTATTCGTGTTGAGTGCGTGCGAATTGTGCTGTCGCAGTAGAAATGTATCTGTGAGATACAAATGTATCTTCGAGTTACTTTTACACAGTTTCTATGATGTCGAAATGAGACAGAGCAGCCTGTCATATTTCGCCCAAAATTAATGTCAATTTATGTTGTCTTAGCTATAAATATACACTGAGAGCTCCTATTGAAGTAAGCAAACTATTTGCATAATGCCTATTGATAGACAATTGGCTGCAGCTTATCGCTGCGCTCTTCTTATCAGCGCAGCAAATATAAATTCATTCAGCACAATTTCTAGAGCTACATTGTTAACAGATAATGTATATATGAATGTTGTATATATGTAGGTATACTTACTATATAGTCTCGTTATACTCACATAGATCTGTTCATATTTCTCGCCATAGAAGCCAATGGGTTGCTCCAATTGGAGCAGTGCCTGTTCGCTGTTGCCCTTGGCCAAGTATTGTATGCTTCCACTGCCCTCGACGTATTCGTATAGCTCCTGAGTGCGCAGGCTGTCCAGGTAATTCTCGAACTGACCTCTCACCTGGCTCAGGCCAAGCAGCAGCAGCGGCAGCAGCAGCTGCCACAATTTTTGATTGAAAGTTTTCATTGCAAATTTTAATTTGATTTTTTATTTTTTTTCTGATTTTTTTAAGAAATTCTTAAATTAATATTTCTTTCTCTCTGCGTATGTTTCACAATTTTGCGATCAGCATTTTTACACACACACACACACAGGCACACACACTCGCACACTTAGTCGAAGACGCGCGCGTAGTGTTTGCTTCCAAAAATATCGAATTTAAAAATAACGTACCGGCAGACAACTGAGTATCTATCGTCTATAGAATCTTTATATATATATAGGTATAGGTCTATGGAATTGTGTCTTGGAGCACCTTGTCTTCTTTATAGCTTTCGCTTCCACTCGTTTCTTTGACCGAGCAAAGTGAACCGCACGCGATGAAAACAAAATCTTAACTGAATCACAGATCCGTGCTGTGGAATGCTCTTTGGTTCGGTTCCACTGACCGTTAACACTTAACAGAGCTCTGTGTGTGGGTGTGCGTCTGGCGCCTGGAGTCTTCATGCCTGAATACTTAACAGAGCTAGAAATGTGTGTTTGAGTGCGCCTGGAGTCTTCGTCTGCGCTGCTAACATGTCATCCACACTCCAATGCATTTTCTGCTCATTCAAATGGCATCCAAATGCATTCATTTAACAGCGAGCGAAAGTTAACAGAGTCTGCAGCGTGAGCAAAAATGAGCGAAAAGAGCGTGAAAGAGCGGGCATTCATCCAAATAGATCTAGATTTTATATAGACGATTTTGCTTACTTATTTATGACATTTCGCTTTTGCCGTTGACATTTATGTTCCACACGCATTAAGATCGGACGTTTGTTTTTTTTTTTTTTTTTTTTTTTGCAAATGTTTTACAGCTGAAGAGTTGAGCAGAATAATAAGAAAAATTATAAATATAAACTAAGTGGAAAATTCGTATAAAAAGGATTTTTCTTTAACCACTTCGAAATCTTTTTGGGCATGTTTTAAATTCTACGAGTTTCCTAGAAATGGGAAATATTAAAATCGTGATAAATACTGGACAAAATATTTAGATTTATTTTTGTTTTATCTCTGAAATGAAACTCAAATTAATATAGTATTGCCTTTGGCCAAGATAACTATTTAAATTAATTTTTTATCTATATGTAAAAAAAATAAATAAATAAAATAAAATCAAATTATTTGGAATATAGAGAATTAATTACATATTAAATCTTACAAAATTTATATTACACTAAAAAAAAAATATTATATAGTTTTTTTTTTATTTTTAAAATTCTTAAAATAATTTACTAAATAATTTGAATAATTATCAAGAATTATTATATATATTTTGTTTACCTATTAAATAATTATATTTCTAATAAATTATTGATGATCTAATGCCATTAAACCCAACCCAACCCATTTGAAGAGCTTAGGCATACACCCACAAATATAATCATAAGAATCCCTACATATATTTCACTCTCCCCTAGCTTAGGATTGCTCAATCTGGTGGGTGTGTTTGGGTTGTTTTGCCTGATAATCACAAGGTGGGACGGTTTTTAGGGTGACCCCAAAATTTGAGATCAACATTTGGAATGGGGCGAGGCACGCGTTCCAATTCCGTTGAACTGAACTTCAGGCGAGGGCGGGCACGTGCCGCTTGATTGGACTCTGAACTCTGTCTCTCTCTCGCTTGCGCTCTCCCTCCCTCTCGTTCGCTCTCTTCATGCCACCGTGAAGCGCCGCAAACGTAGTCCCTTTGCCACACACACACACACGAGCATACGCGCTCCGTTGCTCTGTAAAAATAAACAAATGTAAAGTTCTGAGGCAGAGCGACATAGCGTCTGTGTGACTCTGGCCTCGTCTTTGGTTTTTCGGTATTATACATAATGATCATCTACTTGGGCTATTTATGATGTATTTCTCGGTTAATTAGTTGCAGCTGGTTGCAAGAGCAAAGCAACGGGGGCGGGAGCGGGGGCGGGAGTTTTGATAGAGGCAGGGGTAGAGGAGGGAGTAAAGACAGGGGCAGGGCAGTTGCTTCCGCATGCACACACACCACACACACACACAGTAGCAGCCATCAGTCAGTCCATCATGGAATTCCAACTCGAAAGTGAATTCTCTTTGCTTTAACTATATTTGGCAGCAGGGCGCGTCTGTCATGGGAATAGATCTATATATGTACATATGTATATATATCTGTGGGGTAGGTGCCGCTTGATCGGTGATGGATGGCTGCCTACTCCCAAAATCATTTATCTTCAGGGAGTTGCAGCCGAAATTCTAGGAATCAGAGCGAAACGACGCCTTAGAATAGTCGGCAGAGATCCAACAACTGGAATTGATCTAATTGTATGTGAATATAACATTAAGGAAATATCTCTTAAGTACTTTAATGTATTAATATAAATGCATATTAGAAACATCAAACTCTATGTAAGGGCTGCCAGAAGAGATAGACGAAAGAATTGATTGTTAATCGTAGATTGTGAATGGAGGAGGAGTAGGAAGAGGAGGAGGAGGAGGAGGAGGAGGAGGAGTAGGAGGAAGAGGACCCTTTCATAGGGAGATGAAAGAGGGCGAGGAGGATAAAGAGGAGCAGTAAGAAGGAATGAGGGAGGAATGAGTAAGGAAGAAGGAGGAAGAAGAAGGAATCGCGAAGAGAACAGCGAGTCAGAAAAGAAGAAAGGGAAAGAGAAAAGAATAGACAAAAGTAGATAAATCTTAATAAAATATCAAACTTATTGCATGAATATATATAATTTAAATTTAATAATTTAATTTTAATTAAAAACGACCAGACAGCAAACCATCTCCTAGACATTACATATAAGCTAGATCTGGAATTCCACATTTTTAATATAACAATATTATATCTATTAACTTGAAGCTCAATAATAAAAAAATATTCGTGTATTTTGTGGCCTAATGTAGCTGCAAATAATTAAAAACTTAAATTAAGCATGTGATTAAAACATTTGGAAATTGTTTTAAGCCACGGCCAATTAGCTGGACGAGGCCGGGGCTTATAATAAAAGAGACCAAGTTCAATTGTATTGCGAATCGCATGCGAAATGTTTACTCTGTGGTGGCAACTGTTGAATGTGCTGCTGTGGTTTCAAGTGGTGCGCATGATGCCACAGCTGGACGAGTTTTGTGAACATCATGCGGCCAATACAATGGTGAAAGTTGATTACGTTATATCATTAATTTAGCATATATAAATAATATATTAAAAGTATTTAATATATTATTAATAAAATTGAAATATATATAAAATATTCTTTAATTATAATTAATTTAATTTACATTATTTTTTTAGCAAGACTTTTGCTGTGATCTGCATGATGAAACGCCGCAGTTCAGCGATTGTCAAACGGAATGGCATGATAAAATTCACTATACTACAGATGAGGATGAATTGCTCTATTTGTTTGTGAGTATTACATGGGACTGGGTAGGTAAACCAGCAGGTAGGTAAACCACCAGGAGACCAGCAGAAGTCTCTGACCAGGAGGCTAGGCTAGGTTACGAGAAGGCTAGAGGGGTGTCGATAGGCATGCAGAGGTAAAAAAGTAAAGAATGTGGAGGGGAATAGGGAAGTAGGGGATATAGAGATAAAGGCATAGACTAAAGATACCTATATAGTTAAGATACCTTGGTCTGAGCATGAAAGTTGTAGGTAAATGTTAAGGAGGTCGAGTTAGAGACAGTAATAAAATCACCAATTAACAAGTACTAATCATATATATCAAAGTCTCTATAGTTAGTCTAACTCAAGAGTAATATAATTTCCAATATCTCTTCACTTCCAGTGCAGTGCCGAATGCACTTACAACAGCACCGATTTTCTGTCAGCCAATCGTCAATCTTTAAATTTACATGAGGTGCGTGAGCACTTAGAGAACGACCTGGCCAATGCGCAGGATGAGGCGCTGCTCTACGACGCATACGTCAAGTGCGACAAGCATGGTAAGCAAAACTCATTTACATGCCATTTCATAATTCAAACAAATCCTCTCCAGCTCTGGGGCAGCTCGAGCACAAAGATGTGAAATTGCTGGCCAAACTTCTAGCTGAGTACGGTTGTCATCCATTTCCGGGTCTGGTGATGGAGTGCATGGTTAGGGAGATGATATTGAAGTGTCCAGCGGAGCGTTTTCACAAAAATGCAAAATGCCGCGTGCTGCGCCAATATTTGCAAAAGTGCGAAAGAACAGAATAAGTAGAGGGAGAGTGAGGGAATGAGATGAAGCAGCAATAAATGTATATCTTAAAGAGCAATGCAGGCTTGAGAGTATAACAAAGAGTCGAGGGACTCCTGTGTCTGGTTGATTGTTCAGGGAGCAGCAATATCAGGTTTGAAGAAAGCTCTAAGAGGAGCCTAAGCTTCAGGCGGAAATTCTTAAGTGCAGAGATGACGATTGAAGTAGCTCAATTGCGTCCAAAGTTCAACAAGAGGGAAGCAAATTCAAGGCTATGATCTTGCCTAGATGAAGTCGGAGGCAAGAGTCCTTCAAGCAGTTATACCAAAGCAATCTCAGCTCATCAACAGTCGAATCTTAAAAGTAAAAAGATTTTAGTTAAGTTAAATTGTTGCTTACACATTTAATTCGTCTCTAACATTACGTTAAGATACAGTCTAAATTATGCTAGATTAATGAGGAAGTTGCTGCTAAATGCACTTAACCAAATCGCCCTCCAGCTGCAGTGCATCCGACTTTTTGAGCTGTTTGTCAAAGCGTTTGTCGAACTTCTTTGTTTGCTTCTCGCTGAGCTGTTCGACAGCCAGATGCTTTGTGTACTTCTTTAGCAGCTTCTTTTTGAGCTTCTCCTGGAAAATGCCATCGGGCTGCTTGGACACGAGCTTTAGCAGCTGTGCTGCCCAATCGAATTCGTTGGGTTCCGCAGTAGCTGCAGCAGGTTCTGCTGCTTCCGCTTTCTCCAACTTTGATTTCTTTTTGGCTGGCTCCTCTTGCTCTTTCTCTTGCTCCTTCTGCTTGAGTTCCGCCTCCTTGGCCGCCTTGGCTGCTTGTAGCGCGGCCTGTTTGGCTTCCTTCATTTTATTCTGCTCCTGCTCGAGTATGTCCCACACTTGCGTTGCCTGATGGCGTGTCATACGCATACAATTGCCCACAAAGTTCTCGAACTTTGCCTTCTTGCGCGGCACATTGTCCACGTTCTGTAGTCGCTCGAAGGCGCTACGCACCAGGGGCGTCAGCTGATACTCCTTGCTGTCCAATATTGCACGTATGATGTCCATCCAGCTCTCCTGCTTCTGGGCGTTTTTGTACTTTGGCTCCTTGGGCACAAAGTTCTGGTTGGAATACTTTTGCGCCTCCGTGATGCATTTGATGTGCGCCACATATTCCTCATCGTAGAAATCTTTGAGGCAGTCCATGCACGAAACGTTTTTCATCTTACCACGGCATTTTGTCATGTAATGTTTCTCTACGGCGGGCTTTTTAACAGACTCGCCGCAAATGTTGCAGGTGAAGAAAACCATAGTTTTGGAATATTATTTATGGAATTGAAGCCGGATAAAAAGATGCGACGTATTCCACGTGCGCGCTCTGCTGTTTGTTATGCTTATCGTTTATCGATTTCAATTTTATTGCCGTTCAGCTTGTTAAACAGTTGTGACACTGTTTGGAAGTGCCCGCTAACCTGTTGTGATTTTAGCTAGGATTGTATTTAACAAAATGATTGTTTTTTGTATTAAAAGCTGTAGCTGAATTTAAGTATAATTAGTTGTAGCGTTCTAAACGTTCAAATTTGTAAAGTTTTAGGAAACTATTGTAATTATGTATAGTTGTTATTATTCGGCTACCACTGTTAAACCACTGTTAGCTGTTAACGTTTTGTGGTGAGGTGCTATAGCATTCAGCTTGCGACTGCTTGCCATACACAGTTAACTAGTCTTACCATCTCTAGCACGGCCAACAGCTGACTCGCGCACGCTGAAAGTGAAATGTGGTTGCCAATGTTGAAATTGCAACGAATCGTGCCACATGGGACGCTGCGAACTCTGACAAATACTTGCATCAGGATGAGCAGCACAGTATCTACAGCTGCCGCAGAGCAAACGCCGCCCGCCAAATACGAACGCCAACCAAATGTACTGCGTAAGAAGCTGAGCTCCGTTGTGCCGGGCTCTGTGAATTTACAAGTAGCTCGGCGCAGGCGCTAACGGAGCACCCAGCGCTGTTTACTTGTTTACTGACCAGTCCCGCTACCTGTTCAACTGCGGCGAGGGCACACAGCGTCTGGCACACGAGCATAAGACACGCCTATCTCGTCTGGAGCAAATTTTTGTGACACGCAACACGTGGACCACAGTGGGCGGACTGCCTGGCCTGGCCTTGACCATTCAAGATGCAGGCGTGCGCAATGTGGGCCTGCATGGACCACCACATCTGGACACCATGCTGCAGAGCATGCGCCGCTTTGTGGTGCTCAAGAATCTCCAGATGCAGACAATCGATAGCACCCTAGGTGTTCCTTTCGAGGACTCCATACTGAGCGTACAGCCAATTGTGCTGCGCAGCGAACAGCAGCCACTGCAGCCCATAATCAGCTACATCTGCAAATTAAAGCCACGTCCAGGTGCACTGAACCTAGTGAAGTGCGTCGAGGCGGGCGTGCCTCCTGGCCCGCTTCTAGGACAGCTAAAAAACGGACAAGATGTGACGCTGCCCTGTGGCAAAGTGGTTCACTCCGCAGATGTCACGGAGGCAGCTGAGACGGCGCTCTCCTTTGTCTTTATAGATGTGCCCAGTGTGGATTATTTGGCGTCTCTGCAGGCACAGTCGGAGCAGTACAAACAGCTAGCCAAATCGGAATTAACTGAGGTGGCGCTCGTGGTGCACTTCAGTCCGCCCGAGCTCACGGCTCACGTGGATTATCTCAGCTTTATGCAGACCAATTTCTCTCCCGGCACTCGGCACATTTATCTCAACTCGCATTTAAATAATTTCTCGGGCTATGCGGCGGCTCATCGTATTCAATATCAATTGCATCAGCTCGCTCCGCGCTGCTTTCCGTTGCTCGCCGAGGCGGCAGAGCTGCAGCAGAGCTGTCCCAGCAACACTCTGAGTCACAGTCTCAAGAAAACGAAGCTAGAGAATGGCGTGGATGAGCAGCAAGAGAATAAGTCAAGTGATAAGTGATATAATAAGTGCAAAGCAAGCGAAGCAGCAGCAGCAGGAGCAGGAGGTGAAGCAGCAGCAGGGCTTCGTTTCCATGAGCAGCTTCCATTTGAGACCTAAGAAGGGTGAGTGAAAAGCTTTTATATATTTCGATTATCTGATGTATATACTCTTCTATATAAAGAAATTGCTATAAAATAATATTAAAGTTATGCATGTATTTATATTAAAAAATATAAATGTATATTATATATCATACATATTTTTATTTAATTACTTTTTTCATGTTTATATAATTCACTTTTCATTACAACTTTGGAATAGTTAATTATTATTATTTTTTTTTTTAATACGAATTTCTTGTTCATAATTTTTTTGGTTTATTATGCTTTGGCATATAACATTCTTCATTGAATCCTTTTGGAATCATTCTTAAACATTTCACAAATATTGAAGTGCTAAAATTTCGTAAATCAAGTGTGATCCAACATGACATTCGAACATCTCAAACCTACAATCAACAGCTGCTTTAACCCATCTCTTTCACAACTCTCATCTCATCTAATGGACTCTTACAATTTCATACTCTACTCCTCTTGCTGTCACTCATAAGGAAGTGTATTAAAACTGAAACTGATATTTATGCAAATTTGCAAATCTTTACGCTACAGGATTGGATCGGACGCTGGAATCGAAGCTGACGCCCGAGGAATATATCAAGGAGACGCATGCAGTGCCTGGTTTCAGTGAGCTGCTCGCACAGCTGCAGAGCGAGATGGCGGATACATTGAAGATTGAGAGCCGAAGCTATCCACGCATCATATTCCTCGGCACTGGCTCGTGCATACCGAATAAGACACGCAACGTCAGCTCAATTCTCATTCAGACAGCGGAGAAGGCATTCATGCTGTTGGACTGCGGCGAGGGCACTCATGGCCAGATCGTGCGTCTGTATGGACGAGAGCGTGCCCGAGAGGTGATGCAGCAGCTGCAGGCTGTCTATGTCTCTCATTTGCATGCCGATCATCACATTGGACTGATAGCGCTGCTGCGCGAGCGACAGCGTCTGGAGCCGATGTCATCGTTGCTGCTGCTAGCGCCACGTCAGATCGAGCCTTGGCTGAACTTTTACAATCGTCAAATCGAACCAATTGCCGATGCCTACACGTTGGTGGGCAATGGCGAGCTATTGGATCAGCCGCTGGCGGGCGAGCGTGTCGAGCAGCTGGGCATTGCTGCGATAGCCACCTGCCTGGTTAGGCATTGTCCGCATGCCTTTGGCATCAGCCTTACGCTGCAGGCGCAGCACAACGGCGAGCCCATCAAGCTGACCTACAGCGGCGATACGATGCCTTGTGCAGATCTAGTGGAACTGGGACGCAACTCAACGGTGCTGATACACGAGGCCACCATGGAGGATGACCTGGAGGAGGAGGCGCACATCAAGACGCACAGCACCATCTCGCAGGCGATACAACAGGGTCGCGACATGCAGGCCAAGCACACTATACTCACTCATTTCTCGCAACGCTATGCCAAATGCCCACGCCTACCCAGCACCGAGGATATGCAGCATGTGGCCATTGCCTTTGACAATATGCAGGTGACTGTCGAGGATCTGCAGCATTATCACAAGCTCTATCCAGCGCTGCTGGCCATGTACGCCGAGTACACCGAGGAGCTGGAACAGCGCGCAGTCAAGCGTGAGCTCAAACAGGAGAGAAAAAGGAAATTGGCCCAAACGTGATTATTAGCCCAGTTAATTGATCTTATGAAAGGTTCTTATAGCTATATACGAGCTAGGAATACTATGAGCAGATGGTAGCAGGCGCATATATAAAGAAGGGACTCTTCAAAGCTTTTATAGAAATTTATGAAAAATCTTGCATATATGTGAATATATATGACAATGCAAGATCTTCAGTTTCTCTTGAACTCGAAGAACTGTTTACTTAAAGCTAGCTCTAGGATTATTGTACAGCGACGGATTATAAAGTATACAAAAATATTTAAATATTTTAAAATAAGTTATAAATTTAAGTCAGCAACAATATTTCTATGCATTGCTAAATTGTGATTAGATTATGAAATTGTATGCCATGTAGGCAATGACAATATCAAATGTTAACTTATAATACAATTAAAATTAAAATAATATTTGTATGGTCATAATGAAATGTTTAAAAAATGCTTAACAATAAAAAAAAATAATATTAAATAAAACATACGCTCTTTTTGCTCTGTTTACAATTTTAAAGCAAATATTTCAATTATGTATGTTGATATATTTCCTTATAATATATTTGATTCTATATTTGATTTTTTAAACGATTTTATCTCGATTTTAGAAATATATTTATTACTTTATTTTATATTTATATTTATTTTGCCAACTGTAAAAAGGTGAAACTTAATTGAAATGAAATGAAACAAAATATTTTGTTTTTGGTGTTTGTTTTTTTTTTATTTTTTTTATTAATATTATTTATATTTTTTTAAGTTTATTTAATTCACTTAACATGCATTCGCTTGCAACAGGTGTCTGTGTGATAAACGCTCATAGAATTACAAATTACGAATTTAGTTCCTCAATAATATTATGTAAATGTATAAATAGTCGCATATTAATTTATTAGCATTGTCGACACAACAGAAGGGCACTTGTTTTTATATTTTTAATAATAATATTATTATTATCATAATATATTTTTTGTTAAACATTTTATATTTAAGGCACGTTTTCTCTGTTGATTTTCTAATTTTCTTTTTTTTTTAATTTTTGTGATAATTTTTAATTTTTTTTTTTTATTTTTGGAATTTAGCTGTGACTAGTTAAAATTAGTAGTTAAACGAAAAAAATAGGTTTTATTTAAAAAAATAATATATCTTAGCTTGAACTTGTTTTTTTTTAAGTTTAGCTTGCGATATTTGGTGTTTGTGTGTGTGTGTGTTTGGGGGCTGTGTGGTTCAAACTTCTGGTTAATAATTTGTTGGTTTTCATATAAATAAACATAATTTCAACATTTGTTTAAAAATAAATAAATAGTTGTACATTATATAAATTATAAGAGAAATAGAATATCGGCAAAATTATGCAGCTGATATTTGCTTTTGTTTTTTTTTTTTTTTTTTTTTTAACAACAATTGAAATTATAATGTTTTTATAATTTGTATAAATAATTAATAATTGCTTTTGTCTTAGCCTACAAATGAAGTAGAATTCTCTTCTAAACTTGCTCTTAGACTCTTTGGATTGATTTTTGCTTGGCAGCCAAAGACAAAAGACAAATATCGTAACGGTTCCTAACACTCACATCATTTAGATTCACTTGTTAAAATATGTTTACTTTATTTTGTTTTCTTTTTTGGGTTCAGGCACGTTCCACATAGTTGCCAGGGAATGTGCCAAAGCAGCCCGTTCTCTGAGAGGTGCCCACATACCAGCCATCGTCGCATTTCTCTAGAACATGCACCAGATCGCCCTCAAAGAGCTCCAATTCATCGGAGTTCTGTGGCCGATATTTGTACAAAGCGCGATATCTGTTAAGATAGCCCAAAAAACATAAAGTTAATTAAGTTTATAGAGTTTATAGAGTTGTTGTATTCTGTCTCATCTAAGACTTACGTCAGTGGCTCGGAACTGGTGTCCACATGGAGTGCATCTGTCTTGTGCAGCGTGCGGGTCTCCTTCAGTATGCCATTGGGCGGATGTGCTCCATTCTGGGTTAGCGTATTGAATTCGTTATTGATATTTGTGCGCAACGCGTCCAGATTTGGCCGCAAATTTGTGGTGCTCTGAGTGCTGATAACCGTTGTCGTTCTAGCCGCAATATCTTCCGCACCAATATCGGTTAAGACCTGAAAAAAAAGAAGAAGAGTTGATAAGGTTTTGATTAGATGATTTATTGAAAGTGCGTAAATGTTGTAGACTAGATAGGCTGTTAATTTTTATAGAATTTGGCTAGAAATTGAATAGAATAGATTGAAGATCAATGCTGAATTTGGAGTATGGAAAAGTCTTTGAAAGTGGAAATATGAAAATATGATTACAAATTTGTTAGAACTTAAACAACTAAACACAAAAATTTCAGCGTGGAAAATAAAAAATGTATTCTCTTTTTAAACTTTGTAGTAGATATTGTACTTAATTTAAGGCCCAGCTCTTGCATATTTAAATTACTCTAAAGTAAATATGACATTTCAGAAATGTGTAATGCGAACAATGTATTGATGACTCAGACACAAAGCTTAGAAAAATTATGTGTAACCGAAGTAGGTATGAATCATATGAGAATACTCATATTTGCATAAACATATTTGCTTAAGTAAATATAAAGATGACACAGCTTATGATAGCCATAGTCTAATATAAAGACTTAGATACATAGAAAGCTGAGAGAGTAGAATAAAGGAGAGTAAAATAAAGTAGAGTAGAGTAGAGTAGAGTAGAATAGAGTAGAATAGAGTAGAGTAGAGTAGAGTAGAGTAGAGTAGAGTAAAGTAAGAGTAGAGTCGATTATAGTAGAGTTGAATAAAGAAGAGTATAGTACAGAAGAATAGTGTAGAGAAGAAAATACTATAGTAAGTTAAGTATAATAGATGACAGAGTTTTAGAATAATAGAGTACAGTAGAGTTTAGTTGAGTCAACTATAGTAGAGTGGAGTAAAGAGAGTACATAGTAGATTCGAGTAGTTTACTTACCTCCACATAGGAGACCGGGAAAATACCCTTGCGATTGGCTATTTTGCCCTCAAACCAATTGCCATCGACACGACGTGTTAGTGTGACCAGTTCGCCTTTGTTCAGAGAGAGCTCAACGCCCGACTGCGCTTGGAATTGTATTTGGCACGAGCCTGACCCTCAGAGGGACGCTTCGAGGGAGTGCGAGCGCCATCGCGACTGATGATCTATGAGAGAAAGAGAGAGAAAGGTTTATAAGTGTTGGTGAATGTAATAGAGCTAGAGAGAGAGAGAGAGAGATCTAGAGCTAATACCTCCACATAGCTAGCAGGTAGCAATCCAATCATGGCATTATACTCGCCCTCATACCAATTGGGATCGATTTGTCGTCGTATATAAATGGTGTCGCCCTTGCGGAACGAGAGCTCCCTAAAAAACGAATCAAAGATGAGTGAGAGTGAGAGTGAGAGTGAGAAGAGAGAGCGAAAGTTATGTGAGTCTTACTTGGAGCTCTGTCCCTGGAAATTGTAGAGAGCGCGTGCCACTGTTTTGGGTCCCACCAGGGACTTAAGCGTCACGTCTGTGGGGAAGTCATCGTAACGATTGAGGGGAATCGGTGATTTTTGTGAGGGTGTGAAATAGTCGGTGTGTCGTCGCGAATTCATGTCCTGCAGCTCCTGTAGATACTTGCGTCTTCGCTCCTCCTGATATAACTTTTGCATATGCTCCGCTTGACGTATGGCTAATTCCTCATCCGATATGTTTGGCTTGTACTCATGCCTGAGTGGGGTCTTGAAGTGTATATTGACGTCTGCATATGAAACGAAAAGAATTCGATAGGGTTTCGATGAGTTGAGTATATAGTATGTATATATATTGGAAATTGGAAGCGTCTGGCCAAAAGGCTATTTGCTTGTTGTTGTTTACTATTACGAACGATGCTAAAAATACGAAATAAGTAGTTAGCGCAGCGACTCGTAGGGCAAGTGTAAGACGAGCTAACCGCAAAAAAAAAAATAAATTATTGTCGCTGCTGTTATGAAACGAGCCGCAGCGCTTATCTGTAACTGTAGCTGTATCTGTAACTGTCTGTATCTGTATCTATGGTGGTGGTAGCTGTTGCTCAGGCTGTAGCTGTGGCTGTAGCTCTGTATCTGTATATAGCTATCTTCATCTGTAGTCTAATGTCTGTGCATGCCAATTGGTAAGCAAATAAACAACGTTAACGCTGCTCAGCGCACGCCTCGCTAAGCAGATAGACCCCACAAAACGCAGATAACCTCTCAGCAAACTGAGAAAGTTGAGATGAATAACAAAGTATATATACAAGAGGTATATACGACTCGTATATATAGCTTAGTCTTGTTGAATCGTTTTCAAATTGAATTAACATTTCGCATTGTATCGAAAATGAGCTGCAATTGAAGTTAATGCTCGTTAGTTTCCACTGATAGCTAAATGAGCCACCAATTGAATTGAAAGTGGTGCCAACTGGGCGTCTGGCTTAAGTGGGTGGCTGACGACCCACCCGAATGGATGAGCTGACTGCGGTTGCTGCTGTTGCTGCTGCTGCTGCTGTCAGCTCATGATTGGCATCTTAAGATAATGTAGCTCCCATATCATGCAATGGCTGTCAATTAAACAAGTTTACAGTGAAGAAATTATAATTATTATCTACTTATCTGATCAAGCTTTGATAGCTTTTTTTGAGGGTACTTTTAAAAATACAATTTTCAACTTTTGTTGAGAGACATCTCGAAGGTAGCTTTAAGAGCTCAGCTCAGTTTTAATTGACTTGAAATAGAAATTGTGCAAGCTGACAGAGATTAATTGAAAATATGCAGAAGATATTCTTTTACAAAAATACTTAAAAATTCCTAAGATAATTGGTTGAGAGAAATATATCTAAAAATTTAATAAGATATTCATAAAATATATATTATATATTTTTTTAAATATTTCTTTCTCTTTCTTCTATGAGCTCATAAATCGACTAAGCTCGCTTTCAAATGTTTTACAAGCTAAACGCTTTTACCACACATTATGTTTTTAGCCATGAAAACTAATTGATAAAGTTGCAATTCATTGTTATTCATTGACTTCAAATGAGAACAATGTTTACGAAAGCGTTGTCCCTCTATATCAAACAATTTTCTTTTACATTAGCCAAAAAGAAGATTTGAATATGAGTCAAACTTGATCTGATGCTCTCTCTCATCGACTTCTCAATAAAATGCTTAAAAATAATAAAGAAAAAAAGTAATACAGAAAAAAATGATTTGATCATTAAATCAAATAAGATTAGCTATAAACTCAGTTGTAATAGATTTGCATATAAAACTTTTAAAAATGCTAAAAAGAAAACTTTGCTAATTAGATAAGCGAAATATATCTACAAATTCTATTCAAGATGAATTCCATTCAAATAACTTGTTTAAAAATGCAAAAAGACGTAAATCAGAGATAAAGAGACTGCATTAAATGCCAGATAGATATAAATGATAAATAAAATAGAATAAATTATTTAGCAAAATTAAGAGATGAACCTGGCATAAACGAGTGCAGCAAGTTATGCGATAATCAATTAAAAAAAGAAGAAAAGTTGAAACTGACATTGAAAGGAAGTAGCTAAAAAAGATAGAAAAATTAAAATTTAATCAATTTTAAAAATTAAATGGAATTTGAATAGAATTTTAGATAATTTACTCTTAAAAAATTATGAATTCATATTTCATACTTAGTTTTTATATTGAATTGAATGTATATAAATATAAAATAATTTATAAAAATTAAATTATATATAATAATTCATATAAATCAAATATATTAAAAATTTATATAATTTGTTTGCTCTATCTTATCTTGGCTTCTGTTTAGCCTAGTTTAATATATTTTTTATATATTAAATATTCATATATATTTTTATATATTAAAAAAAAAAAATATATTTTTAATATTAAATATTCAATTTAATGTAATTCATATAAGTATAAAAATTAAACTGAGTTTTGCTATCTTATTTTAGCTTCTGTTTATTCATTATATAGTATGCAGAATGTGCTAATTATATGATTAATTAAATGATTATTCTTTGTAGCAAATAACTTGGCTTAATTGAACATAAAGCTGCACATCTTTGATGAGCTTCAAAACAAAGAAGAACAGCTTCAGCTTGAAAACAAAGGAAACCTCGAAAAAGACATTTGATTCAAATGATTTACAAGATTAACAATAAAGACTAACTAAGGCTGCAAATAATTGCTTATACACTACAAGATGAGGTACTAAACTCATTTAAAGTTGTCTTAGTATTATTTGCATAGTTGAAGCAGTTATAAAGTAGAAATATTCACAATGGCCTTGAGCTGCATCGTTGCGAGATTCATTTCAGAATATTCATTTACATATGATGTGACCGCGTTTCATATGAACTTACAAATGGAATTGATAGAATGGCTCAACTGATATGAATGCCAGTTAAGCAATTGAAAATCAAACAAAGTCGTAAAACGAATTCTAAACGAATTGCGCAGCAGCCAGGCAAAGATCAAATTTTCCGCTCAAATAAATAGAAATTTTGTTTTATGATGAAGGGCTATACAAAAAGCGGAACACAAGCTGTACAAATATTTGTTATTGTTGTCGTTGTTTTGTGGCAATGACAAAATGCTTTACAAAATCATAAAGCACAGCAAACAAATAGCTTTTTTCTCTCTCTTTCTTGTTGTTGTTGTTGGCGAAGAAGAAGGAGAAGTAATTGTCACTTGAGAGATTTTTCACTTTCACTGATTTGTTTGAGGCGGCGCAATTTGCAGCGTTTTGAAAGTGTTGCCGATTTTCATCTTTCACTGCACACACACAACACACACATAAGCCACACACACACACATGCACTTGGATGCACTTGCTTGCCCCGTTAAGCCGGCTTTTCCTTTAGAGTTGGGTTAATCAGCGCTTAAAAAAAAAAGCATTTGCTATGGTACCTCACTTCACCTCACTGTGCTTAGTCACACAATCAATCAGAATCGTAGCCAGATAGTATGAGAAGGTCGTTTAGCTGATAAAGTAGCGTAACAGTCTCGGACTAAGGCAAAACACGAAGCTTTTCGCGGCGATCGTTGGGGCGCGCGTTTCTTTCAACAACTGCTTCGTAGCACGCGTTGCGCTCAACTGAAACCGAAATCGAAACCGAAACTGAAATTCAAACTGAATGAAATACAAAGATTGAGTGAATGAGCAAACGAGAGCGTAGAGTGGAAGAACAGACAGAGAGAAAGAAGGAGAGAGAGAGAGAGCGAGAGTGGCGCTGCTGGAGCTGCTTTGTCGCATTTTGCAGTTATCGTCGTACAACGAATGCCGTTTCATTTGGCGTCCCACCTCCAATCTCACGTTTATTCAGACATTACAGCTGCTGCTTCTTCTTCTACTGATTGTTGTTGTTGCGCTTAAATGTGTGAAGTGCTTACAGTGGGGCAATTAACTCACGCACAGTTGATAAGAGCACACTTGGATGGATGACACATTGCCTTGGGCAGTGAATCAAATTCAATTGTTGAAATATTTTAATGGGGGGAAAAGCATTGGAAATATGTAGAAATTTAAATATAAAAAAAAAATAAATAAATAAATAATATAATGGAAATATTTGTAGATCCTTTAACACTATCTACTCAAAAATGATTTTAGATTTGTTCTGCTAATCCATGAGCTTATCGTTGGCTAATCTTGTTAAACTTTTTGTTACAAATTGTGTCATTATCGAACACGGAATACTGTTAGAAAATCGTTTTCTTGAAATATTTTTATCAGAAGCGGAATACAATTTATTATTATATTATTAATATAATGCGGAAGAGTGCAATAGAGCATTCTATACAACTCTATAAAAATTAAAATTAATTTCCCATTTCTGATTAATCACACTTGAACGTTGCTTTGCATTTTATGCAAGCTTTGCCATAATTGTTAATGTAATATATTAAACATATTTCACGTTTGCATTTAAATTGAAATTTCAAAGACTTTTACCACTGTCTTGAGCACAGGCACAAGATCTTGAGTTGAAGAGATCGTTGCACCTCAGAAAGCTCGAGGCGCCCAACAATGCGAAGCTTTTTTTATCGCGCAGCACGTGAAAAACGTGAGATGCATGACAAAAGCGTGGCAATTGAAAAAGAGAGAGACAAACTCTCACACACTCACTCACTCTCTCTCTCTCTCTCTATCACACACTCTCTTTTTATCTGCTGCACTCGCTGCCTCTTTTCCACTCTCTCTCTCTCTCTCTCTCTCTCTCTCTCTCTCTCTCTGCTTTGATAACAAGTTTCAAGTATTGCGAAAAAAAAACATAATAGCGTGAGAAAGCGCAAAACTGGAAAATCGTTTAATCAAAAAATTGAGAAAGTGAACGTTTTTGCCTTATGAGTGGGCGCGGCAGGAGGCTGCACTAGCTTAGGCCAAGGGAGGGCGTGTTCTGTTGTGAAGTGAAGGAGCTGAGGGGAGGTGAGCAAGGGGTATATACTAACTGCCGCTTAACAGCTGCCACGGCTGCTGCTGTTGTTGCCACTGTTGCTGCTGCTGCTGCTGCTGTTGTTGCTGTTGCTGTTGCTGCTGCTGCTGCAGTTGCTGTTGCTGCCACATGAGCAGCGGCATGGAGGCGCCTATGGCATGACGATTGGCTAAATATGCTTGACGCTGCGCTGGTGATGGCGTATGAGGCAGCCCTACAATATGATAGCTCATTGCTGTGGTTGTTGTTGTTGTGGCGGTTGTTGTTGCCGGCAGTGGTGGCACCATGGGCGCCGCTGCTGTTGTTGCTGCTGTGTCGCGTCGCAGCCAGAGCAGCTTGCCACAGTTGGGCATATCACAGACGCTGCGATGCAGTGTGGCAGGCGTCAGGTTGTTGCTGTTGTTGTAGTAGCTGTTGCCATCGCTGCTCAACGGACGTTGCTGCCACTGATCAAAGTTGTTGTTGTTGTTGCTGCGGCGCAACTGTTGCTGCTGCTGCTGCTGCTGCTGTTGAATGCTGTCATCTGTCAGCTCTAAATCATTGCAGCTGCTATGCAGCTTTTGATGCGAGTGTCGCCATTGCACGCGATTGCCCGCCGTTGAGGCAGTGCGTCGACTGTGGTTGTTGTTCTTCGGGTTGCTGTTGCCAGGGTGCTGCTGCTGCTGGCCCGCGTAGGTGTTGGTGCGTCGCGGCGCTAACGTTTGATGTATCATAATTATATTTTAATTTATTTCTATTTCTTCTAGTTGTTTTTCGGCTTCTATATTTTCTTGTTTTTTTTTTTTTACTTTTTTGCACCACTCAGTGGTGCATTATGTAAGTGGAAATTGACGCGCGTCGCATTTAATTAGGAAATGGTCGAGCGTTGACGTTTTTGGCACGGAAAAGTGAAACTAACTGAATGGAAAGGCCGCCTGAACAGGTAACCAACGTCAGTACGACTAGCTCTTCTTCTTCTTCCTTTTCTTCTTCCTATTCTTGTTGTTGTTGTTTTTGTTTGCTTTGTTGACACATTTTGGCCATGGCAACGTCTGGGCCGGCTGGCTTTTGGGGGTGGTTCGAATATGTTGAGCTCGTGCTCGGCTTGCGCCTTGCGGACAGGTGGCTGGCGGTAAGCGGGTCAACAACAATGCTGGCCATGCCAGTTTTAGCTCTCTGTTATTGGCCCTATCGATTAATTTGGTCAACTAATGCACGCGGCGCACCTTCAAAACAAAAAGCTATTGCTATTGCAGCAATTGCGGAAATTTGTTGCGGTAGTAAAAAGAACGCACACACACACACACAAATAACTCAAAGAGAATAAAAAATGGAATTTTCGCAAAGGTCATTGAATGAACGCAGCACGCAGAGGCGTAGCCATGAGAGAAAATTCAATGTGAAGGGGGGATACTGAGGCATTGGCTGTAGGGCAGCAGGTTGATAAGATTGCAGAAGAAGTATGCGAAGTAATTAAGCTTGAAATTGGGTTAATGTTAATGAAAGAATGTGTTTGTATATAGGTGAAATGCATAGAGTCAACTTGAGGGCAGAATGAGATATTTGAGTGTTTGAGAGTTTCTTCACTTAAGTATCTTTTAAGCAAAGTTATTCCATTTGAGAATTATAAATATATATAATAAATTAAATTAAGTGTTAATAGAAATGTTTCCTACAAGTATCTATAGAACAATAATTTACTATTTATTACACATATTCTTCGAGAGCGTTTATCTATCAATATAAATATAAACAGATATAGATAATTCTCTTATCAAATACTAAATATATATATGTATATATTTAAATATGTTAAAATATATATCTCTGCGAATCACTCTTTTGAGCTGATCAGTTTTTTAGTACAAGTAATATATAAGAAAATTGTTAAAATTTCAGAGTAAACCAAACTCTGCTCCACGCAATTCAATAGCTCGAATTTCCCCTTGAACCCTTACAAAATGCAAATCTTCATAGTTTGCTTAATTTTTAGTACACTCAAATTGTTTTTAGTACACGTATTGCAAGCATCAATCTGGCAACGCCAACGGTTGGCTGGCCCAACTGCCTGCAGACTCACCTGTGCCCGCATCAATCTGATCACCGTTGCTGTAGACGAATGGGCTGTAGGGCTCGTAGCCTGAGTGGCCCTTGAGTGGCGGCTGTGGGGGTATTGGCGGTGGTGGTGCGGCGCTCGAGTCAAAATCTACGCCAACAATGGACAAATGGACAATACAGAAGATGGATAAACAAAAAATTTCGAATTTTCAATGGAAAACCAATTGTAAGCCAAGTCTCCGAAAAAAAAAAAAAAAAAAACAAGAAACCAAGCCTAAGACTACGAGATTAGATGAGCAACTGAAGCGCAGGCAACAACCCCCAAAGAGAGATTGAGAGAGAGAGAGAGAGAGCGATACACCCACTGCAACACTGTTAGAGAGTCATGTTACCTTTAAATGTTACCGCCATGGTGCTACGTTTGAGTCGTTCCAGACTGCTGACCGGACAACGCCGTGGGCTAGCCGTGCTAGCCGCTGGCTCTCCGTCGGGCACATAGCGCGCCTTGGGTCGATGCTTGTTGGCATCGAATGGCTGATTGGCAAAGATGTCGGAAGTTGTTGTCGTTTCTTGATTCACCCTGGCCGGACGCATTGGCGAGGTGGAGCTGGCTCTTGGACCCAGCTGACGTTGGGGTTTCTTGGGCAGCGCTGGTGTGCGCTGCGGATGTTTGTGAGCCACCCAATCGCCGCTCAAGTGGGGCGAGATATCGTGCACATCCCGCAAATCAGCCAGCGAGGTGGAGAGATAACGCTGTGACAGACTTTGCCCTGGCTCGGGGGATTCGTAGCGATGGCGCAGCGTCTGCACGTGGCCCGTGGAGCAGCTGTTGCTGCTGTGACTGCGCGTCGGACTCGCTGACTTGGCTGGCAGCAGCTCCGCCGTTTTGCTAATAATATCGATGTGAGGCATTAGCAGTCCGCGTTGCCGACGTCTGCCACGATCCGGTGAGGTGGGCGTGGCAGCGCGTAACTCAAACTTGTGCGTCAACTGACTGACATCGTCGGCAGTTGGCAACGCATCCGCAGCGTTGCCCGAGGCGTCTTTTGATCCTCCAGCCTTCAATTGAGGATCGCTGCGCGCCTTCCGCAGCTGGCTAAGCCCAAAAAAATCACGCCTTTCATTGTTCGATTGTTCACGTTCGATGCTCTCGAACTTCTGCTTGATCTTCTGCACCTCGCCGGTGTAAACGCGCTGCAAGTAGGAGCTGGAGCAGGCCGAGACCTGCGATTGGGGCGACAAGCTACGCGAGCGATAATACGCATCATAGAGCTCAATGCTGCCAACGGGCGAACCAAGCGCGTAACTGTGCGCCTCTACCGGCTGATCGGGCCCGAGTTCGTCTTCGGGCGGCCGCTCGGGCGGGCTGTGCAAGTGAAAATTTACGCGTGCCGCTGCACGTTCTCCATAGATGCCGCTCAGATCGGTCAGCGAGTTGCTCAGCTCCGTGTGCACCAGCTGAGTATGACTCAGATGATTGTGTCGGGCCTGTTGTCTGGCCTGCATGTTCTGCTCAATGAGGCGCATCACTTCGGCCTCATCCGGGGAGCTGTCCTCGCGCGCATGATAGATGGTCTTGCTGGGCTCCTCGAATTGACGTTCCTCGAAATATTGGATTTTCTGATTAATGGGATTCTCTTTGGTGTCCTGCTGTGACTCCTGCTCGGCCTTGGCTATGGGTTTGCTGGGCTTGGATTCGAGCTGGGGCTTGGGGCGTGGCGGCACTTCGGGTGGCTTGGTCAGAGTTAACTCTGCATTCTTGGCGGCTATGGCGCCGCGTGTCTCTCGTGCCACCACCACCGGCGACTGACTGCGTGTGGGGCGTGGCAGCGTCTGTGCCTGCTGTTGCTCCTCGCGCTTGCGCAGCACCGGACCGAGCAGTTGCTCCTTGCTAATGTTGGAATTGCAGCGCACCTTCAGGGTATTCGCATGGCTGCTCGGCTTGGAATCCTTCTCCACCGTCACCACATATTGCTCCTCCACATTACACTTTCTATTACCCGCATAGATCTCGTTCAGCTGCTGCGTTATTTTCTTGATTTGTTCCTTGGACAGGGTGCTAACCAGATCATTGTTCAGATGTCGCTCGGCCTGCGCCTGCTGCTGTGCCTGTGATTGCGGTTGCGTCTCCAGGCTGCTCGCCAGATCTGCCACGGTATTGCGACGCCATTGACGTTGCACGGACGGAAGTTGTGCCTCTGCACGCTGCTGCTTCAACAGCTGCAGCTGCTCGAAATTCTCACGCAAATCCTCGACGGACTTCTGCTTGGCATGCAGTGCCTGATCCGCCTCCTGTCGCCACTTGATCTCGTTGACATCCTTGGAACGAAAGTGCAGATCGCGTTCCTTCTGATCGGTCTGCAGTTTTCCCACCAGATATTGCAGTTCCTTTTCGGCACGTTCATGCAAACGCACCTTGCGCCACTCATCGAAATCGAGCAGCTCCGCATCCTTGCGCAACGGATGAAAGTTGCTTGCCGAGGTAGCGCGCTCCAGCTGCCCCACACGCTCCAAGGTGCTGTAAAAGCGATTCAGCTCGGTGAAACGTTCGCAATTGTTGCGATAGCGACAGCTCGGACTGTGCCGCTCCATGTGCACCAGCGAGGTGGCACTGTGCGCCAGCTCGCCGCACTGGTAGAGGCCGCCAGTGGTGGCACCATCTGCACCACCAACACCTTGTTGCCGCTTGCTGCGATCGTCAGCGCTGCTCAGACTGCTGGCACGTGCCACCGCCTGCTGGGGTTCCTTGTCGTGGCGCTGGCTCGAGCGCAGACTGTCGATGCGACGACGTGAGGGTGAACGCACCTCCCGCTGCTGCGTCTGCGGCACGCGCACCTCGCGCGTGGGTGAGAAGTGACGTTGCACCACCTCGGGCGACTGTGGACGTGCAATGTCTGTGACAGCTTGAGGTCGAGCGCCTGGCTGTGCTTTGTTCTCATACTTCCACACAAGATCCTCAATGCAGCTGGAGGGTGGCTGAACAGTGTAGTCATAGATATCCTCTCCATAGGCCGGCTCCACGAGAGAACTGTATTTGTAGTCGGTGGTGCTGCCGCCATTGATTAGCTGCGGCAGCGAGTGGGGCGTTTGGGTCTGGCTTTGCTTTGCATTGTAATCGTTCCAGAAGTGAGTTTTCTCGCGCACCGTCTCACTGAAGGATTGCTGAGCCACAGTTGGCTTGGGCTTGGATGTGGTTGTCTTGGTGGTTTTGCTGGTTTTGGTGGTGCCGGCGCGTTTGCGTGGCACGTGACCCTCGCTGCGGCTGATCTGCAGCGGTGCTGGCAGCGATTTACCTGGCTTTGACTTACCCACATAGGTTTTGGGCGGTGCTATGGGCACATACTCCTGCCGCACCACCGACTCAATGGAGTAGGTGGAATTGCTTCTCGGCAAGCTTTCATTCGAGGCGCTGCGATGCACCGTGGCAATGGTCTGAGTCTGCGCCTTGCTGCACTTCGGCATCACCTTCTTCAGAGCGCGACTGCAGTCGAGCAGATTCTGTGGCCGCACCTGCGGAAAGCACATAGTATGCCGTGTGGTTGTGCTAACGGTGCTCTGACGCAAACGTGGCAACGACTTGCTGCGCGTATGTTGCGCCTTGCACGTGGCATACGAACGCACCGCCTCGCGCACCTCCTGCGGCGACTTCAGCGAGGGATCTCTAAGTATATTCGTGCTAGCCTCGAAGTTGGTGCGACTCGCAGGCAGTGTGTTCTCCAATCGCTTCTTCTCCTCGGCAAAGCTGCGCTCCTTGGAAATGCTGCGACCGAAGGCGACGGGACTGCGACTCGATTGACGCAGCGCCAGAAGACGAGCTGGACGACGACTCGGACTGACGGAGCGTAGGCGAGCATGATGCTGCTGCTGCTGCTGCTGCTGCTGATGATGATGATGATGTTGTACTCGCATCAGGCAGCCATCCTTGCTGCGCGTCTCCTTGGTGGCGGTTAACGTGGCCAGCAGAGTGGACACAGCGCCCGTAGACTTGGAGCGACAGATGGGCTCCCGACGTGCGCTAGACACCTTGCGCAGGGTAATCGTATTGGTATTGGCATTTCCATGGCCGCCTGGTGGCTGAAAGCATTGATCATGACGCGACTTCGAGCAACTGCTCGTTATCTTCTCCACGCGCACCGTGCTCTTCGTGCAAGAAGAGCGTCGATTGGGCGGTAGAGGGGGTGTCTCCTGCTGCTGCTGCTTCTTGCTTAACGGTATAAACGATGGCAGATTCTTGGAGAAATGCGTAAACATTTTGCTAGCTGTAGCCGAAGGCGGTGGCGGCGGCGGTGGTGGTGGAGGAGGTGGTGGTGGTGGTTGTGGTGTTGGCTGTGGTGACGGTGCTGTTGGCGGAGCACACTTGACTTGTTCTGGCTCTTCCTTAGTCTCCTCTAAGGGCTTGGTGCTGACGCGTATTTTGGTTAGCGTTGGCGTTATCTGTATAAATTCAAACTCTTCCACAATTTCTGTAGGTTTTGTCAGAAGAGTCGGAATCGAGAGAGAGACTTTGCATATTAATCATAGGAGCAGCGACTTTATAGAGGGTGCCCGGTGCTGCAGTGCTTCAAAGAACGCTCGACGCATTTGCTGATAACAACTTCTATTGTGTGGCAGTGGGTGTGTATACTAGTAGTATATATATTGTTTACCAATTGATTAAGAACAGTACTAACTAGTTAGGCTTAAATAGATTAGAAGTAGAGTAGAGCTTGTAGCTTGTTGTAGAGAGAGAGAGAAAAACCAACACCGATTTAAGAATTAGTACGAACAACTGCGTCTTAACTTAAATTATTTAGTATTGTCAGAGAAACCATGTTAAGAATAAATGAACTGGTTCAATTGTGAACTATCCTACCTTTGGGTTTCTCGGGCGCTGGCTTACGGAAGCCAAACAAAGGCGGCTCACCACCGGCCTGTAAGCTCTTGTACGCCTGACGCTGTTCCACAGGACTTAGCGGACTGCTAACAGGCAGCTCCTTTTTGCGAAAGACTAGATTGGAATCGCTGGTGTAACCAGATTCTTTGGCCAGAGCTCTGTGAATGATAAGAATGCCAAATTTATATAGAGAAATTGTTTTGGGAGAACTTGTTTGCCTTACCTTGACAAATTGCCTTCTGTATAATGCGGCGATAGTTTCGATTGTTCCAAATTCTGTATTGCAGTGAAAGGAGAAATTGAGATTAGGCAGAGTTCATTTAAATTATTTTCAAATGAAACGATTTCAGGATTTCTTTTTAAACAATTTTTACTGTAAAAATTAGTATTTCGAGTGCCGTTTGTGGACGCAATGAGACCCTTTTCTCTCTAGCTTGACTCGACTGCATTGAATTGATTATCTTAAAACTTACTGCATAATTGTCAATATCATCGACGAACTCTATTATAATGCGTGGTATGCGTGTATGTTCCCTGAGCCACTTAGCGTTAAGCATAATAATTCAATTGGAGAGGAAAAATAAATAAGATATATACTAAAGGAATTGCGGGATATCTAAAAATTTAAATTTTTACTAAAATATAAAAACGGATAACAGACGAAAAAATCTATTAAAAAAATATAGTAAAAAAAAAAATCTATAATCTATAACTAGAAATTATATAGATTAACGTTCATACCCCGTTAAAGATGTCCATCACTTCGTCCCACCACTAGAATTGTGAATAAAATAATTTGCTGTGAGTTAGATAAATTGCTACGCGATTTGTGTAGGACGAAAATTATAATGAATAATGAATGAAGGCGTGCGTATGATATCGTGTGGTAGATATGGTAGGATATTATATAAAGTGATCGGTGGGAACTGTATGAAAAGCGGCTGAGAGCATATGAAAAAATATATTGTGCATGTTTAGCATGAGCCATGGACGAGTTCACATAGTCTAGTGCTTGATAGGGATACGAGTTCTGTGTACATGACTAGAGATTGCGGCTGACTGGGAAACTTGCCTCCTTCTTCTCCTTCTCCGAAACGGATGAATGACCCGTGGTATAGTCCTCGATGCGACCAGGTTGATTCTTATATGAGTTCTGTGCCGATTTTATGGGATTGGGCATAGTACCATACAATCTGAAGGCATAATTTGAGATAAATGATAAATATATATTTATATAGATAGATTTTCCTTTAACTCACTTATCGTCCTGGTTTAGATTGCGCACATTTACAGCGGATGAGACCGATTGTACGCGCAGTGGATTGGGTGTACGATATTTTACTGTTGAGTAATCGGAATCGTAATTGGGCTCGGGCTCAGAGACATAACCATTGCTCTTATAGGATGGACGAGCTGTGGGGGTTGTAATATATTAGAATTAGCTTTAAATGTTTTTTACAATTTAAAACAAAATGTTTGTTAGAAATTTACGAGCACTACTGAAGTTGTTGTTGTTGCTGTTGTTGTGGTTGTTGTTATCACGGATGTTGCAATTGTTGTTGTTGTTATTGTTACTGTTGTTGTTGTTGTTGTTGTTTTTGGCAGACATAATGTTAGAGCTTGGTGTATGAGTAGATACTTAGTTTAAGATTAGTGTAGAAATTTTGTTTAAAGCATTCCAATGAGCTAAACGGCACGAAAATATGACCAAAAAATTATAATGTAATATAATATAATAACATCCAATAAGAATAATATATGATTAAATCAAATTCCGCATGCCAAAACTGATAAAAAAATAATATATATATATATATCCAAATTAGAAATCATAAATGTTACAGCTACCAAAAGCAGGCGAAGAGATAAGTGGGAACTACTTAAGCAAAGCTTAGACATAATTTTGAATAGATTACGCATATATATATTTAATCGATATAAGTTATAAAGAGTTCAAAAATCACCTCTGGGACACTTGTAGCGTATCACAAAATCGTCTGTTGAATGCGATTTGACAAGACAAAGAGAGACAGAGTGTGTAAAGCGTATGGGGATGGGTGAGATATGGTATGTATATATAGTAGAGGAGAGACATTCGAAAAAAAAGAGAATTCAGAGAGTTAAACAACGAGTTCAGCAGGCGCAGAACTGAAGCATTATAGAGATATAGATTAAATAGATCATATAAGTGTTATATGGGAATTGAGTTAGGGTTGGGTTTCATAATGCTTCAGATTCTGTTGGATCTTAGTGGTAAAACATTTACCGCCATTCTTCTGCTTATGTATGGTCTGATAGAGTCGCTTATACCATTCATGCTGATGCGGTTCCTGGACCTCCTGCAGCGTAACAGACAAAATACATATCAAATATAGAAGATCGTTTGTCTTGCTAGCTAAACTGAGGATAGTTTCTGTTTGGTTTTTGCTTTTACCGATCTGAGTATGATGGGCATTCCATCGTTGGTAACGGGACCGATCCCTTCGTATTGCCGTCGACCTAACTGTGCCATTTTTCTCGGATGATCGCTTTCCGTTTCCGGTTCGCTCATATACTCGTGCTTGACTTTGTAGACTGTAAACCGTAGATTTTAGTTTTAGTGGAGTCTGTGTTTATTTTGGGTGGAATTGATAAGACAAGTTGTGGAAAACGAGTGGAAACAAACGTGTGTGGAAAACATTTAGAATGCAGCACCTGCCGCTGTTAATCTTTGTGTATGTGCGAACGACTTGTGAACGCGCTCGAATTGTTCTTTTCATACAACCTTGTGGTGGTTGTATGGGAGGCCTACAATTGATATACTTACTGACTTCATTGGGCCTATAGACGGCGCGGCTAGTATCGCTTAATTGACGGCGTGCGAACGGCCTATATAGCTCCGATGTGGAAGCCGAGCGTTCAAATGCTTCACAAATGAGAAAATATTTTTAGAGATATATGAATGGGGGAAATTTCTTTAAGCTGGCGATACATAAATCACATTCGAACAGCAAAATACGAGTGTTGCAAGTGTCAAGACTTTTAAACATGGTTTAAATACTTTCTTATAGATTATATGAAGATCTTGCTTGCCTAGTTAAGGATGCTAGATCTAGAATTTAGATATATTAAAATATTACTGGTTTGAGAAATATGGATCATTTAATGAAGAATTTATCTGCTATATATATTTCTCTTTCCAGATCTCTGAGCTAGATATATCTAGATATCTAATCTTTGATATCTGCTTAGCTAGATCACCGATCTCGATTATTTCTAACTCTGATAAATTTAGATCTTTGATCTCTCACATATCTTCACATCCCATTTACAAATTTACGATCTTGATACCTGCAGATCTCCGATCTCTAATATTTTTTTTCTACATCGTTGCTCTTTGACTTAATTTCACATAAAATTCGTACATCTGTGATCTCACTACGCTGGTATTCCTAAATAGATTGCCTAACTCTTGCACACATATATGAGAATATTATCTACTTTTGATCTTGTCGGAGACGCTGGCACTGGGTGCCACAGGGCCAAATTGATTGGAATAATCGGTTTCGGCGTAGTCCGAATTATTGGAGTTGAACGTTGAGGGCGGCGTGCTCAGATTGGTGGTGCTGCTGGCGGTGGTGGTGCTGCTGTGTGGTGCAGGAGGCACCGGACAATTGCCGTTTGTATATGACCAAGGTGGTATCGTCGTCGTTGCCGCTGGCTGTTGTTGTTGCTGCAGAGCCGTGTAGCGTCGCGGTAATGTGGGCGATTCAAAACGCACCGGACGGAACTCCTTGCGTCCGCTCAACGCTGGCGACGGCTGCGGCGTCCACACGGGCTGTGTGGGCGGCGGCGGTGGCGTGGGTGCCGCTGAGGAGCTGTGATCTAGCTCGTTGCTGGAGCCGTATGGTGTTTGACTCTTGGGTGTCCAGACGCCTGTTGATATTGGGGGGAATGAGTGTTTGGCTCTTATGACACAGATCTGTGTAGTTCACTGGTTCAGTGGTTCAGTGGTTCAGTGGGTGGGCTAAACATGACATTTTCAGGGGCGCAAGTTCACATTCTAGTTGAGTTTTATGCTTTCGCTCTCCCTAAATATACTTTTTTGTATATATAATTTTTCTAGCTGCTGACATTTACACTTGTCAACAAATTTATGCTCGTTTTGTGGCTGCTGCTCGGTTTCCATTGGTCTCATTGGTTTCATTGGTTTCTCTAACCAAAATAAATGCTGCAGTCAACAAACCGAGCGAAGACAAATTGACAAACAAACATCGCGACGTTGAACAGCAATAATTAATACGACCAAGGAAGCCGCATTTGGCAGCCATTCAAAATTTGCCCACAGAAAAAAAACTATCACACACACACACATACATTTATGTAGTCACACACACAGAGGGGGATGAGTCATCGCATTTGGCGCATGTTTAGAATTTACAAAGACATTCACAGCTACAGCGCGCAGACTGTTATAAAATTATATTTGAATCAAACGACACGAAACACGCTAAAAGAAACAAAACGTTCGAGGTGTTTCAATTGTTAAGTACAGTGAATACGGGCACTTGATGCACTGCGGGCTCACTACTTATGGAAGATATTTCATTCATTAATTGCTGCAGTTGTCAAGAATTTTCTAAACAGAAGTTTTCAGAAATTCTCAGCTATTAATATTAGATTTGTTTAGAGTTTCCAACTATGAATGATACAATTATCTTTAACTATAATTCAATAACTTTTGAAGCAATTTATAAAATGCTAATATTTAAAAAAATTCTATAAAGCCAGTCACTTAATTGTCAAACGTCTTATGCTTGGCAAATATATTCTAAAAGCCTGAATTTCAACTTTTATGGCATCTGATCTGATTTTTAACTCATCAACCTGTATATCTACTTTGAACATAATTTATAACTTTTTGAGGCAAAACATTTAAAGTTTAAGCACAGTAAATTTAATATATTATATTCAAATAAATATATTATATTAGTATATTATTATTTAATATTTAATGTTTTTATGAATTGAAATGGAAATTTAGCTAAATTAATGGTAATCATGATATTACATTAATTTTTTAAAATGTTTAATTTTGAAACAAAATTTTTGACTCTCCTATAATTTTTAAAACAAATTTGAGATTTTCTTTGCAATTACTAACTTTTATATAAAACAAAAACAAAAAGTAATTATTTCATTTCAGTTTCACTTTCTCGCTTTAGCATAATCACAAAACAGCCCTCGTTCATCTTGTAGTCAAGATCTTTCGCTCAACAGATTTATATGCCACCTGTAATAGCACACAAATACACAGGCAAACATACACACACACACACATACAGAGATTAGATACACTTTTGGCTATATAGATATTGCCTGCCCTAGGCGCGATACGCCGCCAGACATTGACACGCATATCGCATATAGAATACGTTTTGGCTTCGATATATATAGCGCGCCATCTCCTTCTCTCTTTCTCCCTCTCTCTATCTGCTGTTGTTGTACTTGTATAGTGGGTGGATGCGCTGACGTCTTAATTCAATCAGCACTTGATCGAATTATACAATCGTATCAAAGTCTTGCCAATGCCAATCAAAATCAAAAACAAATTCACAATCCTGTCCCGTTCGGTCACTCGTTGACTCATTCACTTAACACTCGTATTTTGCTGCAGAAAACTTTTATATTTTATATTTTTACCCTGCTGAGGATGTATATGGGATATAGATTTTGTTAACTAGAACGTTTAGCGACGAGTTCTCGAGTAGCTAACTCCGCGCGCGGCTCAAAGCGACTGAATTTTGCGTGAGCCGTCGTCGTCGAGCAGACCAACTCGGCGTTTACTGATTTTTTCTTTTTGGGAACAACTGCTAAATGACTAAAACAACACAAATACACATACATATATATAACATACATATGTATATATATGTGTGTAACAGACAGTCACAGTCAGAGCACACACACCCCGCCAGAGTTCACAATTTCCCAGCAATTTTAAATAGAAGATCAATTACGGCTGCAATCAAATATGGGAGCGCGTGCTCGATGAAGCGCACACTCAATACGAATAAACCTAGTTACATATATACATACACACATACATACATACATATGTATTTATAGTATATTTGATTTGAGAAAGACAAAAGCAGAGTTTTAGTTTTATTTTGGTTGAAACGCCAATTATGCGTGCAATGCGAAATGGAACGGATGTGTAAGCAACTAAATATACCATACTCTGAATGCTGAATACAGCCTATACTCTCCCCATATATATATATAAATATATGTGTATAAAAGAGTCCAGCTAAAGAGTCAATCAAAATGATTTCATTTGTTTTGTAAACTCTTTTTTTGAAAAAAGAAAACAAAAGCCGAATGTGCGTTTGCTTTGCTTCTGACTCGGCTTGACTTGGCTTGGCTTGGCTTGGCACTTCCGGTTTGTTCAGCTCTCTGTTCTCTATGCTCTTTTAGAATAAATCAAACGGAAATTTTGCTTCGCTTTTTTCATACTTTTTTTTTTTTTTTTTTTTGTAGCCAATAAAAAACAATGCTCATTAAAATAGCCTAAGCCATTTGAGCTGTAGGGAGGAGCGGCTGGGCAGAGTAGGAGCTTAGCTTAGTTTTGCCTATGCTGCTGCTGCTGCTGGGTGTGTATGTTTTTTTTTTTCAAGGAGCGCCCGCGCTCGCTCGTGAAGAAGCGCATTTACTTAGAGAATCGACTCGTAGCTGCTGGAAATTTATGTGAAATTTATTGATTTGCAAAATGAAAATGGAAATATCGCATGGGTCTTTAAGCAAATGGGGGAAAAGAGAAATAGCACAAATATATATTTTTTTTTCTACCTGTAATTATTATTAGAGCACTTTTAATTTTAAGTAGACTGTAGAATGGAAGGAGTATGCAATGATAGACTTGCCAATGCTCTCTAGATATAGTTAGTCAACTATAGCGTATATATATACATATATGTATATCAAAGCCTGTGCTTGTGCCTGCTCTCATAAGATGAAATTAACTTTAAATTGTTCTCAACTAAATATTTTTTCAAATATTTTAATTGTATAAAATTGCTATCAAAATTTTTAAAAATATTCTTGATTTGTTTTTCTACAAAAAAAAAAAAAAGAAGAATAAATAAAAATACAATAATAATAATGATAATTAAAGGAAAAAAATTATTATCTTTAAATCTGATTAGCAAATTTATCAACAACAAAATCTTGATTTTTTCTATAAACGAAAAAAAAAATTCCTAAATAAAAACATTATACCCTGATTTTCAATGGGTTCAGGTATATTAAACTAATTTGGTCTCTATAAACAATATAATTTAATTTTTAAAAATTTGCTTTAAAAAAAAATTTTATATTTGTTAATTTTGTTATCAAAAAATATATATTTTTTGTATAAATATAATTCATTATATAAATAATTTATTTTTCTGAATAAGTAAAAACTTGAAGTAGCTTAAAAAATAATCTTATGCCTCTCATTTCACTACTTCAACCCAGCCCATTCTAACTCAACTTCATTTTACAGGGTATATCTTTTCGAAACGTTCTACAACTATATTTTTAGTGCCTGTGTCTTGTGGCCTTGCAATAGAAACAGACGCTGCCCGTCTGCCCGAACTGACATCAACCTGTGCGTGCGCCCATTTATTAGGCGATTGGAACTGACTTTTTTTTTTCTTTCTTTTTGGGATATAGCGATTGACTCTGGGCTCTGCCCAGCTATTGAATGAGGGCGTGGCCAGACGCGACCCAACAGCAGCGTTCTCTGTATGTGACCCAGCCTGCGAAAGGTGCGCCGCATTGTTTTCTATTGTATTTCGGGTAGCATTCCCGCATTGATTTATTTGGTCTGCCCCATAATTAAGTGTGCAAAGTATTTATGGAGTGCTGTTGCACTAAAGAGCACATCTACTCCACTCACTGGGGGCCCTTTAGAAAGCGGCACGAGTTTAATGTTTGTGCTGCTGGGCTTAGGGTAGGAGTGGTGTAGGAGTGCTTGATCTAAGGTTGGGCCAGCAGGTTGTAAAGGTCATTGGGCTTCAATTGAATGAATAAGAGGTGTGGGTAAAAGCTAGAGAAGGTTAGAGTTTAGCCAAAGGTTTGCATTTAGAGAAGTAGAGGGAAATGTGGAATGAACAAATTTTTAAATAAATATATATTTTTTTTTATAAAATTTATTTCATAAAATGTAAGTCTTGTTTTTTCCCAACTCAAATACTAAAATCCTTTAGCTTTTGGCCTTATGCTACATAAACTTAAAAAAAAAAAAAAAATTAATTCTACAATAAATCATTGGCAATACTTTTTTTCAACACTTTTGCTAAGCAAAGGCGACGTCATCTACAGATATATATATACATATATATATATATATAAATATATATATATATATATATATATATATATATATATATATATATTATTCACCTCTTTCACGATCTCTAACTTAATTAGATTAAAATCATTCTTTCATTCGTTCATTCACTCAAAAATATATCAATAGTCAAGTTCAACTGAATTTATATTAACTATAAATTATGTTCAGTCACTAAAAGTCGCCACGAAAAAATAAATATTAATATATAGTATATATACTTTTTTTTTTTTTTCTTTTTCTGCTGCCTTAAATTTAAAAATAACAACGTACAAATTAATGCTTTAAATAAATAAAGGCGCCTTTATGGCCCAAAAGAAATGCTCAAAAAAAAAAAAAAAGAAATAAAGGCAACATAACATTTTCATAACTGAAAACTTTGCCAACTAATGCTGGCGGATCGTGACGCCAATCAAATGGGCAATGGGGCGTATACGCATTTTGATAGATTAGCTACGCCTACGGCAAATGAAAATTGCCATAAGGTGTTTATATAGCACAAAACGCATCAGTTGGGATCGTCGTCGAGCTCATCATCAAAATTGTTTGAGACATTGATTCTCAGTGTATGTCTGTGCACTGTGATTATTTTTCATTTAGTTGCGTTGCCCATCTGGATTTGCTTTGTGTTTATTTTCCATTTTTAATGGATACTGTAGGCGTCTACAACAACAATCCCACTGCACACAAATATATATGTATTATATATATATATATATATATATATATTTGTAATATATATTGCGCGGCCAACGAATTTTTGGATTGTACGTCATTTTATATATTTAGCACAAAGCAAAGGAGCGCGAAAAACAAATCACAAAAAAAAACCATGCGCACCTCCAGTTCCAGTTGGGAATATTTTTTTTTCTTTCTTTTTTTTTTTTTTTGCTGCATAATTAACATGAACTAATGTGAAATATTTGAAATAAACATATGCGAAGGCAAAAATCAAGTTCAACAAAAATAAAGCATAGCAAAAAGGCAAACGAGATCATCATCATGAACATCATTATGATAATCTTGATAATCAGCAGAGTGAAAAGTCGAAAACTAACTGAAAGCAAAAATCATCTATAAATATGTGCCAATAAATAACAAAAAGAAAATGAGCCTCTCGTATAAATAATGAAATAATTTAGCTGATATTTGAGCAAAGCTGAATAAAAAGAAAGTTGAATGATAGGTTCATTAAAATATAGAAAATAAATATTGTGAATTTAATTAATTGCAAAATTATGGAATTTTGTTGCTGAATTTGAGAGAGACAACGATTTGTAGTTCGGAATAAATTGAGTACTAAGATATAGAGTAGAACTACGAATAAATAACGAATAATATTCGCAATAAAGTAATGAGTAAGACTTCATAGAAGTTAAGAATACTAAAATAAATAAAATTTTAAACAAAATTCTCAAGTCAATCTAAGTTTACTTGATTGAAATTAAATGATTATTTAAAATGAAAAAATGGTTCATTTTAAAATTAAAATTTAAAATTAAATTCTTTTTTAAACAAAATCCAAGTCATTTTAAATTTACTTGATAGAAATTTAAGGTTTATTTAAAATGAAAAAATGGAAAACTTTAAAATTTAAATATAATTAAAGTTCTTTTTTTAAACAAAATTGAAGTAAATCTAAATTTACTTGATTGAAATTAAAAAATTGAAAATTATGAAATTAAAATAACAAATTTTAAATTTTAAATTTAAGTTTAAATGCAATTAATAATCCAGTTCTCAGTTCTCTCGCAGATATTTTCATTTAAAATAAAAAAATTAAATCGCTTTTATTTTAATTCTGTGAATCACGTTTACTTAATTTCGTAGTAAAGTTTAAAACAAAATATGAAATATATATTAATGTAAAGAAGCATTCAGCGTAGAGTTCGTCCTGAAGTAAATTGAAGCGTAAATCGTAATAATGTTCTAGAAAAGAGCTCTCAGCTAAGATTATAGAAAGAGTTTTTACAAAACTAAATTTCATTTTAAATTTAATTTTTATCTATTTTTTTCGATTTTTGTTTAATAATTTTGAATTAATAATTTTATTATATTTATATTTTCGTTATATATATTTTATTATATATTTTATATAGTAAATTTTATATAGTATATTTTATATAGTTTTAATGAGCGACTCTGCAAAACATATTCAATATTTATTTTAAATATGTTTTGTTTTGCAAATGCAATTTCAAAATTTGCCAAAAATCAATCAATAAAAGTAAATTCATGTGTTCATCAGAAATTCCAGGGAAATTGTTTTCATAGTCAATTAATTTTAACTACATATTCGCTTTTCTTAAATTTTTGTAACAAAATGTTTCAAATGTGTTAGCCATACGAATTTATTGCAAAAATCTGCAAACAATTTAGGTTTAAACCAAATTTTGCTTGGCTATAATAGAATTTGATAATAGAAATTCATTGATTTTAGTATATGCCAAAATATATGAAAGTCAAGAGCAAGACAGCTAAGAGCCCAAAAGCTAAGTGCTGTAATTTAATCTCTAACAAAAGCCTTACAAGATACTAACAATGAGTACAATGACTACAGTCTATGATTACTTTCTAATTTAAAAATATACTCAAGTCTCTATAGACTTCACATAATTAACGAATTTTATTATCCATTTACAACGCACACACACTTAAGAGTTCTCTTTAAAAATTGAAATTCTTATAAGAAATTTACAATGCTTTTAAGTGAAATTCATGGAAACCCATTGAAAACGTCATGTTTGCAAGTGCCACACCCACGCCTTTTAGCGTTTCCCATGAACCAGCACAGCATGATGCATCCGAGAGCAAATATAGCAACGGGATCAGCTATATATAAATACAGATCTTTACCTGATCCAGTTGGTGCGCGTGCTTTAAATTTAGGCGCAAACATTGTTGTGTTGTTTTGTGTTTGCTCTGCAAAAATATTGCAGAGATCAATTAGAATTTAAATTGTGACACGAAACGAAACGCTTGCAATAAAAGCAAAGCAACACTTCACTTTTCTTTCTGCTTTTCTTTTATTTGCGCGCTCTCTTTGAACACTGCACTAGAAACAGAAATCAGTTTGGAGAAAGAGAAAAGCGCGCTAAGCGAATGCTTGGAAATAACGCTCGACTAACCCTGCCCCATATTTGCTTTGCTTTTCGTTTTCGTTTTCTCCGATGTGTGCAAGTGGAAATATAGAAATGCTGCCGCTGCCTTACAATTCGAATATTTATATATATATATATAATCTATATATATTGTATTTATAAATTTTCTTTTTTGTTTTTTGACTTTTTCACGCGCCTTCGCGTTGCGCACACGACTTAAACACGACGACGACTACGCCAGGCGAGCATCTTGTACAAGTTGCTTGGATTTTCTTTCGAAAACAGAAACTACTAAAAGCTGAAACTCAATTTGTGTGAGCGCGAAAAACAACAACAAATTTCTTAGCAGTTCCCTCAACCAAATTTGATTTTCCAATTTTCCGCTTAGCATAAACAAAATGCTGATGCTTTCGTAAACAGAGACAGGAAATCAGGAGCGCCAAGAGCGCAAAGAGCGAGACTGAGAGAATGTGAGAGGGAGAGCGAGAAAGAGAGACAGTGGGAGGAAGAGCATGAGTGTGAGTGTGACGTAAATATTTGCTGGCAGATAAACATATATTTTCTCGCTATGAACAAGCGCGCGTTGCACAGGTCGTATACACAATTTCGTTTTCCATTTTCACATAATTTTTTTTTGCTAGCATACTTTGCGGCGGCAGGTGCAAAAGTTGATGCTTAAAAATAAAAATGGCAAAGGTGTGAGTACATTTCATATTATTGAAATGAGAAATGAGCGCAGCACAAAAATTTTGTTTTATTTATTTTTGTTTGTCCAATTAGCAAGCAGCTGCGCTCATTTGCCCAAAAACAAATTGGATTAGAGACATTTGGAGGGCAGACATACATGGACTTGTTAAGAGGGCTAGAGGGATATACATATATATATATATGAATGTTTATATAGACAGTTCAGGGTTTAGTTTTGACCGACCGTTGGCATAGAGAAAGCCCTTGGCTAGCTGCAGCTCGTTGTCAATCTCCTTGAGCAGATCGCTCTCGGACCAGCTGCGTCGCTTGCGCTGCTGCTGCATCAGCTGCTGCGGCGAGAGCAGAAAACGCGTCTGCTTCTGTCGCTGTTGTCGTAAATATGGTTTTGCTGCTGACGTCGCTGCTGGCATCGGCGCTGGCATCGTCGTCGTCGTCGGCGTCGTCGTCGACGTTGGCTTCGCTGTCGTTTTAATTGCTTTGGCTATCAAAATTGTTGGCATTCGTTTAGTTTGTTTCTCTCTGTTCTGCTCTGCTCTGTGCTCTGGCTAGACGCATGCCACATGCTGCACTTAGTCTAAATAGTAGAACCCTGTGCTCAATTGTCTCTCTCTCTCTGTGCAGCAAAATGAAAACAAACGAAATGCTTGTTTGTATTTTGCCCGTTTCCCTTGTCATGCCAATTGAATGGAATTAATTAAAATTTCCGTTGAATCGCGATTTGTGTGCCTGCCCAATGCAATCGCTTGCAGCGCCCCAGATAAGCCGCCACAATTGCCAACCGGGGGGGCTGGGGCGTTGCACTCGCTTGAGCTCGAGAGCCTCGCAGTTCTCAATGTAGAAACACTTGAGCGCAGAGTTTAAAGATGCGTAATCAGAAACAGAAACAACTTAATATTTATCATTATGAGCATGTAAAAGACGTTTTGCTAATGAGCAGCGCTTGATAGACTCTTAATGTATATATTTATATGTATGTATATGAGTTAGATTGTTTTGTCGGCCAATAAATTTGTATTAAATTAGTAGCATTTATTTTAAATATTTCAGCGAGAATTTCAGTTGGAAAATATTTTTGTTGTGGAATTTTTCTTTGCATCTGAATGCCATAAATTTATGTCAATGAGAATTATTATTCTAGCCAAATGTGACACTTGGGCAGGCGAAATAAATTTGGAGCACGAGCGGAATGGATATAGTAGAAGAGAGTGTAGAAAATAAATACACTTAAATGCGAATATTCAAAAAATTATTAAACTAATTTTTCCATAGATAAAAATTTACTTTAAATGAAATAGAAATCTTAATATTTTAGAGCAGCTACCATTAAACAGATTGTAAAGCTTTTTAAGCAGCTTTTACTTGCTTTGCAGCTTTTTATATGATAGAAAGTACTCTAAGAATGTAGTCTAACTATCTCACATTTTTAAGTTAATTGTAAAAGAAGAGAGAAAAGCTTTAATGAGCTTTTTGATTTAGTTAAAGTTTCTATATACTACAACTAAGCTTCAGGGATAAAAGCTTTAATGAAATTTTTGATTTAGTTGTAGTATCTATATATTTCTATAAAAAATGTTGATGTTTTTGCACTTTGAATTGCATAAGAAAGGAGAGGAGAAGGAGAAGCTTTTACATTTATTTGTGCTTTATATATTGAAAGCAACCAAAGCTTTAATAAAATGCTCACATTGTTGTTGCATTATATAAGTGAAAGAGACAAGTAATAAAGCTTTAATTCAAGCCTCTTTGTACTACATTGAAGTAGCGAAAGCTACAAATAATATAACATTCGTAAAGCTTTATGCTTTACTTAGTATACAAGTTCAATTAAACATTTACAAATGCTTTAATGAGCTTTAAGCTTGCCTAGCATATATCCACATCATTAAGCAGTTATTCATATCTGATAAAACTGGAATATGAGGATCAGAATGAAAACACAAATATTAAAATGAATGCCACTACTTAATTTATAAACTAATTAATTTATCATAAATGGAGGATCCATTCTATTGAATGAATATTTATTTCAAATAATGCTTAAACTATGAATTATGAGTGATATTTTGTTGTTCATTAGTTACATTCGATCAATGTTTATATAAATATATATATATATATGGGACATTCACAGTATTAGTCAGTTGCTCAAGCATCATTTACAAGCGCTTAGCACAAAGCAAATCTCTCGATGACACAGCTTAAAGCTAGATATATATATAATTGATAGATAGATAGATATTTATATGGATCATGCATACAAAAATAATAAACACTAAATAACAATTGAGTTTTGTTAATCAATTTATCGTTTATTAAACATTCAACAACACTATATAATTTGGATTTATGTTGTATTAATTTCGTAAGAAAACAAAAAAAAAAATAAACTAAAACAGTTTTTTCATATATTTTTTTTTATTTAACATTTGCCTAGGACAAACATATATAAATATTGAAATTTTTTTCATTTAGTTTTATTTGGGCTGCATGCTGCTGACGAGGCTGAGGGAAAGGATTTTGTTTTTAAATATATATTTTTTATTATTGTTTTTGTTTTTTTTTTTTTTGTTTTTAAAGCGTTTTTTTGCGGTTCCATTAACAAAGGTTTCTGGGCGTGCGTAACGAGTATTTTTCTATATAGGTAGATAGATATATTCATTCAGAAAGTATCGGACGTGGTTCTATGCTCGAAATTGCGCCAATATTTATCAAACTCTTCGAAGATTTTCGAGCGGAAGGGCGAACTGGCAAAGAGCTCATCGAAATTTCTATGAAAATTGCCCAAAATTGGCGCAGACGAAGGCATGGGTGTTCCTCTACGATTGAAGTTCGATTCGGATCGGGATTCATTAACTATATGGCTACGCATTGTTGACGTTGTAGTTTCTGTTGTATTGTTGTTGTTCTGGTTGTTGTTGTAGCTGTTGCTGTTGTTGCTGGTGTTTTCATTGTTGTTGTTGTTGCTGTTGTTGTTCTTGGTTGCTGTTTTATCATTGTCTGTGTGAGGGCGGCGATATAGAGAGAAATTTGATATACAAAAGAGCGACACACACACACACACACACACAGAGAGAGAGAAAGAGATAGAGAGATACACAGATACAGTTTGTGAGAGAGTGTGAGAGATTCTGTGTCTACAACAACAATAAACACATATTTACAATACGTTTCGTGAGACTTGTGAGAGGATGTGCCAAATGACCATTCACCAATGAGTTTGCATTTAAAATACACTCTGAGAAAAAATATATGCGCAAGTAATTCGAATTTTAGTATGCAATTTTCTTAAGTTGGAATTTTCTCTGTATTATAATTTGTCGTATTCTTCAAAACAAATTTCCAGTAAGAAAATAATTTGGCGTTAATTTTCAGCTACAATTAAAAATAAATAATAAAATAGATTTGTTTTTAAAACATTTAAGGAACTCGCTTAAAGCATTTAAAATTAATAATGAATATAAATAAATGATTTTCAACCAAAATTTAAGTAAATAAACTGTTTAAACTGTTTTAAAAATTCTGTTTAAAAATAAAATATTATTTAAAAATAAAAATAAAATAAAATTGTTCAAGACCTAGAATTCACAACACGCATATATATATAAATATATTTCTCAGAGTGTCTATGAGATTTAGCCAAACTTATTCCAGGCTGTGAGCACGGATAGACCGACCAGCAGAGCAGCGCTGAATATGCTGCCAGCTGTTGTTGAGCTGGACGATGAATTGGATATATTATTATTGCTATCGATGGTCTGGGTGCTAGTAGGTGCCGGGCGAGGGGGACTGGGACTGGGAATGGCTGTTGTTTGGTCTATGGGGAAATTCGAATTGGAGTGAGTGGAGGAGGAGTAGGAGGAGGGTGAGGAGGGTGCAGAGGAACAGGAACCTTTGGAAGCGGAACCACAACCAGTGTCAGGCGTTTGGGAGCGGCAGGAGCTAGTTACATAAGCATTGCCTAATTGCAGATTATGACTAACAAGTTTCGCGGTATTCGAACGATAACGATAACGATTGGCAGCCAAAGGAGCGGCTATCGGTTGCTTGTCCTTGGCTAACTCACCCTGGACAGACGGCGGCAGCCGGGACACCTTATACGTCTTCACAATGGTCGACTTCTTGGTGGCGCTGCACTGCGAATTGTCCGTGGCGCTCTCGTTGCGCTCCTGCTCCTCGTGCCGCTCCACTTGACCACGCACATCGCCCTCCAGCTGCTCGCAGCTGCTGAACTTGGCAAATTCACGCAAATGTCGCGGCAGCTCGCGCAGATTCGCCTCCGCCTGACCCTCGAGCACACGCACTGGCGGCGCCGTCTCCACATCCGACTCGGCCTTGCCCTGCACCGGCTGCGACTCGGCACCGCTCTCCCAATCACTGTCAGCGGGCATCGAGAGCTTGTGTCGCCGTTCCTTGACCCGATTGAGGAACTCATCGCTAATGTTTGCCTGCTCCTCGGTGGCATGCTGCTGCTCATCCTCGATCTTTGAGATCTTGATGATCTTGTGCTGACGCCGCTCCTCGCGCTCTGCCACCTTGTGCATCCACTCCTCGGCCATCTGCTGGCGGAATACCTCATCCTCGCTCAACGTCGGCAGCTTGGGTGCCGGCCGATAGCTCTCGCGTCTTGGTGGCGGCGCCTGCAGCACAGTCGGCGCACGCTCCATCTCTTCCATGAGCCGGCGACGCTCCTGCTGCAGTCGCTCAAACTCCAGCTTCAGCTCCTCCTCCTTGCTCAGTATATACTTCAGCTGCTGCTCGTGCAGCTCACGCGGCAACGAGGCGCGTCGCTGCTGCCTATCGTAAGCAGGAGGCTGGCCCGACTGCGGCGTCGGTGGCGCCGGCGAGACGCCACGCCTCGAGGTGGTGCTAATATACGTAGGATTCGGATTGCGTTCGATCATCGAGTAGCAGCTGGCATAGTGCGGCCGCTGCTGCTGCGGCGCCTGCTGCAGCATGGGCGCATGCCTCCTGCCCCCACCATATGCATTGAAGCTATCGTAGCTGCTGCTGCTCAGATCATTCGTGCTCACCGACAGACGTGGCGCACGTATCGCATGTGGCTGTCGCTGAGCTGGCGTCTGTCCCTGACGCTGATAGCAAATCTCCACCTCACGCGCAAAAGGACGCGCAATATTCTCCGAGTAGCCCAAATCGTTTGCATAACGCGCCCAATCATCCTGCTGCTGCAGGCGTTGATAGTGCTCCGCCGAACTGTGCGGCCGTTGCACGTTCTCATTGAGATTGCACAGCGATTCGGAGCGACGACTTCTATAGTCTGGCGCCAGCTCAATGGGTATGTCCACAGTGCGTGGCACCGAGGACATGCGCTCCTGACGCGACCTGGCCGAGCGCTCAATCTCACGTTCCAGCTCCTGCATGTGCGCATGTCGCGCACGCTTCAGCTGCTCTTGCTGGCAACTGTTGCTGCTGCCATTGCTGCTGTTGTTGTTGTTGGTCAGCCGGCTGAGATCGTAGAGCGAGGCAGATTTGTCGCGCTGCTGTCGCTGCTCGCGTCCCGTTTGCAGCTCGGCATTCAGCTGCTGCGAGAGGGCATCAAAGTCCTTGAAGAGCTTTTCATTGTCCGGCGAAGGCTGCGCAATTGCGTCGAGTGCTGCTTTGGCACGTTGCCGAAATTCCTCATAAGTGCCGCTGCCAGTGTTCACCTTGGCAACGCTGCCAGCTGTTGTTGTTGCTGTCGCGGTTGTTGCTGTTGTTGCTGTTGTCTGCCTGCTCTCTTCATGTTGCTGCTGCTGCTTCTGCTGCTGTGCGTCATCGTTGAAAGTGTTTGACAAGCCATTTAATTTCGTTGCTGACATAATATTAGCTGCTGCCGGCGGTGGCGGCACAGGCGGCGGCGCACAATCCACCTCATCCGCTGCTGTTGCTGCTGTTGCTGCTGTTGCTGCTGTTGCTGCTGCTGTGGCTGCAACTGTTGCAACTGGCGGCTCGCCCTCTTGCCGCTGCTCGTGCTTGCTCTTGCTGCTGTCATAGACCACTTGACCATTTTCCACACGCTTCTGTGACTCGTACGAGCTCGTCTCAATGTTGGAGTACCGTTTGCTATGCGCCGGCAGCAACTGTTGCCGATTGCTCGGCTCAATGTTGGAGAAACGTTTGCGCTGCTCCGCAAATATATCGCCCTGCTGCGCAATGCTTGGAAACATGCGCGCCAATTCACTTTCCATGCTAGCTGGAAATTTACTGCCGTTTAGATTGCTGCTGTGCTGGCTCATGTAGTTGCTGTTGCTGCTGTGACTGTGACTGTGACTGTGGCTCTGATTGTGATTGCTGCTGCTACTGTTGCTGCTGTTGCTGTGTTTGCTCGTCTGTTCGTGCTGCTCAAATGCGTAAGGCAACGACTGATCAGCTGCTCTTGGTTTATTTTCAAATGATGATGTCGCTGGCAATGTTGTTGCTGTTGTTGCTGCTGTTGTTGCTGCTGTTGCTGTTGCTGTGTCTCTCTTTGGCTGGCTTGCGTCATCTGGCTGCTGCTGCTGTTGCTGTTGGCTCTTTGCCTTGGCCACTGTCTCAGCGCTCTTCACAGGCACCGGCGGCGGCTGCTGCTGTTGCTGTTGCTGTTGCTGCTGTGGCGTTGGCGATGTTGGCGTGGGCGTTAGGCTCTTGCGCAACTCGCGCATTTTGGCCGCCGTTTTGAGTATTTGCTGCTGCTCCGCATTCAGTTGCGCCTGATCCATGGCACGCACCTGTTCGCTGCTCAGCTCATGATAGCCGCGACGCTGCACGAATTTCTCGTGCGCATCCAGCAGCTGATCGGCTGCCGGCTGCAACTGTTGCTGCTGTGCGAGGGCACGCTGTGCGGGCGACAGGCAGACAAGCAACTGTGGATCCGCCTGTGTGGGCACACCCAGCCAGGCATCCTTCTCGGCCTGCACCTGATCGAGGGACAGCTGAAGCTCGCTAATGTGCGGCAGCTGAGGCAGAGGATAAGGCATAGTCGATTGCTGTTGCTGCTGCTGTTGCTGTTGCTGTTGCTGCTGTTGCTGTTGCTGTTGTATATTCTGTGCAACACTGGCTAGCTCTTCAAGCATCTGCTCGCCATAGGGCATGGAGGCCAAGGTTTCGGTGCATAGCAAACGCAATTTCTTGATGCGATCCGCTTCCGCTTGCTCAGCTGAAATTGTGGAAATGCCTGAATGTTGGCGCTGGGGTGGTGTGGGTGGTGTGGCTGATGTGGCTGGTGCTGGCTGTGTTGGGTTGGCAAATGTGTGTGGTGTGGTGGTGGTGAGGCCATGTTTATGGCGGTGCATTGGCTGTGCTGTGTGCTGTCCGAGCAGTGTGAATCGTTCGACTCTTGACGCGAGAGTAACAAAGGATTCAGCTTTGCATGCAAATCAGTGAATTCTGGTTGCTGTTGTGTGGTTGGGGAATAGTGCATGCAGCTGGGTGGTGGTGGCACAGGCGGTGGCGTGGGTGATAACCTACAACGCAATTCATTTGGCTGCTGTTCTTGCTGCAGCGGCGACGGCAGCGGCGACGACTGCTGCTGTTGCTGCTGCTGCTGCTCTGTAGCAGCAGCAATAAAACGCGACGCGTTTCCGTTTCCGTTCACGTTCACGTTTACGTTTACGTTCACGTCTTCGTTCCCGTTTACGTTAACGTCTTCGTTCCCGTTTCCGTTTCCGTTCTGCTCGCGTCGCGTCATTTCGATCAATTCGCGCACTTTGTCCATATTGCGTACGAATGCCTCGCGCGTTGCCGCCAGCGAAGCGGTTGCAGTCGAACTGTTGGCCAATTTGCTCGCCTCGCTTTCGTTGGCCACAGCGTGCGTGGGCGGCGACGTTGGCGTCGCTGTCGACGCTGTCGCTGTCGCTGGCGCTGGCGTTGCCAGCATATCGCCTGCGGCAGCATTTCGCTCTGGCAATGGGGATTGAGCGTTAACAGGTGTGCTCTCGCGACTCGATGACTGCTCGGCCGCTGTTGTTGCCTCAGTTTCCGTGTCCACTTCCGTTTCGACCTGCAATTGTTGTTGCTATACTTGTGGCTATTTCGCTTAAAACGTATTCTGCTTGCGTGTTAGAATTGGTTAAATGTAAATAACAAAAAATTGAAACATAAACGTGGCGCACTTTACGTTCAATTTGCCTATCTGCGTGACCTAAATTTCTCGAATTTTTTAGCCAAAAAAAAAAAAAAAGAAGATAAACAAAGCAATTTGCGAGCTATTTAATGTAGAGCAAATTCCATTTACACTTTCTATAGAATTTTGGAATTTTATTTGGCAGTTTTTGATTGATAATGACTATCAATCAAGAAGATTTCTACAGAATTTTTTAAACATTTTTAAATACTATATATTCATGTCATAGTTCTCCTCTTTGTCTGACAACTGAAAATTTGCATTCTTCATTAGCTTATTTCATATATATATAAACATATAGTTTTTTTTTATTTTGGAACAGCTGCAAACACTAAAAACTGCTCTAAATTTTTATGTATTCTAAAATACTATTAGCTAAGCAAAAAATATTGTAAATTTGATCATGATCAACACGTGAATTGGGAATTATTCTATTTTCTTTATTCATTTTTAATAATTCTATTTTTATTTATATTTTAAATATAATTTTATTTTGCTATATTTATATTTTGTATTCTATTATTTGCATATTTAAATTTTATTTTTATTTATTAATTATTTTACTATTTTTAATATTTCTGTTTTTATTTATTTGTTATATTATTTTATATATGTTATCTGTATATTCATGTTTTTAATTAACATAATTTATAATATTTTGTATTTTTCATTATTTTTATTTATACCTTTGTATTATTTATTTATTTTTATTATTTTATTTATTTATTTTTCTCATATTTATTTATTGAAACATCAAATATTTCTATTTTCTATTGATATTTAAACTGCAAGCATTTAGAATATAAAACATATTTAAAATATTTATAATAAATATCTATATATTTATTTTTATACTTTTTGTTAATAAATATTTATTTACTTAGAGATCTTCTTCTGATTTATATTTGCCAAACGTTTCCCTCTAGTCATTAGAATCAAATAAAGTTTCAGCTGTCTTCAATCAAAATGATTTATAATATTTGTCTTAAAAATTACTAACTATTAGTTTCCAAGATTTACAAACAAGCTGTCAACTATTTAACATGAAAATGCGCACGGCTGTCATATTGCTGTCAAAATTAAATCTGAAGTTTAATATGAATTATTTATTTATTTTTTGCTATTTGCAAAAACTGAGGAAATAATTGTATAGAAAAAATATTTATGAAAAGCCTACTTGCTACACAATGTAACATTTTGATCAAATAAAAAACAAATTTGCAGAAAGCAATTTATCATAAATATGTAAACTCATCATAACTGTTTCTTTTAGATATGAATATATAATGCTGCCATATGCTGAACCTGTATGAAGAAAAGCTTTTTTAGATTTATCTATCTGATATAATACTCTGATATCTGATATAATATATGAACAACTTTTTAGATATAATACTCTGATATCTGATATAATATATGAACAACTTTTTAGATATAATTATCTATCTATATATTCACTAGGCATCGAAGCTCTCTCGCAGTATTGTGTCTGCAGTCAATCAATGCAGTCTAAGTATATATATTATAAAACATTATACTGAATTCTTATTCACATTAATAATAATATATAATACGAGCAAGTCTTGTGTCATTGTTGTTATTTATTATAATTTTTATAAATTTTGATTAAATCAAATATTGTGCTTAATATGAAGAATATAATTATCTAATAATGGATTTTCTCTTATAAATATTTTATATATTTTATTAAAATTTTAATTTTTTTATAAAAATGTACTCTTTGGTGTGAAAAAAAATAAAATTCAACTGAAACTATAGCAAAACAATAGTAAATACTCTTTTCCCTGAATCTAAAATCTTATGAATAAAATTTTTAAAAATTTGTACTCTCGTTTAACTCAAATGAAACAGAAAATTAAATGAAAATTTTATTTAAACGATAAATACTATTTGTTCAACAATGAATACTATTTTATCTCGATAAGCAGCTATATAATATATTATATATATACATGCCTTTCCTTTGTATTTCTTTGATCTATACACCATATTTTATGTCTTTTTACAAGAGGGAAAACTTAGCTCTGCTTCCTGCTATATAGCATATTAAATAAATATATATATCTGTCTTTTCTTTGTCTTTCTTTGATCTACGCGACGTCTATATTCCATATTTAATGAGGAATAAGTGAACTCTACTTGCTCTCTACACTCAAATACTAATTACGTTCTTTCCCTCTCTTAAACCTTGCTCCATCGGCATCTTCATCTTCTTGCCTCTGTAAGCTATGCTCTTGGCTTGATCTTAACTCAACTTCGGTTAGTTGGTTAGTAGTTGTTGCGCTACGAACCTCACACTCGCCCTCGGTTTCCGTTTCGTTGGATGAGCTGATTGGCTCCATGGTTGTATTGCTGCTCAGCTCATCGTCGGGCCGATTGATGAGCTTGCTGGCATCGGTGTCCAGATCGATGAGAGCGCGCTCGGCGAGAGCAGCTGCCTCCTCCAGTTCGAGTTCCATTAGATCCGACACACTGCTCGAGCCCGACGAGCTGAGATAAATCAATTCAGCATCTTCGGATTGCGGCGATAGCGTGCTCTGCAGTCGGGTGCAGCTCTCTAGATTTTCGCTCTGCTCGATTAGCTTCGTTTCCAACATGAGAGCAACCGGCTCCTCGCGTCGCCTGTGCCGACGACTGAAGTCGAGGTGACTGCGCGGAAATGTTTCGTTCACCTTGGCGGGTGCAGTTGGACGCGACTTTGACTGATCCGCGGCGGAGTTGGAGTCACTGCGACTCAGATCACTTTGCGCTGCAGCCGTTTCGCTGTTCTCCTCCAGAATGCTGTCCAAATAGCGCGGACTGAGCAGCTGCGGCAGAAAGTGCATTTCGAGTGCATTCCGGTTGGCGCGCTTCTGTCGCAGCTGCTCCTGCTGATCGGCGCGACTGCTGGACGGCAGCTCGGGAGAGAACGCTAACTGCGCTGCGATGGGCGCGGTGACGATGCTAGTAGAGGTAGACTCCGTCTCGGAGTCAGCCTCAAACACTAGCGGTGATTGCTGCAGCGGTGCATTGAATTCCCCAAAGCTGCAATCGCTGCTCTGCTCCAGCTCCTGAATCTGCAAGTCGCGCGAAAATTTACTAAACTGTTGCACGGCCTTTGGCGAGGGCGATTCGACAAGGTAACGCGGTGGCGGAGATAAAGTACCGCTATCATTGCTGCCGTTGCTGTTGCTGTTGCTGTTGTGCGTGCTGCTGTTGCTGTGTGCTGCTGTTGCTGTTGTGCTGCTGATTTCCTCAATTGTTGGCTTACCTTTGCGAGCGCGTTCCTGCTCATCTGTCTCGATGCGTATCTGATGTATAATCACTTTGGTACTGCGTTGCAGCGGCTGATTTGGTGCATGTTGCTGCGATGCCGGCAACTGTTGCTGTTGTGCATTTGATTTTTGCTGTTGCTGTTGCTTTGCCAGCGGCTGTTGCAGCTGACAATTGGCCAAAAGCTCTTGCACAGCTGCGGGCAGCTGTTGCTCTGTTTGTTCAGATTGCTGCTGCTGCTGCTTCTGTTGCTGCGGCAACTGTTGCTGCTGGGCATCGGCTTCGTCATTGCCTTCGCGCACTATGCGATGCACTATGACCTTGGCCTGTCGTGGACTGCCTGGAGGCTTAACAGCCTGCTCTACCGATTGCTGCTGCTGCTGTTGCTGTTGCTGCTGCTCCGGCTGCTGTTGCTGTTGTTGCTCTCGCTGCTGTTTGGAATTTTTGGCGCCCATTGCTTCACGATCAACAACTGTTTGCTGTTGTGTTGCTCTCGTACTGTTCACTTCCGTTTCAATTCGCACAGGCACAATATGCACCACTGGCTGTTGATTGAACTGATCCTCGGTCTTAGCAAAAGAATTTTCAAATTGATTATCTGGCTGATAGGCAAATTTCTCTTTCTGTTCTTTTGATTTATCTATTGACTGATTTTCCAGCAGTTTCTTTGACTGAACTTCTAGCTGATCAACTGTTTCCTCTTTTTTAAGATTTTCTATGACAATTTGCTTGTTCAGATGTTTTGCTTCTTGTGTATCCAACTGATTTTTAGCTTCTGGGATCAACTGCTCGCTGGATTGATCTTCAATAGGATTCTGGAACTGTTCTGTTATTTGAACTTTCACTTCAAGCGGCTGTTCTCTGACTGCAGACTTCTCTGAGACTTCATTAAGATTATCAAATCGATCTTTAAGCTTATCTTGTAGCTTTAATTCTGTCGGATCATTTAGTGAATCTACTAGCTGATCTTTCACTTCAATCAGCTGCTCTTTGGGCTGTTTCTGCGATTGCTCTTCAGACTGATCGACAAGGTTTTCCTCTTTACACTGATCTTTCAGCTCCTTTTTGCTTTGATCTTCAGGTTTTTCTACTGTCTTCTCTTTGAGTGATCTTTCCAGCTGATCTTTTAGCCGTTCCTGGTCCTCTTTCAACTGATCTTTCACTTCAATCAGCTGCTCTTTGGACTGCTCTTTTGCTTGATCTACGGACTGATCGACAAGCTGTTCCTCTTTGAGCTGAATCAAGTGATCTTCAGGCTTTTCTACTTCCTTCACTTTAAGTGACTCTTCCAGCAGATCTTCCGCTACAATCAGCTGATCTTCACACTGCTGCTCTTTCAGCTGTTCCTTCGCTACAGCTGTTTGCCCTTTAGGCAAATCTTCAGGCTTTGCTTCTGTCAGATCTTTCAACCGATCTTCTAGCTGATCTTTCACTTCACTCAATTTTTCTGGCTGATCCCCTTTTAGCTTTTGCTGACTGATCTCATTGCTGGCTATGCCAGTTGTTGTCTCATCGCCAGCTGTGGCGCTGTCGCTTGCCGTTGGTGACCCATTTGAAATGCTGCCAGAATTTGCATTATGATCATTCTGAAGCTCATCAGCTACTGTTAATGATGATGACGAAGTTGTTGCTGCTGCTGCTGCTTCTTCTGCTGCTGCTGCTGCTGCTGCTGCCTTCTCCTGCTGCTCCTCTGTTTCGTTTCCCTCTGCCGCCGCTTGCTGTTTACTTTGATTTTGATTTTGATTTGAATTTTTATTGCGTTTATTGCGATTACGATTGCGATTACGATTACGATTATTTGGCATCGTCTATGTCGCGTCTAAGCCACACTCAAAAGTCTTTTCGCTTGATATATATATAGCCACTATATATGTATATGAGCTGCTGGTGTTTGTGTTGTAGTTTGAGTGTGTGTGTGTGTGTGTGTATTTGTGTGTGTTTAATTTGTTGTGCCTGCCTGTTGGTGTTGCAGTGTGTCTGCTTATTACGCATACGCCGCGTTTGCTGCCTTCAATCAGCTAAATCTAAAAATTGCTTGTTATTCGTGTGAAAATTGCTTTTGTTTTTTTCTCCTCTTTGTTATATTTTATTTATTAATTTGCTCGTTTCTTGTCGTTTTCTGTCGTCTTTTGTCGTCGTCGTCGTCGTCGTCGTTGTAGGGATTATTCTCGCATTCTCTGTGTCACTCGTCGATGGCAGAAACTGAACTAAAACTAAATAAAAAACTCAACCAAACGGCGCCATCAGCCGATCAAGCACAACCGACGACGAGCCGGCATTTCAAGCAGCGTCAACGTCAGCTGCGACGTCAGCGGCGACGTTAACGGCGACTGCGACGCTCGACAGCCCGGCAAAAAGTTTGACACGCGTCCGGCGCTGCACAAATTTTGATATACAAATACATATATCATACAGATATATCTCTTTCTATATATATATATATCACGTAATTGTTGGCCGCAAGAAAAAAAGAAAGAACTTTTGATTTTTACGTTTTAGTTATCAACTTTCGCTCTCAACGCGCCCGATTTGCGTGCCCGACATTTTCATTTTTCTTTTTTTTCTGTTCTCGAAAGACTTTTCCCTTTAACAAGATATATATGTTTCGAGTTTTCTGTTTCGAGCGCGCGTTTCTTCTGCTGACGGCGACTGGCAGCCAAGGAATGGGCCATGGGCTGGCTGCTCCCAGCTGCCAAGCGGGCCACACAAATCTGTGGCACATCGGGGCACGTAAACGGGAAAAGAAATAGGAAAAAAAAAAAGTAGGAGAAAAGCAAGAGGAACGCAAGAAAAACTAAAACGAACAACAACAACAACAACTACAGCAAATACAATATGGGGCATTCATAATGAGGCTCGTCTGATGATCATTTTAAAAATACATGAGGCGCTGTCTGGTGGAATTGGTGGAGAGCACAGCATACGCCTCTCAAGCAGTGGGAGTACCATGTCAGTGGAGTGAGGGAGCGAGTGAGCGAGACAGCGAGACAGCGAGGGGTGCATGTCAGTTGAAGGAGTCATGTGTCGAGTGCTAAGCAAATAGGCAGCAAGTGTTGTGTGCAGTAGCAACTCAACAAACAACAGCAAAACATAAACAAAACAGCTCAAAATCAAGTCCAAGTCACGTCAAGTTCTCAGGACTTGAGGCACACGCGAAAACTCAAAAAAACAAATGTTGCATAAATTAAAAAAAAAAAAAAAAAGAAGAAAATATATATACACAAATGTATATATAAGAACAAATATATATATAGAGAGATCCACACAGATTGCCTGCGGTTATAAACAAAATCGAAACTGAGTTGTTTAGAAAATGCTTTTGCGCCTTCGTTTTTCGTGCTGCAAAATAATGTCATATTTAATTATATATTTGGCTACGTTGAAATCTCTCTCTCTCTTCTTTCTGCAATTTTCATGTTTTTATTTTCACTATGAATGCCAGAAAAATAAAAGAACTCGACTTTGAGATGTTTGAACTTTTCAAATAAACAGAGCACTTTCAAAGGCAGCCAAATATTTTGATTGCAAATTTTATAACAGCTCAAAATATTGTTTTTTTTCCGCTACAAATGTTTAATATGAATCTGAATTTAATGTAATTTATATTATATTTACTCATTGTTTTCATTATGAATGCTAGCGAATATAATCGAAGCAAAATCTTAATCAACATAACATAAATTTAGAGAACGTGCATAGAACATTTTTAATATTATAATCCATTTCTATTAATTACAAAAAAAATGCAAAATTACTTTAAAGAATATTTGATTTTTTTAAAATACTTTTCCGTTTAGGTATATATTTTTAAAAATATTTTTATTTTAATAATAATTTTATGCACATAAATATATATTTTTATATTCTTCATTATTATCTGTTGAAATTTAAAGCACATATTTATATGAAATGGAATCTAATATTTAGATAATTTTTTTTTTTAATTATAATTGCCATTAAAATTTATTAAAATTGAAAACTTTTAAATTAAATTATATTATTATTGCAAATTTAAATGTTTCTCATATATATTACTTTTCTTTCTGCCAAAATTGAAATAGTTTCATATTCAACAACATTTTTATTTATTTTTTAATTTAAATTTTTATTTGAAATTGGAAACTTTATTAATTTTAATTTTTTTTTTTAAATATACCATTCAACAAAATTTATATCTTTATGCCTGTTTTTCTAAACTTGAAATGTTATTTATTATCTTTCTTATCTCGATTCAATTATTTCTATTTTAAGTCATTCAAAAATGTTTTCTTTTACTTTGGAAAACACGAAAGATGTTTATTTCTCAAATCAATTTTGTTCAGACAAAACGTTGTCTGCTCTTTGCACCGCATCGCCTCTAGAACATCTCAACCAATATGCCCAAAACAAATCGCTTAAGTCCCACACACATATATATGTATATATATAGCGACTGCAGTCGAGCGTGTGTGTGTGTGAGTGTCTAACTTATGGCATTTTCAAGATATTTTTTCGTGCGTAATTTCTTTCGATTTGTTTTTAGCTTCTTTTTTCTCTTTTTGGTGTCTGTTCCCTGTTCGGTGTTCCCTGTTTTACTCTTGTACACTTGAATAATTTTAACGAGTCGAAATTGAAGCACTTTTTTCCGACTGACAAAGTGTGCCGACTGTATATAGGGAGTGTATAATATACACGTATATATGTATGTATATATTTATATATATCTGTATCTGTATCTTCCACTGGGCCATGCGGTTAGTAGTCGTTGATTTATTTATAAAAAGTACTTAATGGATTTTAATTTCTTGACTTCAGCTAGCTCTGCTGCTGCTGCTGCTGCTGCTTACTCATCTTTGTGGGCGCAAATAGATCTGTGATGCCTTTCCCAGTGCCTGTCAGGTGCCAGACGACGGACGGGGATGTGTGAAATGTGCACGTGATGCAAATGAATTGTGCCTGAGGGGCAAGTAGTTGGAGCGGGTGTCGAACACACAGATTATTATGCAACATTTCGTCTGTCTCTCTCTAGCTCTCTCTCGCTCGCTCATAGAGGGAATTCACATGAACAAGAACAACAATTCTAGGCACAGTGGTGCACACTTAACATTTGCTACCTAATTAAAAAACTATTAAAACGGCAATTTCCTCTCGGGCAGGCAGACATAAAAACTCAAACAACACCTTCAAACAAAACTAGCTAGCTGTCTCGCTCGCTCTTACGCCTGTTCGCTCTCTCTCCCTTGTTTATTTTTTCTTCGGTTTCGCTTCCGTTGCGTTAGTGTTTTCTGTGGTTTGCTTCTTTTAATATGCCTAACACATTATCATATTATCATTCCACTTGCCCTATTAAATATCGCAAGCTTAACATTATATATGCCCTGATCGGTTAGGGTATTTATTATATTTCTATATTTACGCAACATCGATAACAATAACAAGGGCAACAACAACAACAACAATTTGCGCTTGCACTCGATATGCATTTTCTCAATAAATTTTTGTGTTTTTTTTTTTTTTTCATTTATCTTGAAATTTTTCAACTGATAACGAAATATTTTTGTGTTGAACTGACGTTTCCATTGTTGGAACGTGGTTAGGACATTTTTTAGATATCTGAGAATAAGGGGAATCATATAAATATTGGGAAAAAAATAAAATAAAAAATAATGTCTATCTCTATGACCATCTATCTATATCTCTATAGACATTTTTAGTTAGCTTCTTTCTCTATCTATCTATCAATATGTATCTTGTCTATGTATTTTACTCTCTACTTCTATTTATGTGACTCTCTCTCTCCTCTCTCTCTCTCTCCCTCTCTCTCTCCCTCTCTTTCTCCATTTGGCTATTCAGCAATGTATTTATTCATTTATACTATATCTATCTGTTAAGTAAGTATTTATCCAACTACTCATCTCTCTTGCTATCAATTTATCTTTCTATCAATCTATCTTTCTATCAATCTATCTATCTATCTAACTACAAACCCATCTATCTTTATATCCACTTCCTTCACCTTCATCTAAATCTAAATCTAACTACAATATATTCGTTTTCTGTTTAGTATTTTTTAATTTCCACAACGATTCTATATATATTTATTTATTTTGTTTTCATGTAATTCAATTCAAGTTCCACGCAATATATCACACATTCATAAAAATTTCTTTCAATTTACAGTTACGCACGCATACATCACAATCTATTAAAATTCTTTAAATTTTACAGGGGCTTGCGTTGAGTCGAAATGGCCTATTGATTTAATTTGCTCTTTGTCCTTGCTTTTGTTGTTGTTTTTTGTTTTTCATTTTTCTTGTTATTGTTTTGTTATTCCTATTGTTATTGTTGTTGTTGTTGCTAATTAGCATCGCTTTCAAGCATTTGTTTTGCTGCTGTTTGTTGGCTCTTCATTTGCCTACAATTTTGGTGCTGCAATTGTTGTTGTTGTTTTACTGTTTACGTATGCGTAATTTATTTGGGCAACATGCTGCACTCACTCTCTCTCTCTCTCTTCCTCTTCCTCTTTCTCTGCCTCAAGCGCGCTTTATTTGTTTTTTACACACACACACACACACACATGCATAGTGACACGTAAACACAGTTGTAATACAAACATAATTAATTTATGGCTCGCGCGCTCATTTGCTGCAGCCACCCACAAGCAGCGACGCTAACGGCGCCGCCAACTGCGACGCTGACGTCACGAGGTCAACGCCAACGTCGGCAAATCACAAAAAGACAATCAAAGAACATATACAGCAAGCAAAGCTTTGCATTTAGTGCTCAATTAATTGCAAATTCGTCGGTTTATATCAAAGAAATATGCCGATGTCTTCACAGTGTCTTCTCGCAGTAACTGTCCCCTTGCACACCGTACGTCCGTTCGGCCTAACTCTTTGCCCACTGTGCCGCGTTCCTTAGTGCAACGCGTACGTGCGCCAACTGAATTTGTTGCAAATGCAAAGATTTCGCTCTCTTCAAAAAAAGACGCCCAAAGACTTGGGCGGGTCAACGACTGCACAGTGTAAGCAGAGGCACACACAACTATTTATATATGCCATATATACTATATATCTAACACACATTTATATATTTATATATATATATCAATGCCTAACTGGCGAGCTTGTCTTATCTTCCTCTAAACTTAGCATAATAAATTTGCTAAGTGGCTAAAAATCGAAAAATGATCTCAGCGTCTCTCTTTCTGTTTTACTTTATTTTATTTTATTTTTTTTTTTGCCAAACGCGTGTTAAACTTGACGCTCAACTGCAATTTTTGGCCAAGTTTGTAGCCTTATCGCCTGCTACTCTCTGCGCTGCTTCGCTCATGTAAACACATTAGGACCTTACAAACTTTCAGGGCACATTGCGTCAGTAGCGCTGCAACAACAACAAACTAAACACACACACACACAAATACACACACACACACACACACATAGATGGAGTGAGAAACGCTTTTAGCTATGCTATAAATAGCCAGCAAATGTCTTATACTAACAACGGTATTGTGTAGCGCAGTGTAATTGCTTTTGTTATACGTTTCAAAAAATTGGTGTTTTTTTTTTCTTTTTGATTTTGTTTTTATTTTCTTTTCTTTTTTGCGGAACGCGCTCGCGATCGCACACAGCGTCAAAGTCGAAGTTCTAATGGCAACTGAAGCTTCGCAAGCTTCACACAACGCGTCAGCGACAAGCGACAACAACAACAACTGAGAACAACACTTTGTCACCTGGCAACCCGGCAGCCACTTTTTTTCATGTTTTGCCTCTACACACAGACAGCAAGCCGGCCCCAACAACAACAACAACAACAACAACAGCAGCAGCAGCAACAGAAGCGAAAGCAAAAAAAAATAACTACAAAAAACTGCGACGATAAGTTTGCCAAAGTTGTTAACTGTCTATTGTTGTTGTTGTTGTTGTTGCTGCTGGTTTGCGGTTTTGTGCTCAACAAAAGCTAATTATTGTAGCACTATGCTCTGTCTCCCTCTCTCACCCTCTCTCTCACTCTCTCGCTCTGCCTCTCGCTTGAGCACTCACACTCTCACAATGCTCATTCATTTGCTCTCTTTGCATTCGATTTCCTGCTCGCTCAAATCAATCGAATTCACCAATGGGAAGCTTGTCTTTTTTATGTTGTTTTTCTTTTTTAAAGATACTCTAACTTAAGGTATAGCCAGTTGTATATGTAGTTGGTTGCATTGAGAATAGTTGAATAATCTTTGACATCAATTGATGAGCAGTAAATGTGAACATAAGCAGATGAAATTACTATATATTATATTATTCGCTTTAATTTTTATTCATTTACAATAAAATGAATTTATTTATTAAAATTTTATGGTTTTTCGATTTGTATTCTAATTAATATATAGTTTTCTTTAGTATCATTATTTGTTAAATTTTTAATGTTTTGATTTTATATTATTTTCATATTATTTATATTTTCTCTTTCTCTCACTATCTCTCTCTTCCTCTATATATATATACATATATCTGTCTATCTATCTCTTTCTTACTCTCTCCAACTCAGTCTCTCTCTCTCTATCTCTCTCTGTCTCTCTCTCTCTCTCTCTCTCTCTCTCTCTGTTTCTCTCTCGGATTGAACTCTAATATTTCACAATATATTATTCTTATTTATGATAGAGTATTTAATGTTCGCATTGCTTAGAAAATTTGAAAAAAAAAGCTTTGATTCTATTATCGTTTTGGACACAGTTAGAACGAAGTCCAGCTGCTTGCTGTTTCGCTGGGCACCTGGTGCCTTTGAATAGAAGGTTTTGGCATAGTGCCAACCTGTGACAGCTGGAAACAGCTTTCAATTTCAGTCACACAGACGACAGCTGGAAGTGAATGCGCAAATCTCGCTACTGAGCAGAGAAACAATTACACTCGGTAATCAGGCAACTTTTAGAACTGGAACATTAATTGCGAGGGGCAACTTTTCGTGTTTCTTAGCTTTGAAACTGTTTTTGGTTTTCCCTTTTTTATTCGGGTTTTCTATTTGCTTGTCAATGAAATCATTCGCAGAAATATAAAGTAATAAATTCGAAATGGCAAAAAAATATATATAAAATTCCTGATAAAATAAAATTTCTGAAAATAAAATTCTTATCAGACATGCAAAAAATATGTATGAAAATGTGAACACGTTTAACACATGCCCGTATCTATATATAAATATATATATATATATATGATTGTGTACCTTTATCAATATTTATTCAAGCATTTGAGTATGCTTCCAAATAATTACATACACATTGCGTGTTATGGTAAAAATAAATCAGAATTTAATTAGACAAAGGAAGAACGACTGCAGCATACTCGTTCATTAGACAACATATGTATAATATAATATAGAATATAGAATATAGAATATAGAAATATAGAATATAGAATATAGAATAAGAATATAGAATATAGAATAATATAATATAAATATAGAATATAGAATATAGAATATAGAATTAGAATATAGAAATAGAATATAGAATATAGAATATAGAATATAGAATATAGAATACTCGCCCTAGCATCTCGATATGCCTATCGAATATAGCCTTGATCTCGAATTCGCCTCTGCTCTAGCATATGCATATCGCTATGGAATATGCATCTCGCGCATACAGACTATAGAATTCGCCTATAGAATATGATCTGACTATAGATACTAGACTATCGCATATCGAATATCGCCTCTCGCCTCTCCACTGATTATTATTATTCTAGCATGAGATATTATGTCATTTTCTTATTACATTTATTACATTTCCGTTAACGGCCGACCAAGCCACTCGCTCATTGCCAAAACTACTCTACCCTTTTCACGAAAAAAAGACTAAGTAAGTATATTCATATATATATATTTTACATATAACATATGTGGGCGTTTCGGTAACGCCCATCAATTTGCATTTAAATAAACGTTTGCTCCATAGACGTTCAAAGATAACAAATTAACGCTAATTGCATTTGAAATTCGTTTCACATTCAAAATGAACAGAAATTGAAAAACCATTTCACAGACACTCGGCCAAAGCATTTGTCTCTTTGGCTTCTGAATCATATGCCAGCATTCAAAATAACAATTATAAAGCGTCTTGTTTATGGGATATTTTTCAGTTTTTTGGCAAACGAAATGAGCAACAAAACCGAAATTCAAAACAAGAACTGGAAACACAAAAGCCCAAAGTAACAAAAGGCTATATACATATATATATACATATATTATATTTGTATATTTGAAATAAAACAAAAAAAAAGTCAACGAGACGGCATCAGCTGAGCGGCGCTACCTAAAATAACAAAAACACAAATCAACATAAAACAAAAAAATACTTATAGATAGACAAAATAATCAAAATAAATAAAGTTAATTTGCTTGAGTGACTGACTAGGAGATACCCTTGATATATGCAGTTTTATATGATAATATTAATGAAAGAGAACAGAGGAGGATAGAAATGAATGAATGGGAGAGAGAGAGAGACAGATAGAGGCGAAGAAAGGGAGAGAAACCTAAAGGAGTGAAAGACAGATAGAGAGACATAGACAGAGACAAGGAGATATAGATAGAGAGAGACATAAAAAGTGATAAACAGATAGATAGACAGACAGAGACAGACATAGAGAGAGACTGAGAGTTGACAGAGACAAATCAGCAGACAGAAAGCGAGGCAGACAATGAGACAGAAAAGAGAGCGAGAGAAAGACAGAAACAAGTAAAGATTGCCAGGAGATAAGTGATTTACTATCTACTATTAGAGAAGGAGATAAAGAGAGATCTAGCAAGAGAACAAATTGCAAAATTTTTGAATATTAATATGAAATATCAAACGACTGAAAATAGTTTTTAATACAAATAACATTTCATCTAATCAGAAAATAATCAAAAAGGAAAAGTTTCAAAGCAGCAGCAGTAAATCTTATCAACATATATAAACTCACTATTTGTACTCCCTATATCTATATACTTTCTATATATACTCTGTACAAACTCACAGCTCTTAGGCAAATATACTTAGGAAATTGATCATTAATCAAACTGGAGTAACAGTAATTATCTTAAGAAACTGAAATAGGAACCTGATACGGACTAAGCCATATATAACATCAACTGAGCACGACTAATAAACACATGTTTAACACTCCCTTGTCCTTGAACCACAAAGTTTGACTTTTTGTTATTTATTTGTTCAATTGACGGTTTAGATTGGTGCAGGTATATGTCGAATCGATAATCGTAATTAGTTATTGATAATGCCAACAGACTGTTGACAAAGGCAAAGACTTTAAAATTTCTTTCATATACAGAGCAGCTGCATTAATTCCCAAATAGAAGCATGAAATCATAAACTGGGCATATGATATGGAGCTATCATAATAGCTTCGCGGTCAATGGCATTCAGAGCGTACGAGACATTCAAATGCCTTTTGAACATTGTCGTCGTCTCCCATTACCTGGACAGAGAGGAGGGCGGCAAGCTGAGGCGAGGCTAGCTGGAGCGGGTCAGTGCGCCAGGTGTCGCTTTAATTAAGTACCTCAACGGGCATTAATTGGCCGTGAAGCATGAATGAATGATTAAGTTGCATGTGCTACACGTAATTCAATATGCCACTTGATTTAAGCGACTCTCAGTCTCTCCCTCTCTCTCTCCCTCTCAAAACGCCAGCTAATGTCTCCCACACCTTCGAACTTTTTGGCCAAAAAACTCGACAGCTATTAATGCTTTTTAATCATTCATCGTCTTTTTAGTTTCGTGGGAGCAGTGAATATTATTAAATTGTCACGAAATGCTAATTATGCTACACAGAGAGTGTGAGAGAGAGAGAGAGAGAGAGAGAGAGATACAGAGGAAATCATTAAAATATTCATGCTACTTATGAGCAATTATCATGCAAAATAGTCTCTAAGAGTTTTGGGCATGGAATATAATTTGCTAAGGCATGAAAGACACAATTTTTATTATTTATATATATTTTTATTAATATAATTGAGCTCATTCTTTTAGTTGACTTTTGATTGTGTAGAAATTCAAAAAAAAAAAAAAAGTAAATAAAATTAAATTAAAATGATTAAGGAAATATGTCTAAATTATGTATTATATATACCATAAATATTTTATTTGAATATTATATTTTTTAATTTTAATGCTTATTATTTTTAGTTTGATTTAAAATAAAAATATAGAAAGTATTTGATTTTGTTATTAAATTTTAAATTTTCATATTCATTATTTTAATATAAATATATGAAAAGTATTTAATTTTGTTGTTACTTTATTTTTATATACATTTTTAAGTAAATAAATTTGTTGTATATATTTTTATATCAATATATGTATGAACATATTTTTTTAATTTTTCTTTTTTTTTTTGTGCTTGAAACGTAGCTGAAGTGTAAACAATTCGTCTGCTCAACAATTGCCTTTTTATTAGCTCTAAACAATTTTAAGCGCTATTGTTTCTATCGCAGAGACACACACATACGCATCATTTACTGACAACAAATTCTGTTGTTCACTATATATGCCACATATATATATGATGTTTATATAAACAATTATATGTGGGTTATATATAGTGCGAAAAACTTAAAGTCGGCTGTCTTATCAGAAATTGTTGTGCCATGTGGCTCTTGTAATTGTTGTTGTCAGCGTAAACAAAAGTAGAATAATAAATAAATAAATATTATTAAAGCACATTTACATTGTTCGCGCACGTTGCGTATGCTTAATATGCGTGAATTGCGCTATTTAATGAAAGTTTTTAATTTACTCTTTCTTGTGACAGGTGAAAACAATTTCTGATAAAACTTAACAATAATAGCCAAAATAGCTGAGGCCAAACTTCATTTGCATGACATGTCCCATGCATCCGGTCATTAGAAAATTAATTGAACTATGACCAAAACTCGACTCGAACAACCCGGCACACTATAATTTAAAACGTATTAAAAATCACACACACACACAGAGATACACTCTCATACACACACACACACACATACATTTATCTAGATCCATATATAAATAGCGAGACAGACAGAAAAATAAAGAAACACAATTTGGAGCGCATATTTTGCACCATTTTTGGTTGGGTTATTGGGCACATAATAATACAAATAATAATATATACACATTCACATATAATATATATATAGTATATAATGAATTATCATATCATATGCGGCGAGCATTTGGTCTATCTTCGCCTTATAAATATGGCTTAAAATATTTCCTAATAAGTGCTTATCGCACTTGGATTTAAATATTTAATGAAGCGAAGGTCGCTCGCGTATAACAGTTTGTAGCACAGTTAAGATTTGTTTTGGCTAAGCATAGATTCAGATAATGGAGTGGGGCGCCAAACAAATTAAAAACTCAACTTTGAACTTGCGATCCAATTTGATAAGGTTAATTAAGAGCAAGGGGCATTAAAATTAATAACTTACGTTTTTTTTCTGCTTAAGTGTCTTCAGATACAATGCACTGTGATAGAGAGAGAGAGAGAGGGACGCACTTTAACACGCGCACTTGCAAGTGGTAAATAGTGAACGTTTAGCGGTTAGCGGGTAGCGGGTAACATTTAGCGGTTAGCTATCGATGAGCACGAAGACACCAAATTTCTCGCGCGCACTTCTTAACTGTTGTTACTTTCTTGTTGTTGCTGCGATCAGCATCGTTTGCTCTGCTGTTGTTGCTGTTGTTGTTCTTTGGTGCAAAAATAACACTCACGTAATTCGCACTCGGGCACACTCGCACACACTCTCGCTCATTCGCACTCACGCCGACAACTTGACTTGGCAAAACTTCTGTAGTAACTAAATAGCAGCGGCCTACGGTATCGTATAGCACAAAACAACGGCGTATTTGGCGACAGCGACGCGCACGCGGGCAGCGACAGAACCCAGCGTCTATGTACAGTGGTGTGCAAATGCTAAAAAAAATTACTGAATATTTGACCAAGCGAATTGTATAATTAATCTTATCTTCATAATCATTTCTTTTCAATAAAGATAAAGATATATATTGAGATATCTAAATAATATTTAAGTATATATGTATATGCATATAATTGTATATGTGAAGTAATTGTCCTAGCTTTCTCACTTTCTCACTCTCTCACGGTCTGTCTCTCTCTCTATTACTATTTCTATATATTTATTAAACATTTATTTATATAGCCTTTGCTTCATTCCCTTCTCATTTGCATTCACTCCAGTGTTTAATTTCATACACTACTAAATTAATTTTGTGCCACTGTGCTCAGCTTGCCGTTGACTTGTTGCTGCCAGCGCTGGCTGCGACGTCAACGGATAGTGGTAGGTGCTTTGGGATTGAGTCTCTGTCGTCTGCTTCGGTCTCTGGGAGCTGCGCTGAAGCCGGCTTCAGCTTTGGCTTTTGGCGTGACTTGTTGACGATTTGTTTGGGTTTTTATTTGTATTTTTGTTGTTGTTGTGTTGTCGCTGTTGTTGTTAGTTTGTTCGACGCGCTCTGCGCTTTGCGCGAGCACGAACCACAGATCCGATATATTTTCCAATTTGTATGCATAAATTCACACACAGATGCACACACGACACAAAAAGGGTGCGGAGCCAGAGCCGAATATGCGACGAAGGGGAGTGGCAGGGGCACATGTTATGTGTGTGTCTCTCCCCCATCATTCTCGACTGTCCACAATCAACGGACTGCGCTGTCCAAGCCAAACAAAAGAGCCCAAACAAACACAGCATACACATGTGAGCACGAGTACTCGCATTTACACACACACCCACACCCACATTCGCAGTCACAGTCGCAGTCGCAGTTGCAGACCCCTACGCCGACGCCGACGCCAGCGCACTCGTTCGTACATGTGCGCATCTGGTTTAGGGGCACCAGGCTTGCAGCTTAAGCTCGCACATTCTGTGGAGTGAGCGGAGAGAATGTTGACAATGATTGGCATATAGCGGGTGGTGCTGCCAGCTGCTGGGGCTGAACGAGAAGTTTTGAGCAACAATTTTCCTTAACTTACTAAAATTCTATATATTTTATATTAATTTATATAATTAACAATTATTACTAGTATTTTATTATTTCGATATCTTTGATTGCTTGCAAAATTCTGAAACAATTTTTGAATTTACTAAAATATTTATATTCTAGTTATTTATATAATATATTTTATATTTAATATATATATTTGTAATATTTTATCAATCACACCCGTTAACGTTATCTTTTTACACCAGCCTCGTTTAAACAGAATTTTAATAACGCAAGCAGCCGACTCAGTTTTTTTTAATAAGAAATCTTCATTACTTCGATTTGCCATCAAATTTCTGACTCGCCCTCGAGCTTTATCTATGTCTGTTTTATGGGTTGGCCAATTTGCGTATATCAAGTTTTATGTGCTTCAGATAAGCAACACTGTCATAAAATAGGCATATTATTGGCATCGATAAAAACATATTTCAATTTACTTAAAAGTATATAGGATACACAAGTACTTGGAAAATAGTTCTTTGGAGAATTATACAATTTACCCTCGCTTATGAACCTAAACCATATGAAAGCTGTTGGCGAATATTGCAAACATACATAAAGTTACCCATTAAATTTGAGCTAGCGCAGTTCAGTTAAGTTACATCGCTTTAAGATCATTTAATAATTGAATTAATATGTTTAAATTAAATTTATATAAAGTTTTAAGAGTTCTTAATAATTTTATATCATTTTTTTAATAATTAATAATTTTATATAAAATATTAAGTTTCTGAAAAAAGTGAAAGATATCCCACACTCTTCTCCATTCTACTTCAACATCTACTCCACTCATTACAACAGCCCAATATACCCTATTCGCTTGCTTGTTTAAGTGGCATTGAAATTTGCCTGTTGCCGGCTTTGGGCGCTTTAGTTTCTGCTCTTCCACATTTCCCTTTCATTCACATCATCATGCCACCACAAGTTGACGCGTCAAGCTCCAACAGTCAGCGGCAGTGGCAGGGGCCGTGTGTTCCTCTATGTGCCCCGCCTGCATCAGCCCCTTTCATATTTTACTCTGCAATTGTGCCCGTGCCTAGGCAACAAACAACTAAGCAAACGTATATGAAAGGGGTCTCGGGGTCAGACAGCATATAGACAGACGACAGTTATTATTGCCCCAGCGGGGCGAGTGTTGCATAGTTGTTCTGTTTTTCAGCTTTTGTTATATATATACGATTATGTATATAGTTTTTTTTTTTTATGGTTTGTTTTCGTTTATGCGCTGAAATGTGCGCTCGCAACACATAGGATTAGGGTAAGAGGAAGAACGCAAGAGCGAACAGCTTTATGACATTATTGACAATACAGAAAGAGGGTGAAAGACAGAGAGAGAGAGGGAGGGAGGTATGCGTCTAGTTAGGGCTCTTCAGTTGTTCATAATGAGCTCACTCGTCGTGCCACTGGAGAGGACTTGACTAGTGCAATAGCTGCAGTCCGAGTGCCTGTCAATTGGCTGACAATCCAAAGGACAGTGGAGCATAACAAATGCAGTCACCAGGATATCAGTTGCCGCTGGCGATAGCGTCAATTGTCGTCAATTGTGATCTACTTGAAGCTGCGAGGCAGACTTTTTAAATATATTATATTAAAGTGTTAGCTTTAAATAAGATAAAAATAATAATAATATAATCTTATATTGGAGAACAGCCAAAAAAAATGTTCTATCAGGAAATTATAAAAAATATTTACACTACACTAATATAAAAGCCAATCTCGCATAACCTCGCAACCTTCATAAGCTTAAAGAAAATGCTAACCGGGTCTGCAGCTAGCAAATAGTATATATATTTTTTATGTATGTGCAAAAATTCCAATTGAAATGCAGTAAAATAATAAATGGCCAAATTGCTTTAGCATTTAAGTCTTAACATGATCTAACTATAGTCTAATACTGTTAGTATGAGCGTGAGCGAAAGAAGCAATGAAAACCAAACACACAAACTGTTAAAATAAATGCCATGCTGTTAACTTCAATGGAGCTCTGTTAGAGGGCGCTTAACAACTGTTAGTGCTCGCTTAACGCTGTTATTGCGCTGTTAAGCTGGCGCTTGCTTACCTGCTGCAGCTGTTATTGTTGTTGCTGTTTTTTGTTGCTGCGCCTCCATTTTGTTGTGCTTGAGTTTTGCGAGTTGAATATGGCGTGCCGCACTGCGGGCAAGACGCCAGTTCCGTTTCCTGTTCCACAATTTTAGCTGCTGTTGTTTGTGCACTGAAAGCTCATTAAATTAAGCAAATGCGTTTTCGTTTTGTTGTTATTGCCGCTGTTAGTTGTTAGCTGTTAATTGCTGCTCACCTGCTGAGCGCCAATATTAAAGGGCCGCGTGCACGCTGCGCCTTGAGCACGCTTAACAGCTGCGCATCGCTCAAGGTGACGTCCTGCAGACGCAGCGACGACTGCAAAGGCCAAAACGAAAACAATTTCAATTTCAAATTTTTTTATATATTTATATACACATATTTTGTTATATTGATATTAAATAACTTAAAGCACATTTCATTTATTATTTTAATTTAACAAAAGCACAAATTATCGCATACACTTTTGGACACACGCTTGGCGGGCAGAGGCGGCGCCGACGACGACGACGACGACGACGATGGCTTTGATTGCCCGCGACGCAGCGAACAAAACTTAAGCATGTTGCAATGGCCAGACTTGACTCCAGACTGGAACTGTCAAACGCTCAACATTCAGCGCTCGGCGCTCTTCCAATGGGGGCGTTAACGTCAAATGATGATAAGGCACTGTTGAGGCTACGCCAGCTGGCAGATGCCATGTCGCTCCATGAAGACCTCGAGGCACGTGGCATCGACACGATCGAAGAGCAGCGACCCAAAGCGACGTGCCGTATAGTCCACAATCAGAACCATTTTGCAATTGATGCACTTGTCGCGATAGTGAAAGAGCAGCCCGACCGTCTGATGCACTATGTGATCCACGTAGCCCGGCGCTGCGCGATACACCTGATGGTTGCCCATCTCCACAATGGCGCGTGTATTGACAACAACTTTACTCCTGATGTAGGCGGGCAGCACCTCCAGGGTGCGACGCACCTTTGACTGAGTGTAGAGCACGCGGTTCATGACGTGAGCCGGCGCATTGAAGGTGTCATTGCTGTCCTTGCGATAGAAGAAGACATTGCGAAAGACAAAGCCCGAGGTGCGTCCCTCGTCGCACTGGCGCAGATAGTCAGCCAGAGAGTTGTGCTTCAAGGGCATCAGCACCTCATCGAGATCCACGACTGCTGCATAGCGATAGTTGTCCACGACATTGGCGCGATAGACGCAATCATTGAACTGCGCCACAATGCCCGCATAGTGCAGATCCTGCAGATGCGACTGCACGTTCCACTCGAACACATCGGCCAGTCCCTGCAGTCGATAGTGCTCCAGCACGCGACGCACCTCCTCGGTGGCCTCCGCGTAGTAGAAGTAAAAGTGCGTCGCACCCTGCAATCGATACATCTCCACGAACTCGACCAGGCGCAGCACATTCGAGTAGTTCTCCTGGATGGGGCCGACGCAGACGGAAATCGTGGCGCGAGACTTTGTAAACAACTCAGACATATTCCTCGGATAACTAGCAAAATAATGTCAATTAGCTAAACAATATAGTTATTCAGATCAGAGGTCTACTCACCTGATCTGCACATAGCTCGGACTCAAGTGACTCAGTCGATTGGAGGCATAACTGAGCGCCACGGCCTGTGGCAGCTGCACGGGCGTGCTCTTGGCCACATGCAGTGGACACATGATGCTCCAGGCCGCGAAGCTATTGTTGTGCACATCATGCATAGCGCCCGCCTCCTCGGCCACAATCTCATAGCTGCTGAAGTCCGCAAAGCGCACGATGCAGCTGATGCGCGAATCGCGCAGTCGCTCCGGCAGAATGGCAAAAACACGCAGCGAACCAATTGTGATCTCCTCATCCAGTCGAACGTGGCCTGAGTGAAACGAATGCGAGGATAGTTCAGTGAGTTAAATATATATTTATATCGTTTTATAAAGATTAATATATGTATATTAATATTTAGCTATTCAGTCTTTCCCTGAGTCAAAGTCAGCTTCCAAAGCTTCTTTTTATAGCTCATGCCTTGTGTCTCTCTATTCAATTAGAATAGCTTTGTATATCTAGAATAGAGTATTACTGCATCATTTACAGTCAGTCTAAGCAACACACTTAAACTATCTATGTTCTAACATTGCCTAAGTCTTGTTTAAATGTTTCTATCTCCCTCTTTTTCTCTCTCTCTCTCTCTCTCACTCACTTACGCTACTATTGCTGTCATTTATTTTGTCTGTTTATAGCTTCTTTATATATCCCTTTTCTTATCTTCATATTCTATCAGCATATATATGATATTCGTCTACTATTTACTTTAACTTACGTCACTTTTCTATCTCCCACTCTAACAGCTTTTTAAGCATATATATATATATATATAATATAATAATATAATATAATAATAATAATATAATAAATCAAATTCCTGATTTTCTCATTACACAAGTTTGTACTTTAATGCTATGGTACATTGTTAAACTTTATATTTACAATCTCCAATTAAATTCCCAAACATATATAGATATATTCTCAAAGTTATTTACATATTTATCTTTCTTGTACGCCTATTTCATAGTTTTCCCTCTCAGCTCAAATCAGCCCCAGCTGAAGTTCCACTTCTCCTGCTAACTTTGCCAATTATTTGGACTATTTCTACAAATAAAACTTCTCAAGTTTCATTCAGTCATCAACATAATTTAATTTTATTATGATGAATGAATTTTATTATCAACTAATATTTACATATTTTCGCAATCTCCAGTGCTAAGCCGCTGGCTAAATAATTCTTTAAGAAAATATGCGAAAGACGAAAAATAAAATTTTATTCCCAGCAAAACTTCTGAAGCGAGCGAATGAATACTCCAATTAATGCTGTTGACCTTTTGCATTTCTATGCAAATTAGAAAGTATTCTTTCCCATTTTTTTTTTCTTTTTGACACACATTTTGGCGCATTAATTTTTGTGAGTCAGCAGAGATTGCTTTAAAATCAAGCTTAAACACGCAGCAGTGGCAAAATATAATCAAAGTCAGCTGCTAGAGAAGACGCGAGTCTGTTTTGATTATTTCATATTAACACTCACCCACTATATCCGTGCGTGCATCGAAATATGCGGAATATATTTCATGCCGTAGCGAGGCATTGCCAATGCGCCGCCAGCTATTATTGTAGTTCCAATGCGGATTTGGCTTTGGGTAGAGCAATTGGCGCTGCACCAGCTTGAGATCATCGCGCAGGCGTTCATTCTGCAATAACAAGTGGCGAGGATTAAGTATACTTAACACTTATCACACACACACACAAACACACACACACACACATAGATGTATCGAGGCACTCACAATGGTTGTGCGCATTGAGATATAGAAGAGAATCAGCATGGTGCAGGCAACCAAACCGGAGAGCGTAAAGTAAACATATTGAAAACGATTCTCTTGTGCGGTCAGCATTTTTAACAAATTTTATATACACACTAAATGGCATATATATATAAATATATATCCGATTTATATAGATATAAGTATTTGGCTGCGACGTATTTTTATTTTGTATTTTTAATTGAATTATTTTATTAGACCGCGCGACCTTGAAAGCGACGCACGCAGCCGTAGCAGCCGCTGTAGCTAGCCAAGTGCCTAAATCGAAGAAAACTTCTATTGAGCGCTTATCCTGCGGCCAGTGTCCAGGTGTGAATTACAGTTATGCGACTTGTGCGCCAAGCTGCCTACTCGTGACTACAAGTGTCATGCTGTTCAGGAGTCGCCACAGCACGCTCGCCTCTGCTGCGCTCTTGCTGTTAATATGTATATAGAAATATGTATATATATATATATATTTGTTCAAAGTCGACGTCAGCGGCGACGCTGGCAGCGCAGCCAACCCCAAAAGCGTCTCCTGTTGCTTGTTTGCTTTCAGTTTTGTTGATGGGCGACCATCGATTAACGATAACATGCGGCGTGAGACGCAGGGGGCGGCGGCGGGGGCGGGACGACGTTGCTTAGAGGGGCTTAGGGCTAGCTCAAAGCAGTGCGTCTTTCAGTGTCATCATCGATGGCTGGCCGCCCCCCGCGACCCCTTTGGCCCAGCTACAGTCAGCTACACTCATAAAAATAATTGAGCCAAAACACTCAAAGAAATAGAATTAAGAAAATCGAACGAAAAAAAAACTCATTAAAAAAAAGCAATTCAAGGGAAAAGTTTTTGTTTTTGGTGGGGGGGGAAAGAGTGGGAACTAAATGAGGTCTATAAATTTGAACTACTTAGAAAGTTGATACAAACACTAATAACACTGGTTAGGGATATACAACGATAAACATTTAAAATGAAATAAATATATAAATTAATAATTTTTTTTTATGTCTACAAATGTTATCAATTTTTTTTTTATAATTAATTTCATATCTGAAAATATTTAATAATTTATTTTACATCTGAAAATGTTCTGTTTTTTTTTTAAATTTATTTATTAATCTATTTTTATTTTTATTTCTTTATTTATTTTTATTTTTTTTGCATATTTAATTTCAATTTTTTCTCGCTCATTTCACAATTTGTAGGTTGCACGCACTTTCAGCTTGTGTCATTAGCGGCTTGCCAATTAATGTTTATTGAATCAGAACGCGTATTTCAATTAAGTGAGTTATTTTTGCGAGTGTTTTGTTTGCGGTTGCGCCACGCCGCAGGAATCGAGACTAGAGCAGCAGCAGCAGGACGGACATTTAGTGGCGCCCGCAATACGCAAATGATTATGGCACCCACGCACACATACACACACACACACACACACACCAAGCGACACAACAAGTGTCTGGGGCAGGACTCGAGCGACGCGTATGCAACAAGTTAATCAACGTACGTTTCGCATGAAACTGGCGCCGTTCGCAATGCTGTCGCCGCGTCATCCGCAGGCGGCAAACGTCGCGTTGACGGCGCAGTCAGCGTCGACGTAGCTTTTCCCATTGCTATGTGTAGGTGTGTATGTATAAGTGGGTGTATCTCTGAGTGTGTGTGTGTGCGTGTGTGTGTGGGGTGGCATGTAAACGCACTTCACTTTAACACGAATCGACTTTATAAATTGTATGTTTTGTTTCTCTATTGGAGTGCCCCAACGACTGCATATATAATATACATATGTGTAGATATGTATGTGTGTGTGTATCGTGGCATTGTAAATTAAATCTATTTTTAACTGAAAATTCACGCAAAGAATATAAATTTTATATAAAAAAATATATTTTCCAAAACATTTCATTTGTCTCTGCTGTCCAAAAGAAAATAATTATTATATTAAACACATATATACCTATATATGTATATGTACATATATATTTTTTGATATGTGTGTATATCAAAGATTTTTGAACAATTTTTATTTTGTTGTTTATCATTGCCAAGTGGAACATTGGCTTCATAATAATTAAATTTGGCTCTTGACAAAATTATATTACTTAATTATTATTTTTCTTTATTTATTATTGAAATATTTTACTTAAGTGTTCAAATAAATGTATTAAATATTTTTTCTAATAATTTGCACTCATATATATTTGTAATATTTTTATTAAAATCGAATATTAATGCTTTTTTTCTTTCAATTATATTTATTATATATTGCATTTTATATTTCTTGTCTTAGATTTTTTTGGATAGATTTTTATAGATTTTGTCATAGCTATAAGCTAAAAATTTTTAATTCTTATGGGATTGTCAAATTGTTCTTTAGCTATTAGCTTACACGCACACGTTTCTTGAACACTTGACCCACTGTGCAGTGACCGCTGTTGAACGCTTTCCACGCTCTTTCCTTTTGCTTTTGGAACTGCCTCTGCTATACACTTTGTTTTTACTTTTTTTTTTCATTTTCTTTTAATTCCATAAGAAAAGCATTTTGCTTCGATTCATTTCAATTAATTTTTCATTTCATTAAGCATACAAAATTATTTTTAAATAATCGCTGAGAGACAGAAAGAGAGACAGGGAGAGGCAGAGAAGGTCGATAATGTTTTCTCTATCAAATATATGTCAATTGAAGCACTCACTTGTAGTATTAGGTGCTCGAGAAGTAAATATAAATAAATAAATATCACAAGGTATAGCAAATGTAGCACTTTCGGTCGATACGTCAAACGAAACATGCTCAGAAAATACAAAAACAAAATAAAAATTCTAAGAAAATAAACTAAAAACTTCACTATGCGATCGCAGCCGGTGGACGGGCAATTGAGAACTGGTTAGCAGCTTGAGTTAAATATGAAATTGGGCGTGTTATCGCATTGGTAAACTGATAAGAGTTTGCTTATCACCAAAACAGCATTAGCTACGAATATGTTTAATAATGCCATACCTTAATATCGATTGCTTGCAGGCAGCTGGGCTTGGGCCCACTACCGTTTGACCCGCATGCTACAGTAGCTACTCGCAATAGGCAACCAGCATAAATGTCAGCCGCTTGCCCACCGGTAGCCAAATGTCAACCCTAGCAACGGCACCCTAAAAAGTTGCCAAAATACAATTCGCCCCTTCGCAGTTTCCAGCTCGCATAGTCAAGCGTGAGAAAGTTAAGAAGTTCTCAAACTTTGCTTCGAGGATAACTAATTCGTGTAGATCTTAACTGATTTATATGCACTGCGAATGGAACAGATATCAACTGGTTGCTCGATCCAGTTCCCAGACACCCTACACACAAAAAGTGATTTCAACTTCTCATAGATCTTGTGCATGTGTGTGGTGTGTGGTGGTGGTGGCATTTACCCACCACCAGCACAACCACTTAACGACTCGAGGGATCTCGAATACCAGCATAAACATGTCCAATTCAATGCATTCCCCTATATAGTATATGTATATATATTTCTTGAACCCTCCTCTGTTGTTATGACCTAACGGCACGCAGACCACCGGCAAAACGGGGCACGCCTGCGTGCGAAAGTATTTTCAATTGTTGAGCGGAACCTTTATCACATTTCGTGGTGGTTGTTTACTTACAGCTCAGCTATAAATACTCGCACAGATCCATGCGGCGGCACAGTTCTCTCTGGAGTTTTACAACGTGAAGAACAAAAGTTTTCATTTACAAAAAAAAAAAAGTTGTTTTTATAAAGTGAATTAAAGCTGGGCCGCCACCAGTTGTTGGTGGCGGCTAACCCAAGTTGAGTGCGTCTAAAGTACAGTTAAAAACTAAACCAGTTCGAGCGGCTCTTCAAAGTACAGTCAAACACTAGTTGCATGTGATCGCAAATACTGTAAGTATATATAAGCAATGGCCTTTGAGCGGATTATTTTTATTAATAAAGATAATTTAAATATAGCTGGACAAAATTTATGGCGAATGCAGAAGAGAAAATCAATATAATGAAAAATCTTTGAAAATATTCATAATACGAATTTGTAGAAATTACGAAATAAATTGCTGCAAGTAGAATACAAGAAAAATAAACAGCATGATCAAGCAAAAGAATATAAAATTATATATTAAAAATATTCTACAAAAATATTCTGCAACTTACAAAATATATTATTGCAAAACGAATGAGAAAAAAAATCATACTAAAATATGAATTCAACAAATATTCAACAATGATTTCTGGAACATTCTACAATAATTCGAACAAGAAAATGTAAAATGAATCGCCAACTCCATTCATGAATCTTCTGGAATCTACAAATTAATGCAGAAAGCAAAACCAACTATATAAACTCAAAACAATTTACAGAAAAAGAATTAACTGGAATATCACATTTACAATAAATTCACTAAGCTATAAATGCATATAATTAAAAAAATGCATCACTTAAATATATAAGTAAATTTACTATATATATCATCTACCACAACAAAGTTCGAGTACCAAAAGAAACATCTTTAAAGATTTAGCAACGCAAAGGGAGCATCACTCGCAATGGAGTTCGGATCAGTTACTTGTTGCCTATATCGAAGCATCACAAACATATATCAACTTTAAGAAATCCTACATCACAAACATATATATGCATTTATCAGAGGCATTACGACAATATCTTCCACTTGCACTTCAGTTATTTTGTGCCTTTTTAGTTTCATTTTTCCTCTTCAGTTTTGTTGCTGTTTTTTCGTTATGAAAGCTATAAATTTGTTGGTCTAACAATATTCTCGTTAAAAATTTCACACAAAAAAAAAAATAAATTAAATGAAATATATATAATTAGTAACACTTAAAAATAAAACAAAAAAAAATCTAAAAAATCCCATGTAAAATCAGGAAATTTTTAACGATTTATATTGCCAATATCAGGCGTGTTTTTGTTATAAAAATGAATTTGTTATTGATTTAAGTTCATTCAAAAAAAAAAAAGGGTTACGTTTTCATTTCCAATCTTTAGGGTTTCATTTTTCGTTTTTTTTTTTTCACAATTTTCATTTGGTAAGTTTTTGATTTGAATTTTATTAATTTACCTTCGTTTTTTGGTTCATTAAATATTTTCGATTGGTAAGTTTTTGATTTAAACATTTTATTTTGTCTGTGAAACATTTGATTTGTTATTCAGTTACTTAAAACGCTTAATTTGGTAAGTCTAAATATTTATTTTTAATAAATTTATTTTTTAACAGTTTTAATTTTCTGTTTTTCAAATGTTTACTTCTAATTGCTTCTAATTTATTTATATTTTTAATTTCTTTTTTTTTTTATTTATTATCATTTTTAAATTTAAATATATTTTTAAAATTTTTTGTTTAATTACTTTTTTTATTTATTATTTTTTGTATGCATTTTACTTTTAAATATTGTTTTTTTATCAGTCTACTTATATATTTTAAATTTTTTATATTTAAATTTATTTTACCATAATTGTATATTTTTGTTAGCTTTTCAATTATGAAATTTTTATTTTATTTCGCAATATGTTTTTTCTTTATTTTTTATTTTTGTTCGCCTTTCTTTTTATAATTTGTATTATTTTCTTAATTCTATTTTGATGTTTTCCAAATAAATTTATTATTTTAAATTGTTAATTTACTTTAGAGAGCTTTTCATTTTAGATGTTATATTTTTTTAAATGTATTTATATTTCTGTTTAAATTGAGTATGTATATATTATTATTTATTGATTTTTAATCATATTTTCATTTAAAATTTTTTCTTTTCAAAAAATTCATTTTTTTGTCTAAATTTTTATTTCCACAAATTTTAAAGTTATTTTATGTTATGTTATGTTTCATATTATTAAATTTATATCAATTTTTTATTCCTTTTTTTTAATTTTTAATTTTATATAATTTTTATCAAGATATTCTTTTGTACATTTATGTTTAATATACATAAACTATGATTTATTTGTATATTAATATTTTTATTTTTAATTATTATTTTTTATTAATTTTATTTTTCTATATATTTATTTTGGTACTTTATATGTTTTTTTATGTTTAAATCAATTTATGTTTTTGTTGTATATTTATTATTTTATTTATTTTTATATTCATATTATTTTTATTAAATTTTTTTTCTTTATACATCGTTTACTTTCTTTACATTTCACATTTTACATTATTTAATCTGCTTCTTATTTATTTCAAATTATATTTATTCTAATTTTGGTTTGATTTGTATTTACTTTTTTTTCTTTTTATATTTATTTATTTACTTTTTTCTATTCTTTCTTAACTTTTATTTTCAATTTATTATATTATATTTTTATTATTATTAACATATATTATTTATTATATTTTATCTTATTTTATTTTTTTATTATTATTTTATACAATATATGTTCTAATATTTTGTTTATTTTAATTACTTTTTATTTATCTTTTAATTTCTTTAATTTCTCATTTCGATTCCGGCCCAAAATATTCACTTTTATATGTAGCTCCAATGACATAACTAACTGTTTCTTAATTGGACTTCTCTTTACTGTTATTCATAAGTATAAATGCGCTTAACGCTGACAACATTTACTATTTTTTAAATAAACTGTACTTCCAATATATCTCTTGTGTTTTATTTGAATATTTATGGTTTCTTTTTTTTTTGAGAATCTTTTGAATTGTTTATTGAGCAAATTGCAAAGTCGTGGGCATAAATACGTTATAATTGTAGCTTAGGAATTAGACACATAAATAGAGATAGAGATTATGTTAAGCCACGCCTACAAGGCGGCTGCTGCGGTTGCGGCTGTGCAGTCGTCACTGCTGCGCTGCCTTCGTCTGCGTGTCCTGGCCAGCATCGGCCTGAGACTCGCTGGGATTGGACGCCGTTTGGGCCGCAGCTGCTGGCATTTGGGCGCCACCATTACCACCACCATCACCATTTGAGCCGGCTGCATCGGTTGGGCTCTCCGGCACCACATTGCTTTCCCGGTCGAACAGATAACTGCCGCCTAGAGGGCGTGGTCGGCCACCATAGGAAGAGCTACAAGGGGCGATAAGAGAGCAAGCCTATCTTAATGATTTTTACAGTTCCGCACAGCATCGCATGCTACTAAAATCTACTCAGCCAACGAGTAGCTGTTCGGAGAGCGGGTGAGGTACGAAGAGTTATACAGCTGTGGCCCCTCTGCACCCACTGCAACTTACCTCTGTGGATCACGCTCTCTGTCCCTATCTCGACCACCGCCGCTGCCACCTGAGCTGCTGCTGCTCGCACTACCCGCTGAGCTGCTGCCACCAGCCCCAGCAGCACCGCCACCACCAACACCAACACCACCACTGCCGCTATGGCTGCCGCCCATTGAGCTCGGCTTGTCCTGATCGCCCAGATATGTCCAGCCGCTCTGGCCACTGGGCTTGCCCATGACTGTGGTATGGCCGCCACGATAACCGTCGCTGTCGATGGCCGAGGAGGAGACCTTGGTGCCGCCGCGATCATCGTACGGGCAGTTGCTGATCAGGTGGCCGCAGGGCGACGCAGAGCCAGACGATTGGCCGCGTTCGCGATCGTAGACAGGCAGAGCGCCGGAGCGACGATCGTCGTCATCCCTAGCGAAATAATAGCCGCGCCCAGAATTATCGAAGCCCGACTGGCCTCTGGGTGCGTGGGTGCAGTTTAAGTGGGTACAGAACAGGAGAGACAGTGGGTGGGGTTGAAGTGCAATTAAATCCACATTATCGTATTTGGCGTAGAGTATCCATAGGTCATGTTGTTGTGGTGTTTTGTGTGTTTAGTTAACGTTGTTGTTGTTGATCGTGTTGTTGTTGTAGTAGTAGTTGTTGTTGTTGTTGTTGTGGTGTTGTTGTTTTATGTAATTAGAGAGCAAAAGCGTTAGATTTGACAAAGACACACACACATAAAATAAAACGGAAAACAAAGAAATCATAGTAGTAGAACAGGATAGCTATACCTGTAGGTCTCATCCCATGGACGATAGTTGCGAAAATCATACCTTGAATAGTAGCGATCATAGGGATCATATCTATCATAGCTGGTACGTGAGCGATCATAATAACGATCTGCAAATATATAATCGATTAAGAGCTGAACTGAATTAGAGAGTTGAGGGCTGCCTCGCTACTGACCGCGTGAACTGTCACGATCGCCATAGTAACGATCTCTGCTGTCGTAGCCAGAGTAGCCCGAGCCCCGATCATAGCTCGAGCCTCGTCTGTAGTAGTCGTCATAGCCTCTGCCCTCATAGCGATCATAGGTGCGTGGCGAATAGCGATCATCACGACTATAGTATCTGTCCCCGTCACGATCTCTGCCGCGATCCTCATAACGATCATAGGAGTAATACCAGGAGCTGCGCGGTTCATCGCCACTGCGACTCGAATAGCCGCTGCCATAGCGATCGCCTGCCTGCCATAGCGATCGCTGCTGCCATAGCGATCCCCGCCGCCATAGCGATCGCTGCTACCATAGCGATCCGCACCACCATAGCTGCTATAATAGCGATCCTCATAGCAGCGCACGCAACGGGATTGACGACTCTTGCCATTGCCGCGTAGCACAGAGTCCAGGACGCCAGCAGATCCTGCTGTCACCTGCCTATCATTGCCAGTGGGCGTGGCACTGCGCGCCTCAGGACCGCGCGACGCTGCCTGGACAGAGACAACAGCCAGGCAGAGCAGCTGCAAAAGAGTTCAAAGAGTTTAGATTTTAGAGTTGCGTGATCAATTAGCTGATTGTTTATGGATAGATTTCACAGTCCAGCGACCAACTGGGCCAAAGCCCTCAGCCTCCAATCATAATTGACGAAAGTACTGGCCAAATGCTGCTCGAAATACAAAGCCATATGTGTAGAAATCATCAGCAGCGTCATTATCATCATTAAAAAATGGACACTCGTCGGCAGCGAGCGTGAAATATGATCAATGGACGGTGCGAGCGAGTGAGCGAACGTGCGAGCGAGTTTGGCTCTAGCTCTGGCCAGCTAGACAGCTAGACAGCTAGCCAGCTAGCCAGCTTCAATTATGCAATAACAGAGCATAGATTAGTGCCCAAATGGCAGCCAACACCTCTCACATATAGCAATAATAATAATAATAATAGATAGATAGAAATATAATTAAAGCGCATAGCCAAAAACTCATATTCATATGCATAAAATAGCATTGACATCATTTTATTTTCATTCATGGCTGGAATCATAAAGTTCACTTGTCCACCGCCATCTCTATATCTATCTCCCTCTCTCTAAAAGAGTTAATCGTGAATATATGCTGGCGAGCTGCTCCGCTACGCTTTGTTAGTCAAGCATCAGGAACAACTTCCGCTTGGCGGGGTTAGCTTTAACCAAAAAAAAAAAAATTTTTATATTAAAAAAAAAAAAAAGCCAACTGGCCAATCGCTGAATCTCGAGTTCGTGACTTGTGTGCAGTCTTTATTAGAATAATTATACACATACATATGTATATATACAAATTTTTTAACAACTATTTTTTGGCAGGGATTTTATCATTAATATGCCATTTACATAATATTCCACAGAATTTCTATAAATATTACATCATGGAGCAAAAGTTATGCGTGAGTTCTCTACGAACTCATTGCACAATGCGTAGGTCAGCAATATGAAAATATATTTATATATATATTATATAATTAAGTGATCTATGTTTTGTAGCTACAGATCTATAGACCGCATCTATGAGCTCTAAGTGCTAAATAGTCTCTGTGAAACTTAAGCCAGCCCTTAGACCCTTGGCTTCTCTGAGCTATAGATTGACTTCATCTAAATGAACTAGCTCTAAACTCTTAGTTGTAAAACTGTGTGAAATCAGTCAGAATTCCTATACTTAAAAGCTTTATATCTCTATGGATTCGTTCTATGATCATTCATTTTATACAAGATAAAAATAGTTATATAAAAAAAAGGACTACAAAAATGGCAAATTTTACTTTATAATAAATATTGAATATTTCCAAATTTATTTATCTTCAGCTCTCTCTGTTTATCTCTCATTGTTAGCTCTAATACTCTAATACTCATGTCTAGTCTGTGAGCAATTTTAGCTCTTATATTATATTAACTCCAACGCTCTCATAGAAATTCTACTTTAACTTTTTTCTGTAGTCTCTTGCTCCCTGGCTTGCTCATAACCTTTCTTTTCAAGTCTTCTCTGTTAATTCTGCTATTCACATTACACAAATTTAAATTCAACTTGCCCTGACATAAATAATGAAATATATATATTTAAAAATAACCTGTATATTTCCATAATTCACCTAATAATCACTGATTATTTTGCTTAAAATCTGGCAAATAATAAATAATAAATAAAATAAAAAATATTCGGAATGTTTTTTAATAAAACCTGTTGAAACCTTCCATTACCTTTATAAACTAAATAAATTCATTTAATAATATTTTTTATTTTCAATGTTGTTTACCCTTAATCCATTGAAAATTATAAATCAGGGTATAATTGATTTTTTTTAAATAAATTTTAAAAAGCCAAAAATTGTTTATCATTTATAATTTTTATAAATATATTTTTTTAAATGTATTTTTTTTTATTTCCCAACTTTAAAATATTAAACTTTAAAGAGTAGATTTTTTTTAAAATATTGAATTCATTTTTTAAATTCTCTACTATTTTATTTCACAAGTTTTTTTTTCTTTATTTTTATTTGTATTTTGTTGAATATTTTACAAATATTTCAAAACTCACCAATTGCAGCACATGCATGTTTGTAGTTAATAAATCTTTGATTCACTTTATAATTGTCACTTGCACAAATATTTCTTTTTACTTAGTCACGTGGTGTATTGGAGGTTTAGAGAGCTCTGGGCTCTCGAATCCTTGGCGCGCTTTCAAACAGGTGAGATCTCTGTGTGTTTGTGTGTTTTGTATTGCTTAACGTTCAGCTGTCAACAGAATTGAAAACACGAATGTGCTGCTCAGCTCTGTGGCACGGGTATTTATTTGAAATTCATTGGAGCTAGAACCAAAGCCAAAGCCGAAACCGAACTCGAAAAACTCACACAGAGAGGCGCACTGAAGCGCGATATGGAGCTAGCGGGTGGCGGAGGCTATGCTCTATGTAGATCTAAATAAACTCGGGTATTCGTGGTTGAGGTGTTGGCATTTCGTTGGAGCTGGGGCTGTGGCTGTGGCTGTGGCTGCGGCTATGGATGTGATTGTGAGTGTGGTTGTGGCGCCGTTTTGTCACTTCACCTGCAACACCTTGGGTGTGGGCCAAAAGCCTGCCTGAATGGGAATCAACAGACAAAGTCGGTATTGTGAATCAGTTTTCGTGGTTTTCATGGTCAGTTTGGCATTCGTAGAATGACAGGAGGATGTTTTGTTGCGCACCCACCTACCTGTCATTATTTTTTGGCGGCTAATTAATACACCTTGTTGTTGTCTCGAGCATTGCGTAATGGCCAGCAAGAATTCCTTCCAAGTCAGTCTGAGTCACATCTCAACTGGATTCATCTTGGATTAAAGGCGTGAAATTAGCATTTGCTAATTGCGCTAGTTTCCAATTCATTTTTTCGGCTCTTACATAACCCAAGACCGTGACCATGAAAAGGGTTTAAGCACAAAGCTTAACAAGACCGCCCGGATGGAATCACTTAATATATTATGTAGTAGATCTATAGATGACACAACTGCATGCTCTTATATGTATATTATTGAAGATTGAAGCATTTGCGTAATGAGAATTGCATAGAAGGGTGATCACATATGAGATGGAGTGAGAGAGATGAGCTCATCGAGTGGACGAAAGGAAAAAACCATGAGAAATTCATATAGTAGCGATGGATTAATAATAAAAATGAAGAAAATAAATACAATAGAGAACAGAGAGGAAAACTGAGAGAAATAAGAAGGAAGAATCAAGAAGATAAATGTAAAAGAAAACAGAAAGAATATGAAACAATGGAATGAATGATCACGAGCTTTCTCTCAGAAATTAACAAAAGAAATGAGTAGAATATAGATGAAACAGATAATACAGGAACTGGAAAAAAGAAAAACCGATATAAAATAGTCGAGATAGACTTCTGTCAAAAACAAAATGAAAAAAAAAAAAAAATTGTGGAACTTAGATGAACTAGATAAAACAGGAAATCGAGAAGACACAAGAGAAAGAAAATATTGTAGAGAAAATAACAGTCAAGGGAGAAGATAATATAAGCAAGATATGAGAAGAAAATACTGAATTAAGTTATAAAATATGCATATATTTTATTGAAATAATTTATTTTTATATTTTTCCATCATTCCAACTTCATTTATCCAAAATTCTCAGACTAACTCCGATTATACAAATAAAATTATATTAAGATATGTATAGTTTAGCTTAAGAAAAATACAAAAACAATAAAAGGAAATAAATCTAATTCTATGTGCTAAGCTCAACAAACAGATTGTGATAGCTGTAATGCTCTCGGCTAGAGCAGCATAATACTCATAAGAGTCTAGTAAAAATATCATTTGAACTTTACGCTAGAGTGAAATAAAAGCCCACAGCTGCTCCTGCGGCTGCTATATATATTTTTTTTGGCGGCGTCATCTTCTACCACGTCGTCTGCATGTGCACTGAACCCCAAATGGAGGTCGTTGGCATTCAGTCGACTCGACTCAACTCAACTCGCATAAGTCCGCACATCTATAAAATTTACAACGGCGACAAGTTTAATTAAACGATTTAATTTTGTTTATCTAATGCGAGCAGACGCATTATATACCTATATATATATAGGTATATGATACAATATGCTAAATATGTTTGCTTTGTATTTCTCTCGTTTGTTTGTTTTTAAGATTGCATCTAGTTTGCTTCATGGAAGAACAATTTTGTCATACGATTACGCAGACGTTACAGAGTAAAATTATGTTTAGGTTTTAGTTAATTATCTAGGCATCTAAGAAACAGATTTAACAATTATGCTAAGTCAACGATTGGCTAAATACAAGTTATTGTCACATTGTGGCTAACTACATATATTTATTGTAAGCGGAGAGTATATCACGAGTGGGCCATGGCAGCGGCAATCTCGTCCTGAAAGGCCAGAAAACCCAGCTGGGCATGAGATGCCTCATTCAATGCACGCGAACGTATGCAGGCACGATACTGATCCGCGCTCAGTGAGCCGGTGCAGATCTGCAAGAGGCAAACACAAAGAGCAATTGGCATAGGTTAGGGCAAGGGCTACGCTATGCGACTTACCTTGGTGTGCCAGCGATGAAAAATGCCCGGATCTGTTGCCCTTACGATCTTAATTTTCGATCGTACATATTTCCGATAGAGCATCACATCCTCGCCGCCCCAGCCAACGATTTCCTCATCGAAGCCGCGTATTTGCAGGAAATCCGAGCGATATTGGCATGTCATGCCGTAGCCAAAGTCACGCCAGAAGCCCGTATCTCTGGAGATGACCAGCTGCTCCTCCTCGCTGGGCAGCGTTTTGCCCTGCAGCGTGTAGACAACGTGCGGATTGTACAGGCTAAACACCACGGGATAGTAGACCTTAAAAAACCAAACTAGTTAGGGAATATTCTCTTTTTCTGATATCTTTACTTACCTTCTTGCCGGGCGCTGTGTTCCAGCGACAGCGTTCCAGAAATTTAGCTGTAAAGACAATGTCCACATCGCACATGAAGAGCAGCGCATCCTGCTGCATTGGCTTTGCTGCCGGCAGCTGAATGTGCTCGGCGCCCAGACGCAGGGCCTTGGCTATAGAGGGAATAGTGAATAGGTTATCTAAGAATGATTCATCCGTCTGTCACTCACCTCTGCTGAATGTCTCGTTCAAGGCCACGAGCTGCACTCGCTTGGCACCCGCTGCAATTAGCTGCGCCTCCTTCAGACCTGCCTCGCCAAAGTAGACGACGACGAGATGGAGTCGCTGATCCGCCAGTTTATTCAGCATCTGCACAAAGCTGCGAAAGCTGCGCAGGCGTCCAGCAAGTGGCAGGATGACATGAATGATGGGGCTGGCAGCCACCTCGGACAGCTGCACCGTCTGCAGTGGAGCAAAGGGTCGCATGATTAGTGCTTTGCGCACCACATTCGTCTGATGCTTGATGCTCTGGAAATACAGCTCGTATTGGGTGCCCGTGGTGGGCTCAGTGCGGTAGATGCCTTCGACAAAGTCATCCAGCGTGTAGCGGCCGAGTTCGCTGACTGCGAGTCCTTTGGCTCGGGCACGCGCCGTATGATTGCGGTTAAGACTCTCGAGTGCCTTGTTGACGGCCTCCAAGAGATCGCGACGCCTGTAGCCAATAGGTTTCTCCACGACACGCTTGCCCAGACCCAGATCAATGGGATAGACGCGAGTGAAAGTGAAGTGATTGAAGGGAATCATCTCGTACTCATTATTCAGAGGCAGCCCGTGCAGTATCTCAGCGGCGCCCACCTGTTTCCGTATGTAACTGCTGCAGTCGTAGTGGTGCGTTAGTGAGGCAATTGTGGTGTCTGACTGATGCAGATGAGAGGTGCTGCTGTTCAAGGAGATGGATGAGGCGGAGGCGGAGGCGGAGGCGGAGGAGGAGTAGTATCCGCTGCCCTGCAAGGGCAACCGGCCTGGTAATCCATTGTTGCTACGATTGCTCTGCAGCAGCACCAGCTGAGCACGTAGAGTAAGCACCTCGTGCCTGAGACGTTCTATTTCCGCGTCCCGCGAGCTGAGCGCATGAGTATAACCATTTGTTTCACTGGGATTGGGCGGTGAATCTTTGTCCGTTTGCGAGGTCAGCTCATCGAAGCCCCATTTTGTTAGAATGACAATCGAAATAACAGTTACTAGTGCAAAAAGCAACAGTAGTCGCACTAGCAACCTGGAGGCCAGTGAATTATGCATTTTCCATGTCACATTTGGTAATCATTGCTGAAATATAAAAACAAATTCAAATTATTCGCCATTCAAAAGATGAGAGGGCTGCCAGACTGTCGTAAATTACTCAAAAATGCGTCTGCGCTCAGAGCAATGTTATTGACATTGCTGCTTTTAACAGCTGTTAGCACTACTCATAAATGCGTTCGCGTCGAATACATCTACCAGCAACAAGCACCAGTTTTTCATTAACAGCCTGTACAAATTGTCAAGCAAAACACAACGTCAACCAAAACCTTACTGATTTTCTATTAATCAAAATCAAAAGAAAAAATTAAAAACCTAAAAACATAAAGCATTCAAAGGGAACAGAAACAGTTGAACAAACGCATAACCCACATATTCCAGGTGAGTGTATTTGGGCTAAATAGGGCGAGGCCGACAGCGCAATGTAAATACTGTGCGTTGGCAGGCGGCTGCGAAAAATTCGACAAGCAACAAGTTTTTTTTTGGTGCTCTTAGAGCTGGCACTTGGGTCACTGTTTGCGAAGAGTCACGGTTCAGTGAGTCGGCTTACTGCAATTTAATTGGTTGCAGTGAAAGCAGTCAAGTCAAATTAACATTTGAAGCGCATTCAACTACAATATTTACAATTATAATTCTTTTGATGAACTTTAAGCAGTGCGCAGCAGTGTGACCAAGCAGCATTTTAGCCCTTGTCGCTCATCACTATTTTTGTGCTAGCCCAAGTTCGGAAATTGTATGATTCATTTCGTACTGGACAAAATATTGCAGAGATAAGATGTACTTCTACTTGTCAATGTAGTTTTGCCATTTGTGTATACTGTAACTCTGTTCGTCTATGTGTGTTTGTGTTTAACTTTGTTAATCGCAGATTTTAAATGTGTGCAGCTCTTGCGTTGCCTGCGTGTAAGTGAATGCGAGTGAGTGAGTGTGTATGCATGTGTGTGTGTGTGCGTGTATTTATATGACTGATTGTATACGTTTGTGTCTGTGTGCGTGTGTGCCTGCGTTCACCGCAATTAATTGATTCGTATCTTGAGAATCGAGAAAAATTCTCAATGTATACAATATAGTAATATAAACTGTGCCCCTTTATGTAAATGGCTTGTATGGATAATATGCATTCTATTTATTTCCCTGATACCATAAATATGTAATCGAAATAGAGCGGCTATACTCTATATGCCTATCTATTCAGTATAACTAATTAAGCACTTCGAACTCTTAGACCTTTCGTTTAGAAGTGAGAATCATAGTATTATTTTATATAATATAAATACAGTTATTGCTAAATAAGCTCAATTGCAAAATATAAAAGAATTCACTCATAATAATTTCTTTTATTTAATTTATTTAAAATTATAAATGTTTACAATCTAAAAATTGCGATTTAGCTTATTCAGCGATAAATGCATTGTTCAAGAATACTATATTTAGTCATATGTGTTCAGCTCAAAGACCTTGAATTTCCATATACTCTATCCTAATCTCTGTTGCTTTCTCCACTTCCTCCTTATGTTAAATAAATTATATTTTCTGACTCACACTTTGGGAATCTTATATATTATGACTGCACTAATTAAACCCAATTGATAATTTTTCAATTAGTTAGGGTATATATTAGTCAATCATTCGCCTAGCACGCGCTCAGTTCGAAACAAAGAATGCTCTGTTTAATATTTGCTCATTATTTTGTTTGTTATTTTGCAGCGCAGAAAACAGTTTTAAGCAAGCACAAAGATGGAGAACAACGAGTCACCCGCACCTTCCGGCTCCAACAATAATGAGTAAGTAAACCGCCCAAAAGCCCGAACTGGACCTGCAGCAAATAGAAATAGAAAAGCGTAACGCACAAATGCCAGACCCACTGAATCGACTTCGCCTTCTGATGTCATATCAACAAGTATCCAATTATAGTGAATGCATTCCATTTCAATCGTTTGGGTCTGGCATTCGTGCGTGGCACTGAATCGTAATATTCCTACGCCTGCCACCACATATATAATATTATACAGTTTTCCCATACTTCCGCCGCCGCCGAACGCATCGTCATCCAACTACAACATGTACAATGATCCGGCCAACAGCAACAACAATGCTGCACAGAAACGCCTGCAGCAGACACAGGCCAAAGTGGACGAAGTGGTGGGCATAATGCGCGTCAATGTCGAGAAGGTGCTCGAACGTGATCAGAAACTATCGGAGCTGGGCGAGCGAGCCGATCAGCTAGAACAGGGCGCCTCACAGTTCGAACAGCAGGCGGGCAAGCTGAAGCGCAAACAATGGTGGGCCAACATGAAGATGATGATCATTCTCGGCGTGATTGCCGTCGTCTTGCTCATCATTATAATAGGTAAGACAAATCGAACAGAAATTATACATGAAATTGCATGTTTAAGCTTTGCGCACATTGTTATATAATCAAAAAAAAACAAAAACTAATTGGCTTGGAGGTGCTTGTAATGCTGCTTGATATCAATATATCTTAATGTATTTAATCTGTGCTTTAATTATTATTAAGTTGAATGGGATAGAGCTTAATGGACGCTTGAAATGGAGCTTTGAACAAACTAACAGCTCAACTGTGTCTGCGCTTTGCTTAGCTTAAATTTAAGTTGTATATGAAACACACACACACACACTTGCACCTGATTGTTAACACATTGCTTAATAATTTATATAGAAAATATATAGAGTGAGTGAAGTATTTATAATGGCTAGAAGCAGAGTTCTCTGATACCAAACTGTTATGAATTTCTATGTAGACATATTTGTAAAATTACTAGAAGCAGCAGAGCTCTCTAATATCAAAATGTATATAGTAATAATTTATAAATGACTTGTTTATAAGCAGAACAGTTACTTAACAAATGCAGACAAATATTTATGTAATGGCTAGAAGTAGAGCTCTCTGAATATATGTATATGCCTGCTCAAGAATTTATAAAGTTTATGTATGTATGTTTTAAAGTTCTCAAATATCAAATTATATATAATAATGACTGCCTAAAATTAGAAGAATTTGCATATATGCAGATATATACACAAAATTGTAAATATTTATATGCCTAATCAGCATCATATAACTTAATGTATATACATATTGTATACACAGTCTTGATAAGGAGTTGCTTTGTCTCCCTGTCTCAGGGTGTGCTTCAATGCAAACTACTGAGACTGTCAGCTTGTGCCACAACTCGATCACTAGAGTATTAGAAGTCAAATCCTAATCTATATTACTTAATTCTATATTTCGAAAGCTAGTTAGATTACATAATATAGTATTTAATGCAATTGCACTTACCTCTGGAAACGGCTATGAATTGTTCTTATCGCACATTTGTCATCTGTCTGTCGGCCGTCCGATCAAAAAGATATAACTTTTCCACTGTTTATTTAACGTTTTTTGTCTGTCTCTGGGTAATGGATGGTGGAAGTTAGTTTTATAGTATAATTCACTCGATTTAACTGGCGTTTATATACGCGCACAACTAACACACCCATCGATTGTCAATTTCTCAACAATATTCCACTTTTATTTACTTGCAGTGTCGATTTACAATTGATAAACAAAAAGTAAAAGCAAAATCTATATAAATATATGCAGCAGGGCAACTTGTTGCGCTTAACCAATACATACGCATATCTCTAAGGCAGCTATCAACATCAACACACGTATTTAGGCACACATACACACACACACACATGTATATTCACAGCTCATCCGCGTGCGTGTGTGTGTGCGTAGATTGAACAAATTTGTAGTTTAAGCAAATTAAGAAAAGAAAAAGGTAAAACAATTCGTTGCGTGTGCTCCATATGTGCTAATTAGCTGTTTATTTGCCTAGATACTAAGCGCAAGATTACGTTGCTAAAAAATCGTGTGTAGTTAATTTTAAGAACCATGGACTCTTTGCCAGCATAAACGTAACTGTAAATAACACACATGTGTGTGTAATGTAAGCGAAGACAACAACAGCAAATAGTCTCTACTATAATTTGAAGCTCTCTAATAAACTCGTTTTTTTTTTATAGTGTGCGCTTTGCCCTCCGGCAGCAGCAGCGATCATGCTACAAAATCTATTACCGAGGCGCCCCATTAGATGGAACACAATACAATACAACAAACCCCGCACAAGCATCCTGGAATCGAAGACAACGAACAGCAACTCTTTGGCAATTTCTATTCAAATGGAATTGCTGCTGCCTTCTTCGCATTGGCCTTAAGCGCAACAATTTCAAATTCAATTTAACACAATGCAATTTGTGTCTAAAAAAAAAACAAAAATTACAAAAAAAAAAAGAAAGAAATCAACATAAAACACTTAACACAGATTGTTAATTTATATACTTTTTAATCCTAAATGTTAAACAAAAAATGCAACATTGATGTAACAACAACAACAACAACGCACAGGTGTGTGTGTGTATGTGCGTGTGTGCTAGCCTTTCCCTATGCATAAAATAGTCGCTTACTGCGGCACAAATTGAATGTTAACTGTTTTCCATTTTAGCTCAGCTATGACTAAAGGCACTTAGCACATGTATTAAAAAAAATGTATAACTTAAACACACACACCTACTTTCACACACACACACGTACACAAATTTTGATATGGCTATTATATATATTTATGGATATATATATCTGTATAGATCTATTATACACTTATACACATAAATTTATATATATATATATTTATATATTTGTAATTACACCTCTTATATGAAATGGCATGTATTTTGATATAATTTCGTTGTTATTGTACTCTTGTGTGCAACAGAAATTTACTTGAAATGAAAATCGCGAAGATTTTGTACACAAATTGACGTGAAATAATATTTACATATATATATATAATCTACAAAATCTTTGTTATGAATATTATTTAGTCTTTTGTGCACTGCGCTGAAAACTGTTTCGCCTTTTTTTTTTATCGATTTTAAGCAACGAAAAACTGCGACAAGGACGAGCCGAGAAAAATCCTGCGTTACAGATAACCCGGTTGGAAATGCGAAACGAACGTAACTCCAAACTGGTGCACAAATGAATTTAAGAAGACTACACAAGGATTTTATTGAATCCTCGTCCCCTCTGGAGGAGAAACACAATCAGAAAGCAATCAGCACCAGGCAACAAAAATGTTTCCAATTTACATTTGCAACGTTCCTGAACTAAATGGGAGCAAAGTTTATGTCGCACTAAATACGAGTGTATGTGTGTCTGGGTGTGTGGGTGTGTTTGTGCAACAGCTGTTGCTTAGAGCATTTATAGGCGCATGCGCTGTAGCAATATGGAAATGGCAACACTGCCAGCCAGCCAGCCTGGCTACCATAGTTTGAAATCCCAACCGGCCAACTGGATGCCAGCTGCCGTCGTCCACACATAGCTCATGTACAGCGCAAAGAAGTTCAGATAGTACAGCTGGCCAATGAGAATGTGATCGGCTTGCTGGTCAAAACGATAAAAATTCGCTTTTCTTATCGAGGCAGCAAATATAATGACAAACTGCAAAAGAGAAAGGCAATGAGATTAATTTATGATTTTACAATATTCCAAATAACACACTAGCCAACTGTGACAATGTGAAAAGGAAAGCTTTAATGAGCTTTTCACGTTAAAATGTTAAAAATAATGAATATAACTTAAAGCATGTTTGAAGTAAATTCAAGCTTAAAGCTTGATCGGGACTTTAGAGTTGTTAAACTTAAATCTTTGAAGCTTAATTTGAGCTTTGAACGTGCTGTATATAAAAAGCTGAATTGAAGTTTAAACTATATCTATATGGAAATCTGGCAAGGGAGTTTTCGACCCCTCTTCCCATTGGCTAGCACTTACTATATTTGATATGATGGTATAAACCAAAAGCATCGGAAACTCAATTGTGATACGCTTCATTTCCGAACAGATGATGATGCCAAAGCATGTCAGCACATAGATACGCTCACTCCAACGTATCACATTGTGACGTGATACCTGTAAGGATCGGGCAGGAAATCAATCAATATAGTAATATATGGAAATAATTGAATTTAGTTACGAAGAGTCCACGTTTATGCTTGATAGCACAATTGCCGTAAAACACACTGATCCCCATGATTATGAAGGTGAGCACCCAGGATGTGATGAGGCAAATATGTGGAGCCGTTTTAGCGGGCTTCATTATCGAAATGGTGTTGACCTCATACTACAGAGAGGAAGAAAGAGAGAGAGAGAGAGAGAGAGAGAGAGGGGGAAATAACATTACGTAAGTGTTAATCATGTATTCACACTAACTCACACTCCTATTGCTTACCGTCCAGATTCCAGCCATGAAGCGTTTCCATTTCCTTTTGCGCTCGAGAATGTGATAAAAGAACACGTATAGTTGTATCGATAAGAAGCTGAGAAAAAAATTCAGCAAGCTCACATAGTAGTGCTTCATGAGGAACACCTTGAGCGGCTCACTGCAGGACACGTTAATAGCATGGAATTAGAATTAGAATTATTAGAAATCATGCGAAATATTTCATTAAATCAAAGTCTCTTGCTCACATCTCCATTACGATTATGACCTGAAGTTGGCCGAGCAAGAGCATTAATATCGTCACAATATACGTTTTTTTCAGCTTTTGTTTCGCCAGTTGCTCTCTTGAAGTAGTATTGATTTCCATTAGTGGATAATTTATTTATTATTATTTATTTTAGTATTTTTAAAAAGCAACTATATAATTTTTGTAAAAGGTTCAATGCCAACAACAAATGCGAAATACAAAAAAAAAAAAATTAATAATACATAACAGATTGGAAAACGCCAACTCTGCTTTGAGTTATCTTGGCTCAATAAGATAGAATGCTGTAATTAGGAGTGTCCGACTACAAGATACCCCTGCTTGAAATGTGAATTTATATAAAATTGCCCGCAGTCGAACCTGACGTGAACAATTCAATATTCGCAGCAAAATTCTTCTTCAATTGGCTGTTTTTGCCAATAACTTTTGTGTTATTGAATGGATTTCAATTAAATTTTTAGTACATGGTCTAAAAGTTATATAAAATATGAAGCATTTCACTACAACACGACAGTCTTTCACATGTATATTATACATTCACAAATAACATAAAATAATAAAAAACAAAACACTAGAAATAAGACAAACAAAAAATGTAGTTTCGAAGATGTAGAAAATATTATCTAAGACTATCGTACTAAAATTGAAGATGATAAATTATCGAATATATACAACGAATGTTGAAAGTCTTAGCTCATAAGAGCTAAAAGCCAGAGTTAGAGCATGAATAGAGGAACGGAGTCGACTAAGAGGATGCTAAAAAGTGGAAAATGTAATTTTTTTATTTTTTTCAATGAGTATACAAATTTTTTTTTAAACGCAGTCTCCATGATATATACAAATATGTAAACATATATTTTTGATTAGTCTCCACTTTTTCGTATCTGCTTTGCAGTGCAATCGAACATGCTTAGATCTATGTGACATCGAACATAGAAATTAGTAATATACATTTAATTTTACTTAACGCCCCTTGGTTTTATACATTCTTTTTTATTTAATAGGCACACATAAATTCTTTGTATATGTCTAGGATAAGAGAAACAATTTACCAAAAAAATGGGGGGATAACACTGGAAGCTCGGAACAAAGCCGACGAAAATTCGTTGCCATTGTTTATATGATGACTCTTGCTGCAATCTTGGTGGGACTGGCCCAATGGATGGCCGTTGTCTTTTGGTATGTAGAAAGCGAGATATCAATATACTCAATACTAATGTACATATGTTTGATCATTGCAGTGCACCGCTGGGTGTTATATTTGGTGTATTCGATTTTATCAGTGGTATATTCTTTTCACTTTCGGTAATAATGGCCTTAATCTTCATATTTGTGGAGAAGGTTCGCACTATGATCGCTCTGAATTGGATCTTTACCATTTTAATTGTGAGTACATATCTCGACTATGTGACTATATGAATTAATAATCATGTTATATAATTGCATCGATCTTCAGATGGAGTTTGCTATATTAGGAGTATTTGCGCTGTGCTCCAAATCTAACTGGCCAGAACTGCTTTTATGGTGTTTGATATGTCTACTTGTGTTTTTCCTCGCCATACTAGTGGGTTCTGTCCTACCGGTAAGTGACAAATTCATCAAAAACTTTCCTTTTTTTTGTTAATTCTCAATTCGTGAAATTACAGCATGATCTGACCCTTGATGTAGTTATATTATTTGTTATATCATTTATCTTCTTAATATTATCCGTTTATCTGATAATGTTGCACGTAATGACGCGTACAATGCATTCGGTCATCCTGTATCAGGTTTTCGTCAGCATTATTATTCTGACGGTAAGTTTTACATTACTCTCTCTCTCTCTCTCACACACACTATCTCACTCTCTCTCTCTCTCTTTCTCTCTTTCTTTCTTCCAGTTTGTCATGTATCACGCTCAGACTATAAATGGTGGACGATTTGCGGAATTGAGAGTGAATGATTATCAACTTGCTTCCCTAATACTCTTCTTCGATTTTATTGTCTTGTTCTTGCTAACTTTTGCTGTGCAAGTTCAATATAAACTTACTGATAAGGACGATGCAACAACAACAACAACAACAACAACAACAATAATAACAACAATAGCACCAGTAGCTACTGAAGCAGCAGCAGCGCCAGCGCCAGCGCCCGAGGCCCGTATCTTCTAACATTGTTCTCCCCCTTGTCCATTCAGTTTGTATCTGTTGCATTTCGTCCAATCGTACAAATTGTATTTAATTAACTAAGCTCACAAGCACACAATAAAAGCTTACAAATTATTCATTTATTTAGGGCTCAATACTCAATATCGAATTTATTTAATTATTATTTTTGTTTTGTCAATTTAAGCTTACCCATTTATAGGGCTGTTTCTTAACTCAAAATTGTATTTATTTTATTTATTTTCATACATTAAATATATATTTCATTAAAAATAGATTGCGATGAGATTAACAGAGCTATCTACACATATCACTTAATCTAAGAATCGAGCTCATATTTATTTATTTAATTATTGTAATATTTGACAAAAATTCTTACGCAAATCCAATCCTCCGCTGAAGGAACCATTTGCAATTTCTGTAAAGTAAAACTTATATTGTTTTTAATATAATTTCTAATTTCTCTTGTATTAGCATCTGCATATACACTGAGCTTTGCCTGTAAGTAAAAATGAGATAAATTGTTGATTATATAGAATTTCTAACTGACGTGTATTTATTTATATTTTATATTTTTTAGATTCTGCTTTCCCAATCCAGGCATATATGGTGAGTATTCTCTCTCTCTCTCTCTCTCCTCTCTCTATCTCTCTCTCCTCTCTCTCTCTCTCTCTCTCTCCTCTCTCTATCTAATCTACCTCTCACTCACACCTACTCTCATACAAGCACTCATTTTGTATCTTTAAGTACATTTTGTATCATTCAGATATATTCTATATAAAATGTATCTACACGATGCAAAATATGAAATTATTTAAACGATATTTGGTTTTTGTTTAACTTTAACGTTGAAATTTTAATCACATTGAGGAGTAAAATAAATGTACAGATATGGAATATAGAATATAGAAGATATATAGGTAGAGTGTATGTAGAATGGTGTTATATAGGAATATTTAGGTATATTTTAGTTAGTTTAGGCTAATATCGAATTTAAACTCTGCAACATTTGACAATACATTTATAATACATAGGACTACATTTAGGTCGCTCTCCGATATAGATACAGATACAGATACATATGTATATGCATGTATGTATATAGACGCGAATGGTAACTACGATAGATTATATATTATTGATTGCACAGCAGTGAAGGATTGTATTTATATATATATATATATATATATATATATGTATTTATATTATAGGTTATGTTTAGCTTTATAAGGATTCCAGCGATGAGGCAGCTGAGCAAATGGTTGCATCCGAGTCACTGAATCTGGAAGCGCCCAATGCGGATTGCAGTGGCTGCGACTGCGATGCAAATGAACCGAGCAGCGGGGAGGCCAAATCGTTGAGGCTGCTGAGGCGACTGAGCGTGGGCGTGACAGCAGCAGCTAGGCTGAGGCTGCTGCTGTCCGTGGATGAGGCATCCGGCGAGCGTGGCGATGTGCTGGCATAGCGTTCCAACAGCAGCTGGCTGAATGTCTTCGCTGGCCAGTCACAATCCTCTGTGGGCGTCGTGATGGGCGTCGTGATGGGCGTGGGCATGTGATTGATGCTGCTGGTAAAGGAACTGTTGTCGATCAGGCTGCTGACGGGCTCCAGAAAACGCTTGCCATGGTACACATGACCGGCGCTGTCCATGATCAAGCTAAGGGGCTGACCGCACTGCGGCGTATACAGGGCAATCGGACGAAAGTGATTGGCGGGCGTGGCATTGTGATTATGATTGTAATTGTGATTGGAAATGGAATTGGAATTATCGTTGTGACTAAAGCTGCTTGACTGACTTGGATTGTTGCTTGGTGGGGTTTGGTTGCTAACGCCGTTGCGCTGGCATAGCTCCAGCTCCAGCAGCTCAGTTTCTGAATGGAAATGTCAAAAGATCAATAGAAAGAAGATAAGGCGGCAGACATTCAAGCATATATCAAGCACTGGCACTGGCACTGGCAATAGAACTAAACTGGCTGACTACGGTACCTGCGCTTCATACCTTCCGCGGCGGACTCCTCATTAACCACATCCTCGCGTATGCTCTCCTGCCCACCTGTCACCGGTCCGTGTCCATGTCCGGCGCTCTGTCCGGCCGTCTCATCGTCGCAATTGTTAGCATCGAGCGTGGTGCGCACCACAGCCACATCCATGTGAGAGTCCAGCGAGAACTGTTTGCCCGACATGAGTATGCCGCGCACACGACGACGCGTCGACGGCGATTCCTGATGCTGTAAGCCAGAGTCAAGGGTGAGTCGGGCACATTGAAGGCTCTCAAACTACTTACTGCTATGCGTATGCCAGCATAGGTCTTGGCCAGAAACTCATCGGCATCAAAGATGGCTGCAAAGGAACCATTTACGACCTTTGGCGACAGCGGCGAATTCGATAGCAACAGGCTGGAGCCAAAGGCTTCGCTCTTCTCCTTGGTATCTGGGAGATGAGAGAGAGAGAGAGAGAGAGGGAGGTGGAGGGAGAGTTAAATTAATTTGAAGACTTAACAAATATTTAATGCAATCCAAAATTCAGACTCAGGCTCAGACTTTGAAATGTAAACTCTCCACTTGTCAATTGTAACTGCATTTGACGTGTAGATACTTTTGTATCTTGAAGATACATTTGATTGCTTGTTTTTAAAAATTAAAAATTAAAAAAAAAAGAAATAGTGAATATACAATATCGATGGAAAAGCTGAGCTGATAATTATAAATTAGACTGTAATGCATGCTTCCCGCTCCATTAGAAGTCCAAAGAAATTTGTTAAATACCTTCGCAGAGCTTTCTTCCTTCGCTACCCTTCTTACTATAGACAGTATCTATTGGATACTTGTCACTAAAGATACTATTGTATATAATCGATTTTTATAACTCTTTATAACTCTCAGAGACTTTTATAATCAATTATCATTTGTATAGAAACTCTCATATCTTCCATTATTTTCACATAGTACTTACAACAGCTACAGATACTTTTGTATCTGTACCATAAGTCATTTAAGATACATTTGCTGAAGGAGTAACAAAAGAAAATGCTGCATCTGGGTGGATCAAAGTATTTTATGCTAACAACACAACAAACAAAAAACAATACAAACAACAAGATAAAATTAATAAAACAGAAACTAAACTAAAGTGAAAACAACAAAAAAGAAAAAGCAGAATAAAACGAATTCAGTAGTTGGGTAGCGCCCAGTGTTTACCCTTGAGATAGACGCGATTCGAAATCGTAATGTTCATCTCGTCGAGCACTAGGGAGGCCACCTGCTTGATCTCCATCCAATCCTTGACAATATCATCCAGCGTCGTGTGTGTCGAGGTGATGGTGAACCGGATGACATATTGTCCCTTCAACGAAGACGGCACGCAGTGCTGATTGCCGCGATAGTTGAGACGCTTCAGCAGCCGCTCGGTGATCTCATTCTCGCCACGTATGCGGAACACGACAAGGCCCAGATGCCGCTTGGCCGGCAGCTCGAAGCGATGATCGGCCAGCACCAGCGCCTCGAATTTCTGAGCCAGACGCACACCTTCTCTGATGTGACGCTGCAAGCCCTTGATGCCAAACGAGCGGAGCACAAACCACACCTTGAGCGCTCGGAAGCGTCGACTCAACGGAATTTGCCAGTGCATAAAGTCGACGGCTACGCCGGAATTCTCATGCTGCAGATACAGTGGCTCCACATTGAATGTGCGATGCACTGCGGTGCTGTCGCGCACCCACATTGCCGTCGCATCAAAGTGCACCATCAGCCACTTGGAGGGATTGAAGGCAATCGAATCCACGCGCTCAATGCCACGCAGCCAGGTACGAAATTCCGGACAGATGAAGGCGCTGCCCGCATACGCCGCATCCACGTGCAGCCACATATTAAACTCGCGACACACAATGCCAACCTAATATAGGAATATTTATAATTAAATAAAATTAAGCTATATATAGAGCAAGATCTATCAAACCTCATCCAGATTGTCAAAGCTGCAGCTACCGGTAGTGCCAAGCGTAGCACAGACCTATAGATAGATAACAGATAATAAATGATTAATAAACTTGTTTATATATATAAAGAAATATATTTTATATTTTGGAATATATATCATTTAATAAATAAGAAATATATATTTATAATAGAGAAATATACATAAAAATGGTTTCTAGTAGACCCGTTTATCTTCGGCACTATCAATGCCATTGGTAAACCCACAAGGCCTAAATATTGATTGGTTAATAATGATGATTTCCAGTTGACCCACATATGCTTGGTTATACGATACCAAGGATATTGTCCTGGAAAGCTAAATGATCCAGAAATATGAATGTTTTCAGCTAAACCTTTATATGAACCCCATTGACCCGTTGATGTTTCCGAGTTGACGCACAAATTCTTTAGTTTATACCTTAGTATACTACTGGCAGCCAAAATGAGTGAAATTGCCCAGTAAACTCATTTTGTAAAATATTGTTGCATAGCCTAAGGGGGCTGCCGTTGCGCCGATGCAATCGCTAAATTGGCCCCTTAACTCAGCTGAAGTACCAGGCACTCAGAAATGAGTAGCAAGTAGCTAAATTATATTTTGCATCAATTTGCATTCCACTCTCCTGAGAATTGAGATAACATAGAACTGTTAAGTCATGCTGTGATGCGGCAATATGATCTCTAAATTTGCTTTAATAGGCAAATGATCAGCTGAAGTACCAGGCACTCAGAAATGAGTAGCAAGTAGCTAAATTATGTTTTACATTGAATTTGCATTCCACTCTGAGAATTGAGATAACATAAAAATGTTAAGTCATGCTGTGTTGCGGCAATTTGATCTCTATTTTTGTCAACTAGATCAGTAAAAGTACCAGGCACTCAGAAATGAGTAGCAAGTAGCTAAATTATGTTTTTCATTGAATTTGCATTCTACTCTCCCGAAAATTCAGACAACATAGAACTGTTAAGTCATGCTGTGATGCGGCAATTGCATCGCCAAATTTGCTTCAATAGGCAAATGATCAGCTGAAGTACCAGGCACGCAGAAATGAGTAGCAAGTAGCTAAATTATGTTTTGCAGCAAATTTGCATCCCACTCTCATGAGAATTAAGATAACTCATACCTGCATGCATGAAGCATTTGTAAAAAGCTAAACAATGGGCATCGCCACAAGAGACTAAGTAAACAAATAGCTAAGCAGAGCTATCGGCTGCAGATAAAGGTATTAGTTAAATTGAGCTGAATGCTGAGCTGAGGCAAAGACGTATATTAATTAACCCCGATGGGAATCAGAGAATCGGCTAGAGAAATCTAGAGAGAGAGAGAGAGAAAGTGAGAGCAGCTGATGCTGGCCACAAATCCACTCAGCGCCTAATTGCGCAATGCGACGACGGCGGCCAATTAGTTTTGACAAGATGAAAATAAGACAAGACAGGAGAAGACAGAACTCACCCAGAATGGGACCAGGCCCTGCTTAATGTCGTCCTCGATGGCCTCGCGCAACAGTTTGCCCCGCATGGCCAGCTGCTCGTCAGCCTCGATGTAGCGCATACGCACGAGTCCTGCGGGTGGTTCAGATGGGTGGATTGGGTGGTTGTTTAAATTTAGCTTGTGCCATAAGCGGCTTACGAATGTGCTACGAACTCACCAATCAGGGCGGCCTTCTCCACGCTCGAGTGCGCCTGATCCGAGCAGTAGGCCACCAGGCGTGCATTTATCTCCGCATCCTGGTAGCCCGGATTGCGCTCATGGAAGCGCTGTATGGCTCGAGTGCGTCCGGCAAGCAGGCAAACCAGCGTCGCCTCACTTGACGTCGTCTGCAGCACTCCGCCGCCCTTGCAGTTGTTGCTCAAGTGCAGAAACTCGTCCGGCAGCCCAATCATCTTGCCCAACCAGTTCATCACAACAATCTCCAGCTCCGTGCAAGCCGGCGAGCTAGCCCAGGTGAAGCCCAGGCAATTGATGGCATCGGCCAGCATGTCACCCAGCAGCGAGGGCATCGAGTTGAGTGCCGGAAAATAGCCGTGCATATGCGGCGACTGCCAGTGGGTTACGCCGGACATCACAATATGCTCCACATCACCAAAGATCTTGGGCCACGGCTCACCATCCACGGGCGCTGACTCCGGCAGCAGCTGACGCATATAGCCCGGACTCACATCCGGAAAGACGCGACGCTCTCGTATATTTTCCAAATAGTCTGCTATATAGTCTACCATCTCCTTGCCTGGATGGATATTTATTTAAATTTCAATAATTTCATTTGATATTCAAATTTGTTTTCAAAGATTTTATTTTACTTTAATTTAATTTAATCTATTAAATTATATAAATATCATTTATGTATAAGCTTTATAGGCAAACAAAAATTATTAAAATATCTTAAATAATTAATAAAATAAATTAAAATTATTAAAATATCTTAAATAAAAATTAAAAGAAAAATAAACCCAAATAAACACAGTATTTGCCTTCAAAATAAAAATAAAAATAAATAATTAATAAAATAAATAAATAAAAAACATTAACAAAATAAACTAATTAAATTAAATTAACGAATTAATTAAAAAAAAAACAATTTTTGTTATATTTTTAAATATTTTTAAAATTTTGATTACTGGAAAAAAATATTGCTAAATATTTACACAATTTGAAATTATTTTCAAATTTAATGCTAATAAATTTTTTTTAATATAAATAAATATTGTTTTAAAATATTTTTTAGTTTATTTGACATGGTTTTTTAATAATTATATATTTAATTTTCAATAACTATTTTCAATTTAATTTTAATTTAATACTTTCAAATTTTATTTTAATGTTTTACTAAAATCAGAGTCAAAAGTAAAATAAAAAAGATTTGAAATAAAATATATGTCATTATTTTATATAAAAAAATACAAATAAACTATATATATATACTAAGTATAGCTTATAAAATTGTGAAAATAAGGGAACAAATAATTTGAGCAATAAACTGAAAGCTTTTTGAATCAAGATAAACGAGCTGATTTTTATTAAACTGGGCAAATGGCTAAGGACGAACGCCAAATCCTTTTAGTACTGAAACCAATACACACACACACACACACACACATACACACATATATACATATAGTTGCACGCATGCAAATCAAATTAAATGAGATACAATTGTATCTGAGCTGCCGCTGTGCGTTTTATGGACTTGACTTACCCCTTTGCCGATACTCCTTAAAGTCCATGGCGGTGCCGTGCTGCACGAGTATATATGTGTGTGTGTGTGTGTGTGTGGGTGTTAACTGTTCTGCAGCTGTAAATATCACTTGGAGGTATTAGCTTCCTTCCTTTTGCTAGCTGTGGGCCTTTGCTTTGGTTAACTGCTCTAATCAGGTGGGGCTACATGGACGCCATTATCTGTAGGAAGAGTTTTACTTTTTTTTTATTCAGTTAACTATGGGTTTTCCTCTTTATTGTGTCAATTTCAAATGGCAAATTGGAACGTCGACCGCTGACTAAAAAAAAACAGCAACTTGGACGTTAGCACCCAAGCGTTTGTGGGGCTTCAGTCTAATTGGAAATGAAAATGCAAAATGAATGGAACGAATGTGCTTTTCCCTGGGAAACGTGGCCAGCTGTAAAAACGTCATCCAACTAGCATTAGGGTGCTTCGTATTAACCTCATTGAGCCACAGGTCGTCGTCGTCGTCGTCGCTAAAAAAGGGTTTTAATGATGCCAGCACAAATATTTAGATTGAGAATTTGGTTAACTGTGTGAATCGAATGCGCAGCTCGAACCACTTTTATAGCAGGCTGTGGATAGCACGAAACTCAAGTCAAATAAATATTTCGACAACAATAATTATAATGACAACAATTTTGTAGCTGTAGCTGATTGTCTGGCCGTATTGTAATTCGTGAACATGGCATCGATCGCAGCTGAACGATTCGCCAACAAAATTCCGTTTAAATGTTGAGCTCTCTTTAATTGTTTATGCTGGTATTTCATTCTATTGTTTCAAAATGCTGTCAATTTACTAACTATCTTTGTCGATCACAGACATTGTCCCCTATATATATATACTATATATAGACGAAATCATATAATGTGCATCTGTCTCTCATGCACCTATTCAGCAAATGATTGAACTGCATTTTGTCATGCATTCACAATTAATTAAAGTAAAAAAAAAAACTCTGTAATATATAACAATATAAATTATAAACATGTTTTCATAGAATTACAGTCAATACTTTTTGCTAAAAAAAAAATAAAATAAATAAATAATTAAATCAAATATTTTCGTTTTTTTTTTCATATTTAATGTTGTCTTTCTGATTTTAATGAAGCATTTAAGATATTTATTATGAAAAAATGGCAAAACATTTTTATACACAACATTTTTTGTTAAACCAAAAAATTTTGTCAATGGGAAAAAATTTATTGTAAGAGATAAAATCAAATAAATTTTGTTATGAACTATTCTAATTTTTAATAGATATCAAATGAGTTTTGTTGAATTATTAAAATATTTAACTAAAAATCTTGACTATTTTATTATATTTAAAAATTGTTAAATTTTAGAGCAAGTTAATTATGATTTCATTTATTATGATAATCAAAAAAACACATAAAAAATAATAATTATTATTATTTATATATTTGTAAAAATCATTATAAAAATTTTCATTTTTAATTTGTTAAAAAAAAGATTTTTTTTCTAAGTTTTGAAATATATGAATATATTCATGTCCGTATATATATTTACTGTTGCAAAATCTTTAAGATCTTTAATTTAGCAAATTTCTTAGTAATTTTATTTCAATTTCAATTTCAATTTATTTCACTTTTTGTTATAATTACAGTTTTGTGAATAGTATCTTACAATAATTAAAGAGTTTAGACTAAGGACTAGGCCTTTTCTGCTTAGATATTTTTTTAGGAGTATGACATGGTATATACAGAGACCCCGAATAACAGTTACCCGACTCACTTGTCTCATTCATTTCTGAGAGATACAGAAAAAAGGCGCACACAAACTTTATTCCTCTGAGTAGGAGAGATATTTTTGGTTTTTTTCACTCCTAGTCTGAGTGTTTGGCATGGAGGAATTCAGGCAATTCCTCTTTTTAAAAGAGTTATTTTGCGAGTAATACTTTTACTCTTTCACACATAGAGTTATTTTGTGACTTATTTCTAAAATCCTCATTTATAAAACTTTGTATATGTTTTTGCTTTGTGTGTTTGTTTTGTGTTTGATTTGTGTTTGCTGTGTGTTTGCTTTTAATTATAACCTGATTGAAAATAAGAAATCAAACTATTATGGTTTTGATAAATGTAATTAACAGGCATAATGGGGCGTATATGACCATATAAATTATATATATTCTTGATCAGGGCGACGAGCAGAGTCGATATATGTACATATATAACAGGCCGAAGGAGGCGTGGATGACACTATATAGTATATATATTCTTGATCAGCAGAAAAAAACTTGATATAGCCAGATATATATAGATATAGTCTGTCTGTCCGTCCGTCTGTCACACTGTCTGTCTGTCACTCTGTGTGTCTGCCTGCGTGTCTATAACTCTGTGTCTGTCTGTGTGTCTATATGTCTGTCCCTATGTCTGTCCGTCTGTCTGTCTCTATAACTGTGTGTCTGTCTGTGTTTTTGTTGACAAACGCACACATCGAATTATAGATCGTAATTGACCTGCTCCGCGAAAACAACCCTTGCATACACACCAACGCCGCACATACACAAAAAAAAATTGTTTTTTTTTTTTTGGCAAAAACAAAGTGCATCGCTGACCAATGCACTATGGGCCCAAAAGTCGATTTAGTGGCATAAAGTCCAAAATTATTTTATTATACCTTCTTAGTTCCTTTTTAGAAATGTCTAGCAATATCTCTTCCCATTCAAATTTCCAAAACAAAAAAAAATCCAAAATTCTAAAAAAGTAATCAAAGCATATTTGCTAAATTTCAAGTCCATATATTTAATTTGGACTTTATGCCGCTAAATCGACATTTGTTCCCATAGTGCAACGCAGCAGCAAGAGATGGAAAAAAAAAAACACATACACACAAAAACAAACTGCGTCATTGATCAACGCAGCAACAACACATACAGAAAAAAAACTGTTTTTCTTTTTTTTTGGCAAAAACAAAGTGCATCGCTGACCAATGCACTATGGGCGCAAACACCGATTTAGCGGCATAAAGTCCAACAGTATTTTGTTATATTTTCTTATTTATTTCCGTAGTTCCATTTTGGAAAAGTCTAAGTATATGACTTCCCATTCAAATTACCAAAACAAGAAAATCCCAAATTTCTAAAAAAGTAATCTAAGCATATTTGCTAAATTTCAAGTCCATATATTTAAATTTTGAGTTTATGCCGCTAAATCGGCATTTGCTCCCATAGTGCAACGCAGCAGCAACAGTTAGAAGAAAAGAAAACAAAAGCAAACTGCGTCATTGATCTACGCAGCAACAGCACACACAAAAAAAAAGGGTTATTTTTTTTGAGGAAGGCAATAAAATATCACACTGAGGACCGCAGAAAAACCCACGGTTTTTCTGTTTCTCACTGAGTAAAAGGAGTTCTCCTAAGCACATGCTGAAAGAGTTATTTTGAGAGTTTTATTTATAACACTCCATGCGAAACACTTATTTGTGGACTTTTTGAAATCCCTTAAGAGTTATTCGGGGTCTCTGGGTATATAAGATGACATAATTATTGGGGGAAAAGTAATTTTATAAATATATATTTGACAACACAGTTTGAATTTCACTTAATATTTCTTTTACTCTTCTATATTCAGTTAATATAAAAATACAAATATAAAATATTAGTTACCAATTAACACACACACGTTTTACTTTCTATTGCACAAACAGTTAGGAACTGAAAACTTTGACACAGGACGAGCTCTATTTATACCCAAAATATCCAAAGTCCTGTCGCATAAAATTCATTCAAATAAATTCTGTGAATGAAAATAATTGTAGCTGCCAAATGCGCAAGTATAGATTGAACCAAATAAAGGCGAATTTTGTGTGCTCTATAGAAATTTTAGTGTGCGCAAATTAGAAAATGGTTTTTAGATTTAATTAAAAAAGTGTTGTGAGAATTTTTAAAACATTTTTTTATGAGACACTTTTTATTTATTTATTTTTTTAATTAAAAAAAAATCTATAATTATAATATTATATTATGAATTCTCTTCATAAAATACTTGCATTGTTTTGTATTTATTAATATTTACATTGAGATTATTTTTAAACAATTTTAATAATATTTTATTTGCTAATATTAATTGTTCTATTATAATATGACAGGAATATTCGTGTAACTCTCTTTACAAAGAGTAATAATGCCAGCAACAGTCACAGCGCAGTGGATATCTAACGAAAGGACGTTGAAAAGGAGAGCAGAAGAACAGCCAGCCAATGGGAGCTGTTCAGCTAGGAAAGCCCTAAGCAGGCAATTGACCAATCAGCGCAGGGCGCATACAGAAACTCACCCACACACACACACATACACACACAATGCCTGTGCACGCACAGTGAAACGGGATCAATGTTGCAGGTAATTTGAGTCCGCAGCTATTTGCTTAAGCGCTTGGTACTAAACTCTTCAGCATCTCGGCCAGATTTTGCCTTGACCAATTGGCATCAGGCTTATCATCAGGCTAAGGGAGTGAGCGAGCGCGCAACAGATTGCCAAAGACACACGTCAAATTGCATAAGCTGTTTTTTTTAGTCTTTGATTTTGTTGTTGTTTGCTATTGCTGCCTTTTTTTGTTGTCTTCTTTTTTAATTGAGTCAACGCTTTAAGCTGCACAGGAAGACATAAAAATCTGTTGAATTGCTCAAAGCTCGAACGGAAGAAATCAAATACAAAAAAAAAAAAGAAGAAAAACCAGCAACAACAACACATAAAACAGACTTCTAGCCCCTGCAGCTGTTGCCGACCTCCGCTTGGGCTGCTCCAAAAGCTTATTACACAGTTACAACGGCGACGGCGACGGCGACGGCAACGGCGACAGCGACAGCGACTTCGACGGCTGCTGGAGGTCAATGAGCTTTGCTTGTGGCTCGTCTCAGAAATTTCGTCAATATACCGCTACATTCAATGGCTTTTGCACGTCTATCTCTTTGTGTGTGTGTGTGTGTGTGTGTGTGTGTGTATTACCAAATATTGAGCAATATAACAAGAATTTCAGTTTCTTTTGGCTTTCTCGCGACAGTTACAACGCTTAAATGCTCTACCTATAGCTATCTCTGTCCACCACTCGCCATCTCTCTCTCTCTCTCTCCCTCTCTCTCTCTCTTGACTGCAGCTTTTAATGCACTTTTGTTTAGCTGCTGCGTTTCAGAAATTCTTGCTAAAAATACATTTGCGTTCAGGTTATTTTCATCAAAAAAAACTTTTCAAAATGCATACCGCATAAATTTTTTGACTGCTCGCTCGCACGCTCCCCGCTCCACACTCGCTGTGTCACTCTCCCGCTCGCTCTTAGCACACGTGCTCTCTTTAAATTGCGCGCCGATCGTGCTTTCTCTCTGCTCGCACTTTCTTTGCGCTCTTTTACGCGCTCGCTGGCTCGCTCGCTCGCTCACCCACCAATAACTGTCGAGTGTGCTGCCGCGCACTCTCCCTCTCTTTCTTTCTCTCTCTCTTCGTCATTTCTTGCTCAGTTTTTTCGTATTTTTGTGTTTTGATTCCATTCTTCTTCGCTAAGAACGTTCGTTGACCTTTTTGCTTGTGGGGCTTGTTGCTCTGGCGCTGCTGCCTTCGCACTGTTTGCGCGCAGCGGCTGAGACGGCGGCAGAGGCAGCGGCCGCTGTTCATGCTGCTGTTGCTGCTGCTGCTGCTGCTGCTGCTTCTGCTGTTTCTTCCCGCTTAGCGGTACTTCTCAACCTGTTTTATTTCATTTTTTTTCTTCTTTCTTCGCCGCTACCGACTTGTGATAAGTTTTCTCTCGCTGTGAGTCTTTTGTATGTGTGTGTGAGTATTTGCTGTAGAAGTCTTCCTGTTTATTTAACGATTAAAGTTAAAGGTGCGCTTTTTTGTGTGTTTGCTTGCATGTATGTGTGTGAGTGTGTGCGTGTGTATGCCTGTGTTTGTGTGTGTGAAGCTGCAGCTGGAGCCTGCTGCGATGACGCGGCCCCCAACGCAACGTCACGGGCTCAAGCAACAATTTCGACTACAAAACGGACAATATCTTTCTAGAGATGGCAACGTGACACGATGCACACTGTAAAGACATGAATGTCCGATAAAAGACATGAATGTAGCTTAAACGTATCTATCGTCACGACCTGACTCGTGTCACTCTGATTAAATATGTGAATGACTCTTATAGCTTTTCGTATATGTATGTCTATTGTTCCGACTCATCTCGTGTCACGCACGCATCTCAAATCATTTGAATCTGACTCTGATGAAATACGCGAATGACTCTTGTAACTTTCCTGTTGCTGGGGCGTATTTTTGAGCGATGATCATGTATTTAATTAGCGGGAATTCTTTTTCGTATGTGTGAGAGAGTGTGACAGACAGGTGAGCCAGACGGGAGTAGAGGAGGTGTGGGCAGCATGCCTGATGCTGAAACAGAATCTGAGCTCAACTGCTGCTGCTGCTGCTGCTGGCCAACTCCTTTCTCCTTTCTTTGAATTGCAACTGACGCTGATCGCGCTCGGCCCGATGCCCGCTGGACCCGCTCGGCCCGCTTGGTCCGCCTTCCGCACAGGTTTCGAGCTGCTGGCAGATGAGTCCGCGCTGGCGACTCCCGATTCGTATTTGAATTCCTGGCCGTTTAGTGTTCGAACGTTTGTCCACACGTCCAGTCCAGTGTGTCCACTTGTGTTGTGTTCTTGTTCTTGTTCTTGTTGTTCCCTACACACTCACGCGCTCGCCCTCTCTCTCTCTCTTTCTCTGTCTCTCTCTCGCCAACTCGCTGGCTCCCGCTCTCTGTCGCTCTCCTACGCGCACGCGCCAGCCAATCAGCGAATCGCGCCCACTTCGGCTAATTTACCGTTTGAAAACTGTTTGCTCTCGTCTGCGTTGATCGTGAACTGGTTCACATAGAACTAATTAAGTGCTATCGTTATCGTTATCGATAACATTGACATGTGCCGCCCCCGCACAATGTTATCGAAACTGAATTCGCCTCAAACTCACGTTGTGAATGCTAATTGAATTTAAACAGTACAGCTGCAACTGCATAACTGTTCATCTATATGAAGTAGATTAGATTATATGAGATCACAGAACGCATGTAACATGCCCAGCACTATAAGAGGTAAGTGCCTCCCCCCATACAAAGGGCATTACATCAACATTATTATCTAAACAAATTGATGTTAAGGACTTGTATCTTGTTTCATATTCGTTGAATTTATTTTAACGAAATACATTGGGCAATGGCATAGCGAATCCTAAAATTAAGTTTCAATTTGCTATGGTTTCACATGAAACCTTCACCTTTTCTTTATTCAATTATGTATTGCATATCCATTTGTTGCTAATGATTAAGTTGACGATTAAATGAAGCTCTGTCCCCAGAGCAGCGAACGAAAAACGAATCAGTATTTAAAATTATGTGAAACAAAATACATATTTAGTTTATTTTTAATCAACTATTGCCAAAGAAAGCTCTTTAGAGAGCGAGCATATTTTGTAATCTTGGAATTGGAATTATATTATATTCAGTTACATTGTATAGCAAATAAATGATTAATTCAAATTAATAAAAATTTTAGTTTTAGCTGTTTTAAAAATAGGGTTTAAAATAAAAAACACAAATACATTTACAATACAATATTTACAATAAAATAAAATACAAATATATATTTTCTAAAAATTTATAATTTTTAAAAATTTTACTTTTAAATGAATAATTTTGTATATATAATTTAATTTTATTAGAAATTGTATCTTTATTAAAACATTATTTGTACAACAGCTAAAATTAAATAAAAATATACATGAAAACATATATAATTTATAAAAAAAAAATAAATATGTATATAATATTTAATATAATTTGTTAGAAACTTACGAAACGTAAAACAAAATAAAACATAAAAATATATTTACGTATAAGAAATAAAAAAAATAATAATAATAATAAATAAATAAATAAATAAAATAAAAAAAATTAAATAATAAAAAAATAAAATAAATATATAATATAAAATAATATATAAAAAATGTAAATAAATAATTTAAAAAAAAAAAAACAAGTAAAAAGAAAAATAAAGAATAAAATAAACTATACAAAACAAAAATATATATATAAAAATTAATTCTTAATTATTATATTAATATTAATGCCTAATATATACTCTCTATATATTTTTATCTTCTATTATATTCAGATATAATTAAATATATTTTATTATTCTTAGAATTTAAATCTTCTTATATTGAGGTAAACGCCTTTTGAAATGAAACAGAGTTTCCTGCGAAATATTTAAAAATTTTAATTTATTATTGTTGATTACTTAACAATATTTTTAAGTAAAAAGTATATAATTGTATAAAATTTTGTTTGCCTTAAAATTTTTCTTTTTGCTGCACATTTCAACTATTAAATGAATATTCCACACGATTTCTGATGCCTAAAATCAGACATTCAATTAGATTTCTACTTTTCAAGGTCTTACAAATTTATAAAACTAAACAAACACACATACAGACGTATATGCCTACATAAATATTATGCAGTAATTGAGCACATAGAAATAATGATGTTAATAATTATCAGAGCTTTAAAGACAAAAAACCAAAAACAAAAAAAAAAAACAAAGTTTCGCTGCACTTGGCAAATAATTCTTCTGGTGATATCTTAGACAAGGCTAAGCATACACAAAAAAACTGATTAATTGATCGTTAAATAAGAAGAAGAAGAAGAAGAAGAAGAAGAAGAAGAAGTAGAGGTAGCAAAGCGACAACGGTACTCAATATGAGTTTTGAACAAAAATTGACTGAATGCAAAATGCAGTCAAGCTTCAACGCACGCGATTGCCTGGGCAAGGTTTTCCAACCTTTTTAGCCAACGTTGTTTGTTTGCTTTGTTTATGTTATATAGAGAGATAGATATAGATATATATGTGTGTATATATGCGCTGCATTTCCGATTCTAGCGGCAGATGTTGCAACATCCGAGGGCAGTTAGGCCGGGGCAGGGTAGGGGCATGGGACGGCAGCAGTTGGAGACGTTGCCTCATCGACGACGCGACGTTGCAATAAACCAGTCGGTGCTGCTGCTGCTGCTGCTCAGCTAATCTTGCAACACAGTTGCGCAACAAAGAATCCGACACAACGGTACTAACGTGTTTCAGTTGCTGTTAGCTGTTTTTTTTTTCTCTCTCTTTTTCTTTTTCTTCTACATCGATCGGCTGTCTCGCTCGCTCGTTCTGTGATTTGTTCTTGGCCAGAATCGAAGCGAGTTCCACTTGCGTGTAACAGGTTTTTCCTCTTGAATAACTGGGACTTTCGTACGGGACTTTTTGCCTCTTCTTCTTGTTGTTGTTGGAGTCGCCTCCAAGTTGCTTCACGCTGCCACACGAGAGAAACAGGTTAGAATCGCTCTAAGACCAACTGCAACTGCAAAAAAAAAAGAAAAGCAAAGAATAGGGGGAAAATAGAAGAGCGATGGAGGGGGGGCACAGCGATCATTACAACGGTGAGGCACACATTTCGGTTGGCAGAACCAACGGCGCTTCCAAGTTGCAAGCCAAAGCTCGTCTGAGCCAAATTGAAGGCTTACGGCCAGAACCAGTTAACGCTTGATAGACCTGATGCTGGCTTGCGCAACATCAACTCATCGTCGTCGTCGTTGTGGTTGTGGTTGTTGTCTTGCCTGCCTGCTTTCCCTTCGCCACCCCTCTGCTGCTGGCAACAAAATATAAATCTAACATGATTTGAGGCAACGGAAAACATGAAATATTAAAGAAGCGCCCGATAATACGGCTAATGATGCGTCAAAGCTAATGCTCAACGCGCTTGCCCAGTTAGAGGGCCCCATTTGCTTGGTTGCGTAACTGCTTCTACTTGGCTTTTAGCTTCTTTTTCTGCTTCTACCTACAACTTATTAAAGCCATCTTTAACGGCCCTCCCAGCTGTTGCTAACTGTTTGCTCGCCTCAATCAGCAACAATTTTTATAGATTCGCTTCAATTTTCTTTAAGATGAATTATTTTTGCGGTTTCGTTGAGCATTAAAAATGATTATATTTGTATTATTAATGTTGCTATTTAATAAGCTAATTATTTAATAATAATTGTTGTATTTGGTTGGGTTTATAACGGTTTTGAAATTTATATTCAATTGAAATTGATGCGAATGGTGCTTTATTGTTGATTTATTATTATTATTTAGTTATTTATTTAATTTATTATAGCCGCATATTGTCTATGACTCTATTGAGCATTATTATTCATATTCTTTATTATTTATAAAGTCTTTAGTCCATCAAACTCATTTGCTTTTGCCTGCGTGCGCGCTCTTCAATTCAAATTCAAATTCCGCGCGCAAAATTTCAACCCCCGAAAAAATTCAACAAAAAATTTCATATTTCCCCCCCTAAAAGCAATCGAAATTCACCACTGCCAAGACGTTTCCCCTGGAAGTGCACACACAGCGAATGCGTGGAAAGCACGTTCGCTTAAGGGTAGGAAAAGCTGCGCAACAATGCCGCGCGCGCTTTTCCAGTTTTTCCTGGCTATGCACTTGGCATTATGCCTACTAACCCTATTTTCGCAGCGCAGCGAGTCCCATTTTTGGCCTGCATATAAAGCGCACACACGCACACACACACACACATACACATATATGTGTTGGTGTTGAAACAGCCTGGCATTGCGATTTTTTCCCATTAGAAGTCCTTTTTCCAAGCAGCTGAGTGGCGAAACGGAAAGTGCGGCGCGAATTGTGTTTGTGGCGCACTTGAATTTGGGACACATTCCTGCAAAGGACGCATCCGCAAGGATATACGCGGCCACGAAACGCAACACACAACATCCAAGAAACAACATTCATAATAATTGTGAAAAATGCAATAAACCAAAATTTAATAACGCAAATTTTCGTAACTTTGAGCTTGCAGTGCGAGAAAGTTGCGTGAAAAATGTGTAAACAATGAAAAACCTGTGGAAAATACAATTGTGCAAGTGGCAAAACAAATAGAAAATTTAATAGAAAATTTGAAAGAAAATTTGAAAGAAAATCTATAGAAAATTCAATAAAAATAAATTTGAAAATTATTTAATAAATTATTTCGTTATTGAATTAAATGAAAAATTAGAATTTAAAAGCGAAAGCATTGCAGTTGCACGAGTGTGCATGTGTGTGTGCATGTGTGTGTGTGTGTGAGTATCGATTTGCATGTGTGTGAGTGCTGAAAAATCGATTATTAAAGCCACAGCTGCTGTTTGTTGTAATCGGCAGGCGGGGTGCTTGGTGGTTGCCCATTGCAATGCTGGCAGCAGCAGCAGCGAGCGCTAGGGTTGCGTGCCGCTATGTGGAAATCTGGTAGCAGCAGCAGCAGCAGCAGCAGCAGCGACGTCGACAGCGACACACTTCCAGTTGCTCGTATTTTGACGTCAAATTCCAATGGCGCCTTGCAGCCATCCAGCGGCAGCAGCAGCAGCAACAGCAACAACAGCAACAACAGCAGCAACAACAACAACAGCTCGTTGCATGTGCAGCGCCTGGATACGACAGCAGCAACAGCAACAACAAGAGCAACAAGACCAATAGCAGCAGATACACACGGACAACACAGCAGTCCAGGTGCAGCTGGAGCAGCAATTGCAGCAGCAGGATAACTAATGAAAAGAAGAAGAAAATGAAGAAGCAACATCCACACACATACATCCGCAACATATTGTGACGTACAACAGAAATAGGAAATGCATTTGGGCAACGGCCCACAACAGCAGCAACAACAATACAACAAATGCGACTGATTTACTGTGCAAAGATAAAAACAAAAAATTAAATTAAAAAAAAAAAAAAAAACAAATAAAATATAATTAAATAAAGCAAACGTTTACAAGGCATAAACAAACCGAAGAACAACAGTTATAGAACAAAGCACAAAAATTGAGTATACGACGCATATTCCAAGCTGCAGCAAAGCTTTGCAAGCAGCAACAACAACAACAACAACAACAGCACAGGTGTATCTACACCCCAGTGACAAAATAATATATATATATATTAATAAATATTTAATCATATTTAATATAAATTGAAAGCAATTCAAAATTAGATGTGTGACTTATATATTGTAAACGATTTTAAGTGCACTTTTTGTAAGGCTGATTTTTCTCAATTTATTTCGATGTTGTGCTTCTACACCAAAATCCCTAAGAGAATCAAATAAATTAATTTAAAAAGAAAGTTTAAAAAATACAAAAAAATTTATGTATATATATGATAAAAGTGTGTGCAAGTCTTTAAAACAAACAAAAATAAATAAATCGAGTGTTGGAAAACGTTATAAAAAAAGAATATATAAATATAAACTGCAAAATAGATTCTACAAAACTACAAACAACAAATAATATTCTAAAAACTAACGCACAAAAATTACAATACTTGAAAAACAGCAACAGCAACAGCAACAGCAACAGCAACAGCAACAGCAGCAGCAGCAGCAGCAGCAGCAGCAGCAGCAACTGCGGCCAATAGCTAACAGCAATTGTGACAGCTGCAAGCAACAGTGTTGCAAAACGCTGCAAAATATTAGTAAAAATATTTTAAAAAATATATAAATATACAGCAATAAAGTTCTCTCAAATAAATACCAAAGAAACTTCTACAATAGCAACAGGCAATACAACACTTTCTGCAATAGTGTTGCTAGAGCCTAGAAGAAGTGTTGCAAAACAAACTAAGGCTTAAATCAACAGCAACTGTTGCCAGTTGACTGATAGTGTCACACACGACGCTTGACGCAATTGTTGCTGGCAAACTTATATCAAGCACTGTGTTAGAAACGGCCCTCACAACGGATAGGCCAAGAGATATCCTGCTGATACAGCAGGCAGCGCCCGTTGGCAGCAATCGTGCAACGGCAGCAGCAGCAGCAGCAGCAACAGTTGCTACAACAACAACTACTACAACAACAACTGCTAGCTATCTAGATGCGAGCGCTGCCACAGCGGCAGCCGTCGCTAGTTTGCGCAGCAAAGTGCCCTCGATATCGATAATACCGCTGCCGGCAGCCACAACAATTGTGGCACGGCCAGCTGGTACGCCCACGACCACATCGACAGCCACGTCGACACCGACGCTCACGCGCACTGTGAGCACATCCAATAAGGCCACATCGCCACCGCTGGCTTTCCTAACGGATGTGCCAGCCACAACAGCAACCGCCACAACAGCAACAGCCCCAACAGCAACCTATGTGCGACCGCAGCAGCAACATCAATATCAGCAGACGGACAAGTGCACGGTGCTCAAGCTGGATGTGCTGCGAACGCAGCGAGAGCCCGTAACAACCATACGTACGCTGGCCAGTGCCACAGCCAATAGCAACAACAACAACAACAGCAGCAGCAGCAGCAGCAGCAGCAACATCAGCAACATTATCAACTGCACGGCAGCAAGCACAGCGACAACAGCAACAACAACAACGTACCTGCAAATTGAACAGCAACTGAATGAGCTGGAAGCTGTTGATGATGACGACGATGAGAATATGGCCAGTCTGCTCGAAAGCAGCAACAGCAGCAGCAACAACAACAACAACAACAACAACAACAGATGCCATTTACCGCCCGCTCAGATACTCTCCAGCCAGCCGATCATTGTGAAAATCGAGCCCACGCAAGCCTTTCACATTGTGGACGAGGGCGATACACGTGTGCTGAGTCTGCCTTTGAGTGATGCCGACAAGTTGGGTGCGAGCTGGATAGATCTCAAGGATATTGCTGGATTGCAGGCGAGTGGCGGTGCAACATTGCTGGACGTGTGCTTCGAGGGCGAGGAGGGCGACGAGGAGGAGGTGGCCACAATTATAGCGACTGCATCGCCAGAGGAGCCGCTGCAGCAGCAACAGCAGCAGCAGCAGCAGCATCAGTTGGAGGACACACAGCTAGCAGAGCCGGCGCCAAAGCGCTTGGCGCTAGCAGCAACACAAACGCAGCAGCAGCAGCAGCAACAGAAATTCATGTCAGAGCCGCCAGCGTTGGCTCGTTCGGGCAGCTTTAGTAGTTTGAGCAGCTTTAGTAGTTTGAGCAACATTAGCAGCGTTTGCAAGCATATTGCCAGCAGCGAGACCAGCAGCAACAGCAACAACAACAACAACAACAGCAGCAACAGCAGCGGCGGCAACAGCAACAATCGCAAATCAGCCACGCCCACTGACAGACTGAGGCACAGAGAACGTACGCCACCTCCACTGCTGCCCACACAGAAGCCAGCCACAGCCACAACAGCAGCAGCAGCCACAACAGCAGCAGCAACCGCAGTGGCAGCAACAGCAACAGCAACGACAACAACAGCTTCAGTCACAGCTGCATCAACGCGCGAGCGTGATAGGGAGAGAGACAGAGATAGAGACAGAGACAGAGACAGAGACAGCAGCAGCAATGGAGCTATGACAGGTCAGTTATCATATTTATAAGTACAGTGAAAACGCATTCAAATGAATCAGTTCTATGAATAACAAAAGATGCTTAAAGAAATACTTTGAGATACTTCGAGGTACTCTGAGATACTTTGAGCTATGGGTGGCTAAAGTACATCTTAGTATATTTTATCAATACATATATGTATATAGAACATATAGAACTTTGTGGAAGCTGCCATATATTGGAAATAATGATTTTTTTTAACATAATATAATAAAATAATCACATAATATGAATAAAATTTAGCATAAAAAGTAAAAAAAGGAAAAATAAAATAAATAAAAATGTATAATTTATAATTTTAAAAAATTAATAAATAAAAATAATAAACATCATTCAAAATTTTATAAATAATGAAAACATAACTTTAAGAAAGTTTATTGAATAATATAAAAAATAATAAGACAATAATACAAAAAAAAAATTAATAATAAAAAAGCAAAAAAAAAATAATTTTATAAAAAATAATAATAATAATTAAAAAAACTATATTAATATAAATAAATAGCAAAAAAATGTTTAAATAAAATAGAATTAACAAGAATATATAATATATAATTAAAAATAAATAAATAAAAATAAACAATAATTTTTAAAAGGATATCTCAGTTTAAAACAATTCAAATAAATTAAAAAAAATAAAATAAACAAAAATTTATAATATATAATTTTATAAAAAATAATAATAATAATTAAAAAAATTATATATAATATAAATAAATAGCAAACAAAATTTGAAATAAAATAAATAAACAAGAATATATAATACATAAAAAAAAAATGAACAAAAATGTATAATATAAAATTTTTTAAATATATATAATTTAAATCTATTTAAATAAATTGAAAGAAATGCAAATTTTTAATAACAAATTAAACATATTTTTATATTTATTACAAGCTACTCTTTGCAATATATATTTTATAGATATATGTATATATGATTTCGATGCAGAGCTTTTTCTAACTCTCTCAATTACTATATACATATATAAATATGTTTTTATGGCATTCTTGTATAAATATGAATGGATAAGCATTTTACTCTACTCTGGGGCTCTACCAGAAGATTATTTCCTTTTCAAATATACATGTTTATATGTTTAGGGTGAACCCATATTTCATATAACAACAAAATTTCATACAAATAACAAAATGTATAAAAATTTCTAGAAATTTATTTCTTTTGCCATTTAATAATATTCCACATGCAAGTGGCTTTCTGACCAACATGCCACAACAGCCTTGTGTGCATAGTAATTGAATTGTGCAGATAATTGACTTAGGTTGTGCGCTCTGAGAGGAGCAAAAAGGCCTAGCCATAATTGAGTTACTTAATGCCAAGGCTTTCGCTATAAAAAGATGCGTAGAGGAGCGACATCTAGGACATCTGCAATGCAATCAAGTGCAAACTAAAAGAGTCTGACTGAGTGCTGTACTTGGCAGTTGGTGTTTACTGTACCTGCTGCTTGGGGAGAGTGGGTGAGCTATTGAATTTTTGGTGGCATATGCAGATGACGGAGCTATTGCGCAAGCAGCACAATTAACAGCCCGACACATAGATGTCTTCTGACAGCAGCAGCAGCAGCAGCAGCAGCCGTAACAGGTGCGTGCATTGCTGTTGTTGTTGTTGTTGTTGTTGTTGTTGTTGCTGCTGCAGCACACACCCCAATGCTAAAGAATTTCAATTTACAAGCGTCGATTTATTGGCTATTCACCTCTTGTGGCAGCCACACAGCCGCAGCCGCAGTCGCAGTCGCAGTCGCAGTCGCAGCTCAACTGCGGCTGTGTCCCACTTTCCATAGACGACGACGACGACGACGACGACGACGACTGTTGGTTGCAGCAGTTAAAAAAAAAAACAGACAAACAAATAGAATACTAAAAAAAACATGTTTTGACATACTAAATAAGCCGCAAACTTGCTCACGAGCGAGACGCAGCTACAGCGAGCGAGCAAGAGAGAGAGAGAGAGAGAGAGAGACGTGTGCGAGGGGAGGCAGGCAGCTTTGGTGTTCTTTATCATTAGGTTCTGTTAGTTTGTGCGATTCTTTGCTGCTTCGACACATTCGCTTTACGGCTCTTTGACTCACTTGCGGCACAAATGAGCCAAACACGCACACACACACACACACACACACACACACACACGTATACAAGCACCTGCCCCATTGCTTCACACACACACAGGCCAACTGGCTCCCCCCGAGCTTCAAGCTGCTTTGGCAGTCAAGTCACAGTTCTGTTCACTTGTTCATCACACACACACACACGCACACTCATAGACAACATTCTTGGCTCATAGTTTTTACCGTAGCACGAACCTTAGCGGTAAAAGCCGCAGCTACAAACTATACAGTTAGCTGAATGAAGTATCTAGATACAATGCACACACACACACAGACACACACACACACACACATTGAGTTAGTCTTTAGATACATTCAACTGATTACAATAGCATTGTAATTCTTCACAATCTTAATGAGCTGTAGCTTGGGCAGCATTAGCTCTACCTATATACATCAAATAGATATATATACACACAGTATATATATTACTGATATATATACACTGCTCTTGTCTAAGCTTCAAATTGATTTAGTTGCTCGAGGCGGCAGCAGTTGTCAGTTTTTTGTTTGTTTACCATTTTTTCCCTTTTTCTTTTTTTGATGGAGCTACAAATGAGTTGCGCCTCAAGGCGCTTGGGGCGTGGCTTGTAACTGTCTCAAGAAACCCTAAAGAAAAAAAGCAAAAGAAAAGAGGAGAATTTCATTCTTGGCGCGCAACAAAGATTGATCTACTTTTTGACCGGAATCTGTGTTGATATCCATCGGGGCTCATTAGCCTCTAAACTGTTCGCTTATGTCATTCGATGAATGATTGATGAGCTGCTGCTGCTGCTGCTGCTGCATTGGCAGCGCTCGATCGTTAATCGTTAATCGATAACGAGTCTAACGGAGTCGAGTCATACAAATTGTGAATTGACTCAAGCCATGCTGTGTTAATCAAAGGAAATTCTATTTGCAGAAGCTTTTGTTAGGCTTTGAGAGTCAAGTTCGCTAAGTTAAGTTCGCTTAAGTTATCTGAGAATATTCTGAAAATCATATAATCTTGTTCTGGAATTACTTATAAGTTCCCCTTTTATTTATGCTATTAGTTCCAACTCGAGTTTCGAATATGAATTTATGCACCTACCTTAGTCACTTTTCTGCAAAACAAAAAAATAATAATAAATAAATTAATTAATTAAAAACTATTCATAAAAGTTAAAAACAAATTTCTAAATATATATATCTACTTTTTTGGAGTGTTCTTAAGTTCTTAAACATAAATACTTTACTAGATATTTTATTTTCATGACATGCTCAAAAAATTGTTTTTAAATTCATAAAGAAATTTGTTCAAATTTTTAAATATTTTTTTTTAAATTCATAAAATGTCCAAAAATTAAGGAAACTTTTAAACAAATTTTTTCTTAATGTTTCTTAATTCTTAAAAATTTTTAAATACTTTATTTTCATAATATGGCCAAAATTCATTATTGAAAATTCATAAATAATAATAATAAAAATATAAAAAAATCATAGTAAATTCTTTTTATTGAAATTTTATATGAAACGTTCTCGAACAATTTCAATCTCGAAAACAATTTATAAAAAAATTTTAACAATATAACAGTTTACTGTTAAGTGAATAATCTCAAGAAAAAACTTTTGCTTAAGATCTTTGATTTTGAATTCTTGAATTCTATCTGCTTGGCTTACTCGTCAGTTGAGCTAGAGTTTTGTATTGATAAGTCTTTAGCTGAGAGATACTTTGCTTTACATAGAAATGTTACAAGAAATGTAAGAGGCTTATTATTCTTATATATCTTCAGATTTTTCTCTCTAAAAGCTATCAAAGCTAACTATCCTATCACAGAACTCCAACTCAGCCTTAACCCAATAACAACAAAATCCATTATATCCCGATTTCCCATTTTCAATGGTTTCAGCGTATAAAATCAGTTCACAGTTAACTCTCCAACTTTGCATAAACACTGAAATTCCTAAACATTTCTCTTTCAAAAAGCAACAATTCCGTAATCTATATCAATGTAAATCAATTCAGGTCTCAAGCTGATATATTTTACTACCGTCTGCCGACTCGAATGTAGCGCATCAGACGCATTAATAATCATATCTAAAGGTTTTTTGCCAAAATGCAAATGGCAAATGAAACAATAACAACTAAATGAATTCATAAAATCTTTTGCACATTTCATGCACACGATCAACTAACTAACTAATCGGCTGGGTAAAGTGGTTTCGCAGCGACCCTGAAGCTGGCCATTGGTATTAATAGCAGAGAAAAAAAATAGAAGAAAACAAAAAAAAATCAAGCATTACACAAGACATAAATCCAAAGACGAGTTACGAGAGGTTCAGGCGAACGCACTATCACTTTTGCAAAATATCTACCAGATGTATCTATGTGTGCGTGTATCTCTCTATCTGTATCTGTAACTTCGCCTGTATTTGTATCTTTCGCATGAACGCATAGATGTCCCCCATTGTTGAGGCTATATGATTTTGGCTATGAGTTCATTATAGTTTGCATTTCATGCATGAATCTGCCGGCCCCCCAAAATGTAGCCCTGTAACGGCCGGAGGGACGGAGGGACGAAGGGACGGACGTACGGTCGTACCCATCCATCCATTAGCTAGCGCCGCATGAGGTTTCTTTCCAATCGACCGTAGCATCGTTTCATTATCATATAGACATACATTTTTTTTTTTGCCAATCGATTTCATAATATGAAGTTATATATATTTTTTTTATTATTATTTTACATTTATGCAAAGTTTTTTTTTTATATTTTTTTTATGCTGTCCCAAAACACAGGCAGCAGATACATTTGTATTTATGTTGTGTGTGTGTTGGTGTTGCGGCAGCGTTAATTGTATGCATTACAACAATACTAACAACAACAACAACAATAACAAGACATAAATTAGCTACAGCCAAATATTAATTTATTAACTTTGCTTTGCTTTGCAGCGTTTCGAATTTTGCAAACTGAAAGTCAGCTTGCAACATCATTTTCTATCCATTTTTTTTCTCGCTCAAGTTGACTTAATTTGATTTTATTTTAGTTTGTATTTCGTATTTTGTATTTTGTCTCCTGAAACATATTTCATTATTATGTGTGTGTTGCTGATGAACTTTGACTCCAGTTCACCTTGGCAGTTGCTTCGCTTACGATTAGTTTTTATTTATATTTTTTATTTTTTAGCGATATTTTCGGGGATTTTTTCGCGAGCCGTATAGAAATCAATTTCATTTTTTTAAATATTACATATTAAATAAAAATAAATGAAACCAATTAGTAAAGCGAAATCGTTTCAATTTGTTAAGCAAAGCGTTAATATATATTTATTTATAAATGTATTTATCAAGTAGAAAAATAAAAATCCATTGCAGAAAAAAATAAAAAATAATAATAATAATAATAAATCATTTTTATATAATTTCTTTTAAATTACATTTGTTATTTTTTTTTTTTTTAATATCTAATAAAAACAATTTTCTTTTTTAAATATATAAAAAATTATTTTTTTAAATGCTTAACAATTGAGTTACAGAAAATCAAATTAAAATTCATTAAAAATTAAATACGAACATTAAATAAAACACATTTTAATGCAAATTCATTAATGCTTAATTAAGAAAATTTTAAACAATTTTTAAATACAAAAAAAAAAAACATTTTTAATAAAAATTCATTAAATTATTGCTACATTTTTTTTATAATTACTTCAAGGTTTTATTGTATAGCTTGGAGCTTGCATAAAATAAAAATATTAATATTAAATGAATATTAATAAATAACAATTTCATTCATAACACTATTTAACGATATTAATTTAATATTTATTGCATATGCTGCAGAATATAAATACTCTAATTTATGTATTTCTTAAGATTTTGGGTGCTTGAAAATATTTAAAATATATTTTTAAAACTCACTCTAAATACTCATGAAAATGAAAAACGCTTTTGAGACTCATTAGAGAGACTAATTTTCCGACATTTTTCTTAAGCTAGTTTAATAAGCATAAGCATAATTTATGACAAAGTCCTAAATGGGCACAAAGGACATCAAAAGTTGCGAACTATTTCATGTTAAGTGGCGACACACACACACACACACGCACACGCAATCCCATGTGTATGTGTATGTATGTATTTGGCATTATAAAAAATGCATTTATGCGCAATTTGCAAAGCCATTAGAAACAATTTTCATGCATAAGTGAGTCGTTGAGGAAAATCAACTAAAAGTGTAATTAAATGCCGCACACACACACACACTCAGCACACACACACACTAACACACAGGAAAAGCGACAGCAAAAGGAAGAAATGGACAAAACATGCAGCCAGGCAGACTAGTCCAGACAGACAAAGACACAACGAGTGTGAGGCAGTGAGTGCGAGAGAGAGATGAAACAAGTCGACTGCAATGCACACAGTTTGGCCTAAAAAGCAATTGACCTGCTAATTGGGAATTTCAAATGGAAATGACAGTAGCCGTAGCAGTGGCAGTCGCACGGCCACAGAAGCGCAGCGCAAAAAGGAAATGCACAAAAATCGCCAACAAAAACAAAAGACAAAAAAAAAAAACACATGAAAACAAATGCTGTAATAATAGTAATATGGCACACAGCTTTTTCCGCCTGCAGCAAAGCTTTGAAGCGGGCTCGCTTATTCCCTCGCTCTCTCTCTCTCTCGCACACACTAGTGCACTCTCTTCGAGCAGGCGCTCTCTTTTGTGTAAGAGCGATACTAACAGCTGATTAGTAAAAAGCGCGCGCTGCTCACTCACACACACACACACACACATACGTGCGCTTGGTGATAGAAAAGCGCCAGTGGAGCGATTGCCATAGCGAATGAACGGCACAAAGCGTAATGCTGAAAAAAATTGAAGAAGTCATCGGCACAGAGACACATATACCCACTCAGCAGGCAGCGCTGCCGGCGTCGCTGTCAACACAGTGCTTTGGCTGGTGTTTGGGTGGGAGCGGAGCAGCCACAGCTGGAGGTGGAGGCAAATGTTGAGTGAGCGCAACGGCTAATGTGCGCTCTTTGCTGACGCGCTCTCTTTCTCTTTGCTTTAGATCTCTGCATGTGTGTGTGTGTGAGTGTGTGTCTGTGTGTGAGTTGCTGCCACACACTCTGAGGCCGCAATGCGGCGCGCCACTTGGACAACGAACTCGATAACATTTTGAGGCAGTCTTCAGCTACACTTCGTATTGAGCGTATCGCGGCGGCGGTTACGATGCGTTGCGCGTTGTATCTTTATTATTAATTATTTGTTGTTGTTGTTTAATACTTATTGTATATGATTTCTTCGTATGTGTGTGCGTGTGTGTGTGTATAATTGTATCTCCGTGTATGCGTTTTTTCAACTATTACGCGCCCGCGCCCTCTCGCTCGCCAACCTACGTATCTAAAACTGTGTATGCCTGTTTGTGTGTATGTGTGTGTGTGAGTGTGTATGTGAGTGAGTGTGTGTGTGTATGTGAGTGCGTGCGTGCGTTCGTCTCTCGATTTGTGTGCGTGTGCGGTGCGTATGCAGCAATAGAAAATTACAAATGCAACAACTGCAACAAATTCAAATATTGCAAAATGCCTGGCTAATTTGCTATTGGCATCGGTGAAGTTGTTCGGTTTCAGGCTGCTGCAGCCTTCTCCGCTACGCAAAACAAAATATTACAAAAATACAAAATACAAAAAAATACAAAATACAACAACAAGTAAAGCAAAGCCAACAAGAAGCAGAAAATATATTTGTATTAGCAGCAGCAAATATCTAAAGTGTGCATTCAAATTCCAAATCGTGCCTAATCGTGCAGCAACTGCAACGTCTCGTGATGCGACTGCAACAACAACAACAACAGCAACAAAAACGGAAGTGCAAGTGACGTAATTTATTGGTACAGACTCCAAAAAAAAAACAACAAAAATAAAACTTTTTGGAGCAGCTGAGAATGCAAAGTCCAACCCCTCCTCGCTGTCTCTCTCACACACACACACGCCCACGCCTACACACACACCCTGCATAAATATGAATTGTGTAATGCAATAAATTACATGTGTGTGTGCGTGTGCGTGTGTGCCTGTGTGTGTGCGTGTGTGTGGCATAAAGGATCGTTAAAGCTCACAATATTTATTGGATTACCAAAAAATGAACACAAATTGGATAATTTATTGATTAAGCCAAATGGATTAAAGACAGCTTTACAAAAATACTGTTCAAAAAGCTGCATTATATATACATAAATACATACATACATATACCCATACATATATATATATTCATATATATATTTCAATTGCATTTTTGCCACATATTGAATTTGTGCTTTAACGCGTTAGAGTACTGTAGTGGGCTTGGCTGCTGTCTGAAATTTCATAAATCTAAATTTTACCATAATTTTGACTAGGATTTTCATGACAACTTTACTATTTTAATTCCTAAAAAAAAAAAATAGAGAAAAAAGTATTCGCATCTCAATTGCATTTGAAATTATTATTTTGAGATTTTTTTAGATTTTTCTCACATATTGATTTTTTTTAAATTTTGTTTAAAGATTTTCCTCACATATTAAGTTTGTAGCCGAGTTTTCTAAGATTTCGCATAGCTAAATTTGGAAATTTGTTCTAAAACTCTTGCCACAACTATAAGAATTTCTATCCATTTTGAATAAGATAAGATTATAACAATTATTCCAATTTAACACCAAATTTATTAGGCAATTTGTTCTACATTTAAAGAATATATGAAATATTCTAGAATTTCATTAAATATAATTACAGAACAATCTCCGAGCTTAAGCACATCAAATGCTGCTCTAGCTAGTCTTTACTATAGTTTGCTCTGGCAAAGATTTATTCCATTCTAATTCAACTTTATTTCTAGTTTCAAGAATTTTCTTTACAGTATCAAGCTAAAGTTTCCGAGTTCTCTCAGGGTTCAATGGGAGTCCTAACTGAAAAGAACTTCAATTATATTTACAAATTTGACCCATAATTACAAAAATACTTTAATTAAATGTTATTATTTGCAAATACTTTACTTTTAGTATTTTCCAATTATGAATCATGCTTATGCTCAAAATTTTCACAAACTACATTTCCAATTAGCATCGAGCTGATTAGAATCTGATTAGCTACATTTACATTGCTCAAAAGAAATTAATCTACATTTATTGTACATTATTTTCCGCTCTAGTGTCAAAAATGGACTTTCATTACATATTTGTATCAATTTAATCTCAACTTTCAATAAATCCAAATATTCCAATTGCCAGCCAATTGGACTTTCATGAATGCAATCTATAATGAAACCCTTATCATGTAATTCATTTGTTAATTATATGTTTTTTTTGAAACTTCTTAAGCTTCATTAAGACAAATGTCAATTTATTTTCCCTGAATTGTCTTCAATTTGTTATGCAGCTAAAATGAAAAGCTTCTTCTATGCTGCTTTGCTCTTCTGCTTCGCTTTTCTTCTTCCTCTTCTTCCTCTTCATGTTGAGCCCGCATCTCTTGATTGCAGTCAAAGCTAATTTTCTAACTCGCTAAGCAAAAGAGTTTGCTTGATATGCAGTGGATTCTACTTAGATTTGATAAATTAAATATAGATATATATAGAGAATATAGCTTCAAATGAAAAATGCTAGAATATGGAATTGATAAAGACAGTTTTAGCAAGAAGTAGTCAATGATGAGTCAGAATGATATAGAGATATATAGAGGACAAGTTCTAGTAGAAATATATTTGTATGTAAAGATATGACTGCGGCAAGATTTACTTTTATAGAAATGTATCTAGAAATCTTTACATAGAAAGTATCTATTCCAAATTGCGTTGAATTTTGAATGGGTTTCTCTTGTGCAAGTTATAAATCTTTCTTATTAAATATATTTAGAAATTCCGATAAGATGTCTATAAATAATATATAGAACTAAGGAATATACTACTAGCACTATTATATATATATAAATAAAGAATAGATTTCAGGCAGATTTTTCTTTATGCAAATTATAGATGATTTCAGATTCAGTCTAGACTGCTAGCATGAATTGCAATATGGAATTGATCTTAAGGAGTAATATATTTAAATAGATATTACGACTTTTAGGGGGAATATATAGAGAGATATAGAATGGAGGAAACTTTCCTAATAGAAAATCTTGTAGAAATTCTAAATGCAAATCTTTTATTTTCTATAAATTTTTCAGAATAGAAATAAAAGAAAATCTTATAGAATAAACTTTATACTCGTTATGAGAATTCAATTTGCTACATTTCTTTTTAATTTCCAGAAGAAACTATCCTAATAGAAAATCTTGTAGAAATTCTAAATGATAAAAAAATTTTTTGTAGAATAGAAAATATAGAATTATATAACTTTCTAAGCAAGTTGCATTCCAGGAAAATATAGAGATTTTCCATCAAGTTTTCCATTTTATTTATTTATTTATCTTTTTTAGAGTAATGCAAGCATTTTGATTTAAGCAATTCGAATTCTTAATAGGAAATGAAAGTAACTAAAATTTAGATGAATCAATATAGCTCGCAATAGTTTTTAATTTTCTAGGGGGTTTGCCTAGCTGCCCCAAAATAGAGTTTAATTGCAACTCGCTGCTATAAGCTCTGCTTCTTCTTCATCATCATCATCTGCTGCTGCTGCTGCAACTGCCTTCAGACAGACAGTCAAAAGTTCACAGTAATAATCTTTCATAATGTAGGCACATTGTCTTGTCAAATCCCCAAGCCGCACAGCCGCTACCCTGTACAACTCCAACAACAACAACAAACAAAACAAAACAATGCAAATTGTTGCCCATTGTGACCAGTTGTGATTATCAGTCATTGTTGTTGTTGCCGTTGTTGTTGTTGGTTTGTTTTTGGGGCTGGTATTTATAATGCCCTCAGACAGTTTCTTAGTTTGCCGCGCTAAAGGAAAAACGGCTAGCAGCGCACCGTTAGAGTAGTCGGCAGTTGGTAGTTAGAGTAGTTACTCTACTGCACAGTAAGTCACCCAGTTGGTCGCTTAGCTTTAGTTCAGTTCAGTTCAGTTCAGTTGAGTTCAGAGCACCTAGAGCAGAGCAGCGCTGTCTCCGTCTACGTCTCAGTCGGCTGTCGCTGCCTACGCCCACTTTCATTGGCCGTCTCGCTCGCTCGCTCGCTTACCTAGCGCCCAACAACTGTTTGCATTACCGTTAGTAGAACAACATTGCTAAGCACACACTCAATGTGTCGTCTATAAGTGTGCCAGAGCCACCCCAGCCAGGCCCTAGCATAAAACAAAAAAAAAAAAAAAAAAACAACGTACATATATAAAATAAAAGCCTAGCAGCGACAGCAACAGCGACAGCGACGTCGACAGCGACAGTGCCTATGCATGCTTTGTGTCTCTTCTATGCCTGTGAGTGTGTGTGTGTGCAGAGCTCTAGCATAGGTCATTGGTCTTTTTCGGCGTCAACGTACTGCGACAGCGGGGCAGCGACGTCAGCAGCGACGCTAGCAGTCAGCATGTAACTTTGTCGTCAGCCGTTGCTTCTGCTATTGCTCTTGCTGTTGTTGCTGTTGTTGTTGTTGTTGCTGCCTCCCTTTTTCGGGCTTGACCGGCTTAGTACCGTTAGTAAGTTCGTTGTCGTTGTCGTTGTAATTCGTGTGCGCTCGCTGTGAGAGAATTTTTGAATTTCATGCCTTCGCTGTGCTGCTTCTTCATCTTACTGTTGTTGCTATTGCTTTTGCTATTCATTTTCATTTTCTTTTCAGTTTATTTGACTCTATGCGCTCTCAGCGCTGCCCACTGCCAGCAGCGACGTCAGCGTACGTTTTCTATATGTAAATTTCTCCATTACAACAATGGCAAAGCGAGCGCGAGCGAGAGGGGGAGCGCAAATGAATGCTGGCGCTGCTTTAGTTACAGTTAGTTTGTTTTTTTTCATTATTGTTGCTGTTGTTGTTGTTGTCGCTGCTGGCACAATTTCTGTTGTTGTCGCTTTGGTGACGACGGCAACAAGAAGAAGAAGAAGAAGAGCGATTTGTTGGTGACGTATTTGCATGTCTGAGCGACGCTGCGCTGCGCTGCGCTTTGCTTCACTATCCGCTTGCTGCTGCTTCCGCATTTGAAGTTCCTATTAACTAACCCCCACAGGGCCGCCCCCATCTGCACAACTAAAACCTCACACTGCGCCTACGCTTTCAGCTCTAAGCAACCCCTCTCGCCTCCTCAAACTAGTATAGAGTGAGAGAAAGAGTGAGAGAGAGAGAGGGGGGGGGTAAAAAAGTAAAAATGTGTTTTATATTCATTTGCTTTTGCCGGCAAACGCACAAGCTTTGGGTCATAGAACTTTTTCAGTGTTTACAAGCGGGCACACACACACACACACACACACGCACATGCACGCACATGGCTTGTCACATTCTCTCTCCCTCTCTCTCTCACACACACACGTGCAGAGCTTTCGTTGTGTGATTTATGCGTCGCTTCGTAAACTGCATTTCATGTTCGTTTCTGCAGGCGGCGCGCCTGTCTGACAGAGTTGCCAGCAACAGCCCCCAATACAACCCCAACCCCACCCACACACCCACACACACATACAGTTATATTATGACTAGTCGCCCCTCAGCCAACCCCCTTGCCCATTTTTCTAGCTTGTCTAGCACCCTTAAATCTCATTTCTATATCGATTTTTCATGTTCATGTTACATTCTCATGCATTTGCCACATTGGAGTTGTTGTTGTTGTTGTTGTTGTTGGGTGTGGGTGCTTGTTATGAGGTTGGGGTGTCGTGCTGGTTAGGAGTTTTGCGGCCCAGTTTTCATGTGCGCTCTGCGCGCCCTGTTTGATGTTTAAAGGCAAATTCAATTATTGGAAAAAGAAATTCATGCACACAAACACACACACACATATGTGTATGTATGTATGTATATGTATGTATATTAATAAAAATTTTAAAGAAAATATATAAATAATCATAATTCCGCAGGCTAATTGCCACGCCCCTTTGCAAATTAACAATATGCTGAATGCCATGCATTGGCCATGGCTAACAACGCGCGGCAAAAGCATTTATATAACGGGCCAAACCATTTTATATATCAAAGTGTTTAAATAAACAACAACAACAACAACAGCAACAAAACAATAAAATTAAATAAATAATATTAAAAGGAAAAGTTATTAAACGAAATTCATTTGAAATGCTGTTTTGAAGAATGCCCCTAAATGTCTTCCGGAATTAATTGTCGTGAAATTTTCGTATTTTTGGAAATTTTGATTTGGAATCAAACAAAACAGAGAAATCGACAAAACAATGAGCATAACGACAACAGCGACAACAACAACAGCAACAGCAAACAACAACAACAACAACAACAAAAAACGCACAGCAAACGCAGCAGCAGCAGCAACAACAACAACAGCAGCAGCAGCAGCAACAAAGTCGCAGTGAAAGTGCTAAAAAATCAACAACAACAACAACAACAACAGCCCAAAACTTCAAAAACCAACAACAACAATATTAAATTTGCCAGTCATCAAAATTTGCATGTGCTGCAAAAGGGCTAAGAAAAAAGAATACTGCAAAAAAAAAATACCACAAAAATACTGCAACATATATGCAACATTTTGAAAAAAGAAAAACAAGAAAAACTAATTAAACAATTGCTTAAACAAATAATAATAAACATTTCTATCTAAATATAAACGCGAACAAGTGTCTTATTAAATAGTTAAAATAGTCTACAACAAAAATTCATAAAAAACAACAAAAATTATTAACCAGATTTAGATATATATATATATTATATATAGTGCAGAAGCAAGTTTTAGTACCTAAAGGGCCTGAAGACAACATTAGAACTATATATACAACAAAACCCATATACATACACGCATACATACAAGCATATATATATATATATAGTTAATAGTTATATACAACATCTATATATATATATATATATATAAAAACAATCTATATAGTTTTTGGCTAAAGCAGCGCTAAGCATTAACGAAACACAGCCCCCTGCCCCACGCCCTACCCCCCACTGTGATATTAGAAATTTCACATATAAAACAAAAATAATATAAAATAAATAACAACAAAAAAAAAGTGCAATATAAATTTATTTAAATAAAAAACAAAAAATTCCCGCGCCACTCAACAAAAAAAAAAAAAAAAGAAGCGTTTACTTTATAACAGTTACAACTAAAAATATATACAAATTAAAATCAAATACAATTCATATATAAATTGTATTTAAATACAATTCAAATACAGTTACAATTACGCACACATACACACACCCACACACGCGTCTGGCTATGTAGCTGCTGCGTGTGCATGTGTGCGTGCGTGTGTGCGTGCGCGTTGCCTTTGCTACAATTGAATTTACAATTGAAATACAACAACAACAAAAAATAAAACAATAATAATAATAATACTAATAAACAGTAAGAAAATAAAAATACTAAACTTAACATAACGAGTTTTGTGTGGGTGGCAGGCGCTTAGACGTTTATTTTAATTATGTATACGCAACGTATGTTTGACATGTGGAGCAGCGTCACTTCGAAACTGGAAGCACACGCAAATAACCTGGGTCAAAGCAACGTCCAATCGCCAGCGGGACAAAACAACTCAAGCGGTTCAATCAAAGGTAAACCCAAAACGTGGCACAAACAGTCAACGTACAATAAAATACAAATTTAAAAAATATATAAAAACTTATTGCATTGTATTTATATGGCAAAATATATATTTAATGACATTCAAAAAGATAATCTTAAAGTTTCCAATTGCTAAGATAAGTTAATTTCATTTACAATTGATTTTTATGGCATCAACTCAAGTCTAAATCTGAAAAAAGATATTTAGTATCTAGATATCTAGTTCTTAAGTATTGGATATATGATTGATTGCATAAAGTCCATTCCATTTAAAACTTTTAACATTGCTAAACTACGCAGAGCTTGTTCTATAATGAACCTCAAAGACATAAACCCTAGTTAAATTTCTATATGAAATTTAATGCAGTCTTTTCAAGTTTCATTTATACCATTTTAAATACTTTTTTTTGGGATTTTTTAAAGTTCTCTCAAATTCTGTCTGTTCTATGATTCAACTACTACAAATTTACATTTCTATAATATACATATATATAAATATGTATATATATATATATATTTTCTACATTAAGCTATTAGGCACGTCTTAAACATTTCTGGGAACTGTGAACTGTTAGGCATTTTTTTTATGATAAGCAAAAATCAATAGCTAAACCTGTTACAAATGAACTTCCAACTTGCATACATTAAAGCACAAAAAAGATGAATTAAATAAATAATAATAAAAAAATAAATAAAAAGTAGTAAAGTAGTACGAACAGAAAAAGAATGTAGAAAGAATATCCTAATAGCCGATTGCGAAGCAGTGGGAGAACTGCAATGGGAGCTATGCTATTAACAGCGCATAATACTGTTAATAACATAGCAGGACGATGTGAGGGAGAAGCAGCTCCTGTTAATGAAATCTGACATTAACATTATAAAATATACTAAAGAAAATAAATAAATCAAATTTAATTGAAGTAAATTAATAAAACTAAAATTACATTTGTTAATAAAATAAATCTTAAAATAAATATTATTACAAATTATTATTATAAAAGATGTTTTTAAAAATTTAATGAAATTTATTCAATATAAAAAAAAATTTAAGATAATACAAATTTAATTAAAATAAATTAATAAAAGTAAAATTACATTTCCTTATTAAATATTAAACTTTATTATTTTAAATATTATTACAAATTATTATTATAAAATATCTTTTTAAAAAAATTAAATGAAATTTATTAAAAATAAAAAATATAAAAAAATTACATTTTTTTGTTTAAATAAAATTAATAATTTAAAATTAAATGAAATCTATCTTGAAAAATGAAATAAACATAATAAGGAAACTTATACAAAATAAATAACATAATATAACTCAAATTAATATATATAAATAAAATATTAATTAATATTAAAAAATATTACAAAATATATATAACTCAAATACAATTTTTGTTTAGTTAAAAATATGTGTATAAATAATATAATATGCGCATATTTGCTAAAATATGCAGAAATACAATTAGTTCTATCTTAGAAAACTATTAATTTGAACAAAATATGGGTAGATCAATATATATATATAGATAAATACACTTATATACTCATATACTCTCTTATACTCCCACTTATATACTCTCCTAACTATCTATTGCTTAGCTTAAATAAAATATTTTGTTTATTTTTTCAATCATAAGCATAACAAATGTGATTCGCTTTGCCATTTGAACTCCGCAACGAATGCAACTAATGCCAGCAAATTTGTTAACTCTCTGCTTCTTGCCAAAATACACGTAGCCAAATATTTTGCCAAATCCATGGCAGGTGCAGCATGGGAAAACACAAATTACAATTTGCAATTTATTATAATTTTTTTCTCTCTTGTTTTTTTTGAGTTTGTTTTGTATTTCAGTTTTGTGTGTTAGTTAGTCAGTGTCAGTCGGTTAGCTGGTCGCTGGGCTCGCTTGCTTCGGTTAGCTGATTGGCCAGTGCTCAAAATAAATTAAGCTGCCTTTGCTGCTGCTGCTGCTGGCTCTGCCTCTGCTGCTGCTGTTGGCAGTGAAAGTTCAGGCCGAAAGAGACATCCGACTTGAGACTTTTTTTTTGAATTTCTCAAGCGGAATTATATTGTAGGGAAAATCCGTAAAGAAAGACGCAACAAATATTATGAAACAACGTGTGTCTCTCTTTCTCTCTCTTCTCTCTCTTCTCTGTCTCTACCTTTTTCGCTCAGTGTATGTGTGTGCGTCGCTTGCATTAACAATTAAACTAATTCGACATGGCAATCAGCTTGCTGACTAAGTTGCCTTCAATGAGCCGCCAATGAAAGAGACCCTTTGCTCAAAAGCTGACTCACAGATACAGGTATATATATGCATATACCTCTATATGCAATAGGTGTACACACACACACACACACACACACACACATTCAGTTGCAAATTAAAATTCGCGCGCCAGCAATAAAAAGCAATATTGTAATGCCAACAAAAAATAAAAAAAATTAAAATTTTTACTCGTTTTTTTTTGGCTGTTTATAAGTTTATATAAATATATGAATTGTGCACACACACACACACACATGCAAAGCATTTTTATTATGGCTACATTTCGTGTGTGTGTGTTGGCAATTTTTCTTTTTATTATTTTGATTTTTTCACAATTTTTTGTTGCTTTCGAATTGAATTTATTTTTGGCTCAATGCAATTGCCATATCTACATGATATATGTATATATATATATATATATATATAGTAAAAATAATACAAATATAAGTTGCAGCAACTATTGCCCATTGCCTGCCTGCTCGCACTGCCACACACTCTCTCCCCCCCCCCCCCCCTCCCCCTCCCTATCACTGCGCCTTCCCCTCTCCCACTCGCTGTTATCAGCAAAGCTTTGCGTTCTTTGACCTCTCGTCGGGGTCAGCGGCCCAAAATGAATAATGAGCATTTGTCAGGCTTTTCGCTTTCTTTTCTCTCACTCTCCCTCTCTCTCTCTCTCTCTCTCTCTCTCTCTCTCTCTCTCTCTATTTTTGATGGTTAATGCGTTTGCTTTCCTGCCTCTGCCTTCTTCTCTGCCTCGCTCGTCCTGGCTCAGTCATAAATCTTAATCGTTAGGCCTCAATCTCTGTGTTTAACGAGTGAGAAACCTTTAGCTGCCCAAATGGAAATAAGAAATGAACCCTACCCGCACCCTCTGCCTTAAATTAACTCCACCCCCTCCAGCCCACCCACCTGCTATTCGTGTCCGAATCAAAGCGCAAAAGTTGCGTGCGCTGACCCCAAAAAAAAAAAAAAAACTAATATTAGAATTTATTTCCCCCATTTTTGATGTCCTTATTTGAGTCCATGTAAAACATCAAGGAAACAAGTTCCATTAACGCTTTTTTTGATACCCTAAACGCATTGGGAGATTTGGCTATAATGTTTTCGCTTTTATTATATTATGTTTGTGTAATTTATGGCGCATAAATTACATGAAATTCGTATTCATATGAGAAATCAATCAACTTACGTGAAATTTGATACGCTTTTTTTTTTAGAGAGAATTTAGTGGATGAAGTTGGTATATAGAAACTGTAAAGGATGGAATATAATAAAGATATATAATATATATATATATATATATATATATAAATTAAATATATAAAAAAATCAATTTTAAATAAATAGAATAAAATAAAAAATAAATAAAATATATAAAAAAAAATAATAAATAAATTTTAAATAAATAGAATAAAATAAAGAATAAATAAATATATATAAAAAAAATTATAAATTTAAAATAAATATTTAAAATATTCAATGAATACATATATTTACATTTTTTTTAAATTATAAAATAAATGAAATATACAATATTTTTAAAATATAACACTAATTCAAATAATTTGTTAATTAAATTATAAAAATAAATTAAATACATAAATATAAAAAAATAAAATGTAACAAAAAATAATAATAATAAACAAAAAATAATAAAATACAAATGAAATTATTAAATTATTGCAAATATTTTGAAAATTAAAAATATCTTAAAGAAAACTAGATGACGAATCTCAGTTGCAAATTAATTTTTTAATCTTTTATTAAACCTCTTTGAGCACTTCATTTGCTGAATATTTGAAGACAAGTTCTCATGATTTTCTCAGTGTAGATAGATTATCTGCTCTGCATGTAACAAATTTCATTTACCTACAAATTTGCAAAAAATTGATAAAGGTAAAAAAAATAACATTCTTTTTTATATAGAAACAAGTTTTGAGCATTCATTCTAAACAGTTCCTAACTATCTATATCTTAACTATATTATTCTCCAATAATAAATTCAATCTGCAGCTAAATGCTAAACATTCGCGCATGAATTGATCAATTTGAATAATATTCATATCAAAAACTTTTCTTGTTCGATGTTTTCCCTTTTAGCTTTGGCTGCCTGCAAAAAAAAAAAATTAAGAAAAGTCAAACAAAAGGCACCAAAACATTTTTTTTTAGCTGCGTGCGTTGCGTGTGCTGCTGAGCGAGGGGTGGAGAGGGAGAGAGAGAGAGAGAGCAGGGGCAGCCGATGGTGCTGTGGCCACTGTGGGCTAGGGCTCTGGGGCTCGTAATACTCAACAGAAATATGCATGCAATTTGCCTTTATGACTTCCGCGACAGCAACCGCAGCAACAGTAGCAGCAGCAGCAGGAGGAGCAGGAGGCGCAGGAGGTGGGGAAGAGTTGGCAACTTTGTTTTATTGAAATTTTCACTTTGAGCTGTCTCGAGAGTTTTGCCAAAAAGGCAACAGGCACGGTACTTCATAAAAATACAACAACAACAACAAAGAAAGAAAAAAGAAAGAAGCGAGCGGAGACGACAATAAAATGTGAAACAGAAAACAGCAAACAGATAGTACGGTACAAAGTGAAAGAAATGCGGCGTAAACAGAAAGCGGCCAAAAAAGAAAAATTAACTAAAAAAAATTTTAAAGAAAGAAAGAAAGAGAAAAAAAGCGAAAGACTCGTTGTCGAAAGTGGCTGGCGATCGCACTTACCGCCCTACGCCCCGCCCCCTTAACACTGGCCTGGCCCTTGCAGCGTAGCAAAGAAACAAAAAATTAAAAGAGCAAACGAAAAAAAAAAATGTTGTCGTTCAACGTTGTTGTTGTTGTTGCTGTTGCTGCTGAGTGAAATGCCTGCGCTGCGTTTGCTGATTGTGTAGTCTAGGCACACACAAACACAGACACACACAGACACACAAACACACACACACAAACAAACACACGCAGGTACACGTATGTATGTAGCTTGCAGGTCGTTCCCTGCTGCTCAGTTGCCACCCACTTCCCCCGCATTCATAAAATGTACGCGCGATAGTGCGAACTAAACTATAAAGCAGCGCATTATAGCTGTATTTGCCTCTCCCTCTGCCGCTGCCGCTGTCACTGCCTCGCGCGCGCTCTCTTTCCACACTCACTCGGCGTTGTGTGCGAGCGCGAGCTTCGTCAAAAGACTGGCAAAGCAACGGCACAATACACAATCATCATCAACGTCAACATAGTAAAAGTCTAAAATCGACAAAAAATTTAATTTTCGGCGGTCATTCACCCGAAAAGATCCACACGCACGCACACAGAGAAACGCAGACAAGAAAGCACACAGAGAGCGAGAACGAGAGAGTGCGTGAGCTGCGTGCCTGCGTGCGTGCATGTGGGTATGGCTGTGCCTCTGCCCGTCTGTATGTGTGCGTGCGTGCGTGTGTGTGTGTGTGAGCGTCTCTCGCTGTTATGTGGGAGCGTTGACGCGTCTACGTCATCGCGACGCACATTACAACATCGAAGCGACGTCGAAAGTGCTGGGTGTTCGCGGGGCAGAGGAGAGCACAGCGGATTGACAGCACTCGAATTCGCTTTCACACACAGACAATGCGATGCTTTCTATGGCTTGACGTTGCGACGCCAACGCCAACGCCTGTGCCTCCAGCAGCAGCGACGCGGACGCGTACGCCGATGCCGACGCTGACGTTAACGGCGGCAGCGACAGCTCAAATTATTATTTACGCATAAATTTGATAGGCAGCGAGTGAAAGAGCTTCGCAGCAAGACAAAGAGCGAGAGTAAACGAGAGGGCGAGAGCGAGAGTTACGTTAGTTTTGTTATTAGTTTTGTGCACTGAGCGAAATTATGCAAAGCTTGTAGATAAAAGCAATTAACAGTTATAAGAGAAAAGACTGTTGAATAAAAAACAAATATAATGCATATTATTTAATATGTAAATTATTTAAATAATATTTTTGTTTGTTTTTTTTGTTTTCAACTCTTTGTTTGCCATTTCTCACAGTGCACTTGGCCCATTGTTTGTCATTATTGCGTCAAATTCAATTTGCTATAGCTATTGCAAAAAAAAAAGAAAAGCTCTAGAAGCCACTTGAATATTTACCGTTTGACTAATTGCCGTTTGCCTTTTGGCCAACATTCGCCGTTAATCGGCTAATTTGATTTTTATTTACACGCCATACGCATGTTAAGGCCCAGACGCAAATAGACCAAGTGAATATTCCCATTACCCAGACAGCTGTTTGTAATATGTTGGCTATGCCACTGGGAAAACGGGACGCTACAAATTCTCATCTCCCTCTCCCTCTCTCTCTCTGTCTGTCTCTCTCACTCACCCACACACGCGCTAATAAAACATAAATATTAAGTTTTTTATTCTGGGCATGGAATTTCCATGGGATATATGGCACAAGCAAATATTTTCCTTTTTTTTTCCATCCATAAGTTCGAGTTGTTTGCAAACAAATAGAGCGATTTTTTTTGGGTTGTTGTTCTTATTGGTGTTTTTCTCTATAGATTTTTGTTGTTATTTTTGGGGCGAGTTCATTCGCTTTTGTGCCAGAAACAAATGCAGAAACCATATTAGTTTTTATTATAATTTTTTTTTACGATAATTGTGGATATTTTGCATTGCATTCGATAAGTCAAAAAAATAATGGGTAATTACAATAGATTGATCAAGTTTAAAGTTGGGAAAGGAGAGTAGAGATATAAGTAGAAAATAAATTTTGTTAGCTAACAAAAAAGTAGCTAATATCTAAGACTGCAGATAAACAATCTTAAATTAGAAGAATATTTTCTAGACTCGCAAACTTTCTTCTCATTTGTGTTACAAACAAGCCCATTGAATCAAGCTACCTCATTGCTTACAGTTGTAAGTAAATATACAGTTAGCTTGAAGTGTGAAAAGGTCATTGAACCGAGCTGGAAATATTTGTCTAATACTACGCCGTAAAGATAAGCAGCCTACATATGTGTTTAAGAGTCTCATTTGTATGCTTGGGGTCTAAGCAGACGCCTACCTCTCCATATATGGGGGTTATCTGAGGGTTATTATTCACTTATTGGATAGACACAAATATATAGATGTGCTATTCGGAAACTCGACAATGCACGTCTGATAATATCAATGATTTTCATTGAATTGGCGACTACGAAGCTTCGATCTTTGAGTAGCTCAGACTTTGCTTAATGATAGAGCCAGACGAACGCCCCACAAGAGATTCTCAATTGCACTTATCTGTTCTCGCAGTTGCATTAGTTGCATTATATATATATATATATATATATATATATATAGTAGAAGTAGTTATATAATTAGTTAGTATATTGCGAGATAAGCTAACCACAAATGTGTGTCATAAGGCCACAACTTCAATGCTATTGCTCAGACAGCCAAAGAATCGAGAGTTGAGCGATTACTAGCTATTCAAAGAGTGTATTACAACTGACCTTAACTAGTCATATATTGCATATGTAATTGCAGTACTGTCACGTAGCAAAAGCAGCCAGTAAAACGTTCAAGTATGAAGTGGGAATGGTTTCAGATGAACAGGCACCGAATTTGTTGAATAATTAACAGCAAAAAATTAGATATTTTAAACAATATTAAATCAATGCCAGTTAAATGTTTAAGTAAATAAAACAGAAGAGCCAATGAAGTTATTTTGATAGAAATGAAGTCAAAGCCAGTAAAACGTTTAGGAAAATTCAGCAGAGCAAAGCAGAAGAGTTAATATAATTGATGGAAGCAAATCAAAAGGTATATGAAGATAGCTAAAATCATAAAATATCCTATTCAACTCAATCAAAGATCAGAAGCCAGTAAAACGTTTATGAATGTAAAGTAAAACAAAATACAATAAAAATTAAAAAATTTAAAGGAAGTCAAAGATTCGTAGACTTATCTATTAGCTAATATTTTGCTATGCTCAGTCAAAGCAATAAAAATATGTCTGTTAAACATTTCAGAAACAAATTACAAAAAAGTTGCAGTAATTATATGCATTGCAAATAAAGAAAATTAGAAAAAGCTAAGACTAAAATTATCCACATATTCTTAGTTGTAAGTCCTTAAGCAAATGCGTTGCCTTGTCGATATGTATTATAAATTATAAACAAAGTTTTTGGTAAATGCAAAGAGATAGTGAGAGGGAGAGAGAGAGAGAGAGCTATCTTGTTAGATCGAGAGAGATATATAGATATAGCAAAAAGTAGCTATAAAATTGATATATATGCATATACAATATTATTATTATTCTAGCAATTATCTGGCCAGACAAAATGCAATGCATCAGTGGCCCCCACGGGGCCGAGCACACATAGTGCAACACACACACGCATACACACTCACACACACACACACACACAGTGTGCCACACAGAGGCAGAGTCAGCTATAGCCAGAGCAGCTGCTGCAGCGGCTCCTGCTGCGTATCTTATCTATGCAACTCTCGCATAGTATTTAATGTGCGTGAGCTATACAGGCAGACATATAGATATATATTCATATATATAGAAATATACATATTTATATATATATAGAGAGCTGTGTGTGTGTGGACAGCAAATAAAAGATTGCATGTGCCCCACAATGCGACAGCCACCCAGCTGGACCAGAACTTGAAAGAAGCAGTTGCTTAGGTAAAGTCTAGAAGCAACTGGAGAATATAGAACTGAGATTATGAAGTATATAAATATTGAAATATTTAATATTAAAATATGAATTTGAATATTTAAATATATATGTATATCTTTAAAAGTTTTTCTTATGATATTCAACAAGTTTTAGGCTAAATTTAATCTAGTTTAACATGTTTTCTTTAGTTTAGAGCTTAAATGAACTCTAGCGAGTAGAGTTTGAATTGAGGTATATGCTATAATATATAGTATAGTATAGTATACATATTTTCAACTCTTTATATATTTAATGAAATATTCTTAAATTGCATCACAAAGAATGCATTTGGATTAATTCCTAGAGTAAACTCAAAGCTCAGCAATAAAAGCTTTTCAGAAGCTTCAGCTATTTGAAAGAGATAAGGAGAGATCTACAGATCTATAATGCATTACAGTGGACTGCATTAGGCATGAAATTACATCTAAGAGCAAATCGATTTTATAGAAAGCAGCAAAAGACTTTAGATTTATAGAGCGCAGCATTCAAGGCAATCGTTAAAGTTTAGCTAATTTCTTAAATACTATAAAAATTGTGGCAAAAACTCTACATATCTTTTCTTCCCCGTATATATGCTCCAGGATTATACCTATGTGGTCCAGCTTCCTTGCACTTTGGTTTAACCTTACTATCCTTAAAGCGCTCTGTCATTGAACTTCGCGCGCGCACCCGCGTCTGCTCCGTGCGGCGCCTTTGCTGTTCCGCTCCGCGCCCGCCTTCGTTTGTGATCTCTTTGTCCCCACCACCGACCACCGCGCTAGTCCCCTATTTTGCTGTTCTATTTATCTTTCGCTTATCCTGGCTGCCCCTCCCTTGGCTTTTTTCTATCGGCTGCGCGCTTGTGTCAGGCGCTCGGCCGTCCTCCTGCCCCGCCCGCGCTGGCGGCCCGCGTTCCGCCGGCGCCGCCCCCCGCCGCCTTTGTCGCCCCCCCCCCCCCCTCTCCTGTGGTCTTGTCGAGTCTGGTTTGCGCCCGTCCGTTGCCCCCTTGGGCCTGTCTTCGTCCGCCTGCCTTTGTTCTGCTCACTGCCCTTTTCTTTGCTTCTGCTTCCTGCTCCAGTCTTTTCCCCCATCCCACTCTTCCCCCGCCTTCCCCCCCGGCCCCCACCCCCCCCCTGTCCCGCTTTCCCGCGGTATCTTCGCCCTCCCTCCCCCCCTCCCGCGCCCCCCCCTCCCGCTCCTCCCCCTGGTTCTCCTCTTTCTGTTCGTTCCCTCTTAGTCTTTTCTTCACTTGGTCCCACCCCCCCCCCCCCTTTTCCCCGGTGTCGTGCCCCGGATTTCACTCCACCGTCCCTCTCTACCTCGCCGTCCTCCTCCTCGGACGTCCCTCGCTCTTCTGTGCCCTCTCGTTGTCTGTGGTCCGCGCGTCCCTTCCGCTTTTGCCTGCCCCCTCCTGTCCCCCTGCCCTTTCGTGTGTTCCCTCTCGCCTCCTCCTCCCCCCCCCTCTCTCGCCTCCTGCGGCCCCCCCCGTCTCCCTCCCCCCCTCCCTCTCCCCCCTGGCCTTTCCCCTCCCTCCTCCTCTCCCTCCCCCCGCCCCCCCTTGCCTCCCTTTCCCTCCCTCCCTGTCCCCCTTCCTCCCTGCCCCCCTCCCGCCTGTCCCCCCCTGGTGGCCCCCTTTCCCCCTCCCTCTTCCCCCCCCTTAGCCCCCGACTCCCTGCCTCCCCCCCTTCCCCTTTTTCCCTTCCCTTCCCCCTTTCTTCCCAGTTCGCCTCCCCATCGGTCCCAATCACATCCTCCCCTCCCTCCGTGCCCCCCTTTTCCTCCCTCTTCCCCTTATTAAAAATTTAATAATAAAGCAAAAAATTGAAAACTTAATAAATATTCATAACTAATGAATAGGTTGTATACTAGTAAAAACAAATAATTGACAGCATTCATTTCAAACACAATTAAGATTCAAATAATATTAAAATATATAATAACGAATGGAGCAATTAAACTAATTTTACATATATCAAAATTTATATTTTATATAAATAAATGAAATAATAAAAATAATTTAAACCTTCAAATGCATATTAAAATAATAAATAATTATTTAGCAGTGAAAAGCAAAATGAATTTCAAGCATTCAAATGCAAGCTTTAAGCAGTGCTAACGGCATGCCTGTGGGTCCCACTGGGTAATGCGAGCTAGCAATGTCTCCCCGCCTCTCTCTCACTCTCTATGTGTGTGTATGACTCTGTGTGTGTGTGTGTGTGTGCATTTGGCTGTTTGTGTGCGCTGCACACACAAAAATGCAACTCGCCGACAAGTTAGAGGCGAACGAGCGCCGCCAACAAATGCGAAAAACTGGGACAAAGTTGAACAGACGAGCCAAGGACGGATATTAGTGCGCACAGTTGCATGATGGAAGCGATGGCAGCAGCTAACAACAACAACAACAACAACAACAACTACAGCAGCAGCAGCAGCAACAGTAGAAAAACAAAATGAATGCCTTTTAGTTTTCGGTGTATTTCATAGACAAAGTTGTTGTTGTTGTTGTTATATATATATTCATGTTGTATATATATATATGCATATATTTATATAAATATATATGTATCGAGTTAAAGCTCTGTGCCGCTCTTTTGGGCTCGATTCTGTTTTGTGATTATAAATTTTTGTTGTTTTTGTTTTCGCATTTGCTGCGACGCCGGCTTCGCTTCGGCCAACGGGGCGGATGAGAGAACAGAATTTGTTGTTTGTTGTTTATTGTTGCTATTGCAACAGCAACAACAACAATTGATGCTGCTGTGGCATTCATTGTTATGGCAACAACAACAACAAATTGCGCATACGCCGCAAGTAACAAAAAAAAAAAAAATCGAAAAAAAAATGCTATCAATTAGGCGCTGGCTGGAAAAACTCGTTTTTCCACTTGTTTTTTCTGCAAGAATTCTATGTTTATTTTTTTTAATTTTTTTTTTTTTGGTATCTTTTTCATTTGCCCAAGACACAAACAACAAGTCACAGTTTAGTTAGTTAGACAGCGAGACTTGTTTTTTGGCCAAATTGTTAAAGTTCTAGAAGAAACAACAACAACAACAACAACTCGAATGCCATAAATAATTGGCAAATGCTGCCGTTGCCGTTGCCGTTGCAAGTTGCGCAAAAGAAACGTCTAAAAAAGCGTCAACTTACTGCGGCTTTGTGTGTGGCTTTTGAGGTTGTCAAGGTATAACATTTTTTGTTTTCCCATTTAGCTTCATTTTTTTCAGTATTTTTTTCTTCTTTATTTTGGTTCGTTTGTTTTCGAGTCGAGTTCAGTTTCATTTATGTCGACGCTGTTGCATTTGAAGCCGTGCATAAATAATGCATAGGCCTACTTTGTACTTTTTTTTTAGGGTATACCAAACCCAACACACACACACACACACATGTTATCTATGAGCTGCACTTTGTACTATGCTAAGCATGTGCCATTGTTTTTTTTTGTTACTTTTTTCTTCATTTGCTTTGCATTAGAATAGCGCTCGAGGGTTTTTCCACACACACACACACGCAGAGTTTTTCTTCTATTTTTGGTTAGGGCACGGGCTATCAGCCTTACAGTGATGTCATTTGGTGGCCAAGACTTTTCAATATTTCAAATAAACTGCAATAGTTGTATATATATGTATATTCATATATTAAAATATTTTAAATTATCTCGAATAGTTTAATGAAATATTTCCAATGCAATATTCTGCAGCTGTGCATTTTATATGTATATCAAATTTGAGTATATATATATATATAGATTTTGATGGAGAACAAAATATCTATTAATATAATATATGCATTTATCAAAATATAAATATATGTATTATATATAGGCTATATTACTATATATTTGAAGGGAGCTTCGTTTCAGACTACGTCTCATAGCTAAAAGAGCAAAAGAAACTTGAGTTGATAACACGTTGAACATAATTCTCTTGCTTTAATTGAATTGCATTTTTATATAAATATGCACTAGATATATTTTTAATTATTATTATTATATTAATTAATATAAATAGCCCAAATTTTAAGCAATTTTTATGCTTTTATGTTGTGATTGACAGTTGCCGTAGTATTAAAGAGAAACTGACAACTAGCGCTAATCGAATGAGTTGGCATTTTAGTGACAATCAAAGGATGTGTCATTAGAGAAAGAGACAACCATAGGTGTTGCTGAACGTGGTCTCGGTTGTCGCAGAGAGTGAGAGTGAGAGGGTTATGCCCTTCACACAGAGTTGCTATGATATTGATGAACGAGAATATGCAACCCAGAGGCAGTTTGACAAGAGAGTCGAATTAGGACACTTAATCAGAGACGATTGAGTAGGGAAGACGTTGTGGAAATAGAAGTCGGCGATAAAAATTTGTATATTACAAAATTCTGATTTATTATTATATTATAAATCTAGTAAAATAGCATAAAAAAAAAATAAAAAAATTCTTAAAATTTGTTTATGAAAAAAATTATAAATATAATATGCAGAGACAACTAAAAAACACTCTCAGCCTATCACAAACCTCTAAGTTTTGCCTTTCATTTAATTTTGAATAAATTCTATTACCCAATTTACCCAAAACAAAGTTGGATTAAAAGAATTGTGCCTCATCTAGGCAATTACAAAAATATTAAAATGAAAGTAAGGCTTGGACAAAGATTAAATAAAAGTATAAATAAAAAAAATATATTTAAAAATATTTAAAAATAATTATTTGTAGTATTTTGAAACGAAAAGACATAAATAAAGATAAATTTCAGCAGAGTTGAAGTCAAATTTGGCCAGCTGGGGGAGTTGAGCTAGGAAGGGAAGAAGTCTTTGAAGTCAGCTGATGGCTGGTGGCTTAGAGACATATAAAGAGAAATTTTGCAATATTTTCTTGAATGAAATTTATAAATATCATATAACAAATCTCAATCTTGTTACTGCAATATTTTACCTTTCGTTAAAGATATATTTATAAAATTAAAAAAATATTTCTATAAGATATAAATCACAAACAAAAATATGCAAATTGAAACTTAAAGCCTTAAGCAAACATCAAAAGCTGACTAAAGACTTCTGAGTGTTGAATTTGTTGAATGCATATTTATGAAACTCCTTTGAATGAACGAAAATAATAATCAAGTAAAAATTTCAATTTATAAGCAAAGCAAATATTTAACAGAGAAATTTCTGAGAAATGAATCATGTGACGAAAATATTTCACACATATACAAAGACAGTCACACACACACACACACACACACACACACACACACGCGCACAATTTGCTCAGTTTTCATTGTCACGTGCGACGGATACGTGATTTTCGGTTCGAGCAGCAATATAATATGCAATATCAAGCATACGTCATGTGGCACACTCATCTCTGAGGCAAACCGAAGCCCAAAGAAGGAAAACCAAATAACAGTTGAAGTTCAACCGTTACAAGACACACTGCAAGCGAGAGAGAGAGAGAGAGATGGCGCGCAACTGTTAACATGCTTGAAAAGATCAGTTAAGAAGCGGGCTTATAAATTACATCATTTATGAAATTGTCGATTGCGTTCTTCGTTTTCATTTGCTGACGCTCGCTTAGCGGGAATATTTGTCGTGGGTCAATCAACTTTTGCCCAAAAGAACATTTATATATATTATATATATATGTATATATATATATATATATATCTTGGCTCTCTCCCTCGTATGAGACAGATCTTTTTGTTGGCAACAAAAGCAGCAACTGCCAATGGCACGTAGCGGCCAGCCCGAACAGCACAGTGCGAAATGTAAACATTACAAAAAAAAAAAGAAGAAAATAAATAACAAAAAAAATATACAAGAATGCCTGCGCTGGTCAGCAACTGAGGAAAGCAGAGAAAAAAAAGGCTAAAAGAAAAGGCCATTGACTGGCAAGCACCGTTAGGCCTGTGACTTTGGCATAACTGAGCGTAAATTAAAATTATATTATAATAATGTTGCTGCTGATTATTATTACTGTATTAAGAATGAGCAGCTAAGCAACAGCAGCAGCAGCGACGTAGCGTCGCAGCAGCGTGAATGAATTTGTGACTCTTTACAAATTCTAACGGCGTCTTCCTTAACCGCACACACACACCAATACACACAGACGTGTAAATATGCAAATGCGCGTGAGCAAAAAGAAAGCGCCAACATTACGTAGCCATGCCAACAACATGCTAATGCCGCTCTCTAACGGCATTTTGATATATTAGTATGCGTGTGTATGTCTGGGTGTGTGTGTGTGTGTGTGTATTTCTTTCCGCCAGCCGGCTTGCCTGCCGGCCTCCAACCCGTCCGCCACCCCAACCTTTTCACTTGTGAAAGCTGGCTGGCGAACGAGTTTTGAACAAATTTTTTGTTTCTTTCTTTGCTTCTTTTTGTTGTTTTACAACGTGTGCTTTGGGCGCAAAGAACGCAGCACCATAAAGAGAGCGCGCGCAACACACACACACAAACACACACACACACAAACACACACACAGTATAGGCGAACATAAGCAAAGAGCGCGCTCTTAAGCAAAGAGCAGCTATAAAAGCTGTCTGTCTGCTCTGTGCCTGCGTGTGTGTGTGTGTGTTCGTGTAAAGTTGTGAGTTGGCGCTGTTTTATTATTATTATGAGCTCTCGCTCTCGCTCGCGCTCGCGCTCGCCCAAGCAGTTGAGTTCAGGCAGGCTGTTTGGCTGGCAGGCGGTGCATTGACCCCACAGCTCGCTGACCCACTTACGAAGCTGCTTTGGCGAATGCGAATGTTGCGCTCGTGCCGCGCAACCCGAGCGAATTGCTTCGTGACAACTTGTGCAATAGGCAAGCAAAGCCAGCAGCAATAACAACAACAGCGGCAGCGGCAGCGACTGCGACTTCTTTTCTATCTCTGTTGCTCTCGCAGTACTCTATGTCTGAGCTGCTGCTGCTGCTGCGGTTATTATGTAGCTGCAGTTGTTGTTGTTATTGCTGTTATTATTATTATTATTTTATTTGATCACAGCCAAAAACAGCAATTCATATGCAGTTCTACTTCGTATTTATTTTTGTACGTTTTTTATCTCTTTTACTCGCTGTGTTTTTTTTTGTTTTTCGCACATGTCGCTGCATATTCATTTTCGTTTGTTTCGTTTCTTCTTTTTGTGCCTGCATTTGCAATAAAGAAGAACATATTAATTTTGACTTCTGGTTATTGCTGCGCCCGCAACGTGTGCGAGCGAGAGGGCGCTACAAGAAATCCCGCTGGCATGCAAAATAAATTGCATATGCGAAAATATTTTCGCCTTTTTCTTGTTTCCCTGTGTGTGTGTGTTTGTGTGTGTTCTTTTGTTTTTTTTCTTTTTTTTTTTTTTGGCCCCATTCAGAATTTTATTTTATTGTGCTTTTTTGCATAGCGTTGAAATTATCGTTCGCTGCAGCTCGTGGAAAACTTGTTGGCAAATTGCGGTTTGCACTTGCGGCGCGTTTTTGCTCCTTTTATTTGTTTTATAGCAGCAGCAGCAGCAGCAGCAGCAGCAGCAGCAGCAGCAGCAGCAGTTAATTAACTGTTACTTGTTTTGCTGTCCCGTGCATACGGTGCGTATGCTTGATTTTACCCCACTCACTCTCCCTCTCTCTCTGTTTCTCTCTCTCTCTCTCACTTTTATGAATTTATGCGTTAATTTCATTGTGAAAAACGAGCAAACGCAATTATCAATGGATTTTTATGAGGCGTTATTTTATTTGATTTTTATTTTTCTTAATGTTTTCAATGAGCGCAACAACAAATATTTGTATTTTGCAATATTAAATGCATAATATGAAAAGCTGTTTGCTTAAAAGTTTAAGCTTATAATATATGTCAAATGCCTAAAGATATTAATATGCATTGTATATGCTTATATAATATATATATACTATATGTTTTTAATATATACTATATTTAAAATCTAATCAAAATCCTAGCAAGTTTCTTATGTAGCAAAATCTTAAGTCAATCCTGAAGAAATGGTTTTAATTATTTTTAATTAATAAAAAAATGCTTTAATGATATTTGATAAAATTTTTAAAAATATAAAATTAAAAAAAAAACATATAAATAACTATCATAAATAAAAGTAATTAAACAAAAATTAAAATGCTTCAGAAAATATTGATAATATTCAAAAAATATATAAAAATTAAAAAATATATAAATACATTTTGTTTAAATAAAAAATTTAAAAAATATTTTCCAAAATTAAATATCATTAACTAAAAGTATTCCACCATGAAAAATTAAACAATAAATAAAATAAAAATAAATGAAATAAAAGTAATAAAAAATTATTTTAATGATTTACAAACTAGATGACAACGTTTAAAAAAAATAAAATAGGATATATAGATCTATAAATATCATAAATGAAAATATCATATCATTAAAATAAAAAAAATAAGTAAATAAAATAAATGAAATAAAAGTATTAAAAAAATAATTTGAACTGCTTTTAAAATAGTGTTTTTACCATTAACAAAATATAAAAAAATAGTAAAATAATATTATAGAAAATAAATTAAAGAAAAATATTTAAAAGAATATGCATACTTATGAAAAGATAAAATGAGCACTGAAAAATAAAAAGTAAAATATAACAAATAGAAAAATATTTGTAGATATGAAAAAATATTTATTTTAATTTTTTAATGCCTACAAATATTAATGTTTAATATGTAACTATATTTTTGTATTGAAATATGTTATTTTTCGTAAATATTTAATGTACATAAATTATTTTAATAATAATTTTAAAAATCTATATAAAATAGTGCTTAACATATTTCAAATATTTTTAAAACTATATCTACATTTAAAAAATACATAAATTAAAAATAAAACCTTTTAAAAATATTTTTGTTTTTGCCCACAATTTATATGGCAAAAGTAAACTTAATATTTTTGTAGGCAAATCTTTTAACTTGGCCATGACTTTACACATATGCAAATGCGTTCTACAAATGTCTGAATATTATATAAATGTAATTGGCAGACCTTTTTTTCTTGGGGTTATTAACCTATTTGCATTAGTTACATTTGATGTGCTCAATATAAAGATAACAGACTTATGCTGGTAAATACATGAATATCAAATATACGAAACGTATTATAAACAACTTTTTTGTTTTGTTTTTTTGGCAAATATTTGTGATATTTGCCCAGAAAGTATGTCACAACGTTTTATGTATTTGCTTTTCCATTGTGCGCTGTTAAATGCGTGCTCTACATATGTATATGAAATATAATGAAAACAAGGTGTGTGTGAGTCAAAGTACTTTTACCTATTTCAATTTTAATTGTATCAATATTTGCCAACATCCAAATTCCATTGTCCTGATAGATGTACGTATGTATATATGTACATATTTATAGAGATATATTTATATAGATATTTGTGTAGTTACATATCAATTAAGTGGGACAGCGAAGAGACCCAATAAAAGCTGAATATTTGTCTTGTTTCTTTTTGCATATTTATGTGTATTCAACTAACGGTAAAACATACATTGTACATGTCTTGTATACACATGTACATACATACATTTAGTTAATGCAGCTTATCCGCGCACATTCGAAAAGCACGCACAAACAGACAGAAATTTACAGCTCAAGCAAAGCCGATAAAGATAAAGATTTACTGTCAAACGCATGTGTTTGTCAGTATGTGTCGTCATGTGTCTGCTTGCTTGTGTGTGTGTGTTGTTCACTTCTTTATGCCCGGAGAACATTACAACTTTAAAGCGCTTAAAGCGATGCTCAAACAAAACATACCAGCACACACACACACACGGACACATACACACACATTCACTCACTCACTCATCGACGACGTTGTCATCGTCGCATTCAACTGCTCTCGCCCGCCTCGGCCCCTTCATCTATCCGCATGCACTGTCGCAGTCAGCCCGCTGGTGACGACACACATTTGAAAATAATCAAAATGAAAAGCAGCAAAAGAAATAAAAACAGAACGACAACAACAACAAAAACCGTCTGTTGCACTGAGCGCTGCTGCATTAGGTAAAGAGCGCGGCATCAAGAGAGCGCAATAGCCTGTGCGCGCGTTTAAGAGCGCATTGAATTGCTACAGAACAAAGAGAGCGCCGCTAAAGAGCAGCACTTTCTTTTCAATATGTTTTTTTATTTCACTCGCACACTCACGAGCATGAGAATCAGTTGGGGCCGTCTGTGTTTGTGTGAGTGTTGGGTTGTATGATTTGTATTATGGTGTGTGATACTGCCGTGTTGGAAAAGTTCATTGACACTTGAAAAACATTTCATACACAAACACATACACATTTACACATGCATGCACTCAGACGTCTCTTACTCATTCGCTCTGTCGCTCATCAACTGTCACACATTTCTCCCAATGCAGCAGCAGCGCAGCAAAGCGACTTCAGCGGCTTGGCACATTTTTGTATAGCGACGGCAACGTCGACTGTCTGCTGCGTCGCAGCCACTGCTGACGCGTCGTCTGTGTTTGTCTGCTTTCGGTTCAGCGCGCATCTTTCATCCTCGTGGGTAAATACGCAAAGCGCTAGATTACACAATATGCGTTGCGAGCAGAGGCAGCAGAAGCAGCGCAGCGGCAGCGTAGCGCAGCAACAGCAACAGCAATTGAATGCGGATTCGCTTGTTTAGTCTAGCGAGGGGGGGCAGTTAGGCGTACGGTGCGCGGCTGCTGGCTGTAATCAACCCAGTCTGTAGCAGCATCAAAGCGCTGCCTAGAACCAGTTCTCTTTTGTGCGTGCATGCGTGTGTGTGCTGTGTGCGTGCGTGCGTGTGTGTGAGTTTTGGCTGCAGTTGATCAACGGTTTATGTGCGTCTGCTGTTCTCTTTGTTCGCTGCTAAAGAAATTACATCATCGGCATTGTAAAGGATTGTTGCATGCTGCGAGGGAATCCCAACAGCTGTCGCTGTCTGCCTCGCACTCGCACTCACACACACATTGAGGAACACTCAATTTACTTAAAGTGAAGCAGCTTGAGCCATTGTCTAGGCGGAACAAGTGGCTGAGAGTGCTCCATTGTGCACTGAGAGAAATAAGTGTGAGAATTTGTCGAAATTGAATGGAAAATGTACTTAAAAAATATAAAATCAATATATTAAAATATTTAAAAATGTATAAAAAAATGTCAATCAATTTAAAATTTTTTAAATAAAAAATCGTAAAATATAAATTAATATTTTTAATTATGTGTATTTCAATAAAAAAAAAAAAAAAATAAAACAAAAAATAACTAAAAATCTATTTTATAAAGTTATATAAAAAGAAATTTATTAAAACTACTATATAATTATTAATTTACATTTAAAATTTTTTAATTTAAATTCAACCCAATTTTTAAATAAGAAAATTTAGTGAAACATTAAACACTATTTTTCAGGAATTATAAAAATATATGCAATAACTATATACAATAAACCAATTTTTAATAAAAATTAAAATTAATTGTGAATATAAAATAAAAAATATAACTATAATGCAACAATTAATATTGTTTATATATTATAATTTTTTTATTTATTTATTAATTTTTTTTGTAGATCTTTTGTGTATATTTCCTTTTATTTCCTAACTTCCATTTCACAACCCAAGTCCCCCTTGATTTCTCTCAGTGCATCAATTCTTATTGCGTAATAAGTGCTTAGCTCTTCAGCTCGCTCAGCATTGTTGTGCCACGACAATGGGGCAACCCAGTAAGCCCTAGTTAATACTCCTAATGCCGCATTGTGGCAAATGCCGTCTGCCAGCACGAGAACTTCAATTTGCATTGCACTGGATTGGGCCAAAAGGCCATATGTCCGCAGTTAATGGCTCTACGCTACAGGCCGACAATAGACAAACGGACAACGAACAGCCCAACAACAAGTAGCAGCAGCAGCAGCAGCAGGCGGAACAAAGTATTGCTGCAACCTGCAAACACAATTGAATCGCCTTTGAAATGCCACAAAGCAATTTCCTAGGCCTCTGCGCCGCGTTTGCTTTTCTTTTAAACCAAATTAACTTGGCTAATAACTTATTTAGCGAGCAATGGGAATGCAGATGAAAGCACTTAGCCCTGATTGGAGGCAACTGTACCGCGTTCCAGTTTATGTAACGCTTGAAATAGAGTGGGAAAGCATAGAAATTCTTAAAGAACTTCGTGTTTGATATTATGGAAGAGATCTATATATATTTTATGTTTTATATGGGAATGGCGATAAAAGCTAATTCGTGTATATTCTATATAACATCAGTTTAATAGATCAGCCCTCCAAGATTAATGTTAATAATAAAATTTTCTTTTATTTACTTTTTAGTTTTTAATTATATATATTAAATTTTTTAACAATGAATATTTAAGAACAATTTTTAGATTAAATTCTCGCTCTCGAGTTATAATAAATAAATAAAAAAAATCCATACTCGATGGTTCCAAAAAACAGCTAAAAGAAATAAATCCAAAATATCTTGAATACGCCAACATTGTACAAGATCTCAATATCAATCGTCAAACACGTGAGTCCACATAGCTTTATTCGACTCTTTGATAATCTCATTGTCCTTATTGTCGAATATAAATCCTTTCATGCCATCTTTGGTGATGACGGCCATACGAACAATGCCGCCCGAGCTGCAGTCACGGGCAATTGCCAGCTTGATGGCACATTTGATCATATCGAAGGCGTCTTCTTGGCTCATGGTCGGCGAGTAGCGCGAGTGTACATAGCCCTGGACGTAGGAGCCACCGGAACCGCCGATGGCGCACTTTTCACGCAATAGCAGCCCCGATAATGGCACCGTGTAGACCTGGCCACCCAGCTGCGCATCCCAGCCGGCGACAATGACGCTGGCCATTAGATTTTTTCGCGCCCCATAGATCACCTTACGAAATTGGTAAGCCGCATCGTGCACCAAGCAAGGCTGTTTCAATATAAATTGAAAGTATCTCATTGTATTTCGAACTTGATCACAAAGATTCTGGGTCTGGGCAGCCGAGCCACTGCGACAGCAATAGATGTGATCCGTGATCCGAGTTAGCTTATTAGCGACACGATTTGAGACGAATGCACGGCAGCTCGTGCGCGAATCTGCGCCCAACACAACGCCCCCATCGAACTCAACAGCCAATATTGTAGTCTAAGTGAATTGAATCAATATAAAGAGAGATTCTAGTTATATGTACATATATTTAGATGGAAAACGCATTGATATACTTACGCCGCTGAAATAGTCATTTGTGGTCAATGAGCACGGTGCAAAAGCCATGGCTTAAGCACTTCAATCACAGGATTTATTGGAAATATTTTCAAGTCCTTTTTTGTGTTTTCTTTTCTTTTTTTTTTTTTTTTTGTTTAAAATATAGATATAAAAATATATATATTTGTTGAATTTTTTCAAAATTTAATCAAACGAATGCTAGCTTAGCTTGCGACAATACTGATAGACTTTCTATGGCAGCATTCATACATCAAACATTTTTTGTTGAAAACGTTTGAAAGCTATATCAGTGATATAGTATTATTATGAAAAACTAAAATAAAGCTTCATAAACAAACAAATAAATAATTAAAACAAAATAGATATTATTAATAAAAAAAAATATAGATATCTATAAAATAAAAAACCATTTCGAAACCTTAAAAAACGCTTAAAAATAATTAGTTAAATAATTTAAAATTATTGAGCGCCTTTTAATTAAATTTTTTTTTCGAGAATATGTTATGAATATGTGTCCATATATAACTATAAAAAATAAACTAAATTTATTAAAAATATATAAAAAATTTCATATAAAAAATGCAAAAAAAAAACAAAAGTTATTGAAAATAATTACGATAATTAATTTTTAAAAAAACCTTGAGTGAATTTCTTAAAAAGACTTTTCAAATAATTTTTTGTTTCCATATAAACTTTAAAACTATAAAAAAAATATATATTTTTTAATATTTATATTTTTTTAATATAGTAAAAAAATATTTCGAAATATTTCACTGCTGCCTAAAAAAATATATATAAATTATTAATTATTAAAAAATAATTGTTTGTAGGGGAGGCTTCGGCAATAAGTAAAGAAGTCGCAGATTACGTTTTAAGATAGTAATTTTTATTTTAAACTTATATCAAGGTGTAAAGAAAAAGAAGGTGAATGCGAAGCAGTAGGAGAACTGCAGTGGGAGTTATGCTATTAACAGCGCATAATACTGTTAATAACATAGCATGACGATGTAAGGGAGAAGCAGCTCCTGTTAATGCAATCTGACATTAACAATAATGATCAATTTCAAATTGAACAAATATATATAAAAAAAATACTTTTTAAAGAATTTCGTGCTGCCATATTGAAATAATATTATAAAAAAAATATACATATATATGTAAATTTATTTAAAATATCTTTATAGGAATTGCATTTCTCCATAAATTCTAAGTAATATAAAAAAAACTTTTAAAAATTCCAAAACTAATCAAAATTGTGAAATTCGCTTTCTGCTTACAGCTCAAATTGAAATAATTCCATGCAAAGTCTGTGGGGACAAATCATCGGGCGTGCATTACGGCGTTATCACCTGTGAGGGCTGCAAGGGCTTCTTCCGGCGATCGCAGAGCTCCGTGGTGAACTATCAGTGTCCGCGCAACAAGCAATGCGTGGTGGATCGCGTCAATCGGAATCGCTGTCAATACTGTAGACTGCAAAAGTGCCTAAAATTGGGAATGAGTCGTGATGGTATGATGCAGGCAAACCACAGACAAAGAACATTTCAATTACATAATCACAATCACAATCACAATCACAATCGCAATCACAATCTGTTTTGAGTATGATTAAAATCAATTTTCTTGTCTTCCAATTTGTTAGCTGTAAAATTCGGCAGAATGTCCAAGAAGCAACGCGAAAAGGTTGAGGATGAGGTGCGCTTCCATCGGGCGCAGATGCGGGCGCAAAGCGATGCGGCACCCGATAGTTCGGTCTATGATACACAGACGCCCTCGAGCAGCGATCAGCTGCAGCACAATAACTACAACAGGTGCGTTAAACGATGCATATCTGATGGCAATTTCATTTCGTATCTCTCTAATATGTATCTATGGGTATTTACCCTACTTAAACAGCTACAGCGGCGGCTACTCAAACAACGAGGTCGGCTACGGCAGTCCCTATGGCTACTCGGCCTCGGTGACGCCACAGCAGACAATGCAATATGATATATCGGCCGATTATGTGGACAGCACCACATACGAGCCGCGCAGTACAATGATCGATCCCGAATTTATTAGTCATGGTATGGCCAATGAGTATTAACTACTTAGAAAATTCTCTATCATTTATAAATTTCATTTAATGTTTCCTCAGCGGATGGCGATATCAACGATGTGCTGATCAAAACTCTGGCGGAGGCGCATGCAAACACAAATACCAAACTGGAATCCGTGCATGACATGTTCAGAAAGCCTCAGGTGTGTAAGAACCAAGCTTAAAACTTGGAAATAGTACATCAAATGGGGCTAGACATTGTGTTAGATTTAGGGTGGACCAAAATAAACAAAGAAAACAGCTAAAAATATCTGAAAAATAGAGTTAGATTCATGACTTGGTCAGCTATTAAATGGCTAAAGCAAGTTGGAGCTGCGATGCATTAAAGGCTGAAAAACTAATCAACCTAATGAGCTAGAGACAGTATTAGCCATAGACTGAGAAAAAATACCAAACAAATATTTATAACTAGATTTTGGAGTTGGGAGATAAAAAACTCTTGAAATAGACTTAGATCTATAATGAGCTAAAAACTGCAAAATATGAAAACAGCTAGAAACAGAAGCTAGCAACTATTAAATCTAGCTATGTTGGTTGCTTTGGCCTGACAGTTTTGTGAAAGCGGAGTATTTGTTATATTCCAGAGATTAAATAGAGAAAAAATCTAAATTAACATCATTAAAAAAAATCCTGATAAATTCCTGAATCAATAAGAAGGAACATTTCTTTCTCAATATAATAATTAATTCAGAAAGGTATCCGGCTAACAAAACCTTAAAGTTCACATATATATTATTAATTATATATATATATAATGTAATATATATATAATGTAAATGCAAAAGAAATATGTGCAACAATATTAGAACATTAAATTTAAATTAATATTTAATATAATATATATAAAAATCATAGCTCACATAGAACTGTTAACCGTTTGAGTCTTCACGCTCTGTTCACGAGATCAATTATATTCACTCGCTATTGCTTGCTCTCTCTGAGCAAGAGGCTTCGTTTCTATTCGTTTTTGGGCTTCGGCTGAGTGGCTTGTGTTGAGCTATTCGTGTGATGCTCTTTTCCCGAACGTCGTTTAGAGAGTGATACGATTGACGCTCTCACAATTGGGTTCAGGAAGTAAGCAAAATAACACTCAAGGAGTCAACGGTCGTCACGCTCTCTGTAGTCTAAGCTGCATTCTAAATTCATTATAGCTGAGCAAGAGCAGTAAGAAGGTGTTGAGAGAGTAGGTAGACGATGATAGATCTATATACACAAGCAGCTCAACTTGTGTGGTTTGAAAATGTTAAATCTTTAATAAGTTTTATGCATGAATTGCCAAAGGAAGTTCAAGTATTTAATAATAATTTTATTTATTTTATATTGAAATGAAAATTTACTCAATTGACTTTATAAACTATAGAATTTAATAAAATTCTTTAGACTGTTTAACTAGCATTAATTTCTGTTATATATTAAATCATAAAAAAACAAATAACAAAATATTTGTCTGTATCTAAAACAGGATCTATCACGCATACTCTATTACAAAAATCTGGGTCAAGAGGATCTCTGGCTGGACTGCGCCGAGAAGCTGACACAAATGATACAGAATATAATCGAATTTGCAAAGCTAATACCGGGCTTCATGCGCCTCAGTCAGGATGATCAGGTAAGAGACGAGTCAAAGGAAGAGTAAACCAAAAACAAAATAAAATAAAAATTAAATGAAATTTGCAGATATTATTGCTGAAGACGGGCTCCTTTGAGCTGGCGATTGTTCGCATGTCCAGATTGCTAGATCTCTCACAGAACGCTGTGCTCTATGGGGATGTGATGCTGCCCCAGGAGGCGTTCTATACATCCGATTCGGATGAGATGCGTCTGGTGTCGCGCATTTTCCAAACGGCTAAATCGATAGCCGAACTAAAACTGACTGAAACCGAACTGGCGCTATATCAGAGTCTAGTGCTGCTCTGGCCAGGTAAAGTGAACCATAAACTATAGCAAATATAGAAAAAATTGAATATATTTACTATATACTTTGCAGAACGCAATGGAGTGCGCGGCAATACGGAAATACAGAGGCTTTTCAATCTGAGCATGAATGCAATACGGCAGGAGCTGGAAACGAATCATGCGCCGCTCAAGGGCGATGTGACCGTGCTGGACACGCTTCTCAATAATATACCCAATTTCCGGTTAGCCATAGCTATATAGAAACTCTTTCAATTATTTATATTATAAATATATTTTTTGCATTGCCCTTTGCAGCGATATTTCGATTTTGCATATGGAAGCGTTGAGCAAGTTCAAGCAACAGCATCCGAATGTTGTATTCCCAGCGCTATATAAGGAGCTATTCTCAATAGATTCACAGCAGGATCTAACATAACCAGAACCGATATTTATGGATACGTCAGTCGCAACGGTGGCAGATGCGGCTGCCGGTTGTCCGCTACAAATATTGGCAACGGCAACGGCAACAACGCCCGAGCAGCAGCAGCAGCAGCAGCTCCAGCTGGAGGACTGAAGCGGCAACAGCAACAGAAACAAACAACAAGCAACAAATAACCAACAACTTTATCATCATTTAAGCTAGCATACAACCAAGGATGTGATCCTGGCCGAGGACTCACTTAAAATAAATTTAAATAAAAGCTACAGCAAAACAGAATGCAAGAAAGTACGGCAGACAGTAAACAAAAGCAAGAAAATATTTCAAAAATATTCAATATACTTTTTTCTAGACAAGAAAACAAAAAAATAAACAGGCTAAACAAGTAAAAGAAAATAATTATAAAATAAATACAAAAATGTAACTCAGTTAATCTTTCGCTTCATAGACAAAATATACAAAAAAAAAAAAAGAACTAAAAACAAAAGTCGAAATGCATTTTAGCAAAACAACAACAAGAAAAACAATATAGCAAAAATAAAATATAGCAAAAACAGTTTTCAGTTAGATGCGTTTTACAACACTGCTAAATAGCCACGCCCCTTAGCCAAGTACTTAAAGCAAAAACAAAACTAAGTGAAAACTAAGAAAGAACAAAAAGAAAAAAACCACAATTTTCTTGTTTCTATACCAAAATTTTTGTTATTTCTTTAAACTGAGCTCAGCTTGATTTTATTTTATTGTAAACCAAGAAAAAAAAAACAAACACCGCTCTAACCCTCTAGGTTGTCTCTGCCTTTTGTTGTAAACTAAACAAGTGTATTATATATACAATTCATACATCTATATATATATATATAATAATTATATATATGTATTTGAATATGTCTTAAATATTATCATTTTTTATATGATTCTACGTATACATAATGCAGCAAAAACGAAAGCAAAAAAATATTATCGAATATCTCGGAAAAATGTGTTCTTATATAATTATATGATTAATGCAATTACAAATATTTACAATTATATTTACGTTTAACTTTAAACAAACAAGCAAACAACAACAACAAACACTTACAGCACATACAACAATATTCTGTTAAGTAAAAAGAAAAACAGTTTTTTGAAAACAAATTTTTATGTTCGACCTTATATATATAGAGTATATATATATATTATATTTTTTAGCCAAGTAGCAAATCCCAAATTCCGGTTCCAAGGTTTAGTAGATTTAATGAATAAAAAATAAAAAACAAAAAAAAATATATAAGCATTAACAGACTTTAATAGTTTAGCTAACAAAAAACGAGTAAAATCTTTTGATATACAATACATATATATATAAATATTTATATATATGTATATATAAATAAACAAAAAATTGTAATAAATAATAATGTAAAAGGAATGTAAGGCAAGGTAAACAAAAATTATTATATATATACATATATATATAATAAAACCTACACACGTAATATCAAGTTACAAGTTTATTGTTTTAAGCAAAACTTACAAGAAAAATTATTAATAAAATTATATATATATATATATGAAAGAAAAACAAGCGAGAAAATAAAATACCAAACAGACTGATGGACCGCACGCCACAAAACCGGACAGCTTAAGCCCCAAACAAACTCCACCCCGCCCCTCACATCCCGCCCCCCACTCAGCCTCCCCCCATTAAAACATAAAAAAATTTAAAGACAAACGCAAATTGGTTTAAAAAGTCTATTTTATATATAGTTTTTTGCAAGTTTTATGTTCAGATTTTTCTTTTTTCTGTTTATTATTTTTCAAAATAAACGACTGACTACACAAAGACGTTACACACACACACACACACACACACACATACACGCATTACATAAGTTAAGCTAGTTGATGTTGAAGAAGTGGAAGAAGAACAACAACAACCACACATTGGATAGTAGGTGATAATTGGTGTGTCTTAAATGCCCTAACCTTACCCCAGCTCTTGAATTAAAAAAAGAAGAAAAAAACCTTATATACTCTTTTTCCCTTTGGGAACAGAGTATAAAAAGAAATCAAACTAAAATTTTTGACTAAATTGCAAAAGAATTTCATTTTTGATATTCCTCAAATCCCCACAGGCAGGCATATTATTAAATAAATTAATTATATAAAAAAAAAAAAAACTATAATTAAATGTATGAAAAAAGCAAAAAACTTTAAATATATACAAAATAAATTACCATTTTTGCAATTCCACATTGACAAATATTTTTCTTTTCTCAACATTTTTGCTTTTTTTCCTGGTTATTTGTTCTACTTTGCGTTTGACATTTTTGGCCTTAAATTAAAAATTAAATAAAAGTAAAGTAAAAACAAAATACTTTATATATACAAAACATATATACATGCAAATATATATGTATATATATATAGCGTATAAAATTTAGTTATAATTTATACAAAGCAAGGGAGCAGCTTTCAAATGGCAAACTTTATGCAAAAAAACATTATAATAATATTAATAATAATTAATGAAAATTTATTGTTAAAACGGAAAACTCAAAAAGTAAAGAAGAAGAACAAGAAAAACACGTTGAGTTGCGGTAACAATACAACAAAAGTATCTATATAAAATATATATACAAGAAATAAAAAAAATATATATATATATTGTTAAATTTTTATGCTAAGTTTTTAGTGCAAAGAATAAAACAAAAAATTAAAAAATGAAATGGTTAAATTTTTAAATAAAATATTAAAACAAACAAAAAAAGGAAAACCGGCAAATGGAGAAGAAAATTAAACACAAGTAAATCTAAATTGAAATTTAACATATAACGGCATATTTCATATGTTACAATATTTACAATATAAAAATCGAGAAGAAGCAGCAGCAGCTGCAAGGAAAACAAAACAGAATTCCCCCTATAAACCATGAAAGAAAAGCAAATAATCTAAGAACAAATTAACTGAAATTATACACAAAAAAAGATGAAAAAAAAAATGAAGAAGACATGAAAACTTATATGCAAAAAAAAAAGGAGCTGAATAAATTCATTCATTCATGATATATGTTTAAGTGTAGCCCGTAGTCTGACTGTTGCACATGCAGACTGGGCACTGACAAGCCCAAAAATATCGAAAGCAATAACTGGCATGCAGTCTATGGTACAGTTTGCGCTGCCTATGCTGTCTGCATGTTGGAAGTAACGAGAGTCTATGATCTATAGACACACATCAGTTACAGTCATGGGCAGAGCCAGCGCTCATAGGCAGCGCATACTGTACAGACAGCGCCTTCAGTTTGTCAGTTGTCCACACATTTCTACTTCTCACACACACACACACATAATTACTATATCTCACACAACAGGCACAACAGCTCAACATATTTTACCTGCACAATGCGGCGTATGCGCAATATTTTCTTTTGCAGTTCATTTTGCCAGCTATTTGAGTTATATATGTGTTTTTCAACTGAATGTTATATATATATATATATATATATATTCATATATATATATAATTATATATAGATATACATCTAAATTATTTAGTTTTTAAACAGAATTCCTATTCTAACTTTTTTCTGTTACAATTTAATGTTTTTTTAAATGCTTTTTTCAGGCGCGTGCAATAAATAAAACATTAAAAAAACACACATTTAACAGACACAAAGGCACACAGCAATACGATTTAATATTTATTGCGCAGTTGTAAACAATTCGTTTCTTTGTTATATAAGGAAAATAGAGAAAATAAAAAAACAGTTTGGCCAGAAAATAATAATAATAAAAAAAAAGAAAAACCAAAATGAAACATTTAGACAAATTAAAAAAAGAAAAAGTTGCACTGAGAACCAGATTTTTATGCCCAAGAAATTTTTTAAACACAGGGCAGAAAAACTTATTTAAAAAAGAGAAAGAGAAAAGAAATGCAGCAAAAAATATTTAATGAAGAAAAAAAAAACCAAGCAAAATAACATAAGAGCATAAACAATAAAAAAACACGTATATATATGTATATATACATTTGTATATGTATATATATGTATTTAAGTCTATATATACATAACGTATAAAATCGTTTTTTATATGCTTACATAATTTAGTTGAACTAGATGAATTCGTTTTTTATATATTTGTAAATTGTTTTTTAGGTAAATCGAATTATATAAATCTCGATATATGAATATACATATATATATGTATTTATATATGAGATGTGTATATTATATATCATACTGCATTATTATGATTATTATTATGATTATTACAATTATAATTAAATTATAAAAAACAAAATAAAACCCAATCACAACACAAACAAAAAACTGCATAAAAACAAGAGATAAAACAAGTTGAAGGACAACTTTAAAGAATGATAAATGAAAAACGCAAGCAAACTAAAAAGTGAAAGAGAAAGAGAGAAAAAGAAAATGATATGAAGCAAGAAAAAACCAAACAAGACAAAAACTAAATAATTCAATTCATTCTTAACAATAAAATGTAATCTGAATTATACAAAGAAACAAAAAAAGCAAGAAAAAAAACTCGTCAAGGAAAATGTGGGCGGAAAATTGTGGGTGACAATCACAGCAGTCGCAGTCGCAGTCGCAGCAGCCGCAGTCGTTGCAGAAGGAAATCTTTTTTAATTTACCTCGACTACTGTTTGACGCTCTTTACGCTCACTGCAGATGGAAATGCGGGGTATATTGGCCTAGAGAAATTGTATGCTACAGATGAAAGAAGACGTCGTAGACAGCATAAAGCATATAAATACCAGATCGGGATGTAGAGCTGTGTTGATATAGCCATGACTGGCTGATCAATCGTGCCTCACTTTGCACCCAGTAAGGCACTAAAGCTTGAACTTTATAATTAAAAAACTAATCTATTTTCGTTATTATCTATAAATATCGATAATTCGATATTGAGCGTAAGTATTAAGAATTTAGAATTTATTTCATGAGCTTTACTCTTTATTATTTAATATATTTTAGAATATTATCAATAACATTTGGTAATTTTATTAAGTTTTTTTTTGGCCACAGCATACTGTTTATTATTTATCGATAAAAATCGATCATTTTATTTTCTTTTTTGAGCACAGCTTAAATTAAATAAAGGAAAAGCTAGAGATTTAGATATATTTGTTTCTGACATAGAGAAAAGAAAGGTGATTCGACAAATAATTGGCTATAGTAAAGCCCGCAGAGCTTTGTCTTTGTATGTAATCTCTTAAGCTTAAGCTCTTTTATGTGAATATATAGACATATATTCACATACAGTCAATAAATATAGTTAGTTAGCTGGTTTACATAGTATTAAATATAAGAAAAAAATAAAACTGATTGCAGCTCTTCACAGATTGCAGGGAATATCGCAGTCATTCACTTTCCAGTTGAAGCAGCTGCACTTGTTTTTGCTGTTTGTTTGTTTTAATCAGTTTCAATTATGCAGTTTTCCCAGCTACAGGGGGCCAGCAGCCTGTTGCCTGGAAAATTGCCTTTGTTTCGCATCTCTCAATTATTTAATAATTGGCATTCGCGCTGGTTAAAGCCCATTGGAACGGCATTGTTTAACGTTGCGCTCTTTAATATGTGCATACATGAATGCATCATATTCATAAACTATATATATGTGTACATATATTGGATCGCAGCATTAACTGCAAATTCGATTGATTGACTTGACTTGGCTGGCAGGAAATGAATTACCGCAGTGTTAATGAAACACCATTGCGATATGCCTTGCAGCCATTTTGCACTGTATAATTCTGAAAAGTGACAACAACAAGAACAAAAGCAATAATGTTTTAATTTTTCAACAGCTCATTGAGAAGTCAATAAGCCCATGCACAAAAGTTCAATTTGAACAATTATTGCAAATATTTGTACAAAAAGAGAACATTCAGTTGCATTTCATTTGCGGGAATTTAATTTAAAAAGAAATTATTGAGTGCTCCACTCAATCATTCAATTTTAATTGTGGTTTGCAGATGCTTCAAATTACGCTTCATATGTATGAAGGTAAAGTTTAATATAACTGCTAAAGCTGAATAAAAAAGATTTATGGGTAAGTTTAGGTTATGCATTAAAATAGTATTTTAATTAATTAATTTTTGTATGTTAAATATTATTAGAACTAAACAACAATTGGCAAAATATTTAAAAAAGAAAATTGAAATTAAATACAATGAAGCTCAATAGGAGAAAGAAACATGAGAATGAAACATGAGAATTGCGTTAAGAGCTCAACTGAAAAAACGCATATCTTTATAATCATTATTATTATTATTATTTTTCATAATTCAGGCAAAGACAGTGAAAAAAGTCCAGTTAAATCTTAGACTTTATTAATATAAAACCAAAAATATTAATAATTATATATGAGCTATTTGCAGTCAAATATTGCTTTCGTTCAGTCACTTTGAATTATTGTAAAAATTGAGTAATACTTTCTTATCCTAACTAAATACTATTATTATATTTTACATAAGTTTCAATGCATGCTTAAATTATTCATTTGATTAGAGTGATGAAGCAAAGGCAACAATTGCGTGTGTATTCGGGCTTAAAGGTAAACATATGACCATAAAAAACTATTACTAGCTGACTTCATCAGAATGACCTTGCCACACACACACGCACCACAAATGGCCAAACGCAGCAAAACCACAACAAAACACAGAGAGAAACAGCCGGAGACTGGCCATAAATCTAAGTGGCATTGAGTTCATTTGTGGCCAAGTGTGTGAATGCGAGTGCGTGTCTGTATTGGTGTTGATTTCAGAGCAATGAGAGAGAAAAAAAATAGAGCTCAAGCAAAGTTGCTGTGGTGCAGGTGTTATAAGGGGGGTGGGGGCGGCAAACCCCGACGCTATCTTATAAGATTTTGTGCTATATGCAGCACGTTTTATGGCCAAGCGAGCTTTGGATTTATGGCCATCAAGACAACTGGCCAGCACACTTGTGTTGTGTCTCTCTCTCTCTCTCTCTCTCTCTGTCTCTGTCTGTGTCTGTGTGTGGCAAAAGTTTGCTGAACTTGCCAAATGTCTTGCCACTTGCAACTTGGCTCAGCAGAAAAAGGCGAGAAAGAAAGAAAAACAAATGCTAGTTTAAGAAACAGTTATTCTCTTTTCTCAGCCAGAACTTTTGGTCCTTAACACATTTATAAAACGCCATTGGATCTGCACAATATGCAAATGCATTAAATATAATATATGAAATATATATTCATATATATATTTATTTATATATGTATATTTGGTGACATTTTGCAGCTGTTGCAAGTTTAACGCGCTTCCGCCAATTGAATTTACGAGCCAAACGGGAAAATTGTGTCACACACAGAAAAACCAAACAACAACAGCAAGAGAGTCAAACAATACGATGCGACATGAACATGGAGACAACATGCTGTGGCTGCCACATGCAACAGCAGCAACAGCAGCAGCGGCAGCAGCGACTATTGAATGTTGCATGCCTCTTGCGACCGACATAGTTAAGTGAAAATTTATTGGTAAAGGAAATGAAGACAACAGCGGCTGATGTATTGGTTTCCGGGCCGTACAATTCGATAATCCTTTTTCGATACGCTCATTGCACGCAAACAAACACAGGCATGCGTGGCGAGGGTCGTCTCAGTACTTTCGATTGGCACAAACATACATAGATTAATTTAAGTTTAAATATTTATTATTATACAACAAAATTCAGCATATACAAATACGAATTGTTAGAAATCAGCTTAACAAGATATGCTATAATTTTTAATAATTTATGAGTTGTATATAAAAAAAAATAGATATAAAAATAAAATAAAATAAAAAGTATACTTGCAAATGAAATTCAATAAAAATAATTTAATTATAAAAAAAATCATCTTATAATTTAATTTTTTAATGCAGTAAAAATGAAAATAATTTTTTATTAAAAAATATAATTGTATTATTTAAAAATATTTTAATAGGTAGGGTTTTTTTTATTAAAAAAAAATAATAATAACATGAATGAAATATTTAAATTATTGATAAATTCCTTTACAACTATTTTTTTTTTATTTAGCTATAATATTAAATATTAAAATAATATTAATATTAAAATGTACTTAAATGTTAAATTATAATTATTATTATTTTTACAAAATAAATATTTTAAATAATTAATTAAGAAGTGTTTTTGAACTAATTATATGAATTTTTTTTCTTTAGAAAATAAATAAATAAAATAAAGTTATTGCAAATATATATGTATATGTATATCAAATCAATATAAAGGTAAACTCTGCTAACTTATGCATACTGATATATAATATGTTTTCAAAAATACCTAAATATACCAATAAATAAAAAATAGTAATTTGAGAAATCGTTCTACAAATTCATCTGCGCTAAAATTACAGCAATTCATTTCTATGTAAAACTACACAAGCAACCCTCGCTGAAAAGCGAAAGGCTATCGTTGTGGATTATTTCTTTGTGGCGCCGCTTGGCCAACAGGTTAGCCAAATGTGGCCTTAACGAAGTAACCAATTGACGTGGCTTGGCCTGGCCTAGCCCGGCCTGACTTGGACCTGGCCAATTGATTGAGCGAGCGCGTCCCTTGGCCTTGGGCTAGTTTTTATTGCACAAATATTGACATAGAGATTGATTGAAAGGCTTTCAGCCAAGTTTGCTGCAAATGTTGCTTATTTCCGTTTGTTGTTTGTTTGTTTGTTGTTGTTGCCATTGTTGTTGCCATTGCTATTGCTGTTGTTGCAGCTTGTTGTCACATTCACTTAATTTGCTGCTAATGACCCGGGCAACAAACGCTTTTTTGGTGCAACGCTGCCGTTGCTGTTGTTCAATTAATAATATGATTTTCTTATTTTGACACTTGGCTTACAGTACAGTGGCTCCATTATGTATACGCCGCGTAACCGGGCTGCCAGTTAAACTGGTCGCAATTTGTTTACTCAAGCATTGGGAATTTTGACTTTGTTGTGAGTGGTCCGGTCCGTCTCAAGTGGTTGGATTATATCATCAGCTTTAATTGCCAGCAATGCCAGAAAAAAGAAAAAAAAAAAAAAACACCAAATACTCGGCCAATTGGCCGGGCCAATAAATCACCAAAAGAAAACTAGATTCATAGATATATAATATATATACTTGCTGTAATTATATATATTTCAAATGTTATATCATGAGCATAGAAAAATGAAAACGGTTTAGTTTACTTTTGCTTTTCTTTGCTTTGCTTCACTTCTTCTTCGTCTTCTTCTTTGTTATTTAATTTCTATTTTGAGTGTGTGTTTTTCCAGTTGCGGAAAATGTTTCTCTTAACGAACGGATGAGCTGCTGACCAACTGCAAGTGTCGTTTTGGCCATTTATTGTTAGCTGTTAGCCGCGTTTGCCGTTACGCAATAGGTTAACCGGAAAATGCCACTGAAGAAACAAAAAAGTGTTGATAACACTTAAAAGAAAAAAACATAGTTGCTCTATTAACGGCATGTGAACCGCCTTTATGAATGTCCACAAATTAACTCGAAATTATATGCATTGCAAGTGGAGAAATTGGCATGCATTAAGAGGAGCTGAGGCCAAGCCGATTGAGCCGAGTCGAGCAGTTAATGCTATTTTTAATTATATTAGGTAAATGAATATAATTTATATTTCAATTATATATTTTAATTCAGGAGAGTTTCTAGTTGAAGTTTACAAACAAATGTGAATTTTGGTAAAATGTTTTGTAATGATTTCAAGTTAGGAGATAGAAAAATGTTTAAAGTGAAATTTATTTAAGTTAATAAAAACAATAAAAAAATAAATAAATATAATATTTATAATTACAAAATAAATAAAAATTTAAAAAAAAATTAAAATTAATATAAGATTTATAAATACGGAATAAAATATATTTAAAAATATATATATAAATAAAAAATACTTTTTTATTAATAAATATATATTTGTTGATATTATATTATAAAAATTATAAAAAGATTTATAAATATAATTAATATATATTATGAATGAAAATGAATGAATGAAATAAATAAAAAATAAATATAAATTAAAACTTTCTACATTACTTTTTTTTTTATTAATAAATATATGATTGAGGATATTATAAAATAAAAATGTAAAAAAATAAATATACATAAATATATATATCAATGGGAATATTATGAAAAAATAATGTACAAAATAAATATGAATATAAAAACAGGTAGAAAATAATAATATATATTCATCAATAAAAGTTGACATTACTTTTATTTTGTATACAAATATAAATGAATGATATAAAAAATAAAAATAAAAATGAATGTCTATAAATAAAATATATAGATAAAAATATATTAAAAATAAAAATAACGAATCACTTTTCTTTACAAACTCTTCACTTGAATAGATTTGTATTTACAGTAAATATTACACAAATATTCTCAATATGTTATTGAACAATATTTGATGTATTGCATATTTCAGCTTAAATAGAAGTTAGATGTAAAATCTTTATGGCAAAAATCAATCAAAACTCAAGCAATAAAATTTTTAGTCTACCTCTAACTACTCAAGCTTTCTCTGCAAGCATTTACATCAAAAAAAGAAACTTTTGTTAGATAAGCAACATTAATCCTTTTTCGAGCCCAATTTAATGATCGAATGCCTTATCAAATTAGGCCTAAAGCGCAAGTTTGAAACATTTTTGCTAAGGCGCTTCCTGCATTTGGCCTGCACTCGCCCGCTGGCCAGAATGGCAATGCCAATCAACTCAATTGCAATATCATGACTGCAGCTGTTGTTGTTGTTGTTGTTGTTGTTGCTGGTTCGTTGCACATTTAAATTGCACGAGTTACAAGTGTAGTTAGAGGGAGGAGCGATGTGACGTTAACATGTTCCAGCTGGCGACATATTTCAACGCGCCAGACAGCTCAATTTATGATGACTTCGTTAAGAGCGGCAAATGCCAACAACAACAACAACAGCAACAAAAACAAATCAAATTCGGTTCAAGTTACATTTTCAGTATTCAGCTACAGTTTTCGTTTGCAGTTATCGTTTACGGCCTTCTGGTTACTGGCGTTACGGTTACAGTTTCGGTTGCGGGCTTTTAGGCAACCAGGAAGCAGCGCGCTGCGGCGCTGCATAATCCTTGTGGCAGGTTCAAAACCTGCTGCCAAAACTGTTGTTGTTGCGGCTCACCATGAAAAGCCAGCAGACATAATCGCCAGCGTTTAACTGAGGCACAAGCTTCAATTACGCTTTTGACTTTGGCGCTGTCTCTCGTTGCCGATACCCCCACTAACACTTCACCTCTCTCTGTCTCTCCCTCTCCCTCTCCCTCTCTCCCCCCACCAATCCCCACCAATTGAGAGTGTGTTGCAGGTTCGGCGGCTTTTCACATTGTGGTTGGCATGTATTCGAAGGCGGTCTCCCATTGCTGTACTCTCTGTGCTGTGCTGCGCGCCTCTTGTTCATTGTGTTTGCCGGATTGTCTTGCTAATGTGATTGCCGTTGTGCGTTTGCCTTCGTTGTTGCTGCTGTTGTTGTTGCGAGCATTGTTGCTTTAAATGTTGTTTTGAACTGTTGTTATACGAGTTGTATTTTCACTATCAGTCAAGAGCTAAGCGCTCGCTACAATAGCTGCGACGGCTTATTGGCAAATTCAAGTCGCTTTTGAAGTGTGGCATCTAGATCTTTCTTTGAGGTTTTGCCACAATTAAATGGAAACCATTTACTTTAATATTGTTTAAGAGCATTTTTTATGTAGTTTTTTTTTGCAGATATTTCTAAATGTTTTCTATTTATATGAAATATTTTTAAACATTTTTTATTGAAAGGAAAAAATATGTAAAATATTTTAAAATTTTTTTATGGAAAATAAAAAATATGTAGTAATTTTTAAAAAAGATTTTCATAAAAGGCACAGCAAATATTATGAGCTATATTGAGAGAAAATGGTAAAATTTTAATTAATTAGTGAAAACTTTCTATAAATTTAATACTTTAAACAATTTTTAAAGATGAAATTAAATAGAATAGCTACCTTCAAAAAAAATATCTTTTATTATTTTAACTTAAAAATAGTAAAATTTAATCATTTGAAGTTATTTAAATTTTGAAACCCTTAGTTTGAACGTTAAATTTAAGCTATAAATAAGCTTCGAATGTATTGCAATCACAATCATTTCAAACGCTTCTCTTCAAGCTCTTCGCAAGCAGCGCTTAGTCCCTTAAAACTGATAACTCTTGCAATAATAACTCTTCTAACACATCTACTTTTAACTGCAAGCCTTTCTAACTTCAGCGTTTCTGTTCAAAATTCTACTCAAACTGCATTCAATTGCCTAAGGCTTTACTGCCAAGCGTCGTCTGCCTTTCACACATCAGCTTTACGCCTTAAGACTTCACTTAAAGTTAATGCCAACTCAACTAAATTCGTTAAAAGTCAATGCTAAGCGCGCTGTACTTGATTTTCGAGTTTGCAGCGCGTTTGCAAGTCGTCTAGACAGGCTTTGAGAGGTTGCCACGCTTTGAAGCACTTGCCGCAATGCTCTGCAAATACAGAAACCGCTAAGCAGAGCAGCGCTGCATTGCTCACTCTTACGATCTTGCCACGCTCTAACTATCCCCCTCTCTCTCTCTTGCATACACTTTCTGTTTGCTATTCGTTAACTAAGCTGGTCAAGTTTTGCAGCTGATGTGAGTGTGTGTGTGTGTCGGTGTGTGTCTGTGTGTTGATTATGTTTTTATTTTACTTCCAGCTCTTTCTATTGCCAGCTCGCTCGCACCCCCGGCTGCACTCTCACTCTTGTTGAACGTTTCGTGCTGTACCCCGCCAATTTATCATTTTTTTTCTTTGATTTTTTCATATTTAAGCAGCGACAAGCGCCACTTGCCAATGCAATTCAATTTCTACCACAGACGCTGCTGGAGCGCTGCAAGATACAAAAAAAAAAAAGACGATTTATAACTGCGCGTTACTAAAAAAAACAATTCAAATAAATAACAACTAAAAAAACTAAAAACTTTATTAATAACAATAATCAGATCAAAGGTGTTAAGCTCAGCGTGTCAAAATGCATTTGCCCCGAGGCGTAAGTGTTTATTAAATATTTATTTAAATGAAATAGTAAAAATTAATAATAATTACAATTAAAGTGCCAAAAGACAAAAAGTAAATTAAATGTGCTCTCTGACAATTAAAAAATCATTTGCATATCTGAGCTCAATTTATGGCCAACAACAAGTGCAGTTCATTGACATACAAATTATGCAAAAATTAAATAAATATTTGTCTTCAGAAAAAAAAATGTATACAAAAATATATAAAATGTAACGTATAAACCACATTACAAACTCGCTTAGAAAGTACTCTCAAATACATTCATGAACTCAAACAAAGTTGCATAAATAAAAAAAAAATAACCGCAATAACGAAATGACAGAAACAAAAAAGTATTAATTAAAGATTTCAACTTTTTGTTGGCCCATAAAATAAAAAAATAAAAAAAAAAACAGAAAACATTCATTGACTTCAATCACGCGCGTAATGAACAACATTATTTGTGCAAACAGAGTTGCATAAAAAGCAAATAAAAAATTAATGAACATAAATAATATGAAGACATGTAAAATAATATATCTACATATATATATGTTTATTAAACATATACATATGTTTATTAAATATTTACATTATCAAACGAGCCTTAAATCAAGTCCAAACAAAAGTTAATTTTCTATGGTAGCTATAATAATTTTATGTTACATTTTTTATAAAAATATTTATGGACTTTTTAAGCATAAATTAAATTAATTTAACATTCAAAAAGTAAATAAAAATATATATATGAAACAAATTTAATTAAAAAAAAACTAATAATAAATAATAATTCAAATATAATAAAAATAAATGTAAATAAAAACTTGTAAAAATATGTAATAATTTTTTTATATAAAATACGCAAAAAAATTAACATTTTGCATATTTGTCAGAATAAATATTTATTAATTACATACAGTTAAATTAATAAAATAAAAATAAGAATTATTTAAGAAGAGAAATATATTAAAAAAATCAAAATAAAAAAAAATAAAAATAAATATATTGAGCATAGTAATTTAAAAACATATTTAAAAAATAAATAAATAAAAATAAATATAAATATACATAAATATATTGAGAATAGTAATTTAAAAACATATTTTAAAAAAATCAAAATAAAAATAAATATACACAAATTAAAAACAAATATATTGAAAATAGTAGCTTAAAAACATATTTTAAAAAAATCAAAATAAAAATAAAAATAAATATACATATGCATCAAATAAAAATAAATATAAATGTACATAAAATAAAAATAAATATATTGACATAAATAAATGTGTAATAGTAATTAAAAAAATATATATATATATTAATAAATATATATTAATTTAATTTAAAAAACATACTGTATAAGGTTTAATAAACGCAATCTTATTAAATGCCAAGCACTCTCAGTGTAGCCCATTCTAAAGGTCACAGATTCCTGTTGGAAAATGTACTTTTATGCATGTCAAGAAGAAGCTGAGAAATGAAATCGAAAAATACAGAGAAAATTCAGTTTGGACAGCTTTTAGCTGTGGCTGTGCCATTGAGAAGGTCAAGAAACGAATGAACAAACATATTTTAGTGCACTGACGGACAATGACTTTCTACAGCGTCTCGCATGGCCCAGAGAGACTTAACCATATGATTACTGTCTGCTGCATTAAAATACAAATTATGTCGAGTATTCTTCATCTATTTAAACTTATATATATATACATGTATATTATACATTTAATAGTAGAATTTTACTTATTTAGTCAAGTAGTTCCCGGACTGCTCGACAAGCATTTAATGACTCTCTGTTTCAAATGGCAATTAAAGCCAAGTGTTTGCCAGTGTTTGAGAAATTAAATAAAAAAAGAAACGAGCAGACAAAAAGCGGATTTAAATTGTAATGCGCTAATTAAATCGCTGAATTAGTTTGCATTCATTTTGATTTAACTTCAATTGAAGACAGTTTTATTAGTTTGACTGTAAATCATGGCAAGCTTTGATTTTTATTTCATTTGAAATTCATTCACAGAAATAATAAATCATTTTCATATGAATGCAAAGTCGCATTTGTATTGCTCTGTTGAGCAAATTAAATGAGAAAATATGATTTGCCTTGCTATTTAATGTTAATTTTAATTTATATAAATTCACTTGCTTGTCCAACAAATGTAGTTTGCTTTAATTGGTTTTCATAGTATAGTTAATTATGGTGTTTCTGTTTTTTATATGTAATATAGTTGTATATAATTTGTTACAGTTATATTATAGTATACAGTGAATATGCTGAACACATAATATGAAAATATAATGAGCTTTAACTCTTCAACAAAAACTTCGCTTTGAATGAATTAAATTTAGTTATGTCAAAAAAAAAATGAATCAGAATTCAATAAAAAGTTTAAAATTTCTGAATTTCCATTTAATATATTATTTTTTAATTTTTCAAGTCATGAAAAAAAATTTTTTTTTATTAATCAGATGTAAGAGTTTAATATCTGTAAATTTTCATGTATTTTATAATATAAAATAATACATATAAAATATTGAGAAATCTCTTGTATTTCATCTGTTTAGGTTTATAAAAAATTAATTTGAATTTGTAAATGATTTACACATTTTTTATTTGCTTGGCATTCTTCTTAAAGTCTGGGAATTACAGACTTGAAATTAGCAAATTTTCACTTATATATTCTACACTTATAAAAATCCATAAAAATCTTTGGTCTTCCAAGAGATATCTTTTTATTTTTCATTTCATTCTCATCTCCCCTCTCTCTTTTTTCATACTCAAATTTTAATTTTCATTAAAAATTGCAATCATATACTTGAAGGCTTTCTCTCCTTCTCTCTTATTCTACCTGACTACTTTCCCCCTGTAATTTCAATTAATATATTTTGAAGCATTCTTCATTCACATTATGCACACACACACACTTAAGTTCTGTTTGCAGCAATCCGTAGCTACTTCACTCAGTTATTATTCAGTAAGAATTTTCACTTGAGCTGCAATTAAATGGCATACGACTTTCTGGCCATTCGGCCATGTTCACTTCAATCACTTTTGCTTATTGATTATGTACAAACCAAGCTATAAGTAACTCTTTCCACTCTGCTCTCTCTTTCTCTCTCTCTCTCTCTCTCTCTCTTGTTACCTTATTAATCTGCTTAATGGTTATTGCTTTGGCAACCTTTGAAGTAGTATTATTTTAGCCAATCAATTAAGTTTCCACAGCTGTGCTCAACTGTCACTTTCAATTTAAGTTTTATGCTCTGCTATACTATCTCTCTAGGCAGCAAAAAACATTTTCAAATATTTACTTATATATATAGTATATTTAATATTTAGCTAGAATCTATGAAAAATTTACTTAAGCCAGCTGCTTTTGCCCTTCTTTTGGGCCACATGGCCCGCATTGCGGGTCGTTCAACATGTTATTTAATGTGTTGCAAAGTGATGAGCTAAACGATTTAATAGCAAATTTGCCAATTTACCAATTTTCAATTTTATTTTGCTTTGCTCAGCTGCTAATTGAAAGCGCCTCGGGTTTTGGGGGGCTGAGTTCGAAACAATTTCAATTGAGCAAACGATGGAGAACGCGTGCGAAATCAATAACATTTCATTCATTCAAGAGACTGGGCCTCTCTTAAAGCTAACTTTTCGCTTTCTTTATTCTGCACTTTGGGTAATTACGATTTGGATTTCGCCTTAAGCCACTCCCACCACAACATCGACGGGTCGCAATCAAAATTCGATTTGGCATCGTCTAAAATAGACAGCCAGCCAAATGGCATTATGCTAATTATATTGTTCTGTTTATAGACGCTCGAGTATTTTTTTTAATTGTTTTTTTTTATCACACACAAGAATCGAGAGAAGCAGAGAAAGAAATGTTTGGAGGTGTGCATACTATGTATGAGTAGAAGTGTGGGGTAGCTATGTGATAAGAATAACTTGTACTCTGAGCAAACTAAGTACTCTTATACTTATACTTATACTACTAGACTCGTGTATGATCTTATGCTCAGCTCTAGACAGCTGCGCTTATGCCTGCCTATCTATCTTATACTCAACTCCGAGCGTATAAGACTTCTATAGCAGCTGTGCTCTTCTCTATTATAACGACTCTGTCTTTTTTATCTTTTACTCAACTCTGGACAGCTGTTCTACTCAAGGCCTGTATTATAACGACTCTGTCTTCTTTAATCTTACACTCAGCTCTAGTTAGCTAGGCGCCTATCTATCTTACACTCAACTCTGCGCGTATAAGACTTTTATAACAGCTGCCCACTTCTACTCAAGGCCTGTCTCATAACAGCTCTGTCTTCTATCATCGTATACTCAATTCTAGACTCATTGAGTCTTCATATGCTGTGCAAGTTCATCTTATACCCACAACTTATATTCAACTCTAGATGATTATGACTCTTTTATGCATTTAGCTTATACTCAACTCTTGTCGTCTATAAAGAGTATGCCTTGTGTAATGTATTATTCAACTACAGACTTCTAGAATTTTGAGCTATACGGGTAAAATTAAAAACTAGATATACTAGCCTTCTCTAGTTTTCAATTTTACTTTTATAGCCCAGAATTCTGGGGAAAGCATTATAAGATCGTAGATATTCCACAATAATAATTTAGTACCTTAGTATTGCTTATTATTTTGTATATGAATTGTTTTAATTTTTTGGTTTGATTAAATAGATAGAAATAGAAAAATAGAAAAATTCAAAATAAATAAATAAATATAAATGCAAATAAAAATAAATAAATAAAAATTAAAATTAATAAATAAATACAAATTAAAATTAATAAATAAATAACAATAAAAGAATAATATAAAATAAAAATACAAATAAATAAAAGTAATAATAAAATAATATAAAATAAATAAAAATAATAATAAAATAATATACAAAAAATTAGAATTAAAATTTTATTACTGTAAGCTTTTATTATATAGAAACATTTTTCTTTTAAATTTTTATAAGCTAAAATTATATAAGAAATATTTATAAATAAAGTTTTAGATATATAACATTTTTAATTGTATTATAGACTTTAAAACTTTGTTCTAAGCCCCAATTCCATACCTAGCTACAAAATATTCACTTAAGTAAAACATTCTCATTAACTATAAACTAAAAGCTAAAATGTTAAATATATATATCATACATGTCCCCTCAAGCTAATAGGCACATCGAAAGCTCATACCAAAACCCTAATCGCCTTCTACCACAGACATGTACAAGCTCTTCCTGTTCAGTTTCACTCATGTGTGTGTTTCTCTCTTCTTTTCTCGTTTCTCTTTTTTTGCAGGCATTAAGTTTGCTGTTTATCACTTGCATGATGTTTGCCCTGACAAGCGGCCATCCATCAAATGACAAGCTTAAGTAAGTGTAACGGCCACGCCTTTAACGACAGGTCCACAAACAACAGCCATAACCAAAAGAGAGAGCGAACCTAAAGCCGCAAGCCCTGGCTTCAACTGAATCCTGTTTTTATTCACAACCACACTCACACTCACACTCACACTCACATTCACAATTGACAATTTCAATGTTGCCATTTGCAGGATACGCATCCATGTCCCGGTGAAGCATCATACGCATGTGCACACGAAGACGGTGATAAAGAAGGTGCCTTTGCCCATACCGGTGCCGGTCAAGGAGCACAAGGAGCCAAAGAAGCATCATCGCAGCAGTCATAGCCATCATCATTATCATCAGCAGGATGAGCTCGATGATGATTTCGAGGGTTACGATTATCCCGTCAAGGCCAAGCGGCGCACGCGGCATCCTTTTGTCTAATAATGAGCCCACGTGTGGGCGTCACGCATTGTGGGCGTGTCAACAACATGAGAACCAAACGACCACACACACACACACACACACACACACACACATACACGAGCGTAATTTTCGCATATTAAGCAAATATAAACCAAAATAATGATCGAATGAAATGGACAAGTCGTACTAAAGCTGAGAAATAAGTATATATATTTAACTGGGTGTGATTTGTCACTGTTTAGACAATAAGCGAAGCCTTTTCTGTGCAATAAACAAAAGTATTTTATTTAAGCAACATTTTAAAGACGTCTTTTATTCTCCCAACTCAGTCAGGGGTAAGGCATTTGTTTCTCAGCTGTAATTCCTAAAGAAATAAACTTGGCTTGGCTTTAATTTGACTTGCTTTTACGTGTTTCTATCATTTTCAGCAAAAGATTTGTATTGTTAAAGCAGCAAAATAGTTTTAAATTATTTATGCACATCTATATAATTTAATAAAAAATTAATTTAAGTAAGGCACTTACCGAATTATAATTTTTAGCTGCATTATAGATACTGCAAGGAAAATAAAATACATTAGACTTGGACAAACAAAAAGTTCGATAGATAAGGAAATAAATTGAAAACTTAAAAGATAATACTAAAAATAAATTAAATTTATTTGTAATTTGTAAAATATTATATGATTATTAATTATTAATTTAATATACAATTATTATTTAATTATTTTAAACCAATTTTTTGTTTGATTTATATAATTACGAAAATTCTAAATATTGTTATTTATTGCAATTTAAATTCAGTTTTTTTTAAATCTTTTTTTTTTGATTAATTTTATATTTTTGTATACTTTTATATAATTACTACTTCACGATATAGTAGTAATATATTTATATATATATATATATATATATATATATATATATTTTTTTTTTTTTTTTTTTCAATTTTTAAATATTGTTTTAATCAAAATTTAAATCAAGATTTTAAAAAATTTGTATATTCTAATATATGTAATTATTTATTTTATTTTTTTAAATTATACTTATATACAAATAGCTTCAAAATGAAATTTTAAATAATTAAATAATTATTTGCTAAATATAATCTGGAGCATTTGCTGCCATTCAAGTATTTTACATACAAATACATTTGAATTTTACTCCGAATTCATACTCTTTTTTTTTCTTTAAAATTCAAATTTAATATTTTATATACTAAAATTTCTTCTACATTTTTGCCCTACCCAGCTTATCTGATATTAATTTCTTTAAAATTATATAAATATTTTTAAAGTTGTTATTAATTTGACAAATTTATATATATTTTTTTCAAATTTCTTTTATTAGCAAGCAAATATAGTGAACAATAAGCAAAATTGAAACCTAAAAGTATGCTAAGCTTGCCATTAAAAAAATAGTTAAAGTTCAATCAAAAGCAAAATAAATATGAACTGGATAAAATTCTAGTCTTAAAGCTTACTAAATTTAGAGAGAGAAAGAGAGAGAGAGAGAGAGGGAGGAAAAACAGCAATTGACACAGTTTTGTGGAGCAGAAAAAGCAAAAGTCCAAAAGCCAAAAACCCAAAGCTGTGGCCGTAACAAAAGAGACTTGTTGATTATGCTACCTGGGCCGGGTGCCACGCCCACAAACGCAAATTGAAAATGGCAAATCTAGAGAGATATTTGCATTTGCCCGAACAGAAATTGAAATTAACGTGCGGCAGTTAGGGAATAAGCCAAAGTATATAAATAAATAATTAAATGAAAAGAAAGAGCCGAAGCAGCAGCGGCAGCAGCTAAAAAGGAAAAACTGCTAAAACAAGCTAAAAAACAAACAAAAAATAAAACAAAACAAAATAATGATGTGCGCTTGGCCCCCTTTTTTTTTTGGCAAGCAATTGCGATTAGTGTCGAGCCGAGACAAAACAACAATGGGGCAGAGGCCGAGATATAAAGCTGGCAACAGCTTCTACAGCTTATGGCCATATAAAATATGCATGCCTCAGGTACTGCCGCATACCCAAAGCATCAAGCTCAGATACTTTGCGGCGTATGCGGAGCACAACGGATGGGTTGCTCTGTCAGCACGTGCTGCCCCGTCTAGTAAACAACAAAAATGTTAAAAAAAGAATCAACAACAACAGCAACAACAACAAAATGTAAACAAGTTGGCAACGCACATTGCCCCAGCCCAAGGCGGCAAACTCTGACGTGGCAGCGGCTCGACTGATGGCTCATTTGGCCAGAAGGCACTCAAGTGTGTGCCCCCAACCCAACCCCAACCAACCCAACTCAAGCATTCAATTCAGACGACAGACGACGAGCACTCGGGCCGCCACTCGAACAGCACTCAAACTGTGCCGTTGCCACTCAATTTGAGTTCCGTTCGAATCTGTGCCACCAGCCAATCGCATTTAATCTGTATGCGTGTGAGTGTGTGTGTGTGTGTGTGCCACATAATTAATATGACGTCAGTTGCAACAACAACTAATCAGCAACGCTGCCGCACGCAACTAAAATCAACAATAACAATAGCTGAACGCCTGTTGAGAGTGAAAGGCGTGAGACTCGGCAAGAGAGATGCCCTGTAAAAGCTAAAAGTTGGGTGTATGCATTAATGCAAGGTAGCAGAAGAAGTGAAAAAGGGAGAGGAGTATAATGGGATCTACATATGCCCAGGCTTGCCAAAATGAGAATTATTATTTTCGTATTATTATTTGCAACTCTTTGAGCAGCTAAAATCAGCTTTTGCCAAATTTGGGGCTTACTGAGTATGCAGAGAGGACAACAGCAAATGCTAACATAGTGTTGAGGGTTGCCTGAAGTAATTGCATAAATAAATATATATATAAAAATATATATATATCAAGCTACTCACCACTCTCCCTCTGTCATGCATTGTCTGCACAATCTGGTATCGAGGTGTCAAACTCATATATTTACTTGTCGCCCCTTGATATCGTTGTGGCTGTTGCTGTTGTTGTTGTTGGCTTTGCGGCTGTTGTTTAATTTGACGCGTTTATTTGATTAGGCCCGGCTAAGCAGAGTACGTGACTGGGTTAATTTGCCAGACACACACACACACACATTCATATATGTATGTGTCGTTGCTCAGTGAGAAAAGTCAAATAAATCGCCAGCATGTCCTAAGTACATTTGCTTGTACACAAAAATGTGCATACTTCGCATAACAATGAAAAGCAGCAGGAAGACTCCTTCAATATGGCACACTGGGGGCACTGCCACAGTAGCCAGTGGTAGGGGGGCGTGGCACTTGTATAAACTATTTACTAACTACTTATTGCTTTGGCCATCAACAATGCCGTCTATCCAAATGCCCAAAAACCCAAATCTGAACTTTCGCCCTAGCACCTAAAAGCATATTAGCTAAGGCATGAGTAGAGTTGGATTTAAATGAAAACTATAAATTATTATTATTTATATATTTATTTTTCCGTTCCCAACTCAATCGAGCCTACAATGCGAAGGTGAAACGAATAATACGAGAGCTACAAATTTTCTCTCATTCTCCCCAGCAACAAGAACAAAATACTGACGAGCCCGTAGTCAATAAAAAAGTCTTCTAATGCGAATCATAGAGAAGTTGCTAAAAGTTAATACACACATATACTAATCTAGCAATAATGTCTAAACAGACAGACTTGCTAAATTATTATATTAATTTTTAGTTTAGTAAGAATGAATAAACACAGCAAAATGTAAAACATTTAAATATAATTTCTAGGGAATCATAAAAATAATTTGATAAATACTTATTTTTTATAAATAACTCAGTGATTTAATACTATATTTTTATAAATATTATTTTATTTGGAAATTAAAACAATTCGATAAATAATTATATATTAATATTTTAGCATTCATATTTTTTAAAATATTTTTTTATTTGAAATATAAAAAATATTTTTGTATAAATAATTTTTTACAAAATTTGTTATAAATATTCAATAAATATTCTATGAATATTTATAAATAAAATATTATAAATAAGTCAAGGGATTCATAAAAATATTTTTTATTTGAAAATTAACAAGGGTTTAATACAAATATTATTTATTATAAATAATTATTTATTCATAACAAATTTTATAAATATTTTAAAAATATTCTATGAAATTTATAAAGAAAATAGCATAATAAGTCAAGTGATTAATAAATCTATGTTTATAAATATTATTTTAAATAATATATTTAATATATATATATACTATATATATATATATATCATATATATATATATATATATATATAATATATTTAAATAAATAATATATTAAAAAAAAAATTTTTTTATTTAAGAAATACGGCTTATATATTATTTATTTTATATTTATATATACTTTATTTTTTTGGAAATTTTAATATCACTTTTATATATAGGTAAATCAAATACTTATAATATATATAAATAAAATTCCTTAATTATATAAACCTAAACATTTATTCGAGCGTGCATTCCAAATAAATTTAAAAAAATAAATAATGAAAATAATAAATAAATAATACATAATTTTAATAAAATACCCAACAAATATTTATCGAATTTAAAGAACTAAAAAAAAAAACTCACATTTAATATAGAAACTTAAAATTTCAATTTACTTTTAAATAAGGGCATATGAATTGCTGTCTCAGAAAAATGGGGCTGCATAAATCTGCAAAAGAGCTTTGAGCCGTGGACAAACAGGCACAAAAATGCCTGGCCGACCTCATAACAAAACAATACAAAACAAAACAAAAACATTTTCTGCTTCAGCTGAACAAAATGCCAATTTATGTCTCTCTATGAGGTGGGGAACTCTCCCAACCGCCTAGGCTTTTGTGTGTGTTTTGGTGTCTGCAATTTTTGAAATACAAACAAAAATATATATATAATAAAACTCGAATTTGCTGACTTTTGGTTGCATACATTATATATATAGAGAGAGTATAAACTGGGCACAGAAATGTGCCTCAATAAACAAAAGATATATGCTTAAATATTTCATAAAAACTTATGCTGGACTTATAGAGGGGGAGAGTGAGGGTGAGCCTCTGCCAACTCGAAGTGGAGACAACCTGTATGCCTTATATATATATGGAATTATTTTAGCTTCTTTTCATTTTACTGCATTCATATTTTTATGACCCTTTGGCCCGAGGGCCACATGGACGCACTTGCTGTAGAATCAATAAGCGAGCTGGCTGTCGATTTTCGTCGTTCTTTTTAATTTTAGTATACACATGTGTTAGATATATATATATGTGTGTGTGTGTGTGTGTGTGACGGTTTTTATGATCCAGCCACGCCCCATTTTTTGGCGCATTTTATAGGCCCAAGGCCTGGCCTAGGCAACACTTTTCACTGCTCGCCCGTAATGCATTGTGTCTAATACCCAATTAATTTGGGATTTGCCTTTAATGAGCTGGCCCAGACCCCCCCACACGTCCCCATCAAGCGAATTGCCAGCTGCTGCCATAGACTACAAACCTACCCCCCCCCCCCCCCCCCCTCCACACACACACACACTCTCCTCAATCCTCATCCTTTTACCACAATCAAAAAAACAGAAATTGTGCGTGTGGGCAGCTCGAACAGCGAACTTAATTAGCGCCCTGGCTAGCGGTAATAGACACAAATATATAGCCATAAAAATGCCCACCAAATGGCCATACATTCCCAGACACACATACATTCCCAGCCAAGTGAGAGAGACGGAGAGAATGATAGAGAGAGAGAGAGAGAGAGAGAGAGAGAGAGAGAGAGAGAGAGAGAGAGAGAGAGAGAGAAAGTGTAATCTACTGCAGCACTGCGACAATAATTCGTATCCATCTGCTGCACATTTGCTATCATGATTGTCATTATTATTAATATTATTATTATAATTATTGCCAAATGAGCTATTTAGAAAAATTTAATACTATCTATATATATAAATACCCATTAGCACTTGAACAATTGGGTATATTTATGATGTCGTAAAAAGCTGTGAAAAAAGTTATTAAAAATTTTTACAGCAAAAAATTAAATTGTACAATTTTAAAAATATCTCAAAGTGGGCCTGACAGATTAAATGTAATGATATATATAGATTTAAATATATATAGTTTTTTTTAAAGTAAGACTTGATTTATTTTATAAAGGTTATATTTTCCTAAATTTTTATTTATTTTTTTTTTTTTTTTTTAATATTACTATTTTTAAAAAATTAGTTAAACTTTATTTTCTTATACTTTTGGTATTATTTTATTTTCTAATTTTTTTCAATATTCTTATTTTTAAAAACTTAGTTTCCCACTGTCTTCTGTTTCTACTTTTTTCTTCTTTTCTTTTATAATTTTTCTTTAGTTCCCATTTTTTTTTATATTAGTTTATTTCTTTTCCCTTTATACTTTTTTTAAAACATATTATTCTTAATACAAAAATCGTTCATATTCACTTAAATACATAAAATTTTAATAAATTAAATATGTGATTTGAAAATAATTATTGAATTGATTTAATAATTTAATTATTTTAAATAATTGACTAAATAATGGTAGAATGCAGGATATTCGTTAAGCAGTCATTTTACTATTAAATAATTTTTATAGTTTTCCAGCTAACTCTAAAGATAAATCAACTCTTTAATAAAGCCAAGTTTCCATATATAACACTAAATACAAATTTGTTTTGAATCAATTATTGTTCATTATTAAATTTAAATAAATAAGATTAATTTAAAACAATTTGCTCGCTGAAAAATGCGCATAAAAACCGCAATTGTGTAACTGTAATTTGATTGTGTGTGAAAAAGTTCAAAGTGAGAGAAACGTCTAAAATGCAATTACATTTACTTGGCGAATCTGTGTGGAAAAACCATCAAAATAAACCCTTTTCGCTTTATTATTTCGCTCAGCTCAAGCTCGCTTTAATTATATGATTTCTCATCAAATAGAATCCACACAAACAGAAACAGAAACACAAACACACACACACACACACATACATAGGCATGCATAAGCACAAACAAACACATACAAGCACGTGCAAATAATATCCATCAGCTCTATGGCCGCAGATTTAAATGGGGGACCGCACCCAAAAAAAAAAAAAAAAAAAAAAAAAACAAATAAAAGGGAAAACCAACAACAGGCATTAGAAGAAGAAGAAGCAGAAGACGACGACAGCGACGACGACGTTGACGACGCAGGGCCACTGTGAAAAATGCGGTGCCATTTATTGAATCAGCTACAGGCAAATAGACGCGAGGGCAATCGGCACCCAAAATGTGTTGTGAGTATCTCTTACAACTAACTAACGGTCATGTAAATGTATGTATATGCATGTGCGTGTGTGTGTGTGTGTGTGTGTGTGTTTGTGTAGAAGGCAGCGCATGCCGTGAACTGTTGCGCGAAGCAAGCGCCGTTAATGAACTTAAGCTCAGGCGCGCACACATAGACAAGTTGAATACACGCATATTCACTCGCACGCATAGAGCGCAAAAGGAGTGCGACACATACACACCCACCCACACCCACACTAATACAGTGCGACAAGGCAGTGACCTACCAACCTACTCAAGCAATTTCGCATGCTATGCACGAAAACTGAAACCAAGGCAAATAAACGCGCGCCGCTTCAAACCAAAAACACGCGCGCACACACACCCACACACACGCTCACGCACACGCACACACACTTACACGCTCATTTGCAAACACTCGAAAAACGGCAACAGTTTGCGCGAGAACATGTGCGAGTTGCAACCTAATGGTTTGAGCGCAACTCAAATCGAACCGCAACATGTTGGCTGCATGCCAATAAAGAACCATGACGTAGTCGTCGTATGCCCGCCCCAACACCCCACAACGCGCTGTGCAGCCTAACATTCAGGCATCATACTCACTCACTCACACCCGATAACACACACGTTGAGTGCGACGCTGTTTGAGCGCAAACGTCAAGTATTGGCGGCATCTTTTGTAGCAAATTTTTTCGCACAAGTATCGCAGACGACGCTGTTCTGTTCACACGGTTGCTGCTGCTGCCGTTCGGGCAGTTACAGTTAATACGCAAACGTATATCGACGTCGTAGCGGCGTGCGTGTGTTGTTAATATAAATAGTATATCTAACAGATATATATATAAAATAAAATCAAGAAAAATTGAATATCATTTCATAGTTGCCAAACGCGTTGCAATCGAGCAGAAATAATAACAACAACAAATTTGAGTAAAACAACTAAATAGGCACAAGCTCAGCCGGGTCTTGTTGTCTATGCGTGTGTGTATGTATGTGTGCGTCGCGCCTTGTCTCTTGTGCGTGTGTTAGTGCGCGAAAAAAGCGCTGATTAAAAGCTTAAATTGGCTTAAATAAAGCGTACAATCAACAAGAAATAAACAACAAGCAACAACAACAAATACAAAACCAGCGCAAAGACGCTTCGCAAAGAAAAAAAAACAACAACAAATAAAAATATTACTTTGCTGATATTGCAATCAGCTCAGCAGAAAGGTGCGACAAAATTTACAATTGTTTTTTAATCATATTGTTTAATAATTGCTTTTTGTTTAAATATACACTTCATTTTGTTAATTAGCAAACACTGCACAAATATTTCATAAAATTAATGCAAAATCTTGGCGTGAAAAACAGGGAAACAAGAAACATTTTCTTTTACATTTTCTTCGCTCATTGGCGGCGGAAATATTCATACGATATCGCTATATATTCCTATATATATATAAACATTTTACGCTTAGTCCAGACGTCTGCAGACGATTTCTTTATTTATTTTTTTTTAACACTAAACAACATGAATTAAATAAATATTTTGAGCAATTTATTTTATAAACATGAATTTACATGGAATTTCGTGGAGGATTCGTTAGTGCTATAGAAAAGATTAAATATATAAATAGTTTGTTGTATATTTATAGTAAAGTTGAAGTTCAACTTTTGCAGAAAATTTATATGGAAATATCTGTTGAAACTCGTGTCGTATACTTAATAAATTTCTTGGAATTATTTTATCAGTAATAAGTGAAGCTTCATAAGGCTAGCTGGAATTCTTAAATAGTTTTTAAATAAATAAATAACAAAGAATTAATGTATAAATCAATAAAATAAAGAATCATTTTTACCTAACCTCAGGCCAAACAAAAAAAAAAAAAAAATAAATAAATAAAAGAAATAAAAATTAAATAAAAATAAATATGACACTATATGAATGAAAAAAAAAAAAAAAAACAACAATAAATATTTTATATGAATGCAAAAAGTAAATATAGACTTAAAAATTAATCAATTTAAAAAAAAAATTAAATTAGAATATTATTAAAATGAAATATATAAATAAATAAAATAAAATAATAATATCAATTAAAATTAGATAAATTTAAAATTAAATTATAAATATATTATATTATTATAATAATTATTAGCTCAATCAACTATTTAACCTATCTGTAAACATCTGCAGTATTTTCTTCTCTTTGAACAATTAACTGAAATTTACTTTTTTTTGGGCATAACTTTTTTTGTTACCCCAGAAAGGAATTTGTATATATTTTGTATATATAAACAATGGCTAAATAAACCGACAAAAATTCAATTGCTTATGCTGTAAACAAGTATTTTTAATATAAAAAATTATAATTTGATTAATTTGAACTAGCTGGTTAAATTGGAATATTTCTAGATATTTCTAAATTTTTATTTAAAGTATTTAAATATTGCTACTTAAATAATATAAATATTTAAATACTTAAACAAATATTATAAATATTTAAATAATTTAAACAAATTAAAAATTAATTATACTTCACGCATTAAAATATGAAAATCATTTTTCAAATTTTAATATTAATTTTGAATTATGAAAATATGAATAAATACAAAAATTTATTCAAATAATAAAAAACCAATTATGCATAGAAATTTATTTGCCCTTTATTTATATAAAACTTTCAAATATATAAAAAATAAAATATATAAAAATATTCGTCAATTATTTGAGTGAAAATTTATATATATAAAAAATAATAATGATAAAATACTGTTAAAGAATAAATAAAAAAAAAACTATTTAATATTACAATAAATAATAAACATTACAATTAGAAAAACAAAATTAAATGAATTAATTACAACCAATAATAACAAATAAATTAATTATAAAAAAATTATATATCGAAATCGGTTTTCCATATAAATAGATTTCGAATGCAAAAGAAACATTTATTGTTGCTAATTATATATAAATACGTATTATATATATTATAATAAAATATATATGAATATATAGATATTCCTATTTCTATATGTAACTATCAATCTCTACAAATATATCTAAATCTCTATATAGAAAGCGCATTGTCAATAACTACGCCCACTCTCAACGTTACAGAAATTGATTTAGAAATATGAAAATCGGAAGCAATCAATGCATAAATTCAATACAAATATTTGTGCTCTAGTGTCTAGAGAGAAAAAAGGGAAAGAGAGAGAGAGAGAGCGAGAGAGCGAGCGAGAGAGCGAGCGAGAGAGAGCGTAGCGAATCAAATATAGTACCTATCAATGTGCTGTGTATAACAGCTGTATTTATATATATTTTATTTAAATTCATTCGCGCTTGTTAACTGCAGCCCATGATGATGTTGAAGAAGCTGAAGAAAACATGTGTTTGGGCTATAGCTATAGAAAAGACTTTTATAAATATATATAAATATATAAATGTATGTATGTGCATATGATAGAAATGAAATCATTTAAGATTCTTAAGAATTGGCAAGTTGGTGCCAAAGCACACACAAACACACACACACACACACATATATATAAACATAGCTAAATAAATAGCTAAACGAAAAGACAGCTAGAGACAAATGCTTTTTTTTTTGTTAAGTATTATCACAAAACTGTTTAGCGCCAGCTGATTAACTGTCGAAATGTGTGCAAACTGAAAATGCTAGAATGAGCTATAGTCAGAGTGAGAGAGGAAGAGTGTGGGAGAGAGTGAGAGAGAGTGAGATGAGTGAAGCGCTTGCAATTTCAGCTTGCCAATTTCAGCTTCATTTCCATCTGTGCTACGTGCCGGGATCTTAAACCGGAATTATGCCCCAAACAGTCAACGTACCAAGCACCCTCCCACCTCTGCCCCTTCTGCTCCACCATTGCACCCCTTTCAACTCCTTTCTACCCCTTCTTGTTACATATCGCTCAGCGACTTTTGGCTGCTGACAAAACCAATTTACTGTGGACACTACGAAAACTACGAGTGAAAATATGTGAGCGGAATGCGTTGGCGATTTGCTTAACAGCAAATTTCAAATTGGAAAAGCAAAATGAAAAAAAAAGAAAACAACAACAAATTGTGTTTACAATTCTCAAGCAGTTCTAAGCAAACCAAAAAAGAAATTCAAATAAAAACAAATTTTGAGCATAATTCGAATTTTAGCCAATAATTACATTGTTGAACAACTCAAGCGACCTCGACCATGAATTTACTGTTGCCATTAACTTATTTACAGCAATTTGTTTATGTTTTAAAACATTCACTGAGCATTTATATTCCATTATCTTGACTGAATGGATTTTAGTTGGAGCTAAATAGTTTTCAATACATTGAAATGTTGTTCGATATCTATGCTATTATATGAATGTTTAAATTTAAGATATCAGAATTAATTGCCCTGAACAGCAGTTTGCTTCTGAAACTGAAAACTTTTTCTGTTGAAATGTTAGCAGCAGCTAAAGCAGCAGCAGCAGCAGGAGGAGCAGCAGCAGCAGCAGCAGCAGAAGTTTGTGTTCGCTGCTCAAAATGTTTCAACAAAATTTGCTAGTTTTTACATAATTACTATCGAAGCAGTCTTTGCTGAAGGCATAAATTAATTTGAGCTTCAGATTTTTCCGGATTGAGAGCTGAAAGTAGCTAAAAGACGTGATAGACTCCCCTGACAATGCACGTGGAACGATCATATTGATTCATGTAATGTTAAACTAATTATTAAACAATTATAAGAAATTTAGAAGTCAATGTAGTAACTTCAAAGGTCTGTATTTTCGCTTCTACTTAATGGATGATTACGATTTTAGTATTGTTTTGTGACTACAGTATTTTAGCTCAATTTACAACAAATTTTAACTCATTCGGTTGGCTGCAAGAAAAATGCGAACAATAAATGTGAAAATAGTCATATGTTACAGTTTTGCAGTTTACAGTTTTGACTAAGTTTTCAACAAATATTTTTTCGCATCGCGCCATTTCAGCAGGAATCCTGAACTCCTTAATCCTCTCCTGCAACTCCATCATTGCACTTGGGGGGACCTTATACAGCGCAAGCTGCGACTTCACATGATCTAATAGGATTTCAATGGGGTTTATATCTAGATATTGCGAAATCTACTTCATATTTACTTTGATATTCAGTTTTTGTCCAAATGAGACGAGTCGTTCGGATCATTGTCTTGCTGAAAAACGCATTTTCCATTCATCTAAACCCGTGTTTCCAATGACTTCTACAAAATTCTGTAGTATATTGTTCAGGTAATGTTCCTTACACATTATTCCATCTATCAAATCCAATGGTTCCGCTACAGTTTTGTTAATGCTTTACAGTTTGCCATGCTGCGCATGTTAACTGGATTATGTTATCTTTAGACCAATACCACGATCGTAAGTCTGACTTAAAATGGTTGAATTTTGTTTCATTTGACCATATTACCTTTACATATCTATGAAAATACTAGCTAACGAAAATCAATGAATTTTCTACATGCTAAAGAGAGCATAACTAAGTTAGAGCTAATTGAAAATTTATACGCAGCAATTCAGCTGGGATTCAATTAGTTTCCCAATTCGCTCTCGCCTTTGCTAGATTCTTTTCTTTCACATACAAATTTCAGTGAGTCTGTATTGCTAGTACTTAACTGCTTTAAAGAGCCGCAACAACAACAACGACAATAACAAGAGACAAACAAAAGGCATATTTAAAGCAGACCCGGCCAGATAAAGAGGCCTGCACTAAAGATAAGCCAGAAATTTGGTACGTGCCTGAAATGCTATAGCCCCTATAAGAGCAATAGAGAGGGCGAGTGAGGCAGAGCAATCTCGGGGGAAAACTAAAACAGTTTTTTGCAAGAGAGAGAGCGAGAGCGCGACGGGTAGAGAAGCAGAGGCAGCGCGAGCGAACCCAAGTTCATTCGGCCCTTCTCAGTTTGTCGCCTTGAAGCACGTGTGCTAAACATTTGCATTTGTAAATCAATTACAACATTTACGAGAATAAAAGAGAACAACGTTTTTTTTTTGTCGAATTTGAAAATTTACAGGCTGCAGCAGAGAATGCCAGCCAACTGTGCTTTAATGGCCACTCTCGGTGTCGTGTGGATTGAGCCATGTTTTAGCCATGGCTAGCTGAGCTAGCTACGGCCACACAGACACACAATTTCAATTGCTGTGCCAAATATCTATGGACAAATTGAACACAGCACCCCTCCATCCTCCCTCCTCCCCTTTGTAGTAATCACGCTGCCACGCCCTCCTGCCCAACGCTCGCTCGCATTTTCGCAAATGACATTTGACATTACTAAATGAAATGCAATCAGTATTGTTTATGGGATTTGTTGCCCCTGGTAACGCGCAGCAGATACAGCTTCACGATTTTCTTCTTCCTTTTTTTTATTTTTTTCATTTTTTGTTTTAATCAAGTCGTCGAAGCATTTTCATTTATCTTTCAAGCAGCTTGACTTGACTACGTAGTTAGGCCATATGTTGTCAAGTTGTTGACGCTTAAGTCGCAGCTAATCTTATTGAAAATCCTTTCGTGCTTCTGTGACTCGCTCTTTGAATTCAATTTCGGCCAAAAAAAATAAATCAAAAAATATGTTTCAACTTTGCCTGGAAACCGATTACGAGCTTACCAAAGACTTTGGTGTGCCGAACAGTTTTTTTTCTGCAGCACTTTTTACAAATGGCTTTTACATTATATATATATATATATATATATATATATATATATATATATATATATATATATTAAATATCTTTTCAGTTGCAGTCCAAATAATTATTTAAAATTGTTGACATATTCATTAACGAGCAAAAAACTGTGCTTGAAATATGAAAAATAAAGGCGAACTTTTAGTTTTTCTGTTTCACCGTCAGTTGCAATTGAATTTTCTGGCTAATCTGGAATTTTATTTTTATCAGTTTATTGAATTTCATTTATTATTAACCTTAAGCTACATATGTTTGCCGACATAGTTTATAAATGAACAAGGAAGGGTAGGGCAGTAGAGGTTGCAAATTGGAATGATTGAAATTCTATTAATTGAAAATTCACTGCATTTTGTGTAAATTTATGGAAATGCTGGAAGTCGTAGAGCAGATATAAATATATTAAAAAAATATTTTTAAAATATGTATAAAAAAACGTAAAACAAATAAATGAAATAAAACAAAGTTTAATGAAATATATTTTATAAATGAAATAATACAAATGTTTATCAAAAACTGTACAGATTTTTATAAAAAATGTGTATAAGAATAAATGTACTATAAAAAATTATATATTAATATAAATATAATAAATAATATAAATAATAATAATAAATAATATAATAAAATTAAATAAAATTAAATTATATAAAAATAAAAAATATAAAAATTGAAAAATACAAACTATTAATCAACAAAAAAAAAAAAAAATAAATATTATTGATCAGAGAAAAAAATCTTAGTTCAAGTCCTGCTGTTCGCTGTTGTTGCGTGAACAGGATACAAAATAATTATTTTTGATACCCTGAACCCATTGAAAATGGGAATTCAGGGTATGATGGTTTTGTGAAAATGTATGTAACAGGCAGAAGGAGACGTCGCAGACCCCATAAAGTATATATATACTTGATCAGCAGAAAAAAATAAGTTGATCTAGTCCTGTCCGTCCGTCCGTGCAAATAACGCATTTCAAATACTAGAGACTTGAAATTTGGCAAATACACACATTTGGATGCTTTTAATATATTCTGAAAGTTTCATGAAGGTCATCCATCTAGAAATGGAGTTATAAGCGTCTAAAATATAGTTGGTTTTTTTTTTGCAGGGTTTCTCGTAGTCGAGCCGTCTCGACTAGAGCCTTCTTACTTGTTTAAATTTAATTTGCTTAAAAATAGGTCAAAAAATTCTCAAAACTCTTTTCAGTTCACTGTTTACAAACTTTTCCCAGCTACAACGTTAATTTCTATGCAAATGAAGTTAATTTAAAATTATTAAATTATTAAATAAACTAAATAAAAAGTAAAAAAAAGGCATAACAAATTCATATTAATTTCAAGCTGCATATTCATTATAAAATACAAAATAAAATGCTAATAAAAAATGTATTAACTTATAAATAGAAGCGAAATAAATGATAAATTTTAAACAGCCCAAAAGCTATCAAAAGCTGACCAAAAATCACATTTGAAGCAGCAGATTAAATGCGGAATATATTAATTTATAATTGACTTTTGGCAATTTTACGAAATTAATTAAAAAGTAAATGAAAACGAGGCGCAATGCATAAATTTGGCATTTAAAGAGCGCTGTGACTTGACTTTAATTAAAACCGATTTGAACAATTTGAAATGTTGCTTAAAAGCAAATTCTCATTTCACAAAATTCCTGCTTGAGTGAATTGCGGAAAACTTGTCCTTGCACCAAACTGAATGCCCAGAAAATGCTGCATTTTATTTATACAATTCCAAGAGAATTTTTATTTTTTTGTTTTATTTTTGTGTGTGTTTTGGTGGTGCAAAGAATAATTTAAGCTCTGCACAGTTGAACAAAGGCGAGGGCGTAAATGCTTGCCTTCCTCTATTTACCTTGAATCTGATTTTATAGAAATCCCTCTCTCCCTCTCTCTTTCCAAATTAATTTTAAATAGTTTTCATGTTAACAGCCAAATGATTTCTGATTGCATATTTAAATATTTATAACAATGTGAAAGAGCTGGCAAATCAAATCGTGCGTTCCATATGTTAAAATACTGTAAAAAAACGCACAAAATATTAAGCATATTAAATGCAAAAAAATAAGCAAAATAATATGCGCATAAATTTCATATTATTAAGCCACACGAACATTAAAGAGCAGAACAAAAAAAAAAACGAAAACGAAAAATCAAAAGCAGACCCTTTAAAAGAAAATACCACACACACACACACTCCTACACACACACACTCATACACAAATTGAGTGTGAAATTTTACGCGCCATTTAACAGAAGGCGGCCTCAAGTTAAATGTTTTTCTTCTTTATTTCACTTGGCTTTTGTTTGATGCCGTTTTTTTTAAGTGAAATATGCCCTTAAGCTAAAGAGAATAGGAAAATTGGTCTAGGCAGGGAAGTACGTGCTCAAAAAGATGCTCATTAAAATGTTGTTATATTGATGTTAAATGAAGAGCCTGTTCATGGAAAACATTTCTTCTCGATGTTGATGGATTATGGATTATATATAGTAGTTGCGTTTGTTTATTAAACCTCAGAGAGCAAAAGATAGAAATATACAGAATTCCACATATATAAATATATTGTTGAATATATAGTTTTATGAGAATTTATATTTTGTCTGCTGTAAATTGCAACATTTCTAATATGCTAATGAGCCACCTTCAAGCTCAAGTTGCATACGAAATTAGAGGGTATCAAGAGCAGAAGTTAAGGCACAAAGCGCCAAAGCGCACAAAGCATTTAGCAGCGCTGTCAATTATATCAAAAATATACTTATAAGTAAGTACTCTATAACTAAGCAGGAAGAGAGGATGGAAAATAAACTGGCACAGGAATGAAATAGACTTGTCGCCTTTTGTGTAGAGAGAGAGAGAGAGTGAGGTAGCTAGAGCGTGTATATATTATATATACACACATATGATGGCATTATAATGATGATTCCTATCCACTTTTCTTATGCCTTCCCAGTCGACTTGGTCTGTCTGTGTGTGTGTGTGTAAGACGCTTAACCAACTGGCGACTCGGAACGGTGCTAAGCCGCTGGCGCTCATTGTGGCTAAGTGTGGGTGGGGCGGGCGTTACGTTCTTTCTTCTACTGCTTCTTCTTCTTCTTTTTTTTTGAATTGTTGTTGCTGGCTACAGGATGTGTGCGCCATGCAGCCAAGTGTACAAAATGGCGTCAGAGCAAAAGTATTAAACGTAGCAACTTGAAATTTCACAAAATTGTAAAGCAGTGACACAATAACACACACACACACAGATTCTCCCTCTCTCTCTACCACACTCTCTCCCACTCTCTCTTTGTCTGTGCGGCATATGTAAATTGTTCAGTGCCACATGTGGCACAATGTGTAAATAAGCGCGTTAGACTTTAAAAATCGTTGCCTACGCTCTTGGCTCTTGGCTCTTGGCTCTGGCTTTGGCAGCTGCCCCAGCCGCGTCTCTCACTACCTCTAGCCATTTCTGCTGCTCTTTCTCCTGCTCCAGCTTCATCTTCTTCTGCTTCTTCATCATCATCTTCGTCATCGTTTGCTTCATCCTTTGCCGCTCCTGCTGTTGCTTTACTCAGCTGTCGCCCACACAGCGTCTGTTGTGGCTGCTTGAGCTTATTGCCAGCAACTTTTTGCCAGCTTTTCGAAAATGAATAGCACAATACGCACACACACACACACACACATAATACACACACACTCAAGCGCAACCCCAACAGTACACCTCATATTTGTTTACTTTTTTATGCCTTTGCTTAAGGTATTAACATTTTCTCAAGCATTTCGTTGCCAAAATCTTTTGAGGCATATTTACATTTGATATCTGAGCATTGAGAATGTAGATTGCACTATATGGCATGCAAGATGTCACAAGATATATATATAAATAGAATTTTACTATGCAACTACTATAGCAATAGCTGATAAGCAATCTCTAGAGGTCTAATCTATTTAACTTTGGCATATCTAGCACTGCAAAGCAGCTGCAATTTTATAGTCTTTACTTTAGATTGTTTTGGCTGTTCCTAGAAAAATTCTGCTGCTTTATTAACAGCTGAGTTAATATGGGTTTTGTTCAAGCTTCTATAAGATCTGCAGCTGGTTGGTTCAGCTTAATTTTACTTAGTAATGCTGCCAGTTACTTCAGAAGTTAAGTTGAAGAACAGCAGATGCTTCAGTTCAAGCTGAGCCTTAAGAAAATATTTAGTATTGTATAAGCTACAAAATTCTAAAGAAGACAAAGTTATGTTAAAACAATTTCATTTAATAATGAAACAAAAAAAAATGTTAAGACATCAAATATTATACATTTTTTTTTGTAAATAAATATTTTATTTTTTTTACTGATTTTTTTTTTAAATAACTAAAATAATAATTAATAATAAGTAATTAAATTTTTAAATTTAGTTTGATGTTTTTTTGCATACTATTTTATTTGTTATTTATTTATTTTATTTTTCTATATATTTATGATGTTTATTTATTTATTGATTCATTTTGTTTCAATTTATTTTTACGTTTATTTCCTTTTTTCATTATTTTTATTTTATTTTATTTATTTATTTTTTATATTTATTTATTTTTTTTTTATATTTATTTATTTTTTATTTTAATATTTTTTCATTATTAATATTTAATATTTATGATATAAATTTGCACTTTTGCTATTACACATTTCTTGCAATATAAAATTATATAAATTTAAAAAAAATATCTATGTTTCCATCTATATTTTATTATGATGAAATATTTAATTTCATAAACAACTACAAGAGACCTAAACAAAGTTTAATCATACTCAAGCTAAAACTTTATCTAATCAGGGTCAAACTTTACTTATTTTACAGCTCATATATAAACTTTTCAACAATTAACTTGTCTTATACTAAATTTGATAAAGTTATAAAAAAATGCCAAACTCATGTCATCTATATAAATAGCTTCAAGAATGACTCCCCATATCTAAACAATATTCAAACTTAGACAAATTGCAAATATTTATATAGAAAATTCTTATACACATATCATATATCAAGTCTTTATACACATACACATCTGGAGGCATGCTCGTAAGAGCATTTACAGTTCATTCATGGCCTCAATCCTCTTGGCTTGTTGCTACACGGCTTTATGCCCGTTTGCTTAAGTGGCAAAAGGGTTGTCAACTGTTTAAACTTGATGCCGCTTGAAAAAACATCTCAATTACATTTGATATCTGTATAATAAAGTAATTCTGCTCAATGAATTAATTAGCAGTTGGAGTAATATGCTAATTGCCGCAGGAAGCTAAAGAAATGTCGCGCATTTCTTTGACTTTGACTTACTTTTTCTTTCGCTTTCTATGACTCTTTCTATTGGGGGAAAAAAATAATAATATTTCAGCATACATTTGATTTTCATATTGTTTGAAAAGAAAAAAACTCTTTGCACATTTACATGTAAATGTGTTGAGCGGCAGCTGTTAACCAGGCCAGGGTTGCCAGGCTGCGCAATAATAAAAAATATATATATATAAAAATAAGAAACAATTTCACTATATCAAATCAAATATGTGCAGCAAGTGCTGGTATCGCATAGTTGGTTTTGTCTAGCATTTATTTTGTTGCCTTTGCCATTTGCATGTGTGAATAAACCCAACCACACACACACACACACACACACACCTTTACAAACATATGCCAGTAGGCGGGTGGGCGTTACATATGTGCGTGTGTGTTTATTTGTTATTGTTAGCTTACCTCAAACACATTTTTATGACATTCAATGGCAGCAGCAGCAGCAGCAGCAGCAGCGGCAACTGAACGTCAAATTGAACGCCAGACGGTGTAAACTTTTCTGTTGACAGCAACAACAAAAAAAGCAAAAAAGGAAAAAGAAACAAAAAAAGTACATAGAGCGACGCAGAAAGTAGTGGAAGAAACACGTTCTGCGAATGAGGCCAACTAAATTGTTGCTGCACATGCGGCGTATGCGTAATAAATCCATTGACAATGACGTCACGACGTCCATGCCGCCACTCAAGCAAATAACACTTTGGTATTTAAGCAATTTGCATGCCAGTTCGCATCCTTAAATCCCTCTCTCTCTCTCTCTCTCTCTCTCTCTCTCTCTCTCTCTCTCTCTCTCTCTCTCTCTGTGTGTGCGCCTGTCTAAGTTAATTTGTCGCGAGTTATTAAATTTTGTGCCAAGTTCCTTGGGTTAACTTCAAAAGCTAGTTTCGGGGCGCACAAACTTTTCAAGACACTTCCCAGTGCAAGTTTCTGTGTGTCCTGCGGCTTTTGCGGCCAAACCCCATTTTAGCTATGAGGCTATTGCCAGCAACTTGACTGCGGGCAACTCTCTCTCTCTATATATATATATATATATATATATATATACCTATATATATACTTAAATATTAATTTATACACACTGACAGAAATATAATTGAAGTTCTCTGTTGAGTTCATAATTGATTTAATTTGACTGGCATAAGTTTTCTATGGCCAGTTAACTTGCTAGAGGTTTCTGTGGCATGCACAGGTGAAATATTTTCAATTTGGTTTAGAGCAGAGTGAAAAACTTGCTGATATTTATTTCAGCAACTTTTCAGAAAATTAGAAATTTGCGTAAAATTTCCTTCTTCTTTTGCGTAAATTAATTTGTGATTTTTATCATATTTTTAAATTTATAATTTTTATGTGTTTTTTATTATTCTTACGAACATTATTTTGCGATTTTTCTATTATTTTGAAATTTACAATTTTTTAATAATAATATACTATAATAATTTATAGTTTGATTTTTTGTTGTTGCTGTATGTTGCATTTCCAATAATTAATTTCACATTTTTCTAATATTTTAAAATTGATCATTTTTATGTATAATTAAAATTGATTATTATTCAAATTAATTTATAATAATAATATAATTTATAAACACTTAAATTATAGTTTAAAATTTAATTAAAGAATTGATAAATATGCATCTTTTATTTTGATTTTATTTTATTTAATTGAGTTAATACGATTTTTATTGAATTCTATTTATTTATATATATATATATATATATATATATGTATTTATTATTATTATTTTTTTTTATTAGTTTTTAATTTTCTGTTTTTTTTTTATTATATTTTTTGGCCTATTTTTAAATTTTTTTAGTCTAATTATTGTTGTTCTTTTTGTATTAGGTAACTTTTTAATTATTTTTTAGTTTATTTTTAGTAATTTTAAGTAAATTCATTATAATTGGTTCTTTTTTTATTTTTTTTTTAGTTAACTTTTTATTTTATTTTATTTTTTTTTTTTTTTTGTTTAGTTAACTTTTTATTTTATTTATTTATTTTTTGTTTTTATTTAGTTTGCTTCTATTCACATTTATTTATTCTATTTAATATTTTTAAAACATTTCCATTTTATTGCATATTTATTTATTTTTTAAATATTTTATTTATTATTATTATCTATTATTTGTCTTACTTACTTAATTTTTCAATATATTTTTTGTTTCTTTTTTTTAATTTTTGATTTCATTTTTCTTCACTTTTATTTATTTTTTGTATTATTTTATTATACATTTTTATTATTTCTGACATAAATTTGCAATTTTGCTATTTCAAACTTTTTGGCTTTTAATAAACTCTGGCTCTAGCTTTAATATTCTCACTAAAGCATTTCTTACCTTTTACGAGCAGCTCATAAATTTGTTTACCAAAAGTTTTTGCTAAGTGTAACTACCAAACTTTTTAACTTCTAATAATGCGCCTTCTTCTACCTACAAACTCGGTCTCTCTCTCTCTCTCTCTCTCTCTCTCTCTCTCTCTCTCTCTCTCTCTCTCTCACTCTCACTCTCACTCTCTCTCTCTCTTTCTCTTGCTCAACTGCTGCTTGTGACGCTTTGGGCCCATCGTTAAGTTTCGTTTTTCAATATCATTTTTCAGCGCTTTTAACGTTGCATGAAAATTGAAAATTATGCGCGCCTGCCTTTTATTTTTAATTTACGTGCAAAATGTTGAATGCCATTAAGGTGAATGGGTGTGTGTGTGTGTGTGTGTGTTTTTGGCATGTTTTGTAAAAATTGGCGCACATTTGTGATACGTTTCAGTTGATAAGCGCCGCCACACACACACAAAACAATTTATGTTGTATTTAATCAGATTGAAGTCAGCTTTTCAATGCGCTGCTCAGCTGCTCTAGGCGGCTCGCACCTGAGCGATAGAAATCTACAAAATTTCAGTGAACTACAATGTACATGCTGGCAATTTGTATAATTGATTAAATATGCGTGCCGCAGGGCGCTTGCCACGAAAATCGCGTACAATTTGCCTAAACTAAACCAAAAGGGAATAAACCAAATAGTAAACAATTATATAGAAATATATATACAGATGTGTGTGTGTGTGTATATATATGTCTAATTGGTATGCTAAGCTAGACGTAAATGCTGCTATTTAAGCAAAATATACGAATATTTTCTTGACTAGGCAATATTATTATTAAATTAGTGCGCTTAATTATGATGTTCTTGGCACACACACACACACACATGCACACGGACAGCTGTTGAGGTATGCCGTGAGCTATAGACCTGTATCTGCGATAAGGCACGTCTGGAATTGGGTCGCAGCTAAGTTAAGCCCCGCCACGACAGCCCAGAGAAGCTTGGCCATTTTATTGGCCTGTGGCATGAAATGGCGCTGACTGCTCCACATTTTTGTTGTTGTTGTTGCTGCTGCTGTTGACTTTACGAGCCCAAGCAAAAATATGAAGTGCACAACAAATTATTTGACGCTGTTGTAGGTCGCAAACAGGCGAAGAGAGAGTTGGAGTTGGAGTTGAAGTTGAAGTTGGAATGGGAGCTGTAGTGGGAGTGGGACTGGGTGAAGTTATAGCTAAAGTTAACATCTACATTGGAGGCAAACACTCAATAGCAGTTGACACATGGCATTTGATTGCGTTTCTCCATTAGGGCCGACCCCTTTGGGCACGCATACAAACATATTTATTATACTTAGCCATTATACACACGGATATGTGTTGATGGCCATCAAAATGACTCGCACTCGCTGCAAATGGCACAAGGTCAACACAACTTCCCACAATCAGATTATTTTTTTGTGCGCTGAGCTCACTTGAATTCTTTGATACGATTTGAGTACTTCAATAGAAACTGCGTTAGCTTTTCTTTTTGCTGCGAAATCATGTTAATTTATCAAAAATTATTTGGTATTTATTTATTTACTTCTTTAGTGAGCATTGGAGAGTCTTATTAATGATTAGAGAAAATAAGAGAATTAATTAGATAATATTATGAGAAAAAATAGTCAAATTAACGTATTTATCCCTTACTTTCCTATCCATTTCAATGGGTTTAGGGTATAAAAATCTATGAAATATAAAAATAAATAATTTATTACATAAATAATTATAATAAATAATTACTAATAATATTAAATATTTATATGGTATATTAATATAATATTGATAATAATAAAATAATAATAAAAATATATCAATAAAATCTATTAAAAATAATAGAAGAAATAGCTGACCTAAAATTCAATGAATTTCAATATAACTTTTAAATATTTTATCAAATTTCATTAACAAACTAAACTAATAAATTACTTAACAAAAACCCAACGCTTCATATATACAAATGCTTAACCTTGAGCACTTCCTTGAGTTTCGTGCTTAAAGCCAGTTTCTAAAATCTTGATGAGCATTTTATAACTCTTAGAAGTATTATGGAATAGAACAAATTTGCCTAACAAAAATATGTAAAATATTATTCATTTATCAAGAGAATAAATCAAAGCTCACTAAGTGGAATTTCCCATGAGAATTGCAACAAATTATGACAAATTAATGCGGCCGAATGTAAGCAAGGTCAAAACGAAGCCTAAACAGATTAAATGAAAAGAATTTCAGATATACGAAGGAACAAGAAATCAGAGTATAGAGCAAAAATTAACTTAAATAATTCTATATTTTTAAATATTTTTAGCAACTCTTGCGAAAACCTGCAATTATTATAAATTACATTGAAATGCATAAATAATGCTGCTAGTTTTTGAAGCCAGCTGCACAATGTTTACACAAAATTAGAGCTCAACATGGACAAAGTTAGTGTATAAAGGATGCAGCTGCTTTCCAATTTCATGATGAAATTGAAAAAGTTACAGGCATTTATATGCATGTGTGTGTGTGTGCAACACTTTTGGCAATTACATTTTTAGCTGCAGCTATAATTGAAAATGAAATGGAAACCGTAGCAGAAAGCGAAACTCAAACAAAAATATTTTCCTTATCATAACACAGACATAACATGCTGAGGCGTGAAAAAAAAAAAAACAATAAACAGAGAACAGTTAGTGGGGAGTGGCCGACTAACAAATACCCGCCAAATCGCTGTCTACAAAAGGAGAGTGAAAAGCATCCAATAAACTCAGCAACTTGATCAAGAATATTTATATATATATATATTTCTTCTGCTATCTGCCACAAGCATCATACCCCACCTTCCCATGGCCCATTTTCAATGGCTTTTGGCTGCATTCCTATGGATATTAAAGGCTTGATTGAGTGGGCGGCCGCAGAGAGTCAGCCCTACAGGTGTTGTAGGTGTTGTAGATGTGTTGTAGTTGCTGTAGCTGCTCGGCTGTTGTTGCTTTGATTCGCTTTAATAAATGTTGAACTACAAATTGCAGTCGACGGCTTGCGCGCACAATATATCACAATGCTGCTGCCGCTGACCTCGGTCGCTTGACCATATGGCCACATGCCATGCAGCATGGACACATCGATGCCACACCAAACTCACCCCCACTCAGGATGCCCATGGTCCGTGCGGCGACCTGGCACACACATATTTTAGCATCAAACATTTACATAAAACTTTCACGGCTTATGGCGCACGAATGCAATGTAAAAGTTTCATTGTGCACATTGGCCGTACATCCACAGCGGGCACTCAGTGTGACACGCCCACAGTTGGACCGACCGCTGAGTTACTTTCAATTTTTCTTCTTCTTTCTTTTTTTTGCAAATTTAATCCATAGCAACAGCAACAGCAACAAGCTGCGGGCACGACTGACAGTTGACAGTTGGGTGTAATCGACTTTGAGTCGAGCTGAACTTGATTTGCTCTTGAAATTTTCAATTGAGTTCAATTCTTGGAAATATTATATTTTTAGATATTTTTTTTTATATTTGTTAAATGTGAAAAATAATTATAGGTTTTATATATATTTTTTTAATTAAATTCTATATATGATTGGGCTATCTCGCAACCTTTTCTTCTGAGGATTTATCTGTTATAAAAATTAAATTTATTTATTTTTAAAAGGAATATAACAAAGTTAAATTGAAAACACATTGCATTGGACATTGGGTCGAACCTTAATAAATTAATTATTAATTATAAGCAAAATTTCAAATCAAAACAAATTTGTAAGAACTCAAACAGAAAATTAATTAATTTACGAAAAATATGTTCATAAATATAAAAAATATTCAGTGAAGTCACAGAGCTATATATATATATTAATATCTAATTCGAATATACTTTTTTCCTATAATTTCATATATAGCATATATATATACAACATATATTTCAAATATATATTTGATATCATAAATATATATATACCAAATATCATTTAGTAAAAATTTCAAATTCAAAAATATATAAATATCACATATACAATTTAATTTTTCAGATTTTATTTAGTGTATATATCGAAACGTTATTTGCTATTGATCGGACGTAAAACCACATAAGCTCCAATGTAAGATACATTTATTTAGTAGATACATATGTATATATAGAAACTCTTTACAGTTGCATGACTAAATCGTTTCTAAGTGCTTGTAGAAATGAAACTGCAACTCCTGCTGAATCTCTCTCTTTTCTTACTCTCTCGATCTTATCACTCGCATGATTCTCAAAGTAGAGTTTTAATAAATAAAAATATAATATATATATAATTCTTTTTTCGCAATTTTTAGTATGCTAATACAAAAATGAATTATTTTTAAATATATGTATTTCAAATGAATATTAAGGTAACGAGAATATATTTTCTATATACTATCTATATATCAGCATATTCTGGTTTATTGATGCAGTTGTATTTCAACTCTCTATAAATATCCACAAGGTTCATTGGGCTTATCGTATATAAAACGTAACGGCCTAGGCCTCAAATACAATTTATGATCATATATGTACTTGATTTTAGGGGAATAACATTGGCATTGATTTTATAAAATATTTTGAAAGAAAGTCGTTCGTATTTGACTTTGAATTAAATTAAAATAAACTATTAAAAATTATTGAAATAAAAATTAATTCAAAATGATATTTCATATTGCAAAATATTTTTTATTATTCTTTGAAAGCTTTTATATAATTTAAATATTCTAAAATTATATAAATTTTCCAATAAAAATATATATTTAATTGAAAAATGTATTAGAAAATGTATAAATTTTTTTTGTTTGTATTTAAATTATAAAAAATGCTTTTAAAAAATAAAAAATATATTTGTCAATACTAAATATATTTATTATTTTTTAAAATTTTTTTTTTTTTTTATAATTTAAATACAATTCTAAAAATTTTCTAATTTTCGTATTGTCAAATATTTTTTTTTTTGATTAATTCTTAAGTTCTAACAAATTCCAAAATACTCTAAAAATTTCACAAATTTTATCAGAGTTTATAAGACAATAGCTAAAATCGTGAAACACGTTTGTGAGGATTTGATAACAGCCATAAACCATAACAATTTTATTTAAATAAAAAAATAAATACATATATTGCCATTATTTTCCCAATTTATGTATAAAGTCAATATATCCGCTTTACTAAGTAGCACAGGGTATATAAACTACCATTCGTCTAACAACTTCGCTAGCTCCCTGGAGTAGACTTTGCAATTTGCTGGCACAAACACACACACACACACACACACACACTGACATACACTCAGACACACCCACACAGCCACAGCGTAAGCCCAGCCCGTCCCTAACTAGAACTTGGCTACTCACCTGCGCTTCAGCCATTTTTTTTTTCCTTTCCCAACATTTTTTTCCAACCTTTTCTTGCGCGTACTCAAAGTATTCCCTAGTATTATTATTTTTTTTTTTTTTTCTTCAGCCAGCTCACTCGGCCTCAACTTGTTGTTGCCTTTGTCAGGTTGGGCTGGACTTGGTTTCGCTTGCAACATTTCGTTAGGTTCAAACGAGCATTTTGGCCCGCCAGCAAAAAGCTGTTCATAAATTGCATGTTGGCTTTACTGCGGGTGTGCGTGTGTGTTCGTGTGTGTGTGTGTGTGTGCGTGTACTGGCATGTACTCCATTTTGTTTTTTAATAGACCCTCTTCGCATTTAAACTGTTATGCTTGGCATGGCTCGACACCGGCACCAAAGCAACCTTTCCCACTTTTATCGCTTAAGCCAAATCAGTGTCGAGCTGCAAGTATATACATATACATATGTATATATATATATATACATGCCCCCATCCTGTCATTCAAAAGCCTGAATCGATAGTGTGCAGCAGCTAGAGTGAAATTTACGTTCAGCCTGCAATTTGTAGCTGACCCTCTGACATCAAAAACTAGCCTTTGGCCCAAAAACACCAACAATTTTTGGTCTATTCCGCCCACCTTTTAATTGACGGGCAATTAGCGAAAAAAATAAAATTGAAGGTACAAGAGGTAGCAAAAATTGTGTGTAATTAAAAATGTTTGTTTACTCTGCATATTAGTTAATTAGGCAATACGAAAGTAGAACAAGACAAATTAAAAATCATTTCTGTGGGCTACGTTTATATATCTTGATATGCTCTCACTCTATATCTCTTGCTCTTGTTTCCATTATAATTTCTATTTGTTTTCCTTTTGGCTCGGGCCCCACTGCGATTATGAGCAAAGTGTTAAGTGATTTATGCCCGGCACGAAACTTTTATTACTTTCGCTATGTGGGCGGCAGCCTAATGCGATATATGATATATGCATTGTTGACGCGCCGATTGAGCTGATACTGCTGTGTCCATTACAAAAAATAAATAAATAAAAATAAACGACAATCAGATAAAACGTATAGTGAAACATTTCAAACCATTTATTACAAGACCAATATACATAGTCAATATAAATGGCGTGAGAAGTTGCTAAATATCAAAAGATTTTTATCGATTATTAAAGGAAATATTTTCTTGGGTTGAGCTTTAAGAATGTGAGGTTGGATTATGCAGGAAGTTTTTGTTAGCTGCTATGCAGTTTGATCAATAGATATTTAGCTAATATTTTACTAAGATCTGAGGTATTTTTAAGCTGAATATATAAAATTTTCTGTTAAATGTATATCAATCTATAGTGAGCTTAAAGCTGTTTTCTTGCTTAATCAAAATATGAACTTGGCAAGCTAAATACTTAGAGTTTTCTAGCTACTTCATTGACTACTGAGCTTATTTAATTTTATATAATGATTATTAATAAGGGATTATTGTTTACTTAATTTTATTATAATATTTATATAACAATTTCAATTATTTTTCATTTTTCCCAGCTCTTGAGCATAGAATTTTATTTAACTATTTATATACATATATCTATCTCTATATATCAATATTATAAACTACTTCCACACAATAATTCCTTTTAAAACTATTTATTTATTTATATTTAGTTTCTGATTGCTTGTCTCCCCTGAAAAAAAAAAGAGAAAATCTCGCATTTCATAATTTCCAACCACAATTGAAGCAAACAAAACCAAACACTTTGGTTTTACTGGCTAATTAACGCAGCCAAAACAAATATTCTAAATAATTTCCGCAAATAAATAACTAATTTAACGCATTTAACAATTGCATAAAAAATACCGCAGCAAAACACATTAAATGAAACAACAAAACAATGTTACTGGGAAAAAAAGAGCATGCAAGAATTTTGCAGTTGGGCGTAAGCAACTGCGGAATGCTCGCTTAGGGGTTTGAAAGCAGATGAATTTATTGAGGAATTGTTGTTTGATGAATTGCGAGAGTGGAAGAGGCATTTGAATTCAGGAACTGTAATGCGAGACCAGACTGGCTAGGTCTAAGAGAGCAGGAGATTAAGTAATCATAATTGACCTACTCAATAATAATTGAACTATTGCGCAAATCAAATTTATTCAAAGAGGATATATTTTTTGTTCTGATTTTTAAAGAGCTCCTAGAGTTAAACACTAACTTTATAAATATATATAGATATTGCCCAACTCGAAAGCCTTTAGATAACTTAAATATAGACGAGCCTCAGTGATCTTTAATGCATTCAATTGGCTCATTTTTATAATATCTTACTCTGAGTGCCGCTCCTCTAATGGACGCTGCTTAGAGTACCTGATGCAGGTCTAGTGCATTGGTGTTAGTTACTCAGAGCAGCTCGAACGAACGAACAGCAATGCAAGAGGGAGAGCAGCGATCGTTACTGTATTCGGATGACTGAACTATAGGACGCTCCGAAGTGCAGCTTCGTTAGTAAGTCATATAAATCTCTTATTGTAAAATTAATGTCTACAGTGTAGACTCTACAGCAAGGCGTCTCATTGAAGCGTTGAGCTTAACTTAACTCTCTCTATACACTAAACCTCTATCTTAACTCTCTAAACATCGTTTTGATGTTCGGCAATGATCGTGAATTTCATACTCATGCTTGGAATATGCGTTCATATATATATATGTAGAATTTTATATATAGAATTTCCATTTTCTAGCTTAAATAAATTTTATAAAATATTTATTTATAATCAATTTATTAGCTCTTTTGCTCTTTTTTTTATAATTTTCTATTCTAGTCTCAAGTTTCAAGGATCAAAAAATTGAAATAACTTTATACTCTCCATAATCTCAATACCAATATACTCTCTTCACTTTCCCTGAGCGTGCGTAAAAAAAAAAAGAAGAGCTTTGCATATTTGCTAATTCGCTGAATTTTTAATGAGATGCGTTTCATTAAATTTACAACAAAATGCATTTACAATTAATTACAAATGACACAGAAAACAAATGTAACAGGGCGAGTGAGAAGAGAAGGAAGAAAGTAAAGGGAGAGGTAGAGAGAATGTTCATATGTGTGTGTGTGTGTGTTAGTTGTTTGCAATTAAAATAAATTTGCGCAGGAAATCAAAAACTTGTCCGCAATACGCATACACATGACGTATACGCAACGTGGTCGCACTTATTGCACAATACAATGGCACACACACACACACACACGCACACCACTCTAGCGGCATTCGAGTATCTGTTCGACTATTTCCAGCTGCGCCTGTTAGTTATTAGTTGTGGTTGTTGTTGTTTTTGTTGTTGTTATTGTTGTGGCTATGTCAAGTGTCAGCGACAAGGCTCGAGTGCATTGTTAGCTGCACTTGCGCCGCCTAACGATATCAAGTAAAAGCGAAGACCTGCGGCTGCTTTTGCACAATGCCATTTGTTAGTGCCCACCTGAACTGCATTCCAAAAAAAAAAAAAAAAAAAAAAAAGACAGGAAAAAAAAGCAAACTACACTCAATATGCATGCGAACGAAAATAGTTCAAAGGAAATTCTCGTCTAGCACTCGTCGCAGCGGGCCAGCAAGCCCCAGCACCCTCGGCGCCTCGAGGCCCATTTGTGCCACATTTTTGGCTTGGTTTCATTAATTTACATATTTAGTAAGTCATTGAAAATGCGGCTTTCATGTTGTTTCCTGGGCAGTTTTGCTATTTTTAGCGCAATTGCATTGCGCCACTAATTAAAATTCATTGTCGGCAAAAAAAAAAAAAAAAGTCGAAAAACATCACGAAGATCTGCACTTGACTCACATTACCCCTGCACGTCTCAATGCTTCGCTATAAAGACATTTATATTTTACACACAAGTATTTCAAAGTTTTCTTTGAACGTATAAAGACTGCATTAAAGACTAACTGCAGCTGAAGGGCATTGCAATGACTCAACTTGTTTGAATTCATATTATTTTGAAGGATTCTAGAAATTTCGTTTAAAAGACTATTAAAATTCCATTTTAGCCTTTTCTTGTGCTGAAATGTCATAGGTTTACAGCTAAATGGTTTATGCAAATTTAATTTAGTTTATTATATTTTATAAATTTACCAAATATTTTTTACTGAACAAAGCAGAGTTTAACAAATTTGTTAATTTTTTTTTTTTAATTTACGAATTATTTTCTTTCTGAACAAGGCAAAGTTGAAGAGAATTCTAAATAATTTTTTAGGCAATAAATTTAATTTTTTTTTTTAATATTGAAACATTTTAGCCAGGTTGAGCTTAGCCAACCTACTTTCCTTTTACATAAGCTCTTCAATTCGATAATCTATACGATTTAGTCAACATTTTTCACATTGCTTCACTTAAGACAATCCCAGTTAAAGCTTCCTTAGGATATTCGATAAATTTACTCATAAATTCCATTATAAACGATTCTGCAGCTTTACTTAAATGAGGCTGCTTAGCATTTTTGTTTGAATAGATACAGGTTATTTAGTAAACAGATACTACTTAATAGTCTTTCGAGTTTTAGACTTGCTTAAAAATCTATATAGAATTTGTATGCACGTGTTATGCAGCTCATATACAGCTCTTATATATTCATTCTATTACTTTGCAGCTCTTATACAGCTTTTATAGAATTTGTATGCAGCTCTTACATATATAGCTCTTTTACAACTCTTATAACATTCGTATGCACGTTTTATGCAGCTCTTCTGTAGCTCTTATACAGCCCAAAAAGCTCCATAGACTTATAATCCTATTACAACTCTTAAGTAACTCTTGTACTACTCTTAACCTATCGTAACTTATCATATCTTATACAAATCTTATACAAATCTTATACAAATTCCTTACAGATCTTATACAAATCTTACATAGTTCTTAACTTATCGTAACCGCTTATCTCTTATACAAGTCTTATAAAAATCTGATACAATTAATACCAAAGCCTCATCTACTGTATGGAAATTAAGCAGCTGCATAAGACAGCTGATATAAGTTATATAGAAGAAGCCCAAATCATCATCTCTTATACAACTCTTATAAAACGACTCACATAGATGTCTTATACAGCTCTTTATCTCCTCAATAAAATACCTCAGCCTCTATACAGTCATTCAGCCACAGCTGCAATTACCTCTATAGCTACTCTTACATGCCTAACACACTCTTTATAGTTCGCCCTCCCTTTACAGGGTATTTCAGAATAAAAAAATACAACTATAATAGTGCTGCACTAAGGTCCCCTTTTGTTGCTTTTGGCAGCCAATTGGAGCGCAAGCCCGTTAACAGTGCCGAAGCTTATGCAAATGAATCGACCCAACATAAGTCAGCGGATTATGCTAATATGGCAACCGCAGCGAGTGTTCACTGTAATTGTGCAATGTTTGGGTTTCTAATCAGAAACTACACCAGCTACAGCAACAACAACAACAACAACAGCTAGGGCAAAGGCAAACTGAATTTGCATTAGACAAAAGTACGTCGATGATATCCTTAAAGATATTGCAGCTAATTGAATTTGAATTTGAGTTTGAGTTTGAATTCGAGCTCAGCGTGGCTCAAGTCAAGCATTGCAAAGCGATTTGAGCACCTAGCTCAATTGGAAAATTGCTTGGAAAACAAGTTTAGCTGTAAGTGTTCACATAATCGAAATGCATTAGACTCGACTTCAGTTAAATAGCTAAATGCATGAATAAATTGCCAACAAAATTGTTATTTTTCTTCGACTTTAATAAACACAGACTTTGTGCTATGCGCTCTAGGAGATGAAAGTAAAGTCATTAAAAATTGTGAAGTCATAAAAGTACTTTTTTTTTGCTGCTGTTGTCTGTTCGCATCTTTATGTGCGCTATCAAAAAAGTTGAGCATAAAAAGTGAAAAATTTAGATAGAATTTATTTCTTGTACCCCGAAGACACTTGCCGCGAGTACATCATTGTTTTTTTATTTCTTTAATTTATTATGTATGTGTTGCTGTTATTGCAGTAGTGTTGAGAAATGTTTCAATTGAAAAATAAAACGGCATTGAAACGCTGCCAACTCTCGTTTAGCTGTGAGCGCTGCCAACTTGTTGAAAGCCTTGTCGGGCATAAATTTACCTAAAAAAGAAACAAAATAAGAGAAAAACAGGAAAGAAATATTTCTAATTGCCTTCTTGTGCTATGCCAAAAAGAGAAACAAATCGAAAATATATATCAACAGCTGACAGAATTTATATATATATATATTGTCTTAATATGTTGCCTCTAAGATTTATGGAACTAACGAAATATTCAATTCAATGTGATTCACGAGCTGTTAGAAGCGAGAGTCAGGCACAAAATGTTTTATGTTACAATTAAACCATTGTTTATTTCACACAATATCTAAATAGATTTATGGAACTGTACCAAAAATAGCTTTAAATGTGAATTTAATTGAGCGAAATTCCAGTGTTGGTAAACTATCTTTTATGTAGGCAAAAGGTTGATGACTTTCAAAGCTAATATTTTCTAATTTTCTATTATAATTTTAATAAATATGTAAAAATTATTTAAAAATTTATTTTGAATTAAAATGATTAGAGTAGATCTTAACTCATTTCTCTGGCTCTGCAAATTCCCATTCCAATTATTGAAGCAAACGAATTTAGTTGTGTAGTTTGTCAAATTAAATTGAAGTCTACGTCGCTCGTAAATTTCAAATGAAATGCTCATAAAATACATTCCCAAATATATATATATATAAAATATATACAGAAAGCCACAAATGCCCAAAAGCTGCTCAGATTAAAACTTGGCCCGAATTGTTAATTGCATGCAATAATTGCATTTCAACTATTCATTCCACTTGCCTTTAGGGGCGGGCGGGGCAGGTCAAACTAACTTCCAGGTGCGCTGCTGCTATCGATAGTTATTCCGGTCATGCAAATGCATTCAGCACTGGAGTCGAGTAGAAAGCAGATTAAACTACTAAAGTCTGTGCAAAGCCGCCTTCAGCAGCTGCTTTGCATTGGAAATAGCGTCTTTGACTAGAAAAAAGAAATCTAGGGAAAAAATATATAAATAAATTGAGTATCAAGCGCACATAATGTTGACTTTAATCGGCTTAATTTAAGTTCTCGCAAAGTTGCGGCAAATCAATGATTACAACTAACCGGAGTTGTTTAAAAATTTATAGAGCCACAAACAAACTTTGTCAACCGGAGATGCCATAGATTCGCATAGCATGTGTGCGTGTGTGTGTGTGTGTGTGGAATACATACATACATTTCCACATCAAAATGTGCATAATCAAATTTCACAAGTGAATTCGTGCAATAAAATCGTCTCATCTGCAAACGCAAACACATAGCAGCTGACAGAGCTCGGATTAGACCAGCTGAAAGGCTAACTGAGAGCTAAAATTACATGTTTATTTAAAGCTGCTTGAAGAGCTTTGAAAGCACATGAAAGATTTTATTTATTTATTTTATTATTAAATTTTTTTATTTAATTTTATTTTATTATTTATATTTTATATTATATTTATATTAATATGATCTACTTTTCATAACTGTCAGCACAATTTATGATTAATAGACTTTAAGTTTCCGAAATTTATAGAACTTCTTGATATTAAATCCAAAGCTGTCTCAGGGCATATCCTAAAATATTTGTATTGTATAAATTGTGTAGAGTTTTATAGGAAACATTTGTCTTTCGGAAATCCTTTAAGACATTTCAAAGTAGTAAAAATGCTTTAAAAGCTCTTCAGAGCTCTACTCAATTTTGCATTAGACAAAGTTGAAAGTACCAAAAAGATTTAAAAATATAAATAAAATAAAAAAAAAATGATAAAAAAAACTTGGCTATAATAAAACAAAAAAGCGCTTTTTAAGTAGCTTTGAAAGTCAGGCCATAAACAGATTAAGCTTCATTTGACTAGCATATGGCAAAGCTCAGTTCGTTAACGTGACAACAATTGCCCAAAGTTTGGATGTTGTCCTATGTTAAGCTATCCCTCTCTGTCTCGCTCTTTCTATGTCTATCATGAGTGAATCTGCTGCTAATCAACTAAAATTGAGCGTAGCCTATTTGCTGTCACAGTCAGCTAATGTCATTGTGAATCGAATGAATGTGAAATGCCTTCAATCAGAATCACAAACGAATACGGGCTGTGATGTGCCTGCGAAACAACAGCGTCGACACAACAACAACAACAACAACTTGAATCGAAACAGGCAACATAACACTACTGGCAAGTCGTCAACTCGACTGCGAGTCATTTACTTTTGGTGGTGCAGTCGAGTGTGCTACCAGTTAATTTTGAAATCTGTCAAAAGGCATTCAACAAATTAAACTCAATTGGCACATTGGCCCTCAGTATGCCAGCTGGTTGGCTGAATGGTTTGCTGGTTCACTGGCCAACTCCCAGGCAGGCAAATAAACATGGCACTTGGCAGCCGCTGGATTACATTTCACATTTCATTTGAGCATCAGGTAAAGGTGGGAATGGTGCCCAGAGCCAACTGGCATATGTGCCCGAGTGTCTGTAGCCAGACAGAGCGCAACCAGAGTCATCATAAAATTGATCATCAAAAAAAAAAAAAAGGCCACATAATGCCAGTCAGCCACTCACTGAGTTGGCAGTAACTCACAAGTCCGGTGGAGGCCAAAAACTACTGCAGCGCCTATAAAATTTTCAAGTGCAGTCTTTTAGGCTCAGCGTGCGCCAAATGCGAAATTGGACATGAAAATGAAAGGCATAAAAAAACACAACAACCAACAACAAAAATAAATGGGGGAAAAAACAACAAAAAGTGCCTGGCAATGCTGCAAGTGGCCCCAAGTAGCAGCTGCCACATTTAAGCAGCAACCGTCTGCGGGGCAAGCTAACGTTCGTGTTTCGGCCGCAAAACATGGAGAAAAAAAAAATTGGAAAAAACAAGCCAAAAGGAAAAGCAATGGAAAACACGAAACAAAACATGAGAAAGCCCCAAGTAATTGGGCAATAACGAAGCTTTTATGCTCTAGAGATTGGCACAGTTTTCATTATTCGTTTGCAAACATTCATAATTTAGACATTATCTGCTTAGTTTGTCCATTGCCCCAACAAATTACATATTTATTAAAAAATTACGTGAGATAACAGCAACTGTTTCGCCCCTTTGCATATTTTCCATGCATAGAAATTAATAACAAAATACAAATTTTAATTACGATAAGCTTACAAGATTCAAAATACAAAAGCATTTGAAGCTACAATTTTGCTGCAATCATTTGATTCTTAGTTTTGCTCTTAATTAATTCTGAATTTCTTATAAATTTAATAATATTTTAAAGAGTTTTTGGTAAATAAAGAAAGCCTTAAGATAGGAAGCAAAGAAAAATCCTAATAAGTCATCTTTAATTTGAAAAATATTTTTTTCTTCTTTTTATTGTAGGAAAACAAATAATTTTTAATTCCTATTTTGCACAATTTTATGATTATTTCTGGTTTATTATTTATATAAAATAATTTTTAGAAAAATGGTTTTATATTTGGAAGCCATAAAAAAATTTGTTTGCATTATTTTATAAATTTTTTCTATTATATGAAAATAATCATGCAAATTAGTTTGTTTTATATTTTGAAGTAAGATTATTCAAAATTTCGTATATTTGAAGTTTTATATTATTTTTTCTTAATTACAAATATACAAATGTGTATATATAATGAAATATTTATTTTTAATACACAATTTTTTGCATTATTAAATGTATAAAAAAAAAATTATTTGAATTAAATTATATAATTTCATTTTCATTTTTAAGCTGAATATTCTTATTTAGCTATTTTGTTTTTATTTCATGTTTATTTGTATTTATTTATTTATTTCATTTTATTTAATGAATTATTTTTGTTTGTTTTCATTTTCTGCTTCGAATGAATTCATTAATATTAATTGTTTTTTTATTATTAAGTTTATGGTTATTAATTATTGAAATAGACATTTGTTAAGCATATCTGGCTTTTTGCATAACTTCCCTTAAATTGTGCATAATAAAGCATTTATTAATTATATATTATCGCGACAAATCACAGGCGATTATATATAAACGATCAATATATATAGTTTTCCTCTTTTAAATGCTGCGCACTTTTGAGTGGTCATCTGCAGCTGATGTTATAATAAACTGCATGGCAAAATCTAATGTCCATTTAAGTGCAAAGTGCATTTCCGTAAGTGGGCCGTTGTCGTAGAGCTCTCACGCTCTCGCTCTCTCTCTCTCTCTCTCTCTCTCTCTCTCTCTCTCTCTCTCTCTCTGTCTCTCTCTCGCTCTCTCTCTCTCTCTGTCTCTCTCTCTCGCTCTCTCTCTCTCACTGGCTCTCCCCCCTCTGTTTGACTCTCCAGCTTTAAGTAATGCGGCTACCCAAGTGTCAAAGCGACACAGTAAGCAGCCTCAACCACAGCAACACAACGGTCACACAACACAGCACAACAACTAAAGCATACTTTTTTGGCTGGACTGTCTATGTGTGTGTGGCTTATGTGTGTGTATGTGTGTGTGTGTTTATATGTGCCCCAGTACGAATGAAACTGGGAATTGTTTCGTTTTCGTTTTCGTTGTCGTTTCGAAATGAAAGAAAATGCTGTTTAATGTGCTTTTTATTATTTACATCCGCGGGCGGGCATCAACGCAGCCCCGCTCCATTGCCTGCCTCTTAAACCAGAGCCCACAAAACAGAAGCTCATCAACTTTTTTTTGTATACCCTACAAACTCAATGAAAATGAGTAAATTGGGTATATTGTGTGATAGAATGTGTAATAGGCAGTTGGCAATTTTGAAAAGTTTGAAATGATTTGGGGAGAATGATGAAAAGAGTTGGAGTAGTCTTGAGCGTCGCTTTGAATGAAAACTATTAAAACTAGGGCTCTAAATTTCCCTGAGTTGTGCTATAAATATAGCAAAGCTACAGATATGGCAACATATTTTATTTATCATATTTTTGGAAAAAAAAATAATTAATTTCATTATTCCATTCCATTTCCATTTGGTGAGTTTTTTTTTTTTATAAATCTCGATTTGAAATTTTATATTTGATATAAATATATATTTTTTTTCTGTTTTTAATTATTTTATTTTATTTTTTATTTTATTAATATTTTTTTTGTATTACTTTTTACTTTTATTATTATTATTTTTTATTTATTTTAATTTTTTCTATTTTATTTATTTTTTATTTAATTTAATTTTTTCTTTTTTATTTATTTTAGTTTTTTCTATTTTATTTTGTTTTTTATTTATTTAGTTTTTTCTATTTTATTTATTTTTTTTTTACTTATTAAATAATTTTTTTTATTTTATTTCATTTTATTTTTTTTTACAGCAATCTTTTTCCCAAAATTCGAATTCTTTTATATTTGAAGAGTTCTACATTTATACTTTAATATTTTATTTGATATAATCCTTGAATCCTGTCGACTAGGGTATCTTCAAGTCTACTACAGCTGACTTATTTGTATTTTTTTATTATTATTTTGTGGCACAGTTCCGGTTGCGAGGCTTTCATTTCTATGCAAATTTCGAATGCCTCAAGCTAAATGGTTTTATTGTATTTAGTGGAAATTATTCACGCCAACTAACTTTAATCAAACCAAAAAGAAACAGACTTTTTGACTGACAGATATATACAATAGACATATATATATATGTATATATATAGTAGATCTGACAGATGTAGCTGTGATTGGCTGTCTTTGATGCACAGCTGCTTTAATGATTGCCTTCCGCAGTAATCTGTAATGATGCCATCAAAGTGATATTTTAGCTGAATCAGCCAAATGCAAATATATATATATATATATATAGCTACTCAGCTAAAGATATCCATTCGATTGGGCAATTGCAAATATTTACATGGCACGCGGCTTCGGATTGGCCAATCAGTCGTAATGACAATACTGCCAACATTTTGCATTTGCATTCGCAATATGCGCAAATACAATTATATATATATATTGGCCATATGTAAGGTCGAGCCATAAATCAATAATATCGATTCGATATGCATATATATATATATATACATATACATATATGCATGACAACTGACAACGTGCAACAAGCAACAAGCACGCAAAAGGCAAAGAAAAGTAAAAAAAAATAAAACAAAATAATTCGAGCTATATCAGCAGCAATGTCAATGGCTCAGCAATGCGACATTGGCCGAAAGTTTTTGATACCCGAGCGCAGCTCTCGCTCTGCAGGGGGTTCATAAGGCTTGCAACTGCCAAAAAAAAAAAAAAAAAAAAAAACTTGACAAAACTTTGACAACTTTCAAACACGTTTTTCTCCTTTTTTGGCAAATTGATTTTGGAAAATCCTGTTCGCTGGATATTTCGCCACCGAAAGTAATTTTGATAGCTGCCAAACAAATTTGATAAGTTTTTCACACTCTTTTCTAATTGCATTTTGGTTGCCAATGGATATTTTGTATTTCAACAGTGCAGCGACATATTTTGTTGTAGTAGACTCAAAAACTCTTATAATTGAATCATTATGAGCAGTACTCGCAAATATCTATTGACTGTTAATCAATGTCTGCATATAAGTGTCTCTCACTCATACTATGAAAAAATAACTCAGAGAGCAGCCGATCAGGTCTGCAATGAGTTCCATCGGGTTAGATCATTCGGGTTATATCGGCTCATTTACATTCGGGGCCTGAATAGGCTTTCTCTGAGTTTTATGAAGCAAAAAGTCTTTTGTCTGTGTATTAGTATATATGCGAGGGAATTTTAATTTTTCTCTTATTTTGCAGTCTGAATTAATTTTGTTTAATGAATTTAGAGAAATAGTAAAAAGAAAAATGCCAATAAATTTCTCTACTCAATCTGAGCTCTACAAATTAAAAAGAAAAACTAAACCATATTGCTTGCTCTTTAATATTTATTTTGATTTATAAAAATAATTTTGCTAAAAACTCTTGAGCCGGCTTGCCAAAGTTTTGTTGTTTTAATAAAAAAAAAAATACATCAAAGTTGTTATAAGCTGAAGAGCTTAAGCTACTCTCTAAACTGAAACTTGAAAGAAAACTTTGGGTTTTTTGCTGTCTATTTTATGCATGTATATATATGTGTGTGTGTGTGTGTGTGGTTATGCCTGGGTGTTAATGAAAATACAGTTTTTGTAGGCAAAGTTATTGGCAAAGTGTCAAAGGCCAAAAATGCAATATTATATGAAGGCTGTGAAGTCAGCGAGTATTTTTATATAAAATGTCGTTACACACGAACACACACACACACAGACACGAATACACACACACACACACACACACATACACTCAGTCACTCATACACACATTGGCAGCTTCCATTAAGAACATTGCAAAATGGCTGCAATGACAAGAGAAGCTGTCGGAGTGAGGAAGACAGCAACAGTAGCTGGAGCTGTATCGGTGTGTGTGTGTGTGTGTGTGTGCAGCGGTTGCATTTTAATTTATGCATATCAAATGATCTTGCAGCGCGCTTTTACTTTATAACGTTCCACATCAAGTGGCAGCCGCAGAAACTGTGCCACAAATATGAACAGCCAAGAAGTGGGCAAAAAAAAAAAAAAGCCAACAAAAGTTGAGAGAGCAGGGGAAGGAGTAAGAGAGAGAGAGAGCGCGCGGAAGAGAGAGAGAAACGTAGCGAGTGCCATTGAAGTGAGTTAATTATTCAAAAGTTGCTCATACGCAACGTTGCGCTAGAGTCAGTGCGCGCACACACACACACACACAAACACACACACACACATGTGGCAACACCCCCGAACACACCTTTTGCAATTAAGTTGAATGCCATAAGAAATGACAACGCGTCGGCCCTTTAGGGCTGGCGCACTCTTGCTCGCTCGCTGCCTGCTCAGGGCTTGGCATGTAATGTGTGTGGCAGCCAGAAGTCGCAGAAGCAACTAATTGTCGGCTTATAACATGTTGCATGCCACCCAAGAGCCACCCTCATCAGCAAAGTCGATAGACGTCGCTTGAAAACGTTTTCGGTTTAATTTTTCTTTTTTTTTTTTTTTTTGTCTTTCGCCTTTGACGTTTGCATATCATAAATGTGAAAATAGCAGCAGCAGATTGATTGACAGCCATGCCACTTAGATGGCTGCATATTTGCACTTGATAACAGGTTGACAATCTCGGATATCTCGATGCTTGACATTTCCAATTAATTACCGCTTACGTGCCCTCAATTGTCTCGGCCACAGACGGCAAACGCAATTACTTGTGACAATTGTTTGCCTCGCGCAAACACCGAGCTAAACGACAACGACAACTTGTCCGAAATGCAACAGGAGGCGAATGGCATGCCACGCTGATGGGGGCGTCAACATATGGCAAAGGGAAAATAACAGTTGTTTGTGCTTATGGCACACGCCAAGCTCTATTTGCTTTCGCAAAAGTAATATGATTTTATTGCACTGCTGAATGCAGTTAAGCGAAAGTCATTGTCGATTAGGAGAGGCGGAATAACAAAAAAAAGAGGAATACAAAATAAAAAGGAATAAACTTCAGTTTGCTTAGTCGAATTTATGAGATTTGCAGAGAAGGGTGATAAAAATCATTGGAAAATTAAGTACAGGCACATATGGTAAACATTAAAGGCAGATAGACAGAAGATAGGAAGATAGAAAGAGGAAGAGAGAAGGAAGAGAAGGGAAGATAGAAGATATAAGATAGAAGATGGAAGATGGAAGATGGAAGATGGAAGATGGAAGAAAGAAGATAGAAGATGGAAAATGGAAAAGAGAAGAAATAAGAGCGCAGAGAGTACAAACAAGAGAGAGGGGATAACAAAAAAGAGAGAAGGGAGATGAACGAAAGAAGAAGAAAGGGATATGGGAAAAAGGGAAGTTATATGAGATAAGAAAAATGATCGAAGAGAGAAAAAAACTAAGAAGAGAGAAGAACGAAGATAGGAAAATGAATATAGGAGATAGAAATAGAAAATTTGGGTTATAGGAGATAGAAGATATAATAGAGAAGGGAAAAGAAATATGAGTGAAGAAAGTAAAAAAAGAGAGAGGAAATTCACGAGTAAGTAGCAAGTGCAAAGACAAGAAAACATACAAGAAGGAAAATAGAAATAAAAAAGAAGAAGAGAAGAACAGACAACTAAAAGAAATATATATGTATATATTTACTCAAAGTAAAAGTCTTACAATTAAATTGATGAGAATTCCATAGAAAGACCATTGCGATTGCCCTTTGCAAATTACTGAGCTGAGTAAACTTTTAATACAATTTAGCTGCAAAGCCAAACATCTAGCCCCAAGTGGGCACGTTTGCATGGCATCACGTCTTATCTATTCTTAAATTGATACCAATCAATATAAATATTACTTAGCCTTAAAGCTTGCCCAAAAAACTCTTTTTACATCGCAATTCGCTCCCACTCCAACCACCAAACATCCAATTTCAATGGTTATTTTGTAATAAATTTGGCTTAGCATCAAACCAAAAATATCTCCTATGCCAACCGCAATTTGCCAATAAATTCCTTTGAAAAAAAAAAGTATTGCTTATTAAAAACGCCAAGCTCCCGAAAACTATGCTACGTTATTAAAGTTGCGCACAAAGTTTGCTCCCGGATGCGAGCATTTTTTATGCCAAAAATTTTCAAACTCATTACGCTCATGATAATAAAGCTGTCTACGGCATACAGCTGAAGGATTAATTAGTTTGCTGTACGGCTTAAAATTACGTAAAATGTCAGTTACGCCCTTAATTAGAGTTAACTCACATGTTCGACATAAAATCGTTCATGATTTAAGCATAAATCCCCGAACCAATTTACTAATGCGCGGCATCAAGTTGAAAACTCGAAAAGTTTTGCGCAACAAGAATTTTTGGTTGCCAGAGCTATGCAAGATTCTCAGATTCTTAGCGAAAACTTTTCGGAAATGTAAAATGTACAAATAACTTAATGAAAATATAAATGTGTGAGTGTCTTGAGTAGATATTTGTTAGCGCTTTGAAACTATTTAGCTGGAAATGTATGCAAGAACTTAAGTGGTCTGGCCCGAGGCCAAGGCTGTGAAGCTAAACGAATCACAAGTGCAAAATGCATTTAACAATAACTGTATATACTACTGGCTGTTATTAATGCATATACACATATGTATGTATATAGGTATTCAACTAAGTTAACTAACTAACTAACAGTTGACATTTGCGTGTATTTATGGCCGTGTATATTATAGTTGTTATTACTCATACGCCCCGTTGTGCTCGTGCTGCAGCTGACAACGTAACTCAATTTGATGATAATTATAATTATGCCTGCCGCTGTGTTATTTCCGTTGTGCACATGTGTCTATGTGTGTGTGTGTGTGTGTAGCGTTTGTGTATGTCACATTTTAATGGAGCCACCTTCATGTAGCGCATCGAGCGTTAAATGTGGATTAGTTTCAGCACAACAAAAGCGCTAATAACATTAGCTGAAACAGTTTCAGCAATTAGCAGTTGATATAACTAAACTAGTAACTAACTAGCAAGAAAAGCGAAACAGGAAAATCCTGTGGGAAACTCTAAGTAACTTTCTCGATTAGTAATTCTTGAATATTAAATAACTTTTGGCTCTACTTTTACTAAAGGCGCACACAAAAAAATCATTTGAAGACTGTAAAGTATTCAAGCTGAAATTATTATATTTGAGTATGATTAAATATTCTCTAGTTGCATTAAATATTCAAGTTTGATTAAATATTACGGTTTTATTACAATTCAACTTAAGTAAGCTTAATATTAAAAATTAAAGCTTTATTAGAATTACAGCTAAAATTTAAGAAAACTACCAACTTAGAAAAGTTCATTAAAGCTTCAAGTATCTTATTCCTGATGCAGATTACGTATAAAACGAGTTAAGGGAAACATTATAAGCATTAGTAAGACCCAAAAGAAAATACTGCTTACATAAAAATATTAAGAATAATTATTAATAAAATATTTGCTTTATGTTTCTTTATTGTATAAAATAATTGAGCTTAAAGCTCTGCTAGTTAGAATTAGAAAACAATAAAAATATCAAGAATAATTATTAATAAAATAAGTACATATATTTCTATAGAATCAAATAATTGAGCTTAAAGCTCTGCTAATTAGCTGTAGCCAAAAATTATCAAGCTCAAAACTTTGTTCTCTGTTTTCGTAGCCACTTTAAGCCAGTGTCATTTGACACTTGGCACTTGACACTTGGCAAACACACGCTAAACTTTGTCGTCAATTGCGACACGCTGGGCAGCTTACCTTAGCCGCAGTCGATGTTGCTGCCACAACCGCAGCCGCAGCCGCATTGGCAGTCAATGCCACAACCACTTACGTAATTATCATTAGCCATTTGCGTGTCGCTTTAAAGTCGAAAGCAACATCTAAATAATCTGTCTGCAAACAAAAGGCCTCCACCAGCCCCATCTCCCCACCTGCCCATCAGCATTGCGAATATTTGCTGTCATCTTCCGGCGCAAAATTCAGTTGCTGCTTGAATTTTACTTCGCTCGACAGCTGTTCAAACAATTACAATGAATATGCTATTGTTTTCGGAATGAGGGCGCCCAACGCACAAACATTTGATTGATGAAGACCAACACAAAAACCAACAAAGATCTGTGCTCGAAATATGCAAATGATATCAAAATACTTCAACAATAACAACAAATAATACAGTAAAGCAAGAAGAAAAGTTGAGCGCAGATAATACCAAATGGTTAGAAGAGCAAATTAGCGTACTTAGAGTGATTCATTGAGGCGGCCTTTTTTTTGATAACTTTGTGCCACGCCACAAAATATATACTAATCAGCGTGCCAGACCAAATGGAAAATTGTGAACCATTAAATGGATCATCGCACAATTCATAAAATTGTTGCGATACGCATTCACATTCAATTACGATGGCCAAATTGATAAACAGCACTCAATAAATGTATTAGCCAAAGCTCATATCTATGGCACGATAATCTAGCTCTGAAATTATACAAAAATCAATTACTGTTAGCGCTATATATAACACAACTCGATTAGTCAGGCAAAAAAATGGTAGAAAATATTTCTAATATTTAATAATTATCGAACGTTTAGTGTTGACTGAGTTGTAGCTAAATTATAGCTCAGTTCAATGCAGCAAAAAGACTTTTGTATTGGTATTGGTATTGATCTATATGCGAGAATTATCTTAGCTAAATGCATTAATAGCTTGCTTGCAAGTGAATGTGAAGATCGTAGATCATAGACTCTTTGAGTCATCCGCTGACCGAGCCTCATTGAGCGAGCGTTAATCGTATCGCTCCCTAAACGATGTTCATCAAAAGAGCATAACACGAGGTGTTCAACGCTCAGCCGAAACCCAAAACGAAAAGAACCGAAGGCACTTGCTCGGAGCGTAAGCAAGTGAGTATGATTCTTTTTGAGAGAACTCTCGCGGAACGGTTAACATATTCATAACATATTCATAACATAAATGACTTATGTTAAATTTATACTGTCTGCCACGCCATATTCTCCCTCTTAAACTTCTCTCCAATAAACTTCAGCAACTTCACTCTGCATATGCAAAGTAGACTTCACAAGACGTATACTTAATAGCAGTCTCTTCGCTTTTTCAGCTAGCCAACGCACAGTGGTTGCGCTTGTATGGAGAGAGCGGTCAAAAATAGTTCCAGTTGAGATATCGAGTTGAAATTTTTTTTATTTTATAATAAGGCATTAAGAACTAAATTTAAAACAAAAGGGGCGTGGTTCGTCCATTGTACGCCCTACAAACATTTTTTTAGCAAGACAAAAATAAAAAAAAAAATTAAAAATCAATATAATTCAAGAAAAAAATTACAAAGAATAAAATATAAGTTTATTAAAACGAAAACAAATAAATAAAAAACAAAAAAATTCTAACAATAAATAATAAATCATATATTAATGTTGTAGTTCGTAACATTTTTCTAGTATGTTGCTCTACATTTTTTAATTCTTCAGACAAATCACCCCAGATCGGTAATATAGCCATTCTTCATAACTTATCCATGTATAATTTCAGTCAAAGTCTTTAATTTTTGTGCATTGGTTCTATTTTCTGTGCACCAAAGATCAAAGATATATAGGTGTGCAAAAACACACTTATACAAATTGTCTTGCAGAATCAAAATCAAATAAAAATAATTAATTGATAAACCATGAATGATTATCTAAATCAGACAAACTACAATCGAAGAAGACAGAACAATATTAACAGCCACAATTCGCCAAACAGATGTTGCGTAGGGCAACGCTGACCTTGAAATATGTAAGGCGTTGCAACGACATGTCATCACTTTTTTCACGTTTACACACACATGGGCAAATTTCGGCATGCTGAACTAAACATTTTTATTACCTTAAAACACAGACAATTACAACGAGGTATAAGTCATTCGTGGCATATTGTGGGATCATAACTAAAAGTCTACCTAAACATTAAAAATACGTTCATAAAACACATAAAAAAGATTGACTTAAATAAATTAACATTACAGGAACAATTTGATGAGTTGGCTAATTATTTAAATTAGGAATTAAAGTAAATGCCTTCAACTTCAAAATGCATGCTTTAGAATTAAAATTGGACCACTTAAACTGATGTTTGACCACTTTGAATTGCAATTATGATTTGCAAAATTCTTACTAAGCGCTGCTGCTGCGCGAAAATGAACACGTTTTCATGACTTCTATGTTATTTTTAGAAAGTACCATTGCAAATCTAGAAAAAAGCGGTTTGCCATCAAGAAGTTTGGACATTTAAGAGACAATTCATGTATGTTTTGTCTAAATAGCTGGTAATGGATTTTTTGATTTTTGGCCTATGGGCGCAACCACTGTGCAACGTAACTCTATTATATTTGACCTTAGCTTTCCAAATGGCTAGCAAAAAGAAGAAGAAGAACCGAAAGAAAAAAATTATAGTATCCCTGAGCTGAAAGCAATTGCCATAGCAGCACGCGTTAAAGTTGAATATATAAAGAGACTTCCCTGGCAACTTAAGCAATTAGGTTTGATTGTTGAAGTTCTGGCTGGCGGCTGAAAGTTTTAATCTAAAATCACCTTGACTCAAATTCAACAGCAAAGCTCAAATTTAATTCTTGGATTATTGTGCTGTTATGGCTGGCAACCCACTTAACAGGCTTCTGCAATTTATACATTTTACCCACCAGAGGCAAATGTAAAATGCAGACATATACAGAAATTCTGAATATTGTGCGCTTTCGAGCATGCACTGCCTGAAGGACTTCAAAGAACCAGAAAGAAGTAGTAGCAAGAGAAGAAGAGAAGAAAAAAAAAAACTAAAGTAATTTCTTACCATAGTATTTTAGTTTGATTAAAACATGAGACTCTAAAAAAGCAAACAGTCTGCGACGAGTGTGAATGCCAACAATTGATGTGCTATTGCAACGATTCATCTATTTGACTATATATGTACGTGTACCACTCACCTCTTCAGTCTGTTTCGTTTTGGCCCATTTGGTCGCATCTAGGCCAAAAGCAATGCTTTGCATACATGTAAGCTGCAATCTGAAGCTGACAAATGATTTCGCATTTTCAATCTGGGACTGTGAAACTTTTGCGCAAGGTGTTCAGGACAGCGTACATAGCGTATACCCTGTAGGAATAGAAGTAATGCAATAGAGGGTATGTCGGACTTGAGATTAGGTGTGCAATAGGCAAAAAATAACAAAAATAAATTACTAATATTATTGAGGAAATAATTTTCATCAGTATTTAATTTGATATTAATATTGGTGAACGTATCGATAACATTTTTATTGGCAATCGATATAAATACTTTTAATGGAAATCGATTGACAAAAGTAATCGATTTTATATACTGTTGTTTGTGAAAACTATAGAAATTACAATCATCATGTATCGATATCGAATGAATAATATTCGCAAAGCTGATAAATAATGAGAAAAAACAATATTTTCACAATGTTATCTAAATTAAATAATTTTTTAGTAAATTAAAGTCTTTCATACGAGACTTAATTATATTTGTTCATATATGTATGTATATATATTATATATAGCATATCTGTTAGTCTAGTCACAATTTTATTTAATTTAGATAGTTAAAGAAAATTGTGAAAATTAAAGTCTTTTCTACGAGACTTATTTATATTTTTTAATTATGTATATATATATATTATATATGTATGTATAGCATATCTGTTAGTCCTAGCAGCACCGGTCTGTCTGTTTCGAGCATAAGCCAAAATAACACACATAGAAAAACAGAATAACCCTTTTTTTCCCCCCCCCAACTTCTCTTGTCATACCAACTGTCAACGATTTTCCTTTCGCCAAACATTTTGTCCTAGATTTCATTATTGCCAGCAAAATTAATTGCGCCCTAGAGTACAATCAAAAGCACTGTTCATGGTAAATACACTACATACTATATACTGTAAGAGATATACTATAAGATCTACTATAAGGAGATACATCTATATCATCATATATAATATACATATATATACAATACTAGATATATCTACGATATGTATGGGAAAAGTGTATGGTGTGTTACGCCTTTGCTGAGCTGGTTATGAATAATTTAGTTAACAAGTTGGCTTGACCGGCCCAGTTATTGCTTTATGGCCCGGCCAAGTGAAAGAGAGGCCCACTAATTGCATATAATGAGCTCAAATGCATTTGCCAACTGCAATTGCAATGGCAAATGTTTGAGAAAGTGCAATTGAAACGAAGGTCTCACTGCGGTCCGTCTTGTCTACTGTCGGACTCGACTCGACTCGACTTGACTTGATTTGACTAGACTCGAGTGGACTTGTCTCTCTGTTGCTAAATAATTCATACACTTCATACACTTTAAGCCACAATAAAAACCGATTATTAGCAATTTAAGTACAATATTCTATACAGCTCTATGCTACACTTATGCCACACACACACAGAGTACATTATCTTGAGCGTTTTGCAATTTAATATACTTTTTCAATTTCATTCCTACTTTTACAGCTATCATCGAGCGTTTTAATGTATGTTTATGAGCTATTATTAATTTTGAAATTGAAAAGATCGTCGACTTTATTACCGTTTGATAGCTAAACATTAAATACTTTACAATCTGCCATAGTTAAAGTAGCAAATGAGATTAGTGAAATGAAATTTTGTCATTTGGTTTTAATATATTGGAAGGCAATGCTGCATTTAGTATTTTAAAAATTTAACTGAGATTCAATTTACAAGGCCAAATTTAAGTCAAGTTCATTTGTGTTGGCCTTTTTATGCGTAGGTCGTAAAGTCAAGCTTTGGCATACAAACTATCTCAAGCTATAGCATTTCAGCTATGTTTACTAGCCAAGCACGAGTGCATCAATTATTCACCAACACTGCAACACGACACAAATACTAATAAAATAATAATAATAAGAGCAACTGGAGGGTAAAGATAACCAACACCCGACCCAAATTGATACCGATCGCTGGGTGGGTGACACCAACACACAACAACATCACATTGGGGCTATAGCTGCTCCACCGAAAAGTGCAAATGTCTCATCTTAAATTAACTCTGATGGACCCCAACAACAACAACAACAGCACCAGATTAATTTGAGAAGCGTAAAAATATGTAAGCAAAAAAGAGTCGAATAACCAAGAAAATCAATGTAAATGAAACCACTTGAGACTAGCAAAATACTCTACTCTAATAAAATGTGCTTCGAAATAATAAAGGAAATTAAGAATTTTTTATTATCAAAAAATGTGTCTTGATTTTCTTAAAATTATTTTATATATTTTGATTTAGATAAAAATAATTCTTTTAAATAATTTCTTTATATATTTCATAATGTCGTTCTATCTGCCAAACTAAATAAAGGGGCTAATCGATCAAAGATGAGAATAGTTACAGAAATTTGCTTTTGTTTAAGGAAGAATTGTTTAAAAGTACTCTATAAAGCCTTTTTCTAGTTAACTCATATCAAAATGAATTTCATTAGACAGCTCTTCTACAAACATAAATGAAAATATATATTTAGATATATCTATCTTATATGAACTTAACAAAAAGAAAATATAGTCTACGCTTCACTCTTCTATCTAAAAAAAATTAAGCTCAAATAACGCATACTAAATAACCGAATGTTAACTCTTATATAAATTGAGCTCATATATTATACATCAAATTTGTCAGCTCTTATAAAAACCGAGCTCATATAATATACCTATAAATACCACACAGTAACTCTTTTAAAAACTGAGCTCCATTAGACAGCTATTGTAGAAAATTAACTCATTAAATAAGCTCACTGAGGAGCTCATTTCTTTGAAATTTTTTGAATATAAACTGAGCTCATACAAACAACTGGAGAATAGTTTAATTATGTAAAGTTGGGTTTCCTTATTAAAATCTGAACGAAAACTGAGCTCTCTAGGCAGCCTTAAAAAAAAAAACCGAATATAAATGGAGTAATAGTAAGAAACACTTATTATCAATTTCGATTAGTATTAATTATATTACATATGTATAAACAATATATAAATATTTTAATGTATGCCAAATTTAATACACAATTATATATAATTATATCCACTTTGTTTATCTCCATAACGTAAAGTATAAAATGATTTAATTTTGCCAAGAAGCAACTATATTTATATATATTTCTTTAATAGACCCACCCAACATTTCATCTAGATATGGCTAGCTAGACGGCTCACACCATAATCCACAGTCCATAACAAAATCACATATTCGTAAACATATTTCAAACTGCTAGTCATTTTCATGACTGTGATGTTTCGAACAACATTTCCACATTTACAGGTATTAAAAAAAAGAACAAAAAAGAAATACAAATTGTTGCCTTTAATTGGACGAAGTTATCTGGTCGTGTGTAAATATATATGGCGACTGAATGAGGGCCTGTCCAACGCAGCTGCACTATCATGATTTGGGCAGCGCAGTCAATCACTCAATCAATCAGTCATCAGAAAAACAACAAAAAAAACAAACAATCAAACATCAAAAAAAAAAATAATTCGGTCATTTGTGCAATTTGTCATTGCCAATTGCCAAAACGTCCTGTTTGACAAACGAAATTGAAATGGCCAACTTTATTTGGCTACGAATTTTGAGCATAAGGAATTATTTATGCTCTAACTACTTTTCTCTCTCACTCTCGCTCTCTCTCCTCTCTCTCTTCTCGCCTCTTCTTTTGCCTAGCTGACAAAAACGGGGTCAAAGTATAATCTTGTCCCCCCCCTATAAATATATTCGATCGATTGCCTATTTGCTTATGTGCACAAAATCAACAACTGCTTGAAAAAACTCTGGCATAATGAAGCAGATAAAGAAAACATTACTCAGACTCAGGTAACCACTTGTTTTCCACCACGAGACCTAAACCGACAAAACTCCAGCAACCACAGTCAAGCCAAGTATAACCTACAACTATGAGAAAAAACTTGTAATAATTTTTTGTGTTTTTTTTTTTTTTTTTTTTTTTTTTTTTTAAATTAAAAAAATGACTGACAAAACTGCCCTAGACTTTTTTGCTTGAGACAGACATTGCTTTTTTCTTATAGCTGCCATTGTTTACGTACGTCTTAAAGTCGTTAAAATGGTTGCGCTGTCGGGCATAGGAAAAGTCAAAATTTCCATTTGTGTAAAACACGAAATATTTAGAAATTCTAGAAATTTACGAGCACGAAAAAAAAAAACAACAACAACAACAATAGCAAGAACAATGCAACTTACGCGCATTTATTGACGCAATTGATTTGAATAAATTTCGTATTGGTTTTTATTTTGGTTTTCGCTTTGATTAAAAAAAAAGTATATATATATATGTATATATATAGTGTCTGCATATTTATACACATAGAACCATTTTGTAAACACCAATTGGCCGTAAAATAGCGTTCATCAAATAAATTCCATCGATATACATATGTCTTTATATATAGAGAACATTTTCTAATTACAAAAAAAAAAGAAATGTTTAAAAATCTCAAATTCCCGCAATTCATCTTCATAAAATCAAATGAAATAGTATAGACAAAGCAAAAACAAACTGCAGTCGGGCGTAACTGATTGCAGCATACGCGTTCAAGCTATTGAAATTGTTCAATTTAATATAAATTATATTATATATAAATGTAGAAATTATTAGAAATGCAAACTAAGTCTTTTAATTCTTAGCTACAAAATTCTGTTAAAGATCGATTTTTATTAGATTTAGATATATTTAACATGTTTTCTTAAATTTGTTGCTTAAATTAGCAACAATAATTAATTGAAATATCCATCATTCCAACAGTTAATATTATTGTTTCACCAAAAAGATTTTATGAGAAAATATGAAACACCCTGTGCAAAGAAGCAAATTTTTTTTAAAATTTTCATGTTCATGTGCTACGAAATTTATAATTAATAATATAATTGTAAATTTCGTAGCACATCAACGAAAATTCTTTAATGTATTTATATAATAATATTTATATTTAATTAAATAAATTTATTATATTTAAATTTATCGTATAATATATTTATTATAATTAATATATATATATATCATTTATTTATCAAATTCAAATGATAATTTCCTAATTCTAATAGATAACAAAAATTCCAAAAAATTTGAAATATATTTTCTTATATTCTATTTATACTCAATTTTTTAATAAATATCATAACCAGTTAATGAAATAAAAAAAGATACCAATATACTCTATTGCAACTTTCTAAAATGGCTCATAAATAGCTTAACAATGATAATATATAATAATTAAAATAAATTGCTAGGCATGAGTTAAAATGCTATTGACAAATGGCTTATTTGTCGTTCTCTCTGTGTCACTCAAAACAAACGCCGGTCAAACCATAACAAAATCGCATTTTCGAATAATGCGACTTTCCGCTGATAATTATAGACCAGACATATAGGCATTGTGCACACATATATATATTTTAGTATATATCTATGTGTGACGCCTTCAAATGTCTGAGATATGAGCGATATGGTTCGTTGGACCGCGCATATTAATAAAGACATAATTGATGTGCACAATGAGCCCAAAAAAATATATATTTTTTTTTTTTTTGACTATTTTAATATGAGGTCAAAAAAATATTGTTTTATGCATCCAAAACCCATTTGAACTTTACTTAGCTACAAAATGAGTCATAACTAGCTTTAGTTTCACTTTGTCTTCGCTCTTTTTTTATGTTGTTAGTTAACTATTGTTTATTGTTTACTACTTCAAGGCTGCAAATAATTATATTTCGAATGTAAATCAAAATCTCAGCTAGACATTATGTTAATTAGAGCGGAAAATGCGAAAGGAATATGGGCCTATAACAACTCTCAAAAGACTTTCATTAGAGTGATTGAAAAGTTTGTTGAATTGAGAGTTATTACAAATATTTAATTGTAATTTGTAATCATGGAATTGACCTTAACTAAAGAGTTGACAGAAAGCAATTGTCAATATAAACAAAATGTAATTTCAGAGTCTAAATTGCTCATTAGAAAATTTGTACAAATATTATTATAAATCACTAAATATTTAAAGGACTCTAACTTAAATCCTTTAATTAAAAAATCAAATAAGAAAATATTACTTATTATTACTTTTTTTTTTTTAATTAAATTTAATTTTATAATTTATTTAATTGTTTAAATTGACTTATAACATTTTTATACATTTGTTCAATTTATTTTTAGTTGTCTGATATTAATTTATTATTTCTTATGTATCATTTATTTTACTAATTATTTATTATTTAATTTTTAATTATTTTTTATTCATATGTTTTTAATATTACTTACTATTTAGAAATTTATAATAAATATATAATCTTTTTTTTTCTACAATTAAATCTGTAATTCTTTTTGATTTAAGCAACTAAAAAAAAACTGTAAAATTATTAATATTATTTCCATATTCTCTACGAATTTCCTTTCATGAAAAAGTATGTCAAACATGTGAAATACAAATGACAACACGAAAATCTATGCGCTGACATCTGTTGCAATTGAAATTATATTTGCTATTTGTTTTTTTTTTTCTTTTTTTTCATCTATTGATCCAACAAATGGCACTAGTAAACACACTCACCCACCCACACACCCACACACACGCACACTCACTAACATACTCATCGAAATGCATTAGAGTACTACTCGTGCATTCATCTTTAAAACATTCTGTGGAGCACTCGAAGCCAGTGACAGCAATAATCAAATCTACATATGTAAATTGATTGAAACCCTCGTCAGACATTTTCCTCATCATTTTTTTTTTTTTTTTGTGCATTTGACCAAGTGGAAAACAGACGAGTAGAAATATTTGTATCTTTCTGCATGCTCGCATACTCTGTGACAATGTACAATATTCGCAGCAGTAAATTGAGTCTTGGATCATATAAAAAAAAGGCAGGCGTCAAACGTTATGCTTTGTGCAAATCAAATTTGTAACGCACCTCCGATTGGCATGCCCATGCTCATGGTATTGCCCCCCATTGTTACAATGCTGCCCATCTGTTTTTTCGTTGTTGTTGTTGTTGCTGGCATGCACATGGTAGCGCAAAGCTTTGCGAGCAACCGAGAGAGAGAGAGGAAAGCTCATGCGTCTAGCATGCATTGCAAACACAATCAGCTGAGCGTTAAAAGCTTTCAACTTGCTGCGCAGTTTCGCTTAAGCGTCAATGCAAACAAACATATGTTTGTGTTTACGTGCGTATGCAAGTGTGTGTGTATATGTGTGCGTGTGTGTGTGTGTGAGAGTGTTCTGCATGCTAGTCACGACATCAACAAAGCACAGCTGTGTATGTGCGCCATAAGCTTTATAAATTGGCGCGCTCACGACGCGTGCTCTCTCGTTAAATCACTCTCACAATCGTGCTCTCTTGTTCGCCACTCTCTCTCCCTCTTGGTGACTGTTCCAATTCGCCGTCCCCACCCCCACTCACTGTTAAAACTCGCTCGCTTATTGCGCACCTTTCAAGCTGTCAACAAAGTGAACCCCATTGAGTTGTTACGACAACAGCGGCGCATTGTACAAATGTAATAGCAGATTCGAGCCAAGGCTGTGGAAATTTAAAAATACTTGCACATTTGTACATTTGCAATCATCCCCTAGATTACAGTTAAATGCTGCCAATCATAATAAAAATTTGCTATGCAAGTTCCTTTTATCTTTGTTTTATGTGTCGGGGTAGTTTGTTATAGCGCGTTTTCACTGTGCCATGACCGTTGACTTTATAACTGGTTTTCCAGACAAATTGGAAACGGTAGCGTATTCATCACACAACAGAGCGCCCAAATCGTAAGATATTTCTATTTACCTAGGGCCGCTGCCAAGTGCACAATGCACAAGGTCATTGTAAATGTGTTTTTATTATAGAAAATGAAAATTTCTATAATTTTACATTTTCTATTTCTTGCGTGCCCCAGAAAAACGGAACGTTTTCAAATCGAAAGCAGCACACAACAATATTTGTATTTGCTTTAGCTAAATACAATTTCGTAATGTAGCGTTTTGTATAATTTATTTACGTCGCAAGGTCGTCGTCATCAGGCATTTACAACCGCGCCATGGGCCCGTTTAGGGGGAATGCTCAGATTTGGGCGCTAGAAATTGGAAAAATATACAACAAATAAAAATAAAGCAGGCCACGCGATATGCGTACTGATAATTATTCTATTCAACTCGATTTGGTGGCATCAAAATTGTTGTAATAAGTTCTTATCTGATTGGAGCTGTTGGGGCGGCAGCACCGTTATTAGCATAAGCAGGTAGTTTGACATCAGATGAGAACTTATTGCATCGTCTAATTTCGGTTACGACTGACAGAAAGAAAAGAAAAAAAAAAAAACAAAAACAAACAAAACTAAAACGTATATTTTCGAAGCGCCCAAAGCGTAAAAGCTTCCTGCAAATCCGCCCCTGTGCGCATGACGGCGACCTACACACAAAAAAGAAAGAAAAACAAAAACAACGCCAACAACAACAACAGCAGCAGCACAAAAAGCACACGACGAGCAGAGCGCAGCAGCAACTGGCAAAACGGGCCAGAAGAATATACAGACAACACGGAGGCGAATTCGTTCTTGTGTTGTGGTTTTTAGTTGAGCGTTTGCTGGCGTTGCGAACGGACAGAGAGACACCAATCAGAAATTCAAATAAAAGCAACTAACTGCCAACAAATAAGTAACTGCAACTGCAACTGCAACAACAACAATTAGAAAAGCTAAACAACAACAACAACAAAAATAAAGTAACAAAAACAGAGAGCTCGCATTTTGTCAAAGTAAAACGCCTTTGACTGGAATATTTCGAACACGCAGAGACATAGAGACAGCTGGAAAGAGATAGAAAACAGAGACGTAGAGCGGGGCAGCAGGTAGTCTGGCAAGTGGCCCCTGCTTAACACTCCAAACACACACACACACACACAAACGCGCCAATAGACACAGAGTGAAACACACGCACATGGAAAACAATTTGTTGTGGTTTTTTCTTTGTTTCGACAACAACAACAAATTTTGTTAAATTAGTGCGCAATTACAACAAGAACAACAACAACAAAGGCAAATACAAACGTGCGCAGCAAATTGTTTAAGTCGACAACCGCAATAAGCAAAAAAAAATTTTTTAAAACGCTGCGCAAAAACAACATAAAGCACAAAACGTTGCATTACGAAATCTAACAAAAAATATATGTATATACTATATATAATAACGAAATTCAATGTAAAACGCAACTTAAGTTCAGCCAAAAATCAATAAGCAACGAAAGGCAAGCAGCGAACGAAGAAGCAGAGGCAGCGAGACAGAGACACAGAGGCTGCGACAGCTGTAGGAAGAACAAGCACAGCACAACTTAACTGGCTGAGCAAGAACCGTAAAAGCTTTACCACTTAAGGCGAAGCTTCAAAGTGCAGTTAAACGCAGTAAGCACGCAACGGCAACGCCAAGCTGAACAAAAACAAAAGCAAAACAAAAAGTGAAAAGTAAAATTTACATAATTCATTGGCCGCTGCGACAGCATTTAAGAGCGACTGTGCGAGTGAGTGAGTGAGAGAGAGCGAGAGAGAGGCAGAGTGATAGACAAAGAGAGCGTGCAAGATGCCCTCATTGCTGGAGGCGCTTGAGCGCAAATATTTTGCCGAATGCGAATTCGAGAACGCCAATCAACCCGAGCTGCACAAACGCTCCGATCTGCCCAATGATTTTACAGTTACCAAATGTGGCGGCCGCATGGAGTTTTCGATATTCATACCCCGCCTCTCGCCCCTAACGAGTGTGCCCGCTCTGCTGGTGCTCAATGACTGCGACATCGATTGTGCCGGCGATTTCGATAGCATACGGGAGAAATGTCAGCGTGTGCGTGAACTGGATCTGGCACAGAATAAGCTACAGGATTGGCATGAGGTGTTCAACATACTGAAGCATATGCCGCGCATAGAGTTTCTCAATCTGAGCAAGAATCAGCTAATGAATGTGCCCAGTGCACTGCAGGCAGTGCCAACGATCAATCTAAAGAATCTGGTGCTCAATGGCACCTACCTGGACTGGATGTGTGTGGATGCACTGCTGCAGAACTTGCCAGTGCTGCAGGAATTACATCTCAGCCTGAACAACTACACCAGCGTGCTGCTCGATGCGGCGGACGAGGGCAGCTGCCAGTGTGTGCCACAAACAGAACCGGAATCCGAGGCAGAAGCCAAAGCGGAAGCGGATACAGAAACAGAGACGTGTTGCAGCCTGTGTCAGGGTCGCCGCAAGCTAACTCAGGCACATGGCGCCCTCCAGACTCTACACTTCACCGGCAATCCCATCGAGCACTGGCAAGAGATCTGTCGTTTGGGACGACTGTTTCCACGCCTGGAAGCTTTGGTTCTGGCCGAATGTCCCATCAAATCGCTGCAGGCGGCGCCAAATCCAACCGAATTAGATTCGGCCACTGCCAGTGAATGCCACAAATACTTTCCCTGCCTCAAGCTGCTCAATCTGAGCTGTGCTCAGCTCAACAGCTGGGCGGACATCGATGAGCTGGCCAAATACGAGCAGCTGCAGAATCTGCGCGTCAAGCATTGGCCACTCTGGGAGACGCTGGAGTGCACGGAGCATGAACGTCGTCAGCTGCTGATCGCACGACTGCCAAATGTTTCCATGCTGAATGGCGGCGGCAAAATCAGCATGGACGAGCGTGTCGATGCGGAACGTGCCTTTGTCCGCCACTATATGGACAAACCGGAAGCGGAACGACCGGCCCGTTATGCCCAACTGCTCGCGGTGCATGGCCAACTGGATCCGTTGGTCAATGTGAATCTGAAGCCAGAGAAGCGGGTCAAGGTCATCTTCACGTACAACGATGTGAGCGAAAGTCGCTTCGTGGACATCTATTTGACGGTCAACGATCTGAAGGTGAAGCTGGAGAAGCTCATCGGCTTAGCGCCCAACAAGATGCGTCTCTATTATCTGGATCAGGACTACAAAGAGCTCGGACCAGAGGAGATGCGCTATCCAAATAAACAGCTCTATAGCTATAATATACAATCGGGTGATGAGATCATAATCGATGCCAAGAAAAAGATCCGCGAAGCGGAATAATCTATGAACTATTGGAATGATATCATTCCTGGAAATGTTGCTACACATTTAGAACGGGCGGTGCTAAGAGCAACAACAATTTGTGATCTTGTATCATGCTTCTTACTGACGGATACAAAAACCCAATCAACCAACCAACATACATATATCTACATCTTTCTATCATATAATATATATACATATGTATGTTATGAAAAGCTTAAATTTATCGTACATATATTATACATATTTTTACAATTATTTACCGCCTTCCAAGGAAACCGATTTACTGTATATATATGTCAATGGCCAAACCCCACACACACACAGTTAATACACACACGCACACACTCGTCCATCTATAAAGATATATTTTAATTAACATCCTAACCTAAGCCAGCTACAGACTAAAAACATAAAGAGAAAACTTAAGCAAAACAAAAGCATTATATTAAAATTTAAAACAATTTTTTGCTGAAATATGACTCCGAGTTTTTCTTTCTCTTTCAATGGAATCATTATTATTGGTTTGGTACTGGGGACTGTTGTCGCTGCGATAAGATACAGTTTGGAGTGCTAGGAAATACATATGCGATAAATCTATTGTCTATGTCACGAACACTCATTGGGAGCAAAAAAAAAAAACTACAGTAAAACAAATTTGAGTCGAGCTGTGGAACAAAGAAGATCGAATACCCTTTAGTAAGAGGCTTTGCTGTGATTTCCCAAAGCTTTGCAAACAAAGGGAAATATTTGGCTAAAAGCTTTTAATGCAATCTTATCAAATATGAATATTGTTATAATATACTTGATATACTTTATACTTGAAGACGGCAATGGAAAAATGAGAGAGATAGAGAGATATTAAGAAAGAGAATGCGATAGACAGAAAAATAAGAACAAAATCTTTGAAGTTCAAAAAAACATTTTTATGAAATTTTAGAGAAAGCGCAAGAACTTCAGTTGTTGGCCTCTAGTTATATGAGACAGTACTACGATTTGACCTACATGTTAAAAGCATATACATATATAAATATAAAGTTACGTACTGACTGTAATATAAGTATTAGCTAGGCCATGAAATATCTCTAAAAAGTCTTTTGATGGAGAATAGAATGGAATAGAATCTTCATTTGATGAAAAAATAAAATAAAAATAAAAATATTCAATTCATATCTAGAAATGCGTTACATGCTTCATGAGAAAATCATCATATCCTAACCAAATGTAAGAAAATTAAAAAAAAAAGCATCACGACTCTGGGGTAATGCACGCGCATCGTGTGTTGGGATCCGCTTCGTGTTTCTAAAAGCTTTCAATTATGGCAAGCGACAACTCGATCTGCTGATGTATTGCCAATAGCTAAGCTAAAGCTTCCGTCATGCTCATAAGCATTATATATATAGTATAAATAATATATATATATGAACACATCTATTATATTATATTGTTGGATTATAATCAAAGTGCGAACTGTTTAAAGTTGAAACTTGTTTTGCAGCTCCCACGCACCATTAACATCGCAATATGAATCAGAATTTATGATTGGGGTTTATTTGTGCATAGTTTATTTTAATTGGCACTTTTTTAACTGAACAAATAGAACATGTGATTTTATTGACCCACGATATGAATTTATGATCATATAGACTGCGATCTTAAAAGGAAGACTGCAAAAAAATTGGCACAAAGATAAAAAGTTTTATGCGTATGCAAATTAAAATTGTTTTAATGGATTGATTTATATGGTTAAGAACCACAAATGTTCGAAAAGTCTTAAAAATTCCGAATTGCAAAAGCTTATTTAGAAATGAGATTCACTTTTATGCACTACAAAAGAGAATTGCATTGCACAATTTTACATGTAAGACATTTAATTTTTAATTCAAGTAGTCAGAAGCATTTAAAAAATATATATTTAATAGTAATAAAACAATCAAAATATTATTAAAAAAATTAAAAATAAAAAAATAAATAAATAAATGCTTGAATATTTTATAAACAGCAAAAAATATTAGGAAAATATGAATAAATTAATTAAAATATGTTGATACATTTTTTAAAATTTTTCTTTTAAGATTTCAATTTAAGTAATATTTTTTTAATGACTCAAAATAAAAAATATAATTATAATTAAATAAAAAATGTATTTATTAGTTTTTATATATAAACTAGAATTCAAAAACAATTTTTTTCAATTGCTCAACAACAAAAGGTTTCACAACGAAATATTCGTAAAATGATTCGAAATCAAAGAGTTATTTATTTTAATTTAAACTGAGAACCTTTTCTTTTTTTCTAGGCAAAACTATAAGAATTTTTGCAAGTAAACAATTTTTTTTTTCTGCGTCTTTTAAATTTTGTAACAATTCGATAGAATCTTAGCTCACATAGTAAATGCAATTGCTAAGCAAGCTAAAAGCTCTGTGTGCATGCTAAATAAATTGCATAAAGCTTTTCGCTCGCATGCTAAGGCACATATTTAAGCACACACACACTTACATATATGCAAAATATTACAGAGCAAACAACACATTGTAGACGTATGCTAATAAAAAAGTAAACATATTTGGATTATTAAAGAATTTTTGAAATTTTTTAGGTAAAACTAAAGGAATTGTAAATACAAGAAATAGCTTTATTTGAATTTTGATTTTCATTATTTTTTTTTTCCAAGAAACAAAATAAAAATGCTCATAAATGTAAGACTCGAAACTAAAATATGTTTGGTAAATAAAAAGAGCCACAGAACATACGTAAAGGTAATCAATATGAAATATGTTTTAATCAATCAACATTTATGGCATTTTGAGGGCTGCCAATGCCAAAAAAAAAAAAAAAAAAACAATCTGCCATGGAAATTTTTTCACAAATTTTCCTATTGCCTTTTCATGTATGTTGGCAATGAATACAGATGCCTGAGCTATGCCTGTAGGCTGTCCAGCCTACATGCAACAGATACAAATGGAAACGAGTTCTCTGAAAAAAAAACTGGGTCAATGCAGCACAGTGTCTGCCCAAGGCAGACTTTAGAATATATGCATATATTATTAATTTTCAATTTAATATGTGTATACAATTGTGTATCAATAGTTCTATTATAGAGCACATCGATGTAATTGTAATGGGCAATCAAAAAGAATTCCAGCCATAAATGCGAACACACACGCACACCTCCTCCAATCAAATGGCAGCCCACCTATATTTGCATTAACTATCTGCCAAAAAAATAACAATCAAATAGAAAAGAGGCGTCAACATTTATGGCTAATGACGTATATTAAGCATACGACACGAAATATCGAAAAAAAACCTCTAGAGATCGTGACTAAACGAAGGAGCTACAAACGCCCACGAAACGACAAGCTCCAAAAAGAAATAAAATGTGCGAAATTGAAATATTAGCAAAAAAAAAACACATACACATACATAATTTTATGACAAAGTCGCAGGTGCAACAAAATAAAATAAAATACGAAATAAAATCAAATCAAATAGACGATCATAAAAATGCAAGGTGTGTAGAAAAAAATAAAAAAAAAAAAACAAAAAAAATATACGCAAAACAGTTTATGTAGATAATTAATAAAATTTACACATGGAGGTTTTTGGAAAGTCTACAGCCAGGGAAGGTTTTAAACGCTCGTAGCGCTCACCAAACGATCGAGTTGTGATTTGTACGGCAAACGCGACACACGTCCGTATACCCAATTTTCGAGCTCTATTATCATATATATAGCTAAATCGATAGATTTGTGTTACTTTTAGTAAAGTGTTGTTCAAGTGTGTGTGTTTTAGGGCGGGGCGCGATGCACTTAAAATGGATCCAGAGAACGATGTTTATGCTTTCTATGATATAAGAGGTTTCAAGCGGTGCGATAAGCGACTCAACTCAACTCAACTAACACTCAATTACTATTATAAACTATCTCCTATATTAATGGTGTTTTTTATTTAATTTGTTTGTTTTTTTTTTTTTTTGCAGGAAATGTAGACCGGCGGGACCAAATAAATCGCAAAAATTTCTGCAACCGCGAATGTCACTCCTAGGGAAGCCGCTGAACTATAATCGCGGCACACATCGCCGCGATGCGCGCTACCGGCGGATGCAAAGTCGCCTCTACAATTTTCTGGAGAGACCGCGCGGCCTGCATGCCATATTCTATCATGTGATGGTGTAAGTAGACAAACGAATCAATTATCAAATAAAAACTAATAAAACCAACGTGTTTCACGCTAATGCATTCATAGCGTTCTAGTTGTAGCATATCAAAATTTCATTAGTCTTTGAAGTCGTATTCAAATTTTTGTTAACTTGATTTTACAATGATTTGAATTTGGAAAATTTTTTGATAATTAACCTTTGCAAGTAAAGAAAAGAAAAGAAAAGAAAAGAAATTTGCCATTAATTACTTCTTTGGATTTCAGAACAGATCCAGGTTATGAAGTTCAAAATTATAGAATTATTTAAATAATCAAAATAAATATTAGTACAAGTTTTAGAATTTTGTTTTAAATTGACTAAAGATATTTTTTTAAATATACATATATTAAAAACAAGTTTTTGTAATTAAAAATACAAAATAAACACAAAAATATATTATAAAAATAAAAGAAATTGAAGTAGAACTTACAACAAATTTTTTCTTGAAAAAATCAAATTCCTTCATAAATTACAAAAATAAATATATAAATATATATAAAAATAAGTGTAATACATTTAATTTCCTAATATTATTTAATTTTTCAGACTTTTTCCTAGCTAATATATATTTCAGATTTTTATATATTTTATATTTTTTTTTTTTTTTACATATTTGATAGATTTCTGATGGTGTTCACATGTCTCGCATTGAGCGTGTTTTCCACCATCAAGGAATATGAGGAGGATGCTGTATATATATTATTTCGCATGGAGATCATAGTTGTCATTTGGTTTACCATGGAGTTTGGAGCACGCCTTTGGTCGTCCGGCTGCCGATCACGCTATCAGGGCACGCTGGGACGACTTAAGTTTATAAAGCAACCATTTTGTATTATAGGTGAGTGCAATCAACAACTCGAATAGATCATCTAAAATGAACTTCTTTCTTTCCATTTCAGATATTATCACCATTTTAGCCTCAATTGTAGTATTAGGCATGGGCACCTCTGGCCAGGTGTTTGCGACGAGCGCCTTGCGTGGCTTACGATTCTTTCAAATACTGCGCATGGTGCGCATGGATCGACGCGGTGGCACCTGGAAGCTGCTCGGTTCGGTTGTATACGCACATAGACAGGTAAACATGCAAATTTAACATGCATGTTAAATGACAACACTCTATTTATTTTTCTCTATTCTGTTTCTAGGAGCTCATCACAACCATGTATATTGGATTTTTAGGTCTTATTTTTGCATCATTCCTAGTTTATATGTGGGAGAAGGACGTCAATGAAAAGTTTAGTAATTTCGCTCAGGCGCTGTGGTGGGGCGTGGTATGTAGTCAGAGCAACAATCAAAAAAGAAATGAAATTGCCAACTTGAATTATTCAACTTTGACCCAGATAACGTTATGCACCGTCGGCTATGGCGATATGGTGCCCATCACCTGGCAGGGCAAATTGATTGCCTCGTGCTGTGCCCTATTGGGTATATCGTTCTTTGCGCTACCTGCGGTAAGTCTATCGTTAATTCATGCATCCGGAGGCCGGACATCGAATATGGTCTATCAACTAACCAAACATCATCATCATCATCATCATCGTCGTCGTCGTCATCAACATCAACTTTATTCACACATCCATGCAATCCATTGAATTCACTTATTGCAGGGCATTTTGGGTAGCGGCTTTGCGTTGAAGGTTGCAGCGCAGCGCGAGCCTTTTTGGCTGACCGAATGATTTCGGGTCGGGGGGGCTTGCTACTTAGGTCCTTGTTTGGCGCCACCGTGCTATTGGGGCAACAGGAGCATTTGTCTCGTGTGGTCCACATCGGACGTCGTACCACTCCGGGGCCGTTTGCCGTCCGCCCCCGCTCCCCCTCCCCGTACCGTCACCCCATACCCTGCCTTACAACTCACCCCCCAACCCCCCCCCCCCACCCTCACCACCCCACCCCATGCATTCCACCGGTTGTCTCTGCCTGGGGCCATCGTGCAGTGACATTTCGCTCCCTACCACTTCTGTGGGACACCCGTTTTTACCCGCCACCCATAACCGTACGCCATGTGTCCGCTACTCTCATGCCTCATTTTGCACATTAATGACCTGCATCACTTCGACACCTCTATCTATGTGCCTCCCCTGCTTGGGTTATTGCCCAATTCCGGTTCTTGTGAACCCCCCCCCTCCGCTTCCCAGTTCTGTTTCAGCCTATTAGTTCCACTTCCCCGTTTTCATCACCCCCCCTTTTTTCTTTGACCCTTTCGACCCCAGACCTATCTTTCTCATCGTTTTTCTTTTTCTACCCTTTTTCTTTCTCCGTCTTTCCTTGTTTCCGTTTGGCCAACCTCTGTTTGTGTATCCTTACCATGCTTACGATTTTGCTTCTGTCGCTGTTTAAATTCTGTTGATAACCCCTCAATCCCTTCGTTAGTCGTCACCTCTGCACCCGTGACAGAACAACGATTTTCCTTCCGCCCCTGTCTTTTCCTTCCCGTTTTGAGGTGGTCCCCGCCGTTTTTCTGTTCCTTCTTGCCTCCAAGAACCTTCCTCTCCTCCCCCCCTCCTCACCACTTTCTCCCCCCCACCCCCACAACCGCCCCGCGTTCTTTGAAACACCCCACTCCTCCGGGTGATCAAGAAGACAGTGTGGTCCCCAGCCGTATTTTAGTATCCTCAGCTCTGAATGAGACCCTGCCTGTGAGTGTTGCGTCTGCAGAAAAGAAAAACCTTTTAGACAATACCCAAGGTCCATAGCATGTGTGTAGTGTGTACATACTACCAAGAGCATTAACTAAATTTCTTTTCCCCAAAATAATATCCACGTAACCCCACAAGAATCAACAAAAAAAAAAAACATTTATATATAAAAAAAAAAAATACTGATTCCTCTTCGTCTATCGATTAACAATTTCAGTTTCAGCGTATTTAATTTTTCAACATTTTTTACGTACCTCTATCATTTTCTTTCATAATAATTTTTATATATATATAAACTTTTCAGTTCTGAAAACTGGGAGCGATTATTAAAAAACATAACCGAATATAGGTAAAAGTGATAAAAAGAAAAACAAAATCTACTCACAACAAATTCAAAAAGCAAAATGTTTTCAAATGCAAATGCTATTCATATTTCGTTTTATATTTTTCATAGGGTATTTTGCTTATCAAGCACCAAGCCATTACAACATTAAATGCATCAAATTGCTCCTAAGTATTCATTAAATAAAATCAAAAAACAGTCAACAAGTTAATCCCAACACACATCAATCGAGTTGTTATTGTTTTCTTTTTATTTTTTTGTGTAATTCGCAGCTTCTCTATATAAAGCGCACCCTATCCGACTAACTCTGTCCACGTATATCTCTAACCCTATTCAAAATTCATGCTCTATCGTATCTATCTATGTTTAGATAACAATTGACAAGCGTTAACCCAACTAATTAAACAAACAAAAATTTATTGTACAACAATAATCTATGCTAAATTCTATTTTGCAATTTGTTTAATTTATTGTTTCGATCGATGATATAAGTAAATTAATCAATCTGATACAAATTGATTCTCATTGTGCTGCTGCATGTGTCGACCCCCACCCCCACCTATTCCCATCCTTGCTCCCCCAACAATACTCTTAATCTTATCCCACCCCCCCCTGTCTCCTCCTGCTCCCTGGTCTCCTTCCCGTGTGCGTTATCCGCCTTTTTCCCTGTGTTATTTTGCCCCTTTTTCCTTCTCATTCTTTTTTTCTTCTTCTTCCTTGGTTTTCTTTCCCTTCCCTTACCAGCCTCTGCCGCCATCCACACAGCTTCCTCACCTCCTTCTCACCCTCCCCTTGCTTTCCCATGGGGGGTGAGTATGGTTGTGTTGTTTGCTTCTCCTTGTTCTTTCTGTCCCCTGCGTTTTTCGCGTTGACCTGCAACCCCCTCTCCCCACCTTTTTTTTCTTCACTTCTCCCCCGTTATCCCTTCTCGCCACCACTTGGTTCACACAAGTTTGGATATCGGTATCCTCCACTACAAACTAATTGCAGCAGCCTTGATTCTACCGTTGTTACCCAATCTAAATGGGGGGTTACAAACTTACTGGCAAATTAAAATGAATTTAATGCAAGCACAAGTATTACTTTCATAAACTTAAGCTTTAGAAAAGTTACCTGCTGCTACATCAAAAGCACATTTCAAAATCACCTTAAAAAGCACATTTCAGTATTTAATTAAAAATTTAAATATCTGTATGATTATCAGCTTAAAAAACATTTAATTTCAATATAATCAAAACATTTTTAATTTAGATTAATTAGCTTAGCTTTCTATCAGCTAATGTTAGCTGCCCTGTAAAACTTTATCTAAAGCTCAACTTGGACTTTCAGCTGCTGTCATTGCGCCGCGCTCTTGCCACCTGTATTTGTCACAACTTCAGGCTAGCACTTATAGCACACACACTTACAGCACAACACACACACACACACAGAAATACCTATTGCAACTATCTTCTATGTACTACGCTGAACAATATCCCCTCTTATTGAAAATCTTGTTCAATATCTATCTCTCTCTCTCTTTCTGCTCTGTACTTCGTTTATTGTTTACATCAATATTTATTTACTCATTCATTTTCCACAGACGGGCCTCATCCAGCTTTAAGCACAATACATCCTTTGTCGCCCGCTTGCCGACAATAAGACGTCACAAGAGCCAGACCATCCAAGCACCCGGTCCGGATGGCTCCACGCTGTCCAAGCCGCCCGGCTCGTCGCGTGCCTCGACCAGGTACACGCGCACCATACGCGATATCAACGCATCTGTGGAGAATCTCGGTAAGTTACGACCTCAAAGTATATACATTCTCTCTTTCTTTTTTTTTTTTTGCCAAATCATTTTTTTCCGTTTTGCATTCACTGATGATGGCTGAGTTCGTGTTTGAAGATTTTGCCGTCAACAGTTGTTATGAAATAATTCCAAATACAGTGAAACCTATTACCATTTCTGTTTGCACACATTCGAAAGACAAATACACATACACCCACGCACAACAAAGAAAAGAAGAGGAAAAAAAAACATAAACAAATAATAACAAGTTATCGTTTCTTATTTGTCTTGGCCCCAAATGCATGTTCTACTCGTACCCTCAATCTGTGCAAAAACCCCATACTCTATATCAACAAATATCTACCTCTCTACATGCATACATGCACACACACACACACACATATATACTCATCAGATTCATCAGATATACATATCAGATTCCGTACATCTGCCTTTTGCTATTCAGCGCACCAATAAAAACAATTTACACAAATGATAATCAAATATTTACTATGCACTGCAGGCAATTGCATTTCCATCAGCTTTTTCGCTATCAAACATTTTTGCATTTCGATTTAATTAACTGGGCACTGGGAACGCAACAAACATGTTTCTCTCTTTTTAATGCTTTGCCATAAATTACAAAATAAATATTTAGCGTAATTTCTCTTCATTTTCACCAACAATTTTTACTGATATATAAGTATATATGTATATTTTCTGTCTTAATTAATTTATAGTCTTGAGGCTGAAGTGAAAATGCTTAAATATAAACATAAAATCAATAAATATATTTAGCAAATTTAAAGCACCTCAAGCGCATTTTGTGCACGCTGCAGGCACTGAAAGAACTTTGAGAATTTAACTCTTAAACACCACAAAACATTAATAGAATATATCATAAAAGATTCAAATAAATTTTATATACATTAGAGTAAATATTTGTTGAAGTAACGAAATATTTTTCTTGAGCATTTAGAAAAGAAAAATGACTAGAAAAAATATGCAACTAAATTATTTAATAAAAAAAAAAGAGATATCTATAATTAAAAAGGCAAAAACGGTTTATAAAAAAGTTCAAAATATTTTTATTACAAATATATAAAACAAAAAAAATAAAAATTTTATTTTATTTATTACAAAATATTTAATAAATAATAATAATAAATTATTTTATTTGTTACAAAATATTTCATAAATAATAATATTTAATTAATAATAATAAAATAAACATAAAAAATAATTCTAAAATAAAGAAAACAAGAATTTAGTAATTTTTATAAATAATAAAAAATAAAATATATTTATTTTTAATTACAAAATTAGAGTATTTAAAGAAATCAAATTAAACAATGAAAAATATTATATATATAACTATAACAAAATACTTGTAAATAAAACTTAAAATAAATTAAATTATAGAGAATTTCAAATTAAATAAAGTATTAAATAATAATATTTAAAAATAAAACATTACAATACAAAACAAAATTAATAAAAATTATTTTTAAAAAATCTAGTTAATATATAAAACGTGAGCTGTACTTAAAACATTTCAAGAGCTATTTTATTTATTTTTATTTATCAGCTAAAATTAATTTTAAATTAAAGCTAACTAAAAGCTAAACCACTGGCTACTGAGGCCTTCGGCTTTTTTTTTTATTATTGATTGATTGAAGATTTGATTATTACATCTATCTATCCAATCTTACATCTTAAAATTGCATATCTAAATGCTTGGAGATTTTACGTCTAACAATTTGAGAACAATAAATTTCACTTAATGAAAATAAATGACAATGAATCAACTATTATTATAGGAAAATGACAATTGTCATAGGAAATCAATTGACGCCCCATAGTTTTATTGAAAGATTGAAAGCGACTGTAGATGAATTAAGCAGGAAAAGCAAAACAATTCTTATGTGCAGCTGCAACAAGGAATTTATTAGTTGCTCAATTATTAATTAACAATGAAATTAATTAAAGAAACATTATGAGTCACTTCATCTGATATAAGAAAGTGTGTAGAGAGCTTGATAAGTATGGAAGATGAAAGAGAACGAAAATGAAATACAAAAATAAAAAAATAAAAAATTTACTTTTTAAATTAACTATGAATCTACTAACTAACTACTAACTAATCGCACATATAATCGCAATGGATTGCTTCACTCATCTCAAACACACTAAATACTCCTTGCACATACAACACCATTTGTAGTTATATATTTTCTCTTAGTGTATTTTAAGCTGAATGTTTTTTTACACTGCGCACCCGCTAAATAAGCCCAAAAACAAATTTTTCTGTTTTAAATTTAAGTAAAAATTGTAAGAAATCCATTTTTTTAAGAATGTTTAAAAGTTGAAATGTGAAAAAAAAAATATTCCTTTGTAAGTTTTTGGTGTGTGTTGATTTGAAAACCCTTTTTTGTAACCGTAATGTGCGACCCATATAGACTACCGTGTCTCTGCATTGATTGATTAATTGATTGACATTAATTTGACTTGATTGGCATATAAAAAAACAAACAAAATTATTTAAGAAAAAAAAATATACAAAAAAACAACATAAAACTAAAAATCGAAAAACAACTTTAACATCTGGTTTGACATTTTCAGAGGTAGTACAAAATGGCAAATCCCTGAATCCAAGTTTTAGCGAAGATTCAGTTGCTGAAACAACTTGCTTAAAAAATATAAAAAATTCAGACGGTAAGTCTACAAGGTCCTGCCCAGGTTCCAAAATACCAAATACCAAATACACCTGAGATATATCTTAAAAAAACAAGAAAATTCTATATATAACCCTATATTGAGTGTTGTGGTTGTGTCAATGTTGTGGTTGCATCTTAAATTGAATTGAAATTTGATTTTAATGTTCATTTTGATTGGTTTCGTATTTCTGTTTTTTTTTTTTTTTTTTACTATAAAGAAAGAAAAACAAGTTTAATAAGTGATTAAGGTCTGGAGGGTTCAAAACCAGCTGAAACTAATGCGCTTTCTCACACACACACACAAACACAATAACACTCAAAACACACACACACACACGCTGCAGCAGCTAAGACCACGACCACGACCATGCCCACGCCCATGCCCTCACAGCTGGAAAATTGCATACACAGCGCCAGTCTGGGCAATCTAGAGTCCAGCAGCGAGCCGTCCAAGACTGTGGCCAGCTCCAATATGCTAACCATACCCGTTGTCCTTTGCGGTTTCCTGCACGGCGATTTCTTTGGCTCGACATTTTCGTTGCGCAATCCGCGCATAACGCCCACACAGGATCTGGAGGCGGGTCACATGACAGCCGAACCGTCAAAAGCCAGCTTGAATGACACTCAGCATACAAATAATCCAAGTGCCAGTCCAGCCGCAAGCACAAGTCGCGGTCGTACGGGTCGTTTCTTTGCGGCTGCCTCGCATATACTGGCGCCGGGCGGCGAGCGGGCAATCAATGTGGCAAGTGCGTGTAGAAAAAAAAAAAAAGAAAACAACAACAACTACTTGCCTAAGTTTCAGCTAGAGTCGATATGCCCTCCCGAAGGCAGTGTATATTATGTAAATGGCTAGGGTTTGGTTTAGCATGCGCTCGCTCTCTATCTCTCTCTCTCTCCTCTCTCTCTCTCTCTAGACACTGTCGTAGTTAAATGCATTTTGTTAGCCTATTTGTAGTAGTACGTATCATACATATGTATATATGTATATATTTATATATATACAGGGAGTTAGTACTCAGCTCTCTTAACACCTTAACAACTCTGTTCGCTCACCTAACGCTACATGGCCACAGACACACACAACGCTTGCTTATCTCAAACGCTTACTCCAAAACCCAAATACCCAAAAAATACGAAAAATACAAAAAAAAAAAAAAAATACAGAATAAACACTTAAATATCCCATAATTATATTGTGATTTGATATAAATGTAACTAACCTAATATCTGTATACTTATTGTACGTTCTATATTAACTACTCTATATGCATATCTCTATATATACATATGTGTGTGTATAACGCTACTTGTATGTGTTAATTGTGTGTTGTTGGATTGACTTGATTAAATCTAAAAAACAAAACAAAAAAATACCAAAAATATATATGAAAATCAAACATATCAAAAAAATTGCCGCTTAAACATGCGCGCGAAGCAAGCAACCAAAACCTAACGCACAAGTCAATCTCTCTGATTCATAAATTGCCCCCAGATGAGGATGAGGAGCCGCGCTGCACGCAGCTAACGAATCGTCATAAGATCGCCATACGATTCATACGCAAGGTAAGCATCCTATAAATAGATATTATATATATATGTATCTTATTATCCTCCTCGCACATTTGCAGCTCAAGTATTTTGTGGCGCGGCGCAAGTTTAAGGAGGCCTTGAAACCATACGATGTCAAGGATGTTATGGAGCAGTATGCGGCGGGTTAGCATATCTTAGCTATCTAACTATTTATCTACATTGATTTTATGTGAATTTCTTTTCAACTGTTTGCAGGTCACGTGGATTTATTGGGTCGCGTCAAAATGCTGCATTTGCGGTGCGTATACTTAATATTTTTTTAAAGCAAATTCAGTTGCTGGCAAAGCTTTAAGATTTTAATTTAGTTGTAAGATTTTTGCGAGAAATTTTACATTTTTTAGAAGATCTAAAGCCATAAGCAGCGTTTTAAATATATATTTATTTAAAAGTGATTCAAAGATTCAATGTGAATTAATTTCAATTTAATCTATTCTACTTCACAGTCTGGATCAGATTCTGGGCAAACAAGGCTCCAAGGCCAAGGATGTCTATGCTTCGAAAATCAGCTTAGCCTCGCGTGTGGTTAAGGTCGAGCGACAGGTAAATAACTAACTCTGATTAAACCACCTCTTAACCACATTATATATATATCAAATTCAATTTCCAAGGTCGTGGACATTGAGGAGAAACTCGATATATTGATCAAGGCCTATATGGAGGATCGTGATAGATTCTTAGCGCTTCCATTGCCAGCCAATCCTAAACCCAAAATACATTCCATTAGCCCTAGTCACAGTCACAGCTTGTCACATCATGCACACAATCAGAACATGATCGATGTATGGAAACGTACAGCAACGCTGAGCGTACATCCCGAACTGGTGACGACTCCAACTGGCAGTTCGGATGCATCGGCTCTCGATCATCTCGATGGCAATGAGACAGCGCTCACCTCTACACAGACGGTGACAACGACTACGGATGCGATTGCCACACAAACACCCATGCCGCATACACAGCATACAGCGACCAATACAAAGGTATTTCAGTGAGCGAGCTCCCTCTCTCTCTACACACTCTCTCCCTCCCTCTCTCTCTCTGTCTCTCTCTCTTTCTCTATTCTTATTTGTTCTTGCAAGATCTTTAAATATATACTAATTCTAGTCTTCCGTGCTTAACTCATATCAGCTAACGCCTGAGAAGCAACAGCACAATGATGTATTTATGACTGATTTAGAGAATAGAACTAAAAAACGCGTTACTTTAAGGTGAGTTGGTAAAAGAAGAAGAAGAAGAAGAAGAAATAAGAAAGAAGATATTTTTAGTACTTGGCGAGCTGAATTTTAAATGCTCTTGTAGATATTTTGCGAGAGAATATGCTAATAATATATTAGAGTTTATATATTAGTATAAATATTAATAGATTATATTTTTATAATCTAGATTTTTATTTAAGGATTTTTCTTTCAAAATATTTAATTTTTTCAAAACAATAATCTATATTTCATTTTATTTTATTTATTTATATTACATTTTATATTACATTTTATATTAAAATATATAGTCACATATCCAACACCTCAAGTTGGCGACACTTATAATTATAATTTCATTAAACTCACACAAGCCAATAGCATAAACAATTGAGCCCAAGCTCCCTAATCATGCACAGCGCTAGTAAAATGCAAATTCAGCATTTTCCAAGAGCCGAAATCTTCCGATCAAAATCCAAATCCAATAAACTGTATACTTTCCCATAGAAACCACCAATACATAAGCAAATTGAATGCATATAAATATTACTGTAAGAACAATTGTAAAATTAGTCTAAGTTTCAACGCCGATCGTATCAAATCGATGCATCGATTTAAACAGCAAATTTATTCTCAAATAAAGTTAAGTGATAAATAAAATAACCCCATACGCAGCATATTTGGAAGTGACCAATCAGGAGCGATTAGGCCACTCACTTATATAAAATCACACACACTATCAACATATATAAAAGACAAACAATCTCTCAATCATCAGGCTCAGTTTCAATTCATACCGCCCTTACATTGCGTAAGATACAAATTGTACTCCGTTATATCATCAATATCATCAACATACTATCCGCAAAAGAACTACGTGAAACAGGCTTCTAGTAAAATATAGATACGCTGGACTATTTAGAAGTCCTGTGTAGTGAAAAACAATCAGAATCGAATACGACGAAATAAATAATAATATACAGGAAAGAAATAAATGTTTTTGAAACAATTGTATACCACAGCTAGATTGCTAGATCTAGATTATATTCCATGAAAAAACACCCTCATGAATAAAAACTGTAAGCATAAAGAGCAAAAGCTACAGCTAACTAAAGCTAACGTTGTCAAACAACGTCATCTCTCTTTCTACTAGAGCATTTAAGAATCAGTATCAAAATGATATATAAACATTTTATATTAATAAACATTTATATGTGATGATCTTAATAAATAATAATTTGAATTTAAACAGCCTGCATAGATCCACATCGGAGCCATATAGCAAACACGAGCAGCGCATCAATATGCCAGATGAGGGCGCACAATCTTTGGATTCCAGTGCGAAGCCAACGCCGCCAGATAGTTCAAGTAAGCCAGGCCGTGCCTGAACTACGAACCAAATTTACCATCAAAACTTCAAAAACCAAAGAATCATTATCACATTCTTTTTTGTTATGCCAACAATAAAGCACCATATCATTTGATAAATACGAAATAGCAAATTTTATTTTCAAAACCAAAAAACAAACAACAAAATTTCGCACATTCCAAATTTGTTGAAATTTTTAATATATATATATATAAAATATATATTATATGTATATATCTTTAGTTATACTCATTGATGAGTATGAGGACTTCGAGGAGGAGGATCTAAATTGTGAGGGCGAAATGGAGCATTTTCCATCGTGGGAAATTGATAGCGATATTGGCGCCGATGTCGATGTCGATGCGGATGGTGACTGTGATGAGTCCACTGAGGACACGGCGCTCCTACACTGCGCCACGCGCACCGCCATTGTTATAACACCCATTAGCCCAGTGAGTAATGAAATTATAGCTAAATATTTATACACAATTAATTAATTACAATTTTCTTCATTTTCCAGGTAAGCTCAGCACTTAATCTACAAAGTTTAAATGACCAAACTACAACGCTTAATAAATCAAATTTGCTTCCGCCAGATTCTGGCTAGTTAAAAATGCAATTGAAATTAGTTGATATGTAATATCTATATATATATATACCTATATATATATAATTAATGCCTATTGTTAAGATCGTCTGCTGCTGAAATAGGCAGCGACGCTGTACCAACTTCTAGAGTATCATAAAAGAAATCAAAAAAGAAAAAAAAAAAAAAAAACATTTACATTCACACAAAAATTTGATTTGATTTTTATTCAAATAGAAAAGTTTTAACGACCAAAACTGCAAATCGCTTTAATAAATCAAATTTGCTGCCGTAAATGTACATACATCATATGATATATAAATATATAAATAACAAGACTCGCAGATATCCTGTAAAATGACATTTTTAGCCACACTTTAGTTTTTTTTTTTTTAATTAGTTTTTTTTTAGAAGTTTGTAGAATTTAATATGAGCTTGAGCTGTGTAGGATATAGTAAAGCGTCGGCATACCAAACATTTTCAATAATAAGCTAGCTTACTGCGATAAAAGTGTTCAAAAAGATGACGAGATGCAAGCGAGAGAATAAAATTTCAAATATAACCAAAAGGAAAACCCACATGAAAACCAAAAGTATGCCTGAATGATGATATGGCATATGAAATATGCTAAAAATAAAATCAGGCATGGATTGAGCGACGAGTGATTGATGAATCGAAAATCTAATATTATATAATATATTGCATACATGTGTGCGTGTGTATGTGTCCATTTTACTGACATAATCTGTGTTCAAAATTAAGGAAGCGACACAAAACAACTTAAATCAATTGATAAATCAAAAGTTTAACAACTGCTTTAGCGAATAATAACAACAGAATAAAGAGAGAAAAAATTCAAATAAAAAAAAAAAATTAAGCAAACAATCAAAAATCATGTTGCTTTTTACTTAATTATAGTTTGCCTTTTTCTCTTATTCGAGGACGATGTAAACTTTGTCTCCTGCAACTCCTCGTACATCTCCGAGTTGTCGTCGAGCCTCTCCGGATTCTCTGCAGAGTTGCCAATAAACTCGATTTGTGTATTCGCATTGATGCGTATGCAGCGTTTCTTTGATGTTGATGGACCATCACTGGTCACTTCCTCGGTTTCCTGTTCCACTTCCTGCTCCTGTTCCTGTTCCTCCTCCTGCTCCTGTTCCTCCTCCTGCTCTTGTTCCTCCAGCTCAACCAGTTCATCGCCCTTAACCGTCTCATCTTCTATATAAATGCTGCTATTATGCACTTTGCGCACATGCAACTTGATTTGCGTCATCGAGCCAAACGAGATATTGCATCCACCATCGAAAAAATCCTTACACGTATACCGTGAGCCATGCACACGTTGCATATGATTCGTTAGACCCTGACGACGTCCGAAGCGCTTTTTGCACGTCTTGCACTCGAATGCAAAGTGCTTGAAATGCTGGCCCAGCACATGCACCGACAGCGACTTCTTGTTCCGTGTGACAAAGCTGCACTTGTCGCAGCTATACGATTGGTTATGCAGCTGCGAATGGGATTAGGCAATGGAGGTTAATAAGCTGCTATGAGTATGTATTGAGGGGATTGTCATTTGACTCCTTTATTAAATGCTGAAATGTGTTTTGGACTCCATCAAGTGTCGACTGTGTCTCTCTCTACCTTGAGCTGCTCCATTAATTTGGGTTTATATGTGAGGCTACTCTATATGAGATGTTGACTGTGTTTGGGTTGTTCTCTTTGCTATTCCATCAAGGGTTGGTCAAAGGTGCTTTTGAGTTTTAATGGTCCATAAAATGCTGAGGACTGCTGTTTTGGGCTCTAATTTCTGCTGCTCCATTAAATTTAGTTGGATTTTGGGTTTGTATTTATTGTGATGCCAAAAGATTATCCAGCTTTGACAACAACATCCTAGCTACAGACATACAATAAATAAGACCAACCAGAAACTAAGCTTCAAGAAAAAGTGAATGATGTTGTTAAATAAGTGATACAAATTGCGAGCACCATTGCGCCCTAAACATCTAACAAAAATTCTGAGTTGAATAAATTATATATTACAAATATATAGAAGCCAGAAGCCTCTCTAAGAGGAGTCAAAGTGAATTATTCTCAAAAGATTTTTTTTATTTATATAGAAATATTAAAGAAGGGCTTTGGGTAATAAACAATTAAATATTTTTAAATTCATTTTGAAGAGAGCTTGTCACAAAATTTTATACGAATATATATTATATTATATATTGGTAGCAAAAAAAAAATAAAAGTGCTTCTGAAATTTCAGCAATAATTATAAAGGTCTATGGAGCTCCTATCATATTTTATATATTTAAAAAAAAAATTAGATATCATATTTGATGTATTTGTATAAAAAAATGATTTTGTTCGTTACTAGTTAAAAATCCTTTAAAGAAACCACAAATATATTTAGCAATTCTAGTTACAATCCCCTAACAAATTTTATATATACATAAAATTTAAAATTTAATTCAATTGACTTACCCGCTGATGCGCCTCCATTTCACTCTTATGATAGAATCCCTTTTGACAGACGCTGCAGGAGTAACGTTTATTATTCGAATGCACCACATTCATGTGGGTATCATAATTGCGACGATTTTTAACTATTTTCAAGCACAATGGACATTCCATTGGCTCATGCCAATAGCCATGATGTTTGGCCAAGGCTTCATTATCCTTATAAGAGGCCTTGCACAGAGGGCAGGTGACATTATCTAAAATTGAAAATAAATTAATAAAGACTTCATTTGGAATACCAAACACATACTATTATTATGACTGCGCGCCACATGCACCGAAAGCGACATTTTGGAACGATATTGATGCTGACAAAATTGACAGATCCATTCGTTATCTTTAACCAGCTGCTCCTGCTTTCCGACGAGATCGTGCGAACGTCGCTTGTGTGTGTACAGCGAGTTCCAGTTGACGTAGGACTCAGTGCAATCCTGATGCATGAAATATATATGATTATATTTAATTTAATCCCAAACAGTTTGAGGCCTCACCTCATAGTCACACATATAGTAGAGACATATTTCTAGCTTGCGATGCGAAATATCCGCACGTTGTTGCTGAAAGTTGCGCAAGTGATGGCGATAGAGTTTCATTTCGGAAAATGCCTTGTCACAGGGTTCACATATGAAATATCCATCCTTATGTACGCCTGAATCGCGATGGGCACGCAAATCGCTCTTCTGCTTAAAGTACGCCGAGCAATATTCACAGACATAAGCATTGCGCAACGATTCCGTATAGGAATCGGAGCCAAAGCAAGGCGAGTCCTCTGACTCCACGTGAGCCTGTCAAGCAATTAAATATGTATTAATAAATTTCTTAGAAAATATATATTTATAGCTAAACTTACCATCAGCTTTGCATTACTATCGCTGAGCAGTCCACAGCCATTGCACACATGCACCTCACGCTCAATGATTAGATGCGATTTCATGTGCATGTTATATGTAGCCTCTGTGGCAAACTCGCGGCTGCACAGCTCACAGCTAATGACGCTGCCATGAACAGAGCGCTACAATGGAGGAAGAAAGAATAAAATCATTAGTTTAAATTTAACAATATTTATTATCCTCAACTCTACCCACCAGATGACCGCTGAGACGGCCGCGTGTCTCAAAGTTGGCGTTGCACTCCGAGCAGCTATAGGTGGTGCTGCTGACATTCGCATGGGATTTATTATGCTCCATAAAGACGGCAGCATCACGAAAATTGCGATCACAGCTAGAAAAGCAGAGTGAAAATTTAACAAAACAATAAAAACTAAATAAGTCCAAAGTCATACAGATCGCAGAAAAGTGTGCCATCCGGTTCGTGTGCATAATACAAATGACGAAAGAGCTCCTCGATATTATTGTCTGCAAAATTGCAAACGAAACAAACGCGCGGCCTATGATGCTCCAAATGAAATTGATTGTGGAAATTAAAGCTGCAATAGATTAGAACACAATGATTGAGCAAAGGTTTAAGCATTTAGGCAACTCTTGCAAAACCCACCGCTTCCACGAGGGAAATTCTAGGCCGCACATCTCGCAGTATAAACGTATGCCGCGTCGTTTTTTAATGACATGTGCGCAGGAATGTTTATTATATTGCAATATATTGGAGAAGGTCATATTGCACTCGGGACACTTGCCATAAATGGGTATTCTAAATAAGTGAATAGACTATTAATTAATGTATTCACTTTTGTATTTTCAAACCATTTGCTTACTCTGCCACAGGTGCATGCAACAGCACCAGATGCATGGCCAAATATTTGCGACTTTGCAGCTCCGTCGTGCAGCCTTCAATGGGGCAACGGAAGCGCTCACCGGTCAGTTTATGGTTTTTCTGCATGTGGCTGAGCAAACCTTCATATTTGTGGAATTTCAATGAGCAATGACGGCAGACAGTGGCCCAATCGAATTGCAAGGTCTCAAAGCAGGTCTTGACCACGGTCGATAGATATTCTTGCAGATCGCCAATGTTGTCAGCTGGGGAATGGAGAATTGATTAAATAAATTGGACATATTTATGTGAATTTCAACTGCTCACATTCTTTAATTAAAACAAAATTGAAAGGTTCCACTTTTAATGATTCATCCTCGCTTTGGCTTTCATTTTGCGACTGCGATGGGGATTGAGATTGTGCGGCGACGCGCTTGACTTTACGCCCCACTTTGAAACGTACGCCCGCATCGGAGGAGTTGTCTGCAAAGGAAGACGATTAATTAATATCAATGTATATACTGTGAAGACTATATTAATGCCTGTGCATTCCGCTACTCACCATCTGGCTCTAATAGAAACTCCAGCTCATCATTGTTATCCTCTTCTTCTAGCTGGCCCAGCTGCTCTTCCGTTTCGAGCTGTCGCTGCTTTTTGCTCGTTTGCTTATCTAGATGCTGCACGGTGGCTGCTGCTTTGGTAAATTTACTATCTGACTGCGCCTCCTCATCGTCCAGAATGTCACGTATGAGTGCGCTGATCTGTTCCTGATCAGCTGAACCATGGCTCTTCACCTTGAGCTTAGCATTTCGTTTAGGCAGCTCCCTGGCCTTGATATGCGAACGTTTGGGCACATCACTTAAGGTTTTATTAACGGTTTTTGCTGCCGTTGCAGGAACATCAGCAACAACGGCCGCAGCAGCGACTGCAACTGTTTCAGGTTTTGACAAACTTTTGGCTGGTTGAGTGACGCTCTTTGCCTTTGGCGACGTCGCCGTCGCTTTTTTATCTGTTCTTTCCGCTTTTTTTGTGGCACTTGGCAGATCCACCGATTGCTGGGTAGCCTTCTTCGCTGCATTAGCGGCATCCTGCTGACGCTGCAACTCATCTATGTCAAAGAAGCGTATTAGCGTATTTACACATTCTTGGCATAACACTTGCGATTTTTGCGAATCGGGTTTGACAACGATTTGAAAATATTTCGCTAATAGTTCGGCAAGCTCAATTTCGATGCCAACTTCATCGAAAATTTCTTGATATTGCTGCTTTGAATTGTACACACTACAATGCAGACAGCTAAGCCCATTTTCGTTTTTTACTTTCAAATTTTCCGACATTTTAACTTTTCACACATAGCAATCGACGCGAGACTCTAGAAACGAGCGTCAGCTGAACGATATGAAAATGCTTAGTGTTGGAAAACTATCGCAACTATCGCATCCCAAATGAGTAAAACGGTATATTTTAGTGCATTTATTGTGCTGCTACAAAAACATGCCAAAAATAACCCAAAAATCAAAAGTAGCAATAAATATCAAAGAAGCGTAGACTTATCGTCTATCGATAAGTGTTAATAATCGAAGTGTGGCGGCATATTTAACTGTTCACACGCTTGAGCAAAGCGAAATAGCTGTAAGAGCAATTCACAATCTGCAAAAAGAAAATAAATGTATGTAATATCGCTAATTAAAAGCAATGCTAGGCATACAGATGAAAATGTTGTAGAATTAAAGCACTGTGAGTGATTCAAGGTGTGCATATGCAGCGGCTCACTAAAACGCAGCATCATTAGCAAAGCCAATTTCCGATTACTTCTGTTCCAGCTGGTCCAATTGGAGCTATAGAGCGAATGTGATAGTACTGCACTCTGATAGCTCATCTCATCGGCCGAATAGCAAATAATAAAGATTTGCAGCAACATAACAAATTGATACGATGCCATCATGATCATAAAAGCTGTTTCCTTTGTCCTAATGGAAATGGCATAGAAATTGGAGACGAGCACCAAAACAGAGCAGAGCATCTGCACCGAGCCGGGCACCTTGATGAAGCCATCGATCAGATCTTTAAGCTGAAAAATCCGTGCATAATGAATGCAACAATTGCGCAATTCGCGAAAAATTCGCCGATTATCCTCATAGGATTTAGCCGTGCCCAAGCTCTCCAGGTGAGAGGCCAACATGGCCAACTGCGTTTCCAGAAAATAGAGCAGCGAAGCCGCAATCGAGTCAAAGGCAATGTTCAACCAGCAGGTGGGCATCAACGACATCACCTGATAGAAATAGAGACCATAATAGCAGCCGGAGCTGAGCAGATCGCACGGCTCGTACATGGACAACGGCAGAGCATTGTTGTCCACGAACCACTGGGTGACCAGGATCAGGCTGGCGGCCAACAGTGATGTCCACGCATAGAAATTACGCCATTTGATGGAACGTTCGGCGCCGCTGCGAAATATCAACGATTCCTTCTCAGATCCAGGACGAAAACACGACGAATGCATTTGCTCAATAAGCTGGGCATGATTACGATTCCTGAGCTTGATACTCAACAGCTTGGACATGCACGAGACTTCGGTGGCGAACATGAAGAATACTTGCAAGATGACATTCAGCTGATCAATGTTGCCCAACACACGTATCGCAAAGAAGAGCAACATTATGGCCACAATGCTGAGAATGAGGCAACAGCGAAGTTGATGCAGAAAACGCTGCCAGCGCGTGGCATGCAACGGCACTTGCCACACGCCCAGAAAATTGAAATACCATACTTGATATTTATAGAAAGTTGCGGTAATTTCATGATGTTCCGACATCACTTACAGTTGACTATACTTTACAAGCCAAACCACAATTCAGCCTTATAAAGGTTCGCCCCATCAAGGACATTGCGGCCAATAATGAGCTTTAATGAGCCGCTCATTAAATGGCATAATTTACACTGAAACAAAAAGACAGTTGACTTACCGAACTGAAGAGCATCAGGTCAAAGGAATGACTGCTGTTCAATGTTTTGATTCGTATTGGCAAGTCCAAACGCTGCATCAGCATCAGCAGCAGACGCTGATTGGAACGATGCGCGCCAACCCAATTGGATTTGTATATGTCATGGGGCAGACCATAGCTGCGCTCGGTAATCTCACTGCATCGTACATGAATATAGGAGATATATGTATATCATTTTAACATATAGTTCGTTTACTGGCTGCCTAGCTTACCCCGCAAAGTAGCAGATGATGAAGATCTGTGTGAGCATGCAATTCTGATAGATCAACATCTTGAGCAGCAATAGCGTCTCGTCAGTTAACTGTGACGATATACACACATATTATATTATACATTACAAGACCGACATTATAATTTTATTAAAAAAAATGTTTATTTCCTATTCACTTTTAACGGAACACAATTTTTGTAAGAGAGGTCTGAGATCAGAATTGAAACTGAAACTGGTGATTGGCAATTTGTTTCTCTTATATAGCTAGAAATGTATATCGATGGTGGCGTGATTTTAGTTAAGTGAGTGAGAGAGAGCTCACTCCCAAATATGCTGAGTATGGAGTTCCCACGAGAAGGGTTTGTGATACGTTTTCCGTTTATGGGACCATGCGTTGGAGTGCGATTTGTTTATAGTGAATGAGTAGACGATGGGTCGATTTGAGATGATTTGTATCTAAGTGGACGCTAGGGTGATTTGTTTATGTTGGATGATGGAAGGGAAGAGATGGCTTTGGCTTTGGCTTTGGTGTTTTGTTTAAGTGTTGCAGGGTGCTGATGGATATATTACTATATATATATATATATATATATATCTATATATATATATGTATATACATTTAATTTTATAGAATTTCAATAAATATTCTAACAAATATAATGGCGTAGATATAAAGCTAATATATATTTTTTGAAAACAATAAAAAATTATTTTAAAATAAATAGAAATTATAAAAAATAGTATTATTAATTTTACTTATTATTTTTATTTTATTATATTTATTTATTTTATTTTTTGTTTATTTATATATATATATATATATATATAATATGATATATATTTTAGAAAACAAAAAAAAAATGATTTAAAAATAAATAGAAATTATAAAAATTGTATTATTAATTTTACTTATTATTTTTATTTTATTATATTTATTTATTTTATTTTTTTTATATATATTTTAATTTTTCTAAAAATCTATTATAAAAAAAAAATTTTTTTTTAAATCTGAAAATAAGAAAAAAATTGATATATTAATTACTTATTTATTTATTTTATATTTTTATTTATTTAATTCATTTTTTTTTTAAATTTTTAATAAAAAGTTTTTCCTAGATTAAATTAACTTTGTTATTTAGTAATTTATTTTATTTAATAATATTTACATTTTCTTCATCTTACGCCCATGCACGCTCAACTCACCTGTGACATGGAGTAGAAGTTGGCGGTTAGGACCAGCACAGAGCAAAATACCTGACCCGAAATGGGCTTATAGACGATAGCCTCGATATCAGATGCGAACTTAACGATTTTCATGTGATAATGTATGCAATGCTTCAACTGCAGCAGCATCTCAGCATCAGTTGCCGCATCCAAGTTGAGATTGTTTCCAATCGCTTGCAGACGCAGGGCCAAAATATCCAATTCGCATCTGATAAATATGAACATGGAGCAGCACAGTGAATCGAAGGTGATATTCATGAAGCAGACCAAGGACAGAGCGCAGCAATGATAAAAATACATAAAGGAAAAGCCGAACGAGCCGCGCTCTCCATGAAATGGATCATAGGTGGCCAACGGCAATTGGGTATTATCGATGGCATATTGAGTTAGGAGCATGGTTATCAGTGAAGTGAGCGATACGGCTCCATAGGAATTACGTACGGTGCGACTGAGTTTACGGGCATTGAGAAAGACGAGTTGCTCTTCCAGGCTGCGTGGATGAAATTCTGCATCATGCATACTAGCAAAGAGCTGAAGTAGCTCAAGATTATTGAACTTGAGTGAAAGTATCTAGAGTTTTGTATAGGGTATTAGCTACGATTTATGGATATATAGAGAGTACTACACCTTCAGAGAGCAGGCAATGCAAGTGGCCAGCAGAAAGAAACCTGTGATCACCTCATTCATGTCATCAATATTGATCACAATATACATCAGAAATAAGAGATTGAGCACCATTATAAAGAAACCAAAAACGAATATAAAATTCAATTTATGCAATAAACGTTTCCAGGGCGTCTCTTGCGGAATAAGCGAATATATTTGCATCATTCGCTTCTGGCCCGAATAGAACAACTTAACAGAACTATCAAAATTTAGCTGCATTTCGCGGAGTACACATTCAACAACTATTACCGCGTACGAGATGGCCTTAGCCTTATAAACCCCTTTGATAAACAATTAAAAACGCATTAATGCTAGCTAATTGGCGTAAGTCTTTCATTGCATTCGTAACTTAGGAGAAAGAAATTAAAAGACATTTTAAAACAATAAAAAAATATGTAAAAAATTAGAACAAAATTCTGTCACTTTATATAAGATTAAAAATAATAAATAAATAAAATAAAATATATTTAAGTGATTTATTCAATTTATTTAAAAAATAATAAAACATACAAACATTTTTTTTATAAATTTAATAATTTTAGAAGTAATTAATTATTTTAAATTTATATATTCAAATTAAATTTATATATTAATTATTATTTTAATTATTGTTTATTTTTTATGATCAATTTCATAATTATAATAGAAATTAAAATTTCTTTTCAATCATTTTTAATTTATACATCAAATTTTTTATATTTTTTAGTTTTGTGTGTAACTAATTAAATATGAATCAAAATGTTCTTGGTTTACTTATATATTTTTTAAATATTTTGTTTAGATATTATCTTAATTTTTTTATTCATAATTTTATATATTATTTATAATAATAATAATAGAATTAATTTTTTTTTTTTATGTTAATTTTATAATTTGAATTTGACTTTATCTTAGTCATTATTTTAGTTGTTTTTTTAAATATTTTTTTCAATTATTATTATGTTATTAATTAAAATCTTTAAAAAAGCCACTTTTAGGTCTTTTGAATTTTATTTTTTTTTTTTATATATATATTTTCTTAAACTAGTAATTTGTATTATTTATTTTCAATTCCAAATTTTTTAATTAAAAGGTTTTATTAATATTAACATTATTTTTAACGATATTATATAAAAATCTTATTATATTTCATCTATATTACATTTATTAAACATTATCGACTTTTTTGAGCAGTGCACGTTCGGTAATCGTTTACTGTTATCTAATAAGCTCAGGACCATTAAGTAAATATACTTAATTATTCAAGAGCGCATTTTAAATGGCCTGAAATAAGACTTCAACGATTTGAATTGTAAATAAAGTTTTAAATTGAAACACAAGTATTAGAAGAAAAATAATTCAGATCTTTAAGAAGCGGAATATATTTGGTAAATAAATCTTTTTATTTTGAGTATTGATATTTTAAAATATATGTATATAGTCAGGAATAATTATAAATAAATGATAAATTCAATACATTTCAGTATGGAAAATTCGTTGGATTGCAGCAAAAAATGAAGCCAGCATTTGGATCGTTGGCCAACTGAATTGGACAGTCGACAGTCTGACAGGTGGATAGCACTGCCGGCCGTCGGTTCTCGAAGATGTTGTTATAGGAGAGGAACACATGGAGGCCATTTCCTTGGGCATCTCGCACCACCTTATAGATCCACATGGGCAACGGCAGCTTAGAGTTCGCTAAGCAAATACTCTGCACATTGCCGTTATCGTCCTGGAGCTGAAGGACATCGATGCTGCCGGTACGAACACGAAGTGGCTGATGGACGGTCGACTGACCGCGCACCCAACGCTCAATTTTTTCCCAATTACCATCGTTGATGCTCTTAAACTGTGGCACAACATTGATGTAGCGAAATGTGCTGGCCATTTGATCACTAAAGAGAAAATCACTCGACGCCACCAAATGACCACGATTGATGATCAGGTCAGGGGGATTGGGTACATATTGTTGATTATTGCCAAAAATACGATTAAATGTGTCGTAGATCCGTCGCTTCATATAGCCAGCCGCCTCATCGGGCGTGACTATCTGATCCGTATCGAATTCCACATTAGGTCTTCGGGGAACTAGATTTGAAATAAAAAAAAAATCGGTTCTAGTAGAATATATCTGAACTTTGAGCAGATTTTCTATTTATATATCATTCTAGGCTTCCTTCTATAGACATAATAAATCGCTAAATAGTTCTGATGGTAGACTGACAGAAGGACACACGGAACGATCGATAGATAAATGGACAGACAGACAAATGGACAGAAAAAATATGAACAGACGGACGGACGGATAAACGATTTCACAAAATATACAAAAGTTTAACAAATGCCTTACAGTAGCTCTTGAAGAAGACAAGGCTTTCGGAATACAAAGCTCGTCCAATGCGTCCATCGTAGCAACTGCGAAAGATTTCCAGTTGTTGTCCCTCTAATTTATAGCCCACAATGTATAATGTTGCGGGACATTCAGAACTTTGTCCCTGCATCACGCTGGCCTTTATGGGCGATGCACAACTCATGGGCAAGGCCACCGTAAGACGTCCATTATCCTGGCATTGAGTCTCCACTACATCCCTCTCATTGCATATCATATAAAGCTTCAGTCCACTGGGTATGGCTTCTGTGCGTAGCAGTTGTAGAGCTCCTTTGGCATCGCGATAAGTGAATATGCGATTCGTATTTTGCACCATGTCCTTGTTTAGTTGGCAATCGGCCTGAATGCCTGTTTCAATAATTTTTAATATATATACATATATATATATATTTTAAAACATATATATATTACATTACCGATCACAGTAAACAGGAGTATTAATATTCCTGCTAAGTATTTCATGTCTGAAATTTTGTTAACACATCTAAATCAATTTTTTTTTTAATGTTAATTTATTTAAAGCCCTAGGGATGCCAAACAGTCGAAAATTTCGATGGTTTTACGAAACGGCGATACCTCGATAGTATTTCGATAACCTATCAAATTCCAAGCAGTTGACCGAGAGAGCTATGAAGTTATTAATACAAATTTCAATAAAAGTGTATAAATGATATATAATCTTGATCAGATCGACGAGCTATATGCTCCATCTGAATGCAGATATTTCGCAAGCAACAAAAGCTAGAGAGATAGCTTTCGATAACTCATCCAATTTATTTAATAACCATAAAATTCGACTCTTTTGTAAATGCAGACTTTAAGAAGTAAATTTTAATTCTTCTAAATATTCGACAGTACTATCGATAGTGAGAAAATCGTTGGTCTTACTATCAATAGTTGTGCATCCCTACTAAAAATCTCAATTTCGTGTACTTCCCATGCTGAAAGAGTTGCCAGAGGATTATATATAAATTTATAATTGATCTCTAAGGGTCTATATATAATCAAGATACAAATACAGATATAGATATATTATTGAAATTGCCTGAACAAGCATCAGCTGTAAATAACAAATACTTGCAGCAAACCATAATATCAGTAAATATTTGGTATAAATATATATATATATTTATTTAAGCATTAAAAAATTGTTCATTTTTTTGTTTTTGACAGTCCACTCTTGGATAACACTTTATTGCTTTTATCACATACATACAATGGATAAGAATTGTTAAAACAATAGATGTTGTTTGGTTGTTAGTTGATTTCAATTATCCGACATATGTTGTTCAATGTTCGATTTTGTGGTACTGTACTTTCAATTAATTATATAGGCGTGGGTGTGGGTGTGTCTGTGTGTATAATAATTGGTTGATTTAACATTTTTTTTTTTTTTTTTTGTGATTTTGTATTTTTTTTCTACTTCAACTGCTTATCATTGCCCCGAGGGGAAGCTATATATATAAATGTTAACAAAAGTAAGGGATAAAATAATAAAGCTTACAACATAAAACATGCAGATACATGCATAAGAAAGTAAAGTATTTAAAACGAAATCAAATGCATATTTAAAATGAAATATTCTTGCAATTGGTTTTATCAGATTAAATGGGAACGCAAGCAAATAAATGAAGGGAAGGTAAGAACAGAAACTCTTAAAGAAAATGTGGCTACACTTGTTCAAAATTGCTGCGCGAAATCTCATACAAATTGAAACTTATATATAAATATGAGCATATATAGACATATATACATGTATATATGCTCATGTGTGTGTGTGTGTGTGTGAATAATAACTGTAATACGCGTGTATTATGTATAACATTTCATATAGCTTGAATTTAAATGCTTTAAAAAAAAAAACTATACTTTTCTGTTTCGCGGTTCATCTGTTTTGTACCAGGCTATAATAGCATTTCTACAACTAGCTCTCAAGCTTAATTGATATCCTGCTTATTGATCAGCTTCAATATAACTTTGCCACCCTGCACATCTAGGGCATAGAGACTGCCGTCTTTCACCTCATTGTTGAGCACCTCATCGCTGACGCTCACATGTATGCCCGATGGTCCCGATATATAGACACAACTCTTGTTCACCTCATTGAAGATATTCGAACCGCTGCCCGAATATTTCGAGTGCATGCCCCAATTGTTGTAAAGAGCGGCAGCCGCTGCTGCCGCTGCTGCTGCTGCTGCTGTGGCAGCGCCATTCTCCAAGAGACCCGACGCGCCGCCCTTGGCCATGAACTCATAGAAACCGGGCAGTTTATAGATCTTTTGCTGCAACTCCTTGGCCGTATTAGAGAGCAAATAGATGGCATTGTAGCTGCAGCCATCCATGCTGGCATACAACGTCAGACGCGGCGTAATGGATCTGTAAGAGATTCAAGAAAAGTTTAGTGAAAAGTTTAGCATCGTTAAAATAATAATAGCTGAATATATGTGCTTTGTATATTGGATTAATCTCGCGTATATATAATTAATAGGTAAAGAATACAACTGCCATAAAAGACTTTTTCAGTTGCCATAAAAACCTTTACAATTGCCATAAAAAAGAGCTTTTAATCCAATATAAACAAAACAAACAAAAAAAGCTAATTTTCAGCTAACATCAATGAATTTTCTTGGCTAAACATACTTGGCGCGCAATATATTAAACATGCGTATGCCATCAGCGAGTCCACAGATTTGTATTAGATCCTCTTTGGACATGCTAAATATAGAAAGAGAAAGATCAAGCATAAGTCTATATATAATATCAAAATAAAAAAGCTCGCTCGCTCGCTCACCGCATAATATCCGCGCCCGAGAAATGTGCAAAGGTGTTGAGGTAGGCCGTCAGACGATGATGTGTCAGCCATTGTGTGACTTGTGCTGGCGTCGACTCGGGCATTATATTCAGATTCTAAGAAAAAAAAAACAACAATAAATTCAATTAGAATATATATCTAGCGTATATAGTCTGTATCTGGCATACATTATCATCCATATCCGCTGGCACATGCTGTGGCGAGACCATATTTGTGGCATCCATTAGTTTCAATGTTGGCGAATTTGTGGATGTCACCGAATTGATAGCAATTGGGCTGCTGCTGGCCGCCGGCGATGCGCTGCTGGCAAATGGCAACATTCCATCATATTTTGGTATATGAACCGGCGAGTTTGGCCACAATTTCATACTGTAAATAAATTTCAAAAAAATAAATAAACAAATTAATTCATAAAAAACACTAATTTATTTCTATATATACAAATGCAATGCTGTTGCTGTGCGTTTCGATAGAGACAAACGTGATCCTTCAGATACAAGCGCATGTTCGCGAATGCCAGCAAGCAGATACACAGATTTTACAGATACATAAACTCTTATGATCATATACCAGTTTTCTCTCTCAATCTCTCTCTCACTCTCACTCTCACTCTCACTCTCTCTCTCTCTCTCTCTCTCTCTCTCTCTCTCTCTCTCTCTCTCTCTCTCTCCCAGCCTGTCTCTCTATTAGCACAGTTTATGCTCTGATATTCTTCACCTGCGTTTTTTATTACGTTTTATTATATATACCATATGTATATAGCTTAACTACCTTGACATCTGATACGCTTTGTTGTGGCTGATTAAACCCTATAAAATTCTGCTTAGTCAACCATCATTTTCATACATTTTATGACCTTCAGCTTTTTAGCCATGCCAAATTTGGCAAAGACTGCATAAAAATAAATAAATTACTTTCAGTTGATCTATTCAATTAGCAGCCGAACCCAAACAAAATTTTCACCATGTGAATGAACATATATATTTTTTTCTTTTAAAAGCATTTAGACGTACATCATCAATACTCTCATCGAAATGGAGCGTAAGAATCGATAATTAAATGAAAGAAAAACATTATTTAGTAAACAAGTTGCGAACGCACTGAACTAGAGTAAATACACTCAACTATACCCTATAAAAATCAATCTATTTATATTACATATATTTCAGAAAATATTTTAAATACATTTATATATATTTTTAGTATATTTAAAATATATTAAAAAATATATATGAAAAATATTTAATATGTATTTATGATTAAAAAATAAAAATATTATAATTTTATAATATTTCGTATAGAATAAAATATATAGAATATATTGAAATATATTTATAAACAAATTTTATATACTCAAATTTTTATATATATATATATATATTTTTTTAATATTTAATTTAATTTTTTCTCTTAATAACAATAACTAATTTAGCTTATTTACTATATAAGTTTATAAGTGCTATAATTATTTTTAGTTGTATATAATATTTTAAAGTATACATACAAATGAAAACTTCTAAATGAATTTTAAAATAAACTACTCTTTCAACTGTAATCATTTAAGGGGTATTACAACCGGTTGCAAGCTATATATAATTTCTACGCCACATCTAAATACAAATACTTGTAATTTAATTGATAATCCATGTAAAAACAAGACCGGTTCGGAAAAATGTAAGTAGAGATCATTTATTACAAAGAACCCGTAAAGATAGCATGGGAAAATCTCTTAAAAATGCTCTTTGTTGAATCAAGAGAGAATAATGAATACAAATAATTAAAAAACACAATTAAAACCCGTTTCCGGCTAAAAAAAAATCCCCATTCAAAGTGGTTAGAATTTCTAAATCAACAAAAAACAATTTAAAAATATTTATTTAAAAAACAAACAATAAAAAAATATACCTACATTTTGATTAAACTACAAAAAGTTGAACAACAAAATGCCATCAATTTTGCCGAGTGCTCATTGAATTGAGTAAACAAATTGTACATGGATCTAATAAATATGTAGACATATTTATAAGCATCACTTGAACTTGGTACTGTTCTATGCAAATAAAGCCGATCTAAACAACGCAAAAACTGAACTATTTAGTATTTAACTGCAAACTAGTTATGCATTAACTATGACGTCTGGGGAGTCATAAACAATAAACTAAATAGAGAACTAAAATATATTTGTATAATATATTATATATATTTGATATATACTATATGGAAATAGCGCAAATAGAAAAAATATGGATCTAATTGAGCGTCAATGGATTTGGACTGACTGAGCTGAAGACAACAAAACAGCATAAGCTGTTCGATCAATTGAAATAAGAAATATGTATATATTAATTTGAACTACTTTGCATATAGTTGTTCCCATCTATTTATTACCAGAGCAAAATAATTTAGATAGCTTTAAATAAATTAAAAAATAATATAAATTTACCTATTTAAAAGAGAATTAAAATTTTAATATTCAACTAAAAGTAGGCAAGAATCTATGGCAACTATTTTTTTTTTAAAGCTATTAAAATTCTCGAAAAAAAACGTGCCTTGGAATAATTAATACCCAATTTACATATATAGAAAAACCCATATAGAAAAAAATAAATAATAAATAATTTAAACACATTTCTAATGATATGCGTTTGTAAAAAAAAAATATGTATAGAAAAATGTAAAAATTATTTAAAAATATTTATAAAAAATTTATATAATATATATAAAAAAAATGAAATATAAAAATATTAAATTCTAGCATTAATTTTGTAAGTAAAATCTTATACACTTACTATTCGGGACTGTAGCAGCCCGTTGTTGTGGCTGGTGTTATCAAATCCAATGATATATCGTTCATAATGGTACACTCGTAGCTGGGCTGAAATTTATCCTGTTCCGACTGCGGACGCTTCTGAATCTTCTCACGATCCTGTTTATGCTTGCGATCGGCCCCCTTTAGCTTAAAGACCTGACCAAAGGATTTCACAATTGTATATTCAATATATTTTGCATTAATTGAGACTAACTAAATGAGCAACTTACCTTTATCTGACAGGCAGCTGCATGCACCGCCTGTTTGCCATTGAGTGTTCCCAGGCCCGTGCCGCTGGTGCCGCTATTTGCATTCCGATTATCCGTCTGTGCCGCCGTGGTGACGCCAGATCCGTTGTTGTTGTTGCTAGTTGTATTGCTTGTGCTGTTGTTGTTGCTGCTGCTGCTGGAGCTGCTGTTGCTGGAGCTGCTGTTGCTGGAGCTGCTGTTGCTGCTGCTGCTCGAGCTGCTGTTGTTAGTGTTATTATTATTACTATTAGTGTTGTTGTTGTTGTTGCTACAATTAGCTGCTGTTGTGTTTTCTATATAGGTTTCAATTTGTAGCCGAAATGGTACACCCTTTTCACCACCGTGCTTCTTTGGTGTAAATTCGGTTGAAATGCAATTAACCTTGATATAAACACCGACCTCCTTCAATGGATCCCAAAAGATTTCGACCGTATTTAATGCATTTGCATTCAATGGCTGCGATACATGGCATAGGCCATACGATAATGGTATATCTACCTCGATAATTCGATCACCTGGACGCGATGCCTGCCATTGCTGCATCTGTTCGCGTTCCATAAATTGCAAACGACGCTCATGGAAACAGATTTTGATAACGCTCTGCAAAAAAAAAAATAAAATAAATAAATAAAATGAATAAATAACGCCCAAAATGTACAAAGTTCAAGTAAACTCTAGAGAAATGATGGATTTAAAGATATTCAAAATTGGTCTGATTGCCACATGAGACGTTGCCTCTGCGCATGACTTTGCCTCAAGTTGTTTTGCGTATAAATTAAGTTTAATTGGGGCATATTAAAATCAATTAACATGCAAACACGCACACACACACACACACTCATACATTAATATTGAGGCACATAACTGCGCTCAGTCTCGACAATCATATATATTGTCAGCGAGCACAGTTGATATAGTCTTAATAGAAACAACCATAACAATAACTCTGTCAATTTAAACTAATTTTTCCCAGTCTGTTCTTTTTTTTTGCAAATTAGTTTGAACTCAAAGCATGCAAAAAAGAGAGAAATGGGAGAGAGATTGAGAGAATTCATATAGCTGACATTTAAGGCGTAACTCTGATTTCTATAACCAAGTAAGACTTTCATCCTCCACTCACCTTCAAAATCTTATCGCGATAGAAAGACAAATCTCCAATTTTCTTCAATTTAATCTCATAGCTTTGACCCTGATTCAGATAGGTCAATGTCTCCTCATTGTTCTTTGTTGCAATTGAGGTGGCCGCTGCCAAAATGTACTGAAATCTGAAATTAATTAAAAAGTAGAGAGAAGGTAAATAAAGATAAGATAAGATTCTAATATAAGTTTGAAAATATTTTAGAATAATGAAGTAAATAGAAAAACTTTGAAAACTAGAAGAGCTTTAAAAGCTAAAACATATTTTATTTTGTCCCTTTGCTGCACTTTAAATATTATTAATATTTAGGTATTTAAAAATATATTTTTATATGTTGTATTTTTTATTTAATATTATATTCATAATTTTTTTTTATATTTATATTTATTTATTTATTTATAATTATTATTCATAATTTTTATATACATATATATTTTTTTATATATTTACTTATTGGTAATATTTAAATATTTAATAATATATTATTTTTATATGTTGCATTATTTTTTATTCATTACTTTTATATAATTTATTTTTATTAATTTTATTAATATTTTTTAAATATTTTAATTTAAAAAAATTAAAATTTAATTATTATTGTCAATTACATTTAAACAGATCCCTTTTCTAATGTGTATTTTAATTATATTAATTAGAAAAAATCTAAAATAAAATGTTTGCTATCATTTGAAGATTTTTCCGGACGACTTTCATTGTTTCCAGCTAATAACACGCCTGTTGCACAACATCTATTAGCTAAATAAGAAATTATAAATTACTAAATGCAATGTGAATATTTATTTTTTAATAAGTAAGCTGCAGCGAAACAATTTGGAGCTATTAAACTGATATATCGTATATAGATAAATGATTAGGCGTTTCTCTGTGCTTTTGCAAATAATGATACAAACCTAATCTCAAATGATAAAATTTGCACAATAGTCTTGGAGTTGTAATTAAACAAAAGAGTGCTAAAAACTTTGAGCTACATCTATAATTAGATACTGTTTAGCAGATTAGGTCTATTTACCTAACTAATCATAAAAGAAACAGCTAAAAATCCAAGTTCACATGGAAATTTTATCTTGGTCTCTAGACGAGCCCCAAGTCAAATGTAGATAGAGATATAGCACATTTTTTCACTCACTTATGATCCTCGCCATGAGATGCATTGCCCGACAAGCTGGGCTCAATTTTGGCCGCCTCGACAACGCTCAGCTGCTGCTGCAGTCCAGAGCTCGCTGCAATTGATCAATTGATGCAATTGATGTAAATGATATACACATGTATGTATGAATGTATGTATGTATAGAATGGAATGTACTTACGCGCCTGTGCAAAGGCCTCATTGCCAGTTGCTGTTCGGGTTTGCTCAGCCGTTGTGGCTTCGTTTCCATTCAATTCAAAATCCGCTGCGGCGGGCGAGCCTTGCGGCGAGCCACAGCCACAGATATTGCCGGAGTTCAACTCATGCTTGCCATCAGTTGCTCCAAGTGCTCCGATTCCACTTCCAGTTCCAGCTGCTGCTGCTATCCCTTGATCCGTGCGCTGTGGTGAATGATTTGCCTCACCCAATGGCGATTTTTCACTTTTACCAATTGAGGAGCTATTGCTGCCGCTCTCCAAGGATTTCGGTTTGAGCTGCTCCGTTTGCGGCTCTTGTTTAAGTGCCGTCAGGCTCGGGGAGAACGATAAAAAGTTTTCACTGCAAAGGGAATTCAGCCAATTATATTTCAAAGAAATCAAGAGAGTAGAACAGCAAATGTCTGCTGTTTTCTATATATACATATATATATATTTGTGCATACTCACTTGTTCAAATAAGAGTTACTATTAAACTCAGCGTTCAGATCAAAACCTATATCGTCGCTCCAGCTGCTGCGACCTATATAAATGCAAAGAGAGAGAGAGATATATAAAGATAAATAAATTTATAAATGTTGTAGTCAATTGTAAGGGGTCTAGAAATAGATTCATAGATATCTATATATATAAAGAGATTTATAGCTAAATATTTGTTGTAAATTTATCCATAAAAATATTATTTATTTTATATTCAATTCCAAGAGTGCTTTAAGTTTTCTATTATTAATCTATTTCTACTTCCATTTCACCTATTTGCAATCTCTCTCGCACATAGTCTCTTCTTCTCAATCTTTCTCTTTTGCTCTTCGTCGCCCGCTCTCTTTTTGATCTCTCTATTTTTCTGTTTGTTTGACTCCTTATCTTATCTTTCATATTATCTCAATTTGTTTTCTACTCCAGTCTCAATCTCTTTCTCTCCTCTCTCTCTCTATCTCTAAGCATTTTTTCACACTTACAGCATATATCCTAATTAAAACAATTGTTAATGAACAAAGAATGCGAAATGAACTTTTCTTAATGATACTCGTGCATGTTGAAGCTGTTTTTAGATAATTTATGTTTGCATTCAATTTAAATTAATTTCATAAGTTTAAATTAGACACAACTCAATGCGTAGCTTAGTGACATACATAAAATGATTCATTATTTGTTATTACTATATCTGAAGATATTTCCTATCTGAGTTGATTAGTATTTGTATACCCAGTAGCTCAGCTTAACTGAAGGGTATATTGTGGTCAGACTAAAATATAGCTTTAAAAGGAAACTTATACTTTTAAATAATAAAAGATGTTATTTAAGGTATATATATATTTTAATATAATTTAATATAATAATAATAATTAATATAATTTATATATTTGAATAATTAAACAATCAGAATATACTTAAAAATTAAATTTTACTTTAAAATAATTAATTTATGCAATTTTAATCCTTTTCTGACGTATTTCAACATTTATAAGAATTTATTTAAAATTTAAATTGACTTAACTAATCGCAAAACTTTCGCTGTTTACACAGTAATAAAAGAGGAAATTGCTTAACTATAATTGTTTCAATGCCAAGCGTATATAAACAAATTTCAAGAGCTCTCATTGATCATTGATCGAACATCAAATAAATAGAATTTAAGGCTGGGCCGGAGGACAAAAAAAAAAAAACAATTGAAAAAAAAAACATTAAGCTTTAAATAAGCTGAATGCTGAATGAAATGCATAGAATGCATATGTATATATAAAGTATATAGTAAAGCCCATTATTATTTGCTGTTAATTAAGTATTTCTATTCTCTCGACTAATTACAAAAAAACACTTTTCCTTAAAAAAAAATAATAATGTGTCAGCAACATTTACTAAAAATCCAAATTGCTTTAATTACGGCCTCTACAAAATGTCGACAATTTTGTTTTCATTTTTATTCAATTTTTTTTTTTTGCGGCCTTATCTGCCGGACAATTGTCGTGTTGATTTCACATTTCTTGATAAGCCATCACGAGTACCGTGCGATAGGCACTCGTTCTAGCTCAATTTTGAGCGAAAGAGTTAAAATTATATGTGTCTCTGTCAATATATATATGTATATATAAATATATATCAGCATTGTTGTAGCTTTTACAGCTCAGCTGTAATTAGGCCAATGACAATTGTTGCTTGACTTTGCGTGATTTTGGCAAATCGTAAACTCTTGATAAGCATTCGGATTGCAGAAATAGAGATACAAACAAATATACATATATGTAACGTTATTGTATTCCTTAAATTCTAGAAATAATGAAATATATGAAAGTTTAACTTCGTTTTCATTAACAAAATCTACAGGTGGGCGTATTTTTATTGTTTAATTTTTTTCTTGGTTATTTTCCAGAGCTGTAAATATTTAAATATAATTTCCATAAAATGCTATAAAAATTATATACTTTATTCGTCTATTAGCTCAAATTGAAAGCTATTCTTACAGTTTTCATCATGTCTTGCACATATGTGCTAAGTAAATTAAGAGTCGTATAATAAGCAACAGTAAAAAAGTTTTATTTGATATATATTTGATATTAAAGGATTTTTGAATATGATTTCAGTAAATATAAATTTCGAATTCTATTTCATCTTATTTTTTGAATTACTAAATTTATTAATTAAATTTTTGTTATGCTTGCCTTAGACTATTACCAATTGATCGAGGGCTGCAAACAAACTAAATGAAGATTTAAATGTTACCTCACGATGTGCAAAATAAAAATCAATTTTATGGCAGAGGCAAAGTAGAGGAGAACTCGTACATCTGATTAATATTGATTAATTAGCAAATATAGAACAAACAAAATAATTAACACATTTGCGCCTTGGCATCAAAGTGCATGGCATATTAAAATAAGATCGCCTAAGCCATTGGCTCTACAAAGATAGAGTTATATATGCGAAGAAATTGATTCTTCTGATACCTTTTGATATCTTTTATTGATTCGTTTAGTCAAAGGCGTATGTTGGCGCAGACGTTAAATACAAAACAAACAGGTTTGCTCAATAGTTGTTAATTGTTTTATTCGAGAATGTGACAAAAAAAAGACGTAGAAAAACTATCAAATTGATATTTGGCCTCATAATTTAGACGCAGCATTCCACATTTTGGAAGCTTTCTTTGTCTAACGGAAGTATTAAGCAAATATAAAATAAATAATTATGTCTTATGAAAATTTTATATTTAAATATATTACTATATTTAACTACTATTTATATATTATTGCATTTAAAAATACAAATCAATATCTCTCTCACCTGAATGCTTTTCACGCTTATGTTTATCTTTCTCGTGATGTGCCACCTTATTGGGTATTTCGCCTGATTGATTTGTCGGTGAATTTTCACTTTGACCGATATCCAATGAGTACCAATCCATTCGTCTTTTGCGCGAACCACTATCTGAGTAAATTGTCCTCACGTCGATTATTTGCGGTCCTGGTGAATCCTTGGACTGTCCGTCTGCATTAATATCGAAATCGAAACGAATCGAAACGTATCGATTAGCCAATTGCAACGCATGCATATATAGCATTACTTTTGATGGATGCGATGAGTCTCATTTATTGAATGGCATTAATGATGTTTGTACATATATGTACTATGCATATGTATGCATAGATTTATATGTATGTCGTTTCGATTCGTTATTCACTCTCTTACCTGTCCAAGATTCCTCAGAGTTTGGTGGTGAATCAACAAAGTTAATCACTGGCTCATAATCCGATCCAATATGCTGATGATGATAGCCGCTAATGAAATGACTATTTTGGATCTACAAATAAATATAGGGAATACAAATTGATTAGACGAGAAAAGATTTACACTTGTAAGCTATATATATGTAGATGTACTATCACATTGAGGAAACTTTGTTTAGCTTTTCGTTTACGAAATCGTCTAGCATGTTGTTCAATTAGACTGATCTATCGCGGCATTGCCACAGTCACAACAGTTGCATTATCTCTCTCAGTTTTAGTTAACATGGTATTGGGGTCCTAAACCTTGCTGATAATACAAAAAAAAAAAGAAAAGAAAAAAAAAGATGCTCATACTAAATCAACTAAAGAGAATTCTTACGCCTACAAAATAGTCTCTCAGACAGTCTATCATGCTCTCGCTCTCTCCTTGACTCTCTCTCCCTCTCTCTCTCTCTCTCTATATATATATATATATACATATTCGATTGCAATTTACTTGATATATATATGAATATATATATGTATATGTATTGAGTACTTTCAGATTTAATTTTGTTTACGCCCGGCTCTCTGTGCGTTTATTTTATTTGATTTCTTTTTATTGTGTTCTTAAAAGATAAGCTCATAGTGTCAATAATGGCAGCCACTAGGCACGACCTGGGTCCAGTGTGTTTCGTTTAACTCCAAAACTCAATAATAAAACTTGCAAATAAGAAATTTAATCGCCTTTAGATATTTTTAGATCATTTACTTCCTCTCTTTATCGCTATATACATATTGACTGAATGACTGCCCAAATTGACAGCTTGTATTGATATCTTTTCTTATACTATATCAGATATCGTCACATATTTCAACATATAATATAGCACATTCTTTTAGCATTGATTGACTGCTACGAGAGCTATAGGTTTTCTTGTATTGACTGATTGATTCAATGATTGAGTATTAGATTTCACATCTAATTCCTGTTCATATAAATTAAGTCTAGATATATAGAAGATCGACTGGCTTTGCTATCTATATATTCACTTCCTGTTTTTTAAGTCAATATTGAGTGAATGAATGAATGACTGTGTGATAAGAAAGTATTTAGTTATTATTAAGGCAAGCATTCTTTCTATGCATGAACTGCCAGTAGACCATTAGGAAATGAGAAAATGACAGTCTAGAAGATTGATTGATTGATTGCCAGACTGATTGATGTTTAAAGCCTTGCTTAAAACTGAAGCTAAACAAAGCTATTCAAAGATTATTGGATAAATCCAGAATTCTAATAAGTAATACCCTGAACATAACAAATACAAATATACAGAATTTCCATAGCTCTATCTTTTACATTTCCTCGAACATATGAAATAACATAACTTATAATATATGAATATAAATGAAAGACAATCTCTAATATCTAACAGGTTGATTTAGTTGCGTAACATTCGTATTAAATGCGGTTGCTGTAATCATTTCGTTCTCTATTTACCTGTTTGTGCCACTCAATTTCAATTTGTTATATGATACGAATTCTATTCTTATTTAATATATTTACACCTACTCAAACACTTGCAGCATTTCTATAAAAATAAATTCCAATTAAGTGTGGCACAACTAAAGTACATATATGGATAAATATATATAAAGGAAAAAATAGGTAATCAACTGAACTGACAATTTTTGGCATGTTTTATGAAGTGTCATTGCCAGCCAGATAGTGCTGGTTGCTAATAAATATTTAATATGCTTATGTACGTAATAGTTTATTTATATTCAATAAAAGGCAGAGCGACGTTTACTTTATTAGTTGTTGAATAAGTATTTAATTTGACAAAAACTTTCCATATATTTGCGACTATAGATAGGCAGATCTTTATAGAGATTAATAAGTGAAAAAAAGGAGAGATAATAAATTACTTTAAAGCAATTATTATTTCCTATACTCAATTTCTCATTTATAATAATAATATATATAATGTCAAGCATGAATGCGTGGCTAATAGGAAGCTAATAGGCAATAGGAAGCATTTCAAACAGTTTCTATATCGGCTTTATAGTTTGCTTTTACTTTTAAATAAAAAAAATAAAATAAATAATTCAATATATATATATATGATATAATATATATATTTGATATAACTTGAACTATTCTTATTTTTTTTTATTATTAATTTTTGATTTTTATTTTTTTATGTATTTTTTTTTTTATTTATTTCTTTGTTATTATTATTATTACTTTTTAAAATTTTTTTTTTTTTATATTATGCTCAAAAAAAATTAATTTTGATAATTCAACCACAGTTTAACTATTTTTAAAATTTATAATCATTTTTATTTACTTTTTATTTTTTTAAATTTAATTTTGTCATTTTTATTTATTTTTTGTATTTATTTTTTATTTTTCTTTATTTAATTTTTATTTAATATATTATCCCTATAAGACACGTTTCATATTTCTATTTAAAAATCATATCTTATTTTAACTATTTTTGCTGTTCATATTTTTTCAGAATATTTTTAAGTACACAAATTTATTTTTAATACCATATATAAATATGTTTATAATGTTCCAAATTTTTACTATTTTTGATTAGATAACGAACACCTCTCTTTTCAATAATGTTTTAATTTCTGTTCATTTTTGATAATGATTTGATAGATATGCATACAAAATACGTCACATATTTCTAATCACAAATCGTTTATATCATTTTCTAGTACCTAATATATATTTATAACATAAGAATATATTTAAACAAAAAAATTATAAGTAGTTCGTTTAGAAAGATTGGAATATAGAACATATCTCATATTTTATTTTATATTTATCTACTATTTTTGTGTGTTATAATTTTCATTCTATATCTTTTATTTTTTATATATTTTAAATTTTTTGTAAATATATTTTTATTTTTTATATATTTTTTATTTATACATTTTTTTTATTTATAAATATATTTTTTTAATCCTTTTTTTTTAATTTTTATATATTTTGTTTATTTCTAATATTTTATTTTTATGTATTTTTATTATTTATAAATTAAATTTTATTTATATATAATTTTTTAAGCATTTTTTTTATTTTAAGTATTCTTGTTTTTTTCTAATATTTTTGTATAGAACTAAAATCTCTTTACAAATTTGATTCTTTTCTTACCTGATTAAGATTTTCTCCGTGCGTATGAATGTTGTTGTTGTTGGTATTGTGGTTGTTGTTATTATTGATGCTGCTAATATTATTATTGTTATTATTATTATTATTAATAATATTCTGATATTGATTATGATGATTTCGATTCAAGTTGTTGTTGAATTCCATTTGGTCGAAATCGTTGAAAGTGCTTAGATCAAATTTCGTTGAATTACGTTGTTGCTGTTGTTCTGATGATAAATGAATTTGCAATTGATGTTGTTGTGGTTGCTGCTGCTGCTGCTGCTGATGTTGGTGTTGTTGTAGTATTGAATATTGTGGATCAAATATGCTTTGTAAATCCAAGAGGCCGGAACTTTGCGATAGAAACGAAAGCGCCATCCGGTTTAAAAATATATTACAATTTTCTTCCTCTAATTCTTCCTTTTTTTTCACAAATTATATTTATTTTTTATTTTAAAACAAACAATATGTCTATTGTAATTTATATTTATTTAGTTTTCTTTTTGTCGAATATTGTCCACAATAACCGTTAGTACGCACTTTTTTTTAAGAAACACGGGGTATTCTAGGGTAGCACCCTCGTCGAGCTTTCGCGTGCAATTTTGTCAAGCCTTTGCAGGCCACTTAAGATTTATTTTGAATATTTTTTAAAGGGATTTTGTTAATTATTTTGATTTTGTCGTAAGCAACAAAGAATAGGAAGTAGAGGGAAATTGTTTGGCGGGGGTTTATAAAAATAGTTTTTTTTTAAATATATATTTATTTTATGTCAACATTTTGCATTTGAATTAAAATTTAATTTATAATAAAGAAGAAAAAATGACACTAGTTATACTTATTTGTGTTTTAATTTGTTTTTGTTTTTTGTTTTTTCTTAGCACAGCACTTGGATTTTATATACAACTAACAACCAAATAATATCTACTTTTTTTATTCAACTTTTTTTCAAATATTGTTTTAACAACTTTTTTCTTTGTTTTTTTGTAACTTTTAATTGATAAAAATAAAATTCGTTGTGCGCTCTTCGAACGTTGGAGAGAACGTATTGATGCAATTAAAAGAGTACGAAAAACGAATTATATAGTTTCTTGATCCCGGTGGTCTCACGCTGACGATGGCTACGTAGTAGGGTATTTTCAATTTTTAACAGCATTTTGTTACGCAAATACATATAACTCGATTGCGATTGATATTCATTAGACATGCGTTGCAGTCGTATTTCAGATTTCTCCATTTATCGTTAAGTTCTTTGACGTTGGGTTGCACAAAATTTTAATGTGGGATTGCACAAAAATGTTAATGCTAATGCTCTTTCCTTGATCCTTCGCTTCGGTCTAGAGCTTGGAGCTTAGAGCTTTCTGGCTAGATTTTGCTTTCTTCCTTCTTGTCTGCTAGATTTTGTTTTGGTTTTTGGTTTTTTCAACCGCTGTCAGATTGATGTGAACATTCTAACGAGTTTGTGCCTTAAAGCCTTTGCGTGAAATTAACTGTTAACTGCGCGACAATATCCCTGTCTCGCTCTCCTTGTATTTATGAGCTTTCTGAGTATATAGCACACTGTCAGATATTTGACATTCTAATTATGTGGCGACCAAATGGTTTTGGCACTAGTAAGACTTCAACTTTTGTTTTCTTCTAGATAGATGATTTGACCAATAAAATAATTGGTTTTTTTTCACTCGCTTATGTAAGATTTGTTGTTATTTATGCAGTTGGAACACTGTCAGAAGTCGCATATTATAACCGTTGATCGGAGAATAGAACGAAAGAGTTCTTCATAAATTTGTTTGTCAAAATTTTTATTTTGATTTGGCGAATTTTACGCGACGCGATTGGGCACACTTTGATCAACGAAAAACACGCACGAATAATAATTTTCTATAAATTTTCTTTTATATATACATATATAGCGTATATTTCTTATTTAGCTTTTTCTTAGACACTGTGACGAGCACACACAACTATTCCAGACGCGTTACAAATGTATTCTGTTTAGCCGCTGAGTGTGAAAACCGCTGCAAAGCTTTGCTAATATTTTTGTTTCACTTTTTTTTTCTTGTTGTTTTTGTTTTTGTGTCGCTGCTTCACGTTTAATCGCTGCTCACATAGACAAGAGAGTAACAGCGGCTGTCGTTGTATGCGTGTTATTTATAGCAGGCTGCTTGTGTATGTGTATGCGTGCGTGTGTGGCGTTGATAGACCGATTTGTATTTGCATTTGCATTGGTATTGGTATTGGTGAGCTGATAAAGGTTTTGAAAGCCTTCTTCAGGTTTATATTCACGTATCTGTGTGTGTGTGTGTGTTATATTTTGTTATATTGGTATGCGTAAACTGTTATATATATTTGCTTGTATTAAGTTTTTTAATTAGAGCCTTTTTTTAGGTTTTACACACGCAGCACATATATACATATATTTTATAACCTGGTTTTCGAACTGCAGCGCTAATTATTTAAAATTTGCATAACATATTTGTTTAATCGAGTATTGTATATTTTTGTTTAATCGATCGATTTATATTTTCTGTTTGCGCGCAATTTTTTAAATTTCAACGTTTTATATTTTTCTATTTGAGAGGTTCATTAACTGTGTTCTATATATTTCGATTGCTGCCAATTCGTTTTTAATTTTTCTTTTGCAAATATCAATAAATATAAATATATTTAATTTTTTTTCGTTTTTTTTTTTTTTTTTTTTTTTGCCGGTTGAATTCGGACTATAGGAGCACTTTTAATCCGACGAAGCGAGGCTTCGAAAAGCCCAAAGAGACGAGCATTTTGTGTGGCCAGAACCTTGGTCGAGCGGCAACCAACACGGACACGAGGTTAAAATATCAATGAGTTGTGAGTATATTCGCCGATAGCGGGAAACTACAGATACCGTTTCAATTACAGTTCCCGAATTCAATGCAAGCCTCAACGTAAAAACCGAGCGCCGAGCCGACGACTGCGATGATCAGCAGAGAAAAAAAGAAAGACACAAAAAAAAATAAAAATGGACACGGGACGGCGAGAGATTGCGACTGCGACTGCGACTGCGGCGGCGGCGGCTGCTTTAGCTGATTGTTGATCAAGTTGATTGTCACTTGTTGTATATGAGATGAAGCTGCGACTGCGCTGCTGCTGTTGGCGCTGACGTTGACGTTCTGCTGCTGCTGCTGCTGCTGCTACTTCTGCTTTACCAATTGAATACAATGTTCGCGCGCTGCTTTTCGTTTGATTTCTATTGTTGTTGTTGCCGTTTTGACTGCTGTTACACTGCTCAGCTGTTTTGCACGTTTCTTATCTGCTCTTATTTCGGTTCACAGCTGCACTCTTTTGTTTTCTTCTTTTTTACTTTGGATTTCTTTGTGCTTCTTTGCTTTTTATCAAGCACTTTATTTCACTTACACACGCATCTGCGATGACAATACTTAAAGCACTATAGTTATCTCTTTCACACACACGTGTTGCGCACTTGACTCCTACTAAATCGGCTGCTGTTGTTGCTGTTACGTTTCACTGTGAATGCCGTCGCGAACTACACAATAACAAATTAATTATTTCAAATAGAGCGAAATTTTCCTCGATTTATGTTGATTACGCGCGACGTACTTGCAATTGAATTCAATTCAATGGGCTTTTATGGTTTTGCTAATATCTTCTATTGATGTACATACATATGTATGTGCTTTAACATGTATGTGTGTGTGTGATAGAGAGCAGCCCACTCAGAAGCTTTCAATGGCTGCTGCCGTTTATTATTGTTGTTCTCCTTGTTGTTGGTGTTCTTGTTTTGTTGTTATTCGCACTTTTGCTGCGCGCGTCGATGACGTATTTTGGTACGCACACGTACTGAAATTGGCACAGGAAAGCTAGGAGAGCGCCTTCGAAAAAGCTGAAACACTAGGTTTTTGGGCTGCAGCGGCGTCGACGCAACGCGCGCAAATTAAATATTTGTTGTTGTTGTCTTTTTGATTAACAAAAAGCGCCGACGTGTAATTGTTGCTGCGGCTGGTTATGTTTATTGGAAGTTGTTGTTGCTATCGATGTTGTTATTGCTTTAGCGGTTATTAATCTTGTTTTGATGTTTTGGTTATTAAGACTCGCACAAAACTTGTGTTTTAGCCGATGGGAGCAAACGTACTGATTTTAGTGAGCGCACGTCACACGCTAATATAAATTTTAGCTCCGGCTTTGCGCTTACCAGCTGACTGTCGTTAGCAGCTCTCTCTTTCTCTCTCTTTTTCATATTCGCATTCGTAAGAGCGTGTGTTAAACGTTGCTCTTTGCAGACGCATAAACAGACCTGCCCTCCTTCCTCACACACTTGTACATATGCAAATGCCTGTGGAATGCAGCATAGAAAATTAAATTTGTTATCGTCACGCACACGAAAGAATAGGAAGAAGCAGACGTCACCACGTCTCTCTAGCTGTACAATTTAAAACCGTTTCTTTTCTTATTCTTGTTTTTGTTTGGCTAGCTGCAGTAGTTACAGCAACAACGCATAAATATCAACAATGAACTTCAACGATAAAGTGTGTGCGTGTGTGTGTGTTGCGCTTAAGAGCAATGAGTAGAAGAGCGACGCGTACCTACACCTGTCTACAAGTTGTTTGTTTGTGCACGAGCATTGATGTGATTCTCATTTGTTATTTATATGTAAAAATGCACATGGTCGACTGGGAGAGGCTGTGTGTGTGTGTGTGTGTGTGAGAGAGAGAGAGGGATATGAATAAGCATGCGTTGCAAATATTGGCATTTTTGACTGTCCTAATTATGGGACACGATCAGACGTTAAGTTAGCTGTGCCTTAAATTAATAAAAAGTAACGGGTTTTTAGCTTGAATTAAAAATTATTTTCAATTAAATTTTGTAATGTCTTCAATTAATTTGCAATAATTATTATTTTGCTATGACATTTTTGTGAGTTTGGCGTGTTTTTCTCCTGGTTTCATTCAAAAGCTGCGTCAACTTGTGTTAATTACAAATTTAACTGACAAAGGCAATTTTCAAAAAATCGCCGAAATTGGCTGTCTGGTTTCTGAAACATCTTGCTCAATCAATAGATATACATATATCAAAATTATAAAACTGTTTTTTTTTTTAGGTCTGATGTTAACTTTGGATGCTTTCCTTGCACATTTCATCAATTGATGTCAATGAGCGATGCCGAATTAAATATTCTTCAATTGTTTTTAAATTGCCATCAATAGCAAGGTTTCAAGTGAAATTAATTTATTTGCACAATGAAAGTCAAAGACGCAATTCGTTGTAATAAAATTGTTCCGCTCTGTTCTCATCTCATCTGTTGATATTGATCTGAAAATCGTTTCTTTCAAGTTTATAAAACAATGAAATAAAAATATTTTGACGACTTTGGTCTTAATTAATTTGCCATGTACAATTTTTAGTGGCTTCAATTAGCGTTTGTCAAAAAAAAAGCTCATTGCTAATTTATAATAATTAGCACAATTTAGGTCTTTTGTTTTTTATTTGCTTTGTATAGCCATTCATAATTTTTTGCTGCGACAATTAAATAAACAAATTAGGCAATGTTAAGTGGAAAACGTGTAGCTTAAAAAAAAAATCTTGAAATATTAGTTTTTTATATACTTCTAATTAAATATAATTATTTTTATAGTTTCTTATTAGACAAAAGTTGCGCGAGACACATTTAAATCTTTCGATTTGCGCGCCCCAATTGATGTTAGTAACAGCGCGTTTTACAGCACTGCTGAGAGTTTAAAAACGATAGTCCGAAAAATATATCGATATGATTATAAGCAACTATCGTACACATAAACAGACGCGTTTGCAAAAGCACGCAAAAACATTGTAAATAATATAATGGAATTATCGCCCATTAATCAAATTGAGGATAGGAAACCAATATTAACAGCCGACGGCCTGGTGCAAACATCAAATTCACCATTTGAGCAACAAACATCAGCAGCTACAACAACAACGACAGCAACGGCAGCGGCGACGGCGGCGGCAGCGACAGCAGCAGCAACCACAACAACATCAACAACAACCGTATCACAGGAGACACAAACATCGAACGGCATCGGAATCGGCATCGGCGGACCGCTGACAGTTGATCAGCTGGATATCGAAATATTGCCAATCATTTACGATATTGTACGCTGGTATGTGTGTGTGTGTTGGCCAAAAAAATCAAAATATTTATATAAAATGCAACACAAAGAAAATTCACCGTCAAGCATATCTAAACTTATATAACCTGTAAATTCTTTGTTCTTGGCTTGCAGCGTGGAAAAAGATCCCTTGGAGAACGCTGTGAAGCTGCGGGAATCGCAGGACTGCAATCATAAGGTTGGCAAGCGATACCCTGTAATTTACTATAAATATGCATATAAATTATATGTTGTTTTAGATCTTTGAGCTGCAAAAACGCTTCGATTCAGCGCGTGAGCAAATCAAGCAGCTGCCAGGCATCGATTACAACAAGGAGGAGCAACTGCAGCGCCTGGAACTGTTGCGCAGTCAATTGAGGCTCAAGCAGCAGCTCATACGCAAATACAAGGATAACGAATTCTAGTTTTAATAGTTTAGAAAGCATTCACAATGGTTCTGCGACTGATATTACGTTACTTTGCCAACAACGAGCAGCTCATTCAGCGCATGGCCGACAGCTATCCGATGCGACGAGCTGCTCAGCTGGTCGTCTCGCTGATGTACCGCTCGAAGAGCCTGGCTCGGGAGCAGGGTCTGCACGAGATGACGCCCGAGCGTTTCAAGTGAGTGTCTAATACAGATATCTAAATTTCTCTTTAATCAAATTCTTACTTCCTTCCCTTCACAGATCGTTTGTGAACATGTTTAGAAATAATGTAAAACAGGAACTCGAGGGCGTCAAGAAGGAGCTGAAGAATCAGAAGAAATAAATAAATTATTGTAAATTTCTTAGAGTTAGGCTAAAAAGAAATTCAGGCACATAAATTAAATTTCAAGTTTAAGCAAAATGTTTTTTTTTTCTTCTGTAAATGCTTATTATGAAAACTGTTAATCAACAGTGTTACGTTTGAGTTGCCAACTTACGCACTAAATAAGCAAGTGTCATTGGCGCATAAGTTTGCTCGACTAGCATTTAAAATGGCAAATCAGCGTTGCCAATAAATTAGCAATTTAATAAGGGAATTGTCAGTGTTGCCAACTTACTCACTATATAAGCAACTGTCATTGCAGCATAAAACAGCTCTTTTTGGTAAACATTTTAAATCTTGAAATTTATTATGTAATTTAACTTAAAAAAAAAATGTAATTAATTAAGAAAAATTCAATTAAATTGTTTTCAGTGTATTTGGAAACTATATTGTAATTTATAATTAATGTTTCTCAAAGTGTATAAATCTAGTAACTAAATTGAATTTTGGCAAATTGTCTTTAGATTGGACGAAAACAAATTAGACATTGATTTATTAGCAAAATTGTACACACAAATTGTCACACAGCATACAAAGACGTCTTACCGTGTGCCACCTGTAGCAAAATAGTTATTCTCTCTCCCTCACTCTCTGCCTCACTCTTACTATGCGCTATGCTTATTAGTTTCTCTCTCTTGAAAGTTAACGGTTTGCATGTCTCACATTTAGCACAACCGTTAAAATACGAGCTTAACAACTATTAAATTTTTTGTGTACAAAAAAAACGTTTCTCCCTCTCTCTCTCTCTCTCCTTCTCTTTAAAACAGTTTGTGGATTGAAATATATATATTGAGGAGTTTTTCTAGTTTTGCGTCGTCTCGGGCAGTGGATCGAGCACGGAGCTGCTGCTGCCGCCGTTTACGGGCGCCACGGCGGAACTATTTGAGCTCGGGCGATTATTACGTTTCCGTTTGCCGCCACGACGACTGCCCTCGCGCCTTTCGCCATTCTGTTTGCCAGTGTCCTCGCCATGATCCTTGCTGCAGCCCGCACCCGACGCCGACGTGGAGCCCTGGCCATTGTGACGTTGCTGCTGCTGCTGCTGATTGTTGTTGCTGCTGTTATTGCTGTTGCCATTGTGTGCCCGCGACTGCATCTTGGCTGGCTTGGGGCGATATGGTGAGGCAGCTGCTTGGGGCATCGGTTGCAGGATATTGCCAACTGCCTTGGTGCGTCCCTCGCGGAACACCAAACGCTGGCCGGCACGTATATATTCCGGCTGCTTGATGAACCGGAATTTGACACGTGCCTTATCGCCGGTGCGCAGGCAATCGCAGGACATGCGCACAATCGATGCCGTCTGGCGTATGCTGCCGCAGTGCACCATTGCCTGGTAGCGGGCAGAGATCGTTGTTGGATGATGCAGCACAAGGATTTCACCCTCGAATTCCCAGCATGCTTGCGGCTTCAGCTCCGGCGCCACCATAACCATGCCCTTGCGCAAATACGTTCGCTTGATCTTCTTCAGCGCAAAGCTCGCCGTCTGGCCACATCTCACACGCTCCACATTCATGCGCTTGCGATGGATGCTCTTGATCGTGATGGGCACAAAGGTGCCCACAGCATTCGGTCCCAGCATTAGATTATCGTTTAGCTTTATGGTGCCCTGCAGGCAGGTGCCCGAGACGACGGTGCCAACGCCTGGCACCGAGTACACATCGTCGATCTGGAACTCAGCGGGCAGATTCTCTGATCCGGCCATGCGTGTGCTCAGCAGATTGAGAAACATTTTGAGCAACTCCAGATTATCGCCATTCACATTCGACACCTGAAAGATGGGACAGAGACGTTCGCTAACGAAATTCGTGGCACTCAGCACCACATCATCCTGGCTGCGCACCACAACGGGCACCTTGCGACATCCCTGCGACTTGAGCATCTTGAAGAGCAACTTCATATTATCCTGCAGCACATTGGGCGGGCACATATCAATCTTGGTGACCACCACGAAGACGGGCACTGCCAGAGCCAAAGCCAAACCCAAATGCTCCTTAGTCATGCCAATGATGCCAGCATTGGCACCGATCTACAGAGCATAAGAATCGTTAAGGTATATATATATATATATATATATTAAAGCTCATTCAATCACCATTAGCATGCCAAAGTCGGGCGCATGCCCCGTCATGCCAAACACTGTGGTCTTCAGGTAACGCTCGTGCCCCGCCAGATCAATGAACGTGATCACCTTGGATGACTTCTCGCAGATTTTTACCCAGTCGAGATGGCCATGATCTGGTTTATTCACCACATTGCCAACACCATCGAAGCCAAGTATATCGTTGCCCACCGAGCTAGTGCGTCCGCTTTCGATCTCATGCTTGTGCCGGAAGAGACGTTGTCGCGCATGGCCACGCCCATTGTCCAGTTCGCCGTGCGTTAGAACGCCCAATAAGGTGGATTTGCCGGCATCCACATTGCCAACAACAGCCACGCTACAAGTGGAAGAGAGAAAGAGAAAAGAGAGCTACAATTTGTATCTATATATATATATATATGTATATAGGCCTTACCGTATCTCCATAAAGTCCGTCGTTTCGATATGCTTACGTATGAGCAACTGCGCCGTTTTACCCTTCTCCACATTCCGTTCGCGCAGCACGACGAGATCAGCATCTATAGCTTTGGCCAGCTGCCGTAACGTTTGCATCGAAGCCTCAAACTGTTCCACAGTCAATCCGCTGTCACGACCATCTAGAATTTCCCATATTTCAGAAATTCTGTTCGTGTTATTACATTTATATTTAATTTAGTTTTACTTACCCTCTCCTACGCCTATTTCGTAGATGGTTTCGCCACAGCTATCAGTGATGCGATCGAGCAGACGCCGCTTAAGTAGCTCCAGCTGCTCCTCATTGGGCGCCACGAGCACATCCTTGCCGCGTATGCTGGAGTAGTCGATGCTTAGCTGCTGCAGCTGCTGTGTGGGCAGCCCATCCACGGTGAATATATTGCTACGTGCGCTCTTTATGCCCACGCCCACATTTAGGGGCAGCGCAGGTGCGGTTTGTATATTGCTCATAATTGGGTATCTAACTAAGCTGGGGTACGCTCTATATCCTCGGAATCATTGCCTGACAGTGTGTGTGTGTGTGTGTGAGTACGTGCAAGTTATTTCTGCAAGCAAAACCAAACATAAATTTAATTTAGCAAATATTTACCACAAACTTGTTGACAGTTGATTTATTTTCATTCTAACCTATCCCACGCCCATTTGCCTTGTTGAGTCTGACGTGCGTTGTGTTTGCATTTCACTGAGGTAATGAGACGGAACAGTGTAGGAAGCTTCGCTTTTATGCGAAATGCTGACGAAAGTCATTCAGTGAGTGTCGCAATGAGTGCATAGAGCGGATCATGATAGTTTGAGCGGGAGGGAGAGATCGCGAGGACGCCAGCAGTTTGGTGAGAAAAAGGAGTGCAACTATATGTTGCTACGAAAATTTCTCTAAAAGGAGAACGTGTACAACAATTATTGCTTCAGTTTTGAGAGTGCGTGAGAGAGCTAGTTGAAGTACTTGAATTTTCGTTCGTATGCGAAATAACCGTTAAAGAGCACACAACATGCATACAAGTTCTAGTAAAACGACAACAGTTGAGGCGAATGGGCGAGAGTTACAATCAAATACGAAATAGCCGTTATTGTAATCGCTGCAGACAGAGCGACGACGACGACATTGCCAGAGAATAAGCAGCAATAGCGGCAGCAGCTGGGGACAGTTGACAAACAGCTGTTCTCGCATGAAGATGACTAGCCAATGGAGCCAGAGGCACATGTACGAATGCCCCTGTGTGTGTGAGTGAGTGAGAGTGTCTATATGTGTGTATGCTTGGCAAAGCATAAGACGCTGTTTGTTTATTTTGGTTCTCTTTCGCTGCTCGTTTATGTAAGCCATTTTTGTTGACGTACACAAAAAAAAAAAGCTCAAACATTGTTTTTGCATTTTTGTTTGCTGTTTCTTTTTTGTGCTCCTAAACAAAAATAATTTATTTATAGCGCCCACACGTACGAATATATGTGTGTGGTTATAAAGATATTATGACAAAGTCAAAACAACAATTAATTCTTGCGCCTTTTCTTTTGTTGTGTTTTCTAGTATTTGTTTTGTGCCATTGAATAACAAACTGTAGATCAGCTGAGTAGTGGGAATGTATCTATGCAGATCTTGCATCTTGAATGCACTTGAAAATCAGCTACGTGGGCTCATCCAAAGTGCAATTAAAAAGTGAAAGGGTTGTTTTATGTTTTCTTTTTTCATTTTTTGTTGATTCCACAAACTCCTGTTGCGGGCTTTTGGGCTTCTGTATGAACCCCCGCCAAGTTTTTTCTACATCAATTTACAGTTACTTACAGTTCATGCAGAGCTTTGTTGTATTTGCTGTTGCTTTTGTACTTTGCACTATGCACATTGAATTTGGATAAAAGTGCACTAATATTACATTAAAGAGTACATAATTAGTACAATGACTACGAATTGTTTTTCGTCTGTCCAAGCCACGTACGATTTGGTAGCGTTGCCAGCGCGCCAAAATACTCAGTGGCAGCGCTACACGAAACTTATCGATAGCAAATCTATTGCAATGGACTATCGTTATCTAAATAGACCGCAAAATTTTCAATTTATCAAAAGGGGAAGTGGTTAATATAATATGAAAGCCTCAAATGGGCTTGAGAGATTAACATGAATTAACATTATTTATTTTGATTACTAATTAGTCAGTCTGCAATTAATTTAACATTGCGGTTTGTTTATACATACATATAGCTTTGACACCATTTGATAAGCATTATATATTGCTAGAAACTTCGGAATTATTTTATAAATTGTGAATTTTGTAATGAAATGAACGTCATCATGATTCACAGCGAATTTATTTGAGAACACAAATTTTACTCGCACTCACAAACACACACACAGAGAGAGAGAGAGAGAGAGAGAGACATGAAGTTGTTTGTATGTATGTACATATGTGTGCAAATATAGTTTTTTTCACCTTTGCCTTTTTCGCTCACTTTATTATGTTGTTATATATATATTTTCCTGATAAGTTGCAATCATTTGTTAATTGTATACTTGACGTTTCCATTGGTATATGAAACGACGTAATTGTCATTTAATTTAAGCGATTTTAAAATTAAAAGTTCTTTAAACTTCCCAAACAGCTGGGCGCACAGAGCGAAATGCCAAAAAATTTCAATGTCAACAAGTTTTTTTTTCTTGCTTTGCTTGTCTGCCGCGTGCTTATACTGCTGCTTCTTCTCGCTGCCGGTCAAGCCATTCGCACCTTCTCGCTCTCCAGCGTAAAAGGCGTTGCTAGGCATAATGGTAAAGCACACACACGCACACATACATACAGCGATGTAAATATGCGTGCCTTTGTGTGTGTGTGTGTGCGTATCGCCGGCATAGCATGAGTTATGCAAGCCAGAAATAAATGTCTTAGAATATGAATTTTTATTTTTACAGTTCTTTTTTAATATATATATGTATGATAGTCTAAAAAAATAGTTTACAAATTATAAAATGTTTTCAACAATTTTGGTACAATTTTTATCGTGTTGCATCATTCGTATGTGATTCAATCCAAAAACGTTATATTTGAATGGGTGTTTGTATATGTGTGTCTGACTGTGTGTGTATGTGTATGTATGTATATGTGTGTGCGGGCGACAAAAGTCAGCTGAAGTTCTCAGGCTTTGTTCTTTAAATACAATACATACATATGTACAAAGCATACATATGTAATGCTCAGCTACTTGGGGGTGGGTTGGGGAAAACATAACGCTAATGCTAAAAATATATTTAACATGCTTCTTTTTCCTATTCGGTTGCTGCTCCCGAGCACACAACTGGCAATGACTTTTTTTCTCTGGAGTGTTTTCATTTTGTCGTCGTCTTCGTCCATCACTTCGCATATGCATTCATTCACAGTATAAGTATGTGTGTGTTTGTATGTATATATGGAAAAACTGTAAAACTATCTATTTGTATATGTATATACATATATTTATATATATATATAATAAATTTATATATAGACATACATATATATATACTTGTGGTTTGTGGGAGGCAAAACAAGGGACTGCTGCGGCACATTGCTGGGGACAGTGGAAACGGACATGCTCACATCTTCACATTTTTTCTTTAATTTGTAGTTTAGTGGAAACGGGCTTGTTTTTTGTGTAGTGGAAACGTGCTTTAATCGCTTTGCAAATACATTTTTGTTTTACATATTTAGTTGTTGTTGTTGTTATTGCTACGGCGCGCTTCCATCTATAACTAATTTATTTAGTTGTTTTTAATATTTTTTTTTGTTTGTTTGTTGTTTAAGTTTTGAAAATACCCTTAATATATTAATATAATTATTATATTTTATGTGTTCTGTTCTCAGCGCTCACTTGGGATGCCTTTATTTTGTTTTTTTATAGTAATTTGTTTTGTGTTTGTGTGTGTGTGTGTGTGTGTGTGTGTGTGTGTGTAGCATGACCCCCATTTGAAAAGAAGTAGTTGTAATTGTCGTCCACTTGCTTCTACTTCTGTTCGTATGTATGTGTGTGTTTTTCGATTTGAATGCGTTTGTGTGTAGGTGTGTGTGTGTACGTGTGGATTGGTTGGGTTTAGGCAGATGCTGCAACTTCACCAGATTTCTTGGCGGCCTCAGCACTGGCGGCGCCAGCAATGGCAACCTCCTCAAAGTTCTCAACCAGATCGGGCACATCATCATCACCAGCATCCGCCGATGCACCACCGCCGACACCAGCAGCACCAGCACCACCGGCCGCATTGCTCTTGCTAGCAATCTCTGAGGCGATCTTCTTCAGTTGATGGATGTCCTGTGGACCCAATTGTGTCAAGATGCCGGGCAACATTTCGGAGATCGTCTTATTCTCGCCATGGCCGGTAATGGCGAACGTATTGGTTGGTAGCGATGCCTGCGCCTTCGGATTGTTGAAGTGGATGACGGTGCCATCGTTTTTGATTATGTTCACTTCCTCAATGCCGGGTATGGTATTGACCGAGAGTTTTTTCAATGATGACTGCAACTTCTTGTCATCGGTTGCCGGGGTCGAGTGCACAATCTTCTTCTTGCGACGGGGGGTGCCCTTGCCGCCAATGCGCACCTGCGCCTGCAGTTTCTTTAGCTTCTCTGGATTCATATTCCTGTAAGAGAGACACACACCAGGCAGAGCGCGCGCACAAAACACACAAATTGCCAAAAAAGATTGCACAAGTTTTAGTTTTTGGGAAACAATTTTTTGGAGAGTTTATATGTTATGAAATATATTGTTGAATTTACTTTGATATTACTATAATTTAGCACAGAGCTCAGCCCGAAAAACACGTGCGCCCAGTTGTAGTCAAATGTCAAAAAGAAATCGCCATGATAAAAATGGCAAAGCAGTATGTATAAGTGTGTAGTACTGTTAACAAACACTAAACTCGGTGTATCATCGATGAAATTTGCTTAATTCACATTAAATGGTAAAGCGCTAATTCTGTTTACTTGGAAAACTTACAAAAATTCTAATTTAATTTTTGATGATCAGAAAACAACGAATAAATTAGTTTAAATATGTTTTATTTGGTATTTTATTGTCTACCAACTATCGATAGACAAACAGCTGTTTTGTGGCTACTAAACACAGCGCGCCATACAAGTGTTGGCTAACGGTGCAACAGAACTGGCTGATTTAAGGCACGGGAATGCTGTTAGTCCACAAGAGCTAAGATTAGTAATCATATTTCTGATAGATAAGATAACACGTATTAACGAGTTGATTTAATTCAACATACTAACAAAGTACGTAATCACTGTATATATGTGTGTGTGTATGCTAAGCTCCGAAAAGCCTTCACGTGTGTGCAATTTAGTATCCAAACGCCAGTCTGAAAGTCAACAATTGGAATACCTGCAACAAGTTGACGAGTTTATAAATTAATAATTATAAATACTATTGACAAACAAACGAATAAAAAAGAAACACACCGCGCCCTTGTTGCGTGCACCACGCTAAGGCTTTAAACGTAAGTTTTGCATGCACTGCGTTTCATTGTAGTTTTGAATTCATTGAATTTCCCTAATTGCAGTGGAGAGTTCGGATAGTGATTTTGATAGTTTCAGCTATTGCGCTATGGATTTCTGGGGTATTTTCATGTTTTTCCTGCTTACGTTTCTCATAATGAGCTGCTGCGGCTACTGCTGCACAACCAAACGACGAGGCACTGTGCTCTCAAGTAAGTGCATGGTTTTTCCCCTTTCTCATCATCAAAAAATCTCTTGACGCACGCACGCTGCACAAACAGAGGCACACACAACACATATATACACACATATATGTATATATAATTATATATGTATGCATATCGTTTGTAGCTTCAATATAACTTCTATGATTCATCATATTTATTTTCATTAAGCCTCGGCACGTAACAAATCTTTTTCTTTCAATTATATTTTATTGACGTCTGTTTCATTAGGTCTTAAATAACTTTTTTTTTTATTCAACGCTTTTTGCATTCATTCTTTCATTGCTATTTATTTTTTATGTTCATTTCGTCTTTTTTTTTTTGCATTTTCTTTAATATTCTTATTCGTAAACAAAAACAATGTTGTACTTTTTATCTGATTTAAATCAATTATAGTATATATATATATAAATATCGGTATATATTTATTGAATTTATATATATGTATGCTCGTAGCCAATGACTAATAAGTTTCTAATTATTGTGTTTTATCTTATCAAAAAAAAAGCTTTAATTTGACTTTCAAAGGGTCGCCTGACAACGCGATTTATCTTTGTTCTACATTTGTTTATAGTTACTCTATAAATATTCAATTCATTTAGAATATTTTTGTATATATACAATTAATAATATATTTGATTCAATATACAACAACTTCGTTATGATAGATATCTTTGATTTTGATCTCCATCTCGACTTTCGTTTGATCATTTTCTGTATCCATTTTTTTTTTTCAATATTTACACAATATTTATCATATGTTAACAAATAAAAAATATATATAAAAATCAAGAAGAATAAAGAAAAAAATAATAGTTTTAAAATAGTAATTAAAAACATGTTTTTTAATGTATAAAATTGTATAAACAAAATAATAGTAAAATAATAATAATACATTAATAATTTAACAAATATTTAGCATATAATTAAAATAAAAATAAGAAAGAACAAGTAAATAAGTAAAAAAGTGGCAATTAAACAAAATTATAAAAAAGTTGTTAATAAAATAATAAAAAAAGTAAAATAGTAATAATAAATTAATAATTTAAAAAATACTTTAAATAAAAATAAAATAAAAAAGAACAAGTATAATGTTATAAATAAAAAAAATTAATAAAAAAAATTTTAATAAAATAATAAAAGTAAAATAATAATAATAAATTGATAATTTAACAAATATTTACCATATACTTAAAAAAATAAAATTAAAGATTAAAAAAAAAACAAGTAAAGAAGTAAACAAAATTTTCAATTAAACAAATTATAAACAAAATTTTAATAAAATAAAAGTAAAATATTAATAATAATAAATTAATAATTTAACAAAAATTTACCATATACTTAAATAAAAATAATAATAAAAACAACAACAATATAAACTGAAAAAAATTGTTAAAAAAGTACTAGAATTAAAAATACATATTTTATAAAATTCAGAATATGCTCGATGAGAGATCTGACGGCTTGATGTTGATGGTGCTAAAACCAGATTTTAAAATAGGTCCGCTTGATTTTTGTTTATCCACAAAAATTGAGCTTAAATTATTTCCTTTTCATTGAAAAGCTTACAAACCTTATAAACGAAATAAAATTAATAGTTTCCATGATTGCCAAATGTATAGGGTATTATTATAGCAATATTTATATACGAAAATCATTAGCAGTGAGCGATAGATAATAAATTTATATTTAACTATAAATAGATAAATGTATAGATAAATTAAAATTGAACAGCTAGCTTAACTATCAAGCGAAAGCATATGTAAAATATTATTCAGTACACATTGAACTTTTCAAGGCAATTGTATAGAAATTCTTAGCTGAAAATACTCGAGTTTATGTGATCGCTTCATAATGGCTTATATATATTGTGGAGTTTGGATACCGATTGTGGTTGTTTTGTGTGTTTTCATAATTATTGCAATATTGCGTATTATACGCATTCGTCGCAATCGTGTCGTGGCAAGTACAGTGATCCCTGGCGGTAAGCGAACAGCCAAGTCTAAAGAACTTTCAAGAAACTTGTGCTCAATCAAGTTTTCGTGCTGCAGTTAAATTTGTGGGCTCTAATCTAATCGCTTCATTTATTTCTATATATGTTTTTTTTTTGTCTTTTTGATTGGCATACATAATTGTTGTCATTTATTGATATTTCAATTAATAATTATAATCGTGTATAGATTTGCGTATTAAATTTTAATTTACTTTCGACATAGATGGTTTTCATAGATTCTTTGGCTCACTGACGTCAGTGCGTTTATAAAACCTCAAGATCTGGGCAAATCAATTTTTTCTTTTCAATTCAAAATTTGTCAACGAATTATAGATAAATTTATGTGATAATATATAACTAATAAATATCAAAAAAAAAAAAAAAAATGTTGTACTGCAAATTTTGAAAAAAATCTATTTTTGTATTATTATTGAAGATTTTCTAGAAACTTAATACAAATGAACTCGGGCTTTAGGCTTACAAGAAAGATTGAAATATATTTTTAAGACAAATATGATAAAGTATTAATCGAAAGCTAATATTAGTATATTAGAAATAATAATAAGTAAATATAATTAATAAATAATAGCTCGATAAGAAATAATACATTAGTTCGAGTTTTTTTTTTTTTTGTTGGGCTGAGGTAGGTAAAAATGCTTTATGCACTGTCCGTCAGGTCGTCACTACTTACCGACTAAAAAAACCTCCTCTTCTAGGGCTAAATTCCACCTTCTAACCAGGAACTATCCCGCATTAACCTTCAAGGTGGTGCCCTCGAATAAGCTCTATCTGAGCGTTACCCTCTCTGTGCCTGCGTCCAGATCATACTTCCAATGCAGTTCACTCTGCTGACAACCTTTCGCAGTCAAAGAAAGTCTGTTCTGCGTTGTATTGTATTTTTGCAGTAAATACCGCTGGATTCGTCAGTTTTACCCCATCTTATTTAGGTACTTTCGAAAGTATCCATGACCGGAGAGCATTTGTGTAAGATAAAAAGATTAATATTTCACTTAAATGATTTATTTTTCTTAAAAATACATTTTTACGTCCTTCAAAGTACTCCTTATTTTACACTTATGCCGACGTTTACTCAGTAAAATCCTTTTATTTTCTGAACTTGTTCAGCTGCTCATTCGATGCTGGCATTCGCATATATTCCAAGTCATTGTGGCTCCAACATTTCGATAGATTTACAATTCATACCATCTAAGCGCTAGGAAACTCTCATATATATATTTATATAAATATCGCTTATCGCTTGACTTTTACTTGACATTCGATGTCTTCCTTGAAGTTTTGGGAATTTCCATTTTTTGTTTTGTTTCTTGTCCTCTAATTACTAACATGATGTACTTATGTTAATCATGTTTGACGTCAGTAGACTTTCGTTGTTAATCCATATAAATTTTAATTATCGCTAGCGATACGAGATGGTCAAGGTCTCAATGTAGATACTATTACGGGAATCGTATTGGCTGCGTTGCAGCTTTGATTAAGAAAGTAAACTAAGTTCCGCATAATAATAGCATTATTAATAATCATCATCATTATCATTATCATAATCAACCATCATAATCATCATCAGCATTAGCCAATCCATTGACGCAAAACGCTGTTGTAAATTTTCTCTCTGTCCACTTTAGTATTTTATAGCCAACTGCGTATTGGATTTCAAAAGGTTCTTTAATCAGTTTCCATTCATATTCTTCTCTAAAGGGTATTCGCATTTTGCTATGGAGCGTGTGTGAGTGTATTGGGATGAAGTGATAAATGGGCAGTGTAAACTCTTTAAGCAACAAAAGAAAATATAGCGTCATAGCAGATTTGTTCTATATACTATAAAAAAAAAAAACATTTACTATTCACAGTTAAATATTTCTGAAGGTTTTTTAATATGTTCTTGAACATATTCAGTTGCAATTAAATATTTACAAAATTTTATAAAATATATTAATCAGATATTTATATTAAATGGCTATGAAGGGAATAATCTTTAACTAATTATCTTCTATAAAAAGTTGCTGTGCCTAAATATGTTGATGTATATCTTTTTTTTATATAATAAAGTCAAAATAATTTCTATGTTTATATTTAAGTAAAAAAAAATATTTTGATATATTTTTTTTTTTATATAAGGTATTCACAAAATTTCTATATTCAAATTTAAATTGAAAAAAAAAAACAAAAAAAAAATATATATGTAAAATAATAAATAATATTTAAATATATATACATATATGCATCATTGAAGTGTAGAAATTGAACCCATATTTAAATCATATATAACATCTATTTATTTATTCGTACGATTTTTGTATATATATATATATAAATTTTATTTAGATATTAAACAAAATATATTTTTACAATTTTATTTATACATTTTTATACATATATATTTATTATATTATATTTTAATATATATTTTTTTAAATATATATTTAATATATTTTTTTCCATATTTTTTCTTGTATATAAAATTCATTTCCCTACTCTAAAATACTCTATAACTGCCAAAGCCAAAGCAATTATTAAAGTTAGAGTATTTAATGTTCGTATTATCAAGACACTTATCTTGTTAAACGCTCTCATTTTTTGTTGTATTTTTCGTTGTATTTTTTTTTATTGTTTATTATAATATAAAAATCGTGACGTCGCCAGCGTCTACTTGGCTTGCCATATCTTATCTGATAAACGCGTCTCTTATGGCCGCTGTTGCTTCAAGCCAAGTTAGCCAAACGATTGCTTTCAAATAAGCCATAAATACGCGCGATGGCATTATTGAGCGCGCAACATTTAAGAAATGAACAACGCGTAGAATTCCCCCAAAAATAAAGTTAAACAAGTTAAAGACAATTCGAATAAATATTTAAAAATAATAATAATTATTATTATTATTAATATAATTGATGTGCAAATAAAAATGGTGCACGAAGCGACCGATTTAGATTTGGAAATCTCAACAATTGTCCTGATCTGTCTATTTGTCATCGTCCTTGTGTGCCTTCTAACGATTATAATCAGGAGCTATGTGCACAAGCGAAGAAAACGAAATGGATATCTATTAGACAATTGTTAGTGTTTAATTGAATATGAATATGAATTCGAAGTGCGTATAAATATATATAATATATAATTGAATTTAATATATCATAATACAAGTTACATGTTATAATTATATATAATAAATATTAGTGAATATTTGAAAATATTATACAAATATTATACAAAAAGTTTGATTTTTATTTAAATAAAATTAAAGAAATTCAAATAAAAGTTTTGTGCAAAATTTTTCCTCTCCCAAAAATAATTAAAGGAAATAATATAGAAATTGCTGCAAATGCTTAAACAATCTTAAAGAATTCATGAATTCTACATTCTCAAATAATAAATCTCAAAAAAAAAAATGCATTACAAATCATAAATGTTGCAGCGAAATTTGACTGTTATATTATATGAATTATCTAGTTTAGCATGTACTGCATATTTATATATATTATAGTTATAAACAATTTCAATTTCTATTGATATTTCACAATACAGCCAAAATGGCTATACAGGCTACAGCGGATGTGGCTCGAATGGCCAATAATGATTCAGTTTGTTGAAATGATTGTGATTGTGGCAGTGATATGGATGACTGTTGCGTTTGGGCAACGCTTTCATCAAATGAATACATTCATTTATATGTAGATAATATTCATTACAAAGAAATCAACCAAGGAGGCTTTTACTTAACTGTATAGACAGACAATTCAATGTCTTATGGGATAGTATTTAGAAGGCATATTTTAACTTTAAGAATTTGTATCATAGATCAAGTACAAATTTATAAAATTTATTGAAGCACTTCTATAGAAATGTTAAAGCATTCGCTATAGCCCTTTGCTGAATCATCAGCTCGATGCAGAGAACGTAATTGCCTCCAGTTGAATTTTTTTGAGCTTAGGCTCTTATCAATGAGCATTTTTTAGTTGTGCTAGAGGAATATATTAAAAATTTGTTTAATTTCTTAGCAAGTTGTAATCTTTTATATAACATTTTTTTTTTTTTTTTTTTGATAAGAGCAAGCCCGATTTTTTGTCGCTTTTCTCAAAGATTAAAAATTGATTCTCAGCTCAGCTTTTTATCCAGTCTAATGAAATTCATAAACTTGTTAAATTTAGTTGGAATTGTTGGGTCGTGCTTTAAAGTGCTTAAATTGAATTGAGAATGTCGAATTTAACCGAAGTAAGTGCCATCTCGGGTAAAGTGCTATGTAATCTACTATGTAATCTATGTAAATCATGTAGGAAAGAAGATGATGAAAGGCAAGATCCCATATTGACATGTATGTAAATATTTCAAATATATTCTATACTAAATAGTGCATTTTGACAACCTATTGATCAATAATCTAAAAATAGTCTTAATTTATGAGTTGATGTGTTGCAAAAACTTTTAATCAATTCCAATTTTAGGAATCTGAACTAGCATTGCTTAAGCAAGAATTTATTATAACGAATTAGTTGCAAAATTAATATAAAAAATTGATCATTAATCAATCAATTTATATTTATTGTTTTCTTATTATTATTATTATTATTATTTTTAATACATTTTTTTTGTTACATATATTCTTATGTATTATTTTCTATATATAATATAACTTGATAATGTATGTTATTTTATTACTGGAAAGTTTCCTTAGCACTCGACTAGAGTATCTGCTCTCTTATTTATGTTCGTGTATATTTATTTATTATTATAGATTTGTTATTATTTATGTCTCATGTTAATGCTTGCACAAGTCTTCAGTGCTTTATCTGTGCAAATAATGAGAACAATTCGTAACTGATTAAAGTCGAAGGCGAATTCACAGTGAAATACCTTGTAGCTGACGCTGACAAGTTCTTCTTCAACTGACAGTTCAACAAGATGGTATCTAAAAATATATACATGTATATATATAGTTAGAGAGTGCAACAGGTCCTTAGCAAACGTTTTACGTCTACATTTTCTATTTGCCGCTTGCATTGTTTACTACTTTCCTATTTTCCTTTTTCCTATTTCCATTTCCATTTTCGCCTTCAGCTGCTGGCTTAATGCCATTGCAATTGTTGGGCAGCAAATCATTTGCATTTGTGATTTCGTTGTGCTCTGTACGAATGTACAGATAATGCGATTCGTTTGCCGTTTAGTATGGATTGGCTAGCCTTTCTGCCGTTGGCCGTGCTAATACTTATTGCCAGTCTTGTGGTTGCAACTATCTATTTCATTCGCTGCTGTTTTGTGGCCAAAATGTATGTTCAGCTCTTTCGACAGGCCGGTGAGTAAGTGCTAGAGCTAAGCACTCTATAAGAAATAAGTAAATCAACTAATATATTACAAACATATTGCAAGGCTTTCAAAAAGTAAAAAATATGCAAGCCAGCCGCAAAGTGAATACAAAAAAAATGTTTACTTCACTTGTTAGCTCTAATTGAATATTATTAATTGTTAAAAAATGTATGCACTTTAAAAAACTTTGTAAAATTTTTTAAAAATTGTTAGCGAATATTTAATTAAATTTATAATTTTATTATTTGTTAAAAAATTGAATTAAAAGTTTTTTTTTGCAATATTTTAAAAAGTTTTTCTTTTCTTACTCAAAAAATAATAATATCTATTTGATCGCTTGCTTCTGATTTTTCTCTTTTGATTTGAAAAAGTTGAGCCGTATAGTAAATCAACAGCATTTGTATTTCACTTGGCTGCAGTTAAAAAAAATTATTTTTTTAATTAATTAGAGTGAAAATCAATTTTTAAATATGTTAAAAATATTTAAAAAATTCTTTTCTTACTCAAATAGTAATTTCTATTTAAATGAAATTTTTCATACAGCTTTAAAATATAATTCTGCATAGTTTCATATATTTTATTTTTTAAATATTGACTCATTACAAATTTTACAATAATCTTCGACCATGCGTCATTTGTGGGAAAATTCATTCATTTACAGCTACAGGTTTTGCATTTGAATAATTATAGATTAAACTCGTTTGAGCTGGATTGCAATCAAATCTTGGCGCAGTCGTAGACAGTCGTTCGTTAATGTTAGTCGTAAGCATTTTGTGTATTGAGAATGCAAACTACTCTCAACGAAGATAGTTTTCCATCATGGGCACATCCAATAAATATTACAGTTTTTATTTTGATTGTTCTTCTTTTGTTAAATTGCTTACTATGTATATCTTGTATAATGGATTGTTGCAAAAGCAAACGACATGTTGCCTCAATAGAATCGAAAGCGGATGAAGATGAAATTGCTAATTGTAAATATTGATATTATTTTTAATTTTTTTTTATTTATACATATATTATATATGGTAAAGTGAAATATAGTAAAAAAAAGCATTTAAATAAATATATTATATATTTATAGTATACATTAGCAAGCCTGCTTTAAAGCAATTTGAATCTCAGTAACTTGCAGCACTTCTATAGAAATGTTAAAGCATTCGCTCTAGCCCTTTGCTGAATCATCAGCTCGATGCGGAGAACGCAATTGCCTCCAGTTATCTATGTGCATTGTTTAGTTGTCCTATAGGAATATATTAAAAATTTGTTTAATTTCTTAGCAAGTTGTAATCTTTTATGTAATAACATTTTTTTTTTTATAAGAGCAAGCACGACTTTTTGTCGCTTTGCTCAAAGATTAAAAAATTATTCTCAGCTCAGCTTTTTATCGAGTCTAATCAAATTCATAAACTTGTTAAATTTAGTTGGAATTGTTGTGTCGTGCTTTAAAGTGCTTAAATTGAATTGAGAATGTCGAATTTAATCGAAGTAAGTGCCATCTCGGGTAAAGTGCCGCTATTTATGATACTATTAGTAGTAGTAGTATGTCTATGTAATCTACTATGTAATCTATGTAAATCATGTAGGAAAGAAGATGATGAAAGGCAAGATCCCATATTGACATGTATGTAAATATTTCAAATATATTCTATACTAAATAGTGCATTTTGACTACCTATTGATCAATAATCTAAAAAAATGTCTTAATTTATGAAATGATGTGATGCAAAAACTTTTAATCAATTCCAATTTTAGCAATCTGAACTAGCATTGCTTAAGCAAGAATTTATTATAACGAATTAGTTGCAAAATTAATATCAAAAGTTGATCATTAATCATATATAAGAAATCTCTCTATAATACAAATAGAATTCTATATATATACCGCACATATAATATTTGTAATATATTATGCCTCCTGAAGTCAAGAAATCTTTTAGTCGTCTTGCATTCACTGTACTCAGCTCGTTGAAATGGCGCTTGATATAGCAGACATCGACTTAAGTGTTTTTTTTGCCCATACTATTATAGTTATTGGGATTGCATTGTGTTTTGGTATAAAAATGTTCTACGATTACTTGAAACATAATTACACTCGATTGCAGTGTGAGTATAAATTTGGTTTTATGAAAATTGGAATATTTTCTGTACTGAGATATTCCAAGTTTTTTTTTTCTTTCAATATTTATAATAATATACATATTATAAGTATGACAGAATAAGCTCTCTCAATAAATAAAATATTTATAGGATATCAAAAAGCATTGCTTAAGCAACAATTTTTTATGCTCAATTTATTTTTTAAATTACTAATTTAATTGCAGCATTTATATATATATTTCGAGCTCCCATATAACCACAGAAATATATAAATATTTCTATATTTCGAAATCAATTGATTATATTTAACCACACGTATATATAATTCACAATATATATACGTCATATATGCTGTAAATCTTTCGACTTTCGAGCTTCCTTCTTCAGTCTCTTTGCTGCTTTCAGTGTGTTCAGTTCGTCAATGTGATATGCTTCAAATCGTAGTAATTGTCAGTATTTGTATTATTATTATTGCAATTATGCTGGGCTTTGGTGTGAAAGCTTGTTGCAACAACTGTGAAAGAGACGATACAGTTACTCATTTTCAATTCGATGATAGTGAAAATGAGTCGGATATAGAAATCAACGATGAAGATGAAAGTTAGTATGAAATATTGAATGTAAATTTAAATTTAAATGGAAACTTGTACTCCAAGGTATTTCAAGGTATTATTTTTTATTAGAATTCTATTTTATATTTAAATCTCTGAGAGCTCTTAGCTTAACCAAAACTAGTTTATAATTTGACTATATTGCATATTCTGCATACTTTTATAAATTGTTCGAGTAATTGATATGATATTCACTCACAACTCACGTAAAATAGAATGCATTCGAAGTGAGCTCGTTTGAGTGAGTGAGTATTGAGTGTGCTCATTCGGGCTTACAATTTACAGCCTTCTGTGTGAGTAGAAATGAACGAAGCAAGCGTAAGCAGAACTCTCGACAAACAGCAAATTATATTGTCTTCATTTTTGCACTCTTGAAAAACCCAAGCGTAGTTAGTCATTTACTCACAGGCGATTTCACTCGATTCGTTTTTTATACCCTGAACCCATTGAAAATAGCAAATCAGGGTATAATGGTTTTGTAAAAATGTATGTAACAGGCAGAAGGAGACGTCCCAGACCTCACAAAGTATATATATTCTTGATCAGCAGAAAAAAATGAGCTAATCTAGCCCTGTCCGTCTGTCCGTCTGTCCGTCCGTCCATATGAACGTCGAGATTTCGGAAACTACAAAAACTAGAGAACTGAAATTTCACATGAACACGAGTACGAGTTTATTTTGTTTTTTTGATAACTCATCCCCCTTCGCCCCAACTTTGATACCATTCAAATACTATAGACTTGCAATTTGGCAAATAGATACATTTAGATACTCTTAATCTACTCTGAAAATTTCGTAAGCATCGTCCATCTAGAAATAGAGTTATAAGCGTCCAAAGTTCAGCCCAACCCACCCCCAAGCCACGGCAGCAGCTGCGCGGTTAGCAAAGCGCGCTCATACGTACGTAAAGTAGAAGAGTATCACTTTTTTTCAGGGTTCAGGGTATCTCGTAGTCGAGCCGTCTCGATTAGAGCCTTCTTACTTGTTTTTTTTTTTTTTTTTTTTTTTTTTTCGGTTGAATAATCAGCATAGAGTATGTCACTCAACTCGGCTCTCTAGCAATTGATTATTCCAGTCTAGCTAATCATACTAATGACGCTCAATTCAATGGAATCAATTAATATGCCCATATATGTATATTTCAATAAACATATGCCGATTGCTTGTTTGTTTTTCTTTTTCTTTGCCAAAGAAGTTTAGGCTTTCGTTATGAATAGAACCATATTTGAAGAAGCATATTGGTCAGTTTTGACTGAAAGATTGAACTTTCAATGGGCCTATGTGGTAAAAGAATTGCTGGCTTTGGGTGCTCTGTGTGTTTTGATTACCATCTATGCCTGGTTTATAGAAATCGATCGGAATGAATATCCACTATTGAAAAAGTATTCAAATTTTGACTGAACTATGTGAAAAACAAATAAATAAAATAATATTTAAATAATCATAGTTATGAGCACATGTAAGTGAAAAATGGAATGATTTATTTTTTGATAAAACCCCTCGCATTTGAGTTGACTAAAGGAGTAACAAGATAATATAGTTCTCTTCTTATCAATCTAATCTATGAGTGCTCCGAGTACTTTGATACAATTTAGCTTTAAAGCCCACAGTTCTCATTGCGTGTCCGAAAAGAACGTTTGTCGGATGCCAGAATGTCGGCGGGAATGATAATTGGTTTTTGTATAGGATTTATTATCTTCGTTATTATCTCAGTGATTGTGTATTCGAAACGACGAGCACAAAATGCCGCAAATACTGGCTATGTGTTAAGCGAACGCGCTGGTAAATATTATAAATAAATAGATCATAGAATAATCACATACTATTTATCAAGCCGCTTTATCGAGAACTCTTGGACTTTTCTACATGTTTTAGCTTTACCTTACGCTTAATTAGTTTATAATATATTTCAAGAACTCTTGTACTTCTCTCTATAATCGATAACAATCGATAATTTAAGCATAGCAATTTCGTTTAATTGATCTATTCACAATTATAAATCTCTCACTCTATATTTCATGCTAATCTCAAGAGCCACTCAACTATATTAAAAGCTCTCAAAATGCTAATTCTTTCGGAATAGCGCTTCATAAAAATAATGGGCCCGCATCGAGCTAAGCATTAAGTTCATCTAATACAAATTAACTAAAAGCTAATAAACTAATTTGGATTAGTTCATGAGCAAAGTAAAAGTTAGCGAAACTTTAGTTATTTCCGAACTGCCTAGCAAAATGCAGAATTTTACGCAAGATTATATCGAACGATCTGATTCAATTCATTTTCCAGTCGTTTTGCTCATATGCAAAGTGATTTCTAAAATGCTCTTATACTGTATAATATTTGGTACGATCAGCTATCTGGTGCACTCTAAGCGTAAACAGCGACGCGTTAAGACTTTGAGTGATCTGAGTAAGTTTTGATTATTAAACCTTTGTCAAAAGTTTTCTATTTGAAATTTCATTTAAATTTCAATCATATAAAATTCGATTTGCATTACAGTTTTCTGAAAATCTTGATATCTTTATCTTTAAATATTTATTTGTTCTACACTTAAAAAAAATCAGAGAAATTTTGAATATCTATATATTATAGACTTTGAAATAAGAAATTAAGAAATTTTGAAAGTATTATTTACAGGCAAATAATGTATTTCCTTAATTTATTTCTAGACCCTAATATAAATCAAATTTAAATATTTTCAAATATGCATAAAAAAATATTATAAAAATCAAAGTCTTAAGAATTGAAATAATTTTCCAATTTAATATTTGTGGTAGAAACATTCTGAGCGTGTAGATATCTTTATGATTCTTTTAGATTGTCCTTATAATATATTTGCCTTTGGTCAATTCGCAATTCATGGCATGACTTTCACAATTTGTTATCGTGCCATGATGAGGCTCGGTTTTTAGTTAGTCTTTCTCAGTTGGTTGACTCGTGCGTATCGTTAGCTTACGTTATTGTTGTTGTTGTTGTTGTTGTTGTTGTTGTTGTTGTTGTTGTTGTTGTTATGGATATGTCTAGCATTTTATGGATATTATTTTTTACATTTTCCGTATTTTTTTTAACCTCGTGCGCGCTGTTCTTAACGCGCGGACGCAATGGACGAGCGCAGCTGATGAAAGGTTCAGGTGTGTTCCATGTAATGTAGCAATGTCTGTGTGTGTGTTCAAGTATGTGTGTACATGTGCAAAACCAAAAGATAGTAATACTTTGGTACTTTTTTTTTATAGTATTTTTGTCTTCATTATTTGTCATTGTTTATCAGCTACATTGATAACGAGCTTAATTTTTAATAGCTAAACAAATCGTTATAGAAATTTTGAGTTATATATATAAATATATATTTTTTTTTTATAATATATTTTGTATAACATATATTTTTTTGTTTATAATTTTGAACTATTTTTTAATTAGTTGTGGATTTTAGTCTTATCAATTTAAAGTTAATATAAAAATTTGTCTTTCACACAAATTTGTCGCTTACTTTTCTCGTATCTGAATAGATTTTTAGCAACGTTTGTGTAAATGCACAACATTAGTTAAGCCATCAATTATTGTTTTCTGTATTTGAATAATTTCGTGGAATAACGAAATACAATTACCAGAGTAAACCCCCGCCTTAATTGGAGCTCTTATCAACCAATTGGCAATTTGTCATATCAGTTAAGTATATAAATATATTTGTTTTTTTTTGCTTTCCGGAGTCATAACAATTTTGGCATATACAAGTTTAGTTCATTTTTACTTTTTATTGGCTGTGCTTCAACAATCACTGACTGAATGGAGGTTTATGTTTATGCCATTATTTTCTTTTGCATTGCAATAACACTACAAATTTCTTGCTGTGTAGTCGCCATACTAACCAAAAAACGTAGACAGAATAAAATCATTAACTCAGGTAATATCTTCTACTAAACTGTGCTGCTCTCACACCTGTCCCATGAGTGCTCGAGTGGATTGTCGATTGTTTTTATCAACTCTTACTTGTTCTATTTGAACAACTGGGACAAGCTCAATGATAATGGGTGTGAACGTTGCTGTCTAATAAAATAATTACACAATAATAATATATATTAAAAAAAAAAAAATAAAAATAATAATAATAAAAAATAATAATAAAAAAATAATAATAATAAAAAATAATAATATAAAAAATAATAAAAAATTAAATTATAAAAAAAAATTAAAAAAGTTGTTTTTAAATAATACAAAAAAAAACTATAAATACGTTTATTAATAAATAAAAAATAAATTTTAAAAATAAAATGAGTAAATAACAAAAAATAATAAACAAAATAATACATTTGTTATTTAAAAAAAAAATGATAATATGTATATTATATGTAAAAAAAAAAGAAGTTATATACCAATATATGAAATATAAGAAATTTTTATGTAAATATAAGTAAAAATATAATTTATATATAAATATAAAAAGAAAAAAGGGCATCAAATAAAGAAAGATAGGATAAGATGAAAATAATGTATAAAAAATATTTAAATAAAAAAAAAAAATTTTAATATATTTGCATAAAAAAAAATTAAATAAAATATGAAAATAAAAAATAAACTTTACAATTAATATTAAAAAAAATGCAATATGTAAATGCATTTATGTACTAAAAAAGTAAATTACAAATTATCATAAAAAATAAATATAAACTGCAAATTTTATAAATATATTGAATGTAACAAGCTACAGCATGAATTTGTTGAATTCTATTTGAGTCTATAATTAATAAGAATATGTATTAACTGTATTGCCGTACTGGCATTTAGATTAATTAAAGGGTATCGAGATAATATAGTTCGCTTCTTATCAATTTTATCAATGAGTGTTCTGAGTGTACTTTGATCCGATTCAGTTTGAAAGCGAACAGTTCTCATTGTATTCCCGAAGAGACAGTTTGTCGGATGCCAGAATGCCAGCTGACGTTATAATTGCTTTTAGTGTAGGGATATCATTATTTATTCTCTTTGCGATTATCGCATTGATTGTATATGCAAAAAAACGATCACGAAATGCTGCAAATGTTGGCTATATGTTAAGCCAACATCCTGGTAAATATTCGCATATTAAACAACGAACTTAAATTCCAATTACTTATTAGCTTATCTAAAAAAAAAAAAACCTAATAAGTTCACTTAATTAGTTGAAATTGATTTGATTGTGAATTAGATTTTAATACTGATTACGCATACCTTTTTTTCTTGTTTTACTTGCAGCACCCGTTGTAGTTACATCAGCCACACACACAGCCCCTGGTGGTTATCCAGTTACACAGATACCAGCCACAACTTATCAACCGAATGCATATAGACCACCCTATCCCACCCAGACCACAGGGTGAGTACAAACAAGCAACACCCAATGTGTCAGCTAATGCTTAAGCTACGTTATTTTCTCTTCTATTATAGCAATGTGACCGTGCAGATGCCCATGGGCATGCCCATGCCAGGAGGACAGCCACCAATGCCAGTGTAAATATAACACTTAGCTACAAAAACCATGAACCATACATTTAACTGTTTATGTTTAATTGCAGCATGCCACCACAAATGGCAGCAGCAGGACCATATCCACACATGATGCAGCCGGGCGTTGGTGCTGTCAACATGAATCCACCTTCATACGATGCGGCCATGGCTAATCCGGGACCGAGCGTTGCGCCCGGCACCTATGAGAAGCAAATGCCCTACAATCCCAACTATGCCCAATAGAGGCATCGATAGTACCAAAAAGTTTTGCTGGACAATTGTTAATTTTAATCATCGATTATTTTAATATGATTTTCGTTTTGTCTTAGTTTTTTTCCTTCTATTCTTGTCGCGATCATTTCCGAGCTACTTCACGGCTCACACACTTGTGGTACATACAATATACGCTTTCATTGATTAGCTATAGTTTTATATGTAAAATATATACTTAAATATTACCAAAGTGGCGCGCCATCGATTTCTTATTCATATTTTATGTATTTGAAACAAATTCACAAGTCATTGTGATGTAATTAAATTAATTAGTGCAACTTAATTTTATTTATATTATCTAGCAAATAAGAGAGAAAAAAAAAGGAAATTGAAAAAAAAAAAAAACTTACTTAAAAAGCCATAAAAAAACCAATACATTAATAAATTAATGAAAGGCACAGCTATGCACATATTTTAATGCATTTTTTGTGTACTTTCATTGAACAAAAAAATAAATTGTGTTGAATATTTTTATTTATTTTACTTAAATTTGTATAAGATATTGTATTAAATTTGTATTGAAAACTAATTTCGATCTATGTTTATGAATCACATTTGCTGATGAATCATATTTGACGCAAACAAATAAGGTAATAAAATCATTCAATGAATCACATGACGCATTGCGTAGAATAAGGCAGATCAACAAGCAATGAGATCATCTCTCAACTATAAACATACTGCACATAAGGTACAGAGCTGTACTTGGTTGTAAAATGGTTAAGCAAGGTAGAATTACGCATGCTGAGGGTTTGAATTTTCACGATCTGCTCGAGAGATTAACCGCCAAAAATCATACTCACTCGCTCTCGCTCTAGACAAAGACACTTCGGTTCTTTTCATTTGGTCTTCGGTTAAGCGCTTCGTCTCGCGCTTTTTTTTTGCCGAACATCGTTTAGGCAGCTGCACGATTGACGCTCGTAAGCCGATAACTCAAAGAGTCTATGCAAACGGTATTCATGCACAGACATTCACAAACACATACACAGAGTCGCCCACACATAAGCTATTGAGCGCAGGCAATCATGCAAACCAATACAAATTCAAAAGTGTAAGCAAACGTACGGGAACGGGAACAGGAACGAATGGGAACGATTGCTCTCTGAGTTTTTCTGTAAGTGCGAGTGAGAGGCAATACTGTATTTGCAGACATGGAGAAACGGTTAACTGATATTATGAGAAGAGAGAATTGTGAAGCAGAGAGCAAGCAAGTAGAAGAACTCAAGGGAGAAGAATGAGTTAGAGATGGGACAATATAGATAAAAGAAGAAGCAAGAAAAGGTCTTACACAAAAATATTTAGATAAAATTGGAAACAAATAAATAAAAATACCAAAATAATTAAATAAGTAAATAAAAAAAAAAAAATAATAATAATAAATAAATAAAAATAATAAAAATAAAAAATGAAGTAAAAAAGTAAAGAAATAACTCGGAAAATAAATATGAACAGAAAAAGATATATAAAAAAAAATATTATATATGACAAATTTTAAAAAATATTACTTTAAATAATAATAATAATAATAATACAAAAATAAATAAAAATAATTAAAATAACAAAATAAATAAATAAAGAGATAAGAAAATAAATATAAATGCAAACAAGAATAAAAAAAAATATATAAAAAAAATTAAAATAATTAAATTACATATTACTTATGTTTGGAAATAGGAACTGGCAAAAATAAAATAATTTTATTTATTATTATTAAATAAATAAATAAAAAAAATTTAAAATTAAAGTTATTCTAAAAGAAATTAAATTAAAAATAAATAAACTAGAGTATGAAAATATATAAGAAAATATAGAAAAGTAAATTACTCCTTTTCTATACAAATACAAATAATAGAAAATACAAAATAAAATAAATTGCAAATTAAATTATAAATAATATAAATAAATATTAAAAAGCAAAAGTTTAGCTAAATAAAAGTAAAGTGTAATAATGAAATGAATTAATGAATTAATGAAATGAATTGAAATTTGATGCGACTATGGCCATGACCGTGGCCAATTGACTCTGTGTGTCTGAGGTGTGTGTATTGTGGTTCTGGTTGGTCTTGGCCCGTTTATGGGATGCGATAGCAACGCTTTGGCAACAAATCGATTTCCTGGCCAACTCTATAAGAGAGTGTGCTCTGGGGCCAGAGCTGAGCATATTGGCTGCGTTAGCGAAATGTTGTGGACTAACTGGCTGCTGGCTGCACTGTGGCAGTTGTGCTACATTTGGCCAAGAATTCGGGCATTCGACTATTGTGATCCTGCGCTCTGTCCGGGCCCCGAGAAGCATATTGCCTGCAGTAATTTTGGTGTAAGTTCAATGATACCACCCGTATCGTATCGTTGGCATTAAAGTGCGAAAGGCATTTGCAGGAATTGGCCGATACTTGCAGTCCGGATGCGCATGTGGTGCGCATCACAACAGCTAGACGCAATATGATTCTCAATGAATTGAACGAATATCGTGATCGGATCGCACGCGGTGATCTGGTCGGCTTCAATCCGGCCACACGCATGGCCACCCTACAATGGGATCCAGAGTTGGCCAGCTTTGCGGAACTGAATGTGAAACGCTGTGCTCTGGTCAACGATCATTGCCGTAACAGCGATCATTTTCGCAATGTCGCTCAGGTGGTGGCCGAGGGCGGCTGGCAGTGCTCGCCGAAAGATGGCAGCAATCCAGGCGAACCCATCGAATATCATACCGAGGATGAGGTGATTAAGGCGACGCTGGAGCAAATGTTTGCTGAATACAAGGAATGCAGCATGCGTGACATCATTGCCTATAGTCCACCTGCCAACAGGTAAGTGAAAGAGGAAGGGAGATTGACTGCTTTGTGCTGTCCTGATTGAAACTGAAAGAATTTTGCATTTTCGTATTAGCAAGTGCATCGCGTACTTCACACAACTGGTCAGGGACAGCACCACTCATGTGGGGTGCGGCATACTCCGCCAGACGCGCAACACCACCGACAATTCCGGCAAATGGGTGCTCAGTACGCATCAGTATATGACCTGTAACTTTGTACGGGGCAACGATGTGAATGCGCCGGTTTATCAGAGCGGGGATATGGCGGCTACCAATTGCCGCACCGGACGCAATCCGCAGTTCATCAATCTGTGCTCCACCAACGAGATATACGACAATTCTGGCATGGTTGGCTTTAGTTTCTACTAAAAAGTCTTAATATATATATATTTGATGCATATGATATGTAATGGTTATATAAAAATAAAAATTTCAATCAAAACTTTCGTGTTAATATAACGAAAAAAAATTTTTTTTTCAATTTTAAATTTAGAAATAAAAGTTATTGAAATTTGATATAAATGCAGATTTATTAAATATTTTAAAAATTATTTAGTTAATAAAATATTTTAAAAATATTATTTACAAATGTACTGCATTTTCTTAAAAATATTTCAATATATTTAAGTTAGTTAAGTTCAAGAAAAATTATTATACAATATTCTAACTATTATGGAATCTTAGCTTTATAAATATAAGGAAAATATTTATAAAAATAAATTAAATAAAATAAAATATTAAAAAAACAAATATAATAATATTTATAAAACACAAATATAAAATAATGTGTAATAAATAAAATAAATATATAAATATAACTAAAATATATTTCTTAAACGCAAAATTATTTTATGCAAAAAAAAAAAAAAATAATAATAAAAAAAATATTTAAATATTTTTTAATATTTATTTTGAGACCTTTTTAATATTAAACAATATTTTAATATATTCATAAAATACAAATTTAAAAAATATGTATTTTATTTAATAAATATATATATAAATAAATAATATTTCTTAAACGCAAAATTATTTTTTGGGAAAAAAATTTTTAAATATTTTTATATTTATTTTTGAGACCTTTTTAATATTAAACAATATTTTAAAATAAATATTTTTTTAAATTTACATATACATTTATAAAACATTTTTATATTAACATATTTCAAACTAATTACATATATTTGTCGTATATATCTAGAAAATGTATGAAAAATGTTGTATATTCAGTGAAATATATTTTGAACAATTACATAGATGAAGAAGATTTAGAAAAAAATGATAAAAATGTATGTGTTTATTTAGTACTAAAACCAAATAAAAAAAAAGAAACTAAAATATCTTAATATATTTTTAAAGCATCTTTGAGAAAAACTTTAGTTTAGTTTTTAATTTGTTTTTAGATTGATATGTATGCGTCTCTTGTTGTTTTTGTTGCTGCTACAGCTGCTGACAGTTGTTGTTGCTTTTTGTTTATTATTTATTTATTTTTTTTTGCCGGCACCTTTGAGCTCTCTTTGCTGCTGCTGCTGCTGCTGCAGGTGGTTGTGCTCTGGCATGCCACTCAAAGTCAGTGTGGTGCAAAGTTTGTCGACAATTCAGCATCGCGTTCAGCGTTGACAACTTCAGCAAACAACTTTTATCGCTCTCTCGCCACACCTTCCTCAATTTGATGCGCTCCCCCTTTTTTTTTAAAGTGGGCTTAAAGGGCAGAAAAAAAAAACAATAAATGCAAACACAACCGCAAATGATGCGCAGCAAAATGTGTTTGCATTATAAAAAAAGGCTGAAATTAATGCTTGAAAAAATGGTGACAAATGAAATATTTGGAATATTTTTCACAGCCATTTAATAAATAAAATCAAAGCATATTTATTGTTGTTATTTCGCATTTTTTTAAAAAACAATACGCATTAATTGCAAAAGGCAAGCCAACTATTTAATTATGCAACATTTCGACATTTATTATGTGTGGATATAGGATATAAATATATTATTGTATATAAAGTTTTTTTTTTAGTTACAAATGTGTGTCATTAATTTTTGAAAGCTTTTGTTGTGTGCTATAAATGAACAGCTATTTAATATAAATAATACATTAATTACGAGAAAAATATTTGAAAAAAATGCAAGGAATTATTAATAAAAACATTATATAATTTAAAAAAATCAAAACTTCTCTAAACATTTGACTTTCTATAATAATTTAATAAATAAATATATAAATAAATAAATAAATATTTATTATATATTTATTTCACAGCACTTCAGTCATAAATACGTTTGAGCACCGTAAAAAATGTATATGATGTATTAAGTAAATTCTGAAACAACTCCAATGTAATGGGACGTATATTACCCAACAATACCTATAATAGTTGAAAAACAATTAGCCATACTTATTTATTTAACTATTCTATACAGTCTGTGGAACGCTCTTACCGATGCCGGACGTTGTGCTCGCAATATCATAAATTGTATATTTTTGCGTACCTTCACGTCAAACGTGAACCACTCTGTCTCGTATGCAGCCACAGCGATGGCCAGATTCTGGAATATATTAAAAAAAAAAAAAAAGAGAAACTCAAACTCGATAGGAGACCACAGCAACAGCTACAGCAATTCACCTGCTCCCTAAGCTCATTGGCATACCAATAGAGTGCCAATATCTGTGCGAGTATCATGTTAATATACGCACTCACAATGGCTATATGTGCGGAAGAGTCTACCTAAAAAATGCATACATACAGATATACAAGCAAGGCATGCCAAATCCTTTCACACACACACAGAGACTTACAAACATCAGCATGAAGAGCAGCGCACAGAGCAGCGCACCAAAGGCCAAAAATTCCACAAGAAATATATAAGTAGTCAGCTTATTGATGGTCTGTACATAGCTAGATGGGAGAGTGCATTGCTTGAGCAGTTTTCTTTTTTCTTCCATTTTTCATTTTTCTTTTTTACAGCTTACTCAATGATCCGCTGATGATAGATAATGCATTCGATGATTTCCAGTGAGAGCTGCTTGGGGCTGAGCACACGATGTTTGAGACGTCGCAAACGATGCTGCAGCGCCTGGCACATCACAATGCCGAACATAATGAAGGCCACACAGAGACTGGTATAGGGTATATACATGCAACAGCCCATCGGTGTGATGAGCATGTGAAAGACGAACCAAATTTGATAGTAGGGTGTGGCATATTCATTTACGCCCGGTATTTTGCTGCCAAAGGGCAAAACTGCAAAGTGCTCAAAAGGCAATTGGAATTTGCCAAATAATTGACATTAGTTGAAGCTGATTTGGATTAATTTTAGTGAAGCGAACATTGTGATTGAAAGTAATGAAACTAAGTAATGTGATACAAGTTCATTTTGGTAGAGTGAAAGAGTAAGCAGGAAATGCTCAAAGGAATTTTGATTCACAAGATAATGAAGATAATGACATTAGTTGATGTTTTGGATTAATTTCAATGAAGCGAAGATCTTAGCAAGATTTAATGAAATTTATTGAAGATTTGGTTTAATGTTAAAGCAGAAACGCGAAGGAAGTGCTAAAAATTAAATTGTTTTTAATGTACGCATGTATTTATTAGAGATAAAAATAATCCTTAGTTAAAAATTAATCCAAAATTCAAATTCAACTCTTCACAACTGATCATTCCTCAAATTTTCTACGCAACCCCTCACTCACCCCTATCGCTGGAGCTCAGCGGATACAGACCAAAGCCAATGCAGGTGAGCAGGCCAAAGAAGAGATTTCCACGCGCCATAAGCCTGCCCTGTTGATTCATTTTAGCCAAAAGGTAGGCTATATAACGATCATCCATGCGTTCGAGCTCATAGTAAGAGCTTCTCAGATCGCTAATCAGCTGAATATAGCTCTGTTGATCGAATAGCAGCAAATATGCACGCAATACTGTGTTTATCCAGAGTACCAGCATATAGGAGTTACGAATGATGCCCGTAATGCCCTCATTTGTCGTGCACATATAGAAGATCTGGGTGAGCACATGGAAGATGCTCAATGTTAGGCAAATGTAACGTTTCACATTCTTATCGTAGAGCAGTGCCCAGAAGCGCAATATTCGCACATTCATATAAATCAATTGGATGTCCTCGAGCATATTGGCTGAACTCAACTATTTGTCGATATGTGCAGTCGACTGACTTTTATATCTTCGCCCGAGGCTATGCAATAGTTATTATAATTTTTAATTTTTTTTTTTTTGCTGCAGCCCTGACTCATGCCACGCCTTGCAAGCGCTCCCAGGCACAATTTCTGATGTAATTTTCTTCATTTTCAAAATGACAATAGGAGTATATTAGTTTTGTTGTAGATAATTGAGTTGGGTTGAGAAGTTAGAGTATGTAGTTTGAGATTTAAAGTAAGGCAAACAATGAAGGGATTTTTAAAGAGCTAGTTTAATGGCTGGAGTTAGGAAGCGAGCGTAGATCGAGTTTAGCTTGAGATAAGATTAAGTCTAGATTAAATGTGAATTGAGTTTAGATTGGTATTAAATCGAATCTAGTTCAGTATAGATTGAGAATAAATTGAGGATAGATTGAGGATAGATTACATGTAGCTGAAATAAATCGATTCTAGTTTGAGTCTATATTAAGTATACATTGAGTCTTAATAAATAAGTCTTAATAAAGTTTAGATGACGTTTGTTTCCGAAAAATATTCCACATTTAGTATCGATTAAGTATAGATAGAGCCTATAGAGTCTCTATTGAGTCTTCATTTTCTTTCTTTGGAACTCAGCTCACTGAAGAGATAGCAATAGCCTAAAAAGAATTAAAGATTTTAAAAGTATTTTTTATAGATCATTAAATTTCATATACATTTATAAAGAAACTAAAATTTGCACAATTTTATCTATTATACGTCTTTAAAGATCTTTAAGATCTTCTATAGATTGACTAAGAACTAACTACTATTGACTTAGACTTAGAAACATTAATTAATTGCAAAAATGATAATCATCCTTTGACTCAAAATCATCTTGAGCGTGCATCATTACAGTCAGTTAGAGCCAGCCAATGCACATTTCATGCATTTTTCAATAGCCCAAATTGCTGAACATGATTTGGCATTTTATTTGATTACCTGAAATATTATACATATTTTTTTTGCTTAATTTTTGTTTGCAGCTTTTTTTTTTATCGATTACCCAAAAGCTGTGCAGAAAATATGGAAATTTATATATTTGCATTTAACTGCAGCTTTTTACTAAATAAATTTGCCAGTGTGTGTATGTGAAATTATGCTAGGCACAGAAATTCTATATCATAATCTATTTGATAGACAATGTTTATATAATTACAGTTGAGCAATCAGCCACGATTGATAATTTGCTATCATAGTTGATAATAAATTGGTTGCATTGACAATTGTAACTGTAATGAGCTTATGCAAATATGTAGTATATATCATATATATATATATACATATATATATATATATATATATGTACATATATTTATGTTTGTTCATTTACGCTGCAATCAGCGAAATTTCACCAGTTGATTAGGCTAAAGTAAACCATATTGTTTTCATAGCCAGAGATAAATTTATATAAACTTAGTTTTTAGCTGAAATTTCCTATTTGAGTACTCTATAAATTTGCATTTACATTTACGGAAACTTAAAAATATAATGATAACAAAATATTAATAAAAAAAATTAATTAAGTTAAAAAAATTAAATTACATTGTTTCATATAAAATAAATTTCTAAAAGTATAAAAAATAAATTTAAAAATGCTTCGCCATGTTTTTTAAGTTACGTATTCTTTTAAAAAGGTGAGCAGAATCAAATTGAAATTTATAAAAATATATTATATTTAAGTCAAATATAAAGTAATAATATAATAATACAATTAAAATAAATATAAAAAATTATAATATAAATAAAATTATTAATAAAATAAATAAAAAATAATATAGTAATAATAATAAAAAAAATTAAAATAACATATAAAAATTAACCTAAAAAAAAATATATATATATATTAAATTATAATATAATCAAATGTATTAAAAAAAAAAAAAAAAATAATAGTAAATTAAAATTCTATTTAAATATTTAAGAAATGTCTTCGCATATTGTAACTAAGCATTTATAGAGAGTTAAGGGTTTTTTTTTTTTTGCATACTCTATAAATTATTATTTACATATGATAATTACCTTTTGTTTAGTCAATGCCTTCTAAACGAATAAATACATCCAATGTGCCGAACAATTTGGATATCTACACTTAATTTAGTTGGATTATTATTATTCAGTTCCAGACGAGCTATTGATACATTCAGTTCAAAATGGTTTTGATAATTTGTACCTTTTTGCTGGTGCTACTTGTGCTGCTCTATAAATATGCGATGTATCCATTCAGGACATTCGAGGAGCGAGGCGTGCCGTGCAACAAACCGAAACCCTTTTTGGGGAATTTAAGTGTGCGCGTTATATTAGGACGAAAGTCGTTTCTGAAGATGCTCATCGAACAGAATATCAAGTTAAGGCATCAGAAAATCTCGGGTTTCTATAATCTACGTGAACCATTCTTTATAATACGCGATGCTGAGTTGATCAAACGTGTGGGCATTCAGGACTTTGAGCATTTCATCAATCATCGACCAATGATACCCGAAACGGGTGAGACCATATTCGCGAAAAGTCTGAGTGGACTGAAGGATGATAAGTGGAGGGAAATGCGTAATACGCTAACGCCATCATTTACGAGCAGCAAATTGAAGGCAATGTTCGAGCTGATCAACGAGTGCAGCATGGAGGGTGGACGTTTCTTGGAAGCTGAGTTACTTAAGGCCAACAAGAGGGAGATTGATGTGGAAATGAAAGATTATTTTGGAAGATTTGCCAACGATGTTATAGCATCGGCTGCATTTGGCATTAAAGTCAATTCATTTGTGGATAAAAATAATCAATTCTATACGCTAGCGAATTCCGTGATGCATTTCTCATTTCTATCCTTAATCAAGGTTATCCTATATGGACTTATGCCGCGATTAATGAAGGTAGAGTATAATTTTTGTTTTAAATGTATTTAAATAACAAAAAATACTAAAAATTTCAATTAATTTCAGACTTTGCGCGTCAAACTCTTGGATGGCAAGAAAATTGATTATTTTTGTAGTCTAGTTTTCGATGCCATGAAATATCGTACGGAACATAATATAATACGACCCGATATGATCCATTTGCTAATGGAGGCCAAACGGCAATTCCAACAGAATAACAAATCGGAGAGGTCCACGGATCACGCTGAATTCAATGACGAAGATCTCTTGGCACAATGTTTGTTATTCTTCGTCGTGGGATTCGAGGTGATGTCCGCAAGCCTCTGTTTTCTCACCTATGAACTCTGTCGCAATCCCGATGTACAAGCGAAATTGTATGAGGAAATTGCGGCTGTGGAGCAGGAGTTGCAGGGTAAACCGCTCAACTACAATATGTTGGCCAAGATGAAGTATATGGATTTGGTTATATGTGAAGCGTTGCGTATGTGGCCGCCAGCATTTAGCTTGGATCGAGTGTGTGGCAAAGATATTGACATGTACGATGAGAATCGGCAATTGTTGGCCAAATTTCGTAAGGGCGATATTATTCAAATACCGATTATAGCCTTGCATCGCGATCCACACAATTTCCCAGAGCCCGAACTGTTCAAGCCCGAACGCTTTTTGGACGAGAATCGGGCGAATATAAAACCCTTTACGTATTTACCATTTGGTGTGGGACCGCGCAGTTGCATAGGTATATTGAAAATAATTAATAAAAATAATTACAAATAAATTTCCCAACTTTCCATTTACCTTACAGGCAATCGCATGGCACTCATGGAAATCAAATCCATTATCTATCATTTAGTTAGCAAATTTCAATTGTTGCCAGCTGAGAAGACGGTTAAGAATATGCTGGATAGCATTAAAGGTTTTCATGTGCAGCCCAAGGAAAAGTTTTGGCTCAAATTGGTGCCCAGAAAATTGGACTAAAGACAGAGCAAAATGCGTTGGGTAAAATCTATATTGGCTGCATTTGTTATAAAAATTAGATAAGATTACATATGTATATGGATGATTATATCAGGTGCCAAGACCTGATAAGGCGCATATGAACTTTCATAATCAAGTTGCAGTTATATAGATATAATTATAAAGTGCTATATAATCACACAAATTTAGATTAATGTTTGAATTAAATTGTGAATCATTTATTAGTTAATTTTTTCATGAATTCTAGACTAATTTGAATGTACTATATATATATGTACTATGTTATTTTTGTTAAATAAAATCTATATTTTGCTATTCGCACTGATAGCATATCAAACGATTTAACAATGAATTGTTAGCCAGCAATAATTTCATAGATAAGACGTTATATTATATATACGGAATATATCTCTTCAAATTGTTTTGTTTTGTTTTGTTATATTTTTTCTTATCAGGGTATTTAGGGTATTTGGTACAGGGTATGATCATTTTAGCAACAGCTTGTAGATGAAGTTTGATATAAAGATTTATATATTTCTTTGAACATGATACAAAAATTAAAATTTTATTGAAAAAAATATGATTAAATTATTTATAAAAATATTTACAAAAATATATATAGTTTTTTAATATATTATTAAATATATTAAATTACTTTCTTCAATGTGAATAAAATTATATATATTAAATAAATAAATAGATTATAATTACAGACATATACACAGATGTCAGTTAGGGTATTTCTTATCTATAACTATGTCGTTAATAATAATTATATTTACCTGTTATTCCTTCTAATAATTGTTTCATAAAGTAAACATTTTTATTTACTTTTTTTCTGAACTTTTATGCAAGTAGGTTTTGATATACTCTCATATTGAATGCTGAAGATATGCATGCATAAATCTAATATTATTATAAATTAAAATAATGTTGTTGTGCTAAATATCATATATAAAAAAATATAAATAATAAATAAATTTAATTAAAAACTTAAATATTGAAATTGATAGAATTTCTAAACTATTTATCAACTGACAAGTCAGTTCAAGTAAACCAAAAGCTCTATAGCTAAGAGTATTGAGAACGCTCGACCAATAGCGGAAGGCGTAAACAGTCAAGTAAACAAGCGAGAGCGCGAGTGAGCGAGCGAGAGCGTGAGTGACATTGACATTGAAAGTTCTATAAAATATGAAATAGTGAGAGCAAGAGAGAGCGAGAGAGAGCGTGAGAGCGCTAAATGTAGTGCGAGTGCGAACGGGTGTAGAGGGAGTAGGGTGGGATATGATGTCATATTAGAACTGTGATATTATTATTGAGCGTTTCAGTTATAGTCGAGCACTCGAAGCGCTCAGTTGAGCTGAAATAAAAAAGTGAAATGTTTTTGGTAATCTGCACACTCGTGATCGTATTGTGCGCATTGCTCTACAAATGGTCGGTGGCCAAGTACCAGACGTTCGAGCAGCGGGGCATACCCCATGAGAAGCCCGTTCCGCTGCTGGGTAATATGCGTTTCAAAGAACTATTTGGATTATCTCCACATTTGGTCAGGCAAATCGAACAGTATCGACAATTCAAAGACGCCAAAGTCTATGGTTCGTATTTTTTGCGTGATCCGATTTTCGTGGTATGCGATCTGGAGCTGATCAAGAAAGTGGGCGTTAAGGATTTTGATCATTTCGTTAATCATTCGGGATCAGAGCAAATTCAGACGTTGCTCTCGAAGAGTTTGGTGCAGTTGAAAGATCGCGAATGGCGCGAAATGCGTAATATATTAACGCCCACATTTACGGGCAGCAAAATGCGCGCAATGTACGACCTGATCAATGCCTGCAGTGAGGTGGGCGTGGCCTACATTGATGATCAGCTGAAGGGCACAAATGGCAATGGCATCGAACTGGAGATGAAGGATTATTTCACACGATTTACCAACGATGTCATCGCCTCGGCTGCCTTTGGCATCAAGATCAACTCGTTCGAGGAGCAGAATAATAAATTCTTTAAACTCGGACAAAATGTGACAACCATTACAGCCAGCTCAATGCTGAAGGCGTTGCTGTTCACATTTATGCCCAAGTTGATGAAGGTAGAAATCAAGTAATAATACTATGTATACCCCATTTTCTGAAAGTGTAACTGGCAGATATACATTCTTGATCAGCGCAACTAGTTGAGTCAATTTAGCCATGTTTGTTTATCTGTCCGTCCGTCCGTCCATTCATCTTTACGTTTATATGTCCGTTCGTCCGTCCATCCGTCCGTCTGTTCGTCAAAGTATCCGTTGTCTATCCGTGTGAACAATCTTATAAACTACAAAAGCTAAAGATATGAACTTTTAAATATAAACATTTGTTTACTATTCTCAATGAATTTGTTTTTAAACATTTTTTCCGATAGTTTATCCCTTTTACTCAGGATATCTTCTAGTCGAGCAGTCTCGACTATATATAAACTATATAATACATTTAATACAACAATTTCATGCATTATTTTTCCCAATCAGTCTCTGGGCGTCAGCATTCTGGATGAAAAAATGATCAATTACTTCAGATCTCTGGTATTTGATGCCATTAAATTTCGTGTGGAGAATACGATAATACGACCCGATATGATACACTTGCTAATGGAGACGAATGAATCGGAAGAGTCTAGTAAAAAATTCACCGATGATGATCTATTGGCACAATGTTTGCTCTTCTTCTTTGCGGGCTTTGAGACGGTCTCCACCTGTTTGTGCTTTGTCACCTACGAATTGTGCATGAATCCGGAGGTGCAACAGCAGCTCTATGAAGAGATTTTAGATGTGGAACAGCAATTGGAGGGAAAACCTCTCGATTACGATAGTCTAATGCATATGAAATATATGGATATGGTTATATCGGAAGCATTACGCAAATGGCCGCCCGCATCGCTAACGGATCGTGCTTGCAATGCGGATATTGATTTACGTGATGAGAATAATGAGATTGTTGTCTCACTGAAGAAGGGAGATCGTATATTTATACCCATCACGGGTTTGCACTACGATCCGGAACATTTTCCCGAACCCGAAAAGTTTCAACCGGAACGCTTTTCAGAGCAAAATAAACAAGATATTAAACCATTTACATATTTGCCATTTGGCGTCGGGCCGCGTAATTGCATAGGTGAGTGAAGCGTAAAGAAAACAAGAAATATTTTATATTAAAAATAAATTGTGTTTTTTTTAGGCAATCGCATGGCTCTAATGGAGGTCAAATCTATCATATATCATTTGCTATACAAGTTTGAATTGTTGCCATGTGAAAAAACTACAAAGGAATATGATGAACAACATTTTGGGCTTCCAAATGGCGCCCAAGGATAAATTTTGGCTTAAATATGTGGCCAGAAAGAATGAAGCAGCTAAATGAAAATGATTTGAAACTGATGAAACCAAAGTTAGCTTTAATGTGTAAATTAGTTTTATTTCATTTCAATTTGTAGCACAACTAATTTCATCTTAAGCAAATTGTTTTCGTTGCATTTCTAACTAATTAATCATTTTGCATTCTAATTAAAAGTTTATGTGGAGTCGAGCACGTTGCATGCATTTCATTAATCAATGAAAAGGAAATTACACTAACTACTCTCTTGTGCTTTATATAATGGATTTTTATTTTTCAATTAATAAAAATGCATCAAAGCAAAAGTTTTCATAGGCAACTAATCGAAACTAAAGCGTGCAGTTTCCTCTTGTTGAATAGATTCTTCAGCTGAATTAAAAGGAAATTAATACACTGAAAAATATTAGTATGAGTACGTATAAAGAGAGGTGTATTGTGAGAGAATGGTAGTTATTACTTTTGGCTGCATACATACATATGTTTATGCGTGTGAGTGCTTCGGTTGCCGCTTCTACAGGAGAGCGTCTTTTGTGGATTCTAGTTGAGGGCAAGTATCCACTGCACTCACGCCATTGGTTGCACTGCTTTCGATCCCGTTGAGCGAGTGCTTGTGGATGGTGGGGAGAGCGAAATATCGGCTTAGCATAGGCCATTTGTTGGTTTCTTGTGGAATGTCTATTACTTTTGCCTGCATACATTTGTATGAGTGAGTTCTTCAGATTGCCTCTTTGTGGATTGTAGTGGAATGCTAGTTGCATTGCTCTCGATCCCGCTGTGAGTGTGTTTGTGAATGCTGGGCAGAGGGAAATGTCGGCTTAGCTTATGCTCTCGCTCAATTAGGAAATTTAGTTTGTGTGTGTCTGTTTATACGATCGCATCTAATAATCGTGTGTGTGTGTCTAAAATAATTTGTTTTAAGTGCTAAAATGCTAATTGTTTGTGCTGTGTGTGTAGTTTCAATATTCAAATTTGATACCGAAGCGTATTAAATGAATGAAATATTATATATGTATTTCATAGTTTCCAAAGTGTGTGTGTATATTTTTTCGTGATCATCAATTATTAAAAGATTATTATTATTATGCAAATCAGGGCAAGAAATAATAGAAGGTAAGTACATTAAAAGTTAAAAGTCTGTTTAAATTTATGAATAACATAATATTAAATCGAAAGATTAACTTAAATGCGTAATTGATTACATTTTTACACGCAAGCATTTTTTGCACCAATTATTTACAGTTAGGTGTGTCTAGAGTTGCTTGCCGGCGGCAAATGCACTATTGACAGGTTTTGAATGTGTGTGTGAAAGAGATGACAGTATTTGCGTGTTTTTATGGAATAGGAGGAAAGGAATTGGCGATTAGATGACTTTGAATATTTATGTGCATGCATGTATGTACATGTATATCTACATATGTGCGTACATGTATACATATGTATATGAATAAGTTCTGCTAGAGATGTGCAGAATTTTGCTGTTGTGACTTGTGGATTTCATGTTCATTTTAATTGTTAAAAAAAGACTGCGTATTTGTTTGCTAAATATAAGATAAATTAATTAATGATAATGAAATATTCAAGGAAAATCACACAACCGTTAAATAATCAATAACAAACCACAGCAAATCAGTTTAACCGATGTATTAACCTGTTAATTAATTTTTCATTGAGGGTCAAAAGGGAATTTGCCAAAATCTTGGGAGCAGCCGCATCGGTTGGAAATGAATTTCGTTTGTCCAATATAGAGAAAATGGCCGCAACATTTGCAGTTGACTGTGAAGGCAGTTTAATTTGGCTAAAGAAATGTTGGACAAAAACTTTTTGACATTTCGTTATTTATGTGCTTTGGGATATTTAGGCAAAAAGTTTTGGCGGACTAAGCAGTTAATGCGATATTGATTTATTCGCCAGCATCAACAGCAGGAGTAGCAGCTGCTTTAGATATACGCAATAAATATTATGCAGCTGATATAAATTTATATACATATAAATATATATACCTTATATATATAATTTATAATTTAAAGAGCAGATCTTATAAAGTTTGTTTTGATTTCAAGACCAAATTATACGCATTTTTGGCTACAGCTTCTTCTTTTCAAGTTCATGAATTGAAATGTTCTGCCGGATACCCTGTAAATTGATTGAGTCGATGGAGAAAGTATAGTAGCATTTATTTTACCATATATAATAAAGTTTTCCTGGAAATAGTTTTGAATATCCTTCTCATGTGGCCTTAAGTACTTGTGATATTATAGGATATGGAAAATTAGACAATAAATCTGCAATGAATTAAGAAATTCTGTTTAAGTTATTTATTTTCAAATATTCAATCAAGTTTCCTTAATTTAGTTTCGATAATCCTTTTCATACACTTTTAAGCGACAATTACAGGATATGCAATATGAGCAAAAAAGAAAAAAAAATCTGCAAACGATTAAGATGTGAGTTTTGCGTAGATACTTTTGGTGCGCAAGTTTTCATGAGCTGCCTGCCCAGACAGCCAAAGCTAAAAAGATCTCAAATATCAAAGTGCGACAGACGAAAAACTTGAAGTTTCTATCAAAAGGCAACAAAAAGTTTGCGCTGAAAAACTTGGACTTGCTCTTGGCCCAAGTCGGGTGACAAAAGGCGCGAAAAAGATTAAACAAAAAAAAAAAAAAAAAAAAAAAAAAAAAAAAAAAAAAAATGGAACATAGTCGAAAATCTTTTTATTTTGGAGTAGGGGGCAAAAAGTTGTTAATTATTTTCGCTGGACTTTGCTACTGGTCCAAACGAAAAAAACAAAAGCGCAAAGTTTTTAGTTCAAATCTAAGACTGCCAGCGACATTCAGAAGCATTGCGCTTGGGAAGTTGACTTTTGAACTGAGCGAAGAGTTGGAGCTGTGGAGAGAGTGCAGCGTTGTCAGGCTCGTAACTAAACGTTAAGCCTTAATGGTCATATTTTGGTCAAACTGCATTTGTGTTGGCCATAGCGATGCGGCGATGCCAAAATTGTATAAACTTGTAATTTGTAACTGCTGCAGCAGCAGTGGCATTGTCTCTTTGTCCCCCTCTTCTACCCAACGTTTAGGTGGTAGCCAAAAATTCTTTGGCTTGACCGCTAGTTGACCCATTTGCATAATTATTCATTGCGCCGCATTTTGGGCATAAATAAAATGATGCTACAATGCACAGAGCATAGCACACATGGCGCCTCACAGCTGTTATCCTGTCAGATAATAAACTCATGTGAGCTGCTGCCTAGTCTTCTCATATCTCTTCTCTCTCTCACATGAGTGTGTGTGTGTGTTGTGTAATGCGCTTTTTCGTGCTGCTTATTTATGGTTAAGCATTGTTGCTTTTTATGGCTTACTTGTCTTACATGCGAATAGCTCGAATTTCTTGCACAAGTCCATTACAATTTTCAGCAATTTACCAAATTCGTTGAGGCACACTTGCACTCAGAATTCAATTGGCAAAGCAATAAGTATTTCTTTTTCTGAAAATTATTATATAACTTAACATAATCTGCAAAGTGTAGAGAAAATTTATAGCTACACAGAACAAGAGTAAATGTATTTTATAAATAACTTATACATTTTTCCCCTTTTCTGTAATGGGTTAACTATTTCTTTGAATTTTCGAGCTATTTTCTAGTTAATTAAGAGTATGCCCTTAGCATTAATAATATTCTATTTATAATGAAAATTAATTAATTTATGACAACAAAACGAAATAAATAAATGAATAGCTACTTCAAGGATAATTATATATATATATTCTCAATTAAAGATATATAAATAAGTTAAGGGATAATGGTATTTAAACTATCAGCAGAGTTAATTGTCCGCAGATGTTGTTTATATTTAATACATATCTTATTAATTAGCTTTTTTAATGACTTGTGGTTAGACCTATTTATCAGTAAACAAGGTGGAAATTTCAGCTTGAACTAGTTTGGGCTGAGAGCTGACTTACGAAATAAATTAATAAATAAAAAATATTTAAAAAAATTAATTAAAATGTTAATAAATATTTAAAATAATTAAACTAATAATACTATTAATAATATTTATTTTTAAAATAATATTTTAATAAATATTTAAATTAATAATACTAATAATTATATTGATCATTTCTATTATATATTAATATAAATATTTAAATTTATTAATTTTTAACTGTTATTTAAGAAGATAAAAAATAAATATTTAATTAAATCCCTTTATTGTTATAATCTAGAATAATAGGAATTTCTGATTCTGAGGCTAATAAAATAGATAAAAAAAAAAGCTAGAGATTTGGTTTCAGCAGCATACTAAATTGTTGAAGCTCTTGAGTTTGCGTGCATCTCATAACGATTCATTTTTAGTAGCATATAATTTTCGCTAAAGAAATGTTAAACATGCAGACTCGAATTCATAATTCACTTTAATCTCTTGCAATGCAACGTTCAGCTGATGTCATCCTGTGTAACATATCTGCAAGTGCTTCGCAGCAGCGGCTTAGCCCAATTCTATTTAAATTCTTTTAGACAATGAGCAACCGCAAAGCAGCTTGTGCAAAAATGATGCATAAAAGTTTTTAAGCAGCGCTTCAACTTGCGTGCGTGCATGTGAGAGTGTGTATGTGTGCGTGGTATGTGAATGCTTTGAGGACAAGCTTAACTCCGAAATACTCAATTAAATAAAAGTTCTACTTGAAATTGCATTACATTTTTGAACGTGCGAGCGTGTTGCCCTTCAATGCTTCAACTCTATTCCAGTTCAGCTCTTACATATGCTCTTATATATTCAATCTCCAATTCTTTTTGTCAAACTCAACTATACAGATATGACCACAAGCGCAAAAGTTTTACAGCTTATACAAAAAAAAAATATATATATTATATTGCATGATATATATATCTACGTGTATGTATATATGTGTTTGTGTGTGGAGCAGAAACAACTACTTATATAAGTGCATGGAGTGCGCTTCACATTTCGATTGTCAAGTGCAAATCATATAAAATGAAAGAGTCCGTTTCCGTTTCCGTTTCCGTTGTCGCTGCCATTTCCAGTTCCGTTTGTGGTTTGCGCGATTTCGTACCTGAGTGCGTAACCTCAAAATTGTTTATACTTATGATAAATATGAGTTGTGATAAAGATTGTAAGACATAGAAAAGATACGTATTAGTTAAATAAACTTTTAAAATAAAAAAATTAAAATTAAATAAAAATCAATTATCAAAAAATTTTATATTAAAACCATTTGAATTTCGAGCCAAACAGAATTTCCATGCATTAACCGCAGCAAATCGAATGTGATATATTTCTACATAGCTCAACAATGTCATTTAAGCTCAATTATGGTTATTGTATGAATGCAGCTGCAACAATGTATGTATATGATTTATTCCAATTCCATTGTGACTTGTGAGGTGCTGCACAATTAATATAATCAACGAAATTACACTGCATTGCTAACAAACCTGTGTGGCTGCGCGTTTTGGCAGGGATTAAAATATAAAGTGCTGGCTGGCTGGCTGGCTGCGTATTTGATATGCTAGCCCAATTGTCGGTTTTTGTGGTTTTGGCAAATGTTGAAGCTTTTCGGCTTATGGCTACACCGAAATGGCAGTACTTAGTCAAATTGTCGATAAGTGCTTGCCGAGCAACAAATTGAATAGTGTGCAAATAATTTATATCAACTCGTTGCCGTTTCTCTTCAAGCAAACAACACAAATTTGTATAAAGAGAAACGAGCTCTCTCTCTCTCTGTCTGTCTTTCTCTTAGTTGTTAATGCTGAATTGATTCTCTTTGCTGTGCCGGAAGAGCGCAAAGGCAAACAATTTGCTTGTCAAATGAAAGACTAAAGTAGTAAAGTTTTTACACGACTATTTGTTTGTTTATTTAATGCGGATTCTTTATGCAAGTTTTAATGCTGTCAACTTGTCTAATTGAATTTTGCAACACTGCTAAAAAGGGATTTACTTGTTTATATTAAAAGTGAGTTAAGTCTAGCTTATGAAATAATTAAACTTGTTGCTTTTCCCAGCAGTTGTGACATTATTTTGTTAAGTAAATAATTCAACTAAAATGAACTGAAGTATATACAATATAAAAATATCAATAATTATATATTATTGTTATTATTATATATATTTTTAAAATTAAATTATTGAGTTCATATTAGTAACCAAATTTGGGATTCAATTTTTTTACCTTAATTTTTTACTCTTTTGAAGTTCACAACAGAAATTGTTTGATACTATAATTTTTATGGTTTATTTTTGTTTTTAAATCAACAGATTTTTTATGCTTTTTTATAAAGTAATTTTTCAAGTCATTGACTTATTCACCAATCAAATTGATGATTCGGAATAATTTTGATTATTTGCCAGTCATAAAAAATAATAAAAAAAAATATATATGATATAGAAAATATTTAAAATAACATTTTTCTGAGTTAATGTTCTAAAATATATAAAATAAATAAATATTAAATAAATTCACATCAATACATATATATGTAAATATTTGTTTATTTTACTTTTTAGTACGCTTTGTATATAGATTAGACGCAACATCCATCTATCTATCTATCCTAAACATATATCTTGAATCACATCTCAGCTTGGGTATTTTTACTGCAATCTTATATAACATATTCGCTATATGTGTAATATATATACCTACAAATATGTATATATAAAATCTCTTTTGTTTTTTTTTTATTGTAATTATTAAGAAGCCATAAATAGCGAGTGACTTAACCTGGAGAGCCCTTGCCATTTTATGGCAGCCGAAAGTGCCTACTTAAGGAATCAAAAGCATAAAAAATAATGTTAATTTCAATATTTGTCGTATTAAATGCGCATAAAAGTCAAAAGCTGCGCATGTGTGTAACATATTTATGCCAAATAATGGAATTTGTGTGCTTTCATTCCTCCTTCTTTTTTTTTCTTCATTTTATTTTTATTTTATTTTTTTTGCTGCTTCTCTTTTTTTATCGCAAGTGCGTGAATTTAAATAAAACGTGCCTTTATATTTTGGACAGATTGTCGAGCAGCTGCCGGTTGGCGCTTGTTTTTTTTGTCGATTGTCTGGAGTGATGCGGCTTTAAAACGGGCTCTCAATCACTCAATCACTCAGTCAGTCAGTCAGTCAGCCGCTTGCTGAGTTCTCGCTGCTTGGGCTACGTTGCGAGTCACGCACTTCACACAGACACACACACATATATGTATGTAGATGCCGTCGAGTATGTGTTACGCAGCTTGCCGACAGATGGCGACACTCACGCACACACATACACACACACACATACACACACACGTGCGGGAAATGTGACAGGATGTCATTTCGCAACGCATCCGAAACATAAACACGTCGCGCTTCGCCTTTTGTGTCTGTAAAAATTATGCTGCTAAAAGGCGGCAAATGCTTATATTTCCGTGTATGTGTGGGTGTGTGTGTGTGCCTGGATGGGTGTGTATGGGAAAAGTAAGCAAAACTACAAAAAAATTTGCATAAGATGCTGTTGTCTCCCTAGTGTTCCGTAGAAGCTTAAAATATACGTAATATTCATAATATGACACGAAGACCGTGTTAAGTATACGGAAAACTTGTTGAGCTTCAACGCAAAATGTGAAAGTGAGGGAAATAATGATGTATTAAATAAATAAGCTAAATGTTAATTAAGAATTATAAAAACTCAATATAAAAATAATTAAATTACAAATAAAGTCACATAACAAATAATTCTAATAAATAACAATATTTCGTTACATAAAACAAATTTTTTGAATCCTTTAGCGCAACTTGTTTCATTCTATATTTATTATCAAACTTTTATTTTAAGTGCTGCTGCGCATTAGATGAATTTTAGTTTTATTGGCAAAATGTTCGTGGCTCGACCGCAAAAGCCGTAAAACTAATTTTGATTTTACAATATGCATTTTCGCTGGCTTTTTCGCCACTCGACCACAATTTCCACAATGTACACAATTAATTTTCATTTCGCACTAAACTCGTTTTTCACGTTTTGTTTTTATGTTTTTTGCACACTTTTTTTTTTGTATTTTGTTGGTGAATAATTGAGCAAGTGCATTGTCAATAACAGTCAAATATTTTGTAGTTAATTGAATTTAAGCGCAATGATGATTCTTTTATAACGAATCATATAAAAAACTTATAATTTAATGAAAAATTAGTTAGCTTTGTAGGCTGTTTATTAAATTTCAATTGAAATTGGTTGGAAAAATTGCTAGGAACTTGTTTTTAAATTTCTTATGAAATATATTAAACAATGCTCAACTTGCTTATAAAGATTTACTATCTTGGGATAGTTCTCGATATTCATTCATTGTATTTATTGAACTATAAAAGGTAATTGAAAATTATGAAATAAATTTATATAAATATTTATTTTAATAATTTAAATGCATTTTTCATATTTATTAAATATTTTTATTAAATTAAACATTTTTTGCATTTCCAAAATTTATTTAACTGTCAACATTGTCAATTTGGAACCACTGTGCCATGGGTTGAACATAATTAAAATGCAATCAGCATTTGCAATTAATTAATACAACTATTTATACATTATTGAGTCTAATTATTTGCTATATTCAGGTTATGCCAACACACATATCGTATATATATAGTATAAAATATATAGCAAATAATCACAACATGTTATTAAATTAGTTTATTGTGCAAAATGGAAATGCAAAGCTAGCAAAATGCAAGTTTGTCATGAGCTTGTGCAATGTGCATGCAAATGCAGTTGCTCTTCTATATAATTAGAATATCAACTGGAATATCAAGTAACCAGCGAGGTAAGAAATCCACCAAATGTGCTAATATATATATATGTGTGTGTGTTTGTTTGTGTAAGGCCGTGTGTGTGTGTTCCAGTTCGTAAACACAAAGTACAAAATTGCACAAATAATGATACAGTTGGTAAACTTTCACTGATGTTGGTCGCAACATATGGTCTGATGTTGCATGTTGCTTTATTTTACTAATACAAGAGCTTAAACACAACATGTATGCTAACTCCAGGTGTGTTAGTGTAGCAAAACCCTTGCGGCGCATATAGTCTGTCATTTTGGCTTATTGATTTTTGCATGCAGCCCGCGCGCAGGAAGAGTTGTGAGAGCATCTTAAAGTCTTTAAAGCAAAAGCAACAAGACATTTGTCTTACTTGAGCTTATGCTTGTTTTGCTCAAAAATGTTGCAACATTTTAGTTAGTTTAATTTGGTTTTGTTGTTGATGCAATTTTATTTCAATTAACATTTTAGCAACATGTTAAATAGGCATAGATAATTGCCTAAAATATATGCAGTTATAATAGATTTTATAATTTACTTCTGTCATTGTTAATTGATAAATCACATTTGATGTGCGTGTTAATTTGGACCACAAATTAGTTTCTGTATTTATTTAGAAATTTTCTCCTGGATTTATCTAATTAACATCATGTCACATATCGTATTTTGCTTACTTAACTCATTAGCAGACATGGATGGCATTTGAGACTTAATTGCAATGAAAGCAGTTCTTAGTTAAGCTAAATATATAAAATAATAATAATGGGGCAACGTCTTAGGACGAGGGACTGGGTCGAGGTGGTGGTGGGAGGTGGGAAGGGGGATAGAGTGTGAAACATAGCTGGGAATGAGTTCGGTGGCTGATGAGTAGGTGAGTTGGTGAGCGGCCAGGGCGGACCAGTCTCAAAGTAGTGATAAAAACGAAGTTACTTTTAACTGTCGGGGGGAGGTGAACATTTCTTTTGTTCTTCAGTTAGGAACTGGATGATGGATATAGGGGAAGAATAAGTGAGTATGCAACTCCTCAAGAACTCCAAAAAATAGGCACGTGGCAGCACGGACAGGGGGAGAGCTAAAACTTCCCTCCTTGTGGACCCATCCTATTGATTGGGTGAGTCGGAATCGTTGGTGGCCATAGTTGGTGGTGTTGTGATAAAAGGGAGAGGAGGAGGGAAAGAGGGGAGTGGGAGAAAGAAGAGAGAAGAAAAGGGAAAAACGGGGGGGGGGGGGGAGAGAGGGAAAAGGTTTGGGGGGAGGGGGGAAAGGTGAGGGGGGAGATGGAAAGTGGGGAAAGAAAAACGAAAGGAAGAAGAGAGAGAGAAGAATCTGTAAGACGACGGCGCGGGGGGGGTACCAGCCAATAGAGACCAACAAAAAGACTTCCTCAAACTACGGATATCCCTCGCTAGAAGACTTAGGGGTAAGAAAGGTATGGCCGAAGAGAAATGAAGGAGAGAGCAATGGGTGTGAGGAATAGGGGGTCAGAGAGAAGCAGGTGTAAGCGTGGAAGGGCTGCACGGCGTCGGCGGGGGGAAAAGCGTAGGGGAAGGAAAGGGAAGAGGGAAGACGCGGAAAGAACCCGGTCGAGTGTCACTGCAAAGTTTTCTAGCGCCAAACTTGTGGCACTCTGAAGACGCACAAGGCAGACAGACAGACAGACATACAGCCAGCCAGCCAGCCAGCCACAAGGAAAAGGCAATCACTTTGCAGTGGCAAATAAATTTAATAAGCGCATCAACTGAGATGCGCCCTGAGGGGAAAGTTCTTATGCCAAAGTGAATGGTGAGCAGGAAAGGGTAGACTGAAGGGGAAGGGAAGTCAAGACGACAAGTTTCGGCAACTGATTCGACTTAATTAACTGTTATAGGCCAATGCAGATATATGAGTGAGTGTATAAGTGTGCGTGTGTGTGCGTGTGTGTGTGGCAGGCAATTTGCAAGTGGGCGTGGCAAAGGCATGGCTAGTTTATGGCCTGCAGGCTTTATTTATGTTCATTTTATGTGCACATTGCAGACCTATTAACAATGCGCAGTCAAATTTAATTTTTCGCTACTACATTGACCAGACGCAAGAAATGCAAGACACTGAGAGAGTGAGATATGGAGAGAAAGAATGTGAAATAGTGAAATAGTAGAAGCGTGCAAAACATATAAAAAGTGTAAATTTATGTGACAGTATTTGAAATTTATTTGCTGCAACGCGTTGCATGGCGTATGGCGGCTGCACCCAACGATTTGTGTCTGCAACAAAATAAAGTTCCATTGACCCATTTAGTGGGCCAACACGACAATACTCATACGCCCTGTGCTGCATGCAAAGTTTCTCCTAGACGTAGCCAGGGCAGACGATTAGTGCGCCATTTGGTGTTGTCTCCCTGTGTGTGTGTAAACACACTCTCTCTCTCTGCGAGTGTGTGGCTGGCTGCTGTTATTTAGTGTTATTTGTTTAGCTCGCTTCCTGTTTATTTTTGGGCTTATTTGTAGCCATTGTTGGCTGTCATTGTTATTACTGGTACGAGCTGGAACTGAACCAGTTTATGCAGCACTTGCGCCAACGTCACAAAATGAAATATTTAAGTGCGCATTAGCCAGCATGCCCCATTTACCAAGCTCAGTTTAGCCCAGTTCCCCAGACCATCCTATATATATATATACAGCTTCTATATCCACATTTACAGTGCACTGCATCGGCTGCTGCTGTTGTTTCTACTTGCGCCTGGGGCGCAGAGTAATTGCAAAAATTACCACAAGCACTGCAAGTGGGCTGCATTCCAAATGAATGAATGAGAATTGCAATGATTTCAGTATGGGAAGTGAACGGTAGGCGGGCATTTGTCTATCTGTTCTATATGAGCGGGTGTGTGTGTGTGTGTGTGTATGTGAGCAATAGCCAGGCATTGCAATGCACTTCATGGCATATGCTGATTTCAATTGATTCTTGCTTTGTCGCTTCTCTGTGCTGTGCTTGCTTTGCTTCGTTAACGTTGCAATGTTGGCTATGGTTTTGGCTTTGGTCAGGTGCTGCACGCAGCTACGAGCAAGCCACATAAACGTACAAGTACACACACACACACACACACACACTCATTGGCACAAAGGCATATTTTAAATGCCACAATTCATTTGACCATAAACTGAACAACAACACAACATCAGGCTTCAATCGTTTACTCTTAACTTTTAAAAGTCATTTCAAGTTTTTTGTAATTTTTTGTTGCTTTCTTTGTTTTCTGAGAAGTTTTGCAAATTGATATTTGATTCGATATTTAGCTTTATCACTTTGAATGAGTTAAATATATATTTATGTATTTTGCCTGCTGTCTAATGGAGGTTCAATTTCAGCATGCTAAATTTGAATTGTGTTTTCGGTCAGGTTTGAATTTTTTGGCATTAGAATACCCTGTGAAAGGTGGGACTGCAAAAGGTAGATGAGTAGTTGGTAAGGTTCTTTAATACTTGAATAACTAAAATGTTTAGTTATCTCTATATGACGGAGCTACAGATAAATACATATATATGTATCAACAGTGGATGACATCGTAGATAATATCGCTTGTGTACGTTAGCTTGACTTACTTGGCTTTTTATATTTTTTTTTGACGTAAATTACTCATATCTGAACCTAGTAATAATGTTTAATTTTTCAATTTATTTATTTTATTTTTAAAAAGTATTTCTTACAACATTTAATGATAAATTGCTCGACTATTTTAATATATTTTTACATAGAGAGTATCTCATCGGCTAGCACGCTCAGCTTTCCCATGATTACTTGTTATTTTACAATCAATTCTTATAAATTTGATATTGTATAGCAATTGAATAGCTCATAAGCTGTGGCCTGCTTCAGGCGCTCTCATTGTTACTTTGCGTTTTTTTTTTTCATTATGGCAACCCGTTTTAGACATTTTATGGCCAAAAACAAACTTAATAAAAACAGTTGCAGCAAATTGCTGCCAGGCACTGTGAGTGCACTTCATGCACACACACATACACATAATAATAAAAACTCTCATAAAGTACTGACACAGTTTTGTATTGTTTTCATATATATATATATATATTTTTATTATTTATTTTTGGATACTCTTGTTCAACTCATAGAGTTGTTCACATGCACTCGTATATTTATTTAAATGCAACTTTTGGCATTTCACAGTCCTTCTCAAATGTTCATGTACAGCAAAGAGCACTTGCGGACGGCTACAAGAGAAGTCTATACATATATATATTTATATATATATTTACTAATATAGTGCAGCCTTGAACTGTACTTAATTAGTGCGATATTTATTGCATTAACTTGTAGCTGCGCAACTCAAATTTAATTAACACAAATAAACACAAATAAAGGCATTTGTGTTTGTGCTCATAATTTGCATTGCAAATTATTTTTAATTTGAGCCAAAAAAATATTGTAAGTGGTAGGTAGAACGGTTTGAGAGGGCAATTGTTATGCAAGCAGCTTATGTTTGTGCTTCAAGGCACAAAAATTATAAAAAAAAACACTCGAACTTATGCAAAATGGCATTTAATATGGGCTGGAATTTGTATTGAAGTTGGTGGAAGCTGAAACTTGAGGTAAAAGAAATTATAAAAAGATTTATAATAAATTATGATATATTTACATACATTGAGTAAAAGTGCTTGGGAATTAAGAATTAAATTACATTTTTACTTCATTTTTCTTTATTTCGTTTTATATTTGTAATATTTTTATAAATTTGCAGCTTTGCCTTGATATTATTAAATAAATAATATACAAAATGCTTGGTAGAAGTCACAAAATTATTGGTCAGCTAACAATTTGGCTTTGGGTAAAGCCTTGAGTGCTGCCCATTGAAATGAAAGAGAATTTCTCTTTATTCTTTTTGTTTAATTGAAGTACAATATGAAATGTGCACAGTTGACTGCACAAATCTAACGACCTTATGCGGCGGGGTTGCGGTGTAAGGTTTAGCTTACTATTTTCTACTTATCTTGCAACTTTTTTTTTTCTGACAATTTTTGTTGTTGGGTTTTCTTTTTTTTTTTTTTTGGGAGTTTTGTGTAGCGACACGTAAAAAATGTGAACAATGAAAAATGCTTGGCAGCGAGTTGATAGTTCGATTTCTTGGCAGCTATAATTGGAAGAAACCAAAGCAAAAATAAAGAGAATGTGAATGTGAACTACATAAATGGCAAGTGTATATGATTTATATATATATATATATAGAATTATAAGTGAGTGTGAGCGTAACGTTAAGTAGTTTATTTTGTTCTGAGCTATAATTGGAATGCCAGTTGATGTTAGCGTGTGCAAGAATTTATAGCATACATTTGAGGGCATTATAAATTGCATTGTCGTCCGCTTACAGCAACTGTTGCTGCTGCTGCTGCTGCTGCTTGGCTTGGCTTGACTTGGCTTGGCTTTTTTTGTATTGCATTCGCATCGAGTAGAAAAATCAATTTGCAGCTATCAAAACGTTGCAGTCTGCAGGGCTGCCACTGCGACACTTGATCGATTTGTTGATATTTGCCAAGCAATCGGCAGTCGCTGCAAGAAATGGCAATAATTGCAATACTCGAGCAACGTGAAGCGTATCAGTTAATAAGGCTCTAGCTGGAACAAGTTGAAGCGTGATTTTTTTTTAAGCTTTCAGTTTAATTTTGTTCTTTTCTTTTTTTTCGTTCGTTTTTAATGTGCTGTCAAATACATTTCTCTGGTAGTTGGGCGTTTACAGATAGTGCCACCATAAAGTTTAAAGACAAATGTGCTGATTATAACGATAGCACTTGATTAACGCAGGGCTGTTATGCAAATGAGCAGCCGCACACACACACACACACACACACACACGCACGTACACACAAATAGGGTGGGGGCGTGGCAAAAGGTGTCGTTCACTTGACAGCGCTAATGAAGGCAAAAGGCAACTGGCAACTGGCAAGCGGCAAGTGGTTGCTGACAGCGAAGAAACCGCTAACACAATCAGGAAAGCAAATAAGCCAACAAGCAAACAGTTAGTCAGACAGGCAAACGTCGAAACAACCCAAACGCCCAAAAACGCGCTAACGCGCCCGAACCCTCCAACGCATACCAACAATTTTGTGTTTTTGTTTTAGCTGTTGCTTAGCCTCATACTTTTGGCACAAATGAAAATGCTTGCGGCCGTCAATTCGCTGATTTAGGCCTAGTTATGCCAGTTGGCTGCTGTTAAGCTGCTTTAATTAGCCATACTATATAAAGCACGTTTGCTTGGCCGTCTCTGGCCCCATGAATGACTATACAAATTTTTGCACCAGACCAAGTTCCGGGCGCCCGCAGCTCTCCATTGTAAAATGTTGCATACACAGAGAGGAGGTGAGTGAAAGAGAGAGAGAGAGAGAGAGTGGGAGAGGGAGAGGGAGAGGGAGAGGGAGACAGACGAGACTCTGTGACACACAGCTGACAGTCAGACAATTTGCGGCTCGGTCGTTTTTATTTGGCTTTGTGTGGCTGGCGTTGCCGCAGCGTAAAGTATCATTAATAAAAAAATAATGCCACAAGAAGAATAGCGCATGGCAAACACATACACACACAGAACGAACTGCGCCGGCAATAACAACAGCAACAACAGTTGCAACAAACAACAACAATAACAAGAAGAAGCTCAAGCAAGCAGCGAACGTCTCTAATTGAATTTCTTATGGTCCATTAACTGTCAGTCCAGAAATCCGCAGAGTCAGTGACAGTATGAGGACTAAAAGAGAGAAGGTCGACGACGGTGGGCATCGGCATCGGCATCGGCATTGGCATCAGTAGCAGGCTCGAGGGGCTGGCTCAAGGTATGATACTTATATAACACCAACTGAATGAGTAAGCAACGAAAATGTAAACGTGACAGTTTTTAACAATATTTAAGATGTCAGCATGATATATCGTTTAATTTATGTATTCTATATGTAGTATATATGTGTGGGTGTCTCTTTCTCTCGCTCTCTCTGTGTCTGCGTGGACGAGTGTCCTGCAAGAGAGATAAATTTATTAAAAACGTTTTGTATGTATTTTTTTTTGGCGTTTTTTCGCCATTTCCTTTTTGTATTTTGCAGTTAAATGCCTAAGTGATATTTTGTGTTTGAGCAAATGTTGCTATATTATAATTAGCTTAGCGATGAGTTTTGAAAGCATTTTGCATGCAAAATTAAATTTATCAATTGCCATCAATGAGATTGAAGAGGCATGATATAAATACTAAGTGAAGTAAGTAATCAGCAGATACAGTAGTCACATGCTATAAAGAACATAAACGATATGAAATTCGTATATGTAAATAACGTTTTCTGAGAGAAATACAAAGAGTTCAACCAACCTTCAATGATCTGTAAACATTGAGCTGACTATCAATGTGTGCATGTGTATGAGAATATGTTTGCATAGAGTCTTTGCATTATGTGTTCTGTTCACTTACAGAGCCTCATTTAGCGAGCGCCAATCGTATCGCTCTCTAAACGATGTTCGTTGAAAGCAAACCAAACGAAAGCCAAAACGAAATCAACCGAAGACTCTTGTGCAGAGTGAGAGCGAGAGAGCATGTTTTTTGGCGCTTGATCACGTGAACTGAGTGTGAAGCCTCAGACGGTTAACTGTTGAGAATATTTGTAAAATATAAAATATATTTTAATAGGCATTACATTTGTATATATTTTTTCCATACATATATATTTATTCCATATTTATTTTCTTGCTATTTTTTGTTAAATTTATCCCACTTTATATATTTTATACATTTTATTTATAGTTTTGTTTTCTTTTTATATGTAAATAATAATTTTCAACAAGTGTCATTGCTTTTAAGGCTTTAATGCTAGATAAAATACGATTCGCAGGCTGCATTTGCATATTGCAATGTTTTCATTTTGCTGCGCAGCCGATTTACAATTTTCCGCTTCAGCTATTCACAATATCGGGCCGCAGTAGCTGCTAAATAAAATAAAGGCAACTGCAGCTGCAAGAGCAGCAACAGCATGCGAGAGAGAGAGAGAGAGAGAGAGAGAGAGAGAGAGAGAGAGAAAGGGAGCAAATGAAGAGAGCGGCCGGGTAATGCAGGTAACGGAATGCCGCTCGAGCACGACTTCCTCATCCGGTTGCTGCTGACTTATTTATGCAAATATTTGTAGCGTTCGCTCCAAAGATGCTTAAAGGTGTTTTATTTTATTTAATATTTTTTTTTCTTTATTTATTATTTTATTTATTTTTTTATTTAATATGAAAATATTTCACGCAACACTGGCGCTGAATGAGTGCGGCTGCTGCCTGCCCGGCTGGCCTGGCTGGGCAAGCTTTTCATTTAAAACATATTTAAGCTGGCTTTAATAGAAATTCCGCTTTGCAAATTTGCGCCCATTGATTTTTCCTGTAGTTGTTGGCCAGCCAATAATGAGCCATTTAGTAGCAATTACGCGTTTACCAAATTGGCAACAGGGTAAGCCTTTAGCCATTTTCCATTTACCAACCATTTCGAAGACAGTTGCCAGGCAACGTGCATACAATTGCTTTGCTGCCTACGCGTCGTATGTGTAATGTGCTTTCAATGCTCACAGTATTGCAATTGAGTGTGTGCAGGTGTGTATGTGTGTGTGTGTGTGTGTGCGTAGGTAAATTGACATTCAACTGTAACTTTTTTTTCGGCAACTGCAATTTTATTACGTTAGCTCAGTCAAAGAACTTATTAGGTACGTTCAGCGTGAATCTTTTTTCCACTAGTTGCTTTCCCTAACCAAAGCGCGTCTGGTCGCCTCTAAATGCCAGGCACGTACAGCTTTTATATGCTAGCGCTGTTGTTGTCGTAGTTGTTGTTGTAGTTGCTGTTGTTGCTGCCTGTGGCGCCTCAGTGTCAATGGCAAGTGCTGAGCTCTGGCCCCCTGGAGCATAGTTAATAATAATTGCTTGCTTGGCATTGAACATGAACCTTCATCAATTTGGGATTACGACTAAACCCCCCCACACTCTTATCCACCCGTCTGCTCCTGCTCCCAAGCTTATTTCTCAAACCATTTCTTGGCGGCGCTTTATTAAAATTGTCACGTCTTTTGTTACTGCAGCGAAATAAATATATTTAGCAACACAGTTTGTAGAGTTATTTTTTGGTTTACTTAGTTTTATTTTGTTATTTATTTATTTTATTTTTAATAAACTTGACTACAAATAGTTTTCTTTTTTTTTTTTCCTTCGCACAAATGAATTGCTTGCTCATGTGCCGCTTCACTGGCCAGCTAATTAGCTTAGTTGAAGAGCGAGTGTTCAGCTTTGAGTTATTCGTTGTGTTTGGCCTTTGGACTTACGCCTTAATAAATAATTATTTCAGTTTGGCAACAGCTTTTGATGTTGCTGTGTTGGCCAAGAAGCAAATACTTTGGCTGAGTATTTGCCAGAGTTCCGCAATTTGTTTGCTTCAACAAATCGCCAAGTTGAGCTTTAGTTGAAGCGAACTTTTTTTGAAAATTAAATACGAATTTCGTCAAAGGGAACTATGTTAAATATTTAAGTTATGTCAACAACATTTTTTTTTTAAATTTTGTAAGTCGATATTAAAGAAAATATTGAAGAAAAAAATCAATTTTAAAGAAATTGACGAATATTTATATATCTATCTTATATCTTATATATTTTGTATATTCTTGACATATTTATTTAAGAGTTGCTAATTTTTATTATTATTTTTTAATAATTTATTTTTATTCATTTTTTTTAAAATTAATTTTTGAGCCTATGAATAAATTTGTAGTATTCATTTAATTTTAATTTTTATTATTTATTTATTTGCTGATAAATTTGAATTGGGAATAATTTAAAATATATTGCACAATTCTTTCTTATATTCTCTGCAGAACCAAATCTTCTTAAAGTCAATGGTGATTTGTTAGCGTATTCAATGCTTAGCAGCTTCGCTTTATAAATCTGTTTAGTCGATGTAATCAGGCATGACTTTCATTAAAAGCATGCGTACTTAATTAATTTCAATTAGCATGCATACCGACTCACACACACACACAGATACACACTCTGTAGATGATTTCGAGTGATGTTGAGTGCTTGCAATAAACAGCAACTAATTTTGTTATATTTTTTGCTGCTTTTTTGTTTTTGTATTTTTAATATGCACAGAACTTTGATGAAGCACAAATTGATTGCGCTCTCTGCACGTGTCTGTCAGTCACTATATCTCTTCGCTTGAGTGGGTTTGTAAGGGCGTGTGTGTGTGAGTATGTGGGTGGGTGTATGTATGTATCTCTAGCTTAGTGGCCATGTTTTTGATATTAAAATTCCTTGTTGAAAACAATTTAAAATATTCCATAGCATACTCTGCGGCGCCTCCTGCATGCTATTGCATGATATTTGCATGTGAGCTGCTCGTAAGCAGTTGCTGCTAGCTTTTTACTTTGCAAGTCGATTCTCTAGAGCGCTGTCTACGTAGTTCTTTTTATGTGCAAACAAATAACTCTGGCCACATACACAGATATAGAGACAGAGATATGTTAAGATTATATGTACATATATAAGTGTGGTGTGTATTGCTTTTCTTTTGTTGCCTGCCATTGGCTGCTCCTTTGCTTCTTCACTCTGACTCCTTTACAAGTGCAATAAACTTGGCTTGACTTTGATTGACAGCTTTGGGGTTTCAGCGTGTACAAGCTGTAGCTGGAACGTACGAATACTTTGTACTATCGATGCTTGAATTTGAATTTGTTTTGCAAGTCATTGGAACATGTTTAAATGTGCTCTGGTAGCTTTGAAACTAAAGAAGACAATTAAATAATTAAGAATGTGGTATAAATGTTGTGTTGCTGATAATAATAAATTAGTCAATAAATTTGATTGCATTACAAAATCAAATTAATTTATTAATATATATAAATTATTCTTAAACAAATTAACCTATTGCAATACAAAACTGTCGTGTGGTTGATAATGATAAATTAGTCAATTAAAAATTGAATTAAAAAATAATAAATATATTTGTACATCAATTATTCTTAAATACGTTAACATACAACAGTAAATTTTCTCTTCAGTAAATTTTCGCACATTTACTTTTGTTGATTAAAAAATAAAACTTATTTTAGGGCAAATGATTTCGCTATAAATTTGTAGCTAATGCGAGCTTGTAGTCTTGTTTTTGCCTGAAGCTTTTAACTGTCTAATTCGCAGTAATTGTTTTAGAAACTTCTAAGAAAATTCTAAGTAACATGAATGGCAATATTTAATATAAATGCAAGAATATGTATACGTTAAGGTATATGCCGTTTTTCCTTTTTTATGAAAATAATTCGGCTTTTTTAGCTTATTAACTCGCAAGCCCTAAGAAATTATACATATGCAATATAATATTTTTCCAAAATTCATTGGAATTTAATTAAAATAATATCATATTAGGTAGACTGTCTCGACAGATTTTAAAAGACTTATAAGCACTGTAATAATACCTGTACAGGCATTAAAGTATGTAGATGTATAAAAATGTATATAAATATATTCGATTTTTTATTATAAAATAATAAAAATTTATAAAATTATTCAAATTTACATTAGTTTGTAAGAAAATAAATATTCATGAAATGGTATTTTTTTTAAAATATAATAATGATTATAATTCTATATTTCTATATATTAAAATATATTTTTAAATATTATTTATAAATATTTAAAATATACTCTATAGAGACATACAAATATTTTTTAATAAAAAAAATGTAATTTTTATAATTACAATATATTAAAAATGAAAATATATCAATTTTCTTCATTTTATATACTTATGTATAAATTAAAACTCCGTTTTTCTTTTACTCAATTGATTTTAATATTTTAAATTAAGCTAGAATTTCTCTTCCAATTGTCATTTAATATTTCAATTTCAATTAATTATTAATTTAATAGTATTACAGCATTAACTAATAAGTTGTAAAATATTCCATTTCACAACTTAATTACAGCTTACTTTGTGCTCAAATGAAATACAAAATTCAATACAAAATTGTTATACAGAAGATGGGCTATCAGATGCATGCAGGCTTGCCACAGCGAATGAAAATGTATCCAATTTCATGTGTGGCAAATATTGATACTCAAGCTATATAGAATATGAGCTTAAATTTGATGAAACATAATTAATGTTAATATATTTATGAACATGCTACATACACACACCCAGAGAGTTGTAGAGTTTCAGATTCAGGTACAGATTGAAATTGTGTGAGGAAATGCCGAGAACAGACAGCTGGCAACAGCCAGTAGACAGCAACCAGCAACCAGCAACCAGCAGGCTCTTTGTTTAATCATATGCAAATTCTAATTACAGTATCTTCTTCGGTTGTAGCGTTTGAAAATTGGAAATACTGTTGCTGATGCCACGTCTGGTTGCCGTGTGCATTGTTTATTTTATGCAAATTTCAACTGAATTGATACGAATGGAAATTTTGAGGTTTTGCTAAAACAACGGCGAATGTGTTATGTCTATTGTTCAATATTTCATGAATGCGTGTAATACAATTCCCCATTGTGTGTTGATCTGAAGAGTTTGTGCATGTTAAACAATTACAAACACTTTAACAATCTATTTTTTGTTGTCATAAATTTTGTTTTTGTTTTTTTTTTTTATATTATTATTATTATTTTTTTTTTTACAGAAACAAACAGAAATTTTCATATCTTTGAGAATATTTCGCATGGTATTCACACAAATTAAATTGAAGAATCTAGTTCATTGTGAAATGTCATTCGCTTTGTCGCCCATTATTCTTGTAGTTAAAGCAAATTTAATTACTCATATGTTGCGGAAAATTGAATTTTCTCAATTACTCCTGTGGCTCGGCTACACTTGGACAGCTTCTGGACACAGACGACGTCCAGACTGTCTGGTAGTTGAAGGGTTTAAATTTGTTATTGAGCTCTGTGAATACAATTGTGTGCACCTCAAATTGCTTACAAATGCAACTTGTGGCCAACCAACAGGACCAGTCGCAGCAGGCCAAAGCTCAAGCCTCGTTTAGTGGGCGGCATCAGAGTTAAGTTGGCAATATGATTATTTATTATATAAGCCAGCAGAGCTGGCAGAGCTGCCAGAGCAGCCAGCTGCATGTTTAAATCACAATTTAAATTGTGTGAATTGTGCATATTTTGATTGAGTTTGCAATGTGTTTGAATAGATGGAATAGGCAGACAAACTAGGATGTATAAATTCTTATATAATTAGTTGAAATTCATTTTGAACACACGTAAAAGGGCAGAGCTATTAAAACTGATTTAAAAGTTCAAGCGAAGAAATATATTAATTAAGGCTTAAAGATTGTTAAAGTCAAGAAATATATTAATTAAGGCTTAAATGTGTATATATGTATATAAGTACTTGCTCCCTAGTATTTATATATAGAAATATTATATATACATTTGCATATACTTATGGTACTTAAAGCCTCAGTTGTGGTCCGATTAAAACACTTAGGCTATTCAGCAGCAACAACAACACAACAACAAGTATGTTGGCGACATGGGGCAAACTCGGAACATTCGACGCAACAACAAACAATTGCAAATGCCATCAAAAGTTACTCAAAAGTTCAGAAGTTGGTCAAGCATTTTGCAAATAGCTAGTCAGCTCAACCGACCGACCGACCGACCGACTGGCCGACCAGTCTGACCGACAGTCCGATTTGAAGTATCCGCCCAGTTGGTTGCCGGCGTCGCCCTATCATCAGTTGGCCAGGTTTTTTTTTTTTGTTGCTTTTGCTTTCCATCTTGCCATCTACGGGGCAAGTGCTTTATTACTTATTCAAGTTCTCATTCAAAAGTTTTCATTAACTGGGCTGCGGATATAATGCCCGGACCGGCATCAGGTACTACTACTAGGACGACAAGTGCTAATTGTTGAAGAGAAAATAGCAAATTTAATAAGTTTTTAGCAGTTGCCATTTTGCGGGTAACAAAAAAAAAAGAGAGAGAGAGAGAGATAGAGACAGGAAGCCGTCACTTTGAGTGCGCATGGAAAATGCAAAGCGTTTAGCTATATCTATGCAATTTAAATGCATAATGCAAGTTGTTAGTGAAAGTAGAAAGTAGAATTAGTAAAGCTAGATAACTTATTGTATAAAATATATAAAAATATGAACTTATTATTTAAAATAGAAAAAAGGATTTAATACAATATTTAAATCTTTGGCTTTTAAGGTATGTTGGGAGCTGTGAGCTCTTATTATAATAGTCTATAGAGTATAATAATAATTTAATTATAAATATGGAAATATTTGATTATTATATAAACAATATCAAAAGCTAAAAAAATACTTAAATTTTATTTTTATCTATTGCTGATCTGAATATATTAAATGTACAAATAATTTGTATGTAATTAAAATTTTATAAATATTTTATTATATTTTTTTTCTAATATTTGCTAGCTTACTATATATATAAATTATATTAAATTGTTAAAATAAAACTTTAATTTATTTTTTAACTGTTTCAACATCTGTTGTTGAACTGCTATTACCCTCAGGATATAAAATGTAAAATTAATGTATAAATACATTTATTATAGATATATACAAAATAAAAAGTTTTATTAAAAATTTGGTATAAATTGAAGAGCATTCATAATGAATGGAAATAATTAATTATGTAGCTGCACGTTTGCAATTTCATTAATTGCACGTTTATTAATGTCAACAATAAACAACAGCAACAACAACAACAGTAACAGTAACAACAACAGCAACGAAAGCGCATAATTAATGCCATGAAATGTGCATAAATTCCAAATGTGCTCCCAAAAGCCAATGGCAGAAGCCATCTAATAGGGGCATACTGTGCTCTGAGTGTGAGAAAAAAGTGGCCGAGCTGCTGCCAGGTGAGGTGGCGTGTGTCATTCTGGGTGCGATAAATACTGGCTGCCATATGTGCATAAAGGATTAAAAGTTTTAAGCACCGCGCTTTATTAATTTGCATGTTGCATATTTTAAGGCGCGCATAAATCAAGCCTCATTACGAATGGGCGACTCTCTGAAATATGAAAATTAACAAATGAAATACATGCGACTAAATAACACAATTACCAAACAGCTGTTGCCCACTGGCATTGAATACCAACCAAATCCCCAGTTGAATGTGCCACAGAACAAGCCACAAGGAAAATTTCAATAAAAAATTAAATTGTGAGCGAATAGCGGGGCGCGCGTGTAAGTCGTGAGTGTAAACAAGCGATTTTATTGTACTCAATTTAAAATGTAAAATAGAAATTTAATCTGTAGTCGAAATACTAGATAAAAGTCAGAAGAAATGGGCCAAATATCAAGGCAATTTTAGATAAAACTCATAAAATGCAATGCAGGAAGGGATTACACATAATATGTTTAAAGTTATCGGGTGGCCTTTTAGTTGGCTTAGTTTGGATAGTGTTTTATAAGCTTTTTTTTTATAAAAGATGCAGCATAACCATTGAAAATGTAAAAGAAATGAAACAGTTGGGTTATGGTAAGTTAAACAAATGAATAATAGAAAATACTTAATATATAACATAGTTTATTATTTTGTAGACCGCCTTCTAACTTTAAGTAATGTTGGGTTTAACGTAAGATGTCGATAAATCAGAGGAATATTCGATAGTTAGCATATAATGCTTAAGGAAAGTATCGAGTAAATTATTTGTACAGTGCTGCTAGAATATGTAGTATATTTGCTTATTTAAAAGGTAACTAGCTCATATTTTTATATTAATATATTATTAATTTATTATATTATTATATTTTCAAATGTCAAGCGACTGGATAATTCAATTATAAAACTGATTCTCTTCAGCTTCATTCTTAGAATGGTCAATAATTAATTAGTTTTTCTAAGCAATTAAATCTTGATTGCATCTTTGCCTTGACCAGCATGGGGACCTTCATTGGATTGGCTTTCACTGCCTCGAGGAAGCTATATATATATATTTGATTTCATTTCTTTATATTTATATAATAATTGTATTTTTAGATTGTGTTCACTGTGAAATTTGAATTTACTTATTTTCTACGAAAATCCTTGAGATTTGTATTTACTTTTTTTTCTATGTTTGTCATTTTAGCATTTTAAAGCAACTGTCGCAGTTGCCCACAAAATTGTAAGTAAACTGGCTATTAAATTGAGGCTTGCTGCATTTGCTTCGAATAAGGGCAAGAACAAATTGGGTTTCATTAGGCGCAAGCCGAGTCGTATTTATTTCGTGTGTTCGTATCCATTTCCATGTCGAGGGTATTAAATTAGTGGACCCCTAAGTACACCTAAGACGTAATAGAGATTTACAGCGGACAATAAAGCGCACACAATGGAGTGCTCATGGCATCAAAGTGATTGCACCCTGGATACAACTGACACAGACGTGCCAAATTGGCCAACTTTATGCTAAGTTTTATGTTTAGACATTTGGCATTTGAGATGCTTTCTTAAACATTAGGTCATGTCATAAAAGAAAGTTACACAAAGACAGATGCGTCTGTGTGTGTGGGGGTGTGTGTGGGTGTGTCTGAGCTAATTAAGAAGTGCTAATGAAAAATCCAACATACATTTGAAGTTTACCAGCAAAGTTTTGTCAAGGGAGTGAGATAGAGAGAGACAGACAGAGAGGTAGATAGAGAGAGAGAGAGACAGAGCAGACGACCATGTCCATGTGTAAGATGTAACATGTTTTCTTTATGCGAGTGCATTTTGCATGCGTGCATCAAGTTTTTAATTAAATAAAGTCTCTGCCTTTGTTTTTTCCAAGTTGCCAGCAAGTTTGCCCTTTCATTTTGCAGCTGACAGAACTTGAGGCCAACTAAAAATTAAGTTAAGAATATTTTAAAGTTGTATCTGCGTTGCTGACAACCGAAAGTATCTTAAAGATTCGTTTCGTTTTATATATATTTTTTTTGTCTTTGTGTACGTTTTGTTTGTGTTTTAAGCGAACGGCGACAGCTGGATTAACTGAAGTTCTTTAGAATACACATTGGGCACAATGAGATATAAAAGCGAAATGAAAATAAAGGCGAACAAATGCTAAAAGGCGAAATAAACAGAGAAAAACTAATAACAAAATACAAACAATTTGTGGCCATATAATATTGTTCTGCGTATCTCTCACTTGCTCAGACTCAGTCTCCCACTCTTTGCCTCTCTCTCTCTCTATCTCTTCCTCTGTCTTTCTCATTGTTTGTAGGTGCGCTGCTTTGGTTATATTTAGGTTGGCCAGGTGGCAACGCTGGCAACGCAGTTGGGCTTGAAAAGATAGGTAAACAAAATCACGTTGAGTAAATATTATTCCGTTTGCACCGGGTCATGAGCCCAGTCGCTGCAGCACTCACTTTGGGGATTTGTTTTCACTTCAGGTGGTTTTTTTTCTCCATTTTTTTTTTCCGTTCGCTGTTGTTGTTTTAAAAACAATTTTCAATTTTAATATTTTCAGCACACTTTGTGCTAAACTCCCTATTGTTGACATCAAAAGCAACAGCCAATGATGAAAGAGGCACAGGGGAATACAAAGTGCTAAGTTTTTCGATTACAAGGAAAATGTAGAAAATTGCAAAAACAATTGTCGTCAACCGAACGAAATATACACAATCACACGCAACAAAGTTGTTGAACTTCAATCTAAATTTATATAATACAAAAAAATAACAAATATGTAAAGAAATGAAAAGAAAAAATTTCATACAATTTTCTTGCATGTTAAATTTGATTGTTGCCATTTGATTTTGGCAATTATCTACATCAAATAAGAGGCGTACAAATTGTGTTTTATTATTGCCAAAATTATTGCAAAATTTGTAAATTTCGTGTATTCAGCAATGCTGTGCACTGAAGTGTGTTTGTGTGTGCGAGTGTGTGTGTGTGTGTGTTTGCCGTAAATCTCAAATCAGAACTCAAAAATATATACACGAACATTTTTCATGTCAATAACTTGCTTGAGCACGTTTCTTTTGACAATGCGTACAACGTACAATGTTTTGTCATATTGACAATTTTTTTTTTTTTTTCCAGAATTTCGTGCAGTCTGGATTTTGGTCTCCTCATCTCCACATAAAGTCTCTCTCTCTCTCTTTCTGTATTTCTCTCTGTATAGAAAGGACATTTTACTGTCCGGTTTCATAAGTAATATTTTGGTATGCCAGCTTGAATTCTGTCAAGCAGCTGTCAGTTGACTGCACTGCCTGATGCCTGCTCCCAGCTTCCTGCTGCCTCACACTCACACATATATTTCCAGCTGCGCCTTATTCAGTTGCTATTGCTGCTGCTGCTGGTGGTGCTGCTGCTGCAGTTACCCCCATTCAATTGTCACTTGAATTTCGAGCACACGTGTTCACTATCTTCAGTTTTACAACAGGCAACAGACTGTGCACAACTAATGCATACCAAACATTTCTGACATGTCAAACGTTGAAAACGTTTTTTTGTCTTCTTCCTAATTCGCTTTGAATATGAATTTGAAATGTTCTTATCTTTTTGTGCATACATTTTCAGTTATCTAAGAATTTAGGTAAATTTTTGTTTTGTTGTTGGCTTTCTTTTCTAATAAAATAAAATAAAATAAAATATTTTCTTACCATGTTACGTTTGACAGACTCGTTTTTGCTGATAAATGAGAAATTTTAATAGATCTCTCAGCTAGGCTTCAGTACGGAAATTTAAAAATTTTAAATAAAAATATATATGTTTTTTTTATTTATTTAATTTTTTTATTGATTAATTGTGAAGCTATCTGATATTAGCTAAAATGAAACCTATTTATATTTTGACAAATAATTATTATTAATAATTTTTTAACATTTCTTTTATTATTAATTATTAATTTTATTGAACTTTATGTTCTTGGATTGATGCATTTCAAAGAAATTATATAACATTTCGCTTTTGGTAAATTAATTTGAATTTAATATTATCTTACAAAATAGTCAATTTCATTACACATTGACAGAGAATTATTTATACAGATTTATCCATATATATCAAGCTATGCATATTTATTCAAATAAAGATTAAATTTGTGCTTGAAAGGAGTCTGAGGAGCATATGCATTAATATATCATTTCGATTTACTTGACGCTTTTGCTGTGGCACTCAATACACTAAGCGCATTACATATACGCCCCAGAGATATTTGTTACTGAGACGTTGTAGCTGTATAGTAGCACAGCATCCTTACATTTTAAAGCGGCAACAAGCTGGCACATTCGGCTGATTCGTTTAGCTCGTAAAGCAGCATCATACACAACTAATGCCATGTAAAATGCTTTGAAATACCAACTGCAGTAGCAGCAATGCTAACAGCAACAAAAGCAACAACAACAACAACTAAGTAAGCTGCGAGAAAGCATCAGAAGTGTAGTCGTAGCAGTAGAAGAAGTAGAAGAAGCAATGTAAGTGAGTAAAATCCTTTGGCGCTTTACTTTCATTTCGATGGTCGTCGAATGCTGCCAAGGAAGAAGTGCAAAATGAAGTGCAAAAGTGTAAAGTCGTAACTGAAATGGTTTTTGCGGCTTAAAACGCATGTCGCTACAATTAAGGCAGACAGCTTTTGGTTTTTGGTTTACTTTCGGTCTTTGAGGCGTGAGCACTTGAACATCAGAAGCGTTGCCTAGTTTATCTTCATATATGCATAGCAATTCGCTTGGCTTAACTAATTTAAAACTCGATTGCGTCTGACTGTTAATTTTCGCCAGCCTTTAATATTTTATATGCCACAGACAAAACCAAACCAGGCCAGACCATACCAGACCAGACCAGACCAGAACAGACCAGATCAGATCCAAAGCCCTCTGCGGCTGCCATCATAAATCAGCTGCCAGCTGGCTTTCGCAGTTCGCACTTTGCTGTTCACAGCCCCAAAAACAGGCAACGAAGTTGCCAAGCGAATGGTTAGTAACAAGCAACAAATTGCCGGTCTGCGGCTAGTTGATAAATATACCCGACTTGCTTCACTTGTTAACCATACCCTACCATACCATACCATACCATGCCATACCATACCATGCCATACCAATCCATAGCCTGGTATGTCTTGTACGACGTGCCAAGATGCTGTTCTAGCCACTCTATCAGGCAGCCTTAATTATAACGAACTTTGCTGCGACATCAAACATCAATTTTGGTCAGCATAAATATGTCAAGCGTGAGCAACGCTCCAAGACCACATTCAACAGATTCTGTAAATGTATTTCGTCAGCAAAAGCAACTTGAGAGATTCCACTGGAATTTCTAGCACGTGTAGTTATTGTATATATATATATAGAGAGAGAGTGATAAATATGTCACATAAAATTTCTGATATGAAGAAAGCTACAATTAAATTAAATTATACTTGTGATGATAAATGTTTGCAAGAAACATTTTGTTATCAGATAAAAAATATCTTGAAATTTTATTTTCATTCCATATTTTGCTGATTTCTTAGATTTAAATTCAATGATGTTTTAATATATAGTGAGATTTTTTTGTCATGGAATTTAAACACTGAACTAAAATATATTTTTAAAGGCGCTTTAAAGGGAGTTAAGAGCTAACGTTTTTTTTCTTTTTTACATTTTTACTACAATTTGTTCAAAATTGTTACTCAATTGAGAAAGATGTGTGCCTCAAATGCGGAAGTAAACCCTTCGAAATCATGTTACCTGAGTGACATTCAATTTTGTCGAACAATATAATTAACTGACAATATTTTTTTTTTTGCAAACAAAAAAACCCATTAAATATGCTAGCCTGATATGCAAAAGCTTTATGGGTCTGAATTTGCAACGAACTTATTCTAATGCGAACGGATGTGACAGAGACAGCGCCGAAACAGGCTGCAGACCGCGACGGAAACATAAATTCGGTCAGGTTCGTTTGCGCAAATCCTGACAGTTGATGGTGGGTAGTGGGCGGGGAGTGTGCGGGCAGTGGTCGTTGCTGGCGGAAGTGCAGAGTAAAACTTTAAATTTGTGTGAACACAAATTTGAAAGGTTAGCATTGCAGATTATTAAGTGCTTAGCAGAGTATTTAAAATTATGAAAAAAAAAAAAAAAATTAAATGCAAATAGAATAATACAAAAATATAAATGCTAAAAAATATAATTATATAATTAAGGTATTTACTACACTATATAATAGATTTATAAATGTTATTAGAGCAAATAATAATAATTGAAATAAATTAAATATTTTTAAAATTCTAAGAGCAATTTTCAGAATCTGTGCCCTAAAATGTATGCTACAAAATTTTTGAAAGAAGTTTTGTTCAAATACAATTTTTTTTATTATAAAATGTTACAACTAAGATGTTAGCGTGATTATGAGCTTATTTTCTAATCATTTATTAGCATATTAAATCATCCATATTTTTATTTAAATTCTCATATATCTATTATTTTACTTTAGTTAATTTTCCATAATAGTAAATACTTTTTTTTTTTTTTTTGTTGATAGAGTATAAAAATGTAGTTTGAAATCCACATCTAAACGGATTTCGGCTGAAGCATACTTCAGTGGCTGTGTTAAGAGTACGTTTGCACTCTCAATTCGAGTGCTAATTGCCGGAAATAAAAATGAAAATCGCATCCGGCAACGCAGTTGCAGCTGCAGCGGAAACGAATGCCGCAGTGTAACCAGCTGCTGCAACTACAGCGGCAACTTTTGCTGCAATGAATAAATTTTCAATGCGTCTGCTTTTTCTACTTTACTCTCATATTTCTTCAATTTATATTTAGCATTTATGCTTTATTTTTTATTATTATTTTATTATTGGCTTTTTTACCTCTTATTTTTACCTCTTATTTTTGCATTGTTTTTTATTATTTCTTTATATTCACGCGACTTGAATGGCATTTAGCCTGGTATTTTCCTCCAAACAATGGCAATTTTGCTGGAGCCTAATATAATTTTCCTGCTCACGAATATTTTTCTCGGGAAAACAATGGTAGCAAAGCCATGGCATTAATTTGACTGTGCATAAAATTTGGAATTAAATATTGCCGCAAGCATAAAGTGCTGTTGAAGTCAAACCCAAAACGGTTGAGAGTGTGTGTGTGTGTGTTAGAGGCAATATATTACTCTATAATTATTAGTGTCTTTAGTAGATAAGAAATTATTTAATTAAATATTAATGTCTAAAAGCATTAATTAAATATTTATATGTTGCTCAATATATTTTAATTAAATTTTAATTTGTTTGTGTTTAGTTTGCTAAGAGACCTAAAATAAGCTTACTTTTTTCTTTTTTTTATTAAGAACAGAAAAAAATTTTATTGATTTTTGATTTATTATTTTTAAAGTAATTTTATAAATAAATCTTGGTAAAGACTTTGAGCTCTATAGCAAAATTATGTATAAATCTTATTGCTGAAATCTTGCTTTATTCATTTTACATAAATAATAATATAAAATAATTTATAATTATTATTCCATATATATATTTATCTATGCATGTCAAACTGCATAGCTTTATTGAAGAACCTTTAGCAATAAGTGTAGATGTAGATGCTTTCTCGTATATTGAATATTCAGTCGCGCATTTTGCCATCGCGTATACGTCATGTTGTTAAGCCTTTGGCACTGCTGCGTTACATAGAGGGTTGTTGGGTTCGTCGTGCTGTTTACTTATTGCCTAATTGCATGAATATTTTTGCATGAGCACAATTTGTTTATTATTTGTTGATTTGTCGGATTTAAAAGGCTCGTCGCTGTTTCAACTAGCAAATTGGCTTAAATATTTACACATAATTTAGCTCAAAGCAACAACAATATATACATGTGTATCTACGTGCACAATAATTAAACGGAATTCATGTTAATTAATATTTCGACGCTTATTCTGGCATAATGCCATAATGCTCTTAAATATATTTGTATGCATTGTGATTGCTGTTGTCGCTTGCTTCTCTGCGCATGTTCGAGCTGTCAAATTTTATGAAAATCCCATTACAATTTCATAAAACGAGGCATCTGTTGACTGCCTTTGACTGGGCGCCAACTGTAAACGTATTCAGCTCAAGTCGACTGAAAATATTAAAAGACAGCCAACTGCCAACTATCAGACTTTGACCAGCTGTCTAACTGTCTAGCTGTCTAACTGTCCAGCCATTTGCCAGCTGCAGTTGTCGATGTTGATGTCCTGCCACGATTGCAGTGCAGCTATCTATTGACTGTAGTTTTCATACTCGTTTAGAAAGTGATAAGGGTATATTGATTTGATGTTATGTGCATCTATTTGTAAATTTAGAGAATCGTAAATAGTTTGTTTTTATATGCTATATATTGTTATTGACTGTGTTCTTTTAAGCAAGCGACTTGGACTGTGATTTCTTGGCTTATGTGATAAATTAACTTTTAAAAGTGTTTAAGGAAAACTTAGATGAATTATTAAGATTTATAATCTATAATTTACAAAATATAAAATAAATTTTAATAAATAATATTTTTCAGTTAATTTTTTAAATATATAGAGTATATGTGAGCATATCTCTACTGCTTCTTCTACTTCTTCTGCTTATACTTCTTCTGCTTATGCTCATTCAAAGTCAACTTGCAACCGCTTGACTTGCATTTATATAATGCCAGCCTTGTAAATATGTATGACGGACACATACATATGTACATATAGATTACCCATGGACACACAGGGAGTGAAAGAGAGAGAGAGAGAGAGAGAGAGAGAGAGAGAGAGAGATTGTGAGAGGAAAAGAGAGATGGAAAGAGAGACAGCAACAACAAATTGCTTCTGATTTTCCACGGCAGTTGCCTGTCCTAAGTAAATTTCTTCTCTTATTTCATTTTTGTGCTTATTTTCCTTCTATGTGAACAGTTTGTTGTTTGTGCACTGCTTGTGTGTGCGTGTGTGGCATTCATTTAAATTAATGTCATTAAAGTGTTAAAAGCATCGCAAATGTTCGCACGTTCAGCCAAATGCTCTTTGACTCACATGAAAACGGAAATTTACAAAATAAAAAAGAAGAGAAGAAAAGTAAAGAATAAAAATATATACACTGATGTACATAAGTAATTAGTTATGCGAGAGACGATTTCCCATTTAAGCTAAATGCTTTCAGAATTCTTATTTATTTTATATAATTTGTCACGTATTTTAGCTAATTTATTTGGCATTTAACAATATTAGGGAAATTTATTTAAATTTACTTAAAATGTCTTTTGGAGATATTTCATTTTTTTGCAGAAAACAATTTAAAATTATATATTTTATTTAAAATATATTTTGAAACACGAAATTTTATTTATTATTTTTTAATTATTTTTGTTTAAATTTTATTTATGTTATATTATTTTTAAACTAAATTTTATTAAAAAAAAAAAAAAAAAAAAAAACAAAACAAAATACATTAAACAAAAATGTACATATATTTTTTAAATAAAATAAATTAAAAACAGAAAAAAAAATAAAATATACAAATAAAATAAATCAATATTTTGCAATATGTTTAAAAATCTTTTTCTTTGTTTGTTAGAAAAAATGTTTTGTATGTATTAAATATATTTTTTTAAATATTCAGATATATAATTTATTTTTTTATATAATTCGTACAACTGTTGATAAATCTCTCTCAGTGCAGTTTCCTTTACTTTCGTTTGAATGCAAAAAGTTGTATTCGCCATTATACAAATCTCGAGTACTTATCGCAATTTCTATAGACATAATTAACAGGTACTGCCATTATACGTATATGTATATGTATTTAAGCACGTCCCATACAAATATTTTGTTGCCATATACACCGTTTTTCAAGCATTCATTTTGTTAATTATCTGCAGCGCTAAAGTATATTGCATTCTTCTGCTGTGATACAAAAAAAAAATGACATAGAGATATGAATCCTTTATATGTGCCCACATATAAAGATATTATATAACTTCCTGGTTATAACATATTTAAGTAATTACATAAACGGATTCCCAGAGAAGACTCGCAAATGATATACGGACATTGTGAAACGTGATGTGCAGTTGTCGACCGCCTCAGCCTCAGCCTCAGCCTCAGCACCAGCATCAGGTTCAGCCAAAACGTGTCGGCAGGCATTTTCATGTGGCACCAAGACGCCCGCATGTATGGACATGAAGCATGTAAATCTGTATACATACATATGTATATGTCTGTGCTGAATGAAGCCTTGTCATGCATAACATATACGTACACGCACACACTTATGCATATGTGATGTGAAAATGTGTGGAAAAAATTGCGGTTGAATGTATATATTTCATTATGGACGCCCATTGTCTATGTCTACGATTTTGCTTACAAAGCGTCTACGTTTCTGGCTGCCAATGACACCAGCTGAAAGGGGAAAATAAAATAATTCTTGGATTTATAGTAGAACTTAAATGGAATTTTATTTGGGAAATTATTTATTATAAAGTTAAGTTGATAACTAATGATTGATTAGTTGTTATTGATTGTCATTAGAGAAAATTATTATTTTAATAAACAAATAAAAAGGAATTTTCACCCAGTCTCATCATAAGCATAGCATTAAGACAATGTAATATTTTGATGAAACAAAAAATAATAATAATAATAATGATACAAATGTCGTAGGTAAAATGAAATGGAGAATAAAAAAATTTGATATTTTATTTATCTTATTTCTTTTCTTTATTTATTTTTCTTTGGTTCAAGCTCTTTGTGAACTTTTGGCCTTTAGTTTTTTGGCCTTGATTGCTTAAGTTGTAGCTTTGACATTGTTGGATTCTTCGGTTTTCTTCTTTGCTAGTTCCAAGAAATTCTATTCAATGATTGGGGGTTTTTTTTTATCTAACAGTTAAGTTCTGTGCGATTGAGCCGAAGTAATGCCAGACGCCCTTGTCCGTCCACCCGCTGTTCGAACAATCAAATAAAGCAAACTTTTGTTCCAATGTCAGCGCTTAATTTATCGGGCTTTGCTTTTGTGCTTGTTTACGGCTTAACTACATTTTGGTGCTTATTATGCTGCTAATTTAACAGTAGCCGCTTAATTGTATTTGCCAGGCTCTACGCCGTGTGCTCAGCTGCTGTTGCTGCCACTGTTGCTGTCGGCTAATCAGGACGCGGAGGCGCAGGCGGAGCTGTTACATTATTGTCCCGACCGAGTCCGGCTAATTGGTCTCTCGATTAACTTGGCCATGATGCGAACAATACAATATCAAAGTTCGACGCTCAATCGACAAGCCACACGCAGAGCACATAATCATTGTCAATAGCTGGCCGCAACAGCACGCCCCCAGACAGTCAGAAAATCTTTGAAATCATCGCCACAGGCAGCTAAATGGCGAAAATTTGAATCGTTTTGTAAATAATCGAAATATGGGCGAAACATTTTAAGTGCTTCTGAAGCAGATATCTGCTAGCCTCAATCTCATTCTCATTCTCATACACATTCTCATCCCACTGCTCATCTCTTTCTCTCTCTCTCTCTCTCTCTAACGCAAAACTTTATGCGGTATCATTTTTGAAACTATAGCCTGAAGTGCACTAAGTGCAAGATTGCTGAAAATTTTCAACAATAGAATAAACTTTTATGCATGAAGTCTCATAGTTGCCATAAACGCAATCCTTTCGGACCCACTCAAGAGCAGCTTGTGGGAATTGTTGTGTTGGCTTGAATTAATATTTGAAAATATTTTTTGGTTAAATATTTTAATAAAGCTTAAGCTGTTGAATGAAAGTTTGAATGTTTATTGAGATAAAAAATATATAAAAATTGTTTGCAGTTAAAAGAAAGTGCAAGGATGAGAGTTATGAAGACTATATTTATATGAATATATATTTAAGTAATATTTTAATATTTTATATATTATTTGTATGCTATGTAAATAAATTACATACAAGACTATCATATTAGAGTTGATATACTTCTGCTATATAATATATATTTATATTTTTAATATAGAAATTCATTCATTCATAATATAAATATTAAACTGAAGCTCGAGCTGTTTTTCAATATTTGAATGCGACAGGTTTGTAAAGGAAAACAACTTTTTATTATTATTTTGTAAAATTATAATCAATTCATTGCAAACAATCTTTCTCAGCTTGATTGCATACAATCTTCCAGCTACGCTTGCTTTACTTAGTATCTTCATGCTAATTCCTCCCAATTACTTAACATTTACCAGGTATTCATTTAGATGACTGAATATCTTTAAGCTATTTCCTCTTGATTACTGAACATCTGCCAGGTATTCATTTAGATTGTTGAGCATGTTTCAAGTACTTTCTCTTGATTACTGAGTATACTTTAGCCACTAAACTTTGAATATAGCTTATTTTCTCTGTAATAAAAATGTGTTATTAATGAGATGTTAATTAAATCATTTTGCATTCGTTTCAAAAGTTGCACCAGCAGCAGCAGCAGCTAAAAAAAAAAATGTAGAGTGAAAAATAAAAGCTGTAAACAAACTTAAAGCGTTCCAAAATTTGATGTTTGTATTTGATGGGAGTGGCTGGCTTTTAAAGGCTTACGCAAAGCTTTATAAATTACAGAGATTAGCGCAGGGCTTTAGTCGTTGCCGTTGCCGTTGAGTCCTTATCAAATCGTTTGCAGTGTAAGCTTATTGCCAGACATCAATTTGCAGTTGTTCAATTAATAACTCGATTTGTGGCCAAATAAAATTATAGCGATAAAATTACTAAATATGTATATAGAAAATGTATATTGTGCATGTGCATGTAACTCAATCACCACAGATTTTTTTTTTATCAATATGTGTAGCTATCCATTTGTTGCAGAATATTTTCTGTGGCTTTCGTGTGTGTGTGTGGGAACTAAACTTCATATTGTCACAGTTCATTTTGTATTCATGCACTTTACAAATTGTCTTGTTTCCGATGCAGACAATTGCCACAGTTTCTTCTTGCCACAGTTGGCTGCCGGCCATTGAGTGGGTGACGCTTGTGCTTTTACGATATGTTGACCACAGCAGCCGCAGCAACATGTGCAGCAGCAGTTGCAGTTTCTCTACTCGATTGCCCTTTAATTTGATGCACAGCAGATGAACCAGTCCGACTTCCAAAACTTATCTCTCTCTCTCTCTCTCTCTCTCTCTCGTAGTTGATGGATAAACTTGTGTGAGTTATGAGTGGCAAACAATTTACTGCAGCTTTCATAGAGTTAACTTAATAATTGGCCATATGTGTCAGCTTTACAGTTTATCTATGATAGCTTTATCTCTTTCTCACCCTCTGTCTGTCACTCACAATATCTGGCACTTAGCCTTGCTTTGAGCACTTTTCAAATTTGATGTGCAATTTCATATTTTGAAAATTATTCCTATGCTTTTAGTCATTTTATTAACAAACTTTGTACAGATATTTTGATAATAGTTGAATTTTACTTGCAGAAGTTTTTGGGCAGAAAAAAATATAATAAAAATTAAATTTAATATATTAAAAATATTAATCGTGGAATAATTTTATTTTCGAATATATCTCTTCAATTGAAATGCTTTTTTTCTAAACATATAAGATCATTGTTAAAGAACTTTATTCCAATTGTCACAATATATAAAAAAACTCTTAACAATGCTGTAAGCAGGCCTTCACTTAAATAACCCAAATACTACATTCAGTTTTGTATTTCAACACGCTTAAAGCATTTTCATTTACATGAGAGAACAACAAGAACAAAACTGAAAAGCAACACGGAAGTTCCGGGAACAATGCATTGCCAATGCAAATATCGAAGACGAAACATGTGCCAAAGGGGGCGGAAGGCGTTTGGGTGGGGCAACAGTGAGAATCATTACAACGACGATGAGCATAAACAACAACAGCAACAATTGTGTCTGACAGACGGAAACGCAAACAGACACAAATATAAACATACATCTCATATGTGTGTGTGAGTGTATTTGTGTGTGTATATGCTATGAAATATACGAGTGAGCGAGTCAGTATCTGAATGAGTGTGTGTTATATTTACATGCCACAGCACGTGTTGCTGTATTTTCGTCACAAATTTATATAAAAAAAAAAAAACATGAAAAAAAGAAGGAAATCATGAAAGACAATAATTCGCACACATGGCAAATAAAATACGCTTGCAAATAAATATATATTCAATGTTAATGTAATACACAAATAAAGTAGTTCAGAGTTCAGCAGAGTTTGTTAAATAAGAGGCTTATGAGTAAAGTATTTAGGAAGTGAATATTTTTAATAATACAAAAAAAAAAAAAAAAAAATAAAAGAAAGGGAAAAATTAAAAAAAAAGAATAATAATAATAATGTTACCAATATTTTAAGAAATTAAATGAATATATGAAAAGAATAATAAATGAAGCAAGAGAAAAAAAAAAATTATTTTTATTATGTTATTATAACAAATATTCTTAAACTGAATAAAATATTGTTTGAGCAATTATTTAAATTAATAGAATATCCTCTTAAAAAAATATAAAAATATAAAAAATAAATTTGATATATTTTAAAATATAATAAAATAAATATAATATAAAAGTAAAATTATCAATAATATTCTAAGTAAAAATTTTATATTTAATATAAATGAAATAAATAATATAAACATATTAATTATTAATAATTAATTTTTATTAAAATATACTTAGTTCTTATATATTTTTTATAAAACTAATTAACTACTTGCAATCAATTTACATAAACCATGACATAGTCAGAATACCTCTTCTGCTAGCGTATAGCAAATGCAAATCTCACATACTTAATGTCAAATGTTTTGTTTGTCTTTGAATGTACGTCAACGCCTCTTGTTTTAAAACGTGTTGATTTTAAATACAATTTGTGATAAAACGAACCAAAAAAGACAAAAAAAAAAAAAGTGTAAGAAAAGTCCGAAGAAAATATAACAAATAATCAAAGAGAGAAATGGCACGTGTTGAGCTGAATGCCAAGCTGACGATTGGCCAGCAAATGCAACCCAAATCAAAGAGACTCGAATAAGCGACAAAGTGAACTAAGTCTTAGTCAGCATTTATTTAGCTTTTTCTGTTGCTGATGCTGCTGTTGCTGCTTTAAGTTCTAAAATGGCATTGGCTTAGGTTACAAAATGGACGCAACTTTGGCAAAACGGAAAGCCAACTGAGAGAAAGTGAGACAGAGAGAGAGAGGGAGTGGGTGAGTGAGTGAATGTGTTGGAGAAGAACGGCAAACAATTAGGTCAATATACTGTTAAATTGTTCGACAACAAATTAGCCTTGAGCTTTTACTATAACAAGACAAAGTCTTGCCACAAAATAAAAAGATATATTGAGCAGAGAAATTCTTGAAAGCCAAAGTTTTTTTTTTTTTGTGTGTGTGTGTGTAAGGAAAAGTTGTTACATTCAGTGCTTTCTATTCACTTATTCCTAATTAGCATCCTGCGGTTGCAGCATCAACTATGCACAGTCAAGTTACCATAGCATAGCATTACACAAGCACACACACACACACACACACTCACACACATATACATAATGCCACGCGTAAGCAGCTTAGCTATGTTATTTCAAATATATATTCTCTTACACTCAACAGCAGCTCTGTCTGCTTGTTATTGTCCTAGCCTTACATTATTTTCGTAAATATACAATTGCTGTCTGCTGGGCCACTGGAAATAGAGTTCAATTATGTAAATGCCTGATAAGTTCATATTGCGTATACGTAGTGCAAAGTATTGTTGGCAGTGACGTGTGTGCACATTGATTGCTTATCGCATTTCCTTGCAATTATTTGCAAGACAAATTGTATAATTGACAGCATTAAGTCAGAGTTTGTCTACCTTGTCAGCTTTGTTTGACTGAATTAATTATAATAATTAACATAACATATCCATTAGGAGTTTATTGAGAAGAAGAAGATTTACAGCTCAGTTGCGCTCAGTTAAAGCATGTCTTACCAAAATCTATTCATAGATTGAAACCTTCACTTAGGGTTATTATTAGGCTCTAATGCGATTTTGTATAGCATATAATCTCGGTCTTAGCAGCTGCTTAATCTGCTGTAATCTACACATGCATTCGATTAATATATCTTTATTGAATATGCACACAGCCTTAGCGACCGCTTGCTTAGTTCTATTCTGAAAATACTAATTAGTTTATGGCATTGATGCGAACTTATAGCTAAAATCAATAACCAACCGAAACTAATTACAAAGGAAGTTGCATTATTTCTGCTCAAATAGTTAATTAGTGAGAGTGGGTTAGTCTAGGTATATGGCGACAGTAATCAACGTAAATGTTGTGGGGAGATTAAATATATATATATATTAATAAATGCAAAATATAAAAATATATAAATAAAAAGAATTTCCAAATTTCCAAACAATTTGATGAATTTACAATTATAAATATATAAAAAATATATAAGTATTTAAGCATGCGTTGATTAATGTGATAATTTTTTTCCAAGCATTTTTGCTATTACACATTAGTTTCATGACCAGAGTGAATTTAAGTTAAATAAGAAAACATCCCACAATGCTCTAGATCGGCAATAATCATTGTTTTTTATTATTTATATCTTATACTCTTCGAGTATACAAATATTCTCACAGGTGGAAAAGATTCAGAAATAATTGCGGTTTCGTGCACTATCACAAAATCTCCTTTGCATAAGATTTCCTTTACAAATTAACGAATTATGTGGTGTAGAGCTTAAACCGCAAATTGTAAGAAATTTGTCTTATCCCAGGTAATGTTGAAATCTGAGCTAATAAATAAGTTCACAAAAAAAAGAAAAATACATACACGCACATTTCTGGTGAATTAAAATTAATTAGAAATCCAATTACTGTTTTTAAACCGCAGACTACTTGTTGTAGCTGACTGCAATGAACTTTTGCGAAATATAATAATAATTATAACGAAATACATACTGTTCTGTAATTAGTCTTGAGTTTCGGCGGTGTGTGTGTGTGTCTGTGTGTGTGTGTGTGTGTGGGTGTTTGTTGAAGTCAAAGCAACCGCAAGGCCAACTCATGTCAAACTTTAGCCAAGCGCTGGCAATAAATCTACGTTAGAAATGTAAAAAGTTTATTTATTTTTCACCTGCTTGCAGCACAGTGTCAACAACAGTCAGAAATTAACAATGCGAGTTTGTTGTAAAAAGAAAAAAAAAAAAAACAATCACACTCCCACTCACACATATATTTCCATCAGTTCACTCTCGAGTTCTCAGTCGTCTCAACTTTCGAGCACTCAACACTGAACTCTGACCTTGGCATTGTACAAAGATGACATTGGCTTATAAATAAGACCAATCATAAAAGTTTAGTCAGAGTTTGAAACAATTGTTCAGTGCGAATTAAACGGAGAAACAATTTGAAAAGTACAGAAAAGCTATAAAAAGAGCTTTTAAGTGTAGCTTTAAATACTGAGTGCTAGTTTAATCCAAAAGTAATTAAATATATTATTAAAAATATAATTATAAACAAAATTAATCATATTATTTATCATCTAACTTTTTGCTTTTATTTTTCAAATGAAACTATTTTTTTTACTTTTAGTTTTAAGCCAATATCATTTTTAGCTTCAATTAAAGTTTTGCAACAAAATCTCATTGTTGCCATAAAAGCTGCAAATTAAATGCATAGTCGAGCCAAAGAGCTGTGTGAATTGTGCACTGTTATGTTTTAAATCATAACCCAAAGAAAGATAAACAATAAGGAACCCATACTCTCACACACACACTAACACATACTCACATATCTATACGAGAGTCCAATTATGCGGGCTAACAGCGCAAAAGTGCAGACCACAACAGAGACATCATTAGTATGCAGTTTGTTGTTTGCATTTACAACTTTATTCGTGGACGGTTGTCTATATATATATGTATGTGTGAGTGTGTGTGTGAGCGTGTATATATATGTAGCTGTGTGTGGTGCGCCAGAGTGTGGGCGTGTCTGGATAAACTTTAGGCCACAAGTGACTAACGTGTTGACTGCGACAACGTTATTGTGGTGTAGGACATAAAAAAGTATATATATATATAAACAAAATAAGCAAAATTGATCTAGGCAAAAAGTATACGCCTATGAGATACCTGGTATAAAGGCTTAATCATTCTCTTTAGCTTAACAACAATATTAAAAATTTTATTTATACATTTTTAATATCTGTTAGAAATATTAACAATAATACATGGACCATGAAGAAGAGCATTTAAAATTAAAAATTTATAGGCAAGACTATTGTTATTTTGTATATTGCATAATGTGAATACAGATCAGTTTTTCAGCCTTGTTTATCGATTTAGATACTCTATAGAGACTGCGATGCTATGGCGTGTTTATTCATGTTTAATTACTTTTGAAAGCTTATGGACGAAGGCAGCTGCCAATTACATAAGAAATGCTAGGTGAATGCATATACCTATACAGTATACCCTGTAGAAGCGGTTAGAAAAAATTATGAAAAGGCAGATTTTAATATAGGATGAAAATCTATTGTATTTATCAATTAATCCCATATAAATATATATATATATATAAGCTACTATTTTCCACAGGCATTAACGCATAGCCCATCTACCCTTTGTATTTTTTTGGTGTCCATAGGATATAAAAGCAATAAAACCCTCATAAAATCCAAGTAAAACCCTTAATTAATATAGAGAATCCGCCATTTGTTGCAGCCATAATCCCCCAGTTAAAACCAGCCTATAAACACAGATATGTATATATATATATATATCGCATATGTGTGAGTGCTCTGTATATGTATGTATATGCATAGCTTCGATGTACTTTCTTCACACTCATTCAGCTGTAAACTGCGCTCTTCAGCCATTCATGAATGCGCATTGCAAATTCAACGAGTCAGCTGCATAAAAGGCAGCGCTTCAATAAATTTCAAAAGCTCTCCCTCGCTTTTTGTTAACATTCAATACGCGGGGAGTAGGTCAACAGTTCCAATTTAATATATTTATATATATTTTTTTTGAAATATTTTTTTTTCATACATTTATGCGTTTCGTAGTTAAGCTAAACCAATCAAATATGACACACATACAAAAGTATTTCAGGTATATGCAAAAATAACAATTTACATATTTTATTTTTGGGAAACTCAACATCCGTTTTGGCGGCCTTTTAATGTAAGTGAATATTTGCTGTTAATGGCATCAAATGCATATTAAATCAGCCAGAGATCAAAATTGCCAACTGGTAAAGCTGCTTTTCTCTCTCGTGTCGTCACAACTTTTTGGCAGCAGTCAGCAAAATGTCTTAATTATATGTAAACATTGTGCACATTGTCTGCAAATGGCGTCGAAGTTTTGCTGGCATCACAAAGTAAGAAAAGCAATGGAAAAGCCAATTCATTAGTCAAACAAATGGCTGAAATTTAAAAATATATTTGTGCGTATAGACATTAATTTATATAAATAGATAAAGCTGCGGAAAAAAATGTGTACAGAAATTTTGTGAGTTGAAATAAAATCTATATATAAAATATAAAAATATATAAAATAAATAACAAAAATAAATTGTATATACAAAAATAAATTGTATATACAAAAATATTTGAAACTTACTCAATTAAAAATATAGCCGCACAAAATGTGTAATTGCAAATTGTTAATGTTTTATCTTCATGGTTTATTTAGTGGAAATTCTTAATATGTGTAAATAGATGCTGGAAAAGGTTTTCAAAAAATTACAAAAATATATTCATATAAATATCTCATCGTAGCTTACCCCAAAAGACGATTTAACTAATAATCACAGTTGAAAAAATCGAATGAATTGAATATTCGTATATATTACACCAATGCATAAGTGTAATATTTATATAAATCATGGCTAGATTATAATATATATTTAAATTGTATTGTCTTCTCCCGATAGTTCTCCTTCTGGATGTCTATCATCATCAAAACACGTAACAATGTAGTTAAGACAGAGTGCTGGCTTTTTGTCAAGTCCCACAAAAATGCCAAAGAATATTAAAATAATCACAAAAATAATAATAGTTAGTGTAATACATCTATGCGTTTCCGCATTCTTTTCTAAATATCCAGACCTCTTCACTATTTATTATAATGATGAAAAATCGCAAGTATTTGTATCAAATTTCCACTTACTAGTGAATGGTATATGACTATCGGAAACACTTGACATCATATGAATTGCACTCTCCAAAATCAGCTTTAAGCATATAATATATACCGGCCACTAATCCGCCCAAGACAACATAAACGAAGCCCCAATAGAGTATGCGATATACAGTTTGAGCTTTCTTAAATTTTGTTTTCTTCTTGATACTGTTTTTGCTTTTTCTGAGACAGCTCCGGACTGGCGCCAGATAGTTGCCCATATTAAGAAAATTTCTGAATTGAGTTATAGATGTATATGATTATATTAATTTAAAACAATCTGTTCAAGATAGAAATAGCCTTGCCTGCTCGGACAACTCGGCCTGCCTGTTAGAACAATGAAATTTTATTGAAATTTCTGGCCATTAGTGGTGAAATGGCAGGCCAACCGGAACCAGCACCAATTTGGCCAACAACAACAACTTTATCGCAACTGTAGAAACTTTGGCTAATTATTTAAGTTAATTGGCCTTTTTGGCCGCAAAAAGTCAAGACAAACAAACACACACACACAATACAATACAATACAATACAACAAAAGAGAAACAGCATTATGTGGGGGGAGGTGGATGGGCCTGAATACAGGAGAGCCCGAAAATAGGTTAAATATTTGCACAAAAGGCCACAAATGTCTCGCAAATTTGTTAAAATTACTTACAAACAAAGTTACGCAGCAACAACAAAATCTCTCTTTTTGACGGTTGAGGAGCGGTTTCAGTGTGGGTCAGGGATCAACAGTCAAAGCGAGCAGCCTCATAAATTTGGAGTGTTTGTGCCTGAACTTTTGTTCAGCTACGAACTGAATGTAAATGTGAGATGCTTAGAACACATTTGTGGCCATTATTTGCCATCGTAATTGGTTGCACTCGCTTTGCATATTTTAACAAATTCTTCAGATTTTCATCCATTCGTCCGCCCATCTGTCTACACAAATTCTGCGAGGTGGCAAATGTTTGCACATCAACTTGCGGCCAATTAGATGTGTTTGCGGTTGCCACTTTGACCGACTGCCAGGGAGCAAAAAAAAAAAAGCACTGCAGCTTCATCTGAGTTTATTAAAAAATTTATAAAAAAAAAGGGAGAACACTTTGAGTCAACTTGGAGCTAGAGGCAACTTTATTCCTTCTTCTTGGTAGCATATTAAATAAAACTCAATTCATTTTAATTGCTTAGATTATTGGCTATTTATTTAATATCTTATCGTTTCATTTAATGATTATTGCATAGAGAACAAATTGTTGTATTTCAAATAGCTCAAGCTGAGCATGGTTTAAGCATTTAGGAGAGTTTTCAGATATTTTTATTTTCAGCTTTAAATTAATCTGAGCTTTTGATAGTCCTTGTTTTACTTCCAAGCACTTTAGACAGAGCTTTTAAGCAGCTTAACAATAATAGTTAGATTTAAGGATTTTTTATTATTACTTGCTTTGACTCCTAACTTTTAATGAGGGATAATATCTGATTATGAATTTCTTGGTTTGCTAAAAACTTGATAAGTTCTATATTCAAGATTTCTAGACAGCTACAATAGGAATTAAAATAATGTTTTTTTTTTTACTTAACTAAAATATACTAACCATAAAGCTTAAGATTCTTTCTTTTTAAACAAAAATCTTACGATTACTTCAAAGTTTGGCTTTTAGGAGCCTTAAAGTGCTCGACTCTGCCCGGTTCTGTAGCCAACGAGTAATAATATCGAATGCAGTTTGATTGCACCGCAATTTACATCATATTCGTGCTTTTACTAATTATAACTAATTGCATTAATGAACAATGCACGCTGCATGTTAATCATGCCATTTGCTTGGTATATCAATGGCGAATATATGTGTGTTCATTAAAGAGACTCTCTATATGTAACAATAGCAACAATGCGAGCGTGGGAAACAGAGAGGAAGAGGGAGGAGAGAGAGAAAGTGAGAACTTGAGGAAATGGGGGGTGTAGCTTACTTGAATATTCCTTTTGGAGAGCGCCTTGAGCTGTAGCTGTTTGATGTTAATGAAAGTTTCCGTTGTGCAAATAAAGCCAAAAGCATGGAAATCAGTAAAACAAATTGCAATCTGCTTTTTCTTCGCAATACGCTGCATGACGCAAGTGGCAGCAACGGCGTACGCAAGGACCTCAATCGATTCCTGCTGCTACTCCTGCTGCTGTTCTTCTGTTGTGTGCGGGTGTATATAAGTGTGTGTGTGTGTGTGTGTGTATGTTTGTGTGTGCCCTGCTGTCCATGATATTGACTTGCTCATTATGGGCCCCGTTTGCCAGCTGCTTGTTGACTGTCGCCTTGACTTCCACTGCCACAGCCACTGCCACAGCCACAGCTACTGCCACAGCCACTGCCACAGCCACTGCTGCCTGCAAGTCGCATCGGCACGATACGATTTTGGCTTGGCATTCATTTCGATTCATTTTCAATTTAGCAATGCCACAAAGCATGCTGGCACTTTTCAATTCCTAGCGCATTCGCTATGGCCATATCGTAGCATTTTGCAATCAGTGCTCATTTTACCATAAATTGATAATTTTCTAACGGATATACAATTTCCGTCTCGACCATTTTTTCGACCATACAGTAGTACAGCACTGTACACCCATTACCACCCAGTCCATCTCCATTTCTATCTCACTCATCGCTGTCATTGACCCGCCGCAGGCGGAGTGCATTAAATTCTAAAGCCACAACAAAGCTAGTCAAATTATTCAACTTAAATATGGCATTAATAAGTGCAAAATAATAAAAACTATAAAACTTGATTGAGATTGGTGGAGCGAGTGCTAAGCGAGAGATACCCTGGAAATGATGTGATAATGATTTAATTGGCTCTGCAAATATTTGTTTAATTTAGTTGTTTTTTTAAAGAATTTCTATATATATATGTAAGAATTTTTGGTTTTTTTATATAATGTCTACCTCTGTCAGCAGGCTTTATTACCCATGCTCGTAGGGTATTAAAAATGCAAAGTCTCTTTGAATAGAGTCGGACAAAAAGTTTGAGCTGGTGGAAGGCGGACACAATACACGCACCGTTCAGACAGTTAACAAACTCGACAGCTTTCAGCTCGTAAGCAACTGGCCGAACAATGTGACTGACTATCCAACTAACCGTCTATGCGACTGACTATTTATATTCAGTGCACTTTTTAGACTCTGTACTTTGTTCTTATATTGTTGCCTGATGCCTTATTACCCAGCCCAGATGGCTGGCTGCGTTGGCCTGCTGCAGCTTCATTTCTACTACTTTGGCCTGGCATATTTTGTGTGTCTCCGTGGCCCTTGCATCAGCGTCAGTTGTTATGCTGGCAAGTTTTGCCTGCAGCTTGACGCAAATTGTCAACCAACTTTGCAACAATAATCGCCTTGCCATAGCCTCAGTCTCCGGCTCCGGCTCAGCCAATGCCACTGCCTCTGTCTCCGTCTCAGACTCGCTTGGCTGCCTGAAAAGTGAAATAACGGCTTGGGAGTAGATAAAAACCAGAAAACAATAAGGCTTTCGGGTTTCGTACACACTCTCTGTGCTTTTTGCATTCGAATGCAATGTGACTTTTAGCAGCGTTTACACAGAGCTCAAGCCAAAAAAGAAAGAACGAGAAGAAAGAAAAATATATATATGCGGGTGCACTTGCTTTGGCATTGCAACGCCAACTTCTGCCCCCACCACAATTCTATGGCAAAGGTCTTTTGGCAAAGCAATTGTGCATTATTGGTCTCTTTAGCTGCAAGTCGTGATTACTTTAGCTTTTTGTATATAAGCTGGCTTATTTGGAGTCATTTTTTTATTCGCCTTCAGCTGCAGCTTTTGTGATCCAAGAACGTCAAAGACTACTCTGACCCAGTAATAAATGCATTTGATTTAAAGTGCAGTCTTAGTATGTAGTTCATATAAGGATTTATGCTGGTATTTTTATGCAGTTCAAAGTCAAAGCTTGCTGGCTGGCTAGGCAGTCTATATACAAACGAAGGGCAAACAATTACGGTATTAGGTCAGCTTCTAGGAAAAGCTATATAAAGCTGGAGATAATATGTATGTACATATGTAAACAGATATGTACTCTGTTTCTCTAGAATAAGTTGATGAAAAACGAAAAGAAAAAGAATTAGAATATTTATAAAATACGATTTGTTGCTATATATTTTTTATAAAATTAAATAGATTAAAATATAAATTATTTAATTATTTTTTGTTGGATTTACACTGATTTTATTAAATATATAAACTTATGAAATAATTTTTTGTTGCTAAATATATATATACATATATATAATTAAATTTAATGTAAAATGTTTGATTTACACAGGATTAAAAAAATATAGAAAGTTAAAAAAATTTTTACGTTTGTGTTAAATAAATTTATAATTGTATAAATTATTGATAATGTTGATAAAATTAATAATTTAATTTGAAATTGTAATTAGTTAAATTTATTATTACTATTTAAACTACATTATATCAAATTATTTTTGATTGCATTAAAATTTGATAAAATTTGAAAATTATATTTAATTAAATGAAACAAAACACAAAATTAAGAGATTTTTATAACATCTAATTTATGCAACTGACACTTTGAAATTGATGCCGTTATGAGCACAAAAACATAATTAATGTTATTTAATTGCATTCTATAAATATATATAGTATTTTAGATCAAATATATATCAAATGAGCTTCGCTGTTGGCTTTGACATTCATAATATATAATGATAATTGGGCCAATTGCTGTAACATGTTGAAACGTTGTGCTTTGTGCTGTCAAAACAGCGAAAGTCCTGCGACAGGATATCCACTTAAGTACTTAAGCACGTATATGTGTATGCATTCGTGTAAGTGTGGGTGCGAATGTGTGGGTGTGGGTGCGAATGTGTGTGCGTTCTGTTTGACTAGTGTGCGTAGCATATGTAAATTTTTGGCTAATTAAAATTAGCATATTCTCTTTAGCATGGCGCTGGATGTGGGCACGGTCTCACATACTGCAGGACTAAAGCAAAAAAAAAAAACACGCTCGCGTTGCCAGCTGATTAAAAGAAAATGCTAACAACCGTTTGCTCTTCGCCTGTGCTGTGTGTGTGTGTGTGTGTGAGCCACATTAGAATCGTAAAAGTTTATAGTTTTTGTTGTTGTTGTTGTTGTTATTTTATTTTTGTATTTCAGCTCGCACGTCTTTTTATCAGCTTAAGCTGCTATGCTGAGCAGCTGTGTGCATGTATTATGTCTTTTAATTAAATTGTTGTCTGCCTTTGCTTTTATGAGCCATGTGTGTGTGTGAGTGTGTGTTAAAGTGTATTTAATATAAATTTCATTACAGCTGTGTTTCGTTTGCTGTTGCTCTCATTTCTGAGAAATTTGTAATACGAATTTAACTGACATTAAAGCAGTAAGCCAGCGAATGCGCATCGATTACAAAGCAGACTTCAATTATCATAATTATTTGTTTGACTGAGTGATATGCATATTAATTGCGCATACGCCCCGTTGCGTCAATTGCATATATCAAATGATGTAAAGCGAATTAATGTATGTGTATATTATTTCCATCGAAATTTCAGTCAAAAATTTTAGCTCAGTTCACTCGAATTATTCAATCTGCAAAGCTGGCGGTTTTTATGGTTTTGATTCTCTTTCATTGTTGTAAATATTGTGCATTGCATATGCAAGAGGCAAATATGATATATGTATGTATTTATAAATATTTAAGCAGCTGCACAGATGAATGCCTTGTGCCTTTAAATTTCAAAGCTGAGATAGTCTTTTGATTACACATTTCTTTAAACTTAAAGTGAAATTGATTATTTGTGTTGAAAATATGCATTTCAAAGCAATTAAATAAATCATCTTGGTTACTATTTGTACATGATAACAAGAGCTGAGAGAATAACTGAAGGAAGAACTAGCTGCTTCAGATAGTTAATATGGCTGCTATATTTAAGTAGCTATTCACAAAAAAAAAACTCAGTTACCTTTTTGCGACGCTTATTGTTAATTGCCGGAAGTGCGAACGCACAAGACTCCGGATAACGGACAGCGGACAGCGTACAAAGGACAACGGACAACGGACGATGGAGGATGTTAAGCGGGCAGACCGGACTTCGTGGTGCTTACGACCGCAGAACCATGAATAGATTTGCATTTTAAATGTGCAGCTTTCAGTTTTTATTTGTGCTCCTTTTACTTATTTAAGCGCTGGCCTTTGTAAATACTAGTATAAAAATATATATATATATATATAAAGTGAAAAAAATGTTAGATGGCAATCCGGTTTGGGTTAGGTAGGGCTCATTTCCTTTTGATTTTATTTCATTTTATTTTATTTTTTGGGCACTTCACACTAAATTTGACTTTATACGCAAAGATGTTCTCAGGTTAAATGGTGCAGAAGTGCTGTAAACTGTTGACTGACCTAAGTAAAGCAAAAAAAAAAAAAAAAGAAAATGTGGAATGTATATATATATACTCTGTCTCGCTCTATCTATATATATAGTGTGTTTTGGTGTGCCTCTAGATTTTCGCTCGACCAAAATGCCAAATGTTATTTACATTTATTTTTGTTCTCACAGTCGGCAAATAAATGTCAAGCAAAAGAAAAAATATTCAAAAATAGTAGAGAGTAAAATAAAAAAGTGCAAGGCAATTTTTTTCATTTTTTGCTAGCTGACATTTCTTGGCGCTTGCATTAGCCTCACAATTTTCTCTCTTTTTTTGGGAGGGGAAAAAGTGTCAGCAAAATAAATGCATAAATAAGGATCAGTGCGTCAATCTACAATGACATTTCTAACTTCAGCCACCATGCCTTGCCTTACCATGCCATGCCATGCCATTGCCGATGCTTACCCAGTCAAAAGTCAATGTTGAAAAATATTCAATATTAGAGTCTCAAAGCAGCTGAGGAAGAAATAAGCTGCTGTTCGTAGCAGCATAAAAAATGCGCCCTGCTCCATTATTAAAGTGTGTGTAAGTGTGTGTGTGTGAGTGTGTGTGCTCTCATGCTTGATAAATTGCAGCTGAGCGTTTGCTTGAAGGATTTGCTCTAGCTTTTTTTGGTGCGAAAAATTTCTTATGCCTGCGGGGCGTGATGAGCTGAGCTGCATAGAACACCGAGTATTAGATGGACAGATAGAGAGAGAAAGGGAGAGAAAGAGAAAGACAGAGAGACAGATAGACCGCCATGCCTGCCACACAGACAGATATATCAAGCAGTTCACTTGGCATTTTACGCTGCTTTGTGCACTGCTTGACTGAGCAGCGCTCAATAGAAGCACAAATCATAGCATACTTTAGAGCGCACAATATTCAGTTTATTCATTCACTACTTTTCAGTTAATTACTAAAACTCTCTATGGCATGTAAAAGCAGCTTTAGTGTGCAAAAAAAAAAAAAAGAAGGAATCGAGTCAATAGCATTTAACTACCAAAGCACAGCTGTGGAAATTGTTCTACTCGGCTTTAGTTGCTCGTATGCTCGTATGTCACATTCAGTTCTTGCTGCCCTACAGCTGCAGTTTGCGTGTGTGTGTGTTTTGGTATTATGTAGTCATAAATCTGTGCATTCAACATAGCTCAGATTGTTGTTGTCATTGACAGCACTCGGAGCGCCGCAGCAGTGCGTTGTCATGTCGCTCATATATTCAAGATTTAGCTTTTTTTTTATACAGCAGAAAAAAATATGTACATATTTATTGTATGTGGATTCCTGTTTTTTTTAAGCTTACCTTTGAGTTACAAAAAAAAAGATAATTAAATAAATAAAAACTTTGCTTTTTTCCTATTTTTTTTTATTAAACAAATTTTTTTTACAAACAAGGCAAATGTTTTTTAGTGTGGTTTATAAAAAGAAAATTGTTACAGAATGTAAAAAAGTAAAAAACAAAATGTGAACTGAATTAAAATCATTTAAAATGCGAAATATTGTTGATTAAATTGTAGATTGGTTCATGTGATTGTGTCTAGAATTCCAGTAATATAAGGGCTAATATATAAATTAAAAATATTTGTCAGCTCTTTAAATTTTAAAAGTAAAAGAGAAAATATAATAGCAATAGCTGAGTTAATAAGCCTAATAGAATATTAAATAGATGTCAGATCTTAGATATTAATTTTCACTCACTCGCTCTCGCTCTCGCCTTCACTCTCACTCTCTTTCCATCTCTGTCCCCCCCTAACCAGTTTTCCCCACATATCGGGCAATAAGGTATTTATGCAGCTGCTGAATGCCGTAAGGAAAAATCTGTTGCGGGCAAAAATTTCACATCAATTCATTTATTGTAAAATACGCTGGCTGTGGCCAGTTTTTTTTGTTTGTTTTTTGTTTTGTTTCTTTTTGAGTCGCTTAATACGTAACGTACATATAATTAATGTATACAAGTAAATATAGTTATACATATTCATACATATATATATATATACTTAGAAGCATATATATATAATATAGTTTATGTTTGACTTAAGCTAGCTGCAACTTTTATTATTATAAATTATTATTTTATATTTTTTGGTATATGCAAAAGTGCAGAAAATAGTTTGTTTCGCATTTTATGTTTTTTTACTTTTTTTTTGTGGAATTTGCTCTCGTTATCTTTGGCATATACGACTGTTTGTTGCATTTGTCAAACTGAAAGTTAAGCTGACATATATATATTGTTTTTTTTTCTTTTCTTTTCGTTTATATGGAATCGGGTTTACAAGCAATTGAATAGGAGCTGCTGCTGCTGCTGCCGTTGCTGATAACATTTATATAATACAACAATTACAATTAGCAACTGCGTAATTAAACATTAGAACTATACTTAATGACTGTTGACGCTCAAGTCTACACAAATGTACTTGATATGGACGCTTAAATTGTTGTTAAAACACTAAGACTACAGAAGCACACGAAAAAGAAATAGAAATTTCATATTTTTATTATTATTTTTATTATTGTTTTATTTTTTTTATTTTAATTTAATTTGTTTTTCATGTGTGTGCGACTGCTATGACATTTAAGTATATTTATTATTTGTCTGAGATGCCTATACTAGAGCTGGCTTTTCACTTAAATTCTAAATATATATATATGGTATATATATTATGGAAATAACTGCAAGACAAGACACGCACTTATTTGTTTTGCTCATGATATGCCTCAAAATAAATAGAGGGAAAAATTGTTTGCTTTCTTTAAATATAAACATATATATATATATAGACATATATAAATATATATTTATTTATTGAAATATTTCATGCTATTTTAATTTGCTTCAAATTTTGAGCTGCGTGTTGACTTATGCCTTATATGAGATCTGCTGAAAGACAAAACAAATATGTACGATGTTGTGAGGGGGAAGGGGGAGGGGGTGGTTGTATGGTTGCCATATTTCCATGTTGATAAATTCTATAGCTAGATTATGCATACGCCTAGTGTACAATATATTGTTTAGCACAATGCTCTCTCTCTGCTTCTCTTCATTATTGGCTTCTTTGTGCTTGACGAGGCTAGTAAGCTCCATTGAAATAGTATTAACTACAACTTAGACAAGAAATTCGCTATGTACAAAAGAAACACATGCAGCACGCAGGCCAAATGTGCTTTCTTTATGTTCATTTTTACACATACACACATGTATATATATATATAAATATATATATACGCATATATTTATATTTATATATATTTAGGTTTTTTTCTTTTCATTTTTTTTTTGCGCGTTTCACACGCACGCACTCCAAACTATAGTAGGCATGGCTCTGGTGGTTCACTTTAGCTGTTTTTCTCCCTCTCTCTCTCTTTCTCTCTCGCTCTCTATCTTTTGTTAGAGATTTTTGCTAACTGTTTGCTTACGCCTGCGCAGCGGCAACAAACTGCACCACAGTGGTTGGCCTTGTGTTTGGCACCACTGGTATGGCTGGTGTTGTTGCTGTTGGTGTTGTTGTTGTTATTGTCGTGTCAACAATTGCTGTTGCTGCTGCCGCCACATTGCTACTGCTCGGCGTACACTCATCGCTGGGCAGACGCTTGACCAGCATTTGGCTCGAGCGGACCGCAATCCATTCATTGCGACCAGCATCGAACCAAGTCAGGCCAAGATTGTAGCGGCCATTGAGATTGGCGTGCTGGCAATGAGAGAACCACCAGCCACCCTCATAGTTAGCAGCACAGTGCGTCTGTGATATATCGCGATCATCGTCAATGGCCGAGAATTGCATGCCCTGCTGATAGTTGAGAGCATCTGAAGCATTGCCACTATAAACGCCGATATGCAATCTATAGCCATCGGCTCGCGATGAGATATAGAAATGCTTATACTCAGCAACCCAATTGTTATCGTAGATATCTTGCATTTGAATGCGCAACTGAGTGCAATTGTTCAGCGTCAGATGATGCAGTTGCTCATTGCCTATCCAATATTCGCCACCTGGTGTGCCAAAGCCCTGGGCATAATCGGCCCACGAGCGATTGAAATCTGCGCTGCCATCGAAGCGTCGCTGCACCGTCGTCCAGCCATTCGCATTGCAGTGCGTCATCAGTGGATGATGTTGGCCAGCGGGCGCTATTAAATGCAGGCCATCCACATGCGTTGACAGCTCGCTGCAGTCCTGCGGCAGCTTATTCACAATCGCCTCGTACTGTGCCTCCACATTCTCCAGCTCGGCCACCAAGGTTTCGGCCAGCTCGTTCTCTGAGCGTAAGTCCGTCGGTTCTTGTTGTTGCTGTTGCTTTTGATGGTGGGCACGTTTGTGTGGCTTGTTGAGGTGCGAAAGCTAGAAAGGAATAGAAAAAATAACAAATTAAATAAATGAAATAAAATTAAAAATTTTAAAAATAATTAAAAAATACAGAAATGTTTGTAGAAATATAAAAGAAAATAGCAAAATAATATTTACATAATTACACGATTTAATAAAAATAAAATAATAAAAAAATAATAACGAAATACAGAAAGTTGTATATAAATATTAAAGCAAATAGCAAAAATATATGAAAAATATTTTAAAAGATTTTCTCAACTCAAATTTCGTTTTCAATTAGTTGAAAATGTATTTTTTGTTTACCTTATTGTGTAGCTCATTGTTGACCAGTGATTGAATGCGATCCACATTCGTTTGCAACTGTTCCACTGTGCTGACCAATTTTCTAACTCCCTCGCGTTCCTCCTGCAGCGCACTAACGCTGACGGCCATCGCCTGGAGGGAACGTGCCGAATTTTTGCCTTCCTCTCGTACCAAATTCTGCTCGGAACTGATTTGGGCATTGGCAAATTCTAGCTTGGATATTTCATGTCGCAGCTCGGGTATGTTCTTGTCCATTTTACTTTGCAGTCCCTCAACATCCTCGAGCAGCTCGAGCATTGAGGTGTGCAGCTTGTCCAGTGTCGCAATCTGACGGCTCAAATTGAAATTGGCATTCGCAATGCGATGCTGCTCCAGCTCAATGCTGCGCACTCTCTCATCAATGTGATGGTATTTCAGCTCATTCATCTGCCGGCGCAAACTGCGCTGCGCCAGTTGCAAATTGTGGATCTGTTCCTGCTGGAAGCGGCAATGGCGACGTCTATGGTCCGCCAGTTCGCTGCTCGACACCGATTTCGACTGCAAATAGAAAGAACATAGGATTAGTTATGTTGCGCAGAAAAGCATGCTCGAGCTGTGAGCAGAAGCGAGGAAATACTTAAAGCTATAAATGCTTAAGGGCTTTCGATGCCCTGTAATTTTTTAGCAAAGGGTGTGCCGATTTAGGGATAATTGGGATAAGAATTTGTGTGGGAAATTATTTATGCTTTGAATGATAATTTATAAGTATTTTACTATGGATATACATTTATTGTTAATGTATTTTTGATATATATTATTATATATAAATATTATTATAATATTAAATTATTGGTATACAAATTTGTTGACAGGGTATTACCCAGTCAAGCATTATTATTTGTTGCCTTAAAGCTTGCCTCGTCGTGGTTGTCGTTGTCTTAGCGCACTTGTAATATGCATGTGCATAGGATTATGTGCAGGGAATTGAATCCTAAATCCATTTATAATAAATGCATTTCATAACGCACAGCCGCAGTGCCAAACAAGTTTGCCACCAATACACGCACGCACACACATACACACACACACAGAGAGAGAGAGAGAGAGAAGAGGATAAAGGCGTGTGCAACAATAATGTCAGCGACAGCAACGCGCAAATCCCTGGCGTTAAGTGTGTAAGAGTGGGTGTAACTGTGAGTGTGTGTGGGAGTGTGTGTGAATGTGTGTGAGAGTGAGTCTATGTGTGTGGGCGTCTACACTCATATAGACTTTAAGCTAAGGCAACTTGGCAGCTGTCTATGTTGGCGGCACACAAGTTCATTTAAGCAATTTTTTTTCTCATAGTGAATACCCTTTGAAAGATGATAAGAAGGGTAGCCTAGGTTACTGCCTATTTTTAAACATTTTAACTTTGAATATTTGTAGATATTTATTTATTTATTTATTTTTTGTAGAAAATAAAAATAAATAATACAAAATTATTATAAGCATATTTCATATATTTTTCAATTGATTATAATTTAGAGAACTTATAAACACAAATATTTTTTTTGCAAAAAAAAGGTACTCCTAGTCTAAGGTATTTTCTAGCTGAGCATATTCAAACGAGAGCACATTTGCTTCATCTTTCACATGTAACTGTGTAGCAGTCCATATAGTAGTAGTATAATTTAACTGAGTGACAGGCGTTAACCAAGGTAATGGCATTTGGGTCACATTTCTGATTTCTGAATGCAAATCTAATGAATGCGCCAACAGCAATGAAATAGATAAGGATACAAATGGATATGCAGATGCACATACAGAAATGGATACATACATATATATCACTATAGCACATACGTTTCGCTTGGCTTTCATTAAAAATAAAAGTTAGTAGAATATAATCCATTTTGTGCGAAATGCTTTGCCATTCAAAGTTCCCCCCCTTAATTGCCAAATAAAGCAAAACTAGCGAATGCGAATGCCAAATGAAATAAAGCAAAACTAGCGAATGCGAATGCCAAATGAAATATGCTGTTAATGAATAAAAATAGAAGATGTCGTTGTAGTAGATGTAGCGAAATCGAGGAATGAAGATGTCAAGCTGAAGAGAGTGGGAGTAATATTTTTGCCTTGCTGTTTAATTATGCGACACAGCCGAGCAACGACAGAGGCAAAAGATAGAGAATTAGTCAGGGAGAAATATGAATAAATAGAGAAAGAGATGGAGATGGGGAATAAGAAAAAGTGAAAGGAGAGAGAGAGAGAGAGAGGGAGAGAGAGAGCAAATAAGTCGGATTACAAGCTTATAAATCAAAAAGTTTTCAATTTGCTTTGCTGTTTGTAGCATTCACAATAGCAGAAAACAAAGCATTGTGCGAGCAAAGTAGCTTCATTAATTTTTTATTTTATTTTTTTATTCGTTACGTTATTACAAATTGCAAAAACTTTTGTTTACGTTGTTCTTGGGCATTTGAACTAATTAATTGGTAATGGCTGAAGCTGTTGACAACTTTTTAAAATTATATTTGAGCAAATTAAAGCAAAAATAAAATATATTTAATATTTAAATTTCCCGCAGTATTTTAAGCAAATGAATAATATTCTTATATTTAAATTGAAAATTGATATCCTAAGATCGAGAGTAAATTTTCATCAGAATTCAGCATAAAAACAACTTTCTCAAATATTCAAAACAACATTTATAAACTTCCTTTAAACCATGAAATTAGCATGTCACCAACATTTTGTCTACATATTTTTAAAGTGCCTTCTATTATTTAAAAATAAAATGCTGCTACTTTTATTCGTTTTAAATTCAATTATTTATATATATAAATTTGCGCGTAAAATATGAATTGTGCGAGTAGGCGAAACTTTTATACGGCCAATCGACGCGCGACCTAAAGGAATTTTCAGCTGCTGTTTGCTTTGCGTCAGCGCACGTCGGAACGTTTGGTGCGGTTGGGGCTTTGGGGCTGAGGTTGCTAGAATGGAGTACTGGGATGCCACTTGGCAAAAAAAAAGAAGAAAACCTTGGTAAAAAACACGGAAAGGAAGCGCCGTTTGCTATTTTATGCGAAAGGTCACGAACATGGCTAATACGCCACGTTCGACAGCGGGGCCAATATAAATATGTATATACACACACACATATATACTAGCTATATACTGTCTATATAATCTATGTATATGGGTGCAGGAGGAAGTTGGTTGTAGCCTATCAGTAAGGTGATGCACGATTTACGGCAAAACGATGTCAACAATATAATTAAATGTGATTTATGCGCTGGCCCGCCCCTTTATGCCAATATCGCCTCGTTTCGCTCAATTAACATACTGTGCAAAAATAAACAAGAATTTTTAAAGATATTTTGTTGGCAGATGACAAGCGGCGCTAATTGAAATCGAAATTGAAGCATAAATATTTTATGCGCGTGTGCTATAACAATTAAGAAATGCTAATCAGGCAAAGGGAGCAGCCGCTAGGCTAATTAATTTGCCACACATACATACATATATATACATATACATATTTATATATGTAAAAATGCATAAAACGCTTGGGTCGCAGCAAGGATTAAAGTGAAATTTTACACGTTGTGCTCAAGTGAAGGCTAACAAGGATTTGCTATTAGCGTCAGGCTATGCAGCAAACAAGCTGCTGCTGCTGATGCTGCTCTGCATGTGTGTGAGAGTGTGTGTGCAGCTCAAATAGAAAAAGCCAGCGTTGACTGGTGCTGCTGCTACTCCTGCTGCTGCTGCTGCTGCTCCTGCTCCACGCTGAATTGTCGTAAAAATTTAATAGGACTTTTGTGTGCCGCTCAAAAAGTTGCACACACACACACACACAGTGAGAGAAGGACTATGCTGTATGTGTGTGTGTTTGTGTGTGCCACAAAATGCCATTAAGTTAATGCGCATTTAGGTGCCAACATTGGTACTACTCTCTCTCTTCTTTTTTTTCGTGGCCAAATGGCAAACGTGTGCATAATTTAAAACTAAATATGCGCAAATATTGCCGCGCAGTTTCACAAAAAAGGCAAAATTTTTAATCAAAAGAGTTGCGCGCATAAAACGGCAGAGTAGAACATTTTAAAGCGAAAACAAATGCTTAAATCAAAGTTCAAGCACAAGCCAAACATCAATAAGTACATATATTACATATATATATATATGTATGTATATGTAAATATTTATGCATATAAATCGCGTCAATGTCGCTGGGGATAAGCTTTGAGCTCAGCCAGAGTAATAGAAACATGCTACGCACTACTAGCTAAAGCACATATATCTGAATCTCAAGAGTATGCACAAGTTTCAATAAAGAGTAATTTCGCTCATAAAATAAATATCAACTACGAGCACTGCATATATGCAAATATGGCACACACACACACACACACACACAAAAGCGAAATGATTATGGTTACCGAAAATATATAGACACACATATATATAAATATATATGTATATACAAGCACTTCCAACAATCAAACAAATTGCCAGCGTGTAGAGGAATCGCGCGGGCGGCCAAGAAAAGTAACATAAAACAAAAGCCAGCACAAATATCAACATAAATAAGGTAAAATGCTGCTGGAGCCCACTCATGTGCTATAGAATATAAACCAAGCCAAGACAAAAAAAAAAAAAAAAGAGACAAAAACACAAAAAAAAGAGAAAACAAATAAAAAAAATTACAGGAGCGCAAATATATAGGTGAGTAAGAGCTTGGCGAATACTAGATGCTCTAGGAAAAAAAATGAAGAGAATAAATGATGAAATGTGAGATAGAAGATAAAGGAGAGGAGATAGCGATAAAGGAGGGCGTTAAAGGGGGGGGGGGGGCGAGATAGGTAGCTAAGCCGGAAAAATAAGAGAAGAAATGGTAAAATGTGACGCAGAAGATAAAGGAAATTAGATAGAGATAGAGAGAGGAGTATAAGATATACCAAATATAAATATAAATATAAATATAATTTATATAATAGTTTTTAGGAGAAAATGAATCATTTTATGCATATTAAAGCTAATCAATAGTTCAGAAAAAATGCATCAATATATGATGATATAAAACAAACGAATTTTGAATAAAAATCACATATGAATATATAAAATTATATACATTTTTTGTTGTCAATATTATAGATCTTCAAAAACCTACTTAAATATATTTATGTTAACTCTGTTGCATGTTCATTTACAATAGTCAAATAACCTTCTGTTAGGGTGTATAAAAAATACCCAAATACAAATTTTTTTTGGGTCTCTTGTGTCTGAAACCGGATACTGGTTTCTTCGTCATTGACTGCTGCTGCTGCTCTGGCTGCTCCGGCTGCTCGGCTGCTCTGGCTGCCTCTGCTACTCTAGCTACTACAGCTGCTCCAACTGCTGCTCCTGCTGCCTCTGCTACAGCAGCTACTGGCTCTCTAGCTCCTACTGCTGCTGCTACTGCTGCTGCTGTGCCTGCTTTTGTGTCTGTTGCCGCATTTGTATGCCTGGCTAATTTAACAGCAAGTTTCTCATATATGTATGCGATATATGTTTACTCGTATATTGCCAGTTGAAGCTAGTGTGCGAGGCCCGGTTCTCTCTGTGCCCTGCTACTTTGTGTTTTGTATAGGGCTTTCCTGTTACCCTGCTGCTGCTGGCAACAGTCGCATCAATAACCAATGATAAATATTTGCGTTCAACTGTTGCTAGTGACAGCTTCCATCATGCGATTTGTTATATCAGAGACTTCAAGCTGGACTCCTTGTGTGTGTGTGATTCTTGCTGGTATCTCGTTGTATGTTACAAGCAATATGCTTTGTTATAAATCTGCACACATCGCAATTAGAACATCATTTCTGTTTCTTTTTTTTTTCTCATTTTTGGGTCGAGAGTCACTTGTCATTGGCAGCTGCGTCTTCACATTTCACAGGGTTCTGGCCAAAAGGTCTTGCCATCAATTCGAGTTCAATTAGTAGTCCAGGCAATTCAACTAAGTGCCAACAGTATCAAATATACATATACATATATATTTATATATATATGTATACATAAATGCGAACAACCCGTAGAGAGGCTTTTACAGTTTGCCTGTGTTAGCTGTCAGAATGATTGGCAATTGCCATAACCCCGACCAGACCCAAATAAATATTGTCCTCTCTGTAAACTTGTCTTGATATAACATTTTTATCAATTGAAAGACCCATTTAGGCAACTAGAGAGATAGAGAGAGAGAGATGGAAAGAGAGAGAGAGAGAGAGAGAGAGAGACTTTGATAAACTTGTGGTTGGCTTCATTATCTATGGCAAGTTTGTCCTTTATCTATTATGGCTTAGGTTCAATTTAAATAAAAGTGGAACTGCAATTTATTTTTAGACGTAAAAGCTTTTGTGTTGCTGCTTTCAATGGACTATGAATAATATGAGATTTGAGCTTAGAGATTAGAGATTAGACCTCGATTTGATTTTAAAGAATTTTTTCATAGAAAATTCGATAGTTTATATAATTGTAAAAATAAGTATACAAATATTAAGTGAGTTTCAAGTTAACGTATCGGCAGTGCATCGATATGAAACAAGAGAGAAAAAGCATGGAAAAAAAAAAAAATTATTTATTTAGATTATTTTTAAATACAAAAACCTTTTTTTTGTAATATATTTTTAACTTTTTACATTTTATGATTTCTATTTATTTTATTTTAATTTTTTTAAATATAAATAATCTTTCATTATTTATTTATCTATTATTATCAATTTTTTTTATTTATTTATATTAGTATTATTATTTTTTTATTTAGAAAAATTTGCATTGAAATTTGCGAACAAGCTGTGAACTAGTTATATTTATTTTATTTTATTTATTTATTTTTTTATGTTTTATTATTTTTTCACAATATATTTACATGAATATAGGAATTCAATTAGTTAGCTGACTGCGAACTAGTGAACTAGCTATTTATATATTTATTTTATTTATTTTATTTTAATCTCAAACAATAAAGCTTCAAAATTTCATACAAAAACTATTAACTACATAGCCTAGAAATATTTTAGGCAAAAAAAAATGCTGTGCTTCATTTAGCTAGCATTGCTTTGAGTCTGTAACGAACAATTTTAAAAACTAATTTAACAAACTGTGAACCATTTAAGAGCGTTTTTTCTCTATTATTTAACAAAAATTATGCCTTTGAGAGAATTCCCATGAAGATATGCATATATGTAAAGCGTTAAACAACACTGAAATTAAATCATTTTAGCTTTGCTCTGTTAGCTTAATTCCTTCAAAAGCATTCCCTTTTGGGGTTTTGGCATACAATTTTTGCACAAATTGCACGCGCGTTTTTTTATTTTGTTTTGTTTTTTTGTTTTTTTATAAATTTTAATCAAATTAGCTACGGTTGATTTAATTTAATCACACACAGCGTGAGAGCGAAGGAGGGAGAGAGACAGAAACTGCTGGCATGTTTTTTAAATCTATTTTTTTATTTTATTTTTTAAATGTAATTTTTACCTATGTATTTTTATTTTCGCGGCCACCTGCGCAATTTTGATTATTGTGCCATGCGCTTTGTTCTAACTTAACCTAATTTCTGGCTTGCTGTGCTCTTGTAACAATAATTTTTTATTTTTTATTTTTTTTATAAATTGCTTTTTGCCATTTTGCTTTCATTGTTTTTTATATATTTTACCTAGTGAGGTAAAAGCCCAGGCTAACTGCTGTTTGGTCTGCTTTCGGAGACTGAATATTTTATTTTTTATTTTTTGGTTTTTGGTGGGAAATGTGGCATAAAATAACAACAATAACAGCAACAACAACAACAACAGAACGGCAGCGAAAACCTAAAAATAATGAAAAGGATCAAATTGTGCTGAAGCATCGCGCGCATCATAAACGCACACATACATACATACATATAACTGATTATCAAGCCACTCAAGAGCATCTGCTCTGTTGTTGGGCAACAACAATGAGGAAAAAAAAAACATTGGGGACCTGTACCAGGGGCCAAAATGTTTTGGCAAGACAAAAGCGACAGCAGCCGTCAGGCTGGTCTCTGACAGCGCAGCTGGCGTTATATACCAACATTTTCTGTGCACAATCTCCCTACTCTCACTCTTACTCTTCCTCTCTCTCTCTCTCTCTCTCTCTCGCAGTGTGTTGCTCGCTTTGCCACAGAAATGCTGAGGGCGATTAAAAGGTGATTTCCTGCTTTTTGTTTGCAATTTTCAGCAATTTCATTCTATAGACATATATGTATATATATACAAAAAACGTACAAGGCGTGCCCTTTAACATTAATGTGTGTATTGCGAATGTATGTGCGTGTGTGTGTTATCGTCCTGCACTCCAACTGATTCGAGTGCGTCTCTTGTGAAAGCCGCTTACACCGCCTGACTGCACGTTTTATCGTTTTCATTGGTTTTATTGGTTTTGTTTGCCCTTTTTTTTTCCAATTTGTGGTCAAAATTTGTAGTGACTAACTGGCTATATGTAATTGCTTTGTGTTCGCCTTTCAGCTAGTCAAGCAGAGCGCACTGGGTATAGCCATAGTCCAGCAACATTTGCAGCTAAATATCACAAGAAACTTCAAAGCAACAATGAACAGAATGAGGCTGTTCGGTAAACAGGTGTCTCTAAACCGGTTTTCAGTCTTCAGTTTACTTCGCTTCTCTTTTTTATTTTATTTTATTTTTTTGGGTCATTTTGGCTGACATATTTTGTGCGGCAACCGCATGCATATGGGCGTCGCATAATCCTTTTAATGAAGCGCACAACGTTCCAATTTAAATTTTTTCTTTTGTATTTTTTTCTCGAATTTTTTATCTTTTATGCAATGCTTGATGCTGGGGAAACATATTTTGCGGCTTTACCTGTTGGGCTGCGCTCTCAAATATTTTGGTCTAGTTTTTATACTTTGTTCCCGAAGGGGAAAAAGTATATTGGGTTTGTGCAATGTCCGTCTTGCTGTCCGTCCGTCTGTCCGTCTGTCCGTCTGTCCGTCTGTCCGTATGAACGCAATATTTTTCGGCGCTATTAGAGCTAGAGACTTGAAATTTTAAACATATACTCATATATGTTCCCGAATTATAAAGTGTAAAAATTTTCCCGATCCGCCCACTAGGGGCGTGGCAAATCGGAAAACTCTTCCGCCCATAGTTAAGTTATCATACTAGATGATGAGCTAGAGAGTTGCAATTTGAAATGTATACTCGGGGTGACAACCCAAGTTCAAAAAGCTATGGCGGATATATCTACGCCCATTGGGGGCGTGGCAAATCGGGAAATACGTATCTTCTACACCGTTAAAGCTAGAACGCTGAAATTTTGCATGTGAGTTAATGTTATGATTCTAAGAAGATCGATCAAAAAGTTTTATGTCTACGCCCATTGGGGGCGTGGCAAATCGGACCTGAATATATAGTGATTTTTCAAATTGTGCTATATTTTGGACACTATTGACACTAGAGACTTGAAATTTTGCATGTATACTCGGGTTGACAACCCAAGACTAATAAGCTATGGTAGATATATCTACGCCCACAGGGGGCGTGGCAAACCGCAAAAGTTTATATCTCCTACAGTTTTAGAGCTAGAAGCTTGAAAATTGGATGGTTGAGTTACTAATGTTCTCCTCTATCGATCCCCCAAAAATAATTTTTCAGCCTCTTTGGGGGCGTGGCATATCGAAAAATACCCTGTAATTTTCGCATTTTTGGAATGTAAGCAACCAAATTTTGCAGGCATGTTAGCCTCGGCCCTTTCTAAGAACTGGCAAAAAATTATGCGTCTACGCCCCCTGGGGGCGTGGCAAATCGGCAAAGAAGTTTGTTGTGGCCAACTGCATAATTCATGCATACAATAGCTTAGTAGCAATTGCTAAGATGGCAAAAAGCATTTTAACATAAATATAATAATATTAATAAATTTAAAAAATAAAATTCATAAGTTTTTGATTAATAAATAAAAAGTTTCCAGCGGGATTCGAACCTGGGTCTTTTGAAAACAACATGTAATCGTTAGCTAAACCTAAATAAATTCACAGCTGATCAGCTGACCAGCTGATCAGCAGCTTGTGACGTCACAAAACAATACAATCGCAATTCTTGCAATATGTATACACTTTTGGATGTGTATACACGTACACATGCATACATACATATATGCATGCATAGAAAAGCTGCCTGCCACACAGCGTCGCAAATCGGAAAGCATAAAGCAGTTTTAGTTTTTACTTAAATGCACAATTCATATGCGTATGTTTATAAATGATTATCAATTGGCAGCAAGCATTTTATAATAAATATACAAATATTAAAAAAATAAAAAATTAATAATTTTTGAAAAAAAGTTTTCTGCGGGATTCGAACCCACGCACCTAAGTATAGCTTGCATAGCGCTTACCACCAGCGCCACTGCCCTGACTTGGGTTTCGTTAACTAAAACCAAATAAGGTATTGCTAGAGCGCCTTTTGACAAAACTAAAGTAACGATCGAAAAATTCTTAATTCAGTCACAATTCTTAGAATATTCTGGCATCCAAACTTTTGTATGTATACATAGAAAGTTGTGTGTATACTCGTATAGTGTGTACATGTGTAAATCTATATGTATGTGTAGGAAAAACGTTTGTTGCTTGCCATGTACGTTTTCTAATTGCCGAAATATTTCGTTAATTAAATGTTTATTAAAAAATAAGATGCACCTATGGGAACAAAGTATATCGCTGTTAGTTGCGCCTAACTGCAACGTTCTTACTTGTTTTTTTTTTTTTTGCTTAGCAGGGAAAAAAGTATTGGATAAAGAAAAAATTGGATATGCTTCGTCAACAGATATGATGAAGATTAATGTGAGCTCTAAGAAGAACTTGGTTAGAGTTGGTGAGTTGAGGAATAGAGCTAGAGCAAGAGCTAGAGCAAGAGCTAGAGCTAGAGCTAGAGCTAGAGCTAGAGCTGAAGCTACAACTACAGCTAATATATTAAATCAATTCATAACCCAATTCAAAAATTTCAAATATCTAGCTAAATGTATAGCCTTAGCTTTACTATGCTTATCAGATTTTCTTGCTTTACAACACTATTTTAAAGAATGAAATTTAAAACAGTCAATGCCAACAACAGCGTGAATAAATATATCGAAAAACTTAATTTTCTTTATTTCTTTATTTGTCTACGCTTTAATATGTACTCAACACTCATGCGAGTTGGCATTGCATGTTTAGTGGGCATAAGTCAACAATTTCATTATGCTAACTACATATATAGATCTACAGGGTATCTGATAGAGTTGGCTGCCCTTGAACATTTCATTTAACTTTCACTTTTTGCCTGGCGCATTTTATTGACTTTAATTATAATTAAAAGTTGTTAGCATGTTGTTGTTCCGTCGTCGTTGGCTGCGATTTGCCTGACCTTAATGTTAATGATTCAGTTAAGCATGGAGACCGACAGGAACAGACAGCAAAGCAGTTGAGCGGGGAGTTGTAGGCTGTCTGTGTGTGTGTGTGTGTGTGTGTGTATATGTGTGTGACTCTAAGTGGCTGCCCGGGGCGAGGCGTTAGCATTAAATATTAAATATGTTGACGTCCTGCGGTGCGTATGAGTAATTTAAGCAGCATATGAGGTGCCATTAAAAAGTAAGGACATGCACAGAGAGAGAGAGAGAGAGAGAGTGGGAGGGGAAGGGGGCAGGACAGGACTCGAGTGTCTCGAGTCTCTCGGTTTGGGCACTCGGCTCGTTAGCACATCGTGTCTCAGCTGGTAAACGCGAGCTACCCCAAAACAATGGCCATGGCAGTCAGGTATAAAATAAGGCATAAAATGGCCAGATAATGGCAATAGCTGGGTCATGGAGAAGGGATGGTTGGTTGGGAGGGGTGTGTTTGTGTGTGTGTTTGTAGAGGGTGGACGAGAGGCCGCTTTATGAGCGCACTTAAAACAGCAGCAGCGGCTACAAAGGCAAAATTTCAAAGCCATAAAACTCAAAGCACACACACCTGAGCGTGTGTGCGTGTGAGTGTGTGTGTGTGTGTGCTGCGTGCTTATCTGATCATTAGCATAAAGTTGAGCACGGACTACAGTGCGTATGTGTGTTTACTCACCTCTTGGCTGCTCTCTCGACTGCTGCTATCTTCCTCAATGCTGGCCGACTGCTCAGCTAGCTGTGCCTTGGCGATTGCATTGGCATTTTGCTGCTGCTGCTGCTGCCTATTCAGGTCATGTTTGTATTCCTGCTCCTGCTGCAAGAGCTCCTCACGCAGCTCTTGAACAATCACCTCCGTTTGCTGTTGTCGTTCACGCTGTGCGGCCAACTCTAGCTTCAGTTGCTGATAATCGTTGCGTATGGTCGCTAAATCCTCGTAGGCAGCACCACCATGTCGTACATCCTTTGCCACACTGCCGGCGGTGCGTTGCAGCTCCACCAGCTGTTTGCGTATCTCTGATATTGACTGCTGCAGCCACTCGACGGTGAGACGTTCCTTATTGCCGCTGTGTGTGGCACGCAGCGTTTGCATTTCACGTCTAAAAAAATTTAAAGAATGAGAAGAGAACATGAAATTAGCATATCATATTATTTTAAGCGTATTTTGTACTTGGGTTTGCTTAATTAGCTAGCTGCATGCCGCTGGCTGCTAGTTGAATATGCAACACACGACGCGTATGCGTAACATTTTAATTGACTTTGCAACGTGCAGCGGCCGAAGCTCTCTGCTCTGTGACGCTGACAGAATCTAATTTAAATTGACATTTTCAGGCAAACGGACGGCTTAATTGCCTGTGTGGCCAAAAGGCAGCTGCTGCGATGGCGCTGCACGCGTGTTAATGGGATTACGGGCGTGAGGTTTACATGAAAAAGCAATGTCATTTTCATGCAGTTTTTCAATTAGGCAGCTGACCATAGCCAAAGCAAAGCTGCCAAAACGCATACAAAACTCAAATCAAATACAACAAAATGGAGAAAAAAATAAACAGAAAAAAAAAAACAAGCCAAACAAAAAAACAATTGAAAGTCTTGTTCAAGTGTGTGCAAAACTGAATTTTGTTTAGCGCCAAAAAAACAAACAACAACAAGCAAAACAAGTTGAGAAAATGTGAAAATGAAAATGTTGTAGCACTTGTGGCAGCTGGCAGGCGCTAGCCTCAAAACTTGAGCACATTTTTGTGGCATTTCAGACAATTAAAGTAGTCAGTCGGAACAGCTGAAGGCACACACACTCTATGTGTGTGTGTGTGTGTGTGTATATAGTGAGGTGTCTTTCAAGTTGCTGCTGTTTCTCACTCCATCACATAGAAAAGTTTTCTGTACTTTTGTTTTTTTTTTGCGACTCCAGCTGCTGCTGCTTCGGCTGCTGTTTTATTTTTCACTGTCAAAAGAGCAAAGCTACATGAAATTTTCATAAAAAACTTTTGCTTCTTCCTACAGCATTTTGGTTTGGCAATGTTGCGTATACGTAATATTTCAATTTGCGTGCGCCTGACTTATGCACGCCTGCAGTTGTCTGTGTGTGCGTGTGTGTGTGTGTGCGTGTTTGTGTGCGTTGTAAATTTGACGACTTGAGAAGTTTTTCTGGCTTTTAACTACACGCTCAGTTACAGCTGAGTTGAGCGTGCAAAAAGTTGGTTAGTTGCTTCGTTCTTTTCTTTCTTTCTTTTTTTATTTAATTTTTTAAGTGGGCGTATTTGATTAAAATTGTGGAAAATTCTTATTTAAACTGTTGGCAGTAATTAGCTCATTAACGTGATGGGTTTGCACTTGAATGGCATAATTTCATGTAAATTTGCTGAAATGAAAATGTATAACAAAGTTCGTGGAATTTATCTGTTAAGCTAGACTACAGTAAAAGGGATTTGCAGAGTTGTTCAAGTTTTGTGGAGATTTTATTTTGTAAATTTTACCAGAAAGTTGTTGAAATCGTTGAATTGGAAAGGTTAAGGTATTTTATATTTTAAATTGTTTTTTGCACTGTAGTAAATTGTTAAATTAAATGTATAAAGTGTAACTGCATTGAATGAACAAATTAATAAGTACAGCTCAAATAATGAAATTTAAAAAAATAATAAATAAATAAAAATAAATATTTTTATGATTTTTTTAAATTGTAAAATTATGAAATAAAAATGAAGTTTAAAATTTAATTTTTGTAAATATTTCAATTTAAATATTTAATAAAATATATAGACTATATATAATAAATACATAAATTGGAATTGTTACATATATTATTAAAATTATTTAAAAAAATAAATAAAAAAAAAAAAACTTTGACAACGAGAAGATTGAATATTTAAAAAAATAAAACATGATTTAATATTAAAATTATTATATAATTATAAAATAGAATTATATATAATATAGAAAAAAAATTAAATAAGTTTCATTACATCTTGAATGAAATATATATTTGTTATATAATTATATTTAATTTAGAAATATAATTAAATAACTTTAGTCACATCTTTAAAGAACTATTTACCTCTGTCATATGCAGTAAGAAAATATATAAATATGTATATGTACACAATCTAAGCTGAGTTATTTCAATCGAATGCAATTTTTGCTTCAGTTATTTCCAATTAAAATCCTTCGATTTATTCATATAGTAAAAATGAAAATCTCTAATAAATTCAAATATATATTTTTTTAATTTTGATCGCAATTTTCCCATTTGAGCAACACGAATGAAATTCTGTTGCAATTTCAATGGTTCGCTTACATGTCGAAGCGCAATTTATTTAAACATTTTAGAGAGTATATAACTAAAATTGAAAAATACAAAAGGCAAAGAGCAACAAAAAAAAAAAAAATAAATAAAAAAAATTAAATAAAAAAAAAAAAATGGAAAATAGAAGAAGAAGAGCAAACTATTGTATATGCTACACAAAAGCAACTACAATTTCTCGCATGGCTGCAGCGGAACACGTTTTTTTTTTCGCGCGTCTTTTGTAAACAACATCGAAAGCCAAATAACAAAAAAAAGGAAGATTAAAAAATAAACTTAAAAAAAAGAGCTGTGTAGCATAAAAAAGTGAACGCAGCGCATGTCATTCAAGTAAAAATTGGATATGCTGTCAATGACATGAAGCAAATTGAAAATGCGCAGGAAAACAACATAGCCTAACGCTGAAGAAAATGCCCGAATATGCGTGTATGTGTGTGAGTGTGTGTGCGAGAGTTGTGCGCACATTTTAATTATCAAATGGAAGCTGCAATGGGAAATGCGCTGAATGCGCCATCAAATTTAGACCAAATCAGTAGAGGCAAATGGCCGCCACATTTAATGGATCACCCAAGCAGTGGGCCGAGAGGTTGTGACACATAAACCACAGTTGACATGACGTTTGACTGGCCCTGGGAACTTGCCTTGTGCATGTGTACATATGTGTGTGTGTGTGGCACACGCGTGTGTTGAATTATTTACGGTGTCAGTGACAAAGTTTACGACGTTCACGACATGAGCAAACAACAAAACTAGCCAAAGCTATTTGTACAGTAAATTAAGTGAGCGCCATTTTTGTTGCCCTTTGCTCTAGATCAACAGTGATATGTGTATGTGTGTGTGTGTGTCGATGAGACAATCATTATTAGTCAGCCAACAAACAAATCACAAAAGTGAAAAGAAACTTTGACAATGCGGGCGCTTGGCCTAGGCCAGAAATCAGAAATCAGAAATCATCTACGTGCTGCCCGAGTGTCGTGCCTCTTAACAAAATGCTAAGCTGCTTAGGGAACTGGATTTCTGGCTCTTTCTTTCACTCCTAGCTTTTCTTATTTGTTTAAATTAAGTTGCGTTTGTGTCCACAACAACAAATACAAACAGAGCAAATGCCTAGGCACGAATAAATGACAAGATATTTGGCCTGAAGGCTGACACGAAGTTTCAATGTCCTTTGTAAAGATGGCAAGATTTTGATATAAATAAGAAATGGTAATTGATAGATTGATTGATTGGCAGGCATATGTTAAAAAACGTGCAAGCTATATAATATATTTGAAGTATTTCTTTTTATTTTAGATATATGCTCGTTTATGTCAGCATATCTTTTCATTTGTAAATTGAAGCGGGATACGTTATTCATGAATTGCATTTAATGTCTGGCAGCAATGAATATAATGGCTAGAAAATTCTCAAGTTGGTGTTATATTATAATAAAAAGAATTGATCATAGAAACATCTTTTGCTAAGACATCTTTTTTTTTTAACAAAATCAAATATTTAAATATTTTTTATTAGAAAAAGTATCTTTAAGGGAAAATTTCTTTCTGAGGTAGCTGCTTATGTAAAAAATTTCTAAATATATAAATTATTATATATTGTAAAATATTCTCCATGTTGCAGTCAATATTAAAATATATATATGTATATATAAATTTTTAATAAATAAAACTTTTTTATATAAAAAAAACTTTTGCATATCATAATTTTCATTTTTTTTTTTTAATTTTTTTCATATCTCTATTTTTATTTATTTATATTTTTTTTTTGTAAATTTTCTTGATTTGAAAAAAATCTATCGTAAAGCAGGATTTTATTCTGACTTTTTAAATAAATGTTTATATACATTTTGAAATTACTATATATATTTTTATGTTAATTTTTTTTTTTTTTTTTGTAAATATAGAAGAATTAAAAAAAATATATATATCTTGTCTATATTCATATACATATTTATATGAAATTTTAAATAAAGAAGAAAAAATAAATATATGTCAATTTTAATCTTAAAAAATTAAAGAAAAGGTAATGCCTACATTTCAATTTACTACATCTCAATTTTATACAAAATTATATCTTTTCACAAATTGCCTAAGCAAAACAACAATACCTCAAAACATAGTGTATACCAAATAAATGAAAACAAACGAAAATTCAGCGAGGCGCAAAAGTGTCGCCTACTTTAAGGCGCTGCCAAATTGGCTTCAGGCGTGCGCAAAAAAAAAAAAATAAAATAAAATAAATAAAGATGAAATGTGTGTGAGATTGTGTGTGTGTGTGTGTGTGTGTATGGCTGTAAAAAATTAGTGCCCGCCACGCCCACAAAATTAATGAGTGGGATGTCTGGCTGGCTGACTGAAACCGACAGCATTACGAGTTACCCAAAAAAAAAATTGAATGAAAAGAAAAACTTTTGTTGAACAACTTCCGACTCAACTTGAGGCAGAGCTGCAAAAGTTGCAAGTTGCTCGTAGCTCGTTGCAAGTTGTAAACGAATTGTGGGTCACTGGCATACTGGGAGATTCGAATGGTAGCAGTAGCAATGTAAGGCAAACTGCATCTAATTAAGTTTATGTGTGTGTTTGCTCAGCTCAGCTCAGCTCAGTTCAGCTCACCTCAATTGGTCCAATTCGCTGCGCATATCCGCATCGACGCTGGCCGCGTCCGTGGTGAGCCGCAGGGATTTGCGTAAATTATGTTCAAGCAATTCGTAATCCTCGCGTCGACGCATCATCAGGGCATTCAATTGCTTCGTTAGCAGTCGCACCTGATCGCCCAGTTTCAGATTCTTCTCAGCATCATCAGCCTCTGTCTCCGCATCTTGTTCATCCTTGCCATTCGATAGCAGCTCCAGTTCATTGTTATCCTCATCCTCGTTAACAAAACGCAGCAGCTCAACGCTGGACGATGCGGGCGCCGCTGCCGCTGCCGTTGCTGTGGCCGTTGCAATTGGAGCTGTGCTGCCGGCTGTTTGGGCATCGCGCAACATGTTGTTCTCATCGCTGACAATGATGTTGCCGCTGGTGGTGGCGCCACGCGCGCCTGCCACAATCAAAGCAACGATCACGGCGAACGCTGTTAAGCGCAACATTTTTGTAGCAGTTTTTAGAAAATTTGTATTTTTTGTTACTTTAAATTTGAAGCACAGTTTTGTTTTTCTTGTATAATGATTTCTTTTTAATATTTTTGTGGCATTTGATATTTATGCAAATGTTGGGCACGTTTCATGACCACCTTTTAAAATATTCGAATTATGCGCGACTCCTTTTTATGTTTGTTTGTGCACGTTTTTTTTTTTTTTTTGTTTAGCTCGTGCTGCCGCTAGCTCTAAGCGGTTTAAAGTGAATCACGCACAGACACAGACACACGCTCACACTGACAAACTCGTCTCACGTGGGAAAATATTGTCAAACTTTCACTCAATTGCCTGCTGCTCGCTTGTATACGATGCAGTTGACGCGACGCTTGTCGTTAAACTAAAGCGGCGCGCAGCAGTGACTGCGCTTTTATAGGTACGGCCAATGAGCCGGTCGAGACGTCGACGTCGACGTCGACGTCGCAGCAGGACGCTTAGCTGCGAAGAGAGCGTGCGCGCATAGTGAGTGAGAAGCTGAAGAGCATGCAACAAGCAGTCCATAGAACAGGTTGCCCACGCTAAGAGAGCAAATGTGACAGTGTGTGAGTGAGAGCGCTTGTGTGAGTCGACGAAAATTTAAGAGCGCGCTCGCTTGTTCGCTCTTTCAGGCTACTATGACAACTAGGAGTCTGTTGTTGAACTATAAGTAATTGATAATAATTGTTGTTATGCTAAACAATAATGTTTAATATATTTACTTAGTATTTGCTGCTCAACTAACTGGACTTGACTTGACTTGCTTTCTTTGCAGCTTTACCTGTTTAATCATAAATATATATTGTGCGAATGAGCGTGTGTGTGTTATCCTTGTGCATATCCTTGTGGCACATGGCGCGCCTGCGGTGAATCAACATTCGAGCAGCAAACAGCAGATGTCAGACCTTCAACCAGGTGAGTTTGTGAGTTTCTTTTTCATTGGGTTTATTTTTAACGCTTATTAAAAGGCATTCAAAGAGGTGAGCGCATTTACAGATTGAAGATCATTTATGAAGGTTTTTAATATATAAGTTTTTTTTTAGTTTTCAATATGATTTTTTTTAGAATTATAAGTTATAGAAATTTTTAAAAATTATTCAAAATTATCTTCTGTAAATTTTAAGAATAATAAGCCTCAGATTTCTATAGAAAGTAAAGCATAGAAATAAATCCTTTCGCTGCACTCATCAAAGATGTTTTATTATTTAAAGTAGATCAACTTAAATCATTTTTGTTTTAAAGCTCCACACTTTTCACTTTACTATTGCTTAGTCCATTATATCATCATCTAAAAAAAAAAAAAAAAACAACATAATTTTCTCGTCTATTGTTGAATATTTTCGAGTGCTGCAACTTTACGAAATAGCATTAAAAAAAAAGAAGCAAAATAATACAACTGAAAGTCATTTGGCCCACAACTAAAAGCTACAACAGCTAAGCGAACAACTGATAAAACAAAAACTGAAAACCTGAATGAAGTTTATTTGGCGGCATTGTTGGCCCCGAGAGCGTTGGGCGTTGAATTTTCAGCATTTGTGCTGGGCCAGAATGGAATATGCCAAAAATGGCGCATTCAGCTGGCATGTGATGGGGTTGCAGCGCGCACCTATAAACCACCAAGGAGTTGAAGATAGGGCGGGCAGCGTGTAGATGCGGGCTAGGAGTACTACTGAGTGAATCCCAAAAAAAAAAAAAAAATCAACCCATTCGGGTGGTGCGCTTCGCTGCACAAACTGCGCGACGTGAACTGGACAGGTCAGGGGAGCAGTGAGAGAGAGCAAGGGTTGGCCAGAGTTGATGGCCATGTCGTGTTGGTCAGTTGCAACAGTTGCCACCTTTGCCCCGGCCCGGCCACCTTTTTGGCATTGTTGCCGTTTTTGTCTGCGCTTGTGTATTGCAATTTGCAATATTTTCGCTTTTATTTTTTAATGCAGCAGCAGGAATAGGCGAAGTGAGGGCACTGTGGCAATAGTCACAGAGCTACATCAATGGGCTTATAATCAACTGCCATTGCCACATGAGTTGCAGTTGTTGTTGTTGCCGTTGTTGTTGCTATTATTATTGCTGCTGTTTGCATATATTTGTAACGTTGCATGCAATTGCGTTTAGTTTTTCCCTTTTACCATTTTGATACTTTTTAATTTTTGTTGTCTGCTGTTGTTGCTGTTGTCAATTTGTGGCGCGGTGTTCTAGCTTGTTGCACATTGCATTAATGCAGGCAACTCGTGCGGCTAACAGCGCATCCGGCAATTCCCCATACCAAAAACGCGCGCTCTCTCAACCGACCCAACCTTACACATGGGCGTGACAGTGGTGGTGGTGCTGCTACTGCTGCTGTTGCTGTTGCTACTCCTGCTGCTGTTGCTGCTACTGCTGCTGTTGCTGCTGCTGCTGTTGCTGCTGGTGGTGGCTTTCCTATTGTGCCCTTTCAACTGAGCTGCAACATTTGCATTGCACGAAGCGCTGCGTGCGCTTTGTAACATTTCATTGTCGCCTGGTTGTGTTGCCTGTCTGTTAATATTATTATTGTTATTGCTACGGTTTTTATGGTCTTGTCTCTGTGCCTGATGCGGTTCACGTTATGGTCAGAGCATATTAAGCTAATGGCCTGGAAGTAAACCTTCGAGCTTCTGGCTTCTGGCTGATGCTTTCTGCTGTTGCTGCTGTTTCTCTTATGGTCGCTGCATTTAAGCCATTAACGGCTACACTTCCAGACTGTCGGTTACATTTTTATTTCTCGTTTTTACTTTTGAGTGTTTTAGAATTTTTATAAAAAAAAATAACAGCTCATAATATTGCATATATATATGTATAGTCACAATAGACAGCGCGTCGTATGCCACATAAATATTTATGCATTTATTTTGATTGTCTGGCCAAAAAGGAATTTAAATTTCTTTTTTAATTACATTTTTAATTAAAAGTACTTTTGAGTATTTCAGATTTTTATATGCATTAAAGAAGTGTTAAGAGTATATTGGTGCGTTTCACTGTCTGTTTGCCTGAGCGAGAAGAGAATGTGAAAAGAGAGACTTGAAATTTATATTAAATAGTTCAGAGTAGTCTCATTTTATAAAGTGCTCTAAATATTTTGCATCTACAAAGAAGCTTGCTTGAAGAAGCTTGCTTCTCAAAATATTTATCATTTATATATTTATAAATTTATAGAAATTTATAGAAATGCAATAAGTATTTAGTAAGGAATTAGCTTCATTCTTTAGACATTCCTTTTAATAATTCAATAATTAAAAAAAAGAAAGTATTATTTTTGTATTGCATTTAATTTTTATTGAATAATTTAATTTAATTTAATTTTTATCTATTTTATTTCATTTTTATAAATAACATTAAATGTATTAAAAATCCTACTTACCAATAATTCAGCCCAAAATGTAATAATAAAATATTAATAATTTATTTATAATTTTTTAACATAAGTAAATATTTATTTTTATGAAATAAGAAATTTTTTTAAGTATATTACTATAAAAATTGTATTTCTTTAGTTTAACTTTTATTTATTTAATTTTAATTTATATATATTTAATTTAATTTTTGTATATAAAATTAAATATACTTAAAATCCCATTTACTGATATTCAAGCAAAAATTGAAAAATTGAAATATAATTTGTATTTATTATATATATATGTTTTGCAAAATAGATAAATATTTATTATGCTGAAATAAGAAATTTTGTAAATAAGTTTTTATAAAATTTGTATTTATGTAACTTAAATTGTTTTATTTTATTTCATTTTTATATATAACATTATCATTCAGAGACAATTTTAATATACAAATATTACAATTTTTATTTATTTATCATACAAAAAATTTTGTTTATTAAATCAATATTTTATATGCTGAAATAAGATATTTTTATACAATATCTTTTTTTTTTTTAATTTTTCTATTATTTAATTTTATACTATCAAATTCCAGCCTAAAAAATTTACAAATTCAAGCATCAGCACATTTAAGGCAATTAAAATAACAATCAATGCCTGGCAAAAGGTGAGCGTAAATTAGTTGAGCGCAGGTGTTTTTCAGTGCCGAGCTGTTCTCGGCTGTTTAGTGAGCTTGTTGCTTGATGAGGGTAAAACGCCCAAAAACAAAACAACACTGTTGATTCTTTTGCATATGCATGTTGTATACTATATACATATGTATAATGCAGGCAGAGACGCACAGTAGAACACGCGCACAGTTTGTTGACCAATTTGAGGCGCGCTGCCACAGCCACGCCCGGCAGCAAGCTGCAATAAGTGCGTGGACAGGTTTTGCACAAATCAACAAAAACAACAACAAAATGCACGCGATGTGCCGGTAACAGTTAACCAAAATACAAAGAAAAGAAAAGGTAACTGCGCAGTCGCAGCTTGAAGGCTGCGCACTAATCATCTGACTGACAACAACAATAGCAACAGCAGCAACAACAACAATAACAACAACAACAACAGCTGAGCAACCGGCTGCTCTTGACTAACGGCAGGTGCAAAACTTTTTACCACTCGCAACGTACAAAATTTCTTACCTGATTTAATCTTAGCTCAACGTTTTGCTCCACCTTTTGTCCCATTGTCGTGTTGCTTGTCTACGGTTTTTTTTTTTGGTATTTTAGGTTTCTTTTCTTTTTTTTTTTGTTTTTTGGTTGCCAAGGTTTCCTTGTTGTTGTTGTTGTAGTAGTAGCTGCTGCTGCTTGCTGCTCTTGTTGTTCTTGTTACTGTTGCTGTTGCTGCTGCAGTTTCTGGGTTTCATCGCTTGCTCCTTGGCATGGCTTGTTGCCTGCATGCTTCGCTGCTCACACACACACACACACAGACACACATGATGATGATGATGTTATCACTCAAGGCTATTGCTGCATGGCTGCTTCCAGTCGAGCACTGCTCTGCGTGTGTCTGTATTTGTTTTTGTACTTTTGTTTTCTTGGCAACACCAACACCAACACCAGCACCAGGCAGCAGCCGGCAGCAGCAGTCAGCCAGCCAGGCAGGCAGGCAGCAGGCGGCCTGGCATCAGGCAACAGCCAAAGGCATCGAGTTTTGCTTTTAGCCAGAATTTTATGCTGCGTTCCCCTAATGAATGCCCCACGCGTATGCGAAACGCTGCCAAATGCCTGACAGCTGCCTACACTGTGATAAAAACAAAAAAAAAAGAAGAAAAAAAAAAACATGCGAACCAATTGAAAAACCATAAAAATCCTTTAGCTATGGCACAGACTTTAGTCTATGTGTGGTCGTTCGCTCTCGCTTTCTTTCTCTCTCTCTTTTGGTGTAAGTGTGCCTTTGTGTGTGTGTGTGTGTTGATGTGTGTGAGTGTGTTAGAGTATTCACAGCCGCAGCGACAGCTGCATCTACATCGCACATCCTAGGCGTATAGAGTTCGAAAAAAAATGTAGTTTGTTAGACACTTGTTGACGTGGCAGATACCCTGTAAAGTGTATGTAAATGGAATATTTGTAAGTTTTGGGATATTCATTGTAAAAGTAGCATAAAATACGCTGCCAGACAGATATCCTTTACGAATGACTGTAGACAGATATCCAGTACATGGAACTTATGTATCTAGAGTATTCCACTAAATTGCTTGCAGTTTATATGGCACTGGAGTGCATTATCATCTTCGAGCTCCGTTATCTTCCTCACCTGATTGCTTTTTGATATATCTCTGATAATGAATATACAGTGAAGCCGAAATAATAATTTTCTTGGCCAACTGTTACATAAACTTGCTGCAGCATATGCCATCCATTTTTCGAAATTTCATATACAACTACAGGGTATCGAAAGGATGTTTTGCAAGGCTGACTTCGCTTAAAATCCAAGCAGCTGTCGAGCACTCGGGCATTCGGCCAACAGATTTTTAACAGCAGTTAATGGACAAGGTGAAAAACAGCTATGAAGCACAGCAGCAGCAGCAGCAGCAGCAGCAGCAGGACGACTTTTGTTAAAACTCACACACACATGCCAACACACACACACACTGATAGCCTGTCTGGTTGTGCGTTCAGGTCTAGTCGCGTTCTTAACAATGCAAATGCATTTCAATGCAACCTGCTGGCTTGGCTTGAAATGCAGCTGGCTTTGAGCTTCTACGCTCTACGCTTATCAATCTGCTGCATTCATTTGCATCTTCAACTGCATTTCGACAACAATATGAAAGTGAAGTCAAGTGGAGTGAGCAGCCCATTGGCAGCTGCAGCTGCACTTTTACACATCAATCATCGTTCAACAACAGAGCATGCAGAAAATGTGATGAAAAATTGATTGGATTTTCACAAAAGAACTCATCGATTAGTTAGCCTAGCTTAACTGGTAATGTAATTAGAGTAGTGTGGAGTTGATTACTTTAAATACAGTTATGTAAAATGACTCAGAAAATATTTCTAATTTTATTTTCACATATTTAAATTGTTAAATTGCTGCTTAATTGTTAAAATGTTTATTTGATAACTTTTAACTAAATTATGTAAAATGACTCGGAAAATATTTCAAATTTTATTTTCTCAACATTTAATTATCAGATAAATATAAAATATTTCTATTTTTAATTAATTAAATTGTCAAATAAATACATAAAATAAAATGGTTAATAAATTTTTTGGATTGATGAAATGTTTTAGATTTATTCTGATTTTTGTATATTCTAAAACAATTTAGATATATTTAAAATATAGTCAAAAATTTTATTATTTTTGCTTTTCCATTTCTGGATCTCTGCTATATGTCTGACATCAATTGATGTATGCATAAAGATATCCCAACCAATTAAACCGCCCTATAAATATTCGGTTTTGATTCGCTTTAATCTCTGTCACGGCTTACACATAATTGAACCACTAAACTATGCCAATTGCACAGTTCGACCTATTAGCAAATTTACGGCTGTCCATTTAAATCACATGGCTCACAGCCTATAAAAAAAGGGGGAAAACGTACAACAAAAACTGCATTCGCATGCGAAAGACAGTTAATAACAAGCTGTAAACAACGTTGACATTTTTTTTGTCAAATAAAACGGATGCAAGCGCCAAAAATGAAATAGTCTGCGAAATATTGAAAACGCGAATTATGGTTTTTATTTTGTATATCTTCGGATACACAAACACAAATAAAGGCTGAAAAATCACTTTGGCAAAATATCTTCTGATATATGGATATAATGATTAAGAACAAACACTTAATATCTTTGGATATTAAAACTTGTCTTTATTGAATAAAAAACCTTCTGTTCTCGTTGGAATGAATCTTAAGACTGATTGTAAAGTTTTCTTTGGCATATGCAAATGCCCTTTTTACTTATGTATATTTATTGTTGCTTTTTCTTTGGCATATGCAAATGCCTGTTTTGCTTATGTTTGTTGTTGCTAACTAAGCATTTACATCGGAAACGGCGGCGACGCTTACGTTGTTTATATTTTGGTAATCTGATCTCTTTTTAAATATTTCTGCATGATTATGCTGACCTGGTCGTTATCATTATTCTCATGCATAAGTGCAAGTGGTTGTGCAATTTGCATGAGCATATTTGGTTGCATAACTCCTCCCCTTTTTGATGAGGGATTCTCCTGGATTCCTCTTTTACATTTTTTATAGGTATATATTCCTATGAAGAGGAATACAAGAGCAATTGATGTTATGCCGAAGCTGTTGGAAATTATTGTTTGTGCTCTGATTTCTTTTATGGCTTTAGTGTTTTTTATTTCTTCTAATATAATTTCTTTGAATGTTTGCTTCTCTGTAAAGTTAAATGAATTTACTTCTTCTTCATCATTAGAGAACGATTGTATATATATTTCTTGATTATTTTTATAGTAGGTGTGGTCAATGAAGATTGTACAATTCGTAAATTCTATGAGGAAGTTACCTTTTAATATTTGACTATTGGTGGATTCGTTGCAACTATATTGAATTACATTATTTTCTGCGTTACTTATTAGTAATGTGCCTTCATTTATTAATTTCGTCTTAAACTCTACGTCTTCTATCATTCTACAATTTTTCTTAATGATACAGTTAGAGCTCAATTTCAGCTCGTTTATTGTTTTGTGTTCCTCGTATGTGTAAGTGTTGTTTTGGATTTTTACCACTCTTTCGGGACTCATGTCGATTCTTTTATTTTTCTGGTTTGTTAGTGGGGTTGTCAGAAATACTGTAGTTGTTATGATGTTAGTTGGTATTTTGATTGCAATGATTATCTTATTTTCGTAGGTCATGACTCCCATGCGGATTAGTTTAATTTTGTAGAAGTCTATGTTGTATAGTGTGAATTCTTCGTTTGTTAGTATTGAAGGATGAAAGAGGTTGTATTTAGCTGACGCTATTATGTCTAAGATGGTGTCGACTTTATCATGCAAGAATTTCAATTTTAGTAATTGATCGTGATACATTATGTCTGTTTTAATTATATTATTGAATGTTTCTATGTTGTTAAGAGTTTTGGTTATTTTTTCTCTGTCGTCTAGTATTACTTCTTTTAATGTGTTAATTGATTTCTGAAGGTCATTGTTTATTTTTACTTGTTCGTTAATGTTTTTTATTATATTATGTTCGTTTTCTTGATTGTTAAGGAGATGATTCATAATAGTTTCCCTATCGTCATCGTCCATGATGCCGGTGAGCCACTTCTGAGTTTTTCCTATAGCGTTAATGAGACCGCGTTTTTGTCTTGCTATTGGGTTTGGGGTTATTGATCTTATTTTAATTCTTATGGTTTCTATTTCTGCGTCTAGTCTATGTCTGTTTTGCTTAACTAAGATTTTTGTATTGTTCTGTATTATGTTTGTTAATTCTAATATTTCTTGTGTGTTTATTATATGTAGAACCATTTTAGAATTGTTGACCAGTTCCACTGTGCTCTCTCCTAATGATACGAAACCGTTTTCAGTCAGGATTGGGGTTATATTGATCATTGCTTTCGACAGCGTTGGCAACAGGACCATGATGATGATTGTTGTGATTATCTGAAAATTTTGTAGGTCTTTTAACGTTTGTTGTATGGATGTTTCGTAAATTTGCTTTTCTGAATTTGGGTTCCTCTTTGTGTCTTAGGTTTTTATAATTTTTTGTAAATCCCTCTGTTCTATTCTCTATGTAAGTTTCCCTACTATCGTTTAGTTTCGTTATTTTTCTGGATTTTTCTTCTGACATTCTTTCGTACAATTTAGAGTGATTTACTTTGTGATTTTGTACTTCAAATGGTGTGAATTTCGTGGTGGTGTGGTATGTGTTATTGTAAAAATATACGGCTCTAGCCATTTGTTCGATTATAGGTCTTTTCTCTTCTATGTTTAGTGTACGAATTTTCTCTGTTAGTGTGTTATTAAGTCTTTCGACATCACTATTGCCAGTGTGACTGTTTGGTTTAGTTGAATGATATTCTATACCTTCTTTTTCTAGAAATTCCCTGACGTTAAGACTATTAAATTCGTTGTCGAAGACGAATTTATGGACCTTCCCTTTTATTGACAAAAATTGTTGAATATGTTCTACGATTGTAACGCTATTTCTATCGTTTAGTGGGAAGCAAGTGGCGTGTTTTGAGAATTTGTCAATGAATATTGTAAAGGATTGCTTTGAATTTACGTATGTGTCTACGTGTACTATCTCATTGCAAGTTTTTGGTGTTTCTGTAAGATAAAAATTGTTTTTTATGGGTTTTCTATCGTATTTCCCACCACTACAGACGTCACAGTTATTGATTATTCTATGGATATGGGTCTTAAGGTTGGGATGGTAAATTTCGAGCTTAAGCTTCTGATAAGTGGCAACTATCCCGCAGTGGCCACTCTCGTTCTTGTGAAATAAGGCTATTTGCGTATGCAGTTCGTCTTCTGACTCGATATCTCTAACGAACCTAGTGCACTTTACAAATTTTATTTTTGGGTTGGAAGTGTATTCCTTTGCTATTATTTTTTGTAATTGGTAAAATTCATGGTCACTTATGTGTGAAAAAACTCCTATTTTTCCCGTGGTTATTTCCCGACGGAGGATGTTTATTGCTTGGTTGTCTTCAACGTCTTTTTTGCTAATATAAATTCTCTTTTTGTCAAACACCTGAACGGTGGTTTCGAGTTTTTTTTCTGTAAAAATTAGTTGTACATTGAATCTGTTAACTGCTGTTTCTAGTATAGACATGTCGAAACCCTGATCCTCTTCTTTAGAATGAATCGTTTGAGCTGCTATAGATCTTCTGTCTTCTTCATCAGTAGATTCAACTTCCATTAGGTTTATTTCGTCCTCTCTAATCCTACTCAGAAAGTCAGCGATGTTATTACATTTCCCTTTTATGTATTCTATGTGAAAATTGTACTCCCCCAGATTAATGAGCCATCTCTGCAATCTTGGGCTTATGTCTTTGCCTGTATATTTGGCCATCAGCCATTTTAGCGGTTGGTGATCGCTTTCGAGGTTGAATTCTCTACCATAAACATATGGTCGAAAATATTTTACGGCCCACACTATGGCTAGGAGCTCTTTTTCTATGGTTGAATAATTACATTCGTGTTGGTTTAATGTTCGGGATGCGTACGCAATTGGGTGGCTTTCTTGAGAAAGGACTGCTCCCACCGCGAAATTACTAGCATCTGTAGTGATAGTGAACTTTTTTGAGAAATTTGGGTATCGTAGGACTGGACTATTTGTAACTAATGTTTTCAACTTTTCAAATGCTGTTATGTAGCTTGGGTCGTCAGTGTTGATTGTCTCGTCTTTCTTCAGATATCTTGACATAATCTTTAACGAATTTTCTATAAAACCCTGTCATTCCTAGGAATGACTTGATCTGCTTTGTAGTCTTGGGCAATTTTAAGTTTTGAATAGTGTTTACTTTTTCTGGGTTCGGTTTAATGCCGTGAGTGGTCAAGATATGACCGAGGAATTGTGTTTCTTTCTTTAGAAAGTCACATTTATCTACTTGGATTTTTAAATTGGCTTCTTTCAGAGTTTTGAATATTTTTCTTAATATGGTCATATGTTCTTGGAGAGACGTGCTGAAAATTAATATGTCATCCATATAAACGACGCAATATTCGCCAATATAGTCTTTTAAGACTTCGTTCATAAGTCTCTGGAATGTCGATGGAGCATTTTTGAGCCCAAACGGCATTCTGATAAACTCGTAGTGACCTGACGGTGTTGAAAATGCTGTCTTTGGTCTGTCTTCCTTTTTAACGAGAATTTGGTGAAAGCCCTTCGCTAAGTCGAGGGTTGTAAAATATTGTGATCTACCCAGTTTATCTAGCAAAGAATTAAGATTGGGAATTGGAAATCTGTCATCGACCGTGAATTCATTCAATTTACGATAATCGATAACGATTCTGAACTTTTTGGACCCTGAATTATCGAGTTTTTTCTCAACAATCCATAAGGGGCTGTTATAGGGAGAGTTACTCTCTTTTATTATATTCTGCTTAAGCATTTCTTTTATTTGTCTATTTATTTCTTTTTCGTGGATTTGGGGATATCTATATATTTTAGAATATAAGGGCCTATCCACTGTAGTGATAATTTCGTGGGAGATTTGGTTTGTCGCTGATAAAACATCCCCTTCCCGAAAAAATAGATCATCGGATTCCGCGAGTAGAGCTTCGACAGCTTGGCGTTCCTCGTCATTTAAATGTGCGAGGTTGAGGCGGTCTCGTATATGATCTATATTTGTAGGTTGTAGGGCACAAGCATTGTGCATTGATTCTGGATATTCGTAGTCCAAGAAATAGAATTTCTTATCCAGTAATTTTACGTATCTTTCAGTATTGTTGATTTGAGCCTTAAAGGCTTTTAAAAAGTTTTGTCCTATTATTGCTGAAAAATTCTTGTTTGGGAAATCTATGAGTTTCCACTGAAGTGTTCCTAAGTAGGGGATCTCTTTGGGGAAAGGTGTAGTTATTGCGTATTTTACAATATTCACACCGTTAAGAGTTTTATAAGAACAAGGTTTTGTGAGTTCAATTTTAGGGTACTGTTGTTCAAGAATTTTTGATTTTAAGATACTTGTCGTTGCACCAGTGTCGACTAAGCATCTTATTTCCTCTTTTCCTATTGTCCACGTTATTATGGGTAGGTTTGCCCTAGGCAAGGTATCAAAAAATTTACTTCTTCTGCCTGATTTTCTTCTAAAGTTCCGATTTCCATAGGAGTGGAATCGTTCCCTTGGGTATCAACGCTCATATGAGACATTCTTGTTTGTCTTGAGCCATTGTTTCTGTTGGTGTAACTTGGTCTAGGATTTTGGTTTTGATTGGGTTGTGGTCTGTTATATGTCTGTTGATTTGTTTGATCATTGTTCTTACTGTTATTAGGGGTTTGGCTGTTTTGATTTGGCTTGTTATAGATGGTGTTGGTGTTAGCGTTATTTTGTTTATTGTAAGTGTTGTTAGATGTTTTTCTATATCTTTGTGTTATAGCTCTGGGATCATCTAGTGCTTTAATGTTTGAATATTTTGTTTGTAGAGCATGCATAGAAATACCTTGATCAACATGAATTCTGAATGGAGTGTCTATTTTGTTTATTAATATATTTAACAAATCTCTATCTACTTTATCGTTCTCATATATTGTAGGTTTTAGTTCATCAAACATGTATATTTTATTTATTTCGCATTTTGCGTTTTCAAATTCTTGGAACAGTTCTCTTAAACTACTTACTTTAATGAATCTGCATCTGTCGAATACATCCTCGTAAGTCGTCTTCGGCCGCATTTGTTCCATCAGTTTAGTCTTCATTTGTTCCCAGCTTGGCTCCATCCCCAACTGTCTGATGAAGTTTGCTGCTGCTCCTGAGACCTTTTCATTGGCGACGATGCTGGTGCCGAATTGGACTAGCAGCTCGTTTCCTTGGCATAGCGTCATAAGGAATTCAACGGATTTGATGAAGGCCAACACATCATGTTGGTCATCCAGTTGTCGTAGTTGGCGAAATTGTTGAATGATGTCTTTGTTTGACAACCATTGGCCTGGTTGTTGTTGTTGTTGTTGTTCGTATTGTTGTCGGAGAAGATTTAGGGCTGCCTCTTGTTGGAGTATGACCCCTCTTAGGTTTTGCATTTCTTCTTCCATCGTTGTATTTGCGATTCTTCGATTCTCGTCGTATTTGTGTATGTTTTTGTTTTTCGAGTACTTTGGGTACATAAAATTGTCACTTTGTTCTGTTAATTGTTAATTCACGAATCAATTTTGTGTTTTAACTGTTTCTGTTTTTATTTTATTTTGCTGAACAAAAATGAAATGTTATTGCTTTCGGTTCGAACGAAACGCACTTGTTCGATTTCGGCTGCGCCAATTATGGTTTTTATTTTGTATATCTTCGGATACACAAACACAAATAAAGGCTGAAAAATCACTTTGGCAAAATATCTTCTGATATATGGATATAATGATTAAGAACAAACACTTAATATCTTTGGATATTAAAACTTGTCTTTATTGAATAAAAAACCTTCTGTTCTCGTTGGAATGAATCTTAAGACTGATTGTAAAGTTTTCTTTGGCATATGCAAATGCCCTTTTTACTTATGTATATTTATTGTTGCTTTTTCTTTGGCATATGCAAATGCCTGTTTTGCTTATGTTTGTTGTTGCTAACTAAGCATTTACATCGGAAACGGCGGCGACGCTTACGTTGTTTATATTTTGGTAATCTGATCTCTTTTTAAATATTTCTGCATGATTATGCTGACCTGGTCGTTATCATTATTCTCATGCATAAGTGCAAGTGGTTGTGCAATTTGCATGAGCATATTTGGTTGCATAACTCGCGCGCTGCACAGAAAAATCTGCGTTGCGTTGCTGTTGCTGTTGCAACATGCTGTTGTTGCCAGTTGCACATCGAGTGCGGCACAGATGTCGCTCAGATTACGAACTTAATTGCCCCAGTGCAGGATATGAAACCGTTTCGCATGCGAAAACAAAACGAGAAACAAATAAAAAAAGAAAGGAATCCCTCCAAAAGAAATGAACACTGAAAAAAAAAACTAAATTGGGCTAAAGGACAAAAATTTGTTGCCGCGAGCAGCAAAAAAAAAAAAAAAGAGAAACAATATGAAAAACAGCAAAAGCAAATAGTGAAAAATGTCTGAAGGGAAAATGCTAAAAATATGTTTTTTTTTTCGGATTCCCTCTCGAAAATGCCTAAATGCGATTTGGTTGAGGCCCATGTATGCGAGACGTCGGGCCTTTCGGCGATATTTGCACAAAATCGGCTTTTGAATTTTTTATGCATCAGCGAGCTAAAAGCATTCTCCAGAATATTATGGCAATTGATATGTGTGTGTGTAGATAAATAACTAGACGCATTTTCCATTTTCCCCAACATATTTTCCTTTTCCTTTTTTACAAAAGTAAATGCATATTGCATGGCTATGCGAAGTACAATTTTCAAAATAGCTCCAGGCACTTTTAATCAATAATCCCTTTAAAACGTAGTATTCGAAAAAAAATTCTGTTCTAGTGTGAAACAAAAAATGTATAAAAAATTGTAGTAAATGCTTGCAGCTATTAGTTGTAAAACAAATGGTTAAATTATTTGAAATTTAAAAAACATTTTCGTTGAATGTACAAGATTTTTTTATTGAATATTAAATACATTTGTATTAAATACATTTTGATAAATAAATATACTAGTTTGATTTAAATATCAAGCACGAAATAATTAAAAATTAATCAATAGTGTAAGATTGCTATAAATGAAAAATTAAATATATTTAATTGATCTATATTAAAATGTTTTGGTATTATTTTATTTTATTCTATTTTTATCTATATTAAATTTTTATCCATATCAAATTTAATTTTTTATTTATTGTTTTTTTATTTATTCATTTATATATTTATTTTATTTCTATATTTCTATATTTATTTTATTTCTTAACAGAAGCAAAAAGTTGAGTAGATCAAGATCTATACTAAAATATTTTGCATTTATTTATTTACTTTTTTTTTTAGCAGAAGCAACAATTTGAGTAGACTAAATTTTATTTTTTATTTTAAATTTAACATTTATATTTTTTATTTATTTACATATTTATTTTATTTTTTAGCAGAAGCAAAAAGTTAATTAGATTTTGATCTATATTAAAATATTTGGCTCTTATTTATTTATTTTGTATTTTTTTTTAACAGAAGCAAGAAGTTGAGTAGACTTTTAACAATATTGAGAATCTACAAGTTGAGTAGATTTTGATCTATATTAAAATATATGCGATATATTTTTTCAAATATACATATGCCTTTGTAAACAGTCATTCAACTATAGCTTTTATTAATTTTTTCAAAGCATTCGAAACCCAAAGATTCGTAACACAAAATTTAGCCACTCAACTTATTTGGACTGTCATCATAAGCAATTGCTGAGCTTCAAATCATCTGAATGAATCAGAGCACAATCTTAGTTTAAATTCAAGGCACAGCCCAGTTGTTCATTAACTATTTACAGGGTATAGGCAAATGTATTGCTTTCAGCTCCCACGCACTTGAATTGATTTGTTATGGGCCATGGCTTTTGGGCAAATACAAACGCAATGGGAACGCCCACAAGTGCTGGTACTTATATTCAATCTGAAAAGGCCTTAACCGTGTATGCGTTGTAAATCTTTGCAATTTAAATCAACCCAAAACGTTTGTCATTTTGACTAATGGCTTATCAAAGCCTGCACGAAACAAATAAAAAAAAAAACAAAAAAAAAAAGAAAACGAAGACGAAAACTGGGGAAAACAAAGAAAACTCCTTTGGGTTTTGGCTTTGCTGCCTTTACAACTTCTAATGCTTGACAAAATTTATTGTATCGTAAATTTCAAATAACACACCGAAAACTGAGGGAAATGGAAGAAGAAGAAAGAGCAGCAGAAAAGAAAAAAATATATATATATACATATATATAAAGCGGGGTAGCAAAATAAAACTTTACACAGCTCGCAGCTCGTAAATTTGTACGAAAATTTATGCAAAGTTTTGTGAGAAATTCGTGATGTTTTTGGTCCTAAGGTGATTTGCCCCGTAAGACATGCAAAAATGCTATCCCAGATGGGGTGAGGGAAACAAGGAGACGAAGGAGAGTGGAGTGCAGTGTGGAGTCTATAATGAGCAGGACATGCACAAGTGGCCATGGCTATTGCCATGACTTGAAGTGAAAAGTCTTCGTTTTGTTAGCTTTTTTTATTTATATTTTTATATTTCTTTTATTTGGTATTTAGAGAAGGTAAAGGCACATTATAAATTAACAAGCAGCAACATAAATATTTCAACGTGCAGCGACACCAATTCCGAACCCAACTCTAACCCAAAGGCGAAGCTGAACGAGAGGCGAGCCAAAAGGAAATGAAAACTGTGCGCAATGATGAAGCGTTTAGTGGTGGCCCAAGCTTAAGAACAATAAAAGCCGGAAATGCTTAACAGCAGCCGTTGAGAGACCCACAAAACAACCTAACAATGACAAAGTTTTCGCTCACCGTTGTTGTTTTTTTTTTGTTTTTTTCTTTTTCTGCTTTTTGTGTTTTTGTTGCTGTTTCCTTTTGGGCAACTCTCAAGTTCCAGGAGCTGTCTGCACGCCCACCTTGTTGTGCATTGTGTCAAACTGCCGTACAATAAATGCCAACAGCAATAACAACAACAACAGGAGGAGGAACAACAGTTGGACTATATAGCGTACGCTAACAATAAGCCGTCGAGCATATGAAGAAGGCGCCATTGCCTTGGAAAAATATGAATCGCGTGCACATGGCGAAAAGGACGAAGAACAAGAACAAAAGCTCTGGGACAACTAAAAGTTTTGCTTTGCTTGTTATTGTTGGTGCCATTTATACCCAGTCAACGATAAAATGAATAAAAAAGTAGACAAAGCTTACCCTATAAAGTAAACATGCACATAAAGAGCAGTCTTCAGCTATATATATACAGAACACAATATACATATACATATGCATATATATATGTATTTATTATATATATTTATGCTATCTTTTTTGTCTGCCAAGAGCTTAGCAACTGAAGTAGTTCGGCTTATGGAACTTTCTATCAATATAAAGAAAGCTTCAAATAAAATAAATATAATATATATATATAAGTGTATCAGTGATATATATATGTATATATAATACAATTTTGCTTCTGATAAAATGCAGCTTTATGAATATCCCAATAAAAATGTAATGAAAGCGAAAGAACATTTAAACATTTATTTCTTTCAAATTTGAAATATAAATATATTTGTTATGCAGTTTATTATTTAATAGTAGTTTATTAATTAATCAATTTTCGTTAAAATTTTATTAAACTTTATATAAACGAGACTAATGACAAATATATTAAATTTACGGTCCCACTGAATAATATTAAAATTTAGTTTAATATTCTTTGATTTGAAGCCTAATTCAATTCTAGTTCAGAGAGTTTTCTTTAGAAAATTATTTGTTTTTTATTTGATAAATTGTCGACGAAGGCAAAGCTTGGATCGTAGTACAAAAGTTTTGCTGTTTAAATCGAATTAAAATCAAATTTAAATTCAATTAACAAATACTTATTTTTTGCACAAATTTTTTTACATTTATAGAACTGGCACTTCTTTAATTTCATTTCTCAATACAGGGTATTTTCCCACAAATAACTCAACTTTCATTTCTCTTGTTGATTTTTTTCTATTTCTCATTTTCGCTGTGCGTGCTGTTTGTGTGTGTGTGTGTCTGTCTGCTTTCGGTTGTGATTTATTTATTTTGTTGCTCGCCGCTTTGTTGTCACTTTATGCTTTTATTGCGCCCATGCCCGAAAATAGCAAGAAAAAAACAAGCATACGCCGCATGGGCCGCCCATCGGCTTCCTGCCAGCCAGCCAGCCTGTTGTTACAATTTGCGTTGTTGCTGCTAAGCAAGAAATCATAAAGTTAAACTTTTCTTATTACCTTTACAACAGTCGCAGCCGCAACAACAACGGCTATTGGCTCGACTCTCTGTGCACTCAAGTGCCATTAGAGTTATTAACAATTGGGTCTCATAAATTTGATGAGGCCAGGCGTCCAGGTCGATGGCATCAATTAATAACAGGCAATGATTGTGTGCGCGTGTGTGTGTGTGAGCGTGTCAGAATATGATTGGTATGATATATGAGCAAGGCAATTGGAAGAGAATACGACAGAGCAGCAGCAGCAGCAGCAGCAGCAGCAGCAGCAGCAGCTGTCGATGCAAATACCCTATAAATGATAGCTAAACGAGAGCAGGAATAAAGTCAAATCATAAGCCGGAAATCGTTAGGTATATCACCTGCTGCTCAGTTACAGCTAAAGGAAACAAATGCCAAGCCCAAAGATGAATCGAAATTGAGGGCAAGCTGCCTGTATTTGTATATATATGCGTGTGTATGTGTGTTTGAGGTTTCCTGCGCATATCCGTTCGATTTTGCAGCTCGAAAAAGAAATGTGAGTGAGGATAAGAACTGTCAGCTGCCAGCAGCAAGCAGCCAGGCAGAGCCTGAGCACACAATAAGCAGGCGTCTTGTTTCCGTTTGCCAATAACATATGCGTCGCTTCAGCAGTTATCCTTGTGCATGCGTTCGCTCATTCATTCATTCGCTCACTCACTTATTCATTCATTCATTCAATGCGATGGCTTTCCATTGCACTACTCATTCCATTGTTTGTCTCGCATTATTTGTTGTTGTTTTTTTGGTTTCTTTTTATTTTGTTTTTTCGTATAGTTTCACGGGATTTTTATTTATTTATTTTTAATTATGAACGTGAAATTTTTGTGCACACGAAAAATCACTTTTGTTGACACTGAACTTTTGATTAATGCAGCAACAACAGACGCCGGCCGTTGCCCGGCAAAATGAGTGTGTGTTGGTGTGTGTGTATGATGGTGTGTGTGTGTGTGGATGCGGGCGTCGCCCGGTCAACAGTTGCCATTGCTGTTGCCGTTGGCGATAAACAATGCGGCCCCGGCTGCGTGTCCACTCTGAATGTGTCCCGCCAACCGCACATAAAATGCCAACTTCATCAGTTGGAATCAGTGTAAGCAAGCGTCACCACACAAACAATGGATGTACGCACACTCACACACACACACACACACACACTCACACACAGCTGCAACATGCAAACGACTTGCACACACATACACATTGATAGATTGGGGCACGTAGCCAGGACTTGCCGCATACGGCTCGCTTACCGCATTGTCCTGTCAGCGTCATTGAGAATGAAATATGAACAGCACAAATGTGAAAAGTGTGGACATCGAACAGCCAGTGGACGTTGTTCATTTGCCAGATTGGTCAACGTCTGTGTGTGTGTGTCTGTGTGTGTGCCAGTGTCCTGTATCCAGGCATGGCAAATTGCATGCGGTAGCAAGTTGCATGCAACAGCAGCAACAGCAGCAGCAGCAGCAGCTACATGGAAATCATTTAAAATGTTGCATCCGAAATGGTGGAAGCCCACTTATTCATTTTTGTTCGTCGCAACCGCAATTTAAACGTTGACAGGCTGTGTGCCACGCCCACAGTCATGCACATCCAGGCACTTATAGCAGCACACACACACACATACCGACACGAATATGAACACTCACGTCCACCCACATAACGGCTGAATTATGGTCGACAATTCCGAGCGCCTGCAAATCAGTTGTAAGCTCGGCCATTTAATTTGTGACTACCACAGTTGAGGCAATGGTTTAATGAGTTTAGACTTTTTGGCACAAAATGTCATGAAATTAACTACTCATTTAGAGCAGGCCCTCCGCTCTATAGCCGACCCCTGACTTTACAGCTTGTAGTTGTGGTCCTGGTCAAGCCTACATATACATATATAAGAGAGAAAATGTAACTTTCAAATTTAACGTTGTTTTTGTGTTCACTTTGCGCATTAAGCTGTGCCGAATGGCAGTAATAAAACTGTTGCCAGACAACTAACGAACTCATAAAATATGTATATATGTATGTATGTAGGTGTATTTTAGAGGTTAGGGTTGGTCTGATCAAGCTTTAAAAGAGTTGGCATAGAAATAATATTTGTTTTTGTTTTTTGAGAGAGGATTACGAAGGCTTAAACTTGAAAAAGAGACGAATCTAATGAGGAACACAGAAGTGAGCTAATAAAAAAAGAAATAAAGAGAGAGAAAAGTATAGATATATAGTGAGAGAGAAGAAGTAAGTGAGGGATAGATATGGAAACAGAAAGAAAGCGGTAATCAATGAGAGATTAAAGCGAAAGAACATGTAAAAGAGAGTGAGAGATAGATAGATAGAGAGGGAATGGTAGACAGAAAGAAACAGGGAGGGGGAGAGAGAGAGAGAGCGAGAGAGAGAGACAGAAAGTGAACGATAGAGTACGAGAAAGAGAACTTAAATACTGGGAGAGAAAGAGGGTGATTAAGAGAGAGAGAGAGAGGATAGAGTGAAAGACTTAGAGAAAAATAGGCAGGTAGCAAGAAAGTAAAGAATAAGAATGAGACAGAAAATTATGAAGACTGAAAAACTATGAAAAATAGGCAGTTAGAAAAAGAGATGAGAAGATAAATGAAGACAAGAGAGAGAGAGAGAGAGAGAGAGAGAGAGGAGTAGATATAAAAAGAGAGACAGAGGGAGAGATATATAAAGATAGAGAGTGAGAGAGATATAGAAAGAGAGAGAGTGAGAGAGATATAGAAAGAGAGAGAGCAAAAAGACATAAATAGAAAGAATTTCAGAGAAATCTGTCTATAGCTTGAGACAGAAAACGAAAGACTAAAATAGCCAAACAGTTGATATCTGCAGGATATCAGTTATATCAGAAACATATACTCCATAAAGTAGTTGATATATCAAGCACTTTCTAGTCCAAGCGAAACGTGATATTTTAAATAGAAAAAGAAATAATCTGTATTTATAATAATAAAAAATGTATTTGAAGTTAGCCTTAAATACATGCAAATTGCATAGAGAGGGTATTTTTAATTTCCAATTAATAATAATAGGAAACTCGATAACAACTATTTATTATGTCAGATTGCATCGTTTGGCTAGATAAAGGCCTACAACAGCCTCCACAGGGTATCTGTCATTCTCTCTCTCTCAGCTGGCTTCGTACTTGTTTTCAGTTGCTATAATTTTTTTTTTTTTTTATTACTTACCGCACGCAAGTTCCACTTCGTTAAACAAGATAAAAACGGCCAAGCGAATATTTTATTGGGGTGCCAAAGGACTTGAGTAGCCAGCACGGCAAATAAAGCATAAATTGAACCCGGGAGGCAGTTCAGTCGAGGGCCAGCCAGAAAAACCGCTGAGTCAAAACATATTATAAAATGCATAAAGTAAAAATACAAATTTAATTATTTGCTTTAAAAAAAAAATTGTATATATATATATATAAATTCTTTGCATAGCTGCAATTTACATAAATTACCATTTGGCTTTTGATTTAATGTTGATAAAGTTAACTAGGAAACAATTTATAATCAATCGTCAGCCATTTTTTGTTGTTGTTTGTTTTTTGTCAGCTGTTAAAAACAATATTTTAATTTGCATTGTTTGTTTGGCTGTTTGTGACATTTGACAAGCCTTAAAGCTGTATGGCAAAAACTTTTTTAATGGAATAAACAAAAAAATGGTTAACAAGCTTAAGTCATTTGTAATATATTATTCATGCTAAATATGCTTAATTAAAACTTATTTGATGTAAAAAAATAATATGTTGAATAATTATTAATTTATTAATATATATTTTTTTTGCTATTCATTATGCGATGCAAATTATTTTCTTTTTATATATATAATTTAATATTTATTTATATAATATTTATATAAGATTTAATTATTATTTTTTTATATATATAATTATATTTTATGCTATTCAATATGTGTCGTAAAATATTTTCTTTTTATTTATTTTCCAAAAAGTTTTTAATATACTTCTATATATTGTTGAAATTTTATATTTTATTATATTATATTTTATATTATATTTATAAAATCTTTTTGCTGTAGTTGAAATTCTTATTTATTTACTTTTTATTTTCCAATCTAAACATTTTCTTTTCATTCAGTTGCGCATTGATTTATATAATTTACCTTTTTGTCCCTATAACTAAATGAAACATTTGACAAGGGACTGAAATTGTACATAATTAAAGTACGAATAAAAATTGCTGACGGATAGCACAAAACTTGGGCGTATGCATGTGTGTTGTGTCTGTGTAATTCTGTATCTCTCTCCATGTGTGTGTGTGTGTGTGTGTGAGTTGGAGGCGTGTCAACAGTGCCAAACCGCAGACAAATAGCTGGCACCAGGTAAGAGAGCTAACAGCAAACGGCTAACGGCTGCTCTTATATGCACAACTGTGAATGTAGCTGTGCGAGTGTGTGTGTGTGTAGGAGTGAGCGTAGGAGTGTGTTGGTTTTGTCCACTCAAAGTTGCTTGTCATTGAACCATGAACTGTGCACGAGCGACAGCAACAGCAGGAAGCAGACTGAGCAGCAGGAGAGAAGGCAGTGAAGGCTAGCAAACGCTGGGCATGGCTATAGATGTGCAGTACTCATCAGCAGCTCAACAACTGGAGGGCAGTCGCCGGCTCTGGAGTCGTTGCTCATGCAGAGGGCGACACACACACACACACACACACACACAGCCAACAGAAACAACACGAAAAACCTCACGTGTTTTTTGGACAACGCGATATTTGCTTATGCAAAAGTACAGACACGCGGGGAGGCTTTTGGCATGTTTGTGGGCAATGGGTTGGGGGAGGGTGAATGGAAGGGAAAGAGATAGGTAAGCACATTCGAAGCTCGACTCTTACGCTATTTGATTTGCCGAAAGCGGTCAGAGAAGAGAAGCAGCAGGAGGAGTAGTGCCATACGACTGCAGGTGCTGTTAAAAATGAGCATATGGCAAATACTTAAATATTTATATTGAATTTACATGAAACCGTCAGAGCGGAATCAACAACAACATCGGCAACATCAGCAGCAACAGCAGCAACAGCAGCGACAGCAGCAGCAGCGACAACGTGCATTGGAATTTAATTAAAAAATAGTCGACGCTTTATAGGCACTCTATAGATATATTCAATATATATATACTATATATAAATGGGGGTGCTAAAGGGCTTTATATGCAGTCTGTGCTGCGCATATGAAATGCGCTGCGGCTGAATGATTAATGCCAATTAAATGGCCATTAATTGAAGACCCACTGCTTTGATTGATGGCAACACAGCACACACATACAAAAACGGAACAAAAAAGTAATTAAAAAGAAAAACTATAACAACAAAGGATCAGGAAGTGGGCGAGAGAGAGAGAGAGTAAGAGCTGCTGTCGGAATGTGAAGAGCACGCAAGCTTTTTTTTTTTGCTGACTAATAAATGCTCTTAATCGATCTTGACTAATCTATTTGAAAGAGCTTGAACTATGGGTGCTGTGAAAAAAATATGCATTTAATTGATAATAATATTAACAAAATGAATTCTTAGTATTTTCATATATTCATATATTCATTCATTGTAGTATTTTATATTTTGAAAAGAAATAAATTTCTTTGAATTCATGTTATGTATTGATTAATTTCTTTATATAATTGATTTATATTTTGATGCTGATGAATACAAACTAAATTCGATTACTATAAAACTTTCAAGTTTTCAATCAAATTTAAAGATTTTTGTTCAGATTCATTTTTGTTCATATTTTTTCTTACATTAACATTAATTTCAATTTATTTATTTTTAGCAGAAAAAAAATTGAATAGAAAACACAATAGTTTCATTAAAAATTCTAAAAATAAATAAAAAAATAAAGAAAGGCTTATCAACTGAATCTTGATGGCAATGAGCTCGTTGGCAGCCTCTTGCAAATCATTAATCATTTGTGCTGGGGTTTAGAGAAGTAGCCTCGTTTCTTGTTACAAATTTGTGTACTTTGAAAGCATTTTTGTATATTTTGATGGAAAATTCTTATGAATTGTATTTTAATACACTATTACATTGGATTATTTGATATTATTCATGCTGAAAGAAAGAAATTCTAATGAATTCATATAATCTTTTGAAATGCTTCTTTAATGCCATCAATAAGGAAAAAATGAAATGAAATATTAAACATTTGAATATTTTCATTGAAGAGTTAAAAAAAAATCGAAAGGTTAGATTGGTTCAAAGGAAATTATAGGAGCTATTTGACAGTTCACATCATATAATATATAAGATGATCTAGAGATATAATTATATATTTAGCTACCTTTAATGCTCCTCTCACGCAAACCCTCTCTGCCAAGGGTATAAAAACAAACAGTGAATAAAAAAGTAGTTAAAAAACAACAACAACACCAACTCTATAGCATCTGCACTTTTCTGCAGTTTTGGTTTAATTGTCATGCGCTGATGCGGTTGGCAACATTGTGGCTGTGTGTGTGTGGCTGTTTCTGTGCGTCAGTGTCTCTATCTTTGGCTGAAATCTAAATGACGCTGGCTTAACGCAGACTCATTCGCCATTATGGCCAATGCAAATACAGCCTGGACAAACATGCAGAGGCACACGCACATTCGCACGCTCACACTCGCATGAAAGAGACGTTATTGTATGGCTATTATTAAAAGCGCATTTATATAATGGACGCCTGAGAGCGTCCAGCAGGAGCAGCAGAAGCAGGAGCTGTGAGCAGGAGTAGCAGCAGAAGCAGGAGCTGCGAGCCACTTTGAATTGGTCACGCAGCGCACAGGAAATACGCGCTGCAAATGTGGTAACGAAGCAGCTGCCCATGCGAGTGCGCTTGGCCACATAACGGGGCGTATGAGTTATCTACATCATGTTTTCCCCCTTCTTTTTTTTTTTTTTTTTTATCTTTTATCTGGCCAGCCAGTTTTGGCAGTTGTTGCGCGCGCTCACTCAAGCATTAAATGCTGGTTCTTATTGAAATGCAGTTTGCATTAATGCGCATATTATGCCAAAATATGAACTCTGTTGGTATGCCTGCCCGTGTGAGTGTGTGTGTGTGTGTGTGTGTGTTTGGCTGTGTGTGGCCTTTTAATCATTATGCACTTGGCTGCGTTTGCGCTTTAAATAACGCAGGTAATCAGAAACCTTTTGTTTTGAAATTGGATCGCACACACAACTGGCATCATTTATTGGGGGCACACTTCAAACAACTGACACACACGCCTCCTGCTGCTGCCGCCGTTTGCTGATACCACAAACACCACACACTCTCTCTCTTACTCTCTCCCTCTTCTTCTCTCTTGCACACGCTGACTAGCTGTTGCCACTGCCGCCGCCATATGGTCAACTATTTGGCCACAAGCCTCATGCCGCACCGGCTGGCCACAATTTATGAATATGACACCGCCCGCTGTCAGCATTTGCCGGTCGCCTGCAATTAATTGCTAACTTGGCCAAAATTGATGTTCACCTTTGGACATTTTTAATGCCCTCGCTAATGCATACACTAATAGTGCAGCGCAAGTTTCACGACAAATTTTACAGGCGAAAACTAAGAGAGTGTAAGTTGTATAGTAGTATAATTTATCTATATAGGTCTTCATTCAGCTTAGTTAGTTGAGTCTGTTTCCCAATGGGAGATCTATTAAAAGTAAACTCTAAATAGATGAAGAGTTTATAATTCAAGTAAAATGTGCTGAAATATTACAGCTTCAGCATGTCTTGCTCTCTCTCTCTCTCTCTCTCTCTCTCCCTCAATCTCCCTCTCTCTCTCTCTCTATCACTCCCATATCCACATAGATCTTATTTTTTTGTGTGCTGTCTCAGGTGATGGAATGCTGGCTGCAAATTGAATTTCCATTGATGGCAATTGATGGCACAACGACCTTTGTTAGGCTAAGTTTTTGTGGCTGGAGAAGGTGGTCTGGGCGTGGTCGAAGGGTAATTGCAGTTTTCGGTTATTGTTTTTGTGTGTCCACAAGCACCGGAGCGACAGTCATTGCATGCAAATGTCAAAGGCTAAAGACTAAAGCGCTTAACGTAATTTCTGACATGCCATGTGCCAAAGTTCGGTTCCAAGTTGGCCTAAACTGTTTTGCCAAGTTACAAGCCATTGACAGGCCAAATGGGTTACGTTAAGCCGAGGAAAGTTCTATGCCTGCAGCTGTGTATGCACAAGTATGGTGCGGCAAGGGGAGGGCAGGCGGGATGCGTGTGCAGGTTGTCAATAACAGTTGCACGCCAGGTATCCACTTTAGGTAGCCTCGCAACCAACTGGTTGCCTGGCCTGGCCTGGCCTGGCCTGGCGAGTCCTGCTCGTTGCCTGTTTAGCTGTTGGCTGTTGGCTGCTTATATCATGATGTCCTTTCTTCGACTGTTTGCAGCTGAACGCACGCGTGCACTAATCCTTTTGCAGCTGCAATCTGCGACTGCTCACAGGATCACGGCAGCCAGCTAGCCAGCCAGCCAGACAGACCCCAATGCAATACATCAAATTTTGACAGGCCTGACTGGCTGACTGCCTGTCCGATTGTCTGTGGCTGTTGCCATCGCGATCTTTAGCGAGTGGCAGGTGCGTCTCTCCCCTAGTCGCTGCTACACGCTGATTGTAGGGGCCATCAAACAGATTGCAAAGCACATTTGCAACATGCTACGTGCTACGAAAGCTGCAATTAAGTTTTGTTAATTTTAATGAAGCTTTGTCGCATCTGCTGTCAGTTGCCTGCTGCTGTTGCTGTTGCTGTCCCTGTTACCGTAAACAACAACAGCAACTGGCCATTGGGCAACATTTTGTAGGGATTCTACGTTTTGGATTTCATGCGTTGCGCTCTCCTTTTTTTCTCTCTCTCTCTCTCTATCTCTGTTTTGTATCCAAAAGCAATGCAACAGCTGCCCATTTGTTTTAAGGGTAGTTTTGCTTCTTTGCTTTTTTAAGTTTTCATTTTTTTTTTTTTGCGACGCCTTTTGGCAATTAGTTACCGTTTTTTCCCTTAATTAAATTAAACGTATGTCTGGCTAATGGCATATCATTATTTACCTTATCAATAACTGGCAAAACAAAGGCTGTTTAGATATATGTATCAGCATTATTTATTATATAAAATATGATTTTAGATTTTACCTGGAATATACATAATAAAGGTAGAGCTAAAGAGAGGCAAGATAATAAAAACAGCTACAAATAATCGCATTAAAACGAATTGAGTGCATTGAGTGATTGAGAGCTATTCCAATTTTTTGAACAGCTTTTGCTCTAAGCAAGTTGAGTTAATGCACAGCTGATCTCTTTAGACTTGCCTCGCAGAGCTCTCACTGCAGAGCTCTCGCTGTAAAGGCAGCTGCACGACGAAGAGGATTATATTCTAACTGCGCTCGCTAAACGAACGGCAGCTAAGCCGGACAAGCCGAAGCACACAGAGATCCGTGAGCATGAACAAAGGAGAGTAAAGCTGCACGAATAAATGCAGAAATAGCATTTGTTATATCAAAATCTCTTTACGATTGGGATGTCTTAAGCCAATGCTGCTCTTAAGCGGCTGATTGTTGTGTAGGCGATTGAGAATAGCAGAGGCTCTAATCATAATTTGCATAATTCTTATATACATAATTTATAATTATATAAATAATTAAAATATAATTATATAAATTTGAATTAATAATTATAATAATAATTTTTAATTTTTTAAAATTATTTATATCATATTTTTATAAATATTTTACATTTTAAATTATTATATTTTAAATTTTTAAATATTTATATATAATATTATATGCATATAAATAATTCTTATAAACTATTTAAATAATAATAATCAGCGTTTAATGAAATTTAAAAAGATTGACTTCTATACAAGAAAAAATAAATAAAATTTCCTCATTATTTTAAACAATTTAAATTATTAAAAAAAAATAAAAATAAAAAGTAAATAAAACTCAGTTGGGCTTTACCGGCTAGAACCTTTTGAACTACAAAAAAATTTCAATTTTTAAAAATTACGTAATATATAAAATTAACTTAAAATTCTATATATATAACTAGCTAAAATTTTAAAATTTAAATTTAGTTTAATTTGCACACAAAAACATCTCATTTAATGTAAAAATCTCAAGCACTTATTTGCATAAAATATACCTTGGCTTAAGCCCCCATATTGTTGCGTCCTCTGCTCGACTCTGTTTTGATTCGAAATGAACCCTGAAAGTTAAGCCCCAGCGCTTGGACGCAATCAATTTGTGAAGCAGCTCTTTAGCTATTTTCACCTGTCTGTGGCCGTGGCAACTAAGTGCTTCCTTCACTCGGCTGCTGCATGAACAATAAAAATTTATACATGTTTAAGTTTTGCATGTGTGTGAATGCCTGTGTGTGTGTGTGTGTGCGAGCTCTGGCAAATTTTTGTTAACGTTCGCACTTTGGCCAACCATTTGGAGCACTGGCAACCGGCAACTGGGGAACTTTGTGCAGCACGCAGCAAAACTTTTATCCAAATACAGCAAATACCCAAAGCCAAAGCCAAAGCCAAAAGCTAAAGCTAAAGCTGTGTAGCCGTGGTCGAGTCGGAAGTCCAGGGCCATCAACAGCAAACTCTGCGTGGATGGGGCAGCATAAAATTGCAGCGACTACAAAGTGGTTATTTTGTTTGAAGTAATCCACAAGAAGTCGTTAAAACTGTCGTTGGCTCCTAGATTGATGATGGTTTCACGTGTCCAATGCAGCCAGCAAGCCAGTCAACCTCGCAGCCATTGCTGAGCCTCGCTGTATCCTGTTCAAGCCATGTACCGCTGCTATTTATGATAAAGTGTGTTCCGCAGTCTGTGTGTGTGTGGGTGGTGTGCTAAGATGAAGGTGTGCAGTTGGTTGAATGCACTTGAAAAACTTCATATGATGCTGATGCTGCTGCTGTTGCGGCTGCTGCTACATTTTGCAGAGCGATTACCAAACAGAAGGAGGAGCAGCAGCAGGAGTAGGAGTAGCAGCGGGAGCAGGAGTAGCAGCAGGAGCAGCCTCAGTATCAGCATCAAGTCTTCACATGCCACACTATACGATCGACTTTAATATCGGTACATGATTTACGTCTCAATGATTTTTCTAGACCCTTTGACGTGCAAATACTGCAAATGCTATACAAGCCGAGTCGAGTGAACAGGATATGAGTATACATATACATATGCTTGCCATATAGCTGTCTGTCTGTCTGTCAGTCTGGCTGTCAGTTTGCTTGCTTAAAAATGTTTTGTAGCTGGAAATGAAGAAAATTCCAGGTTTTACACACGCTGCACTTGTAACGTCGGTTCGCCCTTTGACACCTGATAAGTGTCGTGCTCAAAGCGCTCAACGAACCAAATATCCACAGCTCCAACTTCTGCTGCTGCTGCTTCTTCGTCATCTTTCTGTAATCAAATATGTAAACCAAATAACAAACGCAGTTGAAAGCAACTGAAAATAAATTGTAGGCGGTAATCTTAAAACAGGCGCCATTAACGGCATCAGCAACAGCAAGCAGCCAATTCCTTTCTTTATTTTCCCCCTTACTCATTTTCAATTAACTTTTTGCCCTGTAGCCCCTTTTCTTTATATGGCGTGTGGGCGTGCCAACGGAAGTACAAAACAAAGAACCAAAAAAAAAAAAAAAAAAAAAAAAAAAGCGAGGAAAACAATAACAAAAGGCATCTAAAACAGCTCAGGTTATTGGCAATAAAAGGTCACCCGAATTTCCTATATGAGCCTAGATGCCTTTTGCCCCCAAGAAAATTAACATAAAAGAAAAGCTAACGTCGAGCTTCGAGCGTGAAACTGTTATGCTCATTGCTTCACATCATATTTAGTGGAGCCAGCAATATGCATAATATTGTGCGCCTAATACCCTATAATTTTATATATAAAATGGAAAGTATGATGATGATGAAAGGAAAGCGTAAGAGCTAGGCCGTCAAGTACAGCTGTTGGGTTAAGAAAATCGACTTATACTGAATATAATATATTGAATTTTTATACATTTTACTACACGAGGAATTTTAAATAGAAATGTTTTAACTGTTTTGGGTATACTTAAAATATGTTCATTTAAATTTTCAGATTTGGGTCAGCAAAAAATAATTTAATAAAATATAAAAAAGCCTAGTATTAAATAATTAATTGTTTTATCACTAATAATTTTTTTTAAATTCCATTTTTTAATGAAAAAATTGTATGTATTAATAACTTCTCTTTATCCCTATACAATTTTTAACAGAAATTTATTTAAGAAATTCTCGTATATTTATTCAAAATCGATTACCCAAAACACAACTAGCTAGAGTATATAATATTCGATATATACAATTATTATTCATATTTGAATTTCATCTTTTTTATGTGTCTCGTCGGAAATGTGCGGCACGTGACCAGACCGAATGAAATCAATGGCACTCAAAGTTTAGTTGTGAACCTGTCGTGACTGGCTCAGCTTAAGTCTTAATGCTAATTAGCCAGATAAGGGGCCACACTTTCAGCGCAATTGTGTGGCAAAAGCAAAGTAAAGTTGCTTGACCCAAACGACATAAGTACATGTAATTCAGACAAGCCATACACTTAAGTTTGTGGCTTAATTGCTTACTGCACTAAGGAGGGGACGTTAAGCGAGAGCGTGTGCTGTAATGTAAGCAGGCCAATAAGTGGGTGTCAAAGATAAGTCAACAACTTTTGAAATAAGCCCGAAAAGCACTTCAAAATCAAATACTTACGAAGCTGATGCAATAAATATTAAATGTTATCTCTAGGGGTTACGTTACGTTTCTGACTTTGCTATTTGCTTTGATTGAGGGAATTGTTGAGAATTAAGAATTGTTAAATTATATCTATTTATAAAATATACAAATTAAAATATTCTACTTGTGTAGGAGAGTTTTTTTAAAATAAATATAAGCATTTAATTTGAAGTATTACTTAATATATCTTCACTTATATTTTATTTTATATTTATATTTTTCATACTAATTATCTGTGAATTAAATAAAAAAACAATTAATATTTTTTTATATTTGATTATTTATATTTAATTTGCTATATCACATATTTCTTTAACAGAATGTTAATCAATTTCACTTAACAGCAGCTTTTATCCTAAGCTTTCAGCCAGGACTTAAATCAAAATTCTTTACTCACAGCAAGCAGTTCAGCTCTGCGCTGCTTGGACTTTCATTAAGAGTCAAAATGCCAACCGGAAATGGAACTGCTTGTTTATAACGTTGCAATCTCTGTTCTGTTGTACTGCTTGTGTCTACTGACTGCCAAGCAGTTTTTACCCAACCAACATAAATATTACGCATACGGCAAGTAGTGCAAATTTAATGCTCGTCAAATTGAAATATATTGAGTATACAAAACATATACAAACATATACTTATGTATATATATGTATGTGTGTGTGTTTTTTTTATATTTGTAAATAAATTCATATAGATTCGTTACAATCTAATCCAATTGTTATCGACACTTGAGAGAATCACAAATGTATCAATCGAAAATGCCCTCATCGGCTGCTTTGGCAACGAGCGATTTAAGACCGTCGGTGACCTCGACGCCAACTTCCGTAATTTGATTGGATGGCAGGAAGAAGCCAAATGTGCCCTTATCACGCAGCTCGACAGTGCAGGTGAATGGTATATTCTTAACCCCGTAGGCCCAGTCCTTGGCCGCACCAGACACAACATCTACAGTGAGTGAAGGGTCAGAGGTCAATAGCATTACAATTGGCAGTCAGTTCGACTTTGCTGCCTCCTTTTTTTTTTTTTCAACACTTACAGTTCAATAAACCGCTGGCGCCATAGGTGAAAACAGAGCCAAACGCATCTTCAGCGGCATCGGCAAAGGCAGACGCAATACGCATCATTTGATCATAGTTGGGGGGAAATTCAGTATTGGTGTGTCCGTAGGGCAACAGCACATACTGGCCATAGGCATGGAAGGCCAAATAGGCGCGTATATAGCCATCCTCAAAGGAGTTAATAAACTCCTGCAGGGCCAGGATTTCACGTTCCGTATTTGGCTCATCACCGCCGAACCAATGATCGCAGGGGTCCTCAATACCCCAGCCGGCGCCGCTCCAATGGTAATCGAAATTGCGATTCATATCGATGCCATAGCATGGGCCCGACGAATTCGAATAGCCATTGGGGCGACGATTTTTGCGCCACAAACGCTCCACATCGTGGGTGTAGACAAAGCCATCGGGATTCACCATTGGCATCACAATCCAATCATACTCCTCGGACAGACGCTGGTAGTCCTCATCCTCGGAGTTGATTAACTTATTAAGAATATAGGTGACGGTGGCCGACGATATCCATTCCATGGCATGAATATTACCCTCAATGACAATGGCCTTGTTGCCCTCACGTTTTGACAGCTTGATGCTTTTGATGGGCCTGCCCTCGTACGAGTGACCTATGACTTTGCACTCGAGATAATCGTGCTGGTCGCACTGCTCATCCACCCAGTCGTAGATGACATCTAACGGATGATATGTCTCCCAGTCCATGGGCGCATCCTCGTCCACTGCCGACTCGTCGAGCAAACTAAACGAAAAAGTTTCGTTTTTAGTTTTTATTTTTTTTTTAGTATTTGTTACTTTTTTAATTAAAGTCTGGATGGAGCCTTACGCCTGCAAATCCTCGACGATTATATCGTATTCCACCTGCAAGTCGTGCAGCACTTGCTCAAAGGCGCGCTGAAACAATGGACCCACAATAACATCATAGCTGCGATTGGGTCCTCCAATCTCGTGCAGTATATGAACCTAAAACAAAGTAGGAGAAAAAAAAAGTTGATGTCGTCGTCTCCCTCGCCTTTGCGCTTTGCACCTACTTGTAGGTGCTGATGAATTTTTTTAAACTCCTCCAGCTGCTCGCTGTGCTCGACAAAAGCTCGATACACTTTGAAGTTATCGTAGCGCACGGCGAATGGCTTTCTGGCGCTGGCCAACGCAGTCAAGGATATCAGGACTAAAACTAGTAGCACTTTCATGTTGCCTCTCTCTCTGTCTCTCTACTCCTTTCTTTGTTTGTATTGTGAAACGTTCGAACGTTCACTGTACTGTGAGCATTGGCCATGCACTCACTGCCTTTTATATTCAGAGGGCACACACTTGGCTCTTGTGTCGATTAGCTTGTGAAGTGCATATTGTCGGAGTGCAGCAGCAACACCATGCGTTATCTAATAAGTTATTGATAGGGCAAACTTTTGATCAATCATCTGGCATTGTTGTGCTTCATTTTCCTAACTTGTATTTTTATTTTTTGCAGCTTGTCTGCTGCACTTTGATTCCCTTATCAACATATATGACACTTAACCTACCACAAAGTAGCAGACACACTGTCAACAAAAGGAAGTTGCGACTGTGCGACTGGTTGTTCGATAATAGTCTTTGTAAATGAACAAATGTTATCATGCCATAGAGGAATGCCTTTGAATGGAGCATAGAGGGCTTAGATGAGCAAGTTTTGTGGAGGGCTTCTAATCAAATAATTTAATTAAATGATTAAATAGCTCTCTAGAGTCTAGGACAGAATGAACTAGAATGAATGAACTGAAAGGCTTAAAATATTTTAAATAAGCTTCATTTAGCCTCAGCTTTTATTTCGTATATTTTCTAATATTTATTTAAAGCAAGTACTTATCTAAATTATTTATCCAACCAAATGCCTAAAAGCCACTTGTAATTGAAATACAAATCGATTGCAATTCAACATAATTCACACTAAATTACAGCTGCAATGCAGCTTCCACTCCCCCTCCCCCATCCCACACCTCATAAGCTTTTATGTCACTTTCGCAATGGTTCAGACAAATATTTGTCAGCGTAATTGATAAGATATGTTCGTGACTGGCCAAGTTGAGCACTGGCCGTTTGGTTTGGGGCTAACCATTTTGATAGTCCAATGTCTGCGCGTGAAGAAGCACTTTTCGAGTGGAGCAAATGCGATTGCACTTGACGCTAGCAAATAGAGAGGGCAAATGCAATGACAACAGCTTGATTGTTGAGGGCATCATCTTTGGGTTTGGGTGTTAGATTTCACAAATTTCGAATCTAATTGCCTGCATTCAATTATCATGTTTGGATTGTTTAAATATTGATTACAATTTAACTGCTGATGGAACATAATGCAATTGTGTTGGACACAATTGCACACAATATTGAGGCCATTCGATGTTTTTAATTGATTATGCAAATGCATTTAATTAAAGACTAAACAGCTTTGTCAATATGGATTAGTGTGCATTATATTGCATCATAACTATGTATAAAGCCAAAAATGCAATTACAAATTATATTTGGCATTTTAATTGCAAATGGTTAAATCCAGAAATTCAGAATTGTTTTTGTTTTTGTTTTTTTTTTTTTTTTATTCTAATACGAAATATATGAAATTAATGAGAGTTAAGCAATAGTTGATTGATAGCTAACATAGAATGTTAATAACAGACAGAGAGAGAGCGAGAGCTGTTGCTGTTAACAGACTGCACTGCTTAACAGCGGCAGAGCGCGCTGCTTGCTTTGCCGGTCTCACAAAGGCAAAGACAAAGAAAGAGAGCGAGTAAGAGAGAGAGAGCATATAAAGCAAAGATTCTTTATGGCTATAATGAGTGATAAATTATAAAGTAAAAATTTTATATGTTGATTTAGTGCTAATAAACAAAGCGATAATTGCAAATTGAAAATTGTTGGCAAATTTTATATAGATATAGACTATATCTTGCGTCTGAGCCTATAAAAAGTAGCATTAATTTAACGCTAGACTTTTACGTCTAATTAAGCAGCAGCTATGATTACAACAATGAGTTTTTCAAGGCATTTGTTAATTAAAAGCAAGCAACAAATATGCTCATGACCCCATCTACCCACCTACATACCCAGACCAGCCGAAAAGCACGTGCTAAATAAATACGCCAAGTTGTTAAGTACCAACTGCCTCGCTCCCTCGCTTTGACACACACACACACACACACATATACATACACACGCATTGCCACCCTCGACGCGTGTGTCGTAAATACACACGCGCTTTTCTTTGTCTGCTTTCAGTTTTTCTTTTTCACATAAGGAAATTTTATAGAATGCGTCGCAACATCATTCGGCGTCAAAACATCTTTCGTGTTCTCCATGTTTATTTTCTGGCCTGAAAGTAAATGCGCGAATTGATGTGCCGTAAAAAAAAGCTGTTAATTAGCTTTCAGTGGCAATAAAATGTGGTTTTGCTTTCTCTGCGCACTATTCAATATTGAAATTTTATAGCACATACATACATATACATATATGTATGTATGCAACTATGCTTTGGCATCAGCAGCATCTCAGCATAAATTGACTTGAACGTTGCTTGAGGTGACGAGCTAGAGTTAAACGTGTCTCTGCTTCTAGTCAAATAGAATGGATGAACGGTTGAGTTTGGATTTTGGGCGGCTGTCTGAGATGTTTGCGCTGCCAACGCTGGGCTGGCCACAAAGGCAAATATTTACAACAGGCACGCAGGAGGCGGCAGTCGGCAGGCGGAAGGCGGAAGGCAGTGAATGGGCGGACATTGCTGATGCTTCCTGAGGGCTCAACGCAACTTTGCGGCCCTCGTGTGCATAGTTTCTCTGTATCGGGCATATGCGAAAGTTAAGATCATATACCCAGACCAGGACCCAGCCCCACGGGTCCGACAAACAGCGTGTGTTTTAAGCGCTGCCAGCCAGCCGAACTGGAAACTTCATCAAAAGCGCACGCAGCAGAAACAACAACAATAACAGCAGCAGCAGCAGCAGCAGCAGCAGCAGCAGCAGCAGCAGCAGCAGCAGCTGGCACAAAAAATAGTCTGTCCTTTGGCACATTTATGAAATGTGCACCAAAATATGTGAGAGTAGATGTGTTTCTGTGTGTGTGTGTGTGCGTGTGTGTGTGTGTGCGTGTGTCAACTCGTGTGTGTTGTCAACACACAATAACTTTCACTTCGGTTGCTCTCTAAGCGGCTTAAAAACTTGCCCGAAACTGTTGAGCTGGCAACAGAGCCAACTGCCAACTGCCAAATATTTGCGCAGATAATGAAAGTAATACAATGTGTGTGTGTGTGTGTGTGTGTGTGTGTGTGTGTGGGTGGATATCTGTCTCTTTTTCTATGTGTGCGTATGTGTGCTAGTTGACAGTTAAGTAATGTGGCATCAGAAGTTAACTGTTTGTTGCCTGCTTTTGATTTTATTGTCAATTCACTTAGCAGCGGTAATTGACCCTAATGCCTGACTGTCGTTCGTTTCTTGTCTTTAAATCAATACGACAAATTTCATTTTCTTTTTCTTTTTCTTTTTTTTTGGTAACGAAATTCAATTTGCCAACACACACGCTTCGTGACTCTCTCTCTCTCGTCCTTTTGCACATAGCGTAAAATGTCAAAAAAGCACGTTTCAGTGTTTTGGGATTTTGTTTTTGCATGTCATGTGCCGCCAACTTTGAACTCTACATACTGCTGCTGTTCTCCTGTTTTACTTTTCTCTTCTTTTTTGTATATTATTTTGTTGTTTTATTCTTGTTGACTGTCGCTGTTTAAGTAGTAGTCGCAATAGCAGCAGCAGCAGCAGCAACTACGTGACTATCATCAAACATTTACTTTTTGCAATAAATGTCAGTGGAGTTAGGCGAATAAACGTAATAACCATAACAATAAAATGAATGAGGCCACGACTCTCTCCCTCTCTCTTTCACTCTGTAACTCTCTTTGTCTGCTTCCCCCTCTGCAGTTTGTCTCATAAAAAAGTTATGCCATTTCTATTTATTAAGGCCTAATGATATTACCCAACTATGTCACTTCAGCATCAAATTAATCTGAGCGCAAACAAAAATAATCAAATTATTAGAGAGAGACCTCTTAGGCTTTTCATAGCCATTACGCTCTTATGCATATGCATTTAGTTTATAGTTTTTCTTCAGCTGTTGTCATTCAACCAGCAGCTCTTCAACATAATCGAATTCAATTTGATCAATTTGTAGACCCACACACACATATAGACAACTGTAAAGCGCTTTAACACAGGCGCAACATCGCATTTGAATGGCGTGAATGCGTTGCGTGCATAACATAGTCTTATGGCCTTTACAAAATGCTCAGATATCCAGCCGCAGCTATGGCCATGGCCCTGCCCTTCTACTCGTCTCACCTAGCTTTATGCATTCTGAATTCAGCATTGTTTCAGTGCAATCGTCTGTGCCTAATCTGCAGCTATTTGCTCTGCCATTTGGCTATCTGCTCTGGCCGTTGCTGTGGCTATGACGATGTCGCTCTCTCTCTCTCTCTCTGTCTCTCTCTCTCTCTGTCTGGCTGGCGCTGGGCCCATAAATTAGGCGGCTTCAGAGCCATTGCTAAGTGCTTTTGAGCAGCTCCTGTGACTACTATGCTTGCTGCTGCTCCTGCTGCTACAGCTTTGTCTCCATTTCGTAGTTCTGTGCTCCTGTTTTTGGCCATTGTGCTGGGACAAGATTTATGCTCAGGCACACTTCGCACTTTCTCACATGCTGCACGTGAAGTCAGTTTTTAAAATGCCAAACCACGTGCGCCCGGTTGTGTGCAATTTCTATTCATTTCCATTCATTCCATTGGCAAATGCTGCTTTGAATTTATATATTGAAATTAAAGAATAGCCATAAAAATTGCCATCAATGGGATTTTATGGTTTTATACATATATTTATATACATATATATTTTTCTAATACTATTTAGTTGCCTTTTGATTAAAATTCTGTAAAATTTGTGATTTGATATTCAATTTTTGTCTTTTCAATTTGGCAAAATCTAAATATTTGCCAAACAATTTGCTTAAAACTTGTTTAAATTTCATGCATATTTTGTGCATTTGTATTGTGGGCATTGTTATAGCTTTTCGGTTAGCAATTAGTCGAATAAAGGCAGCAGTATGTATTTGAATCTCTGTTGAGTCTATTGAATAACCTAAAACTCAATTATCACATATTCAGTAAATGTGAGCTTCGCCTGCTAAAACTAATTTGGACAGCAAAGAGTAAAGAGAGAGGGAGCAGGAGAATGAGAGACGAAGTTGCCCATGTTTTTGCCTGTTTTTGGTTTTATGTTTGGCAAATGTTAATTAAAAAGACCAGATCTGTCTCCCTCTCTTTCTTTCTCAGGCTCTCTCCTTTCTGCCTGATATTATGGCCCATTTTCTATTATTTTTCTTGCTCGAGCGTTGCCCGTTTTAGCTAACTAAGTTGGAAATCACACTGGCTGGGCCAGCGTCCAGCTTATAGCGCTTAAATAGGCAGCCCTATCTCTCTCTCTCACCAACTATCTCGCTCTCTATTCATCTGCCTGCCTTGTACAACCAAACAGCCAGCAGGAATCAAAAAGCCAGCACAAGCGCATATAGTTCATATTTCTCAAAATTACCCACATGCCATACAAACCGCCGGCAAAGAGTCTGTCGTCAGGGCAGCAGCAGGCAAGCCAAGAAAAGAAAACCTAAAAAAAAAAAACGTTGAAACTGAAAGCAAAAAATAAATGAAGACATACGTATGTATGCGAGGTTGAAATACCCTGTTCTGCGCTATATATTAAATACTTTTCAAATTATAATAAATACTTTTAAACCTGAGAATTATATAAAGATATTTCTACAATAAAAGAGAGAGGCCTTACACGGGCTGAAGCAAATGCTCGCATTTACATTCGTCAATTATCATATTTAAGACTCCAAATTTACAGAAATTATATTATATAAATTATAATCATATACATTTGTTGTGTAATATGTTTTTATATATAGTTATTTATGAATTTATTTATTTTAATTATTTTTTTTTTATTGTAATTTACTTTAAATATATTTATATACTGATATAAATATTTATTATATTATATTCTTGTATATTTTATTTTTAATATATTTTTATAATAATCTACATTTTTATTTTATTATTTATTTTATTTTCATATATTATTTATTTATACATATTTTTTTTATATTATGTATTTTACTTGCATATATTTTGTTCCCTGCATTTGCATCTAAATATTCTCTGGCCTTTGCTAAATAATTCATTTTTAATATATTTGTACTTAGCATATGCTCGCTTTGCATTTCATATCAGTAGCATAAGGACTCTGAGACCGCAAGACTGTATAAATAATTCTCAGCTCGACTATTCTCTTGAGCGTCTTAGCTCTCAAGTTAGAGTGTGTGAAAGCACACGCCTATACAATGCAATGCCTGTGCTCTATTTATTGTGTTCTATTTAGAAATGTGAAACCTGAGATAATCTAGAGAGTTTTTTTTTTATGGCAGCTTTGAAATTTATAATTCGTGTTGTATTAGCGAACTGAGAGTCTTTTGTTATTTGGCAATCTATATGTATTTCTTTATTCTTTAAATAAATCAGATTTAAAGAGCTGATTATTAGTTAAGGAACACAGAGTACATTCTGCTTGCTATTGAATTTTGACTAATAAATATAACAAATTATATTAATATTAAATTATCGTTTTACTATGAGTATGATACATGGAAGCTTTTTGTTATATTAGGTATTTTTAATTTTTTCTTTAATATACTACTTAATAATATTAGTCAAGGGCTCCCATTAGAATGCCGAAAACCTTATTTTATCAAGCTAAATAAACTATATTAAGTAACATTATGTTATCAAGATAAATAAACGAAATTTAGTAGCATCTCTAGACACTAGATTCGGTAAATTTTTAAAAGTTTTAATTTTGCTAATAAAAATACTTAATTCAATTTAAATTCTCAAGTGAGTTCGTATGTCTAAAATGCTCTAAGTGATGCATTTCAATTTAGTTGGTATATAAAGGTAGTTGCTGCTGTGACAAGAGCATAATTGCAAGTATTCACAGACAGGGTATAACTAACTACAAGCCAAAGTTCTATATTTTCTTTTGCTACCTGCTTTTTCTATCATTTTTGTTTTCAATTGCTCTGCACCCAGCATACACACACACACACACACACGCTTTTAATTACACTGCACATTTGCACTTCAAGTGCAGGGCAACCAGGTTATGTGTGTGTGTGTGGGCGTGGTAGGCTATAACATTCATGCCACGTTGCACAAACACAAAAAACCGCAGACAAGGCAAAGAGTGCAAAACATGTCGCATCCTTGCGCCCAGCAGCCTTGGACTGTCGCTGTGAATATTTTTCGAAATTGGTAATTTTCAAATTTTTTAGATGCCATAGTTGTTAGAGGCTCTAAGGCCAAAGCAACTGTGGCCGGAAGTATTTACAAAAAAAAAAAATGTAGAGAGAGAGAGAGAAGGTGCGAGAGCTGGGGGTGAGGTAAGCAAAGAAGCAATTGCTTTGGCCAGGCGACTTAATGCACGCACCTGCGACTCGCTTTAAATTCATTTTATTTTTTTCTGCTGCTGCTGCTGCTGCTGCTGCTTTTTATTTATTTTTAAAAATTTGTGTCCGGCTGCACGCAATTTTTCTTAATATTCAACGCTTTATTTTGATGAGCCTTCATTTATTTTCATTGCCCTGGCGGGAGCTGAAGTCCGTGCGCGTTTGCGTATTATTTAAATGAATTAAAGTCAACCAATTTGAATTTCAGAATTGAGAATTTAGCAGCTGCTAAACTTAACTTAATTTCAGGCATCTTCTTTCCTTTTTTTTTTCTGGTAGCATTAATTAATTGCTTGTTGGCTGGCCGAGATACATGGTAAAAATAAAAAAAAAAATATATATATATACAACAGCAGCTGCTGTTAGCTTAACAAGTACTTGACAGTCTGATATAAACTTGGGAGGCTGTGCTGTGATGTGTGTGCTTGTGGGCGTGGGAGGCACGCACACACACACACACACACGCAGTAATCGGAGTTGTTGAAGTCGCATGAGCTCAAGTGTTTGCCATAGAAACCACAGAAATAACATGCCAACTCAACTGAGTATTAAATCGAATATCACGCATACGCCACGTTAACCAATTAAATATATCAAATATTTTGCACTCGTTTGAATTTTATGCACAAAAACTCAACATTTAATTATGATTTACACATTTAATAAAAACAAATACAGAAAAACAAAAAAAACAATAAACCGCAAATGTTTGCAGTTTGTGCTAACAGCAAACTCAATTATAAATAAACTTTTATGGATTAAATAAATTAGAGAAAAAACAAAATAAATAAATAAATCAGTAAAGCCAAAACATTTATTTTGCTAATATTTGCAGCTTCTGTTTTTTTTTTTTTTTTTGTACTGTCTGCAATTTTTTAGCATAATGTTTCGCTCGCCAATTTGACAAACAATGGAAAGCTCTCGTCGCTTTAGAGTCGAGTGGCAGATGCCACACTCAAGCACAATGCATAGCACTGATTACAATGCTCGAACGATAAACAAACTTGACTTGACTTCGGCACGCTCGATGTGCGTGCAACAATAACATTGTGCAACAAATAGAGAAAGGGCCATGGAAAGGCCACAGAAAAGTTGAGAAAAACATGTTATAAATGCGGCAAGTGAAGTGTGATAGACTGACAAATATATTATTGCCCATGGATTCAGAGTGCTCAAATATACTCTGTAACTGAGTAGAAAATAAATTCAAATTTGATACTGAGCAATATGAAATGGGCAAAAATTTGTCTTCGATATGAATAAGTTAGATTTTTATTAGAGTTTTTATAAAATTAAAATAAGAGTCTGTAGATACTTAAAAATACTTAAATATAAAAAGAAGAAAAATGCATGAAAGCAAGTTATTTTTTAATGAGAATTTAACATAGAAAAATTGGTATAAATGTCCTTTTTAAACAATGTTTTATAACTAAATAACTTTGAAAAAATAATTCAAATTAAAAATAAAATAAGATGCATGAAAAAAATTAACAAAATTTGACCATATTAAAAAAATATGATATACAAGTTTAAGGCTTTCTCTATTATTTCATAATTAATAGATAACTCTGCTAGAAAAAATTTGTCTTCGTTATGAATAAGTTAGATTTTTATTAGAGTTTTTTTTTTTAAATTAAAATAAAAGTCAGTAGATACTTAAAAATACTTAAATATAAAAAGAAGAAAAATGCATGAAAGCAAGTTAGTTTTTAATGAGAATTTATCATAGAAAAATTGGTATAAATGTCTTTTTAAACAATGTTTTATAACTAAATAACTTTAAAAAAATAATTAAAATTAAAAAAAAAAAAAATAAGATGCATGAAAAAAATTAGCAAAATTTGACCATATTAAAAAATATTATATACAAGTTAAAACTAAGGCCTTCTCTATTATTTCATAATTAATAGATAGCTCTGCTAGAAAAAAAAAAGAAAAATAAATGCATAAATCATATTTATTAATTTATATTCATAATTATTAAAATATTATGGGAAGTAAGCAAATAAACTCTATATATTATAATTAAATTCGGTGAGAAGTCGATTATATTAAATAAAAAATATATATTTTAAAAAATATATAAAATATTTAATCTTTGACATAAACAGCAATTCTTTGAAGAGTAATCATAAAATATATTCTAAAAAAACAGTTATTTTAATATTGAACCTCTGCCATGTCAATAAAATTTTTTGTTTCTTATTCACAATTCTTTTAACTGGTTTCATAAAAAAATTGCAATTAATTTTGCTGTCAATTCCATTAGATGGTCAAAGAGCTGCCAATATCTACAATTATTAAGTAAGTAGAAAAAAAAAAAAAAAACAAAAATTGAAAACCTTTTGATTATGCATTAAGCAACAAGCATAGGGTATGCGTAAGGGAAACCAAACGAAAAAAGGAGAAAAACACACAAGCAAACAAAAAAGAATGAATGAGTAGAGAAAAACATCTTCATCTTGAAAGTGTGCTCTGGTAGCTAGTCAACCTTTAGCTTTTGGCTTGGCAGCACTGATGCATTAGTAAATTGAAAGCAAAGTACGTACCCATTATGTAGACGATGAGAGCGGCAACACAATTTGTATGCGTGCAGTCAAGATACTAACATAAATACGCACACAAAGACATAACTGTGGCGCTCTGTGTATGTGTGTGTGTGAGCTTGTGTAGCTAGACAAGAAGTCCGGGTATAAAACGTATTGCAGATGCTTTTCAGCTCACAGTCGCCATTCAATCAAATCAAGCACACAACGCCACAATGCCACTTGAACTTTGTCATTTACCTGAGAAAATCACCAGGGCTTAATGATGTGCGCATTGACCGGATTTTACAATCATATAGAAATATATATCTAGATATATTTATATATATGTATATATATGTATAAAAATGTATCAATCTGAGAATCTGAACACATGCTTTGTGCACTTTTAGCCTGAATGAATTGCCAATCAGTTGACAGCTGTCCGTTGGAAATTTCCTTAAAAATTAACATAACGAGCTCCATTTTTTTTCTTTCTAATTTCTTTATCGAGAAAAGTTGAAAACTTTTTGGGCCATATTTAATCAAGTGTGCATAATGCGCTTTGTGCTGTGCCCCAAACTGTCAAATTTAACACTTTGCTCTTAAAAATGAATGCTAATAAAATTAAAAGAAAAGGAAAAAAGTAAACGAAAGTTAAATACAAGAAAAAAATAAAAAGGCAAGCAAAATTAATCAAGCGCGAAAAAAGCGTTGGCCAAGAATTTTTGCAGCGTCATTTGTTTTTTTATGTAATTTTTTTTGTACTTCTACATCTATTATAGAAATATATATGTATATATATTTGCCTATCTACAGCGCTCTCTAAGTGTAGCATTTTCATTCTCATTTCCATTTTCATTTTCATTGCCATTTGCTGAAAATTGTTTGCTTCTTACTGACAATTAGGCGCACGAGTCAGCAGAAAGCGTATGGCAAAAAGCAAAATGCTGGCGCTAGGGCGCCGCATTAAGAGTGAAAACTAAATGGGAGGAAAAAAAAAAGAAAAAAAAGAAAGAAAAATCGCATTGCTTTTGCCATTTGTGCTGGGTGCTGAGCATAAAGCAAATTGGATATTTACAAGGCTTACAAATGTACATACTATAAGGTCGGGCTTTTAATAGAAATTCCGATATGCCAAAAGGATTCTAATGCGCGTAAAAACAAAGAAATAAAAAACACAAAAAACAAGTTACATAAAACAAGAGAAATCGAAGAAGAACAAAGCAAATGGCAACAAGTTGATGCCTGATGTTCAATTACGAACGAAAACTGTTCAACTTGAGGTCATTTCGTAGTTGGTAAATGAAATTGTCAAGCATAAAATAAGGCTGAAAGTGAGACAAAAGGGTCAAAGCAGAGCCGAACCGAATTGAGCCCCCATAGCAGAGCTGTCGAGGGGAGGTAACACTGTAAAGGAAGGAAGTTCTTTTAGTTATTTTGGCAGCTTTGCTAACAACAATAAACCCAATGTTATGGCCACTGACAGCTGATGTTTTGGGCCGTATACAAACTACGAGCTGTTCAGTTAGTTGGAAAGCCCAATTCATAAGCTCTGGACATGGCAATCTTAGTATTAAAGTGCGTGTGATAAACGGGAAATTGTGAAAATAACCCAATGACGCCTGCTGCCTGCCGCATTACCCCCAGAGAGCTTTTAATTAAATGCTTGAGGTAAGATTAAATGTACTATTTTATAAAAAGCATATCCCAAATTATTATTAGTATGGGAAATGAGCAGGAAACGCTTGAGAGCAGGAAACCCGCTGTAGTAACAGGAGATTAAACTAACAATATGTGCGAGGCATTTTATATTGAAGATTTTTCGCTTCTGTTGTTATCAAATTACAATGTCTGAATGACTAGATTAAGATTTGCTTAAGAGGTTTTCTTGAGAATAGTCTTGAAGCTTAAGAGATTTCATTAAGCTGTTGGATTGCATAATATAATTGTGAGACTTTTTTTTATTTTTTTCATTTTGCTTTAATACTTTACCAATAATAAAATATATTTAACTGAAATATTCAATATTTGCACAGCTTTAAATACTTTACGTATAATCAAATATATTTAATTGAAATATACAATATTTTCACAGAATAATCTTCAGCCTTAGAGAATCTCTTATACAAAATACTAAATCTCAAAACAAATATTCAATTAAAGCCTGCAGCAATTTAGTCTCATATTAATCTGCAACGTAAAAGCTGACAGCTTTAATAGCTTCTCAAAGCTTCAAGTACATCAGCGAGATTTAAGTGCTTTACTTATGATTTAGCTGTCAGCGCAAAGTTTCTTTTTTTTTTATGGCTTGCTCTGCTGCGTAGATAATCAGCTTATTCATTTCATTATTGCCAGCTTTGAGCCGGTGTCATTGAACTATTTTGACTTAGACTTTGATGCAGAAATTAAAATGAAATGTGAAAGTGTGCATATAAACGATGAAATGCTTACAATTTTCAGGCAATCAAGTTGAAAATGAAGTGCCTTGAAATTTAACATAATTTGCAACGCGATTTTGCAGCAATTTGCGCTGATGTTGATGGAAGGCCAAACCCAAAGCCAAAGCCAAAGCCAAAGAGGAAGCCACAGCGCAGAGCCACAGCCAGTGCCACAGTCAGTGCCACAGTGCGAACCACGCAGCCAGAGGCAAAGCTAACGCCGCATGACCACAAAACTTACAACAAGAAACTTATAATAAAAGTGTAAAAATAAATCTTTTTGGCTTTGGCCTTTTCCTTTATTTTATTTTATTTTATTTTACTTTTTTGCACTCTCTCTCCGTCTCTCTCTCCCTATGTCTCTCTCATTTTCTTTTTCTTATGTCGTGCTGCATTGAAGTTTCAATTTCTCGCCCGACGTTGACCCGCCAGCCCCCGGCACCTGTCTGTATTGCGGGCTATAAAGCAGCTCAGATTTATGCCTTGGCTGTGTGTGCATCAGGCGCTATTTCTATTGTGTCTTGGATATGAACAGCCCTCTTATATTTTATGCGCATAATGGCCAACTACAGCTACAGCAATAGCAACAACAACAGCAACTAACCGTAGAGCACTCATAAAAAAAAGGCTAAATTTTGCTCTTGAGTGGTTTTTTGGGTGGCTTAGAATGCTGGGTGGTTCTGCTCATCCATCTGGCTGCCTGACACATCAAACTGACGTCTGTGCCATGCCTGAGGCTGTTTTTGTTATTTTCATGTTATTTACACAAAATTGCGCCTCGGGTCATTCTCGGTAGCTGTCATTGAAGGTGTTAAAGTTCAAATTGTTGCGTTTTATGATGGCGTCTCTCCACCTCTCTCTCTCATTCTCATGCTCTGTGTGTGATTGTGTGTGAGGATTTGCCATGATTACTAAAAACATAAAAAAAAGGGAGGAAAAACATGGCATGTGAGCCCAAGCAAATGCAGACTTTTACTTTTTAAACTCAATGCAAATAGTGATTCGTGTGCAAAATTGATGCAGCTGCCGGCAGGTTTTCAAATAATCCACATACAAGGACTGCAAACATATTACGCACATGCTTTATTAAATTGCAAGCTCTTACAGGGAGAGAGAAAAAAATAGAAAAACAACTTCAAATCAATGTTGCACTGGACGATTTGAAGCCAAGGCAATAAATTCACCAAACTAACACAGAAGCTGAGCAAACATCAACGAGGGAAGCAAAAACACACACAAATACACACATACACACTCTCACACATCTATCGATATTTGTGCTGCTGCTGCTGTTAGGTTCTTGGATTTATGAAATATATATGTTACAAATTCAACATTCTCAAACTGCCGAAAAGTTTTTTTCTTTTTCGCATGAAAATACCACGTAGTCTGTAAAGGATTAAAATGTGTTTGGCAGCTCGGCTAGAAGTTTGAGCAGCCACGTCAAGGCAGTATTATTATGGCTACAACTACATTAAGCTTAATCTCGTGTCTAACCACATAAGAAAGACTGAGCCATATTGATTTACTAATCAGCTTTACTTCGTTTTACTGCTGCGTTTCTTTATAGTCTTTATGCATGTATCTCTAAATGGATTTGTGTGTTTGTTGTCTCTGAGCATCATTTACATGCCAGCTCGAGGTAAAATATTATACACATTATTTATTATATTATTAATAATGTTTAGCTGTTTGCTTATACATTTCTTTGCTATATTCATTTGCCTTCATCTATTAATTAGTATGCTAATCTATTTTGTATAGACAACGGGCTATTCATCATAGTTAGTTGCCCATTTGAGAGAAGATATATTCGAAATATGTACATATAAATATAATATAATAAAAAGCAATTTATCTAAAATATTAAAATTTGTTACTTTTTTTCCCTATACTAGATTGTTTTTGAGATCATCTTTAAATTAATTCATTCTCAAACATTTTCCCAATAAGAAAGTTTGCTTTCATTTTCATTTTCCTAAGCTTTAACAGATAGAACTTAAATTTTCCAAATTTCTCTTTTTTATGAGGTTATTTGTCTAAATCCACAATTCATTTACTCATATTTGTATGCCAATTTCAATTCCTTCTCACATAGAAACCAATTACAGGGCAGCGCGCTTTCAATCATTCAACTTGATATATTTTACTTTTGTCAACTTTACAAGTTAATAAAAAATATATAAAGCATACAAATTGGTAAAAATTTCCTATTTGCTGATGCAGCAAATAATCTATAAATATAATTTATATAAACATTACATACATACAAATGTATATGTATATAAATTTATATATCTGCCATATAATTACACATATTGCAAACAAATTTTCGCACTGCACTTTGGCAACGTTTATTAAAGGCCAATTAACGTGTCCGGTCATGAAGCTAATTGAATTTGTACACATGAGCGCATCAACTTATCCATGCATATTTATATTTATAACACGTTGCCAAACCGCGCTGTCTGCTGTAATAAACATATATAATATATATATATGTTATAAAAACATAGACGAAACGAAGGGTTAAGCTTCAAGATATTATTCAATTATCGTTAAAGAGTTTTTCGCCAAGAGTTTCTGTTTGCCTAACTAGTAAAACTCTCACAACTCTCTAGCTGCCGCCAGTTGGGCAAGTTTTTGTTGCTCAAATTTGTAACAGCTCATGTTTTTTGGGCGGGGGCGGGGCGGTGCTGTCTGTGTGCATGGGTGCTAGACTGTGTATCGAAAATATACAATATTTAAGTGACGAGCTTAAAGCATCTTCTAGTTCATACACATGTTTTAGAACGCTTTTTTCCAAGGGAAACTAGACTATTGTCTTTGGCTACCCTGTAAATAAGTGAGAAGTGTAAATAAGTGAGTGTAAAGGATGTGAAGATGAAATGCTGTAGAACATAAAAAGAAAAAAAGAAATTAGTAAAGAAAAATAAACAAAATTTAAAAAAATACAACAACAATAAAAACAACAAAATTAAATAAAAACATCAATAAAATAAATAAACTACAATTAATTCAATTTTAAATTGATTTACATAGATTATGTTGCATAATAAAATATAATTTTTAAAAATAAATAAATACAAAAAAAAAAAAACAATAAAATAAATTAAATTAATTAAATTAATAAAATATATATTTTTAAATTTTATATAAATTATATTGCTTAATATAAAGTACTATTTTAATTTATAATTATTTAATATAATTTAAATATAATTAATGCTTCTCTATATATTTATGTCATATATGTACTATTCAATTTTTATTGTAATATCATTTTTATAGGGTATCTTCAAGTTCAGCCTGGGCTCAGATAGCATCTTTGGTGCTTTGGCCTATCAATATGTATTTACTTTCAATTTTGGACTAAAAAATCATTTATTACAAGCAACAGCAATGACTAAAACAGACGACGCACAGCCAAACACATGCACAGACATATATATATACATACATACATATACTTGTATATATATAAATAATATATGTGTATGTATATATAGTACTGTAGGAGACGTAGAAAGACACGACAACACCCACGCAGGAGGCATCGGCCCCTTATCACTTACGCAGCATTCGTATACAATTTTCATTTGCAATGGAAAGAGACTCGGCTAGAGCGAGAGCGAGAGCGTGAGTGAGCGAGAGAGCAAGAGAGGGTGTGTGAGTGTGTGTGTGTGTGTGTGTGTGTGTGTGTGTGTGCTAACCAATACTTGTATACAAGAAATGAAACAGCGGCGCAAACAATGTAAACAAGCCGGGGCAAAAAACCAAGCGACTGCAAACAAGCCCAAGACGCAGAAAAGCGAAGAAATTTTCTTGTTAACAAATTGCAAAACATTTGCTTTTGAAGACAAATTACTCGGTGGCGAAACAAATTGCTTTGCAGCTGCTGCTGTTGCTGTTGCTGCTGCTTTTGAGAGGCGTTTAGGCCACATTTAAATTTTTCCTTATTATCCTATATACACACACATATATATATGTTTATATATATATATATATATTGATGAACTTGAATTTGTGTAGGTAGCCAATGCAAACCGCCGCTGGCTAATCGCACAATTTAATTTTAATATACTGCATTTGCAGTTGACTGCACGAGCTTCAAGCCAGACACACACGCACAGCACTTAATTGGCTGGGAGAGTAAATGAAAGCAGAGATGGCATCTAATGATGTCGCGGTAAATGGATTAAATACGCTCACAAATTCAGCATAAGCTGATCAAATCTGCGCTTTCAACTAATGAGATTGCAATCAGAAGCTGACATAAATGCGACGACGCCTGAGCCATTGAGTATTGTGTGGCCCTCGATGGCTGACAGCTTTTCAGTTGCCAGGCTGCCAAACTAAAAATGTAAATGAAATGAATTTCCAGCACTCACTCGCTCACACACACAACACTCTCTCTCTCAGACTCTCGCCCTCTTGGCAAACTTTAGCTGCTCGCGCTGCATTTGTTTATGGTAATCATGTTGTTCCAGGCCAAGCGGGATAATTGCATTTGCTGTACGGGGCGTATGAGTGATTCCACATTGCCACAAAGCGCTAGCCAATTGCAACAGCAAACAGCAAACAGCAACAGCAGCAGCAACAGCAGCTACCAATTTATTTGTTAATTTCGCATCAAATTCGAGTAATTATTTTCTGTTTCAATGCTTCTGCCACCAGAGAGAATCCCTTATACCAATCCATATCCCATAGCTCTGACCTCATCTCTCACAGTTTGCATATTGCATAACCGCATTGACTACAGTTTGCGGTGGCCAACTAAGCGTTGCTTTGACGACGCACTGAACTCAGCCGCACTAAGTGGTTACGGTCACGCACCACTGCACCACTGCACTACGGCCACCAAATGTCAACAGCCAAATGGCAATAAAGCGTAACTTTATTGCGATTGCCAGTGCCAGTTTTCAGATGCAAATATTCAAAATGGTTTTGCAACGACTGCAAAATAATTAAAGTCATAAATATGAAATATGAAGATATTTAAATGTTGAGAAATTCATTGAAATATAGATATAGATTTATTTATGTAGCTAGTTGCTTTCATAGTAATAAATGTATTTATTATTTGAGAGATAAAGATTTATTTAGATTTTATTTCAATGCATGTGAATAAATATGGAAATGAATATATTTGAAAAAAATGTTAAAATGTTAATAATTTATTTATATATGATATGAATTGATATACATTTCATTGTACATATGCAGACATATACATGCATTGAAATTGTAAATATATATATGTATGTATATATATTTTACTGAATCAAATATTTGCTCATGACAGCAGCTGTGTAAATGGCTTCAATTACAATTGGAAATGCTTTTATATGTTATATAAATACATTGTTAAATATTTATATATTTTTTTAAAAATATATTTATCATTTAAGTAATATATATCTTGTTGCAAAAAATATCTCATTTTATTAAATATTATGTTAATTTTTTAGTTTGTTTCAAATTATTATGAATATATTTTATTTAACAATGAAATTTGTATATTTATGTGTAAATACACAATATGTTTTACAGTAATTTTCTATAGCTTATATATTTAAAAAAATAGTTGAATTCATTAATTAATATGAAATTATATTTAAATATATAACAATAGCATAGCTTGCAAATATAGGTAAACTATTTTATTTCTTATGCTGTATTAAAAAAAAGTACTAAATAATTTACTCTCTCGCTCTCGCTTCGATGAGACTTCGGTTCTTGTCGTTTTGGTTTGATCGTGTGATGCACGAGCTAACGAACATCGTTTAGTGAGCGTTACGATTGGCGTTCGCATAATGATTCACACTCAGAGAGCAGATTAGCCGCAGACTCTAGGCAAACGTTCCTCATATTCACGCTCACATGTCGACTTTCGATTGAGAATTCGTAAACACACGAAGATAGTCCACGCATATATACCAATACATACACAAACGACTTTCTGCTTCATTTAACTCAAGCAAACCTTCGGCAAACAAACCGAGAGAAAAAATATAAAAGCAAACGATTGCAAGCCGATCATGAACGAGCTCTCTAAAGTAGCGAAGCAATCGATTGCTCTCTGAGTCTTTGCTCAGAGTGTGAATAAAAGGCGCAGACATCGAGGAAAACTCTTCAATAATAATGGCTTAAGTATATATACTCATAAATATTGTATGAGTAAATACTTTCAATTAGCAACTTAATAGTTAAAATTAACTATGCAGACACGCAGCACAGTTTTAGTCTATTCCACAACTCATGATTAGCGATGCATATTAAATAAAGTGAAACAATGCTTTGGAACCCTGCGCAAACACAAAATTCTTCATTTTCACTTAATTTTCTTAAATACAACTTAAGTGGCTTTAGCAAGACGCCAACAGCTAATTCAGCCAAACGTCTTAGCCCAACCCAACCTTTTATGCTCTACACGCAGCTCTGATTTTCGATAGGCTCTTTACTGTTATGTTGTAGCTGCTTCAAATGTTTGGGGCTTAATAGAAATGTTCAATTTGATAGGCAAACGCTAAAGGCATACCTTTGGCACAGGTGCGACTATTCGTAGTCACGCTAAATGCCACAAAACTAACAGCTAAAATCATCTTCCGCATGCCTGAGCCGCAACATGCACATAAATTTAACAACTAAGTGATCTATTATGTGGGTGGCTGTCTCTCACACTATCTGTGGGGGTGGGGGTGTATATTCGGCTGTGTGTGTGTGGCATCATTAGAGAGCAACGCATCGTTGGCTAGTAAACAGCATGAGAATCCACAGCATTGTTATTTACACTGAAGCGACGCTGCGATGTGAGGCAGGCGTTTTGGTTAAAAGCAAACAGCTGCCACTTTTTAACACTTGAGAATGGGTTAAGCCTTTGATATACAAGGCATTAATAAGTCAAACCCAGGGACTGACTGACTGGCTGGCTGACTGATTGACTGATTGACTGGCTGAGGGACGGCTGGACCGACTGTTCACAGAGTGAAAAAATTACATGGCTGAGCGCATAACTTGCCCGTTGGCTGTGCCATGCATAATAAACCAGAGAGAGGCAGAGAGAGACTGAGAGAGACGGAGACAGAGACAGAGTAGATCGAGAGAGTGTGCTGCTGTGTGGTAAACAATGCGGCCGTAATATGCAAATGCGAAATATTGATAAAATGAGCAGCTAAAAATAATTTACATTATTTTACGTGTTGCAAAACGGTTTTTGTTTTTGTGTTTTCGCTATGCTGAGAAATGATTCCTTGGAGACCCTACAAAAAAAAAGGGGCACGCGTGTAATATGCGTATACTTGATTATCAGGCTAGTTAGTTGATTTGCCCAGCGCTATGCATTAACACCCAAAGAGAGAGTGGGAGGGAGCGATTGAAGAGAGGAAGCGAGAATTTATATGTGTTGGGGTGTCGATGTGCATACATAAACTTAATGCCTTTCTCAACTCTTATCGATTTATGCTGCTCACGTGCTGCCAGCGGGTTTCCTTCTTTGCATTTGAGTGCGAGTGAAGAGGAGTTGCTGCTGTTGCTGCTGCTGCTGCTGCAGTGAGTCACGATTCGCTCGCTTATTGGCATTTGTTGCACTTTATAAAAATCCGCTTAACGCGTCTCTTTTATTTTATTTCCGTTCTCCCATTTTAATGCAGCTCGAAACTATAAACGAAATCAAACAAAAGTACAAAATAAAATTAAATATAAAAAAAGAATATAAAATAAATAAAAATTGTCAGGAAATAAATCAATACATCAACATTAAGCGTAAGCCGCAAGACTTTTTGAAGAAGGGTACAGCTGCTCCTGCTGGAGGGCAGGGCACAGCATCCACAACGGATGCGTGCGGCACTCAGTGTGGCTGCAGTGCCATTGAAATATCAATTATAACGAGCGAATGCAACACATGCACATGCACGTCCACATGGCAACATGGCAACATGGCCAGTTGCACAAAAGCCAGTCGAGCATTAAAATGCCGCTTAATTGTGCTGCGTGCTCGAGTGAGATATCAGCATAGTGCAGAGTGAGAAGGAGTGATAGAGAGAGAGGGATCTATGTATGGCATTTATATATATTATGCATTATATTTAATGTAACAACTGAATTTATGCACATATAATTGTGCATTGAACTCGGCCTACAATTCAGACAAAAAGTATTGCATACTTAACGGCGCATTCAATTTGATTGCAGCGTTAACTATTTTTAGAGCACTTCATGAATGATAATACTTTATGCATTTCAATTTAATATTCTTTATACTTGTTACTGTATTACTTTCATTGCTGTAATATCCCAGTAAATTATCATTATTTTCTCAACATTTCATTATGGGAGATTGAAAAATTATTGTATTAATATATTAAATATTTATGAACAATCCCTGAGCTCTGCTGATTGATTTCTGTTGCAGGCAAATATGTATTTTAATCAAATTATTTGCAATTAATATGAAATTATATTTAATAATTAATCGATAAAGATTATAGATGAAGTCGGCTTAAGTTGTTTGCTGGCATTCCTTTTGCTAAATTAATTTTAATAATTTATTGAAAGAGCAAGTATTAATAATAATAATAAAATTCGAATATAAATGACAATTATATATTTATTTTATTTTCACAGCATCATTGCAATGAATCAGCAAATCATTTATTATAATTGAAATTGGATGGAGATTGTCATGAGAGATTTGAGATGAGCTGCGATTATCTGATTATTTATTCAACAGCAAGTAAGTAAATCAATTTGTTATAATTATGTTGTTGCTCTGACTGAGAAGAGCTCGCAAACGGAAGCGGAAATTCATAAATAATTCCATATACCCTATAAGAAATGCGACTTTCGACTTTACACTTAATCAGCACATTTAATAACTGACACGTGCAGCAACACAAAGTCAGAGATGGAGAGAAAGAGAGAGAGAGAGAGTGAGAGTAAAAGTCACAGATTACGCAAGAGTTTGAGCCAAGGCATGAATTCAATATAAAATCGTATCGTCAATCACAGTCAGGATATTATGGGCGTGTTTGAGGTGAGGCGCGGCGCGTTCGGATCGAAGCCAGACAGAAATAAAGGCCCAACAATGGCATTGCCACTTGACGGGCATTATTCAAATATGCGAGGCAGGCGTACGGGTGGAAAATGGAAAATGGAAACTGAAGGCGAGTAAAAATGGTGACAGCCGCCGAATGTCACGCGCACGCTTCAAGTGGCTGTCACAGCACAGGTGCTGGCTGCTGGATGCCACAGAAGTTGCAAAGTGGAGGCTGAAGCATTGTAGAAGCCGCTGTCTGCTTGCCGCTTTGTATATGTATACACATACATATACATATGTATGTATGTGCATTTGTAACCCGGCTTGTGCATAACTCGGTAGTTCTTTTGAAATTCAACATTTGCAACATTTGCAAATTCAGATTCAGTTGCTAAGCTGCATAATGTGAGAGAGTGTGTGTGTGTGTGCACTGCGTCGCTGCTTGTGTGTGTGTGTGTGTATGGCTAATAAAATTTATAAATGCCCTGGCAATGGCAGCGCACAAATGAGCAAAACTCGTTTAGAGTTAAGCAATTTATGGCGCTTTTTAAATGCTTTATTAAAAGACATAAGTTAAGCCCAGAGAGCGAATGAGAGAGGGAGAGAGCTTATGAAAAATGCGACTAAAGTCTGGATGAGCAAAAAAAAAAAGGGGGACAGAGCTGGGAGATGAGCGCGACGAGCTGATGCTCTGTTGAACTATCTATTTAAAAAATAAATTTTAAAAAAAATTAATAAAAATATAAATGAATGCAGAGCTTAAGCTTAAAGGGAGCAGACGAAAATTTAGAGACATACTTATGCAGAGAGAAAGAAAGAGAGAGTAAAAGAGGGAGAGAGAGGAAGAGAAAGAGACAGGAAGAGGGACAGACATAGAGAAAGAGAGCAAGAGAGAGACGGAGTGACTAGTAACAATTACTACCAAACGCAGTAAAATTTTGGCTAATTTTCAACTAGTACTTAAAAACTTAATCCCTTTCAAGTATTTAAACCCTCTTAAGACACATTTCCAATCTGCCTCTAATTAACGTATTTCCAATTTCAATGGGTATATACAGAAAGTAAACGGAATGAAGCTCACAACTTTATTATGCCTGCTTTTAGTGCAGATGAGCCACTGGGTATAAGAGCGTACTTATCGTGCAGTTCACACTGAGACACACACAAACGCACACACACACAAGGCCATTTTAAATGAGTTTTCAGCTGACTGCTGGAATTTACAGCTGGCCAAAAAAAAAAAAGCAGCAGAAAACAACGAAAAATCGGTTGCAGAAGCTGAATAACAAAAAAAACAAAAAAAACGGGGTTCTAAACACTTTAGCCAAGCGCTGTAAACTTTTTTATGGCCCATTATTTAATTTATGGCTCAAAATACATTTCAACAACAAAATGCCAAAGCGCACCTGTTACACATTCACACGCACACAAACACACACACACGTAAAGCCAGCAACAACAGCAGCCAGGGCAACTACAACAATGCCAATTAGACGCAGCACACAACAGCAACAATAATGTATTCATAGTAGCGCAAGTGTAACTGTGTGTGTGTGTGTGTGTGAAAATTGCTTTTAACCTTTTCGTTATTATCAGCTGAAATATGAGCTGCTGAGTTTTTTTTTAGTAACTTTTCTGCACGCATTTCACACGCTTTTACTCTCCCTCTCTCTCTCTCTCTCTCTCTCTCTCTCTCTCTTCGTCGCTCGTTCACAATTTTGTTTCGCATGTGTAATTAATTGTTAACAATTGTTTTTATTACATTTTTATATATTTTATGCGAAATGTTATTATGTTTTTTGTAATTATTATTTAGCCTTGCCACACACACATACACACACGCGCACACTCACTCACGCACTCATTCAACAAAGTGGCATGCAATTAAACTTTTGCTGGATTCCTTTGGTTGCAGCTGCAGCGTAATTGAAATGAAAATAATAAAAAAAAAAAATGGTTTAAATTTTGTGCTAAAAATTTTTGCAAATATGAAAGTTGGTTACAACACACACGCACACCCACCCACACACACACACTCATAGCAGCTGCAGACACTTTTGGCCAAACAGCACTTTGACGTTGAAAATGTCAACGAGTAAGTATAACAGCGCACGACAACAACAACAACAACAGCAACAACAGCAGTCAGTCAGCAGCCTTTCAACACTCGTACACACACACACACACACACACACACTCGCACACACACATAAAGATGTCAACTGCACATGCAATGTGCGAACGAAAACTTTTCTCTTGTACTGCGCGCAGGCAAAACAAAATTTAATAAACGCCAACGTTTTCATATTAAACCCCAGCGACAACAATCAACAACAACAACAGCTAACAATAAGTTGACTTTGAGGCATGCAAGTAAATAAAAAAAAATAAAATAAAATAAAAAATAAAACACACAACAGGAACAAAATTAATACAAAATTCAATAAAGTTTATTCCGGGGAATTTCATATGACAGCGCACAGAGCACAACAAAATGTTTGGCAATAATCCCCCCCATCTACATATATTTATATAACCTGCACATACATATCTATTTATATATATATGTGTGTGTGTGTATTTGTATGTATGTATGTGGATGCGTGTTTATTCTTATAGTCTGTAACCGTCAAGAGTTTTACTTGCAACAAACAACACACTCGAGACAATAAAACCAAAACAAAACAAAAAACAAAAGAATAAAACTTTGAAAGTCTAGTGGAAAGTTAGATACACTTTCGATTTGAGTTGTGTGTCATGAGTTTATTTAGAGCATATATTTATCAATCATATTTAAATTTCTAATATAACATTAAAAATAATGTGAAATGTGAAATGAATATCAATTAAATTTTAAATCATAAAATATTATAATTATAAATGAAATATAATAATCTAAAATCGAATCAAAGATTTTTCTTAACACAAAAAAAAATATGAAAGTTTCAAAATTTTTAATTGCAAATTTTTAATTAAAGTCTACAAAATATGCACCAAAAATATTTATAAAAAAAAAAGAAAAAAATTTATAAATATAACAATGAAGTATGAAAGTTTTGATTTAGGAAACAAACTTTTTAACAGCAGAAGTGTTAAATAGTTTTAGTGAAGCCCAGTTTGGGGATATATTATTAAAAACAAGCACAATTTATATTAAACAAGATTGCATTATAGTTATTTTTTTTTTAATTTATTTTGAAATATGAGGTATAAAACATTTAAAAATATATCAATTTCATTAATAATATTAATAATAATAATAAATGCACAAGAAAAAAACTTTTTTAAGTTTGGCATCTCTTTATTGTATTTATTTTTTAATATTTATAAAAATAAGTTTATACATAAATTTCATACTTGCGTATAGCAATAAATTAAAAAAAAAATGCCCAAATAGAAAATTTATTTAATTTTAAAATAATTAAATTTTTTGGTTTTTTTTTTTATTTTATTTATTTATTTATTTTCTAATATCTCACAAACTTTTCACTTTAAAAACGTTTCTGAATCTCATAAGTAATTTTATTTCATTAATTAATTTTAGTTGATATGAATTTACAAGTCATAAAATATGTATCAATATATATCATATATAATTTTTTATTTATTTCAAAATTAATTTCATTTAATAACTTATCTTGCCCAATGTCTGTGGCACCTGATTTGAGTGTATGAAAAGTGCATGCCCGAAAAATCAGAGCGCGCTGCGCGCTGTGCGCTGCTTAACCTCACGCGCTGGTCCCCAACGACAGCTTTCTCTGTCTGTCTGTCTGTCTGCCTCTCTTGCACTCGCACTCAAATGTCGCTGGTGGAGTTCAACCAGTCGATTTTGCTATCACATTGAATCGAAGCTCGTCGGATTGAGCGTAGAGCTAAAATTGTTGGAATTTCATTGTGCGCGCTGTGCGATTTATGTTATTATTGATTTCGCAAAACACGAAATTCACAATCATTGCAAAAGCTATGAGTGTGTGTAGGTAGATGTAAAGGTGTGTCAGTGTGTATGTCTGTGTGTGTGTGTGTGTGTGTGTGTGTGTACACAATTGATTCAAGCAATTTAATATTCATTTGTGCGTGTAAATCAGATTTGTGCATGCAAACAGCTAAAATCGTCAGCAAATAATTGATTTGTCGAGCTGCGTAATCAGTGCCAAAAAAAAAAAAAAATAATAATAATAATTTTTAATAATTCTCTTTTTTTATTGAAAATGCGTTGAGCTGACAGATTTTTGGCATTTGGCATAAATAGATGATTAGCCAAGGGAAAAGCCAGGGGGGGGGGGGTGGACAGGGAGTGAGCACACTCGACAGGCTCAAGTCAAGTGTTAGGGCACGTGCGTAATGCTTATTGTTGCTATTGCTATTGCTGTTGCTGCTGCTATTGCTGTTGCTGCTGCTATTGCTGTTGCTGCTGCTGATTTATTACAGCGACCTGATTTATTAATCAATTTCATGCGCCAGCTTCAACATAATCAGTGCTGGGGCCTACTAATTTGATTATGATTTATGGGCTGATAAACTCCGACATTTTGTGCCTAAGCTGACAAAATGAGGTTTAAGTCATGTGTGTGTGTTGGGGCATAAGTGGGCGTAAGTGGGCTAAAGGGTTTCTTTGCCCATATGCAACTATCGCCATATACTAAATCATTTCATAAATTCCAATTAACAGTGCAGCTGGCAGCACTGTTAACGCGCTGTTAAAATTATCTTATGCTCTTCGAGCTGTGTTTAGTGCGCTCTACGCTCGTGTTCGCCGGCAGTTAAAGCATTTTTAATATGCATTCTAATCAGTTGCTCTGCCGAGTTATGCATAGCAAGTTATTACGCATACGACGTGTTATCGCCACATTATTGAAAATGATGAGCTTTCGCTAAATGCCTGTGTGGGTGTGTATATATTTGATATGCCTCACACTACCACACTTCTCGGCTCCCACTCCCAGACGTCCATTCCTATTCTTGCTCGCTCTGTCTCTATCTCTGGCGATTTGGGCAATTTATGTGCTCTGCTAGAGACACTAAAACTCCACTAATTTAGCCAGCCGCCTGCCAGGCTGTCTTGGCTGTTTGCCACTTTGTATACACAGACAGCATGAACGCGTTTATTTTTGGCTTTTATTTATTTGCCTGTATTAAATGTCTCTGTCATGTCCTGCCCTGCCTCCAAATCCGCCCGCCCCGTGCAGACACGTATTTCCTGCTCTATCATTTGCAGAGCGCAAAAAATCCATTTGAATTTTCACATGTTTGCCTTTGTATATATATATATATATACATGCATATATATGTATAAGTTTAGCTGTGTATGTCTGGTGGCAAAAGCGCTCCGTGTTGGCACACAATGTCCATGTCTGGGCCAACAGGCGGCATTAGTTCGGCTAATACGACGCTTATATGTACATATGTACACATGCATGCATGTATCTGTGTACATTTGAATGTCCCACAGTTGGAGCTTGGAGCATTTGTACGAATTTTTCGTCTGTTGTAGTTCCCAAAGCGCGTTAACTCACTCAACCAAATCGGGCGACAACAACGAATGGCAATAAGTAAAAGTAAAGCCTGTCAATAACACAGATGAACCACATGTTATCCTCTATTCAGAAACTATTCTACATTCATTTATGTAGTATATATATTTTATCTACTCTTGTCTAAACTAGAAAAATATTTATTTTGTGTGTCGATTTATGAAAGCGAAAAGGCTTTACATTTGAATAATATTTACGGTATGTTTATTTGTTTAAAAATAGAATGTAAAATAAATATAAAATATAAAATATAAATAATATCCACAAATTTAAAATAAAATATCTAATGCTTTTTTCTTAAAAAAGAACCACGAAAAAATTAAATTTAAATTTATCTACATTTTTTAATTTCATTTCTTAAACAAATAAATTTTTAGAAAAAATAATTTGAATCTAATATATTTTGAGCAAAAATCTATGTGAACTCTTATCTTAGAACAAGGTATACGGACACAGAATCAATTAAGCCCAGTACAGCAGCTAAAAGCCTCAGCCAGGGCAACCTTGAGGTTGGTTGGATTGGTGGCAACAGGCGCACGCCCGCATCTTCAAGGCCAACAGAAATTCACTCGCCTTCTTACGTACAACTTAAGCTATGGCCGTGAGAGAGCGGCGCCCGCATCAATATGCATTTTGTGGTGTTTCAATTTCAGTTGAATTGTTTTTTGGTTGCCTGAATTGTTGTTGTTCGTGTTCTTGTTCTTGTTGTTGTTGTTCGTGTTGCTGTTGTGGTTGACAACAGTGAAAAGTTTGTTCATTTGGGCCTGATGACATTTTGGACGCATTATGTTGGTTAGCTGCTTTGTGGCATTATCTTTTGATTACTTCATTTCCTTTCATGTGCCTAATGTGGCACACGTGTCCAAAGACAATTTCATATTTGTTGGCCCGTTGTCCTTGTCGTTGCCCTGGTCGCTAAATCAAGTGTCCCACTCGCATTTATTTATTTTATTTATTTTTTTTTGATGGCCCTCGCCCTAGTCCCACAGCCACACAACCATTCACAATGGCACATAGCAATTGCCGCCTGTCTGCCTGCCTGCTTGGCTGCATCAGATTTGCTTCATAAACGTGGCCAATGCCCCAAATGTCAGCTCAGCCATGGCCAGTGTCCATCCGGAGTTGCGGCGCTTCCTGCTGCTTGCAGCGGAAATACCAGCTACGATTTCCGCTGCGCTCCATTGTTAAAGCATTGCAGCCAACAAAAGTCAGTTGTGAGTCCCCCTCTCTCTCTCTCTCTCTCTCTTTCTGTTTCTATCTCTATTTGTGCATACCTCTTTGTTGGCTTTTTTTGGTGGCATAATTAGAGCGAGTCCAGTGAGTCCGACGCATGCCTAATGAGCACTTTTGCTTGAATTTTCTTTTTTTTCCTTTGCTATTGTTGTTGTTGCTTTAGCGCTGCATTTGATAGTCGACCCGGGCATGCGAATGCGTTTTCTTCTGCGTAGGCGTTGCTAAAATTTACAAGCCAAACAACCACGCCCCCACACAGACAGACAGCCAGACAAGCAGGGAGGCAGAATGCCTGCTATTAACAGCTCGCCCAGGCTGCTCAATAATGCAAGTGGAAGTGTCCTTCCTGCTGCTGCTGTTTTGACTTCTGCTCGCCTGTGCCAGCCTTGCATTCATTGTTTACCCTCGTGGCTCTGGCTGTGGCAAGCATAAAGTGCATAAAAACGCCGATTTCCGTGCCAGCCATTTGCATGGCCACAAAGTGACACAGAGAGAGGGAGCGACAGAGAGAGAGAGGGAGAGAGCTGCTTGTGATACGCCTGGATTCGCCGCCAGCATATTGCCAACCGCCATGTTGACACATGTTTTTTTTTTTTTTTCTTTTCACTCTTACACATAAAGTCAGAAAGTGCAGCTAGTCGACCATAGCTGCAAGTATTTTTTTTAACATTCGGAATTATTAAGAGAAATTTTGGGCCATAAATTATTTTCGCAAATCTTGCAGTCAAAGTTTCCTTCTTTTTTATATTTTGTTTTGCATGCGAAAAATGTTTATTTGAAGCGCCGGCAAAACTTTTCTCTACCAACAATAGTTTACAGGGCCTTAGCATACACCCACATATGTGTGTGTGTGTGAATGTGTGTGTGTGTTGGTCTTTTATGTAAATTGGTCGTTGCGCTTTTCAGCTTTTACTGCCACTCCACACCCACTGTAACTGCAACAGCAGCAGCAGCAGCTGCAGCTACTGCTCCGCCTCCTGCTGCCTGCTGCCTGCTCCTGCTCCTGCTCCTGCGCCCGTTGCCAGTGCAAGTGTTGAGTGTTTTGTTATTGAAACATATGAGTATTTTGTACATTTGTTTACATTGCGGCCCTGTGCACTATGCAACATTGAGGTAGCATACCCTGGACTGTCTGAGTGTGTGTTAATACCAGATAGTTGTGTCAATATTTAAATATATTTGCAAATCGAGAAAGTAAAGTTAGCTAAGTGAGCTTGTGGCAAATGAATTTGAGGTTAAATGTGTGGAGTAGCTTATGAATTTTAAAACAGTTTATTTGAATAGAGTTATAGAAAAAATGGAGCAAAAAAAATATATAAAAAATATATATAAAATAAATTGTATAGTTAAATATATATGATAATATATAATCATATATCTATAAAAAAAAATATTAATAATGAAATATTAAATAAAATAAATGAAATAAAAAAATTATAAATATTTTCATTGTCTTGAGTTGCAAAAAAATAAAAAAAATAAAAAAATAAAAATAAATAAATAGAAAAAAGAAATGCGTATATTTATATATTGGAAAATTATGTTTTAAAAGTAAGAATCCTGGGAATATCAATTCTGCAAATGCTTCTGGGCATTGCATAGTCGAGCAAGCTCCACTGGAGCAGTCTTACTTGCTTTTAATTATAGTATCTATTTGTTCTATAATTATATTATTATCTCTTATCTTTTACTTTTATTCATTTCATATCTTAAGTACTTTGTATATATATAAATATAACTGTTAAAAATCCTATACATCAAGTTTTTCACTCCAAATGAAAAGCACATGCAATGCCTTTTAGCAGGATACCTTTTAGTCTTGCAATTTGCATTAACTCGTTCAATGAGCTCAGTTTCATGCTCTGCTCTGTTCTCCTTACTTTCTTTTATGCCTTACACATATCGCACTGTTGTCTTGAAGTGGTAAACCAGCTTGAATTGTTAGTTAAACAAGAGCGAAAAGGTAACACAAAACAGTGCCTAAGACGTGTATATTTGTGTGTGTGTGTGTGTTAACAACTTTCGCTTTGGCCTCTATAAAAAAAAAAAAGAAATGAGACTAAAATGGGCTACTGAAAAGGGGAGCACTTAATGTATACGCTAAAAGGTTGAGCAGCCTGGTAGCTGGTGCCAGGGCAGCAATTGTTCGACGGGGTATTATAAAGTTTCGAGTCTTAAAGTTTTACGCAAGGAACGCGGCATTACGAAGCGCCGGCTGCCGCGAGGTGGCAAAAACTTTAGGCGCCACGGCGTCCCCAATTCAAATGTATTTACCTCTTTTTAGCTGGGCCCAAAAGTGTGCAGCAGATACAAACACACACACACACACACACACAGATACATTCACGCAGACAAAGGCAACTTAACACACAATTGCGCTTTTGCATATTTGTAAGCAGAAAGAGCAACAACCAGGCAGGCCATCAGGCAACCAACCCGTTGGCCAAAAAGCGAACGAACAGGCAATCGCGTTTTGCCAACGGCTAAGTTTTGCCAGCTGCCAAAACCGGGTCAAGAGCTGTTAACTTGAAAATTACACAATTTTTGCATTTGGCAATGTGTTAAGCTCTCACTGGCTCTGCCCCCCCACCTCACCTCGTCATGTTCCCTCTCGCTCACCCATTTGAGTTAGCTGTTTAGGTACATTTAAAATCCAATCAATGACACCAAAAGTCAACATATGCAGCAGCAGTTTATTGTTTTTTGTTTGTTATTTGTTATTTGTTATTTGGTGTTGCAGCCATTTGAACAACGCGTTTCCACATGAAACGAACTGCCACATCAATTGGCCAATAAGGCAAAAGCAATGCCGGACAACAGTTTATATTTGTTTACAGCAATTAACATTTAGTGCAAACGCTTCATAGCCATGGCTGATGGACATGCTTAAATAAAAATATTTATGTATTTGACGTTGGTTTAAATTATGAGAGAATATATTTTATTGGGTTTATGCTACATTAATTGCCAGTTAGTTTACCTACGACTCTATATATTGTGTTCTCTCTTTGTCTCATTCGATATGACAATGATTTACTGCTCTTTTCCCGAACACCGTTCGTGTCGCTACACGATTGACGCTCGCATAACGATGTGTTTATCGGATCATAATTCTCTCATAGATACCAATACATGCACAAAAAGTTTTCTTTTCGTGCGCGATCGAACGAACTCGTTGATGAATCGTTTGCAATCGTTTGCTCTCTGAGTTTGTTCTCAAAGTGTGAAAGACGCTTTTTTGCAGACATTGTGAAACGATGAGGAGATATTTAAGAGCTCTGTTTCTATTATCACAATTTTCTCTCTTTTGTTAAAGCTTTTTTTTTTCATACAACACAATTGAAAGAAAATAATTCTGTTTGTTCTTTTAATTCATATAATTTATATATTATATTTAGACGTCTTTGCTTTCGAAATATATTGTGTGTTCATTATATTATCATTTTAATTTTTTCTTTTAAATTATATAAATCATTTTAAACTATTTGAATTTTTAAAGAATTTTTTAAATATATTTTATTATTTCACTTTATTCTTCTAATTAATATAAATTATTTTAGACGAGTTTGCCTTTGAATATGTTTTTTTATATATTTATTATATTTCAGTTTATTCTCTTATATATATTAATTACTTCAAACGAGATTTCTTTTAAAATATATATATTTTTTTATTTATTATACTTCAGTTCATTCTTTTAATTAATAACAATTATTTTATTGTATTACATATTTTATCATATTAGAAATAATTTATCATTTAATGGGTTTCCAAAAAAAAAAAAAAATTTATATTTATTCGAATAAATGATTACTGTGATAACCTTTAATTTTGCATGTATTATACAATATAATTTATTCTACTTTTATTTACAATACATATTCTTTCTCTTTCTCTCTCTCTGTTCCTCTCTCTACCTCTATCTCTCTCTCATTATATATTTTTCTGAATAAAAACAAACAGTCCATGCTAAACTGACTGTTTATGTATTCATATTGATATGCTAATATTTCCAGGAATTTATTTATATATGTAAGTAAACTCAAATGTATTCACTTCCCTCTTCTCTCCTTTAGTTAACAGCGTCCTCCTCCTCTACACCTGCGCTTTTCTGTTAATATAGCAGCATATGTTATTTGTCTCATACATTCTAGCTTATCATATTGTTTCCCACATAAGTCGACTATTAAATTAATATTGCCAAATTTGAATGGGCAATATTGAAATAATATTTCAATTTTAAGCAGCTTACAGTGAGTCGAGCATTGCTTATTGAAGCCAAAGAGTATTTAATTAAGGTCTGCTAGTGGGGCATTCAGTGAATTTAAGCTCTCCTCAATGAATACGAAACTATATATAGAGCATATGTGTGTAAATACCTATAGTTCTATATGTATATGAGCGCAACTTACAAGCTCTTTGTATAATATGTTTAATTGTCGCCTTGGCACAATATAAAGCAGCCCCTATTTAATGCTATTGCTATTGCTGCTGGTGTCTCTATGGCTGCTCTTGGATTGCATTTAAGTAAGTGCCTAACAAATGGCAAACTTGAGTTTCTTGCGCCTAAGGCCAATGTGTGCAGATGGTAGATGGAGATGAAGATTAATTTGTATGCGAACGCAGCTCGAGAGCAGCAATTCAGGAACCATGCGAGCGGAGCGAAGCCCATGAACAACTGGCCTAAGGTAACAAACATCGCATACCTCTCGCTTTCCCTTTCTCTGCAGCGCGTGTTACCTTTCTCTTTCTGGGCCTCGGGGCAAACAATGCTGCAAACATTTGTGGAATTTTTCTTCTTTCGTTTTTGTGCTTCATTCACTTTTTTTTTGCTCTCTGCTTTTTTCTCTCTCTCTCTCTCTCTCTCTCTCTTTGCAAGCGTGGGCCAGACGAGTGAGTGGCCAGGAGAAGGCTGGGCATGCAGACATTGTGCCAAATGAATGATGAATGCTTATAAATGAGCGTGAGGGCGACGTGCGACCTTTTAGTGTTGCCAGCGACGCTGGGCCTCACCGTAGGGCATTGCCATATGCAAGTCAGCGGCTGCTGTGTGTGTGTGTGGGTGTGTGAGTGTGTGCTTGTGCATATTTATGACCCTTTAGACGACGCTCTTCAATTTGTTGCTCTGGCATTGACAGCATTTAGCGCGTTGAGTGGCTCAAACGGATCAGTCAACTTGGCTTTTATTAAAGCGCCAAGCCATAAGCCTCTCACTGCTGCATATAAGCTGCTAACCGCAGCAAAGCTGGCCTAAGGCGACAAAGCGCAATGAGCCCAACTTATTAATTATAGTGGTATTTAAATTGTCAAAGGTGACAAGCCAGACAGGTGAGGGTGTGTGTGGGTGTGTGTGGCGATTAATACGGCTTAAATGTTTGTCACACACACACCCACACACACACACTCCCACACTTGGCCATATTTATGTTGACCTAAATTGTGGCGTGACTTCTTAGCGAAATGAAACCGCATGCCTGCGGAAATCTTCATTTGATATTCGCGCGCGCTCTGCGTCTACTAATTAATGTCACCTCAAATGTGGGCAGCTGCGACACGCCCACACGGCACGTACTCATTTTTCATTCAGGCCGAACAGAAATAGTCAACCACAAATGGAAAAACAGAGTAGAGAAAACAGCAAACAGAAACTAGCTACAAACTTTTGCCAATTTTGTAGGCAGCAAATTTTCAATTTGCAGCTAAAAACTTTTCGCCAGGCGCCGCCATCATTAGCCAAATGGCGGCCGTCATTAAAAACAGTTTACAAAAGCCAGCAACAGCAGCCAAAAGCTAAAAGCCTTTTTTTGTTTTAGAATTCTAGCTGGCTCACACAGTAGGCTAGACGAGCCAGCAACACGTGCCAATTAATGTTGAAGCGAGCACTAGCCTGGGCATCGAAATATTCCCTCTTTATAATATTGTTTTTTTTTTTTCTTTTACCAAAATGAATAACAGCGAGCATAGCGATGAGCGTGTCCACAATTTGCCCGTCAACGAGCAGCCGAATCCCTATCAAAATCATAATCTGAATGCCAGCGTCTGGCTGCTGCCGCTGGAGCGACGAGCGCGTGTGAACCGCGAGCTGGCCCACAGCCAGCTGATGGCTGAGATGGAGAAGCTGCACGAACTAATGCAGCTGGCCAGGCAACAGATGCAGCACAGGTGGGCCAAGCAGAGCCAAGAAAGAAATTGAGGCGTGTAAGATATTTATATATGTGTGTGTTTTCGAAATTACTTGTATTTATATATAAGACTGCACATGTGAGCTATATATATAAACTGTATTATATATACACATATATATATATATGTTCTACAAATAAATATATATAATATGTATTTGTGTGTTGGCAAGTTGAATTTCTTGGCGCTTTTGTTCTCATGTGACTTTCCCTTTCAGCTGTCTGCATTTTTCTCTGCTGCCCACAAAAGTATGCAATGGATAAGGCAATAGCTGCGGGCACAGCCATTTCTAAAGCACACACACGCACACATGCAGCTCTTACCTATGTGTGTGTATGTGTGTGTGTGTGTGTTTGTATGTTTCTTTTAACGAGGTCAGCGCTTTGGCACAAAAGTTGTCAACTTGAAAATTACACGTACTGCAAATCAGTAAAAATACACACACACTCATACACACACACACTCATGTGTGTGTTAATGCCCTGTTTGTATGTGTCTTTTGCTGCAACTCGCCCAACTGTTTCCCTTTATTTGAGTTTATCAGCGTGTAAAATGCGCAATTCAAATGCAAATGTGCAGCGTAATTAAAATTGTGCAAATGCGTGCATCGCTTTTTTATTTTTTCTCTTTCTCTCTTTTTTTTTTTGCCTCTTCTGCTTTCAGCATTTCCTCTCTCATTGACTTTTGTGCTCAGCTTGCTGTTTTATGCACATTTTTTTTTATTGCCACCACATTTGCTGAGCTAATTTAAGAATTTCGCTCGCTCGTTGCATTTTATATATGTTTATAAAATATTAGTATTGAGCTGGCTTCATTGAGCGAAAGCCTCACTCTGGAAATTGTTGTCGTAGTCATTTTTTTAATCGTTTAAAAATAGGGTAAAGACGTTATGATTGACACTCATTAATGATTTTTAATATTTATTCATAATTTCAATGAAAGTTGCAATAAAAAAATATAAATAATTTAATAAATACATAAATTTATAAATATCAATATAAAATGAATCAAAACAAACATAAAAACCAATAAAATTAGAAAATTAATAAAAAATAAATTAATCTAATATTAAAAAATAATAAAAATATAATAAATAAATAAGTAGCTTTTTGATTTATAAAAATTTTAAAATAAATTTATTTAAATTTATAAATTTATTATAATATATAAATATGTAGTAATTAATAAATAAATTAATTTTGATATAAAATTGAAAAGGTTAAATTAAAAAATAAAATATAAATATAAAAATATAAAAGATAGCTTTTATCTAATGTCTATTATTGATTATTGCAACTATATTAAATAATTTAAAATAAATTAATTTAAATAAAATTCAATAAATTTTCTTGAAAGATAACTATATAAAATATGTTTTTTAAATAATATACATAATTATAAATAATTTTATATTAAATTTATTAAATTCATATTCATTTAATTTTTATACAAATTATAGGAAAATAAATTAAAATGCTAAAGCAGCAACTCCAATGTAGTGAAGTTGTATACTGTGCCTAGCTCGCTTCTCTCAAAGTGCTACCAGCTTCAGACCGCTGTCGTAGTCTCTGGACATGCTGAACAAAGCCCTTGTCCATAACTCTGTGTCAAGATACTCGCCAGTGACCTTTAGGCAACCTGCGTTTCGTTGCCTTGCCATCACAGCGCCATACTCAAGGCGAAAAGTGGTCATATCGAGCCAAAGTGAATTGACACAATCTTTATTTTGAAATAAATAAAAATACGAATACAAAAAATAGCATTTTGAACAGGGCACTTCGTTACTTCAAGTAGCGTTGCTCTATACTCAAAGCAGTGAAGCTCAAGAAGCATCTCAATCAATTGAAATTGCAGTTGAATTACTTTTGAACTCCCACTCGAATAGATCTAAAAAAAATATATATATATATACATATATAGTACTTTCATATGGGCCAAGACAAATAGCTAAATAATATTGTTATATATGAATATATTAATTATAAATATTTTTTATTATATAAATTAAAATGTTTTTGAAGCATAATTGTATTTTCTTTAACTCTTACCTGTTTTGTAAAATATTTAAAATTTTAATAAAACATTTAAATCAACAAATTTATGTTTATCATTATAATAAATAAAACGAAAAAGATGTGAAGCTGCAAATAACTTGAACAAATATGCTTTATTTATTTATTGAATTTAATTCAAGTAAGAATTTATATTAATAAATAAAATAAAGAAACTTTTCAACTATTCACTTGAAACTAAAAATAGTTTATTAAATAATATGCTTAAGCTATAGCATTCTCTCATATCATTTTAATGTGCAACTCGCAATTTCGAAATTATATAGAGCGCCAATGTGAAGCGGTCAAGTTTCAGTTTACAGTTAATAATAATTTGATTGCTTTTGCGAAATTGCGTACAATTCACTTGGCTCCATAATTCAGAGCGTACCAAATGTGAAATACGAAATGGACAACGGACGGCAAATGGTGAATGGCGAACGAACATGCGTTGATGCTGCACGCGATGTGGCAGTTGCCACAAATAAAGTCGTAGATATATACATATATATTTTTTTTACAAAATAATGCTGGCCGTTATCACAAATTGACAGCAAAAAAGAGGATTGTGCGGCTGTGTGGCAGCATTATGGGGCAATGGCAATACTTTTGGCAAGCTGTGCATGGCTAGTGGCTGCGTCTCGGCTTTGGTCACACAGACCAATGGGCAATGGGCAATGGGCAATGGGCAATAGGAGATGGCTTTATGCGGTCAGTCAACCAGGCTGAACACTTTACAGGCTTTGACTCGCTTCCGTTTCCGCATGCACACACACATAAATGGAGTGGGAGAGAGAGAGAGAGAGCGGGAGTGAGGGAGGTGTGCGTGTGTGTGTTTGTGGCACACACATAGTTAAGTGCTTTGTGGTTGCTGGCAGCGCGTTGATTGCGCTGTGGTCCAAAAATCTAATAAAGCGTCCAGCATATGAGCTATAGTTTCGATATTTTCACCCACTCTCTCCCCCATCTCTCCCACTCTCCATCTCTGCACATCTGGCGCATGTCGATTTATGCTTTATTTAAGCATATTAACAGTCAATCTGTTCGACGTATTCATTTCCGTTTTGTTTTAAATGCCAGTTGAAATTCGAAAATGTTAGTGAAATGAAATCTGCTTTGACTGTAACAAAAAAAAAAAAAACAAAAAATAAAAATCCTAGTTAACATCAAAGTTTACACAACATAAATTAAAAAAACAAAAAAAAAACCACATACACAAAACACACCCTCGCACACACACACACAAGTGATAAAAATTAAAATACGCAATTGAACTGTAAACGGAAAAAGCGCGTAACCAAATTATGGACGGTAGTGGCGACAATCAGCTGACGGTGCGTTACAATCGACGGCCGGTGAATCGACGTGTTCAGATGATATTGGAGGACTATCGACGCTGGGAGCAGCCGGCGGCTGCATTTGGCAATCCCAATGTGACAATGCATGGCCATGCGGGTCAAGATATGGTCAATCATGAATTTGTGCTGCCAATCAATCTGGACACCGAGGCAGATGATTCGGGCTTTGAGTCGGGCAGCGAGAGCTAATTGTTATAGCAAATTTATGGAGAATATGTGATGAACCAGTCCAGTTGAATATATATAGATGTATATATATCTTAATAAATTGAATGGAACTGTTCCAATGAAATTTTTTTGAGTTTGAGTTTAATTTCATTAGCGAATGGAAAAGAGCAGTGGAATTTATCATAGTTTTGGTTTATTTATGTCAATTTGATTTGTTCTCAAAACACAAAAATTCTACACATACATATACATATACGCGAGTGTGTGTTCGTGTGTGTGTGTGAGTCCTGTAAATATGCATACATATACATATACATATATATGTGTGTGTAAATAGATTAGTTAAGAGATTTATTTGCAATTACATTTACTTTACACATACAATATTTGATATATTTGCAAATATTTATTTTGTATACATTTTTAGTTTGTTTATAATTTGTTTAGTTTTATTTTTAAATACGGATAACGAGTATACGATTTTAATTTGTAGTTTAATTTAGTTTTTCCATTTGTCTGATATCTCTCAATTATTTTTTTGTATTTTTTTTTATGATATTCGTTTTTTTTTTTCAGTACATTTATGTTGATTTTTTACAAGAATTTATTTTGATTTATTTATTTATGCATTGAATAAGTTCAAAGTTTTTAATGTTTGATTTTCTCTTCGATTTTTTTTTTTTTTTTTTATATATAAAATTTCGAGTGCCTATTCACGTTTTATCTATAATTTTTTTGGTTTTTCTACTTTTCAAGTATATATTTGTTCATTTTTCGTTTATGCTTAAATTAAATTAAATTTGTTCATTTTTAAAGTGAATTAATTATCACGCCTAAAATAGTTTTTATGCTTTTTTTTTTCTTTTTTTGTTGGTTTGATGTGGGAATAATGCTGAACTATAACTAAATAGCATAAATGATTGTTTAGTTTAGTTCTAGATATTAGGTTCGTTCCATAAAAGTTTCATAATACTACAAGATATGGTGTTCTTCTTCTCTAAAAACGTTATACATATTATTCATACGTAATACTCTAAAATATTTATATTAATTTTGTTTCGTTTCCTTTTTTTTTAATAAATTATTACGTATTTATCATATATTCAAGTAGCATTGAAATAATAATTAATTGAATAATACCAAAAAAGTTGACATCGCAATCGAATTAACTAAAATTACTGTCTTAAACTAGTTCCAACTGATTATACAGATACGTAATTCATTATTTGTCATTGTTCAGTTTTTTACGTTATGCATATAGTTGCTTAAATTACGCTTCCATTTGGTATATGTTTCTTTATTTTTTCTCTTTTTCGTTTAGAAATATGTTGTAAATCAAATTAGCTGAAATTGAGAGTGTTACAAGTCGAGTGTCCCCGACTAGCTGTTACCCTGTAGCCAGTGTGCAGGAAGTAGAGCAAGTTCATCTTTCAATAAATATATCGGAGTATATAAAGAAAGTAATCGATAATGATCGGTATCTGTTCGATTACAGCAATATAACCATTAATCGATATATTTTCGATTTTCTCGGTTGAAGTAGGTATTTGAATATAAAAGGTTCGCAATGAAGGAATGTAATCGATATTGCTAAGCTTGAATCTGTTTGCTAAACTTTTAATAGCAGACAAAAGGATAGAAAGCAATATACATAGAAAAGTAATATAAAATAAAATAATGTTGAAGTTAATCTAGATTTTACTTTAAGTGTATGTATAATTATTTATATAATAACAAAAATATGCATTTAATTTCTGCTTTAAACTTTGCTGGAGACAGGGTACACCTATATATATTATATATAAATATATTATATATTCGTGTACATATGATCAGACACGTACATATATATAGAATAGTATTAAGTATATATGTATATATATATGATATATATTTCTATATATGCGGGTATATAGCATAGTGTGTGTATACGTAGGTATTGAGATGTGTTTCGTCTGTTGTTGGGCTTTTAAGTACATCTATAAATTCTTTAAAATTTCTAATGGTGTATACATTCATTTGCATGCTCTGTATGTATGAAGATGAATGGCTGAGAGAGAGATAGAGATAGAGATAGATAGAGAGAGGGTGGGCAGAGTTTTATGTTGAATGTTTGCTCGACTACGTTTCGTGTTCTTGTTGTATGTAAAATGCATAAATATTAAGCTTATAAACTAGACTTTGCTCTCAGCAATTTGATCTGTTCCACTTAGCACACAGACACGACTATATCTATGTGTCTCTGTGTGTGTGTGAATGTGTAAGTGAGTGTGTGTAAATGTTGCTAATAGGTTCTTTGTATTTGTTTTAGTGAGTGTGCATTGCACTCATGATAGGGAGGGCTTTACACTGAAATCCATAAATTGTTGAGTTAGTACAGAGACTGAGCTACAGTTGTAACTGTGCCTGTGTGCGTGTGTGTGTGTGTGACTGTATATATATATATTTAATTAGTTTTATAGATGAGTTATTTGCTGCAGTTGAAGATTTTAATGAATGCCCATGTTTAATTTCAATTCAATTAAAATTCAATTAACTTGTATTAATTTCGTTTTTACCTCATTATTATTTTTCTCTGGTTTCTTTTTTTTTCCTCATTTCGAATTTTTGGTTTCAATTGTTATATATAGATTTAAATATATATATGTATGTATGTATGCATGTATCGTATTGTAATTTGAGTTGAATTTATATTTGTTTGCCAGATTTTATTCGCAACTTACAGCACAAACCCGTAACCTCAGTAACCAGTCGCATCGAACAGATCGGGCAGCACGAGCGGCGGACAATTGTGCGGACTGCACGTGACGCTGGGCAGCTCATCAGGTGTCACCGCATCCGTGCAGATGCATTGCAGACAGTTGCCAGTGTCCTGTGGCAGAATTTCACCAATTTTATACAATTTGCCTGCAACAGCAATCGATAGAGTGAAGAGTGGTTCTTACTTTAGTTGTTGTTGTCTATGATTGTTGTTGTTGCTGCTGTTGTTGTTGTTGTTTTTGTCAACTTACCAAGCACATTGCACATACGCCCCGTTGCTAACGGCGCTGTTGTTATAATCGTTGTCAGCGTGTAGGGCGGCACATACTGATTGCTGCTGCCGTCGCTGCCGTTGCTGCTGTTGGTGATGGGCACCCGCGGCGTTGTTGTTGTTGCTGCTGCTGCTGCTGTCGCTGATGTTGCTGCTGTTGTGGCTGCTCCTGTGGGTTGCATTGTTGTTTGTTGTCTTGCGCCCACGTCAGACGTTTGGTTGTCATTTGCAATTAAATCCGTTTGCGCTTTGGGCAAGTGCTGCTGCTGCTGTTGCTGTTGCTGTGGACGCTGTGGATGCACATCGACAGCAGTTAGCGTAATGTCAATATTGACAACGCTGCCATTGAATTCACTGCTGTAATCATTGTAGGAGCTACGAAAGAACACAGCATCCGCATTGTCAGCTATGTTGTTGCCGTGCCTGTTGCCATTGTCTTTGCTATTGCTGCTGCTGCTGCTGCTGCTGCTGCTGCTGGTGTTGCTTTTGTTAATGCCAACATCATCGATTATTGTTGATGCTGGTATTTCCTGCTGCTCAACAGCAACTGATGCTGCTGCTCCGACGTCTCCGGCTGATGCTGCTTCTGCTGCTGCTGCTGCTGCTGCTGCTTCAGCCTCTGCTGCTGCTGCTGTCAAGCTATCGTCGAGCGTGTTTGTGCTGTCAACATTGAGTTCCGTCGATGTCAGCCAGCGATGAAATGCATCGTCAGCTTCCTCAATTTCCTGATCCTGTTGCAGCTAAGCACACACACACACATACACATTCACAGACACAGAAATTAATCCAATTTTGATTATTATAATAAACTTCATATAATGCAATTTAATGGATCGTTAAAGTGCCGGCCACAGATAGCTCGCCTAATGGCTACTAAATATTCTTCATCAAGTCTCATTGCTGCCTTGAGGTCAGCTACGTAAGCATTAAACTCGAATAAATAATAAAACAGCTCGAGCATAAAATATTCCTTTTGCTAAAAGCTTTGCTACAGATTCCTGCTGCATGTCCATAAAGTGCACGTTCCTTAAAAACATAATTGGCTACACTTTAGGAGCAGCTCTTGTCTGTCACTTCCCTACACTCGGGTCACTGACTGCAATGGCAAGCATTGGCATTTGCCGTTGCTCCTGCTACTACTAATGCTGCTGCTGCTACTCCTGCTGCTGCTGCTGCTGCTGCTGCTACTGCTACTGCGGCTTATGGGTATTTTGTTACATGCTTGCACTAAGAGTATTTGAGCTTAGTTGAATAGCAGTTAGTTTTAAAACTATTGTTTATATTTATATTTACACCCAAGATACTTCTAAGTAGGCCCTAAGTCAAGTATGATATGCTAAGCTGACCCTAAGATATTTTTTAAATAGAAGTTAAATTTTAAAAATTATAATTAAAGTTTTAATTTTATTACATAACAGCACGCTAACTAACATAAATTATTAACTATTCTAAACTCATTTTTATTTGCAATAAAACTTTCATCAATAATCCTTAGGAAAAAACTTTTCACTACTTCCTTTTTCACTATTTCCTCGAAGCAACTGCTAAAGATAAACATTTCAATGGCTGCATAAACAACTATTTTACCACTCAAAGATATCTATCGATCAGAGTCAAAGGAAAGTGCTTAGTCTTATCTTAAAGTTGTCTCTCTGTCTGTCTGTCGCGCTGTCTGCAGAGTATTCAGCATTTTGTCAGCTCAATGTAAAGTCTGATTGCTTATATTTTATTTTTTTTATTTGCACTCACATTTGTATTTGCCATGGCAACCGCTGTGGCTGCTTGTTGGCTGCGCGGCGTTGTCATCATTTCAATTGTTGTTGCAACTGCTGCAGAAGCCATTGTTGTCGCCTTGCTGTTGCCATTGCTGCTGGTTGTCAATGTTGTTGCTGGTCGCTTGGTCGGTGGTTCGGGCAAAATATCGCTGTCGGTTTCCGCCTCATCAAAGTTTTTATCAATGCCCAAGACAGTGTGGAGTTCAACAACTGTGTTCGCCTTTTGCAATATCTTTTGCTGCTGCTGCTGCTGTCGCAGCTGCTGTTGCTGCAATCGTTGCTTTTCATGCAGCAAATGCTGTTGATGATGCTGATGCTGATGATGTTCGTGCTCTTCCGTTTTGTAGTCATAATAAAGTAGGGCTGGCAAGTTTTCGGGAAAATTTAAAATCTTGCTGGACGAATGCGGCTGCTGATGGGCGTGCAAATGTTGCTGCTGCTGTTGGTGCTGTTGATGCTGTTGATGCTGCTGCTGGTGTTGCTGCTGAGGCGTTGGCAATTGCTGTTGATAATGCGTTTCCTTTGCTGCTTGATTAACAGCAGCAGATGAGATATGAAGCTGTTGCTGCAAGGGTTCCTTCAGCTGCTGTTGCTGCTGCTGCTGCTGCTGCTGCTGCTGCTGCTGCTGCTGCTGCTGCTGCTGCTGCTGCTGCTGCTGCTGTTGAAGCGTTGTCGTTGCTAACTTTTGCTGCTGCGGCTCGTGTTTGTGTTGCTTGATTATATTGTAGTTGCTGGCCTCGCTGCTGTGGTTGCCAATGCTGTCGCTCTTTTCTTGCTGTTGCTGTTGTTGCAGCTCTTGCTGTTGCTGTTTAATGTCTGGCTTTTCATAATCCGGCGCCTGCTTGCGGCTTTGGTAAACTTCATAGTCATTAAAATTCTTTTGATTCTTGTGATGCTTGTGCCGCTTGCCCGCCTTTCTGCCCATTTTATGCACTTTTGTTGATTTTCTCGTTGTGGTCTCATACCGATATGGATCCGAATAGTCGCTAGCTATAGCTGCAGTAGCCGTCGCCAACGTCGTGGCCGCTGTTGTTGTTGCTGCCGCTGCCGCAGCCGCTGCCGTCTCTGCTTTGTTTACATTCGCCTTATCTGCTTTAGAAAGCAAAAACTTTCAGCTACATTTTTGTGCATTAAAACACATAAAACTGAATTCAAACTAACCGCATTTCTCCCACCAGCAAAAGATTTCACCGTCCATGCAAAGGCAAACCTCACAGGCATCCAAACGCGGCACCTGTCACAAATACATGAGAGAAACCAGAGAGAAGTAAAAAAAAAAAATAAATAAATAAATTAAAACAAGGGCTTAACAAATCTTTCTCTCTTTCTACTGCTCAATTTGAGGGGTAAAACCCCAAAAAAAAACCATATCGAACATGTTGGCTGTTGGCTGTGTGTGTTTGTGTGAAATGTCACGTTGTTTGGTTGTTGGTTTTATTTTGTGGTCAACAAGCAAAGCCAAAAACAGTGAAATGAATACGAATGCGCATGCAGCAGCAGTAACAGCTGCTTCGAAACGGAATCAGACTAAAGCCAAAGCTAAATGCTGCCTAGAAAAACACTTTAAATTTAACTTTAATTAAAAATGCATCAAAAAGGCTGAAACTGCGAAATAATTACGAAGAAAAAAAAAGTTATATATATGCTAATTGCTCAAAGATCTTTACAAATGTTTTAATTGAATTTTATTAAAATTAAATTTACTGAACTGTAGCGAAATTTCCGTTTGACTAGACAATTGAAGGCAAACAAAATTTAAAATAATAAAATATATATAAATATAATATATATATGAAATAAATTGCTGAGCATGATACTTGAGCTGCTGCCGCATGATTTCTCTGATTTTTTATTAATAAATAGCTAAACTTTGCAGTGAAACACAAAACTTTTCTCAAAGTTGAATTTAAAATGCAAGGAAATTACTCGTTCAAAGTTTTCTACAATTTATTTAAAGAAAAGTGCAACAAAATAAAATTAAATATGCAATTAGAAACTTTTATTTTAAGACACCAAATATTTTATAGTTGAATGTTTTAAAAAACTTTGTAGATACAATTTTTTCTTTTTTTTAAATCTTATTGGCTTGAAATATAAGTAGAAATTTGTATGAATTATAAAATATGATATTAAATTTAAATTTAATAAACTTTTCTTAAACGTTTAGCTTGAAAATTAAATAAAAATAAAATGTAATTTTGAAAGAGAATATTTTTGAGTTTTTATTAGATTTCATTTTTATGTATAATATATAATATATAATATTTATTGCAAATCTCAAAAATATATTCTAACAAATTCTAAATATTTTGGCAACAAAACCCCATTAAGACTAAATCTCAATAAACCATAAAACATAAATATGCCAGAGATATTAAAACACATTTATCTTGTTGAATCGTGGCTAACAAAACATTTATCAAACAGCTTTCGCCAAGAGTTGCAACTGTGAAATCAAGCTCTGAATAAGTCATTTTGTAACACAGCCAACAGCCAACAGCTAGAAAATGCCGTTTAGAGCATGCGGTGCAACCGCATATGAATATGCGCGCAGGTAGCACGGCTAAGAGCACAGGTGCAGCAAATGCCACCAGTCTCTCTGTGTGTGTGCGAGTGAGTTGTGCTTACCTTTTGTCCGTGTGTGTACTTGTGGCCATTTGTGAAGCATGCCGCTGCTCGGCTATGCGGCTCCAAGTCGTCCTCAGCCGCCAAGTCGTTGTTCGAGTTGGCATTGAAGTTGTTTTCTTGGTTGTTGTTGTTCTTATTGTTGTTGGAGTTGGAGCTAATGCCAGATTCAATGTCTGCTCGCTGCTGTAGCTCAGCGTCGCTCAGCATTTGCTCGGACAGGAGTCGTGCATCGTATTTGGCCTGCGATTGTGCCTCGTCCAGGTCGTAGTTGAATTCATCCACGTGCTCATCCAAATACTCAAAAGGCAGAGCTGTGTGTGCAATCGGAAAGTGGGCAAAGAGAAGAAGCAGAAAAAGGCGCAATAAGCTGCTGTTGAATTGGCTTTTGACTCTCTGTGTTGTTGTTGTTGTTGTTGCTGCTGCTTGAGGGTTATTTAAAGCTTTTGGTAACTGGTCTAAAACCGTTTTGTGGGCTATTATTGAGGCTAAGCTGCAATCAGCAGGCTGTTGCCACCTTTTGCGAAAGGTCATAAACTTACGACTGACGACTGACGACTGCCAACTGTTTGCCTTCGCTCTCTCTCTCTCTCATTTTTCTTATTTTTTTGCCGGTTTTTTTTATTTTGTTTTTCATGCTGCTCACATATTTGATAAATTATCATAAAAAATAATGAAAAGCATAACATTTGCGAGCACTTGGAAATAAATCAAAAGCGCGCATAAAACACAACCTACACACACACACACACACACACGCATTCGTGCAGAGATTTGTGTGGATGTGTGCGCGTATGTGTGTGTGTGTGCTTGTGTGTTTTATGGCATTTGTCATTAAATCAAAAGGCTGCGCTCATAATGACATAAAGCGGAGTCGGACGAAGCGAAGCAAATCACAAATGGAAAACGTAAAACACAATTGAAGCGTGTGCTCATAAAATGTGCATAATTTATTTGACACAGATTTTATGCAGCATAATTTTAGAACATTTTTCTTTCTTGCTTATAAAAAAAATTATTTAATAAAATCATACAATTTTTATAATAATTTTTAATATAATAGTAAATATAATGCAATATTTTTCATCTCAATAATATCCAGCATTTTTTGCCAGAATTTAATTCTTTCAAAAAATAAAAATAAAAATATTACTAATAATTTCAAAATTACTATAACTTGCCGTCATTTTATAGAATAAAAATAAAATCAAGAAAATTTTAGCAAGCTGTAAAGAAAATTATAATATTTAGTATTATTAAATACTATTAAAACAAATGAATCGCCATTGATATTTTTGCCTAAAACAAATTTTTAATTTAAGTAAGTATTAATAAAAAAAAATATATAAATTTAATATAAAAAAAAAATAAATATTTATAATAATCAAATAGTATAAATAACAGAGCTCGCAAATATCTGCTGACCATTTCTGACTTCATCTCTCACTCATATTTTTAGAATAATCTCAGAGAGCAATCGTTCGTTCGCGATCGCACAGAAACCTTTTTGTGTATGTATTGGTATGCAAGCGAGTTTTGTGCTCGCTAAACACATCAATAACGTGCGTGAGTGTGAGTGTGTCAATGAAAACGACTCTCTGAGTAATCGGCTCCATCTCGATCTCATTCGTCGAGCTTCATTCGTATGGCTACCTAAACGATGTTCGTTCAACGAACAACACACGAATCGTTCAACGCAAAGCGCTCAACCGAAAACCGAAACGAAAATAAGCCGAGTCTCCAATCGAGAGTGAGAGCCAGAGCGAGTCAGCATGCTTTTTTTTCAGTTGATCTCGTAAACAGAGCTTGAAGATTCAACTCGCTAAAAAGTAATTGCGAACTTTTTAAAATTAATAAAAAAATTGCTTGAATGGAACTCAACATTTTATTAAAAAATTGCTTTGAGGCAACAAAAAAAATAAATGAAATAATAAATTAATAATATTAATGTAAAAACATAATAAAAATATTTAATACTTAAAATTTCAAAAAAATAAATCAATTAAACTTAAATTTTAAACAAAATGTTAGCAAAAAAAAAATTAAATTAAAAATAATTAATAATTATTCTTTTGTGAAAATAAAATAAATACAACGCCAATACAAAAATAGTATATAATACATTAATAATTAAATAAACTAAAAAATTCTAAATCTATTCCATAAAATTCTGCGTTAAAAATTTAGCTTATGAAATTTCAAGTTTCTTGAAAATTAGTCAATTGACAAATATATTTTAAGTAAATTTTAGTAAGATGTCAAATTTGAGCGACTTTTAACTATTATCTATTTATTTTCATAAGATTTTTAAGAAATTCTATAAAATATATAAGTACTCAGTCTTTCTTTGTGCAACGCTAATTTTGCTGCTTTGCGAAAATAATTAAAAATGCTTCAGCTGTCTTTTGTCTTCTCCAAAAGTTTTCTTTAAAATAAAACTAAATGTAAGCGCTGCTTAACTCTGAAAACAAAGTAAACCTTTTAATAGCTCTTTTTAGAATTCAAGTACAAGATTCGCCAGCAGTTAGCGAGCTGTGTAATGCCTTTTACATTGGTTGGCCAACGGGGTATGGGGTTTGCTATTTCGGACTCACCCTCGGCCAGGTGCTGTTCGAGACGCAGTAATCCAAAGATGTTGCAGCTATAGCCGAGCAGCAGTGCGAGCCACAAACAATTGATGCTTGTCATGCTGATGGCTCGCTGGTGGCTGGTGCAGCTGCTAATAAGTCGTGGCATGGCTGCTCGTGGTTCGTGGCTCCTGGCTCTCGTTTTCGTTCTCGTTTCCGTTTTCGCTGCCGTCGTCCTTTGTGGATTTCACTTGCACTTAGTGGCGCATTCTGCTGCGCGTTGCACACAAAATAAACAACCTTCGCACAAAAGACACGGTTCACAGTTCTTTTCGTTGTTGACTTTGTTTCTTTTTTTTCTTGTTTTTTCTTGTTTTTTTTTACAGCTGCTTCTACTTCGTCTTCTTCTGCTTCTTGTTTTATATTATTTATTTGTATATGTTGTAGTTGTAGTTTATTTTCGTGCGAGTACTGCAGTTACTTGCTTGCCGCTGGCTGTTGCTCGTGCTATTTTTATTACGCACTTCACAGCTGCCCTCGTAAGTAGGCAACAGTTTTCTGTGCTTGTGCAAAGCCCATTTAGATGTGTCTGTGTGTTATTTGAAACATCTATTACCATTCCCATTGCTTATATTCAATTCATTTGCCAAGTTGGTAATCGCACAACTGTGATTTTGCCACAGCTACGTGCCAGCCAGCAGCAGCTAACCAACTAACCAAACCTAGACAGTGCTCTCTCTCCCTCCTTCTCTCTCTCTTTCTCTCTTTCTCTCTCTCAATGCTCCAAGCTCCATCCAATCAGTGAGGCCAGCCAAGCCAACAAGTGTTTCTTCACTTTCGCGCTACGTGCCTTATATAAAAGAGCCAACAAAAAAAATGTTGGCCAACAGGCACAAGACACAAGGGCTCAGCTCAGCCTCAGCTGCGCGTGTTATAAACAATTCGAAATCAAATAAACGCCATTAGCTAATCAAAAGAACGCTATGATGGGTCTAAGTTCTCTCTCAGTTCTGCCCCCAACTAAAACAAATAGTAAAGCAAGTAAAACCTCATTAAAATTTGCATAATGACTACGACTGCACAAACATATTGCTGAAAGCATATCGAGAGAGCGAGATAGCAAGAGCAAGAGAGCTGGCTATAAAAGTTAATGAACTACTTGGATTTAATGATGGATAAAAGCTTGAATGTGCTAATAGTCAAGGCTGATATATAATTGGACGATTATGATTATGAAAAGAAAATTATTATTCAAATTAAAATTTTTAACACAAATATGAAAAAAAGGGGGAATAAAAATCTTGAATCAAATTAAATTTTAAAGATACAAGTATAAAAAAAAATGTGGGAAAGATTATTCAATTACAAATTTTAGAGATAAAGATATCAGAACTATTCTTTAATAAAAAAAAAAAAAAATTAAATATGAAAAATGAAAATATGAAAACTGAAAAAATTATTAAATTACAAATTTGAAAGATATATATTAGGATTATTCATTTTAGTCTTTAGAATAAGGAAAAGAGCTATATATGTTATTTGGCTGTTGATTTCTTCTTCAAAATGTTAGCTTTATCCTCACAGTTTAACTCTAAATATCTCCATAAATATATCTACATAAATAAAAAACTAAATATTTTTCAATTGAAGTATATTTCATAAATCAGAAACTCCTCCAAAGAATTAAAAGATTTCAATATATGTACACAAACTGTGAATCATCTCTCGACCTCTTTTATTTCAGGCTAACCCAGCCAAGGCGAATCTAGCCAAACTCTAACAACGACTTTGGCAATTCTAGGGATTGAGCGAAAAGCGCGACGCTAATGCAGAGCTCAAATACGTATAAAGTGTTTATAGGCAAACAAAGCTAAGGTAAGTGCACTGTCAGAGTGCTTAATTTATGGCATAAAAGGATCGAGAGACACAATCAGTGATGCGAGGAGCGAGCAGCGAGCAGCGAGCATAGAACTGAGTAAAACAAAACACTTGAGCTAAACAATTCGCTGCGAGGCAAATGCGGAAGTGAAAAGCCAAAAGCGAAAAGTGGCAAAAAAAAAAAAAAAAACAAAGTAGCAGGCAACAGAATGAAAAAAAAAAAAGAAGAAAACAAAAAGAGAAATCCTAAGAAAGCAGGAAATCAGAATGTGGAACGTGAAGTGCTGGCAACCAGTGTGTGAGTGTGTGAGGGGGAAAGCGGAAATTCATTGCCAGACGTTTGAAGTGTGAGAAATTAGCGCAATGCACAGACAGCAGGCAACACACACACACACACACAGACTAACACACAGTCAGACACACAACAATGCTTTGATAACTTTTAGTGTCATTGCAGACTCCTTGTCTGGCCGGCGGGGCGTATGCGCAATATTTGATTTACGTTCGTTTAATTTGTAACAACTTCCGCTGCACATGTTCAGTCACTGAATTAAATTTCCAATTTCATTTATATGCAGACACACACACACACACACAGTCACATATTTTGTTTACATATAATTAAAGCGGGCTAATTACATAATTAAATTTGTTGTTAATCAGCGTATGCAGGTCACGCAAATGATGCGCCGATGCACTTGGCGTCTAATCAAACTCACTGACTATATGACTGACTGACTGACTGAGTGATACGCGGCGGCTACGCAATGCGTGCTAGAAGAGTAAACGCGTCGTTCTGGCTCAACGCTGCAGCGGCCACTGTTGCGAGATGCTGTGTGATGTCTATTTAAACAGCAGCCGCAACAGCAAAGCAACAGTAGACGACAGAACAGCAGCAACAACAGCGACAGCAGCATCCGCATTTAACAGCTCAATCTGCGCTCTCTCTCTCTCTCTGGCTGTTAAGCTTACGCTCTCAGCTGTTGGCTTTTTATGAATGAGTTTGTGTGCGCTAAACACAGCTCAGTTGAGAGCCGTTGCTTAACAGCGCGCTCACTGTTAATGCGCTGTTAGCTAACAGTCTGTGTGTGTTCGTGTGAGTGCTGCCTGCAAATTATATTAAAATGATTCAGTTTTGTGCAGCCATTTGCTCAGCCTCTTTGTGCAAATTACATTTGGGCTGGTTGTTGTTGTTGCCATCCATTAAACGTTAACAGTGCAACAACAGTCGCAACTTTACGCACACTGAGCCATAAACGTTGGCTTCTTTTTATGATTATTTTTGCGTAAAGTGTAAATATGTAAATGTCCTGGCTCACACACACACACACATGGTAACACTTGACTGCCTTTGACTGACAGGCGATGGGAAGGCTCAGGCCCAGGCTGGGGCTGACGCTTGTTAGACATGACAATGCGTGTTTGTGTCAGGATAACTGTCAACAGTTGCCCATTCTCTCTCCCTCTCTCTCTCCTTCTCTGACCCCTCCCCAGCAACAACAACAAGAAAAAAATCTCCCTTTTAGCCACGCATATGCGAGTGCTTTCAGCTGCTAATTTCTTTTATAAATTTCATGGGCTACATTTACATAAAAAATCATTTTCATATTCATCAAGTGTCGCGCTGTCACACTTCACTTCGCGCACACATATCTTGGCAATGTGCATAAGCATAAATGCCGTTAAGCACGCAACAGTTGGCACATGTCTCATAGACGATATACGATATAGTATGATATAGTATATGTACATATATGTATATGTATGATATATGGCTTGAATATGTCATAAATGGCAACGCAATCGATTTGTTTCCGGCCACCCCAAAAGTCAGCCAACTAAAACGGAAATCAATGTGGGCTGACATCTGAAAAATGTCAATTGCCTGTAATATTTTCACATTGCCACAGACAACACCAGCAACAACAACAAGCGAAACAATCATCTATGTGAAATTATGAGGCAGAACAGCTTGATAGCAATATTGGCATTCGCATGTTGTAGTAGTTGTTGTTATTGCGGCACATATTTGATGGGCCATAATAATTTAGCTAAGCTCAAATATGCCTCTACATATAAATCAAAATATAAATTTCCCTGAATTGTAAATTATAATTCAAGTGCTTCGATTCTGTGCTCATTCACAATTAATTGCGTTTGATATGATATGAAACGTAATTTGAGATAGATAAAGAGAGCGATAAGGGCAACAAAGAGAGAGAGAGACAGAGGTAGAGGCAACAGAGAACGGCAGAGTAAAGCTTAGGTTTGTTCAGATGTAAAAGTAGAAAACAGAGAGAGGCAGAGGTTGAGGTATAGGCAGATAGATGTAGGAGTAGAGGCAGAGGTAGAGGCTGAAGCAGAGGGAGAAGTAGACGTAGAGGCAGCGGTAGAGGCAGTAGAAGCAGCAGAGAGAGAGAGAGAGAGAGAGTAGTGACAGTTGATACAAATATAAATATACATTCTGATACAAATGTAGATAGATCGAGGAGGCGGCAGAGAGATGCAGAGGTAGAGGCAGGGGAAGACGTTGAGGTAGAGGCAGAGGTTAGGGTAAAGCGGTAGAGGCTGAAGCGAGAGAGAGAGATACTAATACAGATGCAGATAGAGGGTAGAGGCAGTAGGAAGATACAGTGGTAGAAATAGAGGCAGAGGCAGCGGTAGACGCTAAAGAGAGAGATAGATAAAAGTAGTAGTGATATAAGAATACATCCTAATACAGATGCAGATACAGATACATCTACAGATACTAATATATTTACAGCTACAGCTACACACATACAGCTACACATACAGCTACTAAAAGAATCAACACTCGATAGCAATCTGCTCATACATAAATTCTTGCTCTTCAGTTTGAAGCACTCTTAAGTTATTTGAAATATTTTCGTTTTCAATTTGTTACTAATGAGGATTGTTGGGTAGTTTAAGTGCTCGGCTCCAAAGGTTTCGATTTCGTTTTGTTCATTTATCGTGGCACATTTAAACTTGCGACTTGAAAGAAAGTTGACAAATTTCATGGAAATTCGAAATGACATTTGCCAGCGGGAGGGGCAGGGGTGGGGTGGGGCAACGCAGGCAGTTCACGAAAATCAAATCACTTAAGTAATTGTTTTACAGTAAGACCGACCCCCCACACCTGCGCTCACGCTGCCGGCAGGCGGTTGCCCGTGCCACGGAGCCTCGCTCACTTCTCTCTAAATATAAAATCTATTCATAGAAATAGTAGGTATGAGGGTTGGGTTCAAATTTAATAAAACTGTCAAATGCTATTGTTTGATTTTATTATGCAATAATTCTCAGTATTTATGATTGCATGGACGCTTAAGACCTTCAAATCCTTTGGCGCCTAGAGAATGCCATAAAGTTATGCCATAAATATTAATGTAAATTGTTTTAAATTTTTAAGTAGACCCCGGAAAGAAAGATTTATAAATTAGGCAAAAGCTGACGGGCCATAAAAATGATTCATTTAATTGAACATGTGTTTCCTTTTAGTCCAAAGCCCATGCACAAGTGCCCAAGGGCGAATAGGCTGGGGTGGGGAGCGTGGCGAGGGGGCGTGCCACAAGACAGTGTCTTAAGTTTATGCAAATTAAATAACAATTAGAAATTCTAAAGGACAGCTTTGTGTCAGAGCGTAAAAGAGAGAGCTGGAGATGGAAACCCCTTTGGGTTTTTTTTTTCTTTGGGGCGAGGTCAGCGGCAAGTGTCAAAGCTCAGGGTCTGCCAATGCAAATGTCGTATGTAAATATTTAAAATGATGCCCGCCCACCTCAGCCTCTCTGTGCTGTATGTAAATTGCTGCAGGCAGCTGCTGCTGCAGACACTTGTCAATGGCATTTAGCCAGATTTGGCTGCAATGCAAAGCAAGTTGATTTGCATGCTGCATTTATTGGCAGTAAACATGCAGCATTTACATACAGATGTATATGCACTTTACCTTTGGCCAGCTGACCGCATAAGATGCTTTTAATTTAATTAACATGGCTTAAACAAAACAAATATATATGCATATGCATTTCTCTATGTATTTAGCTAACCACGATAGCAAAACGAAAATTAACCACAGCCACATTGAACAGTTTGCAACATTTCAGAATTTGACTCGGCCACAAATGCAATTAGAATTGCTGCCAATTTGAGGTAGTATTTAATTAAACTTTTGTAGCTGCAAATAATTTAAAGATCTCACTCACTTTCTTAAATAGAGCAAATAAAAATTACATTTGATGCGATAAAAGCGCATAAATGGAGTGTTAAAAAAAAAAAAGAAGAATCGTGGAAACAAACTTCTTGCCAAGTAAAGTTGACAAAAACAAAGTTTAGCAAACCAACACACATACATTCATATACTAGAGCACACCCACACTTGTACACTTATATGTGAAGGCAAAAGTTGTGCTAAAACTAGCTACAAAATGCAACCCAGTTGTATCACAAAAATGAACTCAACAAACAACAAATGAAAAAAAAAAAAAAAAAGAAATTAGAAACAAAAAAGTTTTCATCTTGCACAAAAGGCATTTTTATCGCAAACTCTTGTTGTTGTTGCTGCTTGGGAAAAAGTTGTTTGCACTCGACTAAAATGACCCACACAATGAGGAGGCTGGCGAGTAAAAGAAAGCAAAGTGTGTGCTCTTTTTTTTTTTTTATTAAAAGCGTAAACTTGAAATCAAATCATTTGCGCATTTCAATTACAAAGAAAAACTCTAATTGCAATGGCCAGAGCGTAAGAAGGATAATAGCGATAGAGAGAGAGAGAGAGAGAGAGAGAGAGAGAGAGCGAGAGCGAGAAACAGCAGAGCAGAGAGAACTTATCGAAAGTACCTGCAATTAAGAATCGCGTCGTAGAATTAAAAAAGTAAGCACCAGTCAGCCTCTCGAGGGCGCAGAATGAAAGTAGTGAAAGCAGAAGCGCAAACTATGAGAGATTACTAAAAGCAATTTGAGCACAACAACAGCCTCCCCGCCCAGCCCCCAACTAAACATAGACAAAATGCAAAACTTGCAACGCGCAACGAGCATAGCAGACAAGTTGCCAGTTGCCAGTTGCCGGTTTCTATGGCAATTATGTTGCAGCACGCTGCAAAGTGACTGACTAGATGGCAAAGTCATTGGCAACGGCAACGGCAACGGCAACGACAGCGGCATCAGCATCTCGTATCAGCCATATCTGGCCCAGGGCAAGCAATTCCAAACTTTGCCACAAGAGAGCCGCTCATTAACTAACCAAAGAGCTGATAAGTCAAAGTCACTTAGATATATGTGATGTATCTGAAAAGAAAGCTTTTAACTCGTGAGCATATGAAAATTAAAAAGAAGAATTTATTTAAATATATATAAAAATGTAATATATTAATTTGGGCTTTGGCTCAAAAAATTTCAATTAATGTCAAGCAATAAAGACATAATATAGAGAAATGAAACAGATTAGATAGATTGCCTTAATATATATTTTAGTAAATAAAAAATGTATAAAAAAATCATAAAAATTTTCTTAATAAGAATTGATTTTTTTCAATTTTAAAGCTTTAATTTTCGAGGACAATTGGGCTCTTTAACAAATGGCATAAACAACCTACTCAGCTTCTAATTGAAAGTGTTCTATTGTCAAAAGTTCTTCTATAAGTACAAATATAGATATTTATAATCATACTCTGTATACTCTTTAATAAAAGATTTCAATTATAATTGAGAAACCTCATTGAATTTATTTATATATAATATACAATAAGTTAAATATTTAAAGTCATTACCTTAAGGTATTCAAGTATATATTGTAAATATATATGCTCACTCACTCGCTGCCATAATACATACTATATCAAATTCATGTATTTGATTTAACTACGATATATTATTTTCATTTCAAGTTTCAGAGCTCATAAAAGCAGCGCTCGTAAACGATTCAAGAATGCAGCACAAAACGAAATTGGAAAATTATTTTGAAGCAAGGCGAAAAAACCAAAAAAAAACAAACTCAAAGGGGAATAAGAAACGAAATAGGAAAACAGCACGCAAGCTATTTGTTTACAAAAATGAAGATGTTGTTATGCTCTATAAAGGGCAATGCATGGCAAGCAAAGTTTTTGTGAGTAATTAAATATAAGAAGTGAAAAACTTGTAGATTATGGTAAAAGAGAAAAATTGCTCATGCGACAAAGTTGAGTTTAATTGAGAGAATTCATTTATTATATATATATATATATTTAATATTATAGAGCAAGGCGATACTTTCAGTAGAATACAAGCTCTATAAAGTTTTACTCTCAGAGACTTTTGTTTAATATATAATAATGTTGTCCTTTGATAGTGCTTCATTTTGCATTTAGCCTTTCTTTTTTTTTTTTTGCATTTTCGTCTCTTGTAACTGAAGAAAGCAGCCCACGCTATTTGCTGAGCGTAAGACAATGCGCTACTTGGCGCACTTTGAGAACTTTATTAAAGTGCACGCTAAGCGCACCTGCGGCTGCAGCACTACAGCGATCCACCACAGGGTGGTGCGGTGGTGCGATAGCACTCGGCTGTGGCGTGCCTGTGTATCAGCTCTTTCTTTTTTTTTTTGCAATTTGGCTTAGGCTAAAACTCTTAGTGTGCTACGGCTTATGAAATATGCATTGAGCACAATTAAAATGTCGCCAGCATAATAATAAAAGGTGTGTATAAAGTACACACACACACACACTCACACACACACACACGTACAGAGAGATAAAATGACCCCAGGCTAGCCTTTTCTGCTGCACGTACTTGGGACCTCTGCCTAATGAAAGGGTCCTTAAATAAATAAGCAAACATTTGGCTGTCCCACCTGTACGCAATTAACTTGTATCAACAATGAGTTAGAGGCTTCATTTAACTGTTGTTTACTTTGCATTAACGGGTTTTCCATTCAAATTAAACCGAAATGCGCAATGCGAAACGCCACACACCAAGCCAGACACGCCCACAATTATTGACAGCCATTATAAAGGATGCTTGTAGCCTTAATAAACAAATGTGCGACTTGACTTTTATCTGCTATTCCTTTTTTTTATGTAAAAACATAAACACAAGTAATATAAAAAGATTGCAGCTGAGTTGGCGCGACTAGCAGATACGCTAGAAAAAATTAGGGGGAGAGAGAGAGAACAGAATTGAGGCTGAGCAAGCAAGAGTTATATTACTTTCTATAAATATATTTTGGCTGTTTTTTAGGCTGTCTATAAAAAAGAGTTGCCAATATATTCATTAAGAATTGCCATTTGATGAGATAAACTTTAATTGGTTTTTCGGCCAAGATTTAAACACTCAAATTAGTCGTCGCTCAGTGCTGAGGCAAACTGTTGCAAAATTGAAAAGTTTAAACATGACTAAAATCTTTTTAATCTTAAGTCAATATTTATACAGAAATTGCTATAAAATAAAATAAAAATATAGCACATCTAGCAATCAGACTTGAAGGCGATTTGCTGCTGTTGAATCGACACTCAGCAGTGCTTGAGCATATTGAACCCAAAATTTAAGAGACGTTTGTCATTTGATTGATTTGATACTTCATCTAAAATGGCCATTAATGAAGCTTTAAAATTAAATCAAAATCAAGTAAATTTATTAAGCTTTCATTTGTGGTTTTATTGCAAATTCTTTTCGTATAACTCTTATGCAGTCACCCCAAAATATATATTTTATAGTTCTGTAGATATGTTTTTGCATTTCGTTACATGAATTTAGACATTTTTTATTTGTAACGATTTGTTTTAGATCTTCTTTCATGGGCTTCAAATGTAAGATGTGACCGCAATACAGTCACGGCCATGTTTATATAGCCTCTTACGCTGTCATGACAATGGCGGCTTGATAATCGTTAAGACATTCAGCTGAGATATGTACGTTGGCAGTCGGTTGACTGTGCATAACTTTTTTTTTTATGAGCAAAGCGAGGGAGAGAGAGAGAGAGAGACAGAGAGAGAGAGGGAGAGAGGGAGCAAAGCAAAGCCTTGGCATGTCTAGTCAATGTTTTATGGCTTATAAATCAGTGTTAATGTCCAAGATACAAATGCAATTGAATTGCCATCAGAGCAAATGGCCAAGTACACACGACTAGCATGCGAAGCAGATAAAAGCTCAAGTAATTTTATTAGCAAACTCAGGAGAGGGAACTTTGTCGACTCTGTGTCTCTTTGTGTGCGTCATTTTAATGAATAAATAATTGCATTCTGGCGACGAAATGTTAAATGTTTAATTATGTCAACACTTTATATCATAAATAATTAAACAATTACGAATTCCATTGGCTGGCAATTGATATGTACAAGATATATATACATAAAGATATATTATTACTCATACATCATGTCTGCTCGGAGCCTGGAGCATTTTTGCTTATGTTTGTGTTTTAGTGTGGCGTACGCGAATTATTTTTTAATTAATTGCGAACAACACATGGCAATTATAGTCAGCGCAGCAAGCAAGCAAGAAGCAAACGCTCGCAGGGATCTGCATGTCAGCTAATAAACAACACGCAGATTCAATTAATCGCAATGCAAACAATCTTTCTTCTCGCTCGAACTCTGTCTATCCCTCTCTCTCGCTCTCGCACTGTCCCTGATTGGTAGCTTGTTTAAACTTTTGACAATGCAGCAATTGGGGAATTGCAACTCGCTCTTGCTGCTGCTGCTGCTGCTGCTTGTGACACTCGCCATGTGCAAACAGCTTAAATAAAAGAGAAGGAGAAAGGGAAAGAGAAGGGAATGAGGGATAGGGAGAGGGAGAGGTAGAGGTAGAGTGAGTGAAACTCAACGAACTTCGATAAATTGCAGTCGCGTAAATAAAATGCAACAGCAGAAATCACAGCAAAAATCACAGCGCAGAATTGTGTCAACAGCAGTTTGCCGCAGCCATGAAAAGTGCTTTTGCCCAGCCATGATATATGCAATATACACACACACACAAAGACACACTTATATATGTGTGTCACATAAAGTGCACATGTATATGGCATATGGTATGTGTAATGGCAACTGCGACTGTAACTGTAACTGTATGGACTTAAGTATAGCCACAGCATCATAATGATGTGGGGGCTGGCTATTGCTCTTAGCCATACGGCTGCTCTGAATTAATGTCTTAACTCTTTGCTTTTGGTAAGTATATTAAGCGAAGAGATACCCTATGAATACTGAATATACATTACGTAAAACTTGTCTAATTTTTGCCTCTTACATTTTCTTTCTATTTGCCATTTTCCTTGTTATTTAGGTAGATAGTAGCCTCTCTTTTATTTTCTATCATCTGCGCTCATTTCTGCGCTCTTGCTACTTCAGCTGAATTAGCATATAAGAGCGGCAATTAAAGTGCCGCAGCGCCTCTTGAGCTAGCATTGCAACTCAATAGATAAACTAATATTCAGAAATGTTCTACTCATTTCTGTGAGCCTAGTATTGCAGCTGAATTACCATGCTCTTTCCAAGATCAGATCTTAGCGGCGCTCTTTGACTTAACGTGGTTGTGCTGAGTCAAGATCACCTACATATCAATGGCAAGTAAATGTAGAATAATATTCGGTTACCTACTAATCGTTTCTGAGCGCCTGGTATTTCAACTGCTTTAGCATGCTTATTTTGTGTTCTGAGCGCCGCTCTTCAACCTAACAATCATTCTCTTCTTATGTCAAGGTCAATAAAACTGCATTTCAACTCAAGACAAAATAATATTCGGCTGCCTGCTAGTCATTTCTGAGTGCCTGGTTTTTCAGCTGAATTAATATGTCTCTTTCACTATTAAGCCTCTTCTCTTCAACTTAACATTGTTCTGTTAAGTCATGGTCAATAAATATACAAAACAAAATCATATTTTATTACCTACTACTCATTTCTGAGCGCCTAGTATTTCAGCTGTATTAATTGCTATTTTTGCTCTTTTTGCTCTTTGACTTTACATTGCTGTGTTAAGTCAAGGTCATGTAAAAATGCAATGTCAACACAACGAAAAATTATATTCTGCTACCTACTAGTCATTTCTGTGCGCCTGGTATTTCAGCTGAATTAATAATCCTCTTTCTCTAGCAAACAAACTCTACTCTTCGATTTATTATTTACTGATCTGCTAAGTCAAGGGCAATAAAAATGCAATATCAACTCAAGACAAATAATATTCAGCTACCTACTAGTCATTTCTGTGCGCCTGGTATTTCAGTTAAATTAACATGCTTATTTTGCGAATATTTCGCCTTTCTTCGACTTAATTTCGTTCTCTTGTTAAGTCAAGGTCATATAATAATGCAATGTCAACTAAATACAAAATAATATTCGATTGCTTGCTAGTCATTTCTGTGCGCCTGGTATTTCAGCTGAATTAACATGCTCTTTGTAAGATCAGATCTCAGCGGCGCTCTTTGACTTAGCATAGTTGTGTTGAGTCAAGGTCACACACAAATCAATGGCAAGTCAATAATATAAAATAATATTCTGCTACCTACTACTCATTTCTGTGCGCCTGGTATTTCAGCTGAATTAAAAGGCAAATTTAGCGATTTTAAGCGCTAAGCCATTAATGATGCTATGCAATATTATGTAAATTAATTTTCTGGACAATTTCAATGCGAATTTCCATAAATTCGGATCTTTCAATTGCCAGGACTATATAATAATATTAGTTTGTTAAATGGGTATCCTGAAAGAAAAGCATTCATATTTATGGACAATTTAGTCCTTTAGGTTTCTAGGACTATATTCTTGGTATTGATCACCAAGGATATGTGAGTCGACTAGAAATCATTCTCATTTAGAGGATCTGTCGAAAGAAATTCATGCATATTTGTGGACCAGTAATATGATCCTTTAGGTCTCCAGGACTATATCCTTGGTATTATATAACCAAGCATATGTTTGTCGACTGTAGACCATTCCAGGCAGGTGGCTGCTGAAAGAAAAACATTCATATTGATGGACTAATAATTTAGTCTTTTAGGTTTTCAGGACTTTATCTATGATATGATATAACCAAAGATAAAAGGGTCAACTAGAAACCATAATGTGGGCATAGTTACTATATATATTTTTTATAAATTTTTTGTGTGCGAGGGCTGCTAATGAAATAATTTTATTATGTATTTTAAACTTTGTTTGTTAATCAATTTCATATTTTATTATCTTTGCAGAGGATATCATCAACTAAACATCTGGCCTCAAGTGAGAAGTTTGCTCTTGAAACATTTCAGTTGGCTAGCGAACAACGAAACAAAACATAAAATCCCCAATTACTCATAAGCCATAAGGACGAGTATAATGTCCTTATTGGCCAGATGGTAGCTCGACATCATGCAAGCAATAATTTGTAGAAAGGATGTCATTAATTTGTTGCTCATTCCGATTGCTTGCTGAGACTCTAAACTGGACTACATTGAGCTGAATGGACTTTTATTGTTATAATTAATTAAATTTAAGATAACAATTTACAGTGACAAACAATTAGCTAAAGTAAATATGAACTTTATTTAAATACTCGCAACAACTGCAGTTGCTCAATAAATATTATTTAAATTTATGTATATCAACATGGGATATTGTTTCGTTTACTCAATGTCAACAATGGACATTCGACAGTCGAGAGTCGACAGTCGACATTGTCTGCATTGTATTGTATTTTGTATTGATATTCATTTAAAATGTCCTTTTGTCGTGCTGCCTCATGCAGGACATGCTGTCTATCGGCCAGTGTACTATAATAAAGCACTTTTCAGTTAAATAATTGTTTTGCAGTTTAGTTGCATTAAAGCAGCGCGCGGCAGACAAAAGAAATCGCAACATGCGAATCGAATAAATTGTAAAATTGTAAATAATAAACAATTGTAAACATGGCGTAAAATTCATTAAGCACGACCAGCATGAGAATAAACTATAATATGGAATAAAATGAATATAGCGAGCTGGCTGTGCAAAATATGTTGATTAAAAAGTCAAATCAATGCACGTGGCCATAAAAGCCAGCAAAATAATGTTTACTAGAAATTAAAAACTGAAAACGTTCTATATAATAAATGAGTGCAATGGGAGAGAGCTGAGTGTGAATGGCTATAGAATACTTGTTGAGCAAGCGGAAAATAGTAAAGAAAAGTTGTTATATTTTTGTAATCATCTAAATAGATTTGGCTAACGAAATTATTTTTTTAAATAAATATTCAAATATTCAAGGCCCTAGATAGCTTAAACTAAAAAGTACAATATTATTTTATTAGTTAATATTTATTTTAAGGCAGCTAAGAGCGGACTAATCGTGAGAAGAGCGCGTTAACCTGCAGGTCCATACAACTATATTCATACTCATTCATTTATTCACTGTATCTAGCTCTATCTCGCTCTCTCTCTCTCTCCCACTCAATCTTTTCTTTTTCAATTTTCTTACATACCTTAAAACTTATTGTTAATGAATACATTTTTATATTAAAAAAATAAATATTTGTTTGTCTATTTAAGTTTTATAATTTAAGTTTCGTTTATTTATATACAATAAGAAAACAAAATAAACTTGATTTTTTCATAAAAAAAAAATAAATAAAAATTATACCAAAAATATACGCATTTCATTTAGTCAAAATACTTATGCCGCCCAGTGTAGACTAAAGTCACACACAGCCATAATGCAGAGCGACATAAACCCCAATATACTCTTTTATCCCTTAGCGAAAGTGTATAAAAAAATCATTTTAGCTCTTCATTTATAATGTAAGCTCTAAAGCTAGCCAAAGAGATTTTCAATTGAAACTGCGATAGTTTTTGTTGAAGCTTAAGCTGCAACAGCTACAACTTCACTTGGCCACATACATACATATACATATGTACATACATATACAGTGCATCAATTTTTTTGTTTGATGCTGTTGTTGGCTTGGATTTCAATTCATTGTTGTTAGCAAAAAGTTGGTCGTAAATTTCGCTGACCGAAGTGAACTTGAGTCATGTTCTATTGCCACTCTCTTATGTGCTCTAAGCGTAATTGATTGATTGATGGATGGATGGATGGCTGCCAGGCTGCCTGGCTGGCTGTCTGACTGGATGAGTAGTTGACCAAAAGCAGCTGCTGCCAGTCGCTGGTGAAACAATCAGCATCAGCACATTAAAGCCAAATATTTTCTGTTGCCAAAAACCTCGCACATTTAATCTTTAATTAAGAGCAGAACAGAGCAGAGACAATGCTCCCCTGCAGCCCGCCTGCCCAGTTGTCAGCGGCTTAAATGATGCGTTAAGATGGCCTTAAACTGGCTTGCGGCTGCCTTAACCGCAACGAACTTCGATGCTTCACTGTCCAAAAATAGCTGCAGAAAATAGAGACAGGCGCTGTTGAGAAATCGTTACGCGAGCAGTGCAAAAATAAATTGAATTACGAGCGAGCAGAACGCAATCCAAAGGGCCAAAAAATGGGAGGACTGCGAGATAAAGTTGCGCAACGCAAAGCGACGACAAATATGCAAATGGACACTTGACAATCGACAAAGATGCCTCAACGGGGTAGCCCAGGCCAAGGACCAAGTCCAGTGCAGGGCCAAAGGCCAAATCCTATTAAAATTCAATTGCCTGTAAATGAACTCGGGCTCTGGGTAACAGAGCCAAACTTCGGGGCAGCAACTGCCTGGCTCTAACGGTTCTTGTTTGTCACTTAATTAAGGTTAATGTCAGCACAAAGAACAAAACACGCCCACCCGCTGGCCAACTGAGCTGAGCTGACTGACTGACTGACTGAGTGACTGACTCGACTCAACTGACTGGCAGCAGGGATTAAGTTTAGATTTGTAAACAAGTTTCATGCGTTATTTAACTTTCAATGAAAATATCCTGTCAGCCAGCCAGCTGTGGGCACAACAGCATTTATTACATTTGACTACGGCATTTAAGCATTTCGAAAGGCTGGCAGGAAACGTGCGACAAGTTTATTTCATTATGGCCACAATGAAGGCAACGCACACACACACATGCATACATACATACATATATTTGATTAGTTCACGCTGGGTGCGTCTCGATTGGCGCACATGTGAAAATGTGGAATGGAAAATGCCGCAAATGGCAGCCAAAATGCCATGAAATCAATTTGAAAGTAGGTTTTGCCTCAGCCTAACCTAACGGCCTGTGAAATTATTTAAAAGTTAGCAAACGGCAAAATTTAATTATGGCCACAACTCAAACAAATGTCTCTAACTACGCGCTGCCAACTTTTAGCACACATTTAGCCACAGAGAGTGAGAGGGAGACAGAGAGAGGGAGCTGGCAAGTTTTCAGCACTGTGTCGAATGTATGCGCATTTCTAATGCTCATTTGTTGCATGCCACATTCGTCTGTGTGTGTGTGTGTGTGTATGTGAGTGTGGCAACAATATGCGCTGTGAAAGTGTTGCTGCAGCACATTAACAAAGTAATATTTTTGACAGAATTTAAGACAAATGAAGTAGTACCTACTACTACTATACTAATAACTACTAGCTACTACTACTACAACATTTATCTATCTGCTACTTCTACTGCTGCTACTATTACTATTTTCTACTATGCTACTACTATTACAACTTTTAGCAGAGCTACTACTACTACTATTATTACTAATTACTTTACTACAATTTTTTTATTTAGTATTGCAATAGAGAATAGTCTATTTAGTTTCTTTCACCGAATTGCCACCGATTAACCTACATGTATACAACATGGTAAAAATATACATACGAAATTGCAATTCCCTCACTCCATAAATCATAGCACTTATAATATACTCCTCCAACAAGCATGAGCACCCAGTAAATCGCTTGAGAAGAGGGCATGCGTGGCGCCGCTGAAAAGTATGCTACATTTGTTCAGCTGCAGATATCTACTCCAGTTGGCATGCAAATTTTCTTATCACTCTTATTTGAACTTTTGGGTTGCAAAAAGTAAATCAACCTACAAATATCGCTTGACACTTTTGTTTACAGGATATGACAGGCACAGCGTGGCCCCTAGCTAGAGCTGAAATTCCCCAAATGCGCATAAAGGTCGCTTGGCAGGCGCTGGCCCATATATACTTATTGCCAAATACTTGGCGAAGTATTTTATATTATAAGCGCTCTCAATGCTTATCAGCTCCTGGTGCTGCTGCTGCTGAAGTTGTGTCAAAGTTTTGTGATTTTTTTTTTTTGCGCTGCTATCAACGGGGGGTGAGAGAGAGAAGGCAATAAACTATGCAGCGATTTAAGGCAACTTCCGGCTTATGGCAAAATTGCTATACAAATTCAATAGAATGTGGAAAATAAAAAGCGAAGTGAAAAGTGCAAAATAGAAAATAAAAGTTGAAAAGCTAAAAAAAAAAAAATTAGTACATATAAAAATAAATAAAAAATGAAAATATCCAGGCTAAAGGCGAAAGATTATTTGTAATTCTGCTGCTTAAAACTTTTCTCATTAGTCACTATTTTTTAGCGGCTGTTTAATTGTTGCAAACGCAGCAGAGCAGCGAAAAAAAGCGAAAACTTTTCGAGCAGTTAAAGTTGTTTTCCATTTTCCATTTTACGTCTTTTTTTTTAAGTTTTCTCTTTCGCACTTTTATAGAAATTCCTGAGCGCAAGTCAAACAAATGCGGCTTTTAGCAGTGCAAGATTTGTGTAAACAAATTAAGCCGCGTCCCGCAGGTGAGATGAAAGCGAGAAAGAGAGAGAGAGAGAGAGAGAAAAAAAACGAACTAATGAGCGTGCCGCTGCGCGGGTCGCTGAGCGATTCGCTGTGCAGCTTTAATGAGGCCCAAATAAATTTTCACTTGCAGCAGCCAAACAAAAGAAATATTAAAACTTTCCTTTCAAGCCGCTTTTAGACAAATATATTGGCCGTTACGCCCACTAATTTAAGGAGATTTGCAAAGAGGCACGTACAAAGAATGTGCGCAGAGGAAAGGTAGGCAAAACGGAAACGGAAAGGGCAATGTCAATTACACAGTGGCTTGAGTGAGAGAGAGACACACATACCGGCTCTATGAGCGAAGCACTTGAGTTATGTCTTTAGCCAGCGATTAGAGATGGGAGCGTGTCTGTGTGAAATGAAGCGAGTTTAAGTTGAAGTGTTAAAGTATTTTAAATGCATTGGTAGCAAATATAGCATGCACTGCAATCAAAGCTCACAAATAACTATTTCTCGGTGCCTGCAAATTCATGTGTCTCTCACGCACACTTTGGGAAAATTTAGAGAGCAATTGATAACATCGGTACTTTAACGAGTTCAACGAGAGCTCGCGAGGGTTGTCTATGCTAAGCACATAAATAGAGTGAGGTGTGCAGGTGTAGGTGAAAGTGAAAACTCTTCGAGCCATATGCTTAATTTACTGAACTTCGTTGGCTGAGTATCGATCGTATGAATCTCCGAACGCTCTTCGGGAAAAGAGCATCACACGAAAGCCGACAAAAACCGAAGAGCCCTTGCCCAGTGCCCAGAGAGAGGGAGAGAAAGCGACTAAGATATTTGTTCGGCTGATCTCAAATAGTTAATATTATGGATTATATAAATATATTTTATAGACATTAGATATTCGTAGGTAATACCAATAGTTCCGCTCAACTAAATGTATTTTCCCACATTTTTATTTTTCATCGTTCGAGAGCTATGATGTGCGATACAACCAACTTTAGACTGAAGACTGCAAAAAAAAATATAGAAATAATAGATTATATATGCCAGAAATAAGTATAAGTATATTTATAAATCAATAGAAGGCAAAGAAATTTGAAAAAAATAAGTATATATGAAAATAGTTTAAATATCTTCCAATATTTTAATTCAGCTCTATATATATATCTTTTCTATTTTTTCTCAAATGTGAAAATTCTCAATTTATACATTTTATTTAAATTTTAAATAATAAATATTTATTTTTCTTTATTAATATATTTTTATAAAACCAGATTTCTTTATTAAAAATCGCTTTACATATTATACAACTACTCAAGACAATTCAATTAAGTTTCAATCAACAACTACATCCAAAGCGAAAAATTAGATTCTCTTACACTCATCGCTCATCTCTAAGTCAAAAGTCAAAGCAGTCAAAAGCAGGCAGCACGTTTCTAAGCGCCCTCAACCAAGAAAATGCCCAACTCTTGCTTAGCTCTCAGCAAGTTTAAGCACTGCAATTTCATCTATTTTGCAAGCGATTCTTTGCCCAAAATGTAGCAAATATTCCAGTCAGTCCATCAGTCAGTCCGCCAGTCAGTCAGCTCGTCTGTCAGTCGGGGAGTTTGTGATTCAGTCAGTGAGGCGATGGCGGCTTTTAATTAAGTGCGTGCCCTGCGCTCGCTAACAAATATGAACTCCTTTGGCAGCTCCTTTTGCCAGCTGCTTTGCCTAAAACATGAATGCACACATACAAACACAAACACACACACACACACACACACACACACATATTAATGGCTGCCCCGTTTACGTCAAGTGCGTGGAATATTTTAATATACATATATATACGTGTATATATAAATCTTGCATTCACTCGTCTGCAATTGCAGCATCAATTTGGCCAAGTGGAATGCTGTCAAATAACAATCTGCACATGTGCAACAAATTAAATTGAAATTGAAATGCCTGCCAGGCAGGAGATTGTCTTGGCACACACACACACACACACACACGCACAGCCGAAATCTAATTGGAATGCCGTCAAGCCGTTAATGAGCTTACAACAAATTATAACGGTACGCCTATACGTATATAGATTATATTGTTGGCAAAGTCAACTCAAAATTCAATTAATGGAAAAGTTCCATTTGAGCAACTTGTGAAATGTGCGCTGCGAGCACTTTTCAACTTTTAAGCCATAGAAACTTATAAATCGAGATTAATTCGCCATTTCCCCAATTACAATTACAATTACATTTACAATTATAATTAAATTTGTGCAACGCATTTATTTGAATTCAGTTGGGAAACTGCAAAAACTATTGAAACTGGGTAAATCATTAGAATCTTGTTTAGGATATTAAGTTTTGTACTTATAAGTAACAACAAGAGTGTTTATAAATAATATTTAAATAATTGTTAAGCATTTACAAACTATTTTTGGATTCAACTTCTTAGCATATAAACTAGTTATGAACGTATACAAATTTATGATGATTGTGTGTTCGAGATATGTAAATTCAGCTTGCTTTATTCTTTAAATGAGATATTTTGTTATTGGGTGGGATATTCAGTTCTATTTCAGCTATTGTATCAATTCCGTTTTCGATTCCAATTCCTATGGCGTAATTTACGAATCATTCGTAACATGTATAAAAAATATATAAACTTATACTTAAATTTGATGTAATATAGCAAGAGGATGGCTTAGTTAAGTTAGTTATAAGCCTATGACTATTAAGTTCAGAACATTCTACAAATGGCAAAAGAAAACATTTTAAAATTAATTTCGATGTTGGATATCTGTTAAAATAGGCGACTTAATCGAATACTAAAGCATAATAAATATTATAGGACACTGCACACTAATCGAGGCAACTAACTTAAGTAATATAATAATTATATATATACATACTCTAGTTATAATTAACACACTGCCCCGACTTAAATATCATACAAAAACACTTAAAAACTATAGCCTTACGGTTTCTTTTGTTTTAATATTTATTGTATTTAATGTTTAAGTTGTAAGTAGTTGTTCTGCTTCAAGGTTTATATTCCTTGTAAAGTTTCCTTTTTAAGGCACTCATATTTATGTACACCTGACTGAGTTGGCGCATTGGCCATAGGAGGATCTATGCGGCTGGTGGTTTGCCGTGAACGCGAAAGCGATAGAGACACGTGTAATCCGGTTGGCCATGATTCGACTCGATGCGCAGCTCGACAATCTCGTAGGGGCGCTTGATATCCATATTTTGTACCGGAAAGAATTGCAGCGAGGCGTTGTTATCCAAAAATTCATACTCACCAAACAGCACCGGCTCCTGATCCTTCTCGTGCTCCAGTCCCTGTAATGTAATTAGTAAATGAATAAGTTAAATATTTAAACATTTTAAAGACTCACCCAAACGGTAAAGTTGCGTGGCGCTGAATCAATGCGTCCCGTGGGCGAAAGAGTCTTGGGGATATGCTCCAGCGTGAAGCCAGTGACGTGAACCAAAGAGTTTAGCTTCAGCACTGCAATTCAATAAGATTTTAGTATTTATATCTTATCTATAATTGTTAAACTTACCCAGAAATCCGGGGAAGCCTTGGAAGGCCCAACACTCGCCTGGCTGCACATTGGGCGAAATAGCTACCCTGGGCGTATTGCTGGGATACCAGAGGGGAATGCCAAAGATAGAGATTTGGGCCGATTTGGTTTGATAGCTTTCGGTGCAACGTGTGGACAGTATTTGTCCACCCGCTGACTCCAGAGCAAAGTCCACCAGACCCGTTTTATCCGCATCGTAAATGGCCAGCACGGATTTGACTATATTGCGCACCTCATCCTCGTGCATCAGCGTCTTCAGTGCCTGGGTGCTAGCAGTGTGTTTGGCCTCCACAACGAGCAGAATCTCACGCTTGAGCCGTTCGCTAATCTCGCTCATCATCACCAGGCTGGCACGTTCAATTTCAGCGCGTATATTGTTGTTGGACTTCTCGCTCAATGCGAGCAGCTGCTCTTCCAGATAGTCCTTGGCCACAAACATGCTGCGCACCCAATTCTGCAGATCTAAATCATCTAGCTTTCCGTCCGCTGTCTGCTTGAAGCCCAGTATCTCGACCAAGGTCAGCTTCACGTGCTTGTTGAGCAGCGTGAATTGGGATTCATTTAGATCGGCCAGCTTTCCCTCAATCTCGGCCAAGAGTCCACTGAAACGCTGATCCTGTGCCAGCTCGTGCTGCTGCATGCGCGCCAACAAATCGTCCTGCGTGAGCTTCAGGCTGCTTATCGACTGCTGCAGATCGGCGTTCTCCATTTGCTTATCTGAAAGCGCCAGCTTGATGAATGCAATTTCCTTGTTAAGCTGTTCGATTTGTTGTTCCGCAGACGACTGCCCCGAGCCCTCAACCTTACTGTGCTTTTGCTCCAGTCCAAGATTAATGCGTGCATCGACAAATTCTGCTAGCTCTGGCGCGCCCAGCAGCCGCTCAAGCAGCGAGCTCAAATCGATGTGCTCCAGCAATAGGGTGTAATGCTCTTCCTTCAGCTTCAACTCTGACTTTATCAAGCGCGTAACCTCCTCCAGCTGCGCTGATGTTAGCTTTGCCCCCTGTGCGCCCTGCCATTCGACAGATTGCTGCAATTCCAGCCTCAAACGCAACACCAAATCTGCCAGCTGCTGCTCACTGAGCTGCGCCTGCTGATCCACAAACTGTTGCAGATTCTCGTTCATCAGTTTCACTATGATCTTTAGCTGCTGCGGCGACAATTGTTGCTGCTGTTGCTTATGCTCATTTCCTTGCTGCTTCAACTTCAGCTCCACCAGCTGCTGCACATAGCTATTGACATGATTCAGTATATTCTCATATTCCTCGGCGGTAAGCGTCTTCTGCATGTGCTGGTGCACCTGCTCCATTTTCAACTTAATGACAGCCTCCTCCTGCTCATCCTGTGGCAGCCACAACATCTTAAAAGCAGTTCCAGCCTGTGAAAAGCCGCCGCGCACCAACATAGTCAAAGGCAAAGGCAGCAAAGACTCTGAGCTTTGAAGGATCTCCAATCGCTGATCCTTCGGCAACAGCAGCCAACCTGCAAGAGATATAATTCCGTCATTAGTTCGAGCGGGCAATGGACAAGGCATTTCAACAGATTTATATCCTTCTACATTTGCTACTTTTTACATTTCTTACTCTGCTTCGAGCACAAATATATATTTATATTTATATATTTATCAAAAGGAACTGTTCGATTGGGTATTTTCGGGGCGACGCCAATGAGCACAAATGCAGAAGGATAGAGTTTCTGTTCAATTTAATTTAATTTAATTATTTAATTATTATTTTACTTACCATTTCAACTCGCAATTGCAATCGCGTGGCATAGCTCAATAAAATGGCAAATAAAACAATTTACAACATTTGCAAAAAACAAAAAAAAAAAAAACGAAATTTGTTGTTGTTCTTTTTGTACTGTATTTCGTCAATGTTTGTGAAATTGTTTGATGTTTTTATAATAAATTTAACTTTTTTTTTTAATGATTGACAAATACAAAGGCAAACAATGAAAGGTTACAATTGAAACGTTGTTTAACAACAAAGAAGTTATTATATTTCAAACGTTGCACGAAATTTGCACTTGGCGACCAATTTTAAACTGCATTTGTGCAATGAAATATAATTAATTATAAATAATTGCACAAAGCTTAAATTCTGTGGCCAAGTACAAAGTGGACAACAACAAAGAATGATATTTAATATAGTTTTTCTTTTTTTACTTATTAATCTTTTTTTAATTTGAACAGCGTAGCGAGTTTGTTCGCCCTCTCTCTCTCTCTTTATCTATCCTTCTCCATATTGCGTCATATTGCGGGCGAGGGTAAAGGGGGGAATGAGGTCTTTAGGGGTTAGGCATGAAAGGGTATTTGCGATGTAGGTGGAACTATGTTGGTGGGCTTCAGAGCGAACTCAAATATTTCTATATCTAAATTTATACATATACATATATGTATATACATGTAGTTTGCCATATATCATGGAATAAACAAATAAATGTAACATGAAATTTATTGAAGAAGGTTTTTGTTGCTTTTTAGTTATTCTTTTTTTTTTTTTATGAGGAAATGCTAAGCAAAATGCTTGAATTTGTACTTGAATTGATCTTGATTTAAGATTAACGAAAAAAGTCTCGAGTTGCCGTTAGAAGAGCAACGGCAACAGCTGCTGCAGCAGCTCATGGGCAAAACGAAAAGAGAATTGCAGAAAATATTCATTAAATACGCTCGTAATAGACGTCATCGCCGTTCGACTGAAACCACTGACGTCCCCTGTTGGCCACATTCTGGCCGATAGTTTTCAAATACACCAAATAATCATCGGCCCAGTCACGCACGCGCACTGCCTGATCGATGGCCTGCGTGCGCAGCGCTTCATATTGGGCCGCATTCAAATAGGCGCCAACATCGATTTTCGGCAATTCGGGTAATGTGAAGGTATTCAGATTTAGGGATTTGGGCGGGAAACTTTCATTGGGATGCAGATAATAGAACAGACCTGAAAAGTTACAAAAGTTGCCAAATTAGCTAAACACATATATCATAAATCTAACAATATTTAGTTTAAAACTATATTATTTAAATGAAATGAATGGGATCCCTAACAGTATGAAATAAATATGAATTTATATTATAAATTAATTATTTTAAATAGACTAAAACTAATGAAATAAGAAAAGTAATGTTCTTATGAACTAACTATGTCAATCATTTCACATTCCTACTAATATAAATGAATGCCTGTTAAGTATTTCATGCATTTTATGCATACATATTCCATATCAATATCAACAACCGCAAACAACTTGCTGCTTACGTCATATTTGCTGTCAACGACAACAAGTCAACAAGTTTTATAAATACGCTTCACAGAAAGGTGAACTATATGCATATCTATATATCTATATATACATAGCATTAGTTGTGGCCGCCATTCAAGGTAAGCCTTTGGTTGACGTTCAATGTCACGGCGTGTGCACGCGTTCACATACATTACATTAAATATATACATAAATACTCTTATATATATATACTAATATATCTACTGCTTTACATATTTGCATGGATTTTCACTCACCCGCTAGCAGCAGCAATGGCAACAGTATTAGCAGAAAGAGCAGGAAACGCTTCTTTGACTTGTTCTCCGTATTGTTCGACTTGAGCAACGTAGTGTCCAGGCTAAGCACCGAGGCAATGCCCAGGTAGACGTAACGCATCACACTCAACAGACTGGTGACGATAAGGCCATGCTTTGGCTGACGCTCGTGCTTGGCATAGTACATCTGATAGGCGCTCGATTCCGTTTGCGAAATGTTCGAAATGCTCGTCCACATGCTGCTAATGCTGCTGATAATGGTCGTGATGATGCGCAGCAGCCACCAGCTCTGCTGCTTCTGCTGGCCAAAATATGTGTTGTCCGCCTCATCGGCTGAATCGTAATTCAAATGCGTATAATTGCCCTGATAGCGACGGCGTATGAACTCCTCCTTAGTTGGATCACGATCGACCATATCGTTGACGCGCTCCTCATGATGCTGCAGGCTGCGACGCGACATGTTCGGCATGGCAACAATGCCCGGTGCCAGCTGGCGACGATGCGGAGACAGTTCCGAATAGGTGTAATCCGTTTTCGGTGTTTTGCTGCAATGCAAAAAATAAACCAATTAGTTGGGATTCAGTTAGATTCAGGAAGGCAGAAGAAGAAAATCAACTGGCAGCTATATCACGGCCTCTCCAAATTCCATTTAACAGCTCACTTACTTCCAGTACTCGACCGCATCTCTGTACTCGATGTAAGCCAAATGATCATCGCTCAAATTAGCCTTGGCATTGAAATTGCCATTGGTGCGCTGCTGCTGCTGCTGATGCAGCTCCTGTGAGGTATTTAACACATTTTGTGTCGTCTCCAATTGACTGCGCGGCGTCGATGTGACGGCGGTCAGGCTATTGAGGGCATTGCCCAAACGATTGCTGGTACTGGTGAACATGGTGGTCACCGTGGAAGCCTTGCGTTTAGCCTCTGGCGTTGCATCGTCGCTCGAATAGTCCGAGGTCAGCTGAGCTAATGCCTTTGAGCGAGTGGTTATATTCCTGGCGCCGGCGGTGGTGCTGCTGCTGCTACTGCTGATGGTGGTTTTAGTTTCCACCACGTGCTCCTCCATAATTGTGCTGTAAATAAGCAAACAAGTTAGTTGATATCAGCGGAAACGTTATTGGTTAAATAAATAATAGCTCCTATGCATAATTACCTCAAAAACAAAAATTTGAATCAAAACAAACTACAAAATCTCGCTCATAAATGCTTTACAAATAGAAACGCGTCTGACCTTCAACAACAAAAACAGAAAAAAAACCAGCAACGGCGTATGGCTTTTAACAACATAAAATAAATCTCATGGCCAAATTTCCTCCGCCTCCCGGCTGATGTCGTCATCAACGAAATGAAACGAAACAAAAATAATGTCTACAATTCGCGCGCCAAAATCAAACAAGCAAAAAAAAAACGTTGGAAGCAAGACGCGCTTACGAACCCTGTATAGCAAACAATATAACATACTCTATATAACACGCTCGCATCAGAGCTGCGCGCGTTTTACTTGGCTTATCGCTTTACAAATGATTCACAGACGCTTGATCGTGTTTGCTCGCGACATAAATGATGTCATCTCGGATATCTCTCTCGTTTTCTCACACACGAATTTGATTCTTTAATATGTAAGTTATACTGCTTAACAGTGTTGCCACCTGATTAACATATAGTATAATGTCATTGACTGCAACCACTAACCATACAACACATGGTTAGTGCTGCAACACTGTTACTTGTCACAGTGATTAAAGGCGCATCTCTATCATGCCTAGCGTTTTTTTTTTTCTTCTCAATTCCAAATTAAAATTTTCGCGCCGAGTGCGAATAGCAAACCAATGACGTCATGCTAAGAAACACATGCACACTGTTGAACCGAGTGCTGTTTGACTCGTATTGGTATCGCTGTGTTTATTCGTATTTATGACGCGCCTTTGTTTAGTTCAATTTCCAAAGCAACGTTACTTTTTAATAAAGACGGCAGAAGCGACTCTGCGTCGCTCTCCACTACTCTCCGCTCTCGAAATATTTTCACTCTACTGGCAACTGATAAGCATTTCATTTTATGCTCTATTTTTGGGCAGTCGGTGGGATTTATGTTGAGATATTCTCAAGTCTACTTACTGTACGGAAGGCGCCACCGATGGCTTCTTTATATGATGCCCCTCCTCGCCGGCATGCTCGCTTTTGTCATAGTCGTTGCGTTGGGATGGCGTCTTTGAACGCGAACGCCGGCGCGTCTCTATTTGATAAATTTCTCCACTCATGGCTTTGCTTAAAGAGTTTTGCTGCAAACGAAAAGAATAAACAATTGTAGATGGAGAGGGTAACAAATAAATGCCGAGCATAGTTTATTTGTGTGTGTGATGGGCGTGGGTTGTTTACAATGTGAATATCAGTTCACATTGAGCATTGAGCATTGAGCAGGGCAAACGAGCGAGCGTGCATTACAATTGGTAATGAAACAAGGTCTAACGAAGCTCTTAGCACACGGACACACACACACATACATGCTTACATTGCGTGCGTGCGTTCGTATTACGAAGTTTCTTTAACGCTCGAGTGCTCAACAAATCGGTTTTGCGGGACCGAGAAAACATTATCATTAATATTACAGAATTATGCAATGCGTGTGGAAATGAGCCCAGTTGCTAGATTTTTTAATTAGATCGCAATGAGAGCGCAACATAGATCTAAAAATAAAAACTGGCAGCTGCGTTACCGGGTGGGCCTTTTGCGAAGCAGTCGGCAATTGCATGCGAAGCACCACAATTTTCGCATTAAGGGTACTCAGGATGGCTAGCAGCATAAAAAAAAGTAAATAAATAAACAAACAAATGTAGGTGAGCACGCCATAAACAAACAAATATTTCGCTTTAATCAATAAAATGCGCTGCGGCGAAAGGAGCTCTCAGCTCCACTCTTTTCATTTATTGTTTTTCGGTGAAATACGTGAAAATCTAAACAAGTTTTCCGAGCCGCAAATGCGTCAGCAAAACGCCAAACGCCGCGTCAAAAAAAATTTTTTTTATTGCCTGTCAATTGTAGGAAATGCGGAGCACACACACATATGCATGCACAAGCGTTGTGCATATCAATCACTTACTTATTACACATTCAAGTCGTTTGGTTCAAAAATGTACTTCTATTTAATGTGCTTTTGCACAATTTGTATGTTTTTTATTGGCGGCCGTAATTATTTATTAATAGATTTCGTACACCAATAAAAACACGTCCGACACCAACAAGAGAAAAACTATGAGTGACTCGATACATGTACTCTCTGCCGGCGAGGCGAAAATCTTGCGTTGTATCGATAGGTTGTGCATAGCAATGAATTGGTACGATACTTGACTTTGTCGATATATCGTTTACACTACTTCTGCAAAATATATCATGTACCTAAGAACTGTTAGCAATGCTAACATAAAAACTACGAATTCATGATTTTTTTTAAAGTAAAAACAATGTTGACAATTAATAGATTATGTTTTGTTGTATTAGCATAGCATATAAAAGACTTTTCGTATAGGTAAAATATCTGCTTAGCCACAGCAGCCTATTGGTAGTAAAGCTCCAAATTCATGCCGTCGTGGATCTCATCTGCAAACAATATAAAAATAGATTAATATAATGTAAGTAACATTACTAATATTAAGTAGCTTTACAATCAGATAGACGAATTGGGTCCTTGTAGATGGTATACCACTTTTTCAGCACAATCTTCTCATGCTTTGTGCCAGTTTGTGCCGCTATTAATTTCTTCAAGTCACCAACTGTATCGTCTGGATTGCATTTCACACGCACCTACCGGGCAAATGATAACATTATTTCTGTTTGCTTGCTATTATCAATACAATTAACTTACCTTTTTGCCCAGGCGATCATTGCAAGTTATCTCAATCATATTTTTGTATATTTATTTGTGTTGATACCTGTTTATGCCCAACAAATATAATTCGATAACTTTTGATTCCGACAATGGCTGCCTTATCGATGTGTCTAGATGTTGCCAGAATGTCACAAAACTCATATGTCAAAACAATTAGACGCAGAATTGCAATATTGAAGAAGGTATTTTAAATTATTGCGAATATGTCCATGATTCCATTCTTTCCAAATCTCAAGCCTACTGTGGCTAATCGTTTTTGGTTTGATATGACATCCGATGATGAGATGCAAACAAAGCGCTATGAAGACGAGCGCAGAAATTGGGTATGTCTGCAAGAAATACATATGCATGTATGTAGATTAAATTACAATTGTTTTTCCTATTTCAGCGAGAATCTTTAAAGACAGCTGCAACAGATTTGCAGCCACTGGGTAAGGTGCACACTATAACTGGCGTCGAAACAGACGATGAGGATGGTAAGTCGCGAGCAGATAACTATTTAAGAAATATTCATTTATTTGCTTGCCACAGCCAACGATGACAGTGAAGACACCGATAGTCACGACGAGGAGGACGACGAGACCAACGATCGTGTTATTCCCGTTACGCAGGACTTTTACTCAGCGGACGATATACAAATGAACGACGAGACCTCGCCCACAGCACCCTAAAAGGAAAGGCATTGCATAGATACACCATTTAGTTAAGAGTTAGTTACTGTTGCGATTACAAAGTTCCCTTTACAAACTGTAATAACAATTTTTCGTTTACTTTAAGCTTAAATAAATTATAAACACAATAAGCAAATGATATAGTTGGTTAACATTATTAAAGTCTGCTGCTATTTAGGTGTTGGGGATTGGGACTGGAGAGTTCACAGAGTCACAGAAAGGTTTTCAAGCATTTCTTCTACTTGTGAAGCGCCGCAGTCTCCATTTTTGGCGCTGGCTTTGAGGCCAGGCCTGAGAGCAATTTCTTGATCTCTGCAATTGCGCGACCCGGATTCAAGCCCTTCGGACAGGTGCGCGTGCAGTTCATGATGGTGTGGCAACGGTACACGCTGAAGGGATCCTTCAGCTTGCTCAGGCGCTCAACAGTGTTCTCGTCACGCGAATCAATGATCCAGCGATAGGCCTGCATTAGCACGGCCGGACCGAGGTACTTCTCGGCATTCCACCAGTACGATGGGCACGAGGTGGAGCAGCAAGCGCACAGAATGCACTCGTACAGACCGTCCAGCTTGGAGCGATCCTCCACAGATTGTAAGTACTGCGCCTTGCCTTTCTGCTCACCGGCTTCGTTTCTGCAAAGTGTTTCCAAGTTATTTAGTCAAATCCAAATAGAGATTTCAACTTCCAACTCACTTGCGCTGCAGCCAGGGCTGAATATTTTTGTACTGCTCGTAGAAGTTGTTCATGTCCGGCACCAGATCCCGCACCACATACATATGAGGCAGAGGGTACACCTTCAGGGGCTTGGGGCTGGTCGCATCGATCTTGCTGATGCAGGCGAGCGTGTTGGTGCCGCCAATGTTCATGGCGCACGAGCCGCAAATGCCCTCTCGGCACGAGCGACGGAAAGTCAGCGTGGGATCCATTTCATTCTTGATCTTGATCAAGGCATCCAGCACCATTGGGCCGCACTCACGCATATTAATCTCATAGGTCTGCATGAAGGGCTTCTCGCCGGCATTGTCTGGATTCCAGCGATAGATCTCGAATTTCTTGATCTGTGGCTCCGGCGCTGCCTTTGGCTGTGCCTGTTGCTCCAACTGCGTTGTATTGCTGATTGCACGCAACTATCACAAAAAGAACAAACCTCTAAATTAATTTGATAATTATTGGCGCTCAAGTCACGCCATAGGAATTTTTTTTTTTTTTTTTTTTTTTTTTTTTTTGACAAAAATGTTTACATAATCGCAAATTGTGTTGTTTGTGCGACGCACTTGATTTTCATTTTATCTGATATGAGCGCGAATTAGTTATGTTTTTATTATTTATTATATAATAATATTGCCCAAAAATCAATTTTGCACGCTCTCGCGCTGTTCTGGAGGATGTTTTAATAGCTTCGCGCTGCCCGCTCGCTCGCTCACCTGATGACGTGCAGCCAAGGAGCTGGCGCGGCTCAAGACTTGTCTGGCTTCGTTGACCAACATTTTTCTAATGAAATTGAAACGTCACTGCGTCTGCAATTTGTTAATTAATTAAGCAAATAAAATACGTTGTTTTCCGACTGGAAAATGTAAGTTGCAATCGAGAAGTTTGCACGACGAACACCTCTTACTTAGAGTTGTCAAGACGCACTAATTGCTGGTCTAAAAGAGTTAGCGTGAAAAAAGCTAAAATACCAAATGATAGAAGACTTTATATTATGTCTATATTATAATGTGAGGAACTCTATGTAAAACTAGTTGAGATCGTTGACTAGAAACATTATATACATATGCATTACGTCTAGTAGAAGAAAAATATTATGAATATAACGTCTAGTTGATGGTATTTAAATTACGCCATTTATATTTATTAGATAATAAACGAGCTGTCCTGGCAACTCTATCTATCTATCGATAACGATACAGTTGCATTCAAGAGTGACCAGCTATGACGGATAGCGGCATTTTAAAATTCAAACTGGGATATTTATTGTATATTCATTAACTTAATTTATTTAGAGGTAAAAAGGTGTTTTAATAAATAATAAATAAATTGTATTTATAGTATTTTAAAATACTTTATGCCATAGAAATTGTTTTAGTTAGGCTTGACTAACTGTTTCAACTGCGCCTTGGTGCTTTTGTTGATTTAAAGATTTTTCCAGATGTGCGGGCAAAATATTTAGCTCTGCATTTGTTATATTTTCGCCATTTACAGCACGCTCATAGTTTGGTAGGTTGCTGTAAGTAAAGTATGCATAAATATGAAAATTATGTTAAATTTGATTCTAAAATTGAAGTTACCTATTCATGGGAGCAGGCATGCCTTGCACTTGAACTTGAATTTGGCTGTAACATTTTAAGTTTTATATAAAATATTCTTTTTAAAGTTTATTTTATTGTATAGCTTACCTAACAGTCTGTGCCGGATAAACATATGCAGCTGGATAAACTTGTGTTGATAGCCAAGAGGTGGATAATAAGAGGGTAAACCTGCTGCCTGTCCATGGGTAGCAGCGATTCCACCTGGTGGTATAGGGGCCACGGGAACTGGATTGGGGGGAAATATCGTACATAGACATATGTTTTATATACATATATTCACAATTTCTTACCATCACTGATCACATAGCCCACGCCTCGCTTCGCCTTTTGTTGTCGCCTAATGAGAGTCGCAATCGAAACAATGAAAAATATTGATGTTGCAATGGAAAGTGATATTATAAGGGCTTCCATTTCTCGAACTTTGTTTGGTGTTTGTTAGCTTTACGAGCGGACAAAGCGTACTGAGAGTGAGCCCAATCGACAAGTACTCCGTCCATGTCTAATCAATAAGCTATATGCGAGATATAGATAAGCCTTATCGGCGGGTTGTAAATTTGGCGATACGATGAGAATTGGTCAGAAAAAGGCATTTGTCAGAAAGAAATGTTATTATCTATACATAGGCGAGCGTATATATGCGTATATATACACATATTAATAATATCGATAAGAAAAGACTACAAGAATATAAAATTAAGTTATTGATAATGATATTTGATTTTTTTTTTTAAATCAATAAATTAATTAGTTATATATTCATTTATTATTTATTAATTTTTAAAAATATTCCTCTTTTAAAATTATTTTTATTTATTTTTATTAAATTTTTTCAAATTTATTATTTACTTATATTTAATTTTATTTAATTTTTTTTATTACTTAAATTGTTTATATAGTTATTTATTATTTGTTCATTATTCTTATTAACTTGTTATATTTAATTTATTTTTTATTACTATTTTTTATTTATTTTTACTAGTTTTTTTTTTATTTAATTTTTTATTTACTTATATTTAATTTACTTATTTATTATTTGAATTATTTTATTTAATAATTGATTTATTTTGTTGTATTTATCATTTATTTTTTTATTTTTATTTTCTTATTATACTATATTTTGATTTATTTTTACTAATTTTTTTATTTTCTTTTCTTTTTTATAAAATTATTGTTTTGAATAAATTTTGTTAAAAAATAATAAATAATAATATATCTTTAATTAATTTCTAAGCAATTAATGAAATATCTTCCCAAGACAAACCCACAGACTGCCAGGAAGTCGACAACTTGTCAAGTTTTAATTGAGCGTCGACTGTGATAAATGCAAGTCGCGCTGTAAGTCGCATTGTTATGGAGAAGCAAGCGTCTCTTAGAAACAACAACAACAACAACAACAACAAATGAAATGAATTGGCGAGATTTTAATGGCAGTTGCCAAGTGCAGGCGAAAACTATAAAGCGAAACTTTTTAAATGCCATTTATGTCGGCCAGAGCCAAGAGCTGCGCGACTTTGTCAATTGTTCATTGACCTTTTGTTCAACTTGGCAACAGTATGCCCTATATATATATATATATATAGGCCTTTATATAGGAAAAGAAAAGCGACAAGAAAAGCGCCTCATTCGCACCTAGGCAAAGGACATTTTTATTTATTTTTATTTTCGAAAGCGAAAGGCATAAAAACCTCAGTTGCAAAAGTTGCGAAAAGTGAGGGGCAAAAAAAAATATAAAAATATATATATATGTATATACAAAAACTTTTTCAATGTTAAAGCAAACAGAGCAGCGCACAAAAGTTGAGGGACGCCAAACAGCAAATGGGGCCGCAAATAGCGCCCCCAAACCACGCCCACCGCTTGTCTCACTCCCATTTCAGACCCTCCGCGTGCCTTCAGCAAATACACAGAAGTCTAAACAATGCAAAAACTTAAATAAAACGTTCGGCCAGGTGAGCGACCAAGCCTCAAGTCGCAAGCACCCCCCCAAGTCCCGCCCCTTCGGAGTCAACTCCGAATTGCTCTAAGAATTGGCAATACAAAAGCCTCAAAACTTTAGACAACAGCAGAGAGGGGGCGTGGCTGAAGTGCAAGTCTTGTTTTGATTGAAATTCGACTCGGAGGAGCAGTGCATGCAAATGACGTCAATGATGACGAGAGCGCACAGCTAATTAGCCGACCATACGAAAAACTGCCTCAGCACACACAAAAAAAAAAAATAACTGAACACAAAAAAACTTTACAGTCCGAACGAGCGAATCCAAACAAATACGATTGCTTCAAGGCGGTTTGGCCCGGAAAAGGCCCTAGACTACTTTCGAGGGTCACTTCAATCTGGCAGCAGCAGCAGGAAAAAAAACTAAAGGAATGGCAAGAAAAAGTTTTATTGACTTGCGAAAGATTTAATACACTTTCAGACAGTTGGACAAAAAAATATATACATTTATAAATAAATAAATTCGATATAGATTGTTTCAAAAATTTTAATTATAAAATAAATAAAATTCAATTATAAATAAAAAAAAAATTTCAAGTGAACAATTTAATTCTTTCAATAAACGAAAATGAAGAATAAAATATTAAAACTTATGAAAATCAAATAAAAATTAAAACCGAATAACAAAGAAATCTTAAAGATTAGAGGCTTGCCGGCCTGCTTTATATGGCCTTATCTATAACGACTTAACTGAACAATTATCAGCTTATCTTATCAGCTTCAATCAGAAAACAAAGAGACTTGCCCAATCATATCTTGGTTGCTCACTCAATCGACATGCTCACGGTGAGAGTATTGGCGGAAAAAGTTTTGCAAAATCAATACAGAACTGTGCGAGCGAGCCCAAAATGAATGGGCTCGATAGACGTTTAGATTTTGGCAAATTGAGCGAACCACCCGATAAATGTTTTGTGGTGCGTCAAATATACATTTGCGTCTGATATACTACAGCAAAGTGAAGGCAGCCCCAACTCTCTATCTGGAAGCCCCGCAGCACCGCAGCTCCCTAGCGCTGCAGTCCCTGCTCAACTTTCAGTTTATCTGCTGCTTTTTGTGCTGCGCCTCCTGCTGCTGCTCCTCCTGCTGTTGCCTATATCAATGGCTATGGCTATGTGGCATGACGCACGCACATTGCTTTGATAGATATAGATTTACGTATGAGCTACAGCATGAAATAACTTTGTATCAATGAGCTAGACAAACGTCACATTTTCATTCCTTTTGCTCTATCTCTTTTTATCATCTCTCTCCCCTCTCTCTCTGCTCGATTGACAATATTGTCAAAGTTTCTTTCTTTCTGTATGTGCATTAAAATGGCATTCATAAGGCGTCATCTCCCCGGGGTGCCATAAAAAAGTGTCCACAGACACAGCAGCAGACACTAGACACAAAAAGGACTTACACACACAGACAGACAGAGAGAGAAAGAGAGAGGGAGCTAGTCATGTAATTCAATACTCAGTCCCATATCTAAATGAATTATTTATGCTCGCTTTGTGGTCTGTGTCGTTCGATTCTGTAAACATTGATTGCTGCTCGTTAGAGCTGCTCTGGCATTTAATATATCATTAAAATTGCAATGGGCCACACCCCCTTCGTCCACTTGTTGTTGTCTCTCAATTGCTAGCAAATTTGTTGCTCTTTCAGTTTATTACGCATACGACGCGTGCAGCTCACTCGATTCGAATTCGTCAAGTGGTTTCGACATGGAATACTACTAAAAACTGTTTAAGCACCAATTCATTTGGCTGCAAGTGGCATTTAAGCAAGCTCCCTCTCTATCTCTCTCTCTCTCTCTCTATATATATATATATATACAGCTCTCTGTCTCTCACCCACTCTTTCAATCATTGAATCAGCAAACAGTTAACATATTCGAGTGCTTTTGAGTGCAATCAAAGTCTGTCAAAGTTAGCTCAAAGAGCTTTTATCAAATCACTTTATAAAGCACTTGTTTTTAGTTCAATTTAAGCTTCATTAAATTGCCATAATTTGGAATTTCTCGGAGCAAAATAACTTTGAACTAACTTGTTAACATAATATAGAAAAACAGACTTGACATCGCTGATCTGTCTGTGACAGTCGTCATGGTTACTTTAGAGCCAAATCAATCGAATATTTGCTATCAAACACAGACATTGGCCCCCTCCAACTTAGCCTTGAGCCAACAGCAATTCACTTGCTAAGAAGCCAAATATTTTTGTACCTTGAATTAGATGCTTGCAACACCTTGAAAGAGGAGTACGCTTTCATGTGAAGGTCTGCTGATTCGTAGTAAAATATCTTAAATCTTAAAGCTTTCTACTAAGGCTGACTTAAAGCTTAAAGCTTTACTGGATTTGGTATTTAGTCGCATACAGAATCTAGCTATTATTTCAAGTGTATTGAGGGTAATGATTGAAGCTCAAAGCTTCGCTGGATTAGCTTTGCTTTCGGATACCTTAATAACTGATACCTAAGGCAGACACATTAAAGACAATACTTAAAGCTTAAAGCTACATATTTCCTTTAAATAACTCTACTCATACTTAGCCTTTACTCAAAGCACATTAAAGCTAATCCTTAACGCTTAAAGCTCCAGCGAATTAAGAATAAAGTTCTTTGAAGCTTTAAGTTGAAGTTTACATTAAATATATACTTATATATAGAAACCTGCTTAGAATTAGCTTTAATTTCAGTAAAATCCCAAAATTCAGCTGCACAAAAAAAAAATTAAATTACTTATACTTAGCTTTCACCTTAAGCACCTTAGGCCTGACACTTGTAGCTTAAATATCACTACGCCATTATCTATTCCTAAATAAAAACCTACTTAGACTCGGCTTTCTCTCACTTGAATTTGCCTAAATCCAACACTCGAAGCTTAAAGCTAAAATATACAACCAAATATCGACTTACTCTCAGCTTTCATTGTAAGCACCTTAAAGCTAATACTTGAAGCTTCAGTGCATTGCCTATTTATAGAAACATGCTCAGCATTGGCCTACGCTTCGGGCTAATCTTCACCTCAAGTTAAGCCTTGTCAAAAGGAATCCTCGAGCCTGGCTGCCTAGGGAAACAGGTGTCCAGCTCGTAAATGTCGGTGCATTCAGTGTGTAAAATCTTGTTGTAATTTAAAGAAAAGCACAATTTGATGTGCGCTGCTGCTGTTTGATGTACATTTTCATTACACGCTTTCTCAAGTGCATCAAATTTTATGTGTGCGACAAGCGAAGCGAAGCGAAATGAAATGAAATGATATAAAAAAATAAAATAAAGCCAGAAGAAAAATAAAACTCAAACTGCGCCGTGCAGGACAACATTTTAAAGCTGCAAAGGGACATTAAGACAGATAAGCAAAGACACAGCTGGGAATGTGCACACCTGTGTGTGTGTGGGTGTCTTAGCGAAGAAAATACAAACTTGTGACAGCGTCTATCTTGGCTATGAAATCGCTGAGCTTGTTTTTAATTTCAATCAACTTATGCGGCACAGGCGCGTGTAATTCAAGGACTCGAGCTGTAGAGAGAACTCAAGGCTCTGGCTTTCTTTTACACACACTCGGAAACTATTTATCAAACGTGCTGGCGACAAGTTGTCGCCGAGTCGAACACGCCAACTGCCTGTCGACTTACAACAAAAACGTTGTCAGTTAGCAGCGCACAAACAAGTTATCAAAAGCGCATCATCGCATGGCCGTTGTTGTTGTTGCTGGAAGTGGATATGCTTGTCTGGGCTGGGCTGGGCTGGTCTGATGATGCTTCAGTCACGCGCCGGCATCTCAGATAGCAGCACGTACAAAATTCAATACGACGCGTCTACAACTGCCCACAGTCCGGACACGAGCGGCATAAATGAAGCAATGCCAGCAAACAAGCTGACAACTCTCTCCCTCCTCTCTTCCTCCTCTCTCTCTTTCTCACAGTGTCCTTTCTCTATTTCCCTGAATGGTGTCAACTTTAATCTGCAGCTCACAATGTAGTCGCCCCTTCCAGCTCGTCTCACCTGCTTAAATATTCGTGGAATCTGCATAATATCTGTCCAACTGTGGCACAGACAAAACAATATGCTCGCTGGCTTCAGTCCTTTTTTTCTTCTTGTCTGTCCTGCCCCATTCAAATGGCCATTTTTGGTATCCTTGACTTGGCTTGACTTAAGTTCAGCTTCACTTTATGCTCACGAAAGCCGCTCAACAGCTCAATTTCCCTAACGACAAAGTTACGCGCTTCAACTTTAATTTTGTGTGCTTCATAAACTTCATATGAATCTGCATTGAATCCCTAAAAAGGCATAAAAGGGGTTAGCCTGAATGCTATGCGAATGCATTAAGGTTTGTAGGGGGGCAAAACTTTTTTTATTATTACTTTACAAAATTTAAGTACTCCACAGCTTCATTTGTGCTTTCATAATACTCTGTGAAATTTGGGGCAAACATCTATCTAATTGTCTGCTCATTAAAGTTTAAATTGTGAGAGCTTTGTGAAATATATTTTATTCATTGCACTTGAGTCGTATAGTAGAGATGGGAGTGGATTTAAAGGAAGAGCTTTAGTGCTGAAATGAATTTAATGAATATGTAATTTAGAGTAGTTTAGTAAAATTATAAGGCAAATATTTAACACTTGCTAGAAATGAAATGTAGAAGAATATTGAATAAAATAATGTCAAAAATAATAGAAGTCGATTTTATCTTTTATACTCTGCTCGCGATATCATCAGAAAAAAGAAGAAAACAAATGTACTCACTCGCTCTCGCTCTGATGAGACTTCGGTTCTTTTCGATCGGTTAAATTGAACTGTTCGTGTGTGACTCTTTTTATGAACATTGTTGAGAGAGCGATACGATTGGCGCTTAATGAGCTTCACATTACTCAGAGTCTTTTGATACGCATACACAAGCATACGCTAAATGTTTGGCGGAGAGAACTCTCGCATACTGAAAAGACTTGTTGTTTCATTTAGCTCAGTAGAATTGGTGGGAGAACAAGCTGAGTGAGTGAAGAGAAAAACGAAATGATTGCCGATCATCTATGGCTATCTATGGCTCTCTGAGTGTTTTCTTAGGAGTATCAAGAGAGAATAATGCAAACATCAAGAAACGTTCAACAGATATATGCGAGCTTTGATTTGCTGACAATATATAAATGATTGCATTAACAGGAGCTGTTCCTCCGTCACGCCGACATGCTATGCTATTGACAGTATTATGCGCTGTTAATAACATAACTCCGACTCCAGTTCTCCTACTGGTTCGCAATCGGGGATTATTCTTCCTACATTCTTTGGCATTACGAATATACATACATTTAACTACGAAGACGTTATTATTATAACGCTTATGTAGATAGTTAAAGCACACAAACTACCTTAAGAGATTGCTCTAGAACTCTTTAAGCACAACTAATATGGCCTCTTTCATGCACAAAACTCTCCATCATAGATGAAAATATCTACTATTAGATGATGAGAAAATTAAGACTTTGATTGGCCATTAAGTAAACACTTGCCGCTCGTAAAATGCACATAAAAACCCCAAAAATGAACGCACAAAATTATGTGACAAACACAAACAGATTATTTTCCTTTGACACATGCCCGAAATAGCATAGGCAATTCAATAAAATCTCAGCAGCAATAGAGCAGTTTATGGACATAGGCTATAAACTATAAATTTAGCTAATAATACAACTAGGTTCAGCGTTCAAATGTATGTAAATTACAGCATAAACAGAGCATTTTTATTTAACAACTTGAGAATATTTCTCTTGGCAAATTTGTAGCTAAAAACTTGTGCAACTATCTTTATGAAACACCCAAGACTTATCCCAGCCCAGCGCAGACACTGTCTTGGCAAATTATTCAAATTAATTTACATATTTTAGCTGAAAAGTTTTCATTAAATTCTCATAAATAAATGAGACGCTAAGTAGGTCAAGACGATAAGCGGGCGCAGGCAAAGCGTCAACACAACTTATGCAAATAGAAAGCAAAGTAAACTAACCTTGAACACATTTATATATACATATATAGAGCATATAGTATATATACCATACATATTTATATATGTTTTCATTTAGAGTTGCTTTTGCCGGGTTTGAGTTGGCAACAAATGTTGACGCATTTAACGGACGCTGACGGCCTTGATTAAATGGCCAAACAAGACAAAAGCGGCAAATTGATGAAATTTCTGCAATGGCCAAAATAAATACGAGATGCAATTGAAAAGTTGTTATGAGACTGCATAAGAGTGAAAGTCAATGATTGAAGATTTCAACTGGAAATAAAACTAAAAAAATAAAATAAAATAATAATAATAATAAAAAATAAATAATTAATTTAAAAAAATATATTAAACTAAAAAGTATTACAAATATATATGAAAAATAAATTTAAAAATTGATTAAAATTAAAAACGAAATATTTTAATATTTTAATAATTTAATTTAGAAATTAGCTATTTAAAAATTAATTAACAACAAAAATAAAATATTCAAGTCATAAAAAATGTAATTTCCGATACATAAAAATAGATGAATTTCCGCTTTATTATAATTGAAAATACACAAGCTAGATTATGCTTATAGCATCTACTTGTCTCTGAGGCAGCCCTCGCATGCCTATTTACTTATGGCACATGGCTGAGCGGGCTAATCAAACAGTTGCCGGCAAAAGCAGTTAGGCCAACACAAGGCGCCCGCACAATGAGCTATGCAAACAGACAAGTAGAGAATCACAGTTATGCTACGCAGCAGCAGCAGTAACGCCTACTTAATATAGGTCCCTGAACGAGCCACCATAGAGTGTGGGAGTGCGAGTGAGACGGGGCGAGGCTTAATGTGATTTTCATGCGTATGCGATAAACGTCGCATAAACGCAATAAGCTGCAAATAATCAGCGGAAAGACAAGAAATCTACATAGAGCAAAGCCTCGCACAGGAACATGCACACACACACACTCTCACGCACACACACTCACGCACACCTGGCAAAGTGGCCATAAAAAGTTGAAGGCGCACGAAAGTATGCTACGTTTTTTTCTGCTGCTGCTGCTGTGCGATGCTTTAATGGTCGAAACGCTTCACTTGCTCCAGTTTCCAGTGCGTTTTTACTTTTCGAGGCCGCTAGCCCAATGTTCGTTTATTAAAGCATTGACTCGGGCTGCTGTTGTAGTTGTTGCTGCTTTATGTAAATGTATGTAAAGTGTTGAGGCGATGCCAAACAATTTAGCTGAAACCCCAAATGAAGTGAGAAAAATAAAATTAAAGCGCTCACACACATACACACAGCAATATAACTACAACAACAATGAAAAAGGGCCAAGCTGTGTGTAAGGTAAACAAAATGTAAATTGTTTTGGCGTTCACACTTAATATTCTTCTCTCTCGCTCACACTCTAGTCGTGTTTGCTTGTGTTTGGCCAATGCCAATCGCTGATAATACTCGCACTCGTTCATTGCACTCTCTGTGCAGGGTTCTTGGTCGTGTTTATTTTAGTTTTTCTTCTTGTTTAATGCCCAGTCGAAAAACCCATCGAACGCTATTGAACCTGCCAGCAGATTTTGAGTGTTGCTAAATTAGCATTGGGCGGTAACATATGGCGTATGCGCAATATTTCAAAGTTGAGGTAGTTCAAGGCTAAGTGCTGGCAGGCAAAACACACAATTTTGTTGAGATGTACGACTTTTGTAAGTAAAATTAAAAAATTGGTAGGTTTTCATATTGCTAAAGAGCAGTGTAAATAAAGAGAGATAGAGTGGGCCCAATGCACTTATTAAATATATAAATGCTCTAGAGCAACTGCCACGCCTGCTGCTGAATGTTATTTAAATTCTCACAAATTAATATACATTTTCAATGGGCTTAGCGCATACAAATATATATATATCTAAATGTTTTCAACTCAAGCTTAGCTTGTCGCTTAGTAATAATCAATAAATAGTTTACCTAAAGTCTGCACAATTTATAAAGTTTCAAATATATTTGCAAGCAATGAGAGTTAATGATAATAATAATCTTCAAAGTATATATATATATTAAGATAAATAAAATCTCTAATCATTAAGCAAGCCCAAGGTAAATATATCAAAGAGAAAATATATTATTAGCTAGCTAAACAGGCCAGACATATACATATATATAATTAACTAGCAAACAAATATAAAACATTTCAAATCAAGTTTTTGACTCTTCCCTTTTCAAGTTTTACTCTTGCCAGTTTCAAGTTAAATCAAGTGCAAATAAACGCAATGCTTTTTCTACAATTTGAATAAGCTAAAAGTTAAGGCAATGAGTCTAATGAGCTCAGTGAAATGTGTTTTAAAATTAACTGTTGACTAACGACGACGACAGCAACAACAACTCGTACAACAACAACTGTTTGCAAATTGTCAGCGCTGTTGTCCTTGGCTGGCAGCTGTTGCTTAGCACGCGACAAGCTCATAATGGCGCATATAATTTGGCAAGCAGCTTAAGCTGGCTAAAAGCAAGCGATTGAAACAGCTAAGAAAAATATGGCGACTCAAGTGGAAAGCGGCAATAAGTGGCCCAAGCAGCGGGGACCTGAGGCTGAACTGATGATTGCCTCAATAATTAACGAACTCAAAATCAGAGCGCGGAGCGCGTAGCTGAGCTTAAGCAAAGCGAGGGAAGTCAGTTAAGAGCATGCCACGCACACAAAGGCACACACTCACACACACACACACACACACAAAGGCCCTTACTCAGTTACTCACACACTTAGGGCGTATGCTGGCGTCATCTGCATGCAGCCAGGCAAATGCGAAGCCAAGACGCTTGTCGCTGCTCGAGCTCAAAGGCATGCCACGCCCACACTTGACACTTGACACCGTTGACGTCGCAAAGGTTTGCTACTAAAAAACTAATTTCTCGCTCTGCTGCGCATAATTTGATGCAATTGTATACCAAATTGAATTTGTAAACTGCTCAAACTGAAGAAATAAAAAAGAGAACTTTATAGAAATGCGTGTATGTGTATAGACATCAACAAATATGTATGAATAAATGTGCAGACACTTTAAAATTGTAATTGCATTTGCATTGCTCTTTTGTATGGTTGGCAATGCATTTTTTCTTTTTCATAAATTCTTATCGGCATTTTATGCAATTATCAGCATTAATTATGGCTGACTGTGCAGCATATGGAGTATGCGTAATGAGCTTTTTTTTAACAGAAACGAAACTTAATTACGAGCAGACAGCGGAATGCGTTGAGGTCTTTACAGTTAAGATCATTTAACATTTATGTATTACATTTAATTTATATTTAATTTTTTTATACAATTTAAAACGTTTTGCAGTGCAAGAAAGTTTAAATTCAATTTTTTAATGATAAATAAATAAATAAATAAAAACACTAATTTAAATTTATATAAAAATAAAAAGAAAGAGCTTTTTTAAAATAGTTCTGATAATTTGTTTCCCCACTATAATTATTTTCTTTTTAATTTATTTATATACAAAATGAGTGTTTTACACAAATATGTCAATACTAAAGAATAAAGTCAAATACTTTTCACTGAAAATACAAAGGGAATTTCTATTGAGTAGAAAACAATAATTGCCAGGCCAACTCGTACTTTGGCCAAAGCATTTAAATAATTTGCCAAGTATTTGCCACTTGCAAAGTCAGTTTTAAGGCAAAGCAATTGTGCTCGAACCAAAATAAATTGACTATATCAAATGTCAATGATTCAAACGAAAACGAATATCGTTCGAGCGCATAGACGAAATTTGATAAGTTCTAACAATGCCTTCAGGCAGAGGCAAAAAGACCAAACGCACAGACACAGCAATTGTCAATTGAGCTGAACATTTAAAATGAAATTTAGTTGTGTGTGATACGCTTTAAATATCAATGGCATGCACTTTATATATTTTGATATGTATATCAAATTAATTGACTTTGAATTCGGATTCATTTACTTGGGTAAATATGAAATGATTGTAAAAGATATTTGAGCGTAGTAGGATAGAATTTATAAAATATTTAATTAATATATATATATATATATATATATATATATATAACATTATATTTAACTTTCTTGCTCAATTCATATATATATTTATCGAAAAGAAATTAAAATTTTCCCATAGCTCAACGGCCGCATCGTTGAATTTGGAGCTCCATCTCGGAAGCAATAAAATAATGATGCATCTGCAGCCAGTGCTCACAAATGACTGCTAAACGCTTTTATATTCACGCTCTATTCGCGACATCAACCGAAGTATCATGCTCAGTCGCTCTCGCAAGCTTCGGTTCTTCTCGTATTTGTCTTCGGCTGAGCGCATTGCTTAGAACTCCTTGTGTTCGATGCTCAATTCCCGAACAGGCAAACGAAAGCGCTCGCTAGCCGATCGCGAACGAAGTCGTTGAAGAATCGATGGAATCGAGTCACTTCTCAGAGAGTGAGAGTGAGAGTGAGAGTAAGTGAAAGTTGCGATCTCTGCCTGTAAGGCTTGATGCTCTTAGTTCTAAGACACATTTGCTATGCTTGATGCCAAGTATACTGAAGCATGTGTTCCAATTCCATTCTAGCTGTTGCTCTCTACTAGACTTCAGAGACTTCAAGGCAAACTGATAAGAAAGCAAACGACAATTGAAACAAGAAAACTAATGTTTTTGATCTTGCGAAAAAAAAAAAAGAAAATGTCAGCAAAATAGCATGATAGCAAAATAACAATTTATTAAAATATCCAAGCTTAGCAACTGAGCTAACAATCTGCAAAGCAAAAAAAATATATATTTATAATAACTTATCAATAATAACAAAACCAATTAACAATTATTAAATGTACATGAATAATAATATATAGAATGAATTAAATTATGTTTAAATATATTTAAACAAAAAAAATTTACATAAATATTTAAATTCATATAAAATATGCAAAATTAAATATATGTTATAATAAAGCATTTATTACTGCGCAATATTATTTGCACCTTTATTAATGCGATGCCAGGTATTCACCGCAAAGAATATATATAAATATAAACAGAATGGAAAAAAATACATATATTATATTATTATATTTATATTTATGGCCTCTGCAGATACTTTTCGATAATTTATTTACCAATTCGTATATCCAGCTGAGCTGAACAAACAAATTTGTATTATGCAAAGTGAAGGCTTTTATTTATTTATGGCATATGGTTTCAATTAAGCTGTGCTTAAATAAATTGAAAACAAACGCACACACACATAATCATTTTTATGCATTTAAGCACTTACTTAATTTACTTTTAACTATTTCTATTTAATTTCATTCAAATTGAATTGAGGCAAGTTGAAATTTTTACATGGCGCACAAAAGTATGCTATGGAAAATGTGGAAATAATGTCTGCGGGTAAATAGCAGTGGCAGGTATGGCAGTGGCAGTGGCAGCTGCGCTGCAGCTGAATTCTATATTTAGAGAAAAATATGCTTCATTATGCTGCCACATGTTTTGCATGTTGTTGTTGCTGTTGTTAGCTGTGTGTGGGTGTGTGTAATTGGCATGAACAATGTTCCCATTTTATTACACAATTACGTGTATGTATGTATGTGTGTGTGTGTTTCTCTGCAGTCGCCTATTTGCGACGGTTCAATTACTGCAGCGCATTTATCAGGCACGCTTAGGGCCCAATCAAATTATATTGCCATAATTCGCATATTTACACAGCTATGTACATAGATATGTGAGGCTCAGTTTAAGGGGCAATTTGCGTTAAACGTTGATTGAATAAGCGTTAATGCAACTAACATTGACTAAAGTGTTATGGCCTAAATGCACACACACACACACATATGAGTCTGTGTGTGTGTGCACAGAATGACATCAACTAGCAATCAGGCTATGGACACGTGCGCCGGTCAACTGACTCATCGATTGACATCGACTTGTGCAGCGTCGCAGTGTGCCTTAACACCTGAACACGTCCGCCACTGCAGGCGGAACAATGTGAACAGGCGACGACAACACGTTAAGCAACTAACGTCATTATGCTGTCGTACTAATGGCGAGCCGTACAGGAAATGCCATTAGCACAGTTTTTAGCGCCCAACGCCGCCCCCAACAACAAGAAAATGCATTAGCACCTCCGCCTCGGAAGTTCTACTTGGTTGGTGTGGCCTTATGACAGTCTGACACTTGACATCAGGTTTATTAGCAGCACATTTATCATAATTAACGCCCGACAGACTGACAGACAGACACACAGGATATAATCTATGCTGATTCTAAGGTGCCTCGGTGAGGCATACACAAAAATGCGTCCATAAAATGCTTGGAATTCCATTATTAAAGCTGCCAATGAAATGCCAATGGAGGCAGACGTTGACGGCGGCAGCTCATAAAAAAAAAAAATACTACAGGATACGCAGGAAGCAGCAAATGCGGCCGACAAGTGTGAAGTACCAAAGGCAACCACGGCAACACAATAAAAAGGTAAAAACAAAGAATTTATACGCACCAAGGCAAATGATTCATGCGGAAATAAAGGCACTCGTGAGTGCCACAAATATTGCTGCAGTAGCCACAGGCGCGCAAAAGAGACACACACACACACACACACAGTCAAAGGCACGCACACATACAAAGCAAACTTTGCATTTTTTATTTCGCACCTTGAGGCCACACGCACCTGAGTCCGGCGCGGGCTCTTAAGAGGTGCGCGGCCTAATGGATCAGAAAAGTGTAAGGCAAACGAAGAAATATTTTTCGTTAGCTGCGTTTTGCCCAGTTGCTGTTGTTGTTGTTGCTCTTATTGCATATTTTAATTGACATTTTGATTGTTTCATGGCGCGATTCGATTTGATGTGTGCAATTCACGCTGACTGGCAGGAGGCAATAGGTGGAATGGGAATGGGAATGAGAACGAGAATGGGAATGGGAGACGCTCGGAGTGGGTCAGTGGGTGACAAGCGGACAAGCAACTGTTGAAGTGTGGCGCCAATGCGTCGACTCACCAAATGAGCGCTCAACAGTTTGTTGCAGAGAACGATGGTTGGGCAGCGTGTGATAGAGAGCGAGAGAGAGAGTGAGGGAAAGTGAGGGAGAGTGAGCTATGAAGGGCGAGAGAATGTTTCAGCAATATGTTGCCAAAGGTAAACAAATTATAAAAGGATTAAATTAAGAAATTATTAAAGAAATAATTAATATTATATTAATAAAATCTTAAAATAAAATAAAAATATTTATTATACAATATATTGCCAAAGATTGTTTTGACAAATTATATAAAGATTAAAATAAGAAAACATTTATATATATTAAATTAAATTGCAATTTTAGCAAGAATTAATATGTAAATCATTTATATAAAATAATAATAATATAATAAATAAAATAAATTTCTGATTTGCTGATGTTTGAAATAACAGTACGTTTTTCTGAAATAAATAAATAAATAATGAAAATATAAACATTTTCTGAATAAGAGCAGCAGCTTAAAATGCCTAATTCATGTGCCCTCTGTTTCTCTCTTCATCTCTTTTAGATTCCAACTCTACATTGCGCAACTTTAATTCCATTCCATCAATCCACTTACAAGTCTATAGGAATGCGTGGGAAAATCCAGAGTTCGATGAAACATGCAGAGAGGCAAACAGAGCGAGCATGAATAGAGTCTTTTAAAATGTTGCTCACTCAAGAGCATAAGAAGTTTGACTCCGTTTTTTTTTATTACAGCTATAAAAAGTCGAGGCTAATGCAGCGCTTGATCAGTTGGATTCCCGAACAGCTGCAGGTACGTCCCAGTGCAGCTAGATAAATCATTAAAATTATTAATTATATGTAATCATTGTGTTTCGTTCAAGAAATGTATTTTATCGTAATAAATAAATGTATTTATATAATTAATATTATAATTTTGTTATTATATTTGGACTCTCAAATAAAGAATGAAAACCTTTTTTTTGCGTAAATAGACTAGAAAAAGACTTAGCAAATATTAATATATAAAATATTATATACAAAGTTGTGATTGGAATAATATTAAAGCTATATATTTATATATTATCAAAATAATAAAAATCATTAATGTGGTTCAGTTCAATTAAGTATTAATAAATATAATAAGTCAATAAAAATATTATATTTAATATTAATTAATTATAGTTGAATGTAAAGCTAAATTTGATTAATATTAAAAATCCTTAATAATACATTTATTAATTTCACACTAGATTTAAATTTGCCCAGCCAGTTTTACATATGTCACACCACTGTGTAACTGCCAAACTTGTTGCTAAAAAGGCGCCAAAATAACTGTCCCTCACACAAACACACGCATGCACACCCACACACCTATACACCCACGAAGCCAGTCAAAACACAAAAAATAAGGAACGCGACCAAAATGCGCACCGCAGCAGTCAACACTGCAGTCATCGCGATGAGTAATTTTCACCACCCAAAACAACACAAGCCAGCCTTACACACCCCAGCTCGAACCCCACCACCCCCCATAGTCCACTCAACACAGACCGCCCAGCTGTCAGCAGTAGCAAACTCACCTGTTAGGCGCAGGATGCCTGGTCACAGTTGCTGCCTTCACTATGCCCATGTTATTCACCACGGCCAGTCAAAACTGCGGGGAATTCGCTGTGAGCTGTTCGGCTCGCTCGCGAGCACTCGACCAAAACAGTTGCGACGCGACTAAGGAACGTGACGGACGTGCGAGCGCTTGACGCTGATACCGCAAAAGCTCAATACAAAAAAGTTTCTGAAATAAAATATACAAAAAATTTCCAAATGATTACAAAAAGTTGCAAATTTTCCAAAAAATATAAAATTGAATTTAAAAAACGCGATTTTTCCAAAAAATGTTAAATAATTCATTTAAGAATTTCTTCAATTTTATAAATATTTTTTGAATAAATAGCGAAACGTGTGTTGAGATTCCTGATTACGAATTGGTTTTGGCCCAAAAGTTCAGTTAGTCGTTAGCTTTCGCAGACAACGAACGTACGCAAAGAACGTGGCTTTCACTGGCTGATAATAGAATGGAATAACGGTAAAGATTTCAAATTTGTAAATGGAAAAAAAAATTTTGTTTAGTTGGAAAAATGGTTTGAAATAAAAAAGGAACATTAAAGTAAGACTAATAATGACTAGATAATAAAGACTATAGCCTAAGGGAATTAGGCTTAAAGAGTTTTTAGTATTTACTTGTTCAATTTTTTACAAATTATTATTATATGAATATTATTTTCCATTTTTTGTTCATAATTCATTTAATTAATGTTTTTTGTAATCTATTTCTATTCTTTAGTAGTTTAATAGCATTTTCTTAGTATTTTTTATTGAATGATATTTCATTCATATAAAAAACTTTCTCAATCTCTTCATTCATCTTCTCGTTCATTTTATCATTTAATCGCAGCTTAAGGCTTTTATGCTCAAGACTTTCGATTATCCTCTTCACGTTTACCTGCTGGCAATTCGTGGACCACATTTCAGCACAGCCACGTTTAACACTTGTGCTTCGATTCCGTTGGCAGTTCAATTAGTTGCAAGCTATCTACACTTTTCCACTTCAAACTGTAATTACACAAACTTTTGAGCCAGCAAAAAAAAAACAAACAAAAAACGGGAAAAGAAACCACATGAAGTGCAAGCTATATTTGAACATTTGCTGCCCACGCACTAATTGCGTTTCTTCTCGCTGACGAATTGCACCAAAGATATGGCCCAAAACAAATCCTTGAATAACGCGTCAGCCATTGTTGTATTTTTGTTGTTTCGCTGTTTCCGTTACGAGCCGTCATGTCTGATAAGCGCCTTATCAGCTGTTATCTACACAAAGCGGGCCATTGATAAGGTGTTTTACTTGCGCACACAGCGCTAATAATGGCATAAAATAGAAAAGCGTTTTACTATAGATAGCTAAATCGATGTATATATAAATATATATGTTCTTTGTCATGTGTTGTGAACTCAACTCAATTGTGAAGTTAAATTTTTGTATAGCATACGCAACGGCGCATTGCATTGCAATTTAGTGATTAGAAAATAGATTAGCGCTAAACGTGCTTCAAATTGGATTTTCCCAGTATTGATATAGGATTCATTTAACGACTGAACATAATGTGTGCCATAGATTATCAACTACTAAAAGAGATCTGGTGGAAGGGGTTATAAGTTATCTATATTATATTGAAATTTATTTAAAAATTTCTTCTCTGAGCAGACTAGCAGAGTCTATTATCTAAACGAGTTTTTCTTGATTTCCAAAGTATTTACAAATTCCATATTAAAATTACATAAAAAAAGAAAATAATATATATGAATTCAATATGTCAAGCTAGCTCTTAAAAATCATCATCTTAGGCGTGAAGCTTACAATAAGCTTCTACTTCACATCGAACTGCACAACTTATATAAGGTTTCAATAACCGATTGTGTCGAGACACATCTACAATGCTATCTATTAGAATGACACAACATTGCTTTCGGGCTCAGCTCGGTCTGTCTGGACTGGATGTCAATCGTTTCGTAACTGAGCAGATACCAATACGAGTGTGATTTAATATGCAGTATCAAGTATACGCAGTGTGCAAACGTACGTCATATTGTGCGTCAGCAGCTTTCATTACTTTTTTTTCTCTAGTCTCTTTTTTTTCAAAAGTTCTGTAGTTATGCATACAACGTTGATAACATGCATTCATGCTCGCACATAGCTGCAAATGTGCTGTAAAGAAATTTGCTTTGTTTAAGGCCAACATGCATTAAGCCTGCTGGGCAGCTGTCAACAGTGGGCAACAAGGCACATTAGCAAACACACACACATTTATATGTAAAAACCCCTTTTTGTAAACCCCTGTAAAGTCTGCACAACAATAACAATGCGCATTATTTTTGCTTTCATTTGTTGCCAACTAAGTAAACATCAAAATACATTTACATTTGAGCCAGTGGCTTAAGTCCCTTCAGTACAATAAGTTCTCCACTTTGTATTATTTGTATATGTAGAACTGTTGATTTTCCTATCACAACTTTTGTACTAATAAACCTTCAACTAACTTCTATTTACAGCTGCTGCGCGACAATTGTCGAAATCATAGTCGAGGCCATGTCCAGACCAAATCTGTATCGAAAATACAAGAGAAATTCAAATTAAAATTCAATGGTGTTTCTTTCGTGTTTATTCGCAAAATACTTTTCGTTTCATTGGGTTGTCTGGGACCATTGAAAAGGAATTAGAAATTGAAATCCTCGTTGAGTGCAAAGTGTTTACAATCAGCTTTCGGCTGGGCCACAGCTTTTCGCGGCATTTTCTTTTCTCTTTTTCTGCTTTCAAATGCAACATTTATTTCACAACAACAACGACGTCGGCAATCGGCAATCTAACAGCTCAAATAATTTCGGACCTTTGTGTTAAGCAAATAATAAATTGAATTGTGGTTTAAATTTGAGTTTCAAGTTTTACTAAAGAAATATAATTAACATCATATTTAAACGGAAATTCAAAATTTCAAATAATAAATTATTAAATTAATATAAATTTAAAGAAATAAATTGTTTTAAAAGAAAATTTTAAGTAAACCAAATTTGTCAAAATGGCGATGGAATGGATAACAGCTATGGACAAGCGGTAAGTGGAAAAAAATTCAAAGAAATTAAAAAAATATATATATATATTTATGAGATGTTTTAGAATAACAAAACATATGCAAATCAGATATGATAATCATTTTAAAATAGAGTTAAGCTCAGCTCAGTTAAAGCAAGTTAAAGGAATTAGAATATTCCATATGCAGACTTAAGAGAGCCATAATTGAACGCCTCCTGCCAGATTGCATTCTCCATTTACAAATAATTCGCACTTGTCTATTCGAATGGAATTCGAATGAATGCATTCATACCATTCATATTCTCATAACACATGTGTAAGTTCATTCATCTACATGAGAAGCACCTAGAAGGGCGCTATGCAGTTAAGAGTATGTTGGTATTAAAATGCAAATTATACTGAATGTTGTTCATTAGCATCTCATTTCATTACAAATTTTTTGACAGCTAACAAATTATATGAACCTAATTTATATCAGACAATAGCTCAACTGCTGCTTCTAGCAAAAAAATGCATTAAATAGTCAAACAAAAATATCAAGAATAATAAAAAAAAAAAACTTTCTTATCATTCACATTTTCTGATGCATGAAAGTATTTTTCACAAAGTTAAAGACAAGAAAAAATGATATAATGAAAATTAAGAAAGTTACATTAAAAATGGCAGCTGAGCGTAAAATATTACTATGAAATAAATAATGCGAGATGCACAATCATATTTCAAGCTCGAGTGAAATTAATTGAATTAAAATTTAAAATTCATGCGCTCACGATGCGAACATTTCAATTTGTCAGCTGAGAAAACTTTTTGGCTGTTTGCCGTGGCAGAGGCGACATGCTGCTGCTCCATCATTATTTAAGCGAGAGCAGCAGTTGAACAAGAGTCGTATATGTTAGATTTAAAATGTTTATATCATGCTCGACATTCATCTGTCAAATGGCAACAGCTGGGCAACAGCACTCAGACAAATCCAAATTCAAATCCAAATGCTGGACACGGCTGGCTACAAATTATACGCTTTATTAAATTACAATGGCATTTTCAGCTCAATTCTTGGCCAAATGCAATTACAAAGCTGCTGCTGCTGCTGCTCCCCCTCCTGCTGTTGCTCATTTTTTGTCCAGAGTGCTTCCCCTTATCCAACTAAATGGCTTTGGGCAAGGAACAGCCTCATTCCACTTGATTAGCGCACTGAAGTAGCAAAAATTTGTGAGCTGACGAATTGAGATGGGCGGGATTTGGCTTACAAGGGCCGCATTCAAGCGCAAATTGTGCTCATTACAAGACCAAAACTAAAGTAGCAAAATGTATATACTTATACATATATATATATGTGTGTGTGTGTGTGCGCTTGTATCGAAGTTGAGAATCTACTTTTCATGGCACTCTGCAGAATAGAAAGCATCATTAGCCCAAGTGCCAAAACGTTTCGGCTCGATTATTTCTTGCGGCAGCTGCTACTTGGGTTTCAACTGCATGTACCGAAAAATCGCTACAATCTAAATGCTATATCAAGGGCGGTTACAGTTACGCTAGCCACGCCCATACCCACACACACACAGACACTGGCACACACAATCAATCAGCACTTGCCCGCTGGCGGCTTAAATGAACAACGTAGCAACCTGCCAAAAATCCAGCATACAACAGGGCCAGCCAGCTGGCTATATAGTATGTTAGCTAGTGAAAAAGGTCGAGGGCAAAAAGGGCTTTAAGCCAACTCACACACACACGTACATAGAACTGTTTGCCTTGTGATTTTGCGACGGTTTTTTGTTGTGTGTGTGTGTGTGCTCCAAATATTTGCGTTTCCCGCATTTGTTTAGCTCTTTCTTTGTTGCATTTTTTATTTGCACGCTAACTGAAACAATAAGTACGTTGGACTATGGCCAAAAACCAGCTGCAAGTGACGCTTCAAAGAGTTAAAGCGTGAGCTATGATAGGCCAAAGGATGTCCTGTGGGCAACTGTTAAAAGTTTCTATTGAAACTTTTAGAGCATGATTTTAAGAGATAAAGTTTTGATTAGTTTAGATAAATGTTATATCAGAATTTGTATGAAATATTTGTAATCTTTATTAAAAAAAAACGGTATGCTTCTCTAAAAAATATGCTATCAGATTAACGGAATTGGCAGAATAGCTAAAATTTAGCTTCAAATCTAGCCATTTTTTCCTTTCTTCTTAGCTATAAACCTTTCATCAAATTATCTAAAAATATTAAAATATACATAAATATATATATTTTTCTACATATATATCAATTTATATATCTGTCTGAATACTCCTCCAAAAATGAAATAAAGTAAATAAAAGATCTTAAAATAAAATGGAATCTTTGAAGTAAAAGTCAGTCGACGTACTTGAGGCTGAAGACATCTGTATAAATACAATCATTCAAAATATGTAGATATATCTTTTCTATATCACTTCAAGCTGCACTCTAAGCTTGTTTAGCTCCTTCTAAAAAAAATCCCATTTAGTTCAGCGTATAATTAACAGCTTTTTCTGCCAGTGGCATTACAAGCGAAATGGACTGCATTCTTCTTCAGCCAAGTCAGTGAATTTGCATTTTAGCCAAGTAACGATTGGCCATAAAGCAATGTCAGAGTGGCGAAAATACGCGCACCGCAATTGCCACAGAATAAATGATTTAATTTGGGGGCCAAAATTAATGGCAACAGCTCGAAAGTCACGCAGCCAAATCTTTGGCTCGTAATGCGGTAATGCGGCTTATCAGAGGCGATCACAGCAGTTTAACAAGGGCGCGAGCTGGAGCTGGAGCTGGAGCTGGAGTGGCAGGACAGCGAGGTAGTCAGGCAGTCAGCCCAGTTAGTCGGCAATTGATATTGATGATGCTGCTGCTGCTGGCTCTATTCTGAAGTGCTACGTGGCGTATGCGTGCTGTTGCCACATATTTATCATACGACACGTGTGCGGGCACCTAAAGAGAGAGAGAGAGAGAGAGATGGAGTGCTGCATGCTGCGCATTAAATATTTAAATTATTTTTTTACGCCGCTTTGCAGTTTATTGTTGCCTTGTTTTGGGTTACACAGGACAATTATAAAAAACACCGAGGCCGCTTTGCATTCGGCTGAAACCACAAAATGCTATTATAATAAACAACAAGCCGGGTAGAGCGACGCTTCCGGTACCGAAATTCCCTATTAGGCTGCCTACGCACACACACACACACGCACATTTATATATGTATATATGTGTGTATGTATGTACATATTTATATATGTGGCAGACATGGCACTTAGCCGTGCCGCTGTTTGGTTAACGACAGCAACAACTGGCAACGCCCAGTCGCTGAGGGCCCATACACAACATGGCCTATAAATTATGTATGAGTGCGGGCAAAGACAAACTCCAGCTCCAACAGCTACATACAGCTCACCTTCAACAGTGGCGAAACTTGCTCAGCGCCAGCATCAAAAAGTAGACACTACAATATTAAAGTAGCATCCACACACACACACACACACACACACATACACACACACACACACAGTTGCACAGCTGGGGCACACTTTGTTGATTTTGATTTAGAGCGCAAAATTTACTTTTGGTTCTTGCATCTGCCTATTTTATGGCATTTTTAATTAACCAAAGAACATAACGAATTCAAGCTAGACTCTATCTGTCTATGCAGAGTTTGTTCATTTGCTTTACCACACATTTGCCATTTTCAGCTGCACTGCACTGCACTGCTGTGCTTTAAAAAGCAAACACAAGAAAAATATTTAGCTTGACTAACATTAGCCTAAAGCAGCACTTTAATTTTAAATTAAATTTCATGCCGAGAGCGAGCAGAAAGCAGAAAACTTTGTTTAGTCAGTAGCTAAAGTTTTTCAATGGTAAGGCGAGCTTTAAATTGGATGTGAGCATTTCGTGTGCTTTTAAAGCTACTGGTATGTGCTTGGTATTTTTAGTATATATTTAAAAAAATACCGAATTTAAAATGGAATTCCTTTAGCAACTGGCAGGAGGCAGAGCAAAGTCTAGATATAAATCAATAATATTTCAAATGGAGTAAGCTGAGCTCACAAATTCTATTTTATTTTGTCTATAAGCGCAGTAACCAGTAAAAATATTATTTATTTTGTTTTCTTTATTAAGAAAAATACTTAGTAATGCTGCCTTAAAGTGAATAATAATTTACCTACAAAGAGGCTTTTCAAGTCGAGCAGAGCAAAAAATGCCGAATTTACTTTAAAAGCTACTCCTGAACAAGCCATAAATAATACAAAAAAAAACATGCTCCCAAAATAGATCTACTCCAAGTTTCGTAGCCATATTTACAGCTGTTGCCCTTGTAACATAAAAAGCTTTTACATGCTACTTAAAGTCACTGTCGAACAAGCGGCGCACGCTGCACAGCCGCTCTCAGTGGACCAAGTGTCCAGTCTTGAGTTTTAATAGATGAATCCATGCTGGCTGGCCACAGTCGGTGCAGCCTGCTTGAGAGCAGCCAAAAAAAGAAAAAAAAGAAAACTTGTCTAAAGCTGAACGATTTTTTATCGATAATTTGGAAATGGGATGAGTTATCGAAAAAAAAAAAAAAACAAGATATACTCGTGCTGCGTAACTAAAATACGAGTATTCATGTGAAATTTCAGCTCTCTAGCTTTTGTAGTTTCCCAATTCATACGGACAGACGGAGCTATATCAACTTATTATTTTGTGCTGATCAAGAATATATATACTTTGTAGATCTGCGACATCTCCTTCTGCCTGTTACATACATTTTCACAAAACCATTATACCCCGAATTTCCATTTTCAAAGAGTTCAGAGAAAAGAAAAAAAAAAAACTTATCTAAAGTTGAACGCTTGGCAATTAGTTGTTGACTTTCGGCTCTTACGCTTTGCTTGCTCTTGCTGTTTTTCTTGGCCAGAGCTTCCGTTTCCGACAGCCCCTGCTTTAAGTGTTTACTTATGCATTTTTATTCCGATATTAAAAATAAGAATATTACCGAAAACGAACCGAGTTGCGAATGTTTTATTTGCATATTTAATTCGAGCACAAGCCATGTCGAAATGGCATTCAAATTTTTAATTTCAGCATTGTTGTATATATACGGGGATGTTTTTTTTTTATGCTTAGCGTTTTTCCTTTTCCATTTGCATTTGCATTTCCATTTCATGGCATTCTTTCATATTTTTATTTCCCTGGCCTTGTCTGTTCGCCTTCGCAGCTATAAAACAAATACAACAACAGCTCTTTGAATGGCAGTCATTTAAAAACTGCAAAATACTCAAACTCATTCGCATTCCTTCTGGGCTTTGAGCTCTTTTCTTTTTTTTTTTATATATATATTTTTTTGCTCACTTTATTAGGATCTATTGTTCAACCACAGAGCGGCGCCTGATGCTATTGATGCTCCTGCTCCTCCTACTGCTCCTGCTGCTTCTGCTGCTGTGATTGATCTAGTTCCGCCATTGGCTTTGAGCTCTTCCCCCAATCACTCGAAAAAGTATTTTCTTTTTTACAAAGAATAACTCACAAAGACTTTGTTTAATAGGGGAGGCGTGCAATGAATGCGAATGAGAGAGAGAGAGAGAGAGCAGGCGTGTATATTAATAATCACTTCAAAATTATTTAAGAGGACTCTTCGGCGAACTCTTAGCAAGCAGTTAAATAAGGCATAGTAAAAAAAAAAATAAATAAAATAAAAAAAAGCTGAAAGAGATCTTTTGATAAATGAGAAAAAATGTTATAGGTTAAATAAAAAATGTTAAAAAAAAAGTTAAAAACAAATAAAATGGTGGCAAAACAATGAAAAGAAGTTTAAATAAATGATTTGTAATGAAATGAAAGTATTTATAAGTCGAAAAGTCAGCTTAGCAAAAACAGCTTGAAGAAACTTGGCAGTTCAACTTGGCAGCTAAAAATGAATTACAAGAGCAATGCAATTGGGCTTAACTGGCTGCATAAAGAGCAATCAAGTTACAAAAACAATTGCTCAATATTTTGGTAAATTTATAAATACAAAAAAAAGTAAAAATTATAATGTATAAGCAAAGCAATGGAACTTACATTCTTAATAGCATAAACTGATATATAAGGCAAATAATAACTCATTTTAAATTACTTTTAGAAATGAGAATAAAATATATAAATAAATATTAGAAATTTTGAAATAATAAAATTAATTTCATTACATAAAGTTATTTATATTATTGTCTCTATTTCTCTTTTGTATAAATCTAAATACATATGAAAATCCATATTTTTCATATACCAATTAAATTATCTTTTAGTAAAGAACATTTCCGTACATCATCTTCAATAAATATGATTCGAAGCGCAAAGCATCCTAGTTGATAAATTAGCTTTTGACTATCATAAATATTATGATATTTAGCTAGTAGTAAATTTATATCCATTTCAATATGCGCATTAAGTAACTATTTCTTGGCAACGCATTTTGCTCATATTCGGCTAAATGCCATTGGGAATGTCTTAACCTTTAGATTTAGCACAAGTTATTGTTTTTTTTGGTCATTGCATATTGAGTAAGTGGTCCATAAAAGCGCACGAGAATAAATAAAAGAGAAACTTTCTTTTTTTTTTATTGTTTTTGAAGTTCAATTTAATTTGTTTTATGTTGACACTGCGTGCTATTTGTTGTCATTTATTTTTATATTATTTTCTCGCATTTTTTGCTCTTTGCAGTCCTTGTGATCGCAACCTACGTGATGTGGAACTAATATCCTGTCGCTTGCGACGCGTGGAGCCGCTCTGTCGCCTGCCAGGGTCAGCCTTGCAGCAGTTGGCCATGTGCGGCTTCTACGAGGACTTGGAGAAGGGCGTTACACGTAAGTGAAATTTAAGCATTAATTATGTGCACAATGCACATTAAATGAGGTATTCTTATTATTACTTTTCTGTTATTTTTAATAACAAACTCTTCATCTTCAGTTTTTCGCGCTGGCGAACAAGGACGCTTCTGGTATGCTGTGCTCGGCGGCTCATTGGAGGTGCGCTATCATGCGCATTCCGATGCTGATGGCAAGGTGAGTGCACTCACATAAATATTACATGCATGGAAAGCAGACAGACATATATCTATATACATATATATGTAGCTTATGTATACGCTATGGCTGTCTGTCTGTCGTGTCATGTGAAAACAATGCACGGTTTGAACAATATAATTGATGGCGATTATATCGCCAGTATAGCAACCGACAAAAAAAAGGCATAAAAAAGACAGAAAAAAAGAAGAAAAAATGATTATGCATGAATAAACTAACAGCGCTGAGGCTTCGACTGAGCCTGAGCCTGAACCCTGGGTCTGGGTCTGGATCTGGGTTTGGGCATGTTCAATATGCCGATTCGATTGCCAAATGGGTTATGTGGTTACGGGTGGCACTGTGTGGGCTTTGGGCTACGGATTGTGGCTTATGTGCCCATGGCTGGTCTTTTATCTGCTATGAAACTGCTGACAGCGCCATTGTGCATTCAGTTGCTTCGCCTCTATTTCTGCCAGCATTTTACTTTTTTTTCCTCATTGATATTATGTTTTTCTTTTTTTTTTTTCTCATTGCTGTTCTTTTTTTTCTACTATTGTGCTGGCCACAGGACATTAATTTCCGCACGGATATTGGCCCGTCGTTTTTGCAGGCTGTCGATGCTGTTCTCGCTCTCGCCCAGCTCGAGTACATGGTCGAGTTCATTTAGGTTCCATGCATGTCCACTCCAAAAAGGTGTCGGCTAATTGAAATGGGCGCATGCCAAAGTCAAGCTAACTGACATTTGTGTGGGTGTGTTTGCATGTGTGTGTGTGTGTTCCATAGAAATTTGAGTATTATGTGCAAGTGGCCCATGAAGGACGCTCGCTGGCTGTAACACGAGCTCTAAACTAATCAGCGCTGCGGTTGACATCAGTCCGAAAGTTTGCTAAAAACAAACTTATTTGTAAATGAATTCTCATTTATGGCAACGCTCTTGAAAGCTGTTGTAGCATTTTAGCATTTTAATGACATTTTATAACAGAATTTATAAAAATTTTTTTATTGCTTAAAAAGTTTGAAGCGCGCTATAAACTATTTTAAGTGGAATTTACAGATGGAAAAAGTTAACTTTAATAATGTGTTGAGCTAACAGGAACTATAATACTTTTGAGTATTTTAATTTAGTAGTTTTTTAGCTCTTGAAATATTCTATAAGAGTTGCCATTTCATCCATCCAATTGATGAAATCGTAAACTATTGAGAATGTTTTCATAAATTTTAGTTTTTATATGGGAAAACAAAGAATTTTCAAATGGATTTCATTAACTATAATTCAGCAACTTTATATATAACTATAATTCATGGTAAATGGCAAAAAATATTTAATATTTCAACAGCTAAATCTTAAATTTGATTTGGCTATTGAAATATTAAATATTTTTTGCCTTTTACCAGATTCTTGAATAACAAACTATAAATATATTTAATTATATATAATTATCAATAAACTAATCAAATGTTTAATTATTTAATTTTATATAATTATCAATTTCAAACTAATAAAATTTTTTAATTATATATAATTATAGCTAAATATAGCTCAATTTTAGTATAGTTTGACCAAGTAAGAATGATACTACTTTCACCAATTATAAATCAGCAAATATTTAAGCTAGCGATACGATTTAGTTGCTTAAATATGCAAATGATTTTTGCCATTTCATCAGCTTTTAGCACAACTTTTGATGCAACTGGTGACTCAGCTATCTTACGCCTCGCAACACTCATTAATTAGCCAACGTAATCATGCGATTTGAAACGCATTGATTATTTCCGCTGCAGTAAAGTCTGTGCTTTATCCACCCATACTTAACCCGAGGATAACATTCATTCACACACACACCCTGCATTGAGTTATTCCCAATTAGAGCTTCAGCTTGAAGCACTGCCAGCAAAGCCAAGACGGCCATTTGAATGATGTGCTAAGTTCGGCCTAATGGCATGGATGTAGCTTCAAAATAAAAAGAAAACAAAATGAAACCAACAGCAGCAACGTAATACTTTGAACCCTTTCTGGTTTATGGCAATTTCTTTTTCTACGGCACTTATTGGGTCAGCCAAAGGGTGATACCTTATATAACTTGAGCTCGTATTTTGATGCTTATTTATATGAAAATTTAGCATAAAATGTGCTTAAAGAGTAGCAGAAGCTACGTGCATAATACAGTGCCTTAAATTCGCAAGTCTTTAGCGAAAATTTGATAAATCTGAAAAAAAGTAGCAAAAAATAAAAGCTGAAACTTTAGCATCAACTTGAAGTCGAAACTTTGGCAATTTTTTGTGTCTTTGTTAAGCTGTAATAGTTAATTAATTATACGTAATTAGAAAGTAAAACTACAGCAAAAACGAAATATAGAAAAGGCGAAGCCAAAAACAAAATTAGCTGATTTTTCTCACATTTTCATTTTCCTTTCACAACTTGGATTTTTATGAATTTTCACGCCAGCTGACTACGAGTTGCCAAAATAAAACTCAATCAGTGTCCTTAAAGCGTTAATTTTATGACCCAATTCTGTGTTGGCGCATTTTGCATAAATTTTTCACTTGATTTATTTAGGCAGAAACATTAGAAGAACTTGCCCAGGGCGAACGCTCGCAATTACAGGCCCATAAATTATGCATATTTACTTGACGCTCTAGGCCATCTTTCGGGCCAGCCGGCAGAAAGCAACTGTATTTGACACTTTATGCAGCTAAGCAAAAAATGTAGCCATATAGTAGTAGTCGAAACAAGGTAAATTTAATGAATGAGCGGTGAGCGTTGAAGTTGATGAAGAAAAAATCTTTTTTTTTTTTTTTTTTTTTTTTGTGGATGGCAGCGCGAGTGGCGTGTGGCGTGCGACACGCAAAACCCAATTTTCCGTTCACATTTGAAGAGGAACAGAAACAACAACAAAATCAACAGCAGCGAAGAGCTAAATTTAAAAGCCAGAGAAAAGCCAAAAAAAAAAAAATATCACACAAACAAACAAACAAAGGGGGAAGCCGTGAGCGTCGAGACCCTATCAATAGCTTCACAATTAATTTCAAGTGCTAGAGCGAAGGCATTGGAATTCAGCATAAAAAAAATAGACAAATTAAGGCAGAGCGAAACAGACAGATAGAGGGAGAGTAAGAGAGAGAGAGATAGGCAAACAATTTATGTGCGACTTGCGGCGACCATTTGGTGCGAGTTCCGCTCAACCGGATTTCCATGCAGCAACAGCTCACGTGACATAGTTATAGTGCAGAAGGGGAAGGCGATGCCTGCTTGCCTGCTGATGATATGAGCTCACGTCATAGCATAGTTAATTTAGCGATCTAATGAAATGCGAGAAAAATTAGCAGCAGCAGCAGAGATGGCAGTGGCGACAGCAGCAGCAATAGTAACAGCAATGACAGCAGCAACAGCAATTGTAGAAGATAGAATAACAGCAAGAGTAGCAATACTAGCAGCAACATTATCGGAAACAATAGCAGCAGCTGCATTAGTAATAGCAACAGCAGCAGCAACTATGAGAGCAGCAGCAGCAACAGCAGCTACAGCAACAGCAATATCAGCAAGACTAATACCAGACTCAGTTCTAGCAGCATTAGAAAAGTATTAGTAGCAGCAGCAGCAGCAATATCAGCAGCTAATATCAATAGTAGCAGAAATAGTAGCAGCAGCAGCAGCAATATCAGCATCTAATATCAATAGTAGCAGAAATGGTAGCAGCACCAACAGCAGCAGCAACAACAACAGCACCAACAGCAACAAGAACAGCAGCAACACCAACAGCAGCAACAGCAACAGCAACAGCAGCAGCAGCAGCAGCAACAGCAGCAGCAACAGCAGCAGCAGCAACAGCAGCAACATCTTCCCAACTGTGCAGCAAATACAAATTGCAATGCATTTATAAATGTTTCACTTTTGACTAGGAATTTTAAACTTGGGGCGGCAGCAACACACACACACACACACACATACACTCGCCCACACATGGCATGTACACCTGTAAACCGTTATAATTACATAATATGTGAGTGCAATGGCCATCAGCTGCAGCCAGCGCAGTTGCCCTTCAACCGAAGTGTATCTCAAAGATTGCTGCTTGTAGCTCGGCCAAGTTCGTCTGGAATTACACAATTAATCTTTGCTGCTGCCGTTGTTGTTGCCGTTGTTGTTGTTGCTCTGGCTGTGTTGACGCCGACACCAATTAAAATTATGTTATAATTATAGTTGGCGGCGCGCCTGGCCATCAAATTAGCTGCGCTGCGATGTGCTTTTCCGAAACTCATCAAAACTAATGAAAATATATATAGCTAATTATATACATATATAAATAAGTAAAATTGTTGTTAACCCACATATAATTAGACAATCATTAGGCCAACTCAGCATGCCAGCCTCTTACCTCAAAAACGTATCATTGATGGCCACCCAGCACGCGTTGCATATCTGAAATTCAAGTTCAAATTCAATTTAAATGTAGGCGATGCTGGCGCTTTGTATAGTGAAAGTAGTTGAAAGAAATTTATGGCTATCAAAATGTTTATATATATGTCTATAGCCTAGAACTGTCAACAACAGTTCAATAGCCACAGCAATGCTGGCCAACAGCCGCCATTGTGGTAAGAAATTTCTCGGCTGGCCAACAAAATAAACCCCATTTAAATATTGCAGCTTTCGGCGCGCGCAATTTCCGTCTCTCACACAAAAGCCGGAAGCATTCCACATTTGGGCAAAAAGAAAAACAACAAAATAAAAAAGAAATATATAAAAAAGCCGCCTGCCACAATGGTCAAGACGAGCTAACACACAGACACACAGAGCTTTAACCTCTTTAAGCCAAAGAACAACATTCTGCCTGGCCCCATTTGGCCAGTTCTTTAATTAGTTAATAAGTGTTGCGGTGCGGTGCGAACGGCTGCTTGGCCAAAGTTGGTCAGTTTTATGGCCCAAGCATTTGCATATTGAGCAAACCTGTAACGCGGCCAATCAAAATCGACATCAAACATTGTCGGAAGATATATATCATTGGTATTTACAGCTAAGAGGGCAACACAATCGCCGAGCGTCAATCATCAAGCATCAATGATCCGGCGTCAATCAGTTCGTTAGCGAGCAGTAGCTGGTAATTTCCTTTTGGACTATCTAATCATTTGTGCTTTTAATTAAACACACATTTGCACACCAACCAACTAACTAACTGGCAATTAATAGCTAGGCAAATACTCTCAGCCAGACAGCCTCACAGCTAGATAGACAGCCAGCCAGCTGATGAACTTGTCAGACACAATCAAAGACAATCAAAGAGTCTGCCAAACTAAGAGTAGACAAAATACATATTGACATGTTTATGCTGCAATGACAGCAGCTGAAAAATGGGGCAATCGAAATGTTTCGTTTGTGGGTAGATTTAACAGAGCATTTAAATGAAATTTAGAAAGGAAGGTTTACAAATTGGTAGTCAAGAAAATGTTTTAGTAGTTTAGAGAAAGAGTTAATTAAAGGGAAATTAATATAAAAGCAAATTTATTTGGCAGTAAAATTAAGCAAATGCTTGAAAATGTTTAAGTGATTATAAACAAAAATTAAATAAAAATAAAAGGAATATCTTAAATTATTTTTAAACTCAAATTGAAGTTAATTTAATAAGAAACCTTTAATATTATATGATCAAGCTAAAGCTGAAGATAATTGCATTAGCTTTTCTGTATTGCTCACTTTATAGCTAGCCGAATGACTTTAAAGAGCTTCAATCAATTTAATACAAATTAAATATATTTTTTAGATTAAGTTTTATTATTTATTTTATTTTTATTTATTTTTGTATATATTTTTGTTATTTTTATTTTATTTTTATTTATTTTTGTATATATTATTGTTATTTTTATTTTATTTTTATTTTATATTTTTAGTACTTTATTTATTTATTTTTGTATATATTATTGTTATTTTTATTTTATATTTTTATTACTTTATTTATTTATTTTTCTTTTAAACTGCAAGATTTCTAGCATTTCCATTTGTTCCCATTATTCCATTATAATTTTTCGCACTGATATTCTGATTACATATTCAAAACATAGGAACCATCAAATACACCTTTACCTGCAATACAACATACCTGGAAGTATTTATTACTTTGCAGCGATTAACTCACTTTCAGCTCATGCCATTCTGGTGATGGGCAGAGCTTATGCACACGACTCGTGCTTGACACAGAGCACACAGCTTGAGAAATGCTGAAGCTGCGTGCCACTTGAGACGGCAATAACAACAATTTGTCGCTTTTCATTAAAAGTGACTTTATAGATGCATGTACACAGGCCTACACACACACACATATATATACATATATAGACCTGGGAATATATATAGGCATATGGCATGTGTCTTATGGTAGCATCCCTCGAAAATGTAAATGTAAATGTAAATCAGAGCAATATGCGCACGTTTTGTGTGTTCAGTTTGTGTCAAACAAGTTGGGCCGCTAATCTCATAGCGATCGTCGAACGAAGTAGCCCACATACAAAACAAAGACAACAACAGCGACAGTAACAACAACAACGAAAAAAGTATCTATGGCTGTGGACAGCGGCAGAGGTGTATGCGCTTGTGCGCGACCGAATGTATCTTTTGGATACATTTGCTGCCGCTACAGAAATTAATACGTGCTGAACACTCCAACAGCGCACACACAACTCGCTCGACGAGTCGCCGTCGGTTCGCAAAGTTGACTTCAGTTTGAGTTTGAGTCTGCGGTTTGAGTCTGCGGGCGCCGCAACGCGATCAACTTTTCCGCACGTACCCAAAAGTACGTTGGCTTTAAGGCAATAGCAACAGCAACGGTATCGGCATCGGTATCGGCTAAGATATATATATTCATATATATTGAATGCTCTTGCAGTCCATATCTTATCTCGCTTTACTTTCGACAAAAGCAAACCAAGTTAATGCGTATCTTCGTCGCCGTCTCTTATTACCATCCTCGACGTGGGCGCTGCTCGTTGAGACTATGCGCGGGCGTTCCAAATGCGTGTGTAAATATTTATATTGCAAAAAGTAGGAAAAGAAACAACACAGAAATACGAAATAAAGTTGTTAAATTATAATGATGGCTGTAAAGGCAGGCTAACTACCTGAACAGGTAACAGCAAACGAAACGCAAGTGTAAACACAACAGAATACAAATAAAAATAAAAATAAAAATAAATATTAAAAAAAAAAAATTATTCGAGCTCAAGTTTTGCAATTGTTTATGCAACTGCAACAACAAAGTGCAATTGTTTTTAACAAATTATGACCTAAATGAATATACAATTTGTATATCTGAAAATACGCAATAATATTTCCATTCATGTTTATTCAACCCAAATGCAAGTGCATTTATTTATGAGTGCAACGAAGGCTAACCAAAATTACAAAAAAAAAAGAATAATAATACAAAAAAATATCAAAAAAATAAATAAATAAAAATAAAGACAGCTGCAAAAGCTCACTGGATAATTTACATTGCATTTCACATTTTAAGGAATTTTCTAGGTTCGTATCTTGTTTATTTTAATATAATAATATTTTAAGTAAATGTCAATTGTTAGAGATAAAACTCTATAGGCACTTTATATGGTATCTATCGCTGTTGTTACTCTATATATGTATGATGGCAACATTTTAACAGTGGGCTGTTCGAGAACTTGTTGGCAATTCAAGTTCAGCTTGTGTTAAGTATTTGCTGGCTTGACAGTGGGCAGCAGAAGAATTCACTCAGCACTTCCGGCTAAGTGAGTAATAACAGCAACAACAAAATGACATTAAAAGAAAAAAAAAACTTTCAAACGTATTATATAAACATGCAAATACTCTCTCTTTCTGGCAGTTTGACTGTACATAAATTATGCACAAAATTATGTTATAAAAAAATATTTTTTCTCTTTTATAAACATTCAAATTCATTGGGATTTGCATAATTTGTATATTAACAAATGAATCAATTTTGAATGAAATCTAAATAAATCGAAATGAAGCTGCAATCAGCTTTAGAGGTCGTGGGGTGTGTGCGAACTGCAGATGCCCTGTAGCTGCTAGAGGTTAATTATATGAAAATATTATGAAACATGTGCTGTTAGAATATTCTGATCATGATCTGATGTTGCAGCTCATGAAATATTCCCTGTCATACTCAGAGGCTTGGAGCTGTATGAAAAGGCCAAAGTTCACGTATTTTTATCTAAAACACAATTTTTCATGTTCAATAAAACAAAAATAACCTTCAGAATATCAAAAAAAAATATATTCCTAAGCTTGCCCAAGATAGTAATCATCTAAAGTTCCTCAAAATGTTTCCTTTCCCAATCAGTAGCTCATCATGCCGTTGCTGATTATGACTTTCAACTCTGGGCATTCTTTGAGCCAACTTTTTGCCGCTCGAACAAAGCAAAGCACAGCAAAGAGTGCATGAAAAAGGAAAGTTAAAGAGCTAAATTCCAGCTATAATTAAGTTCGATTGGGTCACATTCTGCCTACTTTGCAGTTTTTCTCGTTTCTTCTGTTTTGTGCCCAAAGGGTATAAATGAGGCAAAGAAAAGGCGTTCACTGCTCTATGACTATGAATGATGGATGGTTGGTTGGTTGGTTACATTTGGGTTGCTAAACGAAATGCCAACCAGTCGATAAATATTTACATAGCTGAGCGCACAGCTAAGCAACAAGATAAATTGCTTTATCAGTGACAGTCTGAGATGAAAATGCAGTTGGCATTATGAAGATATATATATATATAATCATTAACTAATTGGCGGTCGAAGGCAATCAAAATATTGAGATTTATGTGCGTTTCACTTAATGAAAATTAATGATAAATCAATTAAAAACAGGCTAAAAAAAAAAAAAAATGCTGGTTAAGAGTTTACTTAGGGGGGCTAAGCGCATGTAATGCTTCATAAGTTGTTGCAACAACCTTGGCAAAGGTTAAAGTGCGACGCGTTGCACATACGCCCAGGAGCATAAGCTGCGCTGAGTGCCTCCTGCTGCTGCTGCTGCTGCTGCTGCTGCTGCTCTGCTCTCTGAGGCACATCAAATACTAATAATGCTTATGGTTTATATTTTTTATGGATCAATAAGTTTGAGCGCGTGCGGCAAAGAGTTGGGCGCTGTGCGCCATGAATAACACCAGCTGAGATCAAGGCGCTTTTAATAATCTTTAATAGGCTATATGCATGAGAGCGTGTTACTGCGAGCAAGTATCTCTCCACCCTCCCGCTCTCCCCTCTCTCACTCATTTCCGCTTCGTGTGCGTGGGCGTGCTGCAATAAAAATGCCACATGCCCCACACAGCTTGTGGCTAGGTGTCTGCATAGCCATGCTCATGCCGCGCTTATCAAAATAACAACATTTTTTTTATTATTATTATTTATCTGGCAAACAAGAAGAGAAAAAAATAAAATAACAACGGCGCGAGCAAGCGCGCCAGCATGTGTGTTTATAAACTTTTATCTTTATTAATTTGATTCTCAACATCTAAAAGCTGTTCTGCTCGCTGCTCGCTGCCCGCCGGAAAACTGACATTTCCATTTGGCTTTTCATTTGCACGGGAAAACCCGTCCAAAAGCATAACAAAACAAAATACACAAACTTTAGCGCATTTATGTTTTTGTTCATTTTGGCTTAACACCTGTGAATCCCTCTATCCTCTCACGTCTCTCACACTCTCTAGCTCTCTTTACACTTCCCCCTCTCTCTCTCTCTCTCTCTCTCTTTTAATGTCTTTTCTTTCTCTTTTTTTTTGCAATTTAAAGTTTGCTAATTGCTGTCAGTAAAAGTTCCAATTACATTTCATTTTGATATTTAACAATTGAAAAACTCGAAATTAATTTAAGCAATTAGCATAAAAAAAAGCGTTTTAAAAAGTTGCGTAAATAATCCTAGCTAAATATAATTTTAAAAGTGGCACGAAAAGACTTCTTTCTGTTCATAAATTCTACTAGATATTTAATGAATAAGTATTTGAGAGTATATGGAATAAAATCATATAAGTATTCAAATTATAAAAATATAAAAAATATTTATTTTATTATTTTTAGAAGTTGAGCGGTAAAAAGCAAAACTATGCTAAATTATTATTTTTTACTTATTTAAAAAATCGATATATATATTTAGTTAAATATGATAAATTCTTATTTTTTATTTATTTTTTTAATAAATTTTTAAAAATTAAAAAAATATATATTAAGACGTTAGTTAAATAAATATTGTGTTTGATTTGAGTGGATGAAAAAACTCATCAAAAATGTTTTTTATTTTTTGTTTTTATAATTTTTTTTTAAAATAAAGTTAACAATTATTATTTTGGACTTACTTAAATGAGATGCCAATTATTTCTGCAGCTTATTTATTTTATATATTTTTTAAAATTCTGCATTTACAACTTTTTTGACTAGAAATATTTAATGTATTTTTGATTCATTAATTGATAAGCTAAGCTATTAATTTTGTATATACTTGAAATCAAATGACAATTATTTTTGCAGCTTATCAGCAGCGACTTTAGCTGAAATTTTCAATGTTGTATTAATTAGAGATAAGTCGCATCAAATGTGCTAAAAGCCTAGCAACTGCTGACAGACTGCTTGCCCCATCATAACAGAAATTAGATAAGTCGTCACATGTGCTATAAAAACATTATGAATATAGGCAAATCTATATCTATAAATACATATTTGATGTAGGCGCAAATGTTTGTTATGCGCTGATAAGGTGCTAAATATAGTCGCACATTGAGCTGCTATTAAAGGCCTTAGCTATGTATTATATAATTTACATACATCATTTTTCTACATATTTTTTTTCTTTGCCAAACACAACAAATTAGAGCCCAGTGATATGGAATATAAAAGCCAATTGGTAGGGGGGATGGAATATCATATATTATATGAAACGTGTTGCTCATAAATTTACGCACGTTCAAATTCAAAACGTGCCCAAAATCTACACAAACAAATGTGAAAAGCCGCCTACACCACACACATGCAAATATCAAAAAAAATTGCCATTATTCAGATTATGTATACATATATATATATATATATATGTATACATATACAATACATATGCTTGCAAGTGTGTGTGTGTGTGCGTGTGTGTGTATTTAAGGCCTACAAACAACAACAATCAACGTATGAAAACATTTATAAATGCGACTCTGGCTGTTTTCCATGCCAATAAGCTTAATGCCAGCATTTGATGTCAATTACCATAAATAGTATGCGGCGAATGGAAATAGTCGAATATTGAATACTCTATTTACATAAATATTGATTATGCTAAAGAACTTTTATTAAAAACACTAGTGTTTTATATTGAAGAAAGAAGTTGAATTGAAGAAAGAACATGAATAAAATTTAAGGGAAAGGTGAGATGAGATTTAACGAGAGATAGACGCAGAGGAAGAGAGGGAGAGAGATGAAAAGAAAAAAGGAGAGCACAGCTGAAAAATAATAGAAAGAGGGAAGGGGGGAACGCATATTTAGAGAGAAAGAAAGAAAGAGAAAGAGACAGAGAGGCAGAGAGAGGGAAGGATTTAGAGAGGAAGAAAAACAGAGACAGTATATAGGACAGATATATTGAAAGTTAGATGTGGACACTAAAAAGAGAGAGAGAGAGACACAGTGGGTGAGCGAGAGAGTGATAGGCAGACAGAGAGAGAGAGAGAGAGAAAACAAGTATAATGCAGAGGGAACAGAGAGAAATAAAAGTCAGCTATAGAGGTAAAAATCCTTTTGAAATAATCTATCAAGTCAAGTGCAATAGAGATAGAAATGCAGAGCTAAAAAATCAAAAGACTTGACAAAAACTCAGGAGAATATCATAAAATGAAAAATATAAATAAAAGGAAACCTCTTTCATCTGATACTACAATCTCATATCTCATTCAATACCTTCACGCTTACTCAACATATATACGTATAGTGCATGTCATAGTTAAGCTACCCACTTGAATATGATCAAATTGAGTAATAATATGCAACATGACACGACAAACGGAGGCGTTGAATGTCGCCGCTCGAATTAGATACATTTGCTTGACTGCGCTGCTCAGCCTTGCCCCAGACATTTGTCAAGTTCAGTGGCGTTTGCCATATTGCTGCGATGCTCTGCAATTTGTTTTGGCAAATCCGCTAACACGTACAACTTTTCTGTTCACTTGCCGCAAATTAGAAAAGCAATTTTCCAGTAGCAACAAAAAAAAAACCGAAATTCAAACAAACTTTCGAACAAGCAAAATCAATATTTGCACAATTGAAGAATTTTAAATTTGTTAGCTTGCAGCAAAAAAAAAAAAATGGAAGGAAGGAAAAAAAAAATAAAAATAAAACAAACAAGCACACAAAGAATTTATCAAATAAAAATTGAGTTCAGTTGCGTTGCGTATGCTGAATTGATTTAAACAATGTTTGTTAAAAAAAAGTTTTATTTTCTTTACTTTTTGCCAACTCGCTCGCTTTGCATTTGCATTTTGGGGGGCAGCCAAAAGTCAGAAACTGGCAGGCCAGCTACTCTGGCAGCCAAAAACTTCAAACGGTTTGCTCTCAACCAAAAATGGTAAAAGCCAATTGCAAGAAAAAAAAATATTTATCAAAATTTTATTTAAATATGAGAAAGATGCTAGAAAAACTGACAGCAAAAATGTTTTTCGAAAAGTTATTGAAGCGCTCTTTGCGACAATCAGTAAGAGATACGTGAGTAGAGTTTAGCTGCAAAAATATTTGCTTGACTTTGGCATATCAATAGAAATTTCAACAGGAAGTTTATTAATTACTATTTTGAGCACAGCAAACGGAAAGCTATAAAACTAATAATAATAATAATTTTAAGTATAATTAAATTCTTAAAAATTCAATACAATTCTCTCATCAAATTTTATGAACTATTATGATTGCATATTAAAACAATATTTGTAGAATTCAGCAAGCGCAAGCAATAAAATAAACATATAAATATATTTAGTCTTACAATTGCAAAGCTTAACTGTGAGTTCACTTCAATTAAATATGCGAAATTTCATTTTTTTCCAATCAAAAATTTATACTTTTTTTTTATTTGATGAAACCTTTTAATATTCCAGTGGAAATAATTTCATTTGCATTCCTGCTCTACGCTTAACAGAAATAAAGTTGCAGCTGACCTGTGCTTGCGGCACAGTCAAAACAAATCGATTTTCAGCTGACCAGAGATGTGTCTGTGTGTGTGTTGATTTTGGTTAGAAATATGTTTGGGTTTTTTATGCCTATGGCACACATGTTTATGCCTGCGATGCGGCACAACGTGGCCTAATAAAATTTCAGTTAACGAAAATAAACGCGTTGAGTTATGCAGCCAACCAGACGCAACGAACGATTGAAATAGAGGAAGCAGCAGCAGCAGCAGCAGCAGGAGGCTTAAGTAGGTGGGAGCAGCAGATGCGTATAACATGTGGTAAATCGTGCCTTATAAGCTTTTGCCAGCCAAAAAGCCAGCCTTACCACAAATTCTTAGCCCAAATAATAAATATTATGTTTACTTTGCTGGCATTTTGAATGGCAGCCCCTTTTACTCTAACAAAGGGTTAATGTAGCTGGACGAAGTGTAGCATTTTCTTGGAAAAATAAATGTATTTATACGAGAAATTTAATTGAGGGGAAACTTGGTAATAGATATATGTTGTTTGAGAATCTCATAAAAGCTTTTGTTATGATTATTAAGAGTTTATTTAATCAAAAGAATCATATATAAGTCCATAGGAGATTTTTAAAATGTAGAGCAGATATAATAAACATAAAAATAATAATATTTTAATATTTATTATAAAAAATATCTCTGTTAAAATTATTTTCATTTGTAGTAATTTCAATCACTTAAATTTTCTCAAAAAATCCTTCATCATATCAAACTCATTTTCTTTAGAGTATTTGCCGTGCAACACGCAAAATTGTGCTAAACTTTTCCCCTTCTGCTCTATGCTAATAATTCATTTTAAATGACTTTGTAACTATTTGTTTAAGCCCTTGCTCAATGTGCGCTGCCCTTTGCCAACGTTTTGGCCTCTTTCTTAGAATTTCTTCTCCATTTGATGCCTTGTTGAAGCGGCGCAGTTTTATCGAGCGCACACGCGGCTTTCGCTTTTGTGACTTGAAAATTTAAAATCGAAATTTTTATCACCCAATAACCCAGAAGTTAACTTCGCATCACTTTGTAGCATCGTAAAAGGTACAGTGTATACAGCATGTGATGGTCATGTCTTTTATACTTTTTGCTACATTTCTCTCTCAGTTTTCTTCTTGCTAACTCGGTTGCAACATAAATCATCATTTGTCAAGCGTATGTCCGGTCTGGACATAGCTTGGTTAAACCAGCGCACTGGGTCATCTAAGCAATTTGTACAGCATATTAAATGCCCATGAGCTATGTACTACTGTCACTCACTCGCACACTCGCGCACTCACTCACTCAATCACTCACTGAGTCAATCATTCATCATGTTAGAATTGTTATTGCAATTTCGCTTGCTGCTCAATGAATATGTCAATCAGTTTATGAATCGTATGAAGAACAAAACAGTTCATAAATAATCTATATGTCACAGGGCTGTTGGTTGCATTGTTCCCATGGAATTGGCATTAAATCAATATTAAGTAGCCGCCGCATTGGGTGGCCTGGCGCCACTCACTGTATGCCATGCGTCATCCCAATTCGCGTGCTTCTCACCAATGTCAAACAATCAGAGCTGCTTCCACATACACATACTTAGCGTGTCTGTGTGTGTGTTGGGGCTGAAAATCAATCAGCATTTTGTGCGATGAACTTGTCAGGCAACAAGTTGTGCGAATGCCAGAGCGATAGCTGTTGCCGCATTCATTTCACATCCTGACAATTTTACGGCCACAGCATATCCTGCGGCTCCTCGAGCTGAACAAGGTAAAAATAATGTATAAATGTATGTATAAAAAAATAAAAAAATAAAACAAGAAAAGTTTGGCAGCTAATTATTTGCTCTGTCGCGCAGCGTTTAAAAATAGCTATTCTCCATTCGGAATTGCTAAAATTGTCGAAAGTTGTGAATTTGTTATCAGACCGTTGCCTAATGGCTAATGCCCCAACGAGACAGTGGCTTAGACCTGGAATTTAAGCGTTAGATAAATCGTTTTATGACAGCGCGAAGCAAAGCATGAAATATGCAATACTAATATTCCAGCTATTTATAGCTAATCTAAATAAAGCTTAAAGATGAGCTTTAAGGTAGAGCAAAGAAATTTAAAATGTATGCCTAAAGAAGAAATTAGAAGATAGAGAAAATGCTTTAATGTGTCATGTTTATATATATTTTTATTCCATTCAGCTTTGATCAACTGAGAGTTTTATGAAAAAAAGGCTGAAAGACTAATCTTTAAAGCCGGGAAAAATCTTTGATTTTTCATATTAAAGAAGGAGTTTTATCGAATGCGCATTAAATGAATATTTATATATTATTTCAAAAACGATAAACTTTAATGATATTTTTGTATAATATATTTATTTTATTTCCATTATTTTTATTATTATAAATATTATATTTGCAAGATATTCAAGCTCTGCCAATAGAGCATTCTCTTATACTCATACCTACCAAAGCTTTAAATCTTAATGTGCTTCATTGAACTTTGCCTTAAGTGCCTTTAGTTAAACGACGTCAACTCATAGCAAGTCTGATATCATGCTAAAAATTCCATATAAATCACATTCATTCACTTTTTCTAAAATAAATTTCATTGAAACCCCCATAGACTAATGATTAAATAGCAAACGCCAGCATATATTCAATTTGTTTCATGTTACATTCATCTAAAGTTAGCTGGCTTCCGAGCAGTCACAGTCTGATTATGATTGGGCATATCAGGCAAAGGCAATCGGAAGGAAGTTGACTTCAATTTGGCTGCCTGACTGCTTCGCGCATGCAATTGACAAAAACAGAGAGAGAGAGAGAGAGAGAGAGAGAGAGAGAGAGAGAGAGAGAGAGAGAGAGAAAAAAAATCAAATAAAATACATTCAATACAAGAAGTAAACGTACACGCACAACAAATTTTCATATTTTACTTTTGGTTTGATGTATTTTCGTTTTTTTTTTTTTTTTTTATTGTTGTTGTTATTGACAAAAGCAACGCACATCCAATTTGAACAACAATTGGACGACTTGACTTGAGTTGGATTTACCTTAAGCATTTACCGTTGCCAGCTGCAGTAGCTATGTGTGTGGGTGTGTGTGTATGGGCTGTGTGTGTGTGTGGGTGTGTATGAGTGTCTTTAGTCGTAAAAAGGTATTGCCCTGCCCTTGAGCCTTTGCCTTTTGAGCATGTCTTGGCAGTCGAAATGGGTAATCAGCTCTTCTTACATGATGCGGATTTCTTATTGTGATTTTGCTTTTGAAATTTACATAATGTGGCACTGTCTTGGTTGCTGTCACGTCGTTATGTCAACACACACACACACACACACACACAGATACACACATAAAGCATCTTCAGCATACAGGAAATGCGCACTACTCCCCATACACAATTCACAATTCACAATTTGTTTAAAGTGACTGCTCGGGGGTAGCTGCCAGACACAAACAAAACTAATTTATGCAACAGAGAAGGAGAGAGCGAGAGGGAGAGGAAGAGAGCGACAGTCAGCGACACAGTTATAAAGACAAACAGTCAGTCAGTCAGTCAGTTTGTCTGTCAGTTAGACTGAGCACACACACCTTGAATTGTCTAGGGCTAAGACGTTGGACCCTTTTTCTGACATTTGCATTTAAAAGAGCTGTCTTCGCTGCGGGCTTAACACCTTCAAACAGTCTCTCATCTCCCTACGCGCTGTGTGCAAACAATTAGCTGCCTGTTTACATGAATTCACAAGATGCTGGAGCCTGCGCTGGCGTAATTAGCAACGCCGCTCAGCTTGAACGTGTTTTTGTTTTGGTTTTTGTTGTTATTTACTTATTTTTTTAGTTTTGCAGGAAGCGGGCGTGGCCATGTGCACGACTGCTGACTCTGGCTGAAAGAATAGTTGGGAGCAATTGTTTGTCTGTTTGCTGTCACCTTGGCAGCAACCAACCAAGTCAACAAGAAAAGAAGGTAGCAACAAATCAGCTGCACATCTGGCTGACAGCAGCAGCAGCAGCGGCAGCAGCAGCAGTGGCAGTTGCATTTGCAGTTGTAGATACAGATACTCTAATGTAAGATGCAGATACATTTGTAGCTACAGATGCTGCAGCTTTAAATGCCCTGTAGTTGAGAAGCAGTTGGGTATACAAGCACTTTAAACTAGCTTTAATTAATCAATAATAGCATAGAAATTTTAATTAATTTAGAAGATAAAGAAAAAAATATATATTTATGAATTTTGTTGAGAAGCTGCAGATAATGTTGAAATATCTAATTACTATAAATCTGCTGAGAAGCTGAGCAAATAATAGCCAAATTATTGTTAAACAAAGAAACAAATTTTTGTTGCCATAGTTTGGCATATTTCTGGGTGTCATATAATCTATATCTATTAGGATATAGCTTCAATTAAGCTGCATAATAAAAACTACTTTAATTCAGCTTAATTCTGTTCGATCAGCTAAAATCCAAATCTCTTTCGCATGTTTAACCCATTTTAGCTAAGGGGTAAACGCTAGTCAAACACTTCTCATCACACAGCTGAAGGAGGTTTTTTCTTTGTGCTGCTGCAGCAGCAGATTTTAGCCCGCATATAGTGCACGCTCTTATGTTACATTTAGATTTGCATTTTTATTTAGCGCATAAGTGCAGTCTCCTCACATTTTTTTGTGGGCGCCGAGCACCTGACTGTGTTGAAATAATGCATTCTACTTTTTGTTTCAGCTCATGCATTCATTATGCTTAAGAGGGCGAAGAAGAAGATGAAGAGCGTCTTCTTGCACTTGACTGACTTTTTATTATCATATATTCCCTTTGTTTGGCCATACAGCCATTAAATTCAGCCTCTCAAGGTCAGCTTTAAAGAATGTTGCAAGAACAAAAAAAAAAAAGAAATAAAATTTCATTTCAATGGACAGGTGTTAAATATATAAAGCACACACACACACGCATCTCTTAAATGTCATTTTTAATTTCACACACACTTTGAGCGCCCTTTGAGCAGCAGCTGCAGCTAAATAAAACGCAATGCCCATAATTAAATAAACGTCAACTGGAAAATATTTGCTGGTAGCGCGATTGCAGCGCTAAAGCTTGCCCGTTGCTGGCAGCTACAGTCCGCAAGGACGAAACCAAAACAGCAAAAGGACACACACAGAGGAGATTCAGAGAGAGAGAGAAAGAGAGATAGAGAGAGAGAGAGCAGAGCTTAAAGCAACGCACAGTGCCAATAATTGCGTTTGTTTTGAAAGCAAAGTTGAGTAAGCACTTCACACAGTTAAACCGAGCACTGAAAAGAGAATTTATAATCACTTTGGTGACATCAAATAATAACATTTATCTTTAGATTTATGCCGTTAGAATGCATTTACATGATGTGTATTGGGTTAACAAAAGCTATTACACTTATTACAAATTATAAGACTTAGCTTAGCTAGACAGCTAGACTAGCTAAAATTTATTAAACTAAATATATAATTATTTAAAATTTAAAAATGTATAAAAAATATATAAAAATTATACTTTATTGCTTTAAATATATATAAAATATTAACTGGCTTGAAAAGTGCTGAAATCTGCTAAAAGTCTGTCGTCTACTTATCAAAAAAGGCTAAAAATTTTAATATAGGCTAAACAAAAAAGACTGATGCGAACAGGAATTGCGTGCATACCAAAACTATTTGAGTTATTTGCTCGTTTTTAGTTTCATTTTGAAGCCATATCCTTGCCATTTTTTATGGAAAATATTAATACTAAATAATTGCTTCAATTTTTCTGCCTGCGCTTTAAGAGAATTATACAATGATACAATGATAAGTGAATTCTCTGTAGATATTCTGTTTAACTGAATGAATCTACATTTGCAATAATAATTCGTATGATTGCCTTAATATACTAACGTCTTATCATTGTCAAAATCTTGAGATCCTACAGGTTTTGCTAATGTTAAGACTTTTTATTGGAGTCTTAATAGCGATCGTCTTAAATATAATTTATTATTTATGTTATGCTATATTTATAATTTATTATTTATACTGCCAAAGACAATTTATATTCAAATGCAATATTTAAAAAAAAAATTAATTAATTCTTGATAAATAATTATGGAAAATAATATTCCTTTCAATCAGCAACAATTTAATAATATTAAAGCTTATGTTTATTATTTTCAAAATATTTGATTGTCGTGGAAAACCCACTAAATATCAATTCAAACATCAAAATATATGCTACTCTTATCAGTAGCAAATGCTAATGCGATGCTGCTATTATGTAGGCCGCAGTCGGCCAGGGCACGATAAGCGGTTTAAGCTGGCCAACCTGTTCAGTTTCTACACTAAAAACACGCCTGATAATAACAGCTATCGCTAAATACATACCAGACCCAACAGCGGCATCAGTATGACTTTTAGCTTCTGGCCAATCAAAACAAACGCAATGTGTCCAGTCATGCTGAGTTACAAACAATTCTCCATAAAATATACTGCGGCTCTCCTAGTAGCGATCAGTTTTTCTCGCAGAGTCACAGAGAACTGAACACAAAATGTTGTTTTTAATATATTTGCTGAGCGCTATATCAGCGTTGCTGGTGTACATTATACACCGCAACATGAACTACTGGAAGAGCCGGGGAATACCGCAAGAGACGCCCCATCCCATCTATGGCAACTTAGTCGGCTTCAGAAAGACCCGCGTAATCAACGATCTCATGATTGAATACTATAACAAGTTCCGAAATACCGGTCATCCATTTGTCGGCTTTAGCTTTATTCAAAAGCAATGCGCTTTCATTATGGACATTAAACTGGCAAAGCATATTCTGATTAAGGATTTCACGAACTTTGCCGATCGTGGACAGTTCCATAATGAACAAGACGATCCTCTCACTGGACATCTCTTCAATTTGGATGGCAAGAGATGGAGAGAGATGCGTCAGAAATTATCGCCCACATTCACATCTGGTAAAATGAAGTTCATGTTCCCAACTGTCATTAAAGTGTCCGAGGAATTCGTAAAGGTAATGCTGGAGATTGTTCCAGCTAAGTCAGGAGGAGCTATCATTGAAATCAAGGATCTGATGGCACGCTTCACAACCGATGTCATAGGCACTTGTGCCTTTGGCATTGAATGTAATACTCTTCGTACTCCTGTAACCGATTTCCGTAAAATGGGCCAGAAATCTTTCACCGAAATGCGACATGGAGTTCTCCTGACTGCATTTGAATTCAGTTTTCCGAATCTAGCAAGAAAACTGCGTATGCGTATGATTCCAGAAGATGTTCACCAGTTCTTTATGGGACTAGTCAAAGAGACAATCGCAATCAGAGAGAAGGAAAATATCAAGCGTAACGACTTTATGCAGATGCTTATTGAACTAAAGCAGAATGGAAGTTTCACTATGGATAATGGTGAAGTAGTCACAGGATTGGATGTTGGGGAACTGGCAGCTCAAGTGTTTGTCTTCTACCTGGCTGGCTTTGAAACCTCTTCATCAACCATGACCTACGCTCTCTATGAACTGGCGCAACATACCGATATTCAGGATAGAGTAAGGGAAGAAATTCAGGATGTTCTGCAGCAACACGATGGAAAACTGACCTATGAAAGCATTAAGGCTATGACATACGTGGATCAAGTTATTTCTGGTGAGTTCTCAAGCTCCATTGGTCTGTCAAGGACGCTCAACTAAGTCATGCATTTATTTTATTAGAAACACTCCGACTTTACACGCTTGTGCCTTTCCTCGAACGAAGAGCTCTAAATGATTATGTTGTACCTGGCAATCCCAAATATGTCATAGAGAAGGGAACCCAAGTAATCCTGCCAGCTGCTGGCTATCACCGGGATGAAGATCTATATCCCGAACCAGAGAAATTCGATCCAGACCGCTTCTCGCCCGAAAAAGTAGCAGCTCGTGACTCTGTCGAGTGGCTGCCCTTTGGCGATGGACCCAGAAATTGTGTGGGAATGCGATTTGGTCAAATGCAAACACGAATTGGTCTTACCCAGTTGATAAAGAACTTCAAGTTTACAGTGTGTGATAAGACTGATATACCTCTTATATATGATCCAAAGTCGCTTATAGTGGGCACTATAGGCGGTATTTACTTTGCGCGTTGAGCGTGTTTAGAATTTATTTCGATTTATGCTAATGTCGTCGCGAGTTGTTTACATTGATATTGATACAAGTTATTCATTGTCTATCGATGTAGAAAAGAAATATTTGGCTAGATATATCAATTTATTATTTACATATTTGTTATATTTTTGTGATATATAAGTTTTTGATTATTTAAACAAGAACATTTATTAAATAAATGTAAATAAATTAAATAAATCTTCCGAATTATGATAAATAGAAAAAGAAAGATTCTATTTGGTTACGATGCAAAATGCTAACTGATATTATTAATATTATATGATCAAATTCTGATTAGAATCTAAATGAACTTGGTGAGCTTGTTGTTGTTCCTATAGATATGAAATACATTAAATATGCATCAAATACAAGTTTTATTCCGACTATTTATCTCTCTCTCTCTATCTCTTGGAAACTCAACTCTCAACTCTATAGCTGAAAGCTTCTAGTAAGCTTTAACTTCTTTTCATCTTATAAAAAATGATAACACATTTACTTAGAGTATTACTATATACATATAAGAGTCTTTGATAATAATTTCTTTGACTACACATAAATACAGATACACTAAATTATCATTTAAGCTGGTTCACACATGTAATAATCAAGAGCGAAATAGAGAGAGAGAGAGAATATAATACCAGCAGATTGCCTTGCATTCGGACAGTGATTGAGTGGAAGTCGTTGGGAGCGGACCACGAAATGTTGTTTTTGATATATTTGCTGAGCGCTATATCAGCGTTGTTGACGTACTTGGTGCACCATCAAATGACATATTGGAAGCGCCGCGGAATACCTCAGGATCCGCCCCATCCCATCTATGGCAACGTTGTCGGGTTCCGAAAAACTCACACACTAAGCGAGCTCATGATTGGATACTATAATAAATTCCGAAAGTCTGGACATCCATTTGTGGGTTTTGGTTTCCTACAAAAGCAATGCGCATTCATTATGGACATTAAACTGGCAAAGAATATACTCATTAAGGATTTCACGAACTTTGCCGATCGTGGACAGTTCCATAACGAACACGATGATCCTCTCACTGGACATCTCTTCAATTTGGATGGCAAGAGATGGAGAGAGATGCGTCAGAAACTATCGCCCACCTTCACATCAGGCAAGATGAAGTTCATGTTCCCAACTGTCATTAAAGTGTCCGAGGAATTCGTAAAGGTTATTCTGGAGAATGTTCCAGCTAATACTGGAGGAGCTATCATTGAAATCAGGGATCTGATGGCACGCTTTACTACCGATGTGATCGGTACAGTTGCTTTTGGCATTGAATGTAATACTCTTCGTAATCCTGACACAGATTTCCGTAAAATGGGACATAAGTCTTTCACTGAGTTGCGACATGGAATTCTTTTAACTGCCTTTCAGTTTAGTTTTCCTAATTTTGCAAGAAAACTGGGTATGCGCATGATTCCAGAAGATGTTCACCAGTTCTTTATGGGATTAGTCAAAGAGACGATCGCACTAAGAGAGAAGGAAAATATCAAGCGTAACGACTTTATGCAGATGCTCATCGAGCTGAAACAGAAGGGAAGTTTCACTATGGATAATGGTGAAGTAGTCACAGGATTGGATGTTGGGGAACTGGCAGCTCAAGTGTTTGTCTTCTATTTGGCTGGCTTCGAGACCTCTTCTTCAACCATGAGCTATGCTCTCTATGAACTAGCCCAACACACCGACATTCAAGATAGACTAAGAGAAAATATTCAAGATGTTCTGCAGCAACATGATGGAAAACTTACGTATGAATGTATTAAAGCCATGCAATACGCGGATCAGGTTATTTCTGGTGAGTTCAACTGCAGAGTAAGTGCTCAGAGAACTCGTAATGAAGTTGTGAATTTGCTTTAATAGAAACACTTCGACTATACACTATTGGCCCCTTCCTGGAAAGGAAAGCACTTAATGATTATGTTGTACCCGGTCATCCCAAATATGTTATAGAAAAGGGAACGCAGATAATTTTGCCTGCCGCTGCCTATCATAGGGATGAAGATCTCTATCCCGAACCAGAGAAATTCGATCCAGACCGCTTCACGCCCGAACAAGTAGCAGCTCGTGACTCTGTCGAGTGGCTGCCCTTTGGCGATGGACCCAGAAATTGTGTAGGAATGCGCTTTGGTCAAATGCAAACAAGAATCGGGCTAGTCCAGCTGATAAGGAACTTTTAAATTCACAGTCTGTGATAAAACTGATATACCGCTTACATACGATCCCAAATCGCTTGTACTTGGCACTATCGGTGGCATTTATTTGCGTGCAGAGCGTGTTTAAGACTCAATAAAGATCAATATCTAATGAATTGTTATCAAAATTACTGGAACTCTTAGAAATAGAATTTTGTTGAAAATAAAAGTTTACTAAATAAAATCCCAAATATATTTTTTAAATCAGCAACACATTGCTATTTTAGATAAACAAAATTCCAATTCCATCGCAATGTTTATTCCGTATAATAGGCGACATAATTGTAAAACCAATATACTCTTTAACACTCGACGATCAGAGTATAAAATCAATGCTCTAACCACAAATAAGCTGAATCACGGTGATATTCTGCAGCAAACAAAGCGATTGTGCCTAATGCACTCAGTAATCGAATAAGTCGTCGACAACTGAACACAAAATGATCGAAGCTCTTAATGATTATGTTGTAGCCGGTCATCTCAAATATATCATAGAGAAGGGAACACAGAAATTTCTTCCTGCTGCTGCCTATCGTCGGGATAAAGATCTTTATTCCGAAGCAAAGAAATTCGATCCAGACAAACATTTAATAGACATCGTAGTACGTATGTTTGTTAAAGCAAAGCATTGCCAAACGTATTCTGAATCTGAATTCCGGTTTGGGATTTCATTCAATCATATTAAAGATAAAGCTCAAAGCCAAAAACGTTTGCGAAAGCTTTATATGAAATTGATAAAAAAAAGACTTAGAAATATGTGAAGCTTTTCAATAACTACTATCTGGGCATTTAAATGCCTAACAAATATATATCAACAGCCCCAAAAAAATATAAATAATCAGCCGATGGCGTCGATTCGTTCAGTGGTAGAATAGAAGTCGTCGAGAGCTGAATACAAAATGTTGTTTTTCATATATTTGCTGATCGCTGTATCAGCATTAGTTGCATATTTTTTGCATTATAATATGAACTATTGGAAAAACCGAGGAATACCGCAGGACCCTCCGCATCCAGTCTATGGAAATATGAGTGGATTTAGAAAGACCCGTACTGTCCATAAAATAATGGAGGATTACTACTTCAAATACCGAAAAACTGGATATCCCTTTGTCGGCTTTAGTTTTCTACAAAGACGAAGCGCATTCATTATGGACATTAAATTGGCAAAAAATATTCTGATCAAAGACTTTGCGAACTTCGCCGATCGTGGACAGTTCCATAACGAACGCGATGATCCCCTCACTGGAAATCTTTTCAGTTTAGATGGCAAGAAATGGAAAATAATGCGTCAGAAATTATCGCCCACATTCACATCTGGTAAAATGAAGTTCATGTTCCCAACTGTCATCAAAACCTCGGAGGAATTCATTAAGGTTATGATGGAGAATGTTCCAGCTAAGACTGGAGGAGCTATCATTGAAATCAAAGATCTGATGGCACGCTTCACTACCGATGTCATAGGCACTTGTGCCTTCGGCATAGAATGTAATACTCTCCGAAATCCTGACACCGATTTCCGTAAAATGGCAAATAAGTCTTTGGTTGAGATGCGCCACGGAATACTTTTGACTGCATTTCAATTCAGTTATCCGAACCTGGCAAGAAAACTGCGTATGCGAATGACTCCGGAAGATGTTCACCAGTTCTTTATGGGATTAGTCAAAGAGACGATCGCAATCAGAGAGAAGGAAAATATCAAGCGTAACGACTTTATGCAGATGCTTATCGAGCTGAAGCAAAAGGGAAGTTTCACAATGGATAATGGTGAAGTAGTCACAGGATTGGATGTTGGGGAACTGGCAGCTCAAGTGTTTGTCTTCTACTTGGCTGGCTTCGAGACATCTTCCTCAACCATGACCTACACTCTCTATGAACTGGCGCAACATACCGATATTCAGGATAGAGTAAGAGAAGATATTCAGGATGTTCTGCAGCAACACGATGGAAAACTGACCTATGAAAGTATTAAGGCCATGCAATACTTGGATCAGGTTATTTCTGGTGAGTTCTCAAGCTCAATCTGACTTTAGGAGAAGCCCAACTAAGTTATGTTCTGTTCTAATAGAAACCCTTCGATTATACACGCTCGTGTCTTTCCTCGAACGAAAGGCTCTAAATGATTATGTTGTACCTGGCAATCCCAAATATGTTATAGAGAAGGGAACGCAAGTAATCCTGCCTGCCGCTGCCTATCACCGGGATGAAGATCTATATCCCGAACCGGAGAAATTCGATCCAGAGCGCTTCTCGCCCGAAAAAGTTGCAGATCGTGACTCTGTCGAGTGGCTGCCCTTTGGCGATGGACCCAGAAATTGTGTGGGGATGCGATTTGGTCTAATGCAAACACGAATTGGTCTTGCCCAGTTGATAACGAATTTCAAGTTTACAATTTGCGATAAAACTGAAATACCACTTGTATATGATCCAAAGTCGTTTGTGCTGGGTACAGTTGGCGGCATTCACTTAAGAGTCGAGCGTGTTTAGCTGGAAATATGTAAATGTGTTCTGGACCATATTATTAGATGACAAAATACATGTTTGCATGAACACGCAATGTGGATGGCAATGTGAATGTTTTTACTAATATAACACATAATTAAATGAGAAACTTGTGGCGTTGATATACGTTTCCATAACCTGTATAAATATAAATGGCTTCTATGTAGAGTAGAAACCCAAAAATATTTAGTATATCTCTTTTATCTCTAAACCACTTCCAGCGATAAGTCTCATTGATAACAAACTGATTTTAACTTTGGTTTGTTTTTGCATTCACAATAATTAAATTGTTAAGCCTGAAGAGCTGTGTAGATAGTTAGATTATAATATCTATAATCAGTAGCCTATCACAATATTTAACTTGTTGAACTATAAATAGATTTGTTGTTGTTGTTGGTATAATAAAGAAGAACGGTTTCTATATTGATTTAAATGCCAAGTTCAGCTGTTTTTAAGTTTTTTTGAGCTTCGCACAGAACTTTCTGAATTGCAAACGTAAAAGAAAATCATTGAAAAAGTTGCATTATATTTTTTTTTTTAACATTGATGCTCCACTTTTCTCGCTCACTTTATCTATAAAAACATTTTCCCGTTTTCTGTGTAATTTTATTATCTCAGATTTTATATTTGCATGTTAAGCTCCACGAACTTTTATCAAAACCAAAAGAAAATAAAAAAATAAAATAAAATTCTTTTTCGTTTTGGCATTTTATCTGTTCAGCGTTTTACGCTTGAACTATTTTAGTTATTTACATTCGAATTGGCACCGAATGCTTTAAAGCATCTTCCACTAACCGAAATACACTCACATGCATTAAATTCCTTACGAATATATACATATATGTATATATAGAAACCTATGCATGTGAAGGGAAAGTAGTTTATATATTTGTGGCTTGAGCAGAGTTCACTTTGACTGCATATTTCCCATGCCAAAGACAGTTTGATGGAAATATTCTTAAAATTTAGGTCACGTCTGCGTAAATCAAACTATTTAAAATTCTTTCCACATTAAAATTGTATTTTAATTATGCATGAGAAGATAAAGTGTTTCTGTTTTTATCATGGTTTTTTTTTTTTTTCTTCTTTTATCTAATATCAGTTGAACATGCAACTCGTGGAAAATGAGGCATGTGCCAAGAGTTGAAAAATTGCATTCCTGCTCACTCTGTCCCACAGCTGTGGAAAAAATTCTATTAATTGTGCCATTTTCTAACGGCTCAATTAAAAATGTCATTAAACGCGTTTTTCGCACGCTTTGCGTTGGTCACAGAGATTAAAATTGTTGCCGTTGATGCAAATCATCAACACGGGCTTCATATAGTCTAAGCTGTGCTTGAAAATGGTTAGTTTTTCAATGGAAAACAATTTTTTTATATATATTTTTAATAATATATATACATATATTTATTAAATTTATTTATTCATGTCAAAAATGTTTATAAAAAAAATATTTATGAAATATTTATATGACAAACCCAAATATTCTAACGTTTCAGGGTATTTTCTAGTTGAGCATCTGCCAGAATTCTTATTAAAATATTTCGTAACAACTTCGATAAATAAATATTTTTTCCCACAAAATTTATGGAATTAAAAATTATTTAAAATTATTATTTTAACAGCTAAACAAATCATTCTTTGATTATGTTCACACAAATTGTTTGTTTTTATTATCACTTTTAATATTTAATTATGAGTTAATGAAATACAAATACAAAATCAATAGAAAAAAAATAGGAAAACAAAAAGCGGAATGCATAATTAATTGAATAAATCAACTGAAACTGAATAACAAACAATGTTCACGGCACATGTTATTCACGTGTTTGTTGTTAAACAAAATACGTTTGAAAGCAATTTCATTGCTGCTTATGCAAAATAATTTATATGGATTGTGAGTATCTTACGGAGACACGCGATCCGTTCATGAAATGCTCAAGCCGCTGCTTACTCATTGCGAACAGTCATTGACTTGTTTTCTGGACTTTCTGGCGTTCCACCTGCACTCAGAAAACTGACTGAAACCAAATTAATTACTAGTCTCAAGTTGGCTTTGTTGCGTTGTTTTTTTTGTTGTTGTTTATTTTGTTGAACCCACAGAGAGCACTTGCCAGTTAGAGAGTGAAAAACGAAATGAGAAATAAATCAAATAAGCGCAATGAGCAGGCAACAAGCAGCAGCTGTGAAGAGGGCAGGTTATTCAACCTTAACATTGGCAACACCTTCGACCAAGCGACTTGAATAAGTCGAATACCAGAAACAGTTGCTTAATTAAAGGAAGACTTTGACTATCACATTTACTCAGTTGCTGCAAATGAGTTCAATGCTCAATGAGAAGTGGGAGTTCGGATAGTTTTAGCAATTGCAAATTGTATGTTGTCAATTACACTGTGAGAAAATGGCAAGCATATTTTGCATATTTGTGCACAAATTCGTCAATATGAATCGCATGAAAGCTTTGTTCAATATTTGACGGGAAAACAAGTACAAATTAATTAAATAACTTTTTTTTTTTAAATATTTAAATATTTAAAGAGAAAATATAAATGATGTAGAAATTATTTAAAATATATAAATTATATAAGATAAATAATAATAATAAAAAAAAGTAAATAAAAATAAAATTGAATATAATAAAATACAATGAATATAAAAAATATATATTTTTTAATTAAAAAAGCATATCAAAAAATTAAAAATAAAAACAAAACAAAAATAAATGTAATAATAATGATAAAAAAAAATTTAATAAAATATTTTTTAATTCAAAAAGAATAATAACAAAATTAAAATTAAAACAAACAAAAATAAATGTAAATGTTTATAATAATATTGATAAAAATAAAATTTTAATAAAATACAACGAAAAAAATATAAAACATTTCTATAATTGAAAAAGAATATTTAAAAAAAAATAATAATAAAAAAAATATATAAAATTAAAAATAAAAATAAATGCGAACTTAAAAAATAATTATGACAAAAACAGAAAACATTAAAAATTAAAGTAAATAAATAATGAAATATAGAACAAATAGAAACAAATATATTAAAAATTCATATAAATAAATGTATTTAAATACATTTATTTTGTCATTCACAGATATCAATAGAATTTAATGCATAAACAAACAAAAATATATATAAATTCTATGTATACCGTTTTTTGTAAGTCGCAATCTGCTTTTACAACGTATTTTTGCACAGTGCACTCGGCTTGTCCCCGAACGCATTTCATATTCGATTTTCGATTAGAGCACACGCATCAAGCAACACAATCATGACTATTGCCCTAGCCACAGGCCAGCAGCAAAATTAGTTGCAAGTGCATTACGGCGACAACAAGAAGCAGCAGCAGCAGCAGCATCAGCAACAGCAGTTCGCAGCTGGCAGCAACAGTTGCTGCCAGAGACGGAAGTATTGTTGGCCCAGGCCAGCATGTGGCTCAGCTCAGCACAGTTGGCCAGTTGGCCAGGCAATAGGCAGTGGAGGGATTGCTGCCAGCCACCCTCTCGCCTTATGTCAATAGATTAATTGCATTTGCTTGCTGAAGTGGCCCAGCTGCCGCAGTGAAAGCTGCAGCAACAAGAGTCAGAGCAAGACAGAGCAGAGAGAGAACTGCCACAAAGTAAACAGAGCTGAAATTTTTGTGTTGACAACTTTGTTAGCTTGCAGCTAGCTCTGGCTGACCATTACATGACATGAGATACGCGTATTTTGCATGCCTGATTGAGGCTGCAACTGTGGCTGCTCCAATTCGCGACACGCCACACGGCAAGCTGTTGCTGCCACACTTCAGCGGCGTTGCATAAAGCAAAGCAGCAGACAAAGGCAGACAGAAACAAACACACACACACAGAGAGATATATACCTGTACACACCTGTACATCTGGGCGCTAATTTAAAGTCAGCCGTGTGACGACTTCAACAGCCACAGCAACTTCAATTCAGTTCAGCTTGCGACGCGACAACGTGCGGTTGCACAACTTGTTGAGCACATCTCGCAGCGCGTGTTTTTATTTATATTTGAGAAAGAAAAAGATTTGTTTTATTTTTATGGCTAAGCAAAAAACAATTATGGCCATAAATCGAAAGTGGTACGCGCTAAAAAAAAAAAAAAAAAAAAAAAAGAATTCATAATAGATATTATGACCAGTTACATGATGATGAGTCGCATGCCTGTGTTCAAAGCATGCAAATGTTGTTGCCGTCGTTGTTGGCACGCTTTAGAAATGCTAGCCTCAAAAATGTTTATACATATACGTGTTATATTATGCCATAAGCAGCGCCGCACACGTTTTGCAAATTTTCATTCACAAATACAACGACAGTAAAAAACATTTGCATGCCAATAGTTTTTTTTTAATTTATTACAGCATGTGACACAAAAAAAATGTTGCAAAATTAAAATAATAACAACTCGCACATACACACTAATAAAAAAGACATAAAAATATATATAAATTATATTTAGTATAGCCAAAAGAAAGCTACAACAACAAGATGTTATTTCGTCGCAGTTGTACGTATAATGTGGAGCAATCAACGCGACATTATGCAAAGGTAAAACATTGCATTGCATTTATGTGAATCAAAGAGACAGAGAGAAAAGCAGAAAGAAAGCAAGAAATGTGTAAAATGTACGTGCTCACAATTTAGTTAAATATTTATACTAGATATAGATATATCTCCTATTGCTCTGAGCTACAAATAAGTATCGTACTTTTTCGCAATGTGCTCAGTGGTTCAATGGTGCGTCGCTGGTGACATCATTATTCTGCTACACTTGGAGCTTTGCATATGTCATGGCATCTTCAGTTTCTTTTTGTTCGCAGGCTAAAGTATTTATCTATGCACAAAAGGATTTCATTTGTCAGCGCTTTTTGTTTGGAAAATAGAAACAGATAATCAAATGTAATAAATCTCCTGTTTCCGCTCTACAAAATGATGAAGCAATGTCAAGGAGAAGCTGAGCATTTTCTTCTTTTTTTCTCAATTTTTTGCTGTTGTTGTATAGGCGGCAGCATGACTAGGTATATTTTTTTTATAATATTATATAGTATATGCTGTAGCAGAGTCAATGAATTTGATTTATAGCTACAGCTATAGGTAGGTGGAGAGAATATGTCAAGAATTCTTTAAAAAACAACTTTTTTTGTGCACTTTAATTTTTTTTTTTTTATTCTATTAAATTTTCCGGTTAGCTATTATAAAAAAAAAAATAAAATAAAATAAAAAATAAGAGCACAAATTTAGTAAACACTTTGCTCCATTCTCAAGTGCAAAAAAAAAAAAAATAAAATATTATAAAATGTAAAAATAAAAATATGTAATTCCTATTTAATTCCTCACTCACCATTAAATAAACTAAAATCAAAAGCCCATCTACAGCCCACAAAGCTTACGCTGAGCTCTTTCTAACCATATTCAATTAAATTGCATACAATAGGCAGTTCCACTGTAGCTGAAACCAAACAAAGCAATAAATGGAAATATGAATGGAAATTGAAGCAGTTTGGTTCAATCGGATTTCTGTTCATGCAAGCGAAATCACAAGCTGCAAGACTTTTCCGCCGGAAAATTGTGTTGAAAGAGAGACAGAGAGAGAGAGAGAGAGGAGAGACAAGTGGAAATTGGCAGCATTCGATATGGCATTGAAAAGCAAGAAAGTCTGAGACAAAGTTGATTAGTTAGCTAGTTATGCTGGATTCTAATGAGTTTTCGATAAACGAGGGTAGTTTTATTATTACTGAGAATTACAACAGTAAAAAGTTAAGTTACTTACCAAATTTTATCCTTTTTTTTGTAGTTCTCTGTAAGTAAAATAAATTTTATATATTATTTTTAAATGTTTTATTTAATATTATATATAAGTTTTAATATATCAAATAACAACATTAAAATGTATTATATTTTAATTTTAATTTATTTATATAATTAGAAATTTTCAATTTAATTACAACTATTTATGAACCACACAATCTAAAGCAAAAATACAAATTTCACTTCAGCAAAAAAAAATAAAAAAATAAAAAACCAAATAAAAATGTATCAAAAATTCAATCGAAACATTTGCCTTTGGCAAACAGCTTATAAGCGATTTAGAATTGCAAACCATAAAAATAAAAATACAAATAATTATTGTTAAGCCCATCTATACATTCAGCAGACTATTTCGCATACATTCAATAAAATCCACTTTCTTTGCGCTGCGATAAACAAATAGCAATATGGCCCAGGTGCTTTGAGTTCTTTGAACGATTGAAATTCGCAATTAAATTGATTTCTGAGTAAAATCTACAAACTTTATTATGTTTATGCTGCGATACTGTGGGTTGATTCTATAAACGATTTTTGGTTCTCTCGGGTTTATCTAAAAACACATCTTTGCTTGCCCCAAACAAAATAAAAACAATTAGAAATCAATCAAATAATTAATAGCGTTTATAGCGCCGACAAAGAGCACAAAAGCGGAAAATACTCTTGGAGTTGTCAAAAACAAAAGTCGCCATAAATCACATTGAAATTTTCAAAATGGGACGCCGAAAAGCATTCAAGTCAGCATTTTGACCAAAGCAACAACAATAATAACAACAATTGTAATTACACAGTTGAGAAATAATTAAATTATGTTTTATAGCGGATCTTGAGTCTTTGATGCTGTTGTGGCATTGTAGACCGAAAAAAACAAAGCATATAACCCATTGCATGTGCTATAATAACTGTAAAGAAAACTCAAACACAATGTAAACACAAACACCAGCACACACACACACACACACACACACACACCTCTTTGACTAATGCGAGTTTAACAATTTTGCGGTCGTGTGTAAGTCTTGTTAAGCCAATTATATGCGCTGCCTCAGCTTTTGAGTTCTGGAAGCACCCAGAGAGAGATGCTCAAACTGTACAACTTTCGTCTCAGAGCCCACCGAAATGAGGCTGGGCCCTCGGGCAACGCCAAGAAGTTGTCTTCTGGGAAAACACAAAAACAAACAGCGAACGCAAACAGCACAAACCACAGATGCAGCAACTTGGCTACAATTTAGAGAAAATTCACTAATGAGCAGTGCTTGACTGTGTGTTACTCTAGAAAAATATGAATTCTGGGTTATATGAATATATGAGAATTTCAGCTTCAAACATATATCCATAATAATATAATATTATATATAAATATAAACATATACAAATAAATTATTATGAAATTGTTATGACTGGGCGTTTTTATGATTCACACAAATGTTTTACGTATTTTCAGTGTCATTAGATAATGCTTTATGAATAATGAAGTCTAACGACCTGCCTAATCTAATCATTCATAAGATTAGTTCATAGATTAAAACAATCTTTTTACAATTTTTTGAGTGTCTTCCAAATAGTAGACTGATATGGGAATGTGCGATTTATTAGATTAAAACCAATAAAACGACTTTCTAAATACCCTAATATATATTATATTATATTAATATTAATAACTCAAATAATTTTAATACATCATTTTAATTATATTATATTTTAATATATATTTTCAACAGATTACAATTAAAACCAATATATATTTATAATAAAATCATTAATAAATTCATTCAAATAAATGAAATTAGTCTCAACGACCCCAAATTACTGCAGCCCAATCACTGAGCATAGACAAACGCAGCTATGCAGAAAACTTGCAAATGGAATGACATTTCAATGTTGCGGTTAGAAGGCGCTTAGCTCGGGCCCTTTGTGCGAGAGGCAATTGGGCTGAATGGAGCGGGGGGGTTTCTCAGCAATTCTCAATGAAATTACATTTTTTGGGTCTATGCCGGGCCGGAGAGTGCTCTGTCACAACACATCCGGTTGACAGAAGTTGGCAGCTTCCGTTGCAGATTTTATTGGTAAAACTTGGTTGCAATGAAGCGATTACAGTCGGGTTAAGCAAATATTTTGTTAACAATCTGCCACAAGATTGTGCAACATTGACACAAATTGTGGCACATTGAGCAATTAGCAAGCACAGAGATACAGAGAGAGATAGAGAGAGAGAAAGGGGGAGAGAGCGAAGCAAAGCACACGCTGTTATGTCAACAGGGCTAACTGGGTTAGAGCCAACTGTGCTTAACTGAAATGGTTTAATCTACAGCTGCAACTAAACTTGAACAGCTTTGTAGCCTTTGGCTAGCTCTTTAGCACACCGAGACCCAATTTATACTTATATCCTCATTTCACCTCTTTCCTTTTTTATTGCAGAGCTCCGTCACTTTGTGCAATCTTGGCGTGGGCGCCACATTTGGCGAATCAATACTACACGACCTGCCAAGGGACAGCACCGTCGTGACGAAGACAACCTGCGAGCTGCTACGCGTCGAACAGCAGGATTTTCGACTCATCTGGGAGGTAAGCAATGAAAGGCACACAAATATACTTAAAAGCGGAAAATACATACATATATACATACATACAAACAAATATATATGTATTCATTACGCATACAACTCAAAGGGAAAGGCTTAAAATGTCATTAAGAGAACTTTAAAAATGTTGCATGCGCTACGTTGCAAGAAAAGTAAGATTAATGGGGAATTTACGAATCAAAAGTTGTTGATTAATTAAGCTTCAATCGAGTATGTCATATCAAAGAGCATCAGCCATTGATAATGATTGTGTAATAAGAAAAGCTTGAGCGAAACTTAAGGCAACGCATTGAGCGAATCAAACTATGAGCTATGCAATGTTGTATAATATTTTAAAATAATTCAAATGAAATACTTAGTTGATAGCTTGCAAGCTATAAATCAAGCTTAGATTGAATAAGATATGGAAATGAAAAGTGAAGCTTGAATTAATTCAATTCAAGCTTTGTAATACGAAATTGTTGTTCAATAGTGGAAATATCTTTTGTTATGATGATGAAATGAAAAACGGAATTTCAATTAATCAAACTAAAATTTTGAATATAAAATTTTTATGCAATAGTGGAAATAATATATTACAAAATGCTATTTCTAATTAATTAGTGAACAGGTCAGATGTGTTTGATATAGCTAAAAAATTAGTTAGTTTAGAAAAGCAACTTGTGGAAAAGTCTTGAAACATTTTGAAATTTTTAGGCCTTTGAAAAACTGACTTGCGCAACAGTTCTTTCTTTAGAAGACACGTAATGCGTATTATGTGAATTTTTCTGTGTAATTCGCGTATATATAAATAGAAAATAAAATAAATAAGGTCTGTTAGCCGTTATATTGATTCTTGATGCAGATATTCAAGCATCAAAGTCAGCTTCAATCTTAGAGTCTATGCAATCTCTCTGATTGTCTTTTTCTAAATATCTCTTCAGCCTCTCTAACACTATTTCGCTCTACTATCTCTCTCTCTCTCTCCCTGTCAATCTTAGCAGCTTTCTTAGAAACGCTGGAAATGAAATGAAAAGTGAGAGAGGGTTATATTCGTTTGTCAGTCTCCCTTTCACTTTCACACCCTCTCTGAACTGAAACCCTTTTATTTGTTAACTTTTAACCCTTCTCCCAGTCCAACCCACTTTTCAGGCAATGTCATTTTGTTTATGAAATTGAAAGGCGTCAGTTTGAGACCTCATTTTAAGTATATACTGAGCGCTCATTAAAAGCAGCACCCACCCACACACCCACACACACATCAGCTCATCTACACCTTCAGCCAGCAACCACCCAACCATAGATAGCAGTCAAGCCCTTGCTAATAAGCAGCTGTATGCTAAATATTTGTTGACCCGGCTTCTTGTCTTCTTGACAGAGCCGAAAAAGCATTTGTGGTATTTGCGTCATTGTCAAAATATTTAATTAAAATTTCAGTTAACAATTAACGATGGGACATAGCCCGGCCACAACATATGCCAAGACATTAAAGTGAACCCAATGGCTTATAGTTATTATTTAGGCATGGAAGCAATTACCAAAATTGAATTAAAGTCCTTTCGAATAGCCTAATCGATTGCATTATTCATGAATATTCATTAATAATAATCATGAGCAACAGGTTCTAATGCGCCCAATTAATTAGCCAAGCAGACAAATGCTTAACGTAAATTTATTGATAGATGATGCCTAAGTGTATTGAATTGAGCCAAGTTAATTGAATTGCAATGGCCGCATTTGATTGCAACTTATTTGGGTCCACTCTAATCTAATCGCGAACAATCAGAAACCATTATATTTGCATTAGGCTCGAAACGAAAATGAAGCCAGGCCAAAGACATTTTGTTGGCGAACAAAACTTTTCAATTTCAATCAGAAATGGCTTGAGTATATATATATATATATATACACAGATATATATATATATCGACCACATAGTTGGCAATTTAAAGAAGATTTCGTTTTTTAGGGCTTGCCGCAGAACTGCCATGAACTTGCCTCTCGGGGCCAGCAAAGCTCGCACATTGAAAGCGAGCACGCACAAAAGGTATAAACCACACACACACACACACACACACCCAAATTCCCCTAACACACACACACACAGTTACGCATAAGATGAATGAATGCATATTTACCTTTTGAGTTACAATAAAAAAAAAAAGAAACGAAGCAGAATAAAAGTAAAACGTACAATAAATAATGAGAAAAGTAACCTCAAATTGGGGCAACATTGGCTAACCCACAGAGATATATATATATATATAGATATAGCTATATATATAGAGTCACTTGCCACTTGCCACTTGCTACTTGCCAGCTACTGCAGCTAGCTGATGGGCAATGCTAGATAACAAAGTAGCTGCAGCACGCAGCGCAAATATATATTACGTATACGCAGTGTGCAACAATGAAGCTAAGCCAGAGACACTCACACACACACACACACACTAACGCGCACACACACACACACTCGCCGAGCGCGTGCCATAAAATGTTGCAGCAACAGCAGCTTCTGGTAAATGCGATAAAATCAGTTTAAATTGAAAATATATTACGCGAAGAGTTGTCACTGCAAATTTTCACACTCAACTGCGTTGCCTCCCTCTCTCACTCTCTCTCTAGCTCTCCCTTTCTCTCTGTGTGTGTGTGTGTGTCTCGCTCTTTGAGCCCTGCAAGTGCCTGGCAATTGTTTGATTTGCACGCAAATATTTACTTTTATACAGCAGAAGTAGGAAATAAAAAAAGAAGCCAACTTGTGAGCAGAGTCAACCTCGGGGTGACGAACTTTAAATATACTTTTGAACCTCAGATGAGAGCTGTGTCTGCTCATAATAGAAATATTATAATAAGAAGCTGTTCTGGCAAACTTTTCTGCAGCTTGTGAAATAGTCAATGAATAGTTCTTCTTACTTGCGAAATTCCACTTACTCAGCTCATTGCGCTGCGCTGTCATAATGATGCATGTAATTAAATTCATGTTATAACATAGTATGCACAGTAATTGGCCAAATAATTACTGCATTATATGTTACTTTCTGCACTCGAACAATGTTTCACATACTTTTCTGCTGCTGCTGCAACGAGTGCAGATTCCATTTAACATGATTATTATGTCATTTACTGCACGAGTGTGTGTGTGTGTGTGTTAATGTTTGTGTTTCTGTTTGTTTCCTGTTCTAAGCTGCAGCTGCATGTAGTTGTGCTCGAAATAAATAAATAAAGCGCATGTCCAATGCAACACGCAATGGTGCATGTCGTGCAGCTGGGGCATGCCAAACAACGTTGCGCATTTTATATTATTTATGGGCTGTGCATTACGTATAGCACGCGTATGCCAACTGCAACTTATGAAATGTTCGCCAAATTGAGAGCAACAACAAATTTATTTCGCCAAATCGATTGCCCTTGAATGTATTTGCGCCTACAAAATCCGAGTCAAAACTAAATAATTGAGTTACGACTATGCAAGCAAATGCTTAAAATCATTTGATAATCGCATTTCAATTGCAATTTACCAGCTGTGGCAGTGCCACAAAATGCCAGCTCTAATTTCCGCAGCCAATGGGCGCGCCGCCTCCTGCCAACCGCCTCCTGCCACCTGCTGCCAGTCAGTTGTCAGCGGTGCGTGTTTAAATCGTGTGAACTGGAAATAATTGTATTCGCCACGCCAAATCACAAGCACTTTAACGGCCCTTCAAATGCAGCATATTCAATGAGCAGCAAACAGCTTTGCCTTGGCCAACAGCTAACTGAGTAAGCCAAAGCTGCTACCAGACTTGCCTGCTGTCATTAATATCAATTATTGCAGCAATTGCTTAGTTATGCTACATTTACAGACTAACATAAGTCAGATTAATCGAATTGGCTTATGTTCAGAAATATTTGTATTAGTTTTGTTTTTAAATATATACTTTGTATTTAAATAAATAAAATTACTTATTTCATTCAACTCTTACGCATTTTAGTGAATTTACTGACCTTTTGCTGTTTTCCATTTCCTTAATAATTAATATAACAAATTCCATAAATTTCATCATTTCATATTCTTTCATTTCAAATAATTTGCAGCATTTCGCAAAAAGTAATATAAATACTTCAGGTAGATTTTCATTTAGCATTCGTCAAGAATTCTTGGCGGAATGATTTTCTTTTATTCAAATGTATTTTGATGCACAGCTTGGGTGGCGCTACTGTTCATTTTGCAAATGACTTTAGTTTCGCTTCTCTCTTAAAATTTTCCATAATTCATTTCCGGTTTTTTCTTTTGAATGCATTCAAATTGACCTTGCAGCCTGAACACAATGAGTAGACCTACTTATAGCCAGCCAACTTGGCTATTGTTTCCAAGGCAAAAAGCCAAAGCCAAAGCCGAAGCTAAGTGCTTCCCCATTGAGTACATCCTATCTAACGACAATTGGCGCACTTACTCATTGGTCTCACTGTGCGTGTCGATAAGTAAAAATGAGTTTTAATTAGCGTAGACGCCAACGCCAACAATGTTATCAGCTGAGCACCAAGTGTTGTCAGAGTGTTAGCAGAAAAAAAAAAAGCTAGTCAATGGGTTCTGGCTGGCAGTGATTCGACGTGCAGATACCCTAGTAACATCACTAAGTTGGGATGTTTATTTAAGTGAGATTATATATTTGTATATATATATATAAAAGATTTCTTGATTTCGCTCTTTTCCTATATATATATATATATATATATATATATATATATATATATATGCTATTTCAAGCCTCTTGCAGCTATCATAAACACAAATGGCTGACTCAACTCGTTCTCTTGAATCAGAATATAATATATATATATATATATATATATATATATATATATAATATGAAATTTATAAGCACTTATATGCATTCCTCCCACGCTGGTTACATATATCTGCAAAAAATCCATTATGCCCCGCATATACATTTATAATGAGTAAATAAGCTTGGCATGGGGGCTCCTGCCCTTGCTCCTGTCCTTGCCCTTGCCCTTGTACTCTGAATGTTTATGCATGCGAATGTAACGACAACAAATTGCCAGCGAACTATTAATAGCTGCACTTGTATGTGTTTCGCTTTCCATTGCTCTGGCAACTCTGCCAAGCTGTATAGCTGATAAGGCGAAATACAAGCAAAAACAAAAACAATGAACAAATACAATGAGCCATGCAGTGAGCACAGCGCGCCTCAGCTGCCACCCAGCTGGCTTATCAGTGCGCGGGACAACGTTTGACAGAAATTACCTGCCTCAGAGCAGAGCGCACAAGAAATAAATACATACAAAAATATCAAACAAAACAAAATCAGAAGAAAAAAAAATCGAGTGCAAAAGCATGTGCAAACAGAAAACAACTTGAAATCTAAAGTGAAAGTGAAACCAACGGGTGGGCCAGAGCCAGATGTCAGCCAGCCAATTGCGAGAGCTGCAGCGCGAGCAGCGCCAATTCCAGCGTCGTTCTGGCCAAGTTGTGGCCAGCGACGAGCAACGCTCTGCATGCTGCTGAGCTACAGGCGCCACAGTGATAGTGAGAGAATAGCAGCAGCAGCAGCGCCACAAGCAGCAGCAGCTAAAGGAAGAGCAAAAGCAAAAGCAGCAACAATTGGCAGAGCAACAGAAATATCTATGACAACAACAGCAGCAACAGCAACAACATCTGCTGGCGCCACTTCCGCGGCTATCAAGCTGCGACGTCGGGCACAGCAGCGTCAGCCGCGTCCACTAACGACGGCATTCGATATGAGCAATGTACGCGTCATAACTGTCTGATTGCCAAAGTAAACCACAATCCGCAATGCACAATCAAACAGACAATAACAATAACAACAACAACAATCACATTCTGCTTTATCTATAAATATATAAACCACAACAGCACGCAGCAATCCATAGCTAACTCATTCACTTTTTGTTGTTATTGCAGAAAAACAAGGAGTTGATGAATGACATTATTACCAATTGCAAAATAAAGAATGGTAAGTGGGTAAATAATCATAAGAAATACTTTTAAAATGTGCTGATAGACTGACACTCACCCTGTAGCTTAGTTTGAATATGCATTGCTATTGTTACTAATTGATAATTGAAAATAAAGTAAAGCCAGAAATAATAAATTATCATAAACTCAAGCATGATCAGCTTAAAAATGATAGCCTTGTTGATACCCTGCAACAAATTATTTAATAAATATTAATACCATCTTCTTTGCCATTAATTGTATGCTTAAACTCATCGAACTTTCATCGAATTCACAAAAAAACTGACAGAGTTAAAGATACCCTTTAAAAAGTTTAAGTAGTCTGTAATATAGATAGAAAGAGTTTTCTATGCTCTCAACTTTATGCGAAGACTAATCTAGCGAAGATTTATCTATCTTGTCGTAACATGAGAAACTGATAGACTTAGAGATACTCTCTAATTTCCGAACAATTTTTAAATAGACTTTTTCTTTTATATTGTAAAGTTTATGCAAATACTAATCCAAAAAATATTCATTGACTTTTATAGCCTTTAAATGTAGCCACATTTAAAAAATATGTTAATGAATGATAATTATTTTTAATTAAGTTACAGCAATAAATATATCACTGCCGTACAGAAAATAAAACAAATTTAATAAATAAATAAAAAATAGCCACAGACGCGCCAATTAATTTACTCGAATATTGTTCTATTGTTCTATAAATAGGTTTTGGTCCTGGCGTACAACCAGCAGCTGCCACTTCGCCCACTAAACGCCCACTCAGTCCGGATCATCCCAATCCAGCGTTGCCCATTACCGAGGTAAGCAGACAGACTATGAATTGTTTCTCTCAGTGTATGAGTGTGTGTGCGTGTGTAATTGCGATAAATCAGTCAGACAGACAAACACATACACACACAGAGAGACCTAAATATGTATGTGTGTGTGTGTGTGTATGTGGATCAGGACCTTAGCTGACATTGAGCCTATGCCACCTAAAGTTCTTGAAAAATCAGTTCAGACAGGCTGGCACGCTAACTAATTAAATCATTAATTAAAGCTAACTAAAAGGTTATAGAGGTATGAAAGCAAAGAGGAGAGAGATGGGGAGTGAGAGGGAGGAAAGAAGACTGGAAGAGATGAAGAGAGATAGAGGTACGAAAAGAGACCTAAAGAGAGCACGATAAAATGAGAGACTAAGATAAGACAGATAGAGAATCAGACATACAAAAGTAGAGAGATGAAGAGAGAGACAGACAGATATTGAGACAGAGCCAGAGCAAGATAGAGAACAACAGAGAGATGGAAACATAGCAAGAAATAAAGAGAAAGTGAAACAGTGATATATAAAAGATACAGAGAGTTCTCTATCTCTCTATAGGGCAAGAGGAAGAAATAGCAAGAAAGAGAGATAGAAAAATGGCAAGAAATTTCTAAAGAAATCTATAAAAATTAAAAAATATATTTTTGACAATTTAAAATATATAATTATATTATATTTTAATATAAATTTTATTGAAATTTACCTAGAAATAAATAAAGTTAATAAAAAATATTTTCTATTAAATGATATTTCCTTTTTCTTTGATATGTTAAACGAATTTTGTACATTTTTTTTTTTTTTTTTTAAGACGCCGAGTCCTGCTATGAACCGCATGGGCTGGGCGCTACGTACATTATTGGTGGTCGATAACTCAAGCTGTTTGAAGGATCGCAAGGTGAGTAATGTCTGCCAATTAGCTTGATAAAAGTCAGATTTTTATTATGCAATCAATTGCTGCCGGCAGGTCTCTGGCAAGTTAATACGCAAGTGTGCGCCCGGCACAGAGCTCGTCGATTGGCTGGTCAACTTGGCACCGATTGTTCACACACGCGCCCAAGCGGCGGGCATGTGGCAGGCTCTGCTCGAAGAAGGCGTACTGACACATGGTGAGTGACACAGAAAGAGAGAGAGTGAGAGTGAGAGTGAGAGTGAGAGTGAGAGTGAGAGTGAGAGTAAGCGTGCTGAGCACATTGGCTTTCAGCAGCTTAATGACACAATTAACGCATTTAAAAATGGTTAACACATTGTTCCGACACACAGTTAACAAGGAGCAGCCGTTCAAGGATAAATGCTTTCTGTATCGATTTCGCTTGGACGAGGAGGGCGGCGCACCGGCAGCCGGCATACCAACTGCTGACGATCTCAACGCAGCTAATGAGCACATACGTGAGGCATTGAGTGCACTCTTTCAACGTGGTCCCGATGCAACATTGCGCATGATATTGCGCAAGCCGTAAGTGCCATAAATATATATATATACACAAAACTATGCTTAAAGCCAAAATGCCAAAATATTTGCCAGCACACACATAGGCCGACATAAGCTTATGCAAATGTTATGCTGTGCACACAGTGCGTATGATTGATATTTGCATTTGCCTTGGGCCCGGTCTTCATTGTCGAATTGAAGACAAAAGCCACAGTGGAGCCTATTTGATGTTAATCAATTTACACACACATCAATATATACATACTATACTATACTATATATTCGACATATTTCTGTAGCTCACACGAGCGCACACCCGAGGAACTGGAATTGGTATTTGAGGAGCTTGTCCATATAGCTGCCCTCTCACATCTATCGACTAGCATCAAGCGCGAGCTATCCTCAATAATTGTATTCGAAGCCCACGCACAGGCGGGCACCATATGTGAGTATGCATAGCCATGTGAAATCGACAATTAGTTCTTAATTTAAAAGCTCATTTATATATTATAATTAACTGACAAATTGAATAAATACCATTGAGTAAATATTAGCTTTTAGCTTGCCATAGATTAAGTGATATGGAATATAATTAGCTTAGCTTAATTAAATAATTGTCAAGAAGTTTCAGCTTTGAAGAGCAGAGATTTTGAAAACATTTTATAAATTATTTAATTTAAATTGGCAAAGATACTTGACTGCGATATAGAGAATATTAATTTATAAGCAAACATTTTAGATAATTCCTTATTTCTTTTCTAACATAATTCCATTTTTAGTTCAATTTATCTCAGAAAGCTAAGACATTCTTTTGTAAATTGAACTGTCCGCAACTTGAGCTGATTATTTCACAATAAATTAAGCTAAAATCACTTAGTTAATGCTTAACTTAAGTACATGTATTATAAGAATAGACTTGAAACCCTTTTCTTGAATGCCATTTATACCTCTTTGACGTGTCTCGTCTCGTTTACTGAAAATGTCAACAACACAACTTGCAGTATTCAATCAAGGCGACGAGGGGCGCTCCTGGTATATTTTACTCAAAGGCTCTGTGGATGTTGTGATACATGGGAAAGGCACTGTTGCCACACTGAAGACTGGCGATGATTTTGGCAAATTGGCTTTGATTAACGACGCACCCAGGTAAGTGATGCTGCCAGACAGCTGCAAAAGCCATTTACAGTTAAAGAGAAAAATATAAACTCGTTTCCTCCCCCTGTCAGTTGGCTTAATGTTTTTATATGTATATATATATATATATATATTTTTATTTGCTAGTCAAAAGAAACTTTCTAGACAAGCAGTATACCATTTACAATTCTCTTTAAATCGTTTCCAGCTACTTTTTGGCACTTGTTTTTTATTTTTATCGCTTTTGACCAAGTTACAATACTAAATGACAAGATATATGTATGTGTGTGTGCAGAGAATGTGCGCACGAGGCCAACAATGTGCCCATAGATTTAGCAAGTGCTGTGGGCTAATAGCATTAGATACTTTGTTGCCACAGCCACACACAAAGATAACAACAACAACAACAACAGTAATGAGAGTTATGATAACAATGACCGATAACAGCAGCCATTGTACGGCATTTACAAGACAACAATTGTAGATTGAAACAAAATATTTGCCTAGATATATTAGTTGTTAAGCATTTACTGCTACAACTACTAAAACTAAACTATTCAAGCGCACCAATAAATCGAATTAGTTTTAAAAGGCGCACAAACATGTGTAATGAAAGCACATTTTAAATGTTTACTTGTGAATTAATGAATTATATTAAAATCACAAAGCAAAAGCTATTCATTAAATATAATTAAGTGGCAAACAAATTTAGAGGATTAAATGCATTAAATCTGTAGTTGAAATGCTTTGTTTTAGCTCATTGAATAAATATTTAAAAAATACATTTTTTTTATATTTTTAACAATGTATTTTAAAATGAAAATGAAATTATTATAAGTAATATCATTCATTAGAATTATTAATATTTTTTTTAGAAATTCTGTTTTTCATTATTTGTTGACTAACATTTAAAAAACTGACTGAAATTTTACTCATAATTATATTGTATATTAAAATTACAATTCCTATTTTAATAATATATATTTATTCAACATAAAATTATATGAGTTTTAAGAACAATCAGCTTAAAGCACAAAGCTGCTTAAAAATTTTACAAAAATAAAAATAAAGCAGCTTGAGTTGTTGTACGCAATTGATGTTGTAAATAATTTATGCTCTCATTAGCCAGCAAACAAAATAAAAAAAAAAAGTATATTAAGAATCAAATTGTCGACTAGCAAATATCCTAAATTCCATGAGTTCGTTTACAGCAAAATTCTAAATATTTTTATAGAGTATTGGGAATAGCCAGAAAAGTATACATAGCTTTAAAGCAACATTTTAAAATCAGCTAAAAGCAAATACAATTTAATTAAATTTATATAAAGAACTCCCTCATACATTACACAAAAATTCGTACAAGTAGAAGCATTTAAAATTGAAATGCAACAACAAATAAATCAATAAAATAATCACTTAAAATGCATGGCAACATGATAAACGAATTACTTTCCAGCGAATTGCATGCGAACGTAAATGGGTAAATAATAAATAAAAATAAAACAAGGCATTACAGCAGTCAGTGCAACCGCAGAGATAAATATTGAAAGATGAATGTCAATTGATAAATACAATTTGCATTGACGTTTCCACAATCAGCGGAAAATTTCGAATTGCGACAGCTGAAAATTGTCAACAAATTTTCACCACAAAATTCAATTTGCCAACAATTTGCCATTTAAATTGGGGGCAAGACGCAAAAACAAGTTAACAAATTTCTATGAATTGTTGGGCAAACTGTAATGAAACAAATGCTGTAAACAGGATTCATTAAAACTTTATAAATGGGAAATTTTTGAAATTTTAGTTCTTTATTTTATTTTATTTGTTATTTTTGCGGGTAAATTTAAAGTTGTAGTTCAATTTTTTGCTAAACTAGATATATTTCTGATATTTGTTTGCAGAGCTGCCACAATCGTTTTGAAGGAGAATAATTGTCATCTGCTGCGCGTGGATAAGGAGCACTTCAATCGCATTCTGCGTGATGTTGAGGCCAATACATTGAGATTGCAGGAGCATGGCAAGGATGTTTTAGTACTCGAGCGCGTGGCCAAACAGCGTGGACAACATTCAGCTTTCAAGTGAGTGGCAATTGCATTGCCAATATACATATATATAAATATATATTGCCAAACATTTCCCCTTTATTTGCGTTAATTTTAATTGAAATTGTAAAACGCTTCAATTTGATTGCGCTTTTACGATTTAGCGCCGAACGTGACTAAATTCGCATCTATATATATATATATGTTTTTATATAGATATACCGTGATGTCGGGCACACCAAACAAAATGCTGGAACATTTGCTAGAGACGCGCTTGGGACAAACTGTCAGCGGCATGGATCCATTTCTGGATGATTTTCTGCTCACGCATATTGTATTTATGCCCGTGGTGCAGCTAGTCGATGAATTGGCCAACTAATATCCTTTTTAAACAAACTAACCAAGTATTTTTGAAAATTACAGAGTTTGCGATTTGTCATTAAAATATGCTAGATAAGCCAGGATAAGATCTATCGATCCAGTCATAATTTGTTTATATTATGCAAAAGTTTATAGAATCAATCTCTGTAAACCTTGCAAATACTACTTCAGGCATATATTTCACATTAAATCAATTCCCAATCAGTTTAACCATAAAACGTCGCAAATTGCTCACATTAAAATGTAGTCCGAGCTTACATTAAAAATCCATGTAATTGGATTTCATTCCAATGCTTGGCAATAGAAACTTTATGATTTGATTTACAGCTTCCCAAAATCATGCAATAAAATTATACAAGACTTAATTGAATTTCGTGAGCCTCGTTTTACGCATGTTTGCCACGTGCTGAAGCCTAACCGAAACTTGACTCCAAAGCTAGCGATGCCACTTTAAAGACCCCCCAAAAACTGATCCACTTTAAGCGCAGCACTTTAAAATTGCCAACACTCCACGCCACGCCCAGCAGCCAGCAGTCGGCAGCCAGCGTCCACAGCGCACCGCGCACAACCCACAGGCAAACACCATTTCATACCAACTAAGCACTTGGCCATAGAGTCACGTTCCCTTCTCGGCTATACAGTAGCTAGCAGTTGGTTGGAGGTCAACAAACATATCCACTGCGACAGTTTAAGTGTTGGCAGCATGCAAACCACACGCACACACACACAAATACACACACGCACACACACAACCACGGCCACACATACGGGCTAAACATGAAGTCAGGTTCGTGACTCGAAAATGTCAAGAGAGAAATAACTAAAAGGAGGAGCTCTGATCCGGATTATGGCAGAGTTGATACCCTTGCGTATTGCAGATTAAAAATTCCCATTTTCAATTACATTTAAAGATTGAAATTTCACAAATATATAAATATAAATAAAGATTAGAGTAAATAAATAATAATAAATAAATAATAAATATATTTAATTTAAAATTTAAATATAAAATTTACTATATTGAAATGTTTAATGTATTATATTTATTTTAATTTCAAAAATATATATAATATAATACATTTAATGTTTAATTTATCACAGCTTAAAATTTGTTCAGATTAATATTTTATTTTAACAATTTTTATTTTTTCTTTTATCAATGAGTGATTTGCTTGAAGTAATCAAATTCTTAAAAAAAAAGATTTATTTAATATTTATTTATTTTTTATTTATTTTTTTATTTTATTGCATTAAAATCATATTAATTATATTTGCAACTAAATATTTAACGTAGAAAATTTTTTTCTGATTTTTAATCTCTTATTTTTTCCTAAGCTGAATTGCATTAGAAAAAGATTTGTTTATGAGAAAACTCTTCTCAATGAGAAAGCCTTTCACAATAAAAAAAAATACTATTAATTCGAGTCTAAATACTTGATCCATTACATCTTACTTGTCAAACCCCACGCACTCTATGTTAGTGTATAAATAGAGACCTAACGAAGTGCTACATTTCTTTTGTGGAGCCAAAGTAACTGTTAAACTTGTTTCCATTGCTATGCAGAAAACAAAAGCCGCAATGAAGTTGAAAATGGTCTAAGCACACACAGAGTCACTCAGGCACACACACACAAACTCACACACACAAACACACCGCACAACAATAACAGAGTCCTTGGACATTGGGTCAACAATTCGGGAATGTTTAGTGCAGCAGGAGCAACAGTAGAAGCAATTTTAGTATGAAGAGGGAAATCAGAGTGGGGCGGGGCTCAATGATGCTTGAAACTAATCTTCAATCTGCATTGAAATACGTGATGTGCTTAATAAGCAGCCAGCAGTTTTCGGACAGCTAAAAAGCTGGCTAAAACCCAAATCTCCTACCTATTCCATTGGCATCGATTGTGCGTGGTGCGTGCCGAAGCTCTGCTACGTTTAGGTTACGCAGGATTTTGCAATTGTTTTTTCTTTTTTTTTTTTTTCTTTTATTATTTTGAGTTCTCTTGTTGATTTTTCCTTAACCACTGTGCACCTTTCATTGTGATGCCCATGAGGAGGCACAAACGCCCGAGGATCGTGAATATATAATCAACTTTAAGAAGCGCGTCATACAATTCATGCAAAAGTGGGTCATGGCAGTGCGGCATGCTGCATTCGAGGAGCCCAGCGTGTGCGATTTCATAGAGGACTTGGCCGCCGAGGTGGAAGCGGATCCAGATTTGAATGAGGAGACTAGCATAATACACAATGTGTTAACACAAATGGCACGCTACCAGGAGGATCGCAATCAGAATGCGGGCCAAAAGTGGAAGCTGCCAACAAATGGACAACCGATTTGTCTATTTAGCGGCAATGCAACGCCCTCAAAGACAGTCATTCGGCCGGATGATGACAGTGAGTGTACACAGCTAATGCCAATGCAAATCGAGTAAACTAACATCCACTCTCCTCGCTTTCAGTCATTTTCCGTGTTTATTGTGCAGACCATACCTACTGCACTTTACGCTTTCCCATGCACACAACGGCGGAGCTAATCAAAGCCTGCGCCGCCGACAAACTGCAATTGAATCGTGGCCCCGACGACCTCTGCCTGGTCGAGGTGAAATCGAATGGCGAACGGGCCGTATTCAAAGATAACGATGTTAGCATACCCACGGGTCTAACGCTCAATGGCCGTCTGTTTGTGTCCGTCAAGGATCATCTGGATGCTTTGGTAAGAGAGTCGACAGCATCACATTCCCATTCCCAATTCGCAAGCTAACTTTGACAATTATTACTTGACAGACCCCATTGCCGGAACAGGAATGCCCCACAGAGGGTGTTGATATCGATTTGGAAATCTTGAGCACCAAAGAGCTGGCCTATCACATCACCATCTTTGAATGGGATTTGTTTTGGGCTGTGCATGAGTACGAGCTGCTCTATCACACATTCGGCAGGCATCACTTTGGCAAGGTACACTTCAAGAAAATCTTATATTTGTTACTATTAATATATATTCATGTTTTTTTTTTTTAAAGTCTTATGCTTATGTAGTCTATAATTTATCTAACACAGCTCACAAATATCTCTTGCTCATTTCTCATTGTCTGCAAATAAATGTCTCTCACTCACATTGTGAGTTGAAACTCAGAGAGCAAGCAATTGCATCGGCTTTACAACGAAATCGTTCGCCTACGAACAGAAACTTGCTCTCGTCTTTTCCCGATCGTTTCGTTGAGTTGAGAAATGAAGCCGAAAGTGTTCTGTGTATGTAAGCGAGGATTGTGTTCGCTATAAATAGCCTACATGTGTATGTGAGAGTGAAGAGTCACTTACTGTGGCTTACGAGGTGCGAACGTCAATCGTATCGCTCCGTCAAAAAATATTTCATACTCCCTCGCTCTCCCACGCTCTAAGCAAGTGCCCTCGGCTCGTTACTCTATTCACGAATGCCAATAGAACGTATGGAATAGAACACAAAAAGAACCGATGGCCCTCGGCTCGTTACTCTATTCACGAATGCCAATAGAACCTATAGAATAGAACACGAAAAGAACCGAGGGCCCTTGCTTAAAACGAGAGCGTGGGAGTATAAATTTGTTCGTTTAGAGAGTAATGCGATACACTTCTTCTGTTGATCTCCACAAGAGAACAATATTTTTAAAAGGAATGTCTTTGCTTGAGAAATATTTACAGTCACATATTTAATATATTATATATTCAAGAGTCTCGCCTATAATTTACAATAAAATTTCCATCAAAACTCCATCGCCCGGGGCTAACAAGTTGCAATCAAAATGTATCAAAAATCTTATTATTCTTACTTAAAGATTTGTATAAAGTATATGCCATGTAGGTCACATAAATGCCACATTTTGCTGCACGTGTAGACAGCAGGCAGCAACAAGAAAAGAAAAAAAAATAAAAGATAGTTGAAAGAGCACAGAAAGTAACATATTTGACACTGCCTCTGGCAGGGGGTGCTTGCATTGTTTGGCACAAGTTTTAAAAGCCTTTCGGCTAATTAGGCTGAAAGAGCAGGTAGAAGCCAAAACTCGTACCCTCTTTAGGCCCGTCGAAGAGCGGCATCAAGTTTGCCGTCAACTATTTACAAGTCTGGCATTTGTCATGTAGCTGCAAATTGAGTTTTGGCACGAGTTGTTGCTCCTGAACTTTCAAGGCCACTTAAAGCCAGCCCACAAATGTGATTTGGCACAAGTTTGATACTAATGTGTACTCACTCTCTACCTCCCTCTCTCTCGCTCTCTCTTCACAGATTACAGCCAATTTGGATGTGTTCTTGCGGCGCTTCAATGAGGTGCAATATTGGATTGTCACCGAGCTCGTCTCAACGCCCAGCCTGAGCAAACGCGTCGGTCTCGTACGCAAATTCATTAAGCTAGCCGCTTAGTAAGTATTAAATAAATGTAATCAAACTCTAAAGCCAAGCTTATATACCTTCTCTTCTACTACACAGCTGCAAAGAGTATCAGAATCTGAATGCCTTCTTTGCCATTGTCATGGGCCTTTCGAATATGGCTGTTACACGGCTGCATCAGACCTGGGAGAAGATTCCATCGAAATTTCGCAAAATCTTTCAAGAGTTCGAAGCTCTGATCGATCCCAGTCGCAATCATCGCGCCTATCGCGTATTCGTTGGCAAGCTACAGCCACCGCTAATTCCATTTATGCCGCTGCTGCTCAAGGACATGACCTTCGCTCACGAGGGCAACAAGACGAGCCTCGACGGCCTCGTCAACTTTGAGAAAATGCACATGATGGCCCAGACCATGCGCACCATACGCTTCTGTCGTTCACGCAGTTTGGGTAAGTTGGCTCAGCAATTAAGGCCATTATAATAATTAATTGGGCTAGAAGAAGAGAATTGAAGCTGCTTATATGAAGCAATCCTTTACAGTGAAAGATTTTATAGAAACTGAGCTGCAAAGTTGCTGCTATTTATATATTAAAACTCTTCATTCATATTCTAACCCTCTAATACTCTTTAATAAACAATTTCACTTAAATGTTCTTCTTTCAGGTTTGGAACCGCCTTCACCCAAAAGCGAGGGCGAGGTGCGCTCGTACATTAGCAGTTTTCGTGTGATTGACAATCAGCGGGTGTTGACCGCCATGTCACAGAAGGTGGAGCCCACCAGGAAGCTAAATTAAACATAAACAACAACAAAACAAACAAAAATAAAGTCCCCAACTAGTATTAGCGCGTATTTAATGTCTATAACGGAAACTTCTAAATTTAGAAATAATTATGAATAAATATATACATACATATATATATTGATGACAAAAATAAACTGTAATTACGTGCACAGTTATGAGCTTAGCTGAGTTGATTTTTAGCTGCTGCCCCGCTAGCTACCAACCAACCAGTGCATTCTAAACTAAGCGCCAAAAATCAAAAACAAAACAAATTATATTCTAATATACTGAACAAAACAATTAACTTTTATTCATGTTAGACAGCAACTAGGTAATATTTATGTAAGCTTGGCTAAACAAATAACAAAAACAAGTATCTCAATTTCTAAATGAACTGAAAAACACAAAAACTAAAACTTTTTGCTTTAGTACAAAAAAAACAAAAAACAAAAACAAAAAACATTTGGCTTTTGGTTTGTTGGGAATTGGAGACCCAAATGGAAATTGCAAACAAAACAAATGGGCGTGTGTGATACTAAAAATTTAGAGAAAGCAACAGTAACAACAAAATGAAAAATATAAAAAAAATAAATAAAATAAATTGTACTAAATCTATTTCCTATAAAAGAATTCTTTTAAATATACATATATGTATATAATATATTCAGTCAAGGCTATGCAGTTAACCCATAACAAATCTATATATATATTAAAGGGTATAACATGAATGGAATCTATTTTTTTAAATATAAACAAAATTAAATAATAATTGGCATGTCATACAAAATCAAATTTATATATATATGTAATCAAATCTAGTTCAGTATAGCTATTAATATATATAAGTTAAATAGATTCTAAGACATTTATTTAAATTTTGTTTTAACCATTTTATAATTATATTTTTAATTATGCAAAAAGTACATGAATAAATTGCAAAAACAAAATATTTTCATTATGGCTGCAACATTTTTAGTTGTTTGAATTTTTATACATAAGTATTTATTTATTTAATAAAAAATATATATATATTTATTTATTTTTACTAAATATTATTGAGTTAAAAAAAATAAAATTGTGTATTTTTATTTTTTTTAAATATATACTATATATGTTTTTTTTTAATTAAAAATTTTTTATATATAATTCATTCTTTATTTTAAAAAATATGTAATTTTTCATTTTCAAATTTGTATATATTTTTCTCATTAAAAAAAAATTTTTATATTAATTATGCTTAGTTTAAGCATAACAAAAAAAAACACTGGAGAGGGACCTTATTAGTTGTAGAATGTGTACAAAAATGGCTTGCGTGTACATAAATTAGGAATTACTTTAAAAGAAAACTCAAGAAAAAAGTTCTTCAAATCAAGTTCGGAGCCTAGGCTAAAATTTCTCTCACTACACAACTGGAGCTTTAGGCAAAGAGAACTTGTTAGAAATATATATATAAATATATACATATAACATATATATTAAAAATTAGCAAGCCAAATTGTAGTTTTTTAGCGTATCGAAGTAAAACCCAACTCCTCTCCCAAGAAGGTCTCTCAAACAACGATATACCATTTAGACAAGAACCATTACGTAGGCTACATCTATATTGCCCTAAACGACCATAACACTTAGCAGATATGAATATATGCATATAGAAATGTATATCTAAACCTTATTTTTAGCTACACACTCAACTATCGTATAATTCTTGACTTATGCACAATAAAACACACAAAAGACACGAAGTTCACACAGGTTTCCCTACAACAGAAAACAGCAACAACAACCAAAAATAAAATAAATAAAAAAAGTTGTACGAATTTTTTTAATGAAACTTTTTATATAAAATATATATATATTTAATATATTATTTAATGATTTACAAAACAACGCAAAGAACACCAATTTTGTAGAAGAACGATCATGAGAATGAAGAACAAATTTAAGCCTTTAATTACTTTATCTACCTTGGGAAAATTCTGTTGGCATCGTCCATTAGACAACTGTAAAATTTCCCAGAAAAAAAGCAAAATTAAGAAAAACCTTCTTCAAATATGTAGTTTAAATGTTACAATTGTAGGTGGTAGACCAAGGCATTGTCTAAAATGGAACGGGTTTATATAGTATATATACATATATTACCATTAAATGCCCATCAAAAAGTTAGTCTAAGAAACGTTTCCATTTTGTGTCAAATATTTAGATATACAGCTATATATATATTTTATAGCATTTCTATGTTAGGAAGAAACTTAAAAATATATATAAATAAATAATATTAATATTAATATTACCAACATATACTATATACTATATATATACTATAAAACAAAGCAGAAAAAATTTCAAATTTTAACTTGTGATTCGATTTGACAATCTTAAAAGAATCTCTACGACTTTTATTTATATTTTAAAGAAATTTTGCTCCCATTTATTTTTCAACAACTTTGCATAAATTTGTATGAAAGATCCAAGCTATAGCTATACGTATATACCTCCGTTAAACCATGCGCAAAACAATAGCTATAAATCAGCAACAGTATAAGTAAATTAGTAAATGTTCAAAAACAATCTAACTAAATGTTCAAATCAATGTTTAAAAAAAAGAAGAAGAAGAAACCCAAACAGATACAATCGTGACAATTTTACTTAATAATAATAATATATATACACACACATATATATTTAAAATATGGGCTGCTTGGCAACCGATATACATAGTATATATATATACCCTATAATAGCTAACAAATAGACTAGTTTTAAATAGCAGAGTATATAAATGCTCAGCAGAGCTCACAGTAAGAATACAACACCAAACAAGCAACAATTAAGAAAAAATATCTTAAAGAAATAGCATAAAAATAAAATTAATGAACAATATAGTATATGTCTAAATATATATACAAATTTAATGCATATTTATGGAAAAAAAAAACAAAATCAAGCAACAACTCTTTTAAACAAATTACAATTACCAACACAAAAAAAAAAAACAAAAGGTTTATGCAACAATAATCTTTGAATGTTACAAACAGAACCTAAGCATATGGACAGCATTGTAACTTTGAATGTCAAACATTTTCAAATTTAACTAATATTCAAATAAAATCTTTTATGTGTTAGCAGAAAAACAAACAACAAAAAGAAATTGCATTTCAATTTGAAGTTGAAAGCTGAGGGCGTTGACAAAAGCTCGTGAACGAAAGCTTTCGTGATGGGGGAAATACCGCAGCAGCTGTGCATTCATCGCATGACTCAGCGAGCGAACTTGCACAGCTTGCCGAGTAACTGACGCGGAAATACCCTCGATAAGAGGTAAGAGTATAATGATAACAGTAATAACAGAAATTAGTGCGAATTTTATATTCGAATGTGGAGGGATAATAGAACAGATATCTGCTTCTGATAAAACGCTGTTTAAACCGTTATTATTCAATATAATATTAATATTCAGATGAATAACCAAATTCTTTCATAGCATCAAAAAACTATATATTACTATCTACTAATCACATATCTAATCAATTAAAGCTAACTCTCCCAATTTGTCCCATTATTATTCACTTTACCCCACTTCATATTCATTCAACATAACCACTAGAGCACCGGCTATGCTTACAGGGTATTTAGAGAGATGCGGGCTTTTTTTTATTGCATACAATACTACGTTGCCCCTTGCTGAATCATATATGGTATATTAAAACCGGCTGGCTGAACGACGCGCTAGTCGCTCACTAAACCTTGGACGTGGTGGAACTGATTGCGCAATCAAACACAACGCGGATCTTCGCAGTAAATAAATAAAATAAATCTATATAGTAAATAAATACAATTTGTAATCAATTATCGGAGCAATGCCAAAAGTAGCGCCAAAAATCAAACTAAACAATGGCCAGGAGATGCCCATACTTGGCCTGGGCACCTGGAAATCATATGAACCGGAAGCCTATAAAGCGATCTGTGATGCCATCGATATCGGCTATAGACACATTGACACCGCGTTCGTCTACGAGAATGAGCATGAGGTGGGCAAAGCGATTCGCGAGAAGATTAACCAGGGCGTGATCAAGCGCGAAGATGTGTTCGTGACCACCAAATTAGGCGGCATTCATCATGATCCTAAATTGGTGGAGCGCGCCTTTCGCTTGAGCCTGAGCAACTTGGGTCTGGACTATATTGATTTGTATTTGATGCACATGCCCATTGGACAGAAGTTTCACAACGATAACAATGTACACGGCAATTTGGAGCTGACAGATGTCGACTACTTGGATACGTGGCGCAAAATGGAGAAACTTGTGGATCTTGGACTTACCCGCAGCATTGGCCTGTCCAATTTCAATGCATCTCAAACAGTGCGTGTGCTTAAGAATTGTCGCATTAAGCCGGTTGTGAATCAAGTGGAATGCCACCCAGCGTTCCAGCAGGAGCAGCTGCGTCAGCATGCCAAACAACACGGCCTAGTCATCTGCGCCTATTGCCCGCTAGCCAGACCACAGCCGGCACGCCACTGGCCGCCGTTCCTGTACGATGAGCGTGCGCAACAGTTGGCCAAGAAATATGGTCGCAGCAGTGCACAGATTTGCCTGCGTTATCTCATACAGATTGGCGTTGTGCCGCTGCCGAAGTCTTCGAATAAAGCGCGAATCGCGGAGAATTTCAATGTATTCGATTTCGAACTGGAGGCGGAGGATATGGCGCTAATGCGACAGTATCATACGGGCGTGCGCACAGTTCCATTTAGCGGGATGGCTGGCCATAAATATTATCCATTTAACGATCAATTCTAAATTTTATTTACCGCATTAGCTTGCTTAGTATTTTTTTTATATTAATAAAAACGAAACACAGGGTTGTATTGCAAGCAAGAACTTTTTAATCAGCTTGTAAATGAAATTCGCTTGATAAAAGAGAAAAAGAAATAAGCTAAAAAAAAATACCTAGTCTGGTGGCATCTTATCTTAGTATCTTACGTAAATAGGGTTAGCAAAAGTGGAAGGTTGTCAAGTATTACTTTATTTAATATGTATTTCATTACGACATGAACAGAAAAATGATTGTGTTTAGAGATAAAGCGCACAAGTTATTTAATGCAATTGCTACGCTTACTAGTTCCTATTCTAGACGCATTGAAAATCATATCTGCTAAATGCTGTCATATTTTTGTCGCCGGGATTTGAAGTGTCTGTCTTATCAGTTGACGGATTTCACGATGAAATAAAAAAATTAAATAGTGCAGGGGGCGCGGGTGCTAAATGATCTCGTGTGTCAGTCAGCACCAACGCATAATAGTGGAAAGAACAATAATAACATATTTATAATTAACTTCATTAGCAAGCTCAGAGTATCAACAGGTTGGTTTGTTGTTACTGTTGCTTTTAGTATTTAAATACTGAATCGGTGTTTTGCCAATGCGAACGTTGTTTAGGGCGACCATTTATTTGTTATTTATTTTAGTAGGTGCACACTGAATAAAAAAACAGCTGTTTAGACTTGCCTTTTATTTTTTAAGCTGTTGGTCTAAAATATTCTTCCGGGAAAATGTCTCTAATATTAAGACAGAAACTTCCTACGCAATGGTTATTAAAGGTATTTTAAAATATACTTACCTTGATAGATTAATATATTAACTTAATTCATTGCAGCAAATTTGTTACAGCACGAGCGCCAAATCAAGCGGCGATGCGGCAAGTGCCAAAACAATACCCAAAAATCTACTCGAGGATAAGCAAACGGCAATTTTGCAAAAGGAAAACGGTGCCATATTCGACAAGCGCCCATTTAAACTGCACTTGGACAAAGGTAAGCTAAGCCACACACATACAAATATTGTAATATAACAAGCATGTTTACATAATCGACCGCACGCAGACAAAACCTACAGTTGGTGCCTGTGCGGCAAATCCAAATCTCAGCCGTTGTGTGATGGAACGCACAGAAACGAATTTCTTAAAATTAAACTGAGGTGAATATGCTAATACATTTGTGATATTTTTAAGCTGCATACAAATTAACACCAAATTATTCACCACACAGGCCCATACGTTTCAAGGTGGAGAAAACGGGCGACTACTGGCTCTGCAACTGCAAACACACCACGCATCGCCCCTTCTGCGACGGCACCCACAAGCAGCAGCACATTCAAGCAGCCGTTAAATAATTATTTACAAACAAAAATACTCAAATAGAACATTTTTGTAAAATGTTTAATGCATTTTGTAGTATGTATATTAAATGAGAAATGCACGAAGAGCAATTTTTGAATTCAAGAAGCAACACTTGTTTTATTCTAGTTTATAGAACCATTCTACATACACATAAATAAATGCTTTAATAGCCCGAAGTACATATATTATATATATGTATGTATGTATATGTATATATATTTATATATTTGTTTGTATACTTTATAAATTTATTAATGTTTAGTAATGATTTTACTCAAGCTTCAACAAAATATTTACAGCTTTTGGATAAATAAAAATTTCGAAATTCGTTCAAAATTCACTGTATAAATAAATTCCTTTATATATTAAATTATTTAGTTAAAAAAAAAATAATAAACAACTATTTGTGTTTTTTGTTTTTTTGTTTTTTAGAAATTAGCAAGTTGTTTTCGTTTTATTTTTAAAGTTCGGATTTTTACACATAAAAAAGAAAAGCTGGTTGATAGAGCAAAAATTGTCTTAAATACTACTATATTCATTATACATCATGCATTCCACATGATTAGTTATTTTTGAACAGAAAAAACGTTGATCAACTCAAATATAATATGCCAAAATCTAATCTGCATAAACAACGTAAACTTCACAATTTTACAATTTTGTTTTTCGTTTTCTTTTTTTTTTTCTTTCTTTACTTGGACAACACACACAAAACTACACTCAAAAACAACAACAAAAGTCAATGACAAATTTTTCTCTAAATAAAACTTATAAATTCATGTTTTAGTTTTGGCAAAAGGAACAAAAAAGAAATTCGCATTTTTAACAAAAAAGCAGATAAATCAAACCATCAAACGAAACAGCAACAACACAAAATATCTAATAAACATTAAAAATTTAATTAAATATTCTTCTTAACAATTTTGTGTCTTACGTCGTTCTATTTTATATGACGACGATTATGGGTTTGAGTTCATTTTTGTGATGTTTTGTTGTTGTTGTTGTTTTTGTTGAACTACTACAAACGATTTGGATATTTAATTTACTAAATAACAATAGCAGCAGCAGACGACAGAGCACGAAAGGGATATTTTGTTTAATATTGTTAATTGGTTCGATCATTTGCTTGAGACAACTTTACTCAGCTTTGTCTGCAACAAAATTGAGCGTTGTATGTATATAGATATATATATTATAAATGCTATAATATATTATAATAGCAATCATGTTCGATCGCTACCGCTGCATATTGTCATTTAGCAAATGCTTAAAATTTACATAATTATTCCAAATTTGAATTAATAATTATTAATAACTAAGTGTGTACATGTGTGTAATGCATATATGTATATAATATATATATATATACGTAGGCGTGTGTGTATTACTTTCAAAATTAAACATGCTTTTTTGATCTCTCTATTTGTTGTGTTGTGTATGCGAGTGTGTGTGTGTGTTCCGTTTGTGAATTTAACATCTTTCATTGTATACTGTAATGTTTGTTTTTATATGTTTCTTTTTGTTTGTTTGATTCGTTGGTTAGTTTGGTTCCGCTTGTTGAAAGTTCCATTTTTCCGTTAAATGTTTTTGAATTTAGTTTCAGCTTTGAAAAGTTTGTTCAGCGCAGCAATTCCACATTCAAATGTAATCCTATGCGTTGTTTGTTTTTTTTTTTCTTTTTTATATGTATTGTTATTATTTTTAGTTTTTGTTGGGTTGTTTTGTTTTTCTTCTTGCATATGTATTGATCAATGAAGTAATCGTGGGCATTTTTTTTATTTTATTTTTTTTTTTTTTTTGACTATTTATTTTAGTATTCCTCATCCTCTGGTGGTGCGTCGTCTGGTGGCGCAAAGCCATCCTGTTGTGGTGTCAAAATAGACAATTAGTTTATATATTTTGTTTAAGTAGAATATATATTTTCGCTTACCTCAGTTGCGTACAGAATGTCCAAAATCTTTTGAACTAACTGAGCTGGTTCGGCCTCATCGGCTTCCTGGCAACTGTAGCCAATATCAAGAAATATATTAATTATATAGGAGCAAAATTTAATATAATAATGTTGCACTTACAGTATCTCAATGTCGCGCAGTTTAGAGAAATAGAAATCGCGCTCTTTCTCCAAACCCTCCAGATTCAGACGCATATCCATTATCTTTGAAAGGATGATATGAACAGACAAAATAATATAAATCATTTTCATTTGCATACAACTACCTCTTGACGAACCTGATTAGACAGCTCTTCGATCTGTTGATTCGTTTGCGCTGTCACCGCATCGTTTTTCTTAACAGCCCCCGTTGTTCCCGCTGTCATCCTATTTGGCGGCGTCGCATTGTTTGTCCGTGGCGGGACCTTAGAAACTACTTGTATTGCAAAAGAAACATGATGTGGTATAGGTTAGTTTATATTATGTAAATTTGATCGGTATTAATGAAATAATCCTAATGCTGAATATTTAACAAACGTGAAGCACGTCAAATTCTTTGGCGTTCAAGAAGCGCTTTTGTTGGGTGTTTTCAAATTTTGTTTTCAGACATTTGGTGCAATCAAGTTTTGTTAAATCATAGATATAGAGTACTTATAGTAGGTATAGCTGTGAGTAGTTGTTAAGAGTTTTAGTAGTATTCATTGTAGTTGTAATTGTTATGATTTAGATGAGCATAATTGTACAACGAAATGTTATATAATAATGAATTTTGTTATTATTATTATTATTGTGTGATGGTAGAGAGACGGGCAAGCAAACCAAACGGTAACCAAACCAAGAGAACATACTGGGCTTTGTGGCTGTCGTTGTTGTTGCTGCTGTTGGCCGTGTTGATGCCGCTGTTGGCACACGCCTGTAGGAGCTGGCAACGCCGCCGCCGCCGCTGCTTGTGCCTGGCAGAGATTTTCCAGCACCGGAGCCAAAGCCCATGGGTGCACCCTCGCGTACAGCGCTGGCATCATAATCTCTGCCATCGTAATTCGCGTCGAAGAACTTTTTGAACCATTGTAAAAATTCAAAATTATCTTGGAAACGACCCTTTATCAATTTGTCAATGGGTATTATCTAAAAGTAAAATGTTGTGAACGTGAGAGAAAGAGAATAATAATGCAAGTGTGTAACAGTGTATGGCATGGCATGAGGAAACACAAAAAAAAAATGAAGTTTACAAAAAAACAACCAAAGAGACAGTGAAAGAGAACAATTTCGATATCAGCTAACAGAAGAAAAAACAAATCGTTATAAATTAATGAGAAATATGTGCACACTAAAAAAAAATACAAACAAACAACTCAAAAGACAATGTACTTGAGGACATATGTGAGTGTGTGTGTGTGTGTGAGAGTGTGGGTGTATTGATGTGTGTGTAACTATGTGTGTGTTTGTGCCAATTTTGATTTTTAGAGTTTTGGTTGTGCGTGTTGTTGTTGCTGTTGTTGTTGATGTTGTGTGCCTATGCAGTCGACGCTTCCGCGTGCTTCACGTTCGTTTTCACTTCATTTTTTGTTGTTGTATAAAACAAAATGAAAATTAAAACAAAAAATAAAAGAAACCCTCGCATACAGCGACCATCACCGTCAACAGCTTCTCTTTCATTCTTAACAACTTCAAATTCATCGACAATATTCTTCATCGATCCCATACCAGTTCTGCTGCGCATCGAAACAGAGCGCCCATTGCTGACAAGTGGCGGATGCGCATGCTGATGTTGCTGCTGCGGCGACAGCGTGTGCGATGAATGCTGTTGTGGCCGGCGATGCACCGTATGCAATTCATTGGTGCTGCTGCCCACACCGCTGCCCGTTTGACTGCCAGCTCCACCGCTGCCCAGCTTCACGTTATTCCGTTGCGCCAGTGGATCGTATTCCTGTCCATCATAATTGGCATCGAAAAACTTCTTGAACCATTGCAGAAATTCAAAATTGTCTTGAAAACGACCCTTAATAAGTTTATCAACTGGTATTATCTGTCATCGTGGTTGTTGTTGTCGTTTATATGATTGTTGTTGTGGTTGTTTTTATTGCCAGTTGCATAGTTGTTGTAGTTGTTGTTGATTTGTAACGGAAATTGTCAGTTAGTTACGCAACATATTAAAGTTAAGTGTACAAAAAACTTGTCGCAAGATTTTGTTTATAAAAAAAATGTTTGTTGTGTTCCTCAAGAGATATTTTTGGTTTTTATAAATTTTAATTTAAATTACAAATAAAATTTTAATGTAAGTTTAACTGAAATACATTTTTTGACTGTACTTTAGAATAAAATTATGAAATTTACGCATAATTTAAAACCAAATTTCTTTAGACTAAAATCGAATATTTTGTTAATAATCCCATTTTGAAATCATTTAAATTCTATTGCCAATTAATCCAATAATCGAAGATTCAGTTATGCTACGCTAACAATTGCGAAATCTAATAAAATGTATTAATTCTAAAAATCTATAACTAATAATAATTATATTGATTGTGGCGTGCACAAGGGATCATCACAACACACACAGCACTGAGCTATTTCATCAATTCAATTTGTTAAGTGTGCAAAAGGTGTTTGAATCCAAATTAAATCAATCGAGCATTAAAAATAATTAAATCAAATATTTAAAACTTGAACAAAATCAATAAGAGTTCAAAATACAGAGAGAGATACGGGGAGCGATAAAGAGAGAGAGAGAGAGTGAAGGGTAAGAATATAATAGAATTTACCTTGTCAACCGACATCTTTTTAAAGCCCGCTTGCAAGATCTTAAAGTTCTGTATGTACTCATGCTCCAGATTTGTACGGAATTTAACACGCTTAATGGGCACTGAATTTGGGAACAACATGTCCATGAACTGACAGTAGGCAGCGCCTAAATATGGACAAAGAAAAATACAAAATTTCGTTCAATTAATACTGTTCAAATAGCGATAGGTCATTATTTAGAAGGTTGGAGTAGCTACCCGTGCACAGTTCCTCAATTTTGGAGAATTGCGACGCCAGGCAATCGTTCACCCAGGCTAACATGTCGTGCCTCGACAAATTCTCTGACGTCACATTTGTAGAGTATACGTTAACAGCCATGTCTTTGTTGCGCGAATCTAGAAAAAGAAACATATAAAATAAATAGATGGAAATACAAAAGGAGATATTATTATTTTCATAATTAAAGCAAAGTACATATAAGGTAAGCTGTGTGGGTGTGGTTAATGCTGTTAATTATGGTTCAGCTTATAATTGCTTAATTTTTTGTAGATTATTTTTTTTCATTTCATTTTTTGTATAGTTTTTTATGTGTTTGCTTATTTGTGCATTGAAGCGTCGCTCCATGTGCGTGTCTTCAATATCAAGATCATAATAATCACACACACAAACACAATCAAATGCAACAGCCACGCAACAGCGTGGCATGTGGCATGCAGTTGATTATTAGTGGCACGAGACTTGTAAGAGACACACATGAAAGTTGTATGCAACATTTGTTGCCTGCTTGTTTTTTTCTAATCGCTTTTACTACTTTGGCCAAATGTTTTTTGTGAAAACTAATTGCCATTCGCTTTTTTTTCTGTTCCATTACATACTTTTCGGCATTTCGTGTGGTTTCCTAGTATTGCAGTTCTTGAAAGAGTTCTTGATTGGTGTTGGTTTTATTTAAAACGATTTAAAAAACAAAAGAATTCTTTTCTTTTTTTTTTTTAGTTATTTATTTCTATATTTTTTCGAAATTTTCGTTTTGTTGCGTCAAGTTGTGATGGAATAAAAACAATGCTAAATAACATTTAAATAAGGGCCTACTTCAAATCTTGAAACATTTATCATGCTGCGATCACATAAATTCAGCTGAATCATTTAATTATTTTAAGTGAATTCATAAATATATTCTGTGTTGAATCAGTCATTGAGTGTGAAACATTTATTTCTAATGCCATAAAAAGCTGTTTACAGTAAAAATAATTGTAATTAAAATCGTCTTTAAAGAGCTAAAACAGCTGACTGTTAAGGCCTTAACAGAGCACACTTTTAACATTATTAGCAACTGTTAGATGCTATTAAAGACTTAAAAAAGCAGACTCTCAAGAACTTAACAGACAGACTGACTTTTAACACATTAGCAACTGTTAAGAGATGATAAGCTAAATGTTGTTATTTTGGCATTTCTCAGATATGTTGATTTAACTTTGAGTTAACAAAATAGTTGAATATATTAGCAAAGAAAGAATGAGTAATGTGTAGATCACTTTGCATAAATATTTGAACAATCAAAGCTGTGTTCAAATGCCTATTATATTCAATCATCGCGAATTCCGAGGCGAAACTTATTCAAATGCTTTATCTAAAATACTTTTAAGTCAACTTCAATTTTAAATACCATAAATAATTTTTCTTTAAAATGTCAGTTAATCTAAAACTAGAAACATTTTTTTATTGACAAATGGAATTGGAAAATAATCAGCTAAGATAATAGCTCATAAGTACTTCATAAAACAATTAATCACAATTAATTTGTTATCTTTCGCTTAGAAATAGTTCTGCATATTAATTGTGTTTAAAGTCTGACTTCTTATCATGGCATTACACTGTGTTTACAAAACATCAATTAAAACAACTAGTAGATATTCCGTACCCAGTTCTGATTGTCTAAACAGTTACGTATATCAAATTCAGTAAAACACGTTTTTCCTGTATCAATAAAACAAAAGCCAAATCAAAAATTTATAAACAGTGACAGAAATAAACAATAAAATGACTCAAATGGCGTTGCTTTGGTTTCGTGAGAATTGCAAAGTAAGGCGATATTTTAAGAAAGCGCAAGGGAATGCCGGATAAAGAGAACTATAGCTGCGAGAGAAAGTTATAAGTTAATCTCTTGCAAATAAGAGAACTTGTTTTGATTCGATAAGGGCTAAACTTTAAAGAAAGAACTATGATTCTCTTATGAGAAAGAAAGTGAAAGTGAATAACACAGAGAATACTAGAAGTAGTAAATCTCTGGCGAGAAAAGGTGATAGAGATAAAACTAGACACAGCTCGTCTCTTGTGGGAAAAGCTGGCCAGATATTGCTTGGATTACTGAAAACAGAAAATAGCTAAGATTTTAAGAAAGATCTCTATGAGAGATGGAGAAAAGGTAATGAACTGTATGAGAGACAGAGAAGGTGCATGATCGTAAAGGGAACCCGAGAAAGAACTAGAAACTGTTAATCTCCCGCAAGGAAGGTAGAAAGCTCTAGAGAAAAGAAATAAATAGGTAAGCCAAATGATTTATAAAGTGAGAAAGAGTTCAAGTAATTGGCAGATAAAGCAAGACTGCACTCCTAGCAAATACCCTAACTTAAATTAAACATATAGAAAATATATCTTTATGTTTTCTTATGAAAGAACTCGACTTATATCTTCCATTTACACTTTAAACAAGTCTTACCAACAATTTGTTTAACTCTGGTTCTCCTCACACTACAGATGAAACGCACTGTTTAATATAACTGAGTAGGAGCACTCTCGTATTCCTTATAGTTTGAAGGCGTTTGTAAGCTCCAGAAAACTTATGAGAGCGTAAAATGCAAACGACAAGGCAAACGCGCGCTGCCTGCCCGCCAAGACACAATCAGAGGCAAAAATACAAATTGGAATGAAGCAAGAAGAAGACGAACTACAACTACAACAAAACAACAACAAGTAATATAAAATGCAACAAACACAACGAGCAAAATGCGACGATAGCAGCGCAATCCGTGCGAGACTGGAGCGAACGAACAATGAACTTGGACTGTGGCAAGCGAGTGCCGCTGCTGCTGCTGCTGCTTCTGCTTCTGCCGCTGCTACTGCTGCCGCTGTTGCTGCGGTTTGTCAACGGTTCGCTGCCGACGCCGTCGATGATGTTCGAGTGGCAGCAGAGACAGCAGCTCTTAGTCACCGGCATTTGGCATTATCAAGAGCAGAACTTTATATAAAATGAAAAGAAACGAAACGAAGAGCAAAGAAAATAAATAGAAAGAAAAGCATGACCAATGCCACAACAGCGTGGACCACGCTGAGAGGCGACACGTTGATAAAGAAAATTAAATTAGCCGGCATTTCGTTTAGACGCAACCGAAATGTACCTAAAAATATATCAGGCCAGAGCACTAACTGAGTGTTCCTCTGTACATGTGTGTGTGTGTGTGTGTGTGTGTAAAGTTTTGCCACGTTGTAGCTTAGTGTGGCAAGTGCATTGAACCTAAAAAAGGGCGCGTTGTGATATAAACTGAAGTTGGAAGCAAATGCCGGAACTTAATACAAATGCGAGTTATTATACCCTAGCCAATGGGGGGTAATACACCAATTGTTACAAAGTGTGTCACAGAAGCAGAAGAGAGTGAAGTAGAGCAGAGAAGAAAAAGAGAAGGAGAAGGGGGGCGGGCTGCCAGCATGAAATTTGAATATCATGCAACATTTTGAGACACAAGCTAAAGTTCTCATGATATGAGTCCAACTCTAATATTAAAATGAAAAAAATAATTATTATTTAATTCATTATTTCTTTAGTAAGCCTACTACAATATCATACAAGTCCCCTCGATACACAATTTCTATATACTCGACAACTATTAAAGGGTATTTAGCTGTCGACCTGCCTAAAGATAATTCATGTTATTTCCTTCTGCCATTCGGTATTGTTGCAGTTGTTGCTGCTGTTGTTGTTTATTGATTGAAGTGCGCCAACTATGGCAGGCAAAACTGCCCCAAATACACAACAAGTTGAAAACTCATTAAGGGGGATTTGTTTTTGTTTGCCATTGTCGATGATGGCTCATGATAAGTGTGTGTTTAAGACCGTGTATGTGTGTATGCGGGGGTGTTTTGATTGACATGCCTGTGTGTGTGTGTGTGTGAGAGAGCGCGTTGCAGCGGAAGTTGTGGCAAATGTCGTTGCCAACTAATTAAGCGCGACTATAAAACGAACCAAAGTACTCTTGCACTCAGCCTTCGATATATATTAAATGTGCATGATTTTACATAACGATAATTATCGACATCGATCAATCGATTATCGACAAATACTTGTCATAATTAAGCTTCAATCACAGCCTAATGGAAGCAAATGCCTATGAGCTGCTTACCCCACCTAAACATACTCACACATGCACACATCTAGATATTGCTGCATGCATGTGTGCGTGTGCCTGTGTGTGCTTGCGAGTAATTTGTGAATGTGTTAAAAAGCCGGCGAGTTTTTGAAGAGAGCGCGGCAGCGTTGGCGTCTGTGTCAATGCCGCTAGCTCAGCAATTTTAATGAAGCCAATAAAAAATAGCCAAGCTAAAAGAAAACAAGCCAAGGCGTTCGAACCTGAACCAGCTATCAGTAAGACACACACACACACACATGTCAGTGGACAATGTGCGGGGGTTGACAGATAGACCACATATCGAGTTGACATACAGCCGATGACGTCATGCAAATAAATTGGAATTGACAGCAGCAGCAGCTAAAACAGAAACAACACCTGAGCACAGGAAATGCAAAACAAAAAGAAACTGAAATGAAAAATATTAAAAACGTATGGCAGCACTCGTCTGGCTTAAAATGAATTTGCGGCAGGTAGTGGAAATGTTAAGTGGCAAAAGCCAAAGGAAAAAAAAAAAAGGAAGAAGAAAAGGTAACGGCATCGACTCGACAGATTAGCCGCAAAGACTTGACGATTTGTAATTGCAATGCGGCAGTGGAATTTTTATGGCTGTTCCTGTTGCAAGCGCACAGCAGAAGCCACAAACACACACATACTCATGCATGTGCCAGCAGCAACACGCACACATTTTATTTTTGGGCGCACACACACACAGCGATACAAAATGCGCACAGACGCCTGCGACATTTAAATGCGTACAACAGGGAGTAAAACACACACACACAGCTGCATCGTTGCGCATCATGTACAGATATTTTCTCCTACTTATGTGTGCTCAAGTGTGTGCACTTGAAGTTTTCGGCAAGGCTATTTTAAAATCGCCACATACACGCGCTACTCTCTCGCATTTTTTTGCCGTTGAACTTTCTTTTCTGCTGACGCTACTTCTAGATTTTGCCATGCACACACTCAAGATGGGAGCAGGCAAAAAAATAACGCAGAGAAAGAGCCGCCGCAGCCGCAACATTCACCAACACACACACACGCACAGTCACGTACATGTCCATTCACTGGGATACAAGTTAAGCCACTGTTTCACTTTTCTGGACAATTAGACACTCACCTATTTAATTGTAATTTATATAGCCGCTGATTTAAATTATACCGCTCTTTTTATTATTCCAACGTTATTAATGACAAAGGAAATCCAAATTCTATGACGAACAGTCTTGAATAAATGTTATCGACTGCTCTAGTGTTGTATAACTAAATCGGTGTTTAGTGTTTCGCAAAATACACACGCGCAAAGATATGCTCATGGTGGCACTGTTAATAACTGGCGTCCTATTGGACGATTAATCGATGCTGTTAACGCACTCAGTATCGATCGCAGTTTTATTTAAAATTTAAAAAAACAATTTGCCGGGCCACGCCCCTTGTGTATACAAAACAAAATTGGTAAACAAATTTACAACATATTTTCACTTAACACTAATAAATGCAACAGTTACAACATATTTGAACATTAAATGCTCACAAATGCACAAAATCTCACAGAAAAATTTCAAATGCTAAATTTTTCAGCATTCAAAATTTTTCTACATGCGAAAAACTCCGAATTTGGTTTCTTGTACGGAATTATTTAGAGCAGCTTTGAGGCTCAAGCCCAGCACTTGCCTTGTATTTGCCGGATCAATGATGCCATCATCCCACAATCTTGCCGTGCTGTAATAAGGCGAACCTTCTCTCTCGAACATCTCCACAATTGGGGTCTTCAACTTCTGCGCCTCCTCCTCGGTGAACTCCTTGCCTGCTCGCTTGCGCTGATCCTCGGTGATTTGGGCCAGCACATTGGCCGCCTGTGTGCCGCCCATGACAGAGATGCGCGAGTTGGGCCACATATAGAGGAATCGTGGCGAATAAGCTCTGCCGCACATGCCATAGTTGCCAGCGCCATAGGAGCCGCCAATGATCACCGTCAGCTTGGGCACATTCGCACAGGCAACGGCCGTGACCATCTTGGCGCCATTCTTGGCAATGCCATTGGCCTCAGCATCGCGGCCCACCATGAAACCTGCAGAAATATATACATTAGGTATTGTTAACCCCACCTAGATGCACTTGCTCACCCGTTATATTTTGCAGAAAGATCAATGGGATCTTACGCTGCGCGCATAGCTGAATGAAATGCGCGCCCTTCAGAGCGCTCTCCGAGAAGAGCACACCATTGTTGCCCACAATGCCCACCGTGCTGCCATAGAGCTTGGCAAAGCCGCACACCAAAGTCTCGCCATAGAGCTTCTTGAACTCGGTGAAGCGGCTGCCGTCCACGATTCTAGCGATGACATCGCGTACATCAAAGCTCTTCGTTAGATTAGGTCCAACGATGCCGTATAGTTCCTTGGGATCGTACAGCGGCTCCTCCACTGTCGAAGCTATCGCAGACGCAGCTGTGCCGAAATTCCTCTTGCTGGAATGCTGCAGTTGCTCATTGTAGGCGTTCGTTGCATCCAGATTTAGATTGCTAACAATCTGCCTGGCCAGATACAGAGCATGTTCATCGTCCACTGCATAATGATCCGTGACACCGGAAGTCTTGCAATGCAAATCAGCTCCACCTAAATCTTCGGCGGACACCTCCTCGCCCGTGGCTGCCTTGACCAGCGGCGGTCCGGCCAGAAAAATGGTGCCTTGTTTCTTCACAATGATGCTCTCATCTGCCATGGCCGGTACATAAGCTCCGCCAGCCGTGCAGCTGCCCATGACAACGGCAATCTGGGGTATGCCCTGCGCCGACATGTTCGCCTGATTGTAGAAGATGCGGCCGAAGTGCAGCTTATCGGGAAACACTTCCGCCTGACGTGGCAAATTAGCACCACCAGAATCCACCAGATATATGCAGGGCAAACGATTCTCTTGAGCAATCTCCTGGGCACGCAAATGCTTCTTCACTGTGATCGGGTAATAGCTGCCGCCCTTGACGGTGGCATCATTGGCCACCACGACGCACTCGGTCCTGCAAGAGAATGATGAGGTAGTTACTTCATTATCTATTCAATCTTTGGACTCTCAGACTTACCCGCATACCCGGCCCACACCTGTCACAATGCCACCTGCATTGACTACCTCATCGCCATATAGTTCATGGCCAGCCAAGGTACTTAGCTCGAGGAAAGGCGAGCCCTTGTCCAGCAACAGGTTAATGCGCTCCCGGGCCAACAGTTTCCCCCGCGACGTGTGGCGCTCGATGGCTTTTGCTCCGCCACCTGTTAACACCTGGCTGGTTATCTGGCGCAGTTCTCCCACCAGCTTTTGCATCTCGCTGGCATTATCCTACGATAAATACTGATAGATTAATAAATATTTAAATCAGTTTATATATTTACCTTAAACTCCGCTGATTGCTTATCAATTTCGCTGCTCAGTACATTTGCGTCGCCCAGGTGCAGCAGGCGCGTTTGGCTGCGCAACAGTTGGTTGGCCATGGAATGCCGCAGCAATTGAGTCAATGGCAATTTCAACATTTTCAGGATATTTTTTTATTATTTAAATAGAATTAATAATTGGAATTTGTGGAGTTTAAAGATCACAGCAAATGCAAAAACGCTGTTACGTCAGGTGTTGCGGCGTGCGTAAGCCAAATCTGGTCACATTGAACGGCGCGATCAGCTGTCAAACTGCGTGCGAGCGCCATCTATGGAATAGATTTCAGCAACTATTGTGCTTATCAGACCAATAAGAGAACATGCATAAATTGTAAATACCGTTTGAATTACACACATACTATACTGTAAGATACAGTAAAGTATTTTTCGGCGCCAAAGCTTAAAATGTGGTTTAACCTGAAAACCAAATTTGAACTGCTCAACAAACTATTCTTTAAACGAATTTAAATCTACAAAATATATTTTTCTTTATCACCAAATTTGTAATACACTTTCAAACTTATTATTTAATATAACACAATACATTGATAGACTTTGGTAAATTTTATTAGACATTAAACATTTTCTGAATTGAACGTGTGACTGATTAACGGTATTATCTTTTAGACTACAATTAGGAAAACGACATACATAAACATTTATTAGATGGTATATAGATATACATATATTTATTTAGTTTTACTATGCTAAAAGGTTCTGTGAACAATGTTAAATGTGATTGTGCACGATGCTCTAATATCTATCAGATACGTACATGTAGAAATATAGATATATCTATATATATGTATATAGGATAGATCTGTTAAGCATAAGTGGTATAATAGTAGTTTAAATAGTTAACGCTGATAAACAATCACATGACAAAAACATAAACATTGGCTTACTTAATTTATTTTCTTTTTAACTATTTAAATTTGTTAATTTGTATATAAACTATATATTTAAATAATTTAGATATTAGAGATTTTTTGTTGTGTTGCGTTCCTTTCGATTTTAAAGCATTCCAAAAGATTGTACTACAAAAATATAATACGTTTGGGCCGTCGTCTGTATCTTGCTCCTAGGCTGAACCTCCATTCGATAATTTAATTAGTTTCATTAAATAATTTTGTTTTTCTATATTTTTTGTTATTGTTGTTGTTGTTGTTTTGGTTGGCTTACTTAATTTTAATTTTGTGCAGCTTCAATTTAAAGCCCAGCACCTCGCTTAGCACACCCGAGAGGGCAGATAGGATGACCACCTTGATGGTTGTGAACAGATATGGATTGGCACTGAGACCAGAGATCTTGAATGGCGTTTCGAGCTCCTTTAGCAGATCGGCAGCCAATTTTAGCACACTATTTGAGACCATTAATTCCTCCTTCTTCTTCGGCTTTTGTTCGATTTGCAAATACAAATTGATTTGTTCCGTTATCAATACCGAAACGCTGCGATATTTATGCTGAATTTTTTGGCCCAGCGTCATGAACCGCAACAAATAGATGCCAATCGTAATGGACCAAATCAGTGCCTCCAATGTGAGATGTGTATGCAAATTAACCGAATCCTTTAACCACTCCACGCTCAGAAAGGCCAACAGCAACAGTGTGACTATAAATGCTGCCGACACAATAATATCAACCGAACGTTGTGGACCGCGTTTCTAGAAATTCAAGAAAGTTGAGAGTTGATTCTATTTAAGGCATATTATATTATGCATCCCACCTTCAAGTAGGAGCGCACGCTCAGCCACGTCTTAATATTGCGCACTTTGTTGAGGCGAAAGTGCGGCAAATTTGATTTACGCGCACGTCGCGAGGAAGTCAGATGTGAGAAGAATTTGGCATACAGAAAGCTAAAAAGAATTATGAATAAGTAAAGGCATAAGACAAAGTGAATATTTTTGAATTTACCGCTGCTTAAATGTGCGTTCAGCCACAGCAAATATCATAAACAATATAAGTGTCAGGCAGAGCCGCTGCACAAAACCTAGCGCCAGCACGGTGCGTTCCCATTGCTCCTCGCCAAAGGCAAAGCCAAAGAGTGTAAAGACCGATGACGATGATTTCTTCCACAACAATTGTGGCATATAGAAATAGCTGATCTCATTAGCCTTATCCGCATCAAGTGTGATCTGAGAAGGAGAGAAACAAAAAGTTAATTACATATAGCGTAAGTGAATGCTATTAGTCCCATCACGTACCTCGCATAGCCTACAAAATGTGGGTATTAACGTCAGCAGAAACGAGAAAAATACGCCTATGTAAATATAGTCATTGGTCACGCCCAACGAATCGACGCGTTCGATAATGCACGAAGCAATTTCCAGTACCGACATTTGCGCCTTTTTGGCATCGCGCTGATCCCAAATGGTGCAGCTAACTGAGAGATTAAAAATAAATCAAATTATTAATTTTGTAGAATTCATTAAATTCCAATCATTGCCAACTCACTGCGATCCAGACTGCTATGCGGATTCAGTATGGTTGTTGGGGTTATATCCAGGTCTGGCAATTCCTCGTCGCTGCATGCCTGATGCTTACTGAAGCCCCCATCGGATTGATCCAATTCGGATGTATAGCTACAATCTTCGCTGTTTGTTGTGACTCCCAGCCAATCGGTTGCCGATGTATTGCACTCTTGGGTGCCAGCTGAGGCTGGACTTGATATAATATCCGCATCATCACATTCATCCGACTCCGCACAGCTGCTCGTTGATTCATGGGTGATTTTATCACTTGAATCGTTTGTCACATTATTCTGGCTGCTGCTGTTCACATTGAGTCGCAGTCGGAGATGATTTGGTGGCGCTGTAATGACATTTGTTGTGCTTGCTGCATTTGGAGCTACACTATTGACATTGGGCGAATGATTGTTATCCTCGCCACTGGAGCTTTTATTATTCAAGCTCTCGAAGCCATCGTCTTCGCCAATGCTGCGATGTGTTGGCCGATAATTGGGCTCCAAGCGTGACCCATTTGTTGCTGGGCCCGAGCTCTTGTTGAGCTCAATGCTAGACGAGGGTAACTCATTCTGATCGAATGTCGCATAGATCTGATGGGCGTATGCCAATTGACATTACGCTTCTTATGCGGACTTTCGGTTGCTGCATTTCCCACCTGTCTGAGATCGTAGAGCGGCTCGTTTAGCGTTGTGCTATCCGCTGCACCTGCTTCATGACTATGATGCGGATGCTGATGCAGTATGGTTATGGCAGTTGTGGTTGGGAAGGTCTCTTCACTAGGAACTGGATTGCATGAGCAGGGCTTCAAATCAGGGGCTGGCTTCAGTGCTAAGTGGCGGCAATTTAGAACGTCGCGTGCTCAATGTATGATTAGTATTCGTCTGTGAGTTATCCGATTCGGTCTGACGCAAACTATGAGTAGTAAATTATATATAATTTTGTGATTTATTATACATATATAATTATTATCACTTGCCGCACAAACTTCTTGCGTCGCCTCAAACGCTGCTCCCGGGGCGCATTGGGTTTGTCGCTGCCAAATGTTGAGATGGAAAAGCGACGCAATTTGCTTTTATTGCTGACACCACCAGGCGCCGTATTCGTTGCCACAATCTGTGAGTGTATTAAGCTAATCAGCAAACTGAGCGCACAGGGTATAAGGAGTGCACTAAGCAAGTCGGCATTCTCCTCCGCTTGCTGCTCCTGCGGCGACTGTGGCTGCGGCGGCGACTGCTTATCGGCGTCTAATGTCGTCGTTGCATTCGTTTCCTGTACATAGACCAGCGGCATTAGCCGATTGCTGTGCATAATGTATACAGCCCAATTGATCAATTGTGTGATATACAAGCAGAGTATGAAGCCAAAGGCATTCGGTGTCGTCTGCTTGACCCACCATTGTGCATAGAGGGGCAGCAACAGATATCGTAATATGGCCAAACGAATGACGGTGAGCAGCGTTTGTTTTGGCTTCGCTTTGGGAAATGTCGAGCCTGTGAAAAGAAAGGCAACAAATATATATATAATATATATCAACAAAGTTAAGAGTACTTTATATACATACCCCTCACCAGATCCACATCGATAAGTTCAGTTTTAAGTTTCGTATTCTTCAAGTTGACGCTATTGAAGCCATCCAAAATGCGCTGTTCGACTGTTTTTTCCCATTCTTGCTTATCATAGGTGCCGATTCGTTTCTGGTACCTAAACAAACAAATAAACAAACAACAAATTAACAAATTGAATGTATGTCAACTGAATGTGATGCAATTTCTGCTTCACTTACCATGCGACAATTTCATCCAATTTCATAGTAATATTGACATAAAAGCCGCTAAATTGTCACGCGCCCGGCTAAAGAAAATTGAAAAGAAAATAGAGCAAACAAATTATTCGTTAAAGATCTTTATTAAGCAGACGCGCGCAATAAAATTACAGAGCAGCAATTGGAATTCATTTGTTTGGGGTTTTTTTTTTCTTTCCACTATTCAAATAATTATTATTATTTTCCTTTTCTTTTGAAAACTGGTTTCTTTGAACTTGTCGCTAGTTAACAACAAATGTGTGTTTGTCTTGGTCATAATTGATTTATGGCATTTCAATAACAGCTGTCTAATAAATAATTTGGCTGATTTATTTATTATTTAATACACAAACATTCGATATGGTCAATAAAGTTTGATATTGATATTAAAGTATTAAAAACACATTATAAGAAAATGTGATATATAAAAATCCATAATCAATTTCTTAGCTTATCTTAGCCTGACAGCAGAATTCTCTAGCATTGAAATGTGAGCTTTGTTATGTTTGTGGATATTATATATTATTATAGTTTCTATAGAATTACAAAATAAATACAAATAATAGAAATAAAATTTTTTGAATTATCAAATAAAAATAATAAAAATAAATCAATATTCACAATAAAGGAAATCGAAAGGATTAATAAAATTCATCATAACAAAAACTTTACAATTATCAATTGGCCGTTACAAGCAACTGATAAGAAATTGCAATACTCTACGAAAGGCTATATAAACGTATCGAACACTTTGGGTAATATATATTCATTTTAATTATGTATTTATTTTTATGTTTTTCCTGTAAATTTTAGTATTGATAAAAAAAAAAACAATAATACCATATAAATAACCATACTCAACTTATATTCTCAAACTTTGTTCAAAATATATTTCTGTACGAAGAGCATGCAAAAGTCACCATTGTCAAGCAAAAAATTTACAAACACAAAATTTACAGTTACCAAAGCGCCCCAAGCAGCTGATAACTTTCACCTTCACATTGAAATGCGATAAAAAGCTTATAAGTGCTGCCGCCGCTGCTAGCTGAAGAGCTGCTATGCGCAAATTATCAATGTCAATTTTTTGCAATTGAATGCCTCTTAATATCAAGAGGAGGAAATAAAAAAAATAAAATAAACACCCACTGAACTGAATTTGTTATGTTATTTCTTGCGCGGCAACATATATGCCTCTGCAATGCCAATGGTTCAAGGTGAACCATTTCTAGTTGAAGTTTAATGGTACACAATACATGTTAAACACATGAAATTAATGCACTTTACATTCATCAATTTGCAATTTACCTGAAATTCAATAAATACGAATCGATTTTTTTTGTATGCGCGCGTTATCTTTGCACTTGTTAGGGAATTCTTCGTTTTATTTTGTACTGCGCACTTTTAACACTTATTGAACTATTGTGGATTTTACTGCGAATTTAGCATGCACTACGCATACCAACGTTTGTTTGTTGGTTTTTGTACTTGCATCTATGGCCGAAATAATTGAATTGACGGAATAGAGTGTGACGAAGACGTCCTACTCTAACAAAATTTACGAGATATGTGCGCAGTGTGACCGCATATCGTAAAGCACTAAATATTGCGCTGCATTCAAATATCGATAGAATAACATTCGTATGCAGCGATTGTATTTATAAATACGCTGGACTGGTATCGATACTTTTAATTTAAAACTTATTGCTGTTATTTATTTTTTTTATTTTTAAATTGGAAAATCTATTAAAAAAAAGTATATTTTATATATAATTTTTACTATAAATATAAATATATATCAATTCGCATTCAAAAATATGTATTACTAAGAGCAAAAGTATCTTTTGTTATTTATAACAGCTATTTATAACGTATTTTTGAAATACTTAACTGCATTTGCTTTTATGATTTGTATAGTTTTATATATATTCCCTTTGATGTGTAGCACTTTTGCGGTAAAAAAAAATAGATCTCATCATTTGCACAAATAAATCAAAAATTATAAATTTCGGTTTCCTTCACATGTGCTCGCAGCTGTTGTATATATGTACGTATTTCACGCATTTCACAATTGCTTTTGCCATGTTCGTTCGCGCAGTTGCGTATACTACTACAATGCTATTGTGTGTTTTGTTTTTACAGGAAGTTTCGTAAGACCACCGAGCGTCTATATATATATAAATATATGTGCATATATGTAGAAGTGCCGAGATGCATAAACAAAGAATTGCAACGCAAAGCGAATGATGTGAAGAGCATTCTATTCAAATTTCACCACACTCTTTGCACGATCATGCAGCGTTTCACTCGGCGCTCTATCGCTCATTCCGAAAGCTATGCCAAAAAGCTAAAAAAAAAATTGATGAAAAATAGATGAAAAAAGATTTGAAATGCCCGAAATATAAGATCCCTAAAGCTTGACTAGGCCTCTTGAATGGCATAGAATGTTCACCAAAAGACTTTCAGTTGCGAGCGGACCTCTGCACGGAGTGGAACAAAATTGAAAAACTAAAAAGAGTACAGTCCGCGGAAAACATTCAATTAATAGAAAATTCACATATATTTATATATATATGTACATACATATCTCTATGTATATATATATATATAGTTATATATATAATCTAATTTTCTCACACATATATATATATAACCTATATATATTTTCGCTCATGTATTTGTGTACGCGAAAGAAATAAGAATTTTCAACTAAAAATAGTGCCTTAATTAAAAAAAAAAAAAAAAAAACGACAAACGACGAATTTTTTGCTAACTTTGAAATAAAAAAATTCTTCTAATAATTTATATATATACTTAAATAAATAAAAATAAATATACACACGCACGCATGTTCGAGTTAAGAGTTTAAATAATCATAATAAAAAATTTTTTTGATAATTAAAATCGCAACGGCCAATTTGTATTGAACGTTGTACTGAAGGCAATCCGTACGATGACGTTCACGCGATTAAAAACTCTAACATTGCTCGTGTGTACGCTACTGGCACTGAGTTTTCCCGGATATGTGAATTGCGCTAACAAAAAGGATCACAGCCAGCGTCAGCTCCGGCAGCGGCAGCGACGCCCCTCGAACCTGAAGCCGTTATTGAGGAGGTCAATGCCAAGCAGTTGGAAAAGCTATTGGCTGACAAGGATTATGTTGCCGTTTTCTGGTGTAAGTACACACACACACACGAACATGCACAGACATGCACACACCCCTACTGTTGTTGTTGTTGTCTAGTAATGGGCGAGTTCTCTTTTTGTGTGATCCGGGCACTCGCGCCTGCAAGCGCACGCTGATGGCCGTGCGCGACTCGAAATAGTAACAGAAGCCATATTATATAAATTTTCTCTAGTGAAAATTCTAAAAATTCGCATACAAATGAAAATATGTGAAAAATTTCGTTGTACGAAATGTCTTGAGATTTTCATTCGGTTTAGATTTTTTTCTACTTTTTTTCGATTTTTTTTTTGTTGTTGCTAGTCTCTATTCAGTTTTTCTTTTTTTTTTTCTTCTATTTTTCCCTCTAGTGGTTTTCCTTTGCGTTCTGTTTATGAGCAGCAAAATACTTTTGGCTATGAGAAATTGCCGTCTCTCTGCTTTATTTTAGTGCTGTCTGCTTGTTCTCTCTCTCTCTCTCTCTCCCACTCTCCCACTCTCTTTCTCGCTGTGTGTCGCTTTGGATTTGAGTACAAAATTGGCCAGTAAATAAGTTAGCCAATGCCCGAGGACCTCCTAGAGCTTAACTAATTGCCCATTTAGTTTGTATCTAAAAAAAAGTATTTTGTGTAGGTTAAAAAAAAAAAAAAAGAAAAATAAATAAAAATTAGCTAATTACAGGCGCATACTTTCTCCATTTCTTGGCAATAAAGAAATTTTTATTGCAGATTTTTGTAGCTTATAAAAATTATATATATAAATATATGTATGTGTATATATCTATATCCATATCTATATCATATAAATTGAGCGCTAAAATTTTGCATAAACAAAACGCTATAATTTAGCAGCTTATAAATAGCTTAACCATAAACATGTTAAATAAGTTTTCCACACGTTAATCACCTTCGGATTGTGGATATTGTTACGCTTGAAGGAAATCATTTCTGATTATATATATATACACAGAAATATAGAAATACATATATAAATAATATATATGTATTCATCATTCTATCAATGTCGCCAGTTAATGCCAAATAATAAATATACTTGAAATTTTTCCTTAATTTTCCAAAACAAAAATTCATTTGTTGACACTGAAATAAATTATGAAAAAAATAAATTATATATATATTTATATATATATATAATTCTCAATGATATATCAATATTTTTAATATTCAAACAAGGCAACAATGAAAAATAAAAATTGTTTAACAGGCCTACGCAAATTTCCAATGCAATTGGCCATAAAAATATTGCAGCTAGCCAAATGCAATTGTTTATTTGCTTCTACAAAATGCTATTAATGTTATTGCAATGTGTTGTGAAAACAATGTAAGCTGATGGATAAATAACATGCATATAGCACCGAAAGCAATCAAGCAATCAAGACAAATCAAATCGAATATTACGTATACGTAATATATAGTTGAGCATCTGTTTCATATATTTGATGGCACACACACAGACATATATATATGCTAAACAAATGAAGTTCAAGTACTTTATAGATGTACATGAATCGGATATATATATATATATATATATATATCAGATATACATATATATAGAAGCAATGCAAACTGCTTTTAGCTGCTAATACAAAAATTTACTTTTGACTAAGCAAAAGGTTCATAGAAATGTGAATTGAATTATATATTGATATTATACTATATATATATAGAGAGAGAGGCGTGCAACCACCCTACATACACATCTATAGACAGCTGTGTGTGTGTGTGTGTGTGTGCGCTGTAATTCATTTCCCTAATAGTTGCTGCATAAATTTTTATGAATTAATTTGGCAAAATGCTGTTGGCAGTTGTGCACACATTAGACAACATATATAACCTATAGAAGATGTATATATATATTTATTTTGTCATGTACTATATAGATAGAGCAATGCAATTTCATTTGCTGCTGCTGTCATTTCATTCACTAGCCAGGTCGCACAGCCTGCCCAGAATGCCATTTGCGGTTCTTGCTCTCTCACTATATATATATATATATAAATCTGTGTATAAGTGGGCGCTGGGGCGTGGCTAATGGCATTACCTATGATGATGCATCCCTTTTAGCGCTATGAATAATCGCCGCAGCATTTGGCGTCACACGCGACAGTTGCTAGTTGTCAATTCGCGTTGGTATCTTCATCTTCAAGATTTCTATAAAAACAGCAACAACAACAACAAATTATAGAAATTTCTATATATATATTGAAACAATTGTTTGTATTTGCTTCTAGATGCGCGTAGCTGTGTTACCTGTGATAAGGTTTTAGCGGAGCTCGAAAAAATCGACGATGACACCGACTCGTTCGGTGTGGACTTTGTGAAAATTAACGACAAACGACTAGCCAAACAATATGGCATTAAAACCTTCCCAGCGCTCACCTACTTCAGGTAAATCGAATGAGCAAATAATCACATCAAATCAACTGAGTCGCATACGCATACCCTGTACAAATTTAGAGAGAAGGAGCCAATCATCTACGATGGTGATCTGATGGATGAGAGGGTGTACTCGATTTTCTGACATCACTCGAGGCCATGGATCTGCCCGATCGCATCGAGGAGGTCAATGCCAAGATATTGCAAAAGATTATCGAGGATACAGATTTTGTTGCCGTTCTCTTCTGTGAGTACAAATTCAACTTACTTTACTATATCTCTATCAATCTATCTATCTCTATCTATGAACTATTATATATCTATATCTATATCTTGATTATGTTTACTTCAAAGCAGTTGCAGTTTTTAGCGTTAAATTGAGTTGCAAATTACAAAAACAAAAAAAGAAAAAAAAAACGAAAGTTAAGCTCTCTTGTGACTAAAAAATTCATACAACTTAGGTACAACAAAACTTGAATACAATCTTACCTAGTTATATATATATATCGTATATATATTTATTTAGATTTTTATATATTAACTAAACTGTTCTATTTTGTAACTAACCTAAGTACGGCGGCAACTTAACTCAATTTCTATCTCTCTCTATATATATATACAAAAATTGATATATTTATTTATGTAACGCCTCACACAATATCTCGTAGCATATATATATATTTTTGCAATATATTTGTATGCGTTATATCTATTTAAACGACAACAGGTCCCGATCATGAAACATGCCCACCCAGGGTAATGGGTAAGTTTGTGCATATGTTAATAGATTGTCCTCTTTGGCTTGTGAATTTCCCCCTTCACTTCAGTCCAATTAAACAAAATGCAGAATGCAAAATGCTGAATGCGAAATATCCAATTAAAACATTGAATAAACAAAACTTGTACAATTCATCGTAATTTTCCAATATTTTCCCAAAAACAAAACAAAAGAATAAAAACGAAAGTAAACTAAAACATATGCACAAAAACCTCACCTGTATCTATGTAAATATGTATAACACCCTTACCTTTTCCCTTTTCTATGTATATATGTATATATACCCATATCTGTTGCTACCTAATCCAATTGTCATAACTTTTAATATAATTTGAGCGAAACGAGCAAAATTATTGGGAATAATAGAAAACTTTAGTTGGCAGCGCCTTGAATTGTTTATAAATCTTATTAATTGAAAAAGTATTTTTAAAACATATTTTAAATATTTAAAATATTAAGAAAATAAAAAACAATAGTAAGCTATTTAAAAAAAAATTTTTTAATTGTTAATTCAGAAATTTTAATATATAAATTATTATTATGCTTAGGTTACTTTTTCTTAGAAAAGTTAGAATTTAATACATTAAATCCTATTAATTTATATAAAATATATAAATTAAAAAGTGCAATATAAAAATATTAAAATTAAAGAATTAGCGAATAAAAAGTAATAAAATAAATTAGAAAATATAAATAATAAATAAATCGAAAAATTAACAAATTATTTTTGTTCAATTATTAAATATGAAAATTATTTTTATTCTAGTTCATAAATTATTTTTATTAAATTATTAACTATTAAATGATTTTTTAATAATTAATCTATTTTGAATATAAATTTAATTTATGCAATTATAGAATTTAAGTTAAACTAAATCTTGTGTTAGGCAGATTAAAACTTTTAAACGCCAATAAATTTTAGACAGAGTTTCATTTAATATTTAATGATAAATAAGTTTAAAAAAATATATTTAAAAATTTTAATATTTATGTTATTTATAATTTTAATGAATCATTTAGTAGATCTAGTATATGAATTTCATGCCGAAACAATTTATTTGGAAACTGCCAAGATATGACCTTTATTCAGATACTTATTTAAATATAGAAAACATATTTGAAAGGACAGCAACAGAGTAAATATTAGCATTTAGCTGTAAGTGTAAAAAAAAACACTAAAAATAGATAGCTAATCGAAAGCCATTTATATTAATAGATAATAGATAATGACATATGTAACTGGCCAACAAATTGGCTGATTTCAATTGTGCGAACGCCGCACGCAGACAGAAAGCCACAAAAAAACAAAAAAAACGACAAATATTACGTATACGTATAAAAATAAGATCGCAACAACAACAGCAACAACATTTACACACATGCATGTCTGGGCTCTGCGCCAGACCATGTTTGTGGCCCGGCGGGCGCAAGCAGCCCTAACCGAGATGTTATAGAAAAGACATCAAATGCACAGATAAATCAATATAGCAACCGTCAAGCTATCAGAGAAACTAACTAGCAATTGATATATATTATAAATAAAAAATACTCACTTTTTTATGATATAACCGAGAGATCAGAGTTCAGTGCTACTTATATAGAGATGATAGCCCAGATAGTTTGAAATAAGTTTTGGCCGCAGTCAATGAAACAAAGGAAATGGAACTAATTCGTTAAAAAACATCAACTTATTAGCTCTTCAGAGATAGAAGGAGAGTGAGAGTAACAGCAGCAGCGTGAGTGAGTGAGAGGCAGATAAAGGCAGAGACAAGGTGGAAGTTGGGGCAAGGGCGCGACAACAAAGTGTATTTCAGCTTTATTTATTTGTTTTTGTACCAAGTTCTTTTTTTTCAATTCTTTTCTTTTCCTTTACTTTTTTTGTTGTATTTTTTCAACACATCAGAAGCCACCTACAATTTTTGGTCTATAAATAGAAACTCAAGCAGTTGGTTGGCCAACAAAATGATTTTTCGCTGTTGCTGCTGCTGCTGTTGCTGTTGCTGGTGCTGTTGCTGCTGTTATTTTTGCTCAATTTTCAAACAACTAACTGTATACGCACACACACACACTTGCGTACTTGTGTGCGTGCGTCTGTATAGATCAATAGTACATGTATTTTTATAAAGCGCAGACAGCGCACAAAGGTCTTCGCATAGAGATGATCAGCATGTAGGTGAGACAAGAACAACATATTTTGCTGCCTTCCTCTGTTCTGCATCCATTGTTCTGCCTTTTGTCGAAAATTTCTAAGCGCATCGACAAACGCAAACGCATTTTTTTGCTATTTGTATTTTTTTTGTGTTAGGCATCCCTTCGTACACCCTGTAAATAGGGTGTATTACAAAATATATTTGTAGCTTTAAAATAAGTAAAGAAATCCATGCACAATATTTAATTTATTTAAAAAAGAAATAAAATACATTTTAGTAACATGTTTTTTTTTTCATATTATTATTTTTATCATATTATTTTCTTTAAAATTTTTTTTTTATTTAACAATGTAAAATTACATTTTTATGTAGAATATTACATATTACATATTACATTTTTAATAAGTAATAATTTTTCTACATTTTTTTTTTTTTAATTAACATTCATATATTTTATTATTTTATATTATTTTTTGTACGTAAGCTATATTTTATTTTACTTAAAATTCAATTAGTCTAAATATAAAAATAAAAAAAAATATTGAAATAATATAATATAATAATATAATATCATTTTCAAAATATATTTTTTTTAATTTTTTTATATAAAATATGTTTTATATTAATTTTTAAAAAATTCAATATTTACTTTTAAAAAATACTAGATATTTTTAAAATAGTTATTATATTATGACAACTATGTTGATCATAAACAAATGCAAACTAAGAAAACTTAAAAAAAGCTAAACAGTAAAGAAATTTGTCATATTTACACAATTTCTGAAATTCTTCTATACTCATGAAGTTTATGGAATCAAAAGCAAACTCAACTCTCAAAAGACTTTTGCAGAGTATGCCTATGTCAAATAAACATTGGGTTTGCCCTCTCGTTTTGTAGTTTTTTTGTTGTTTCATTTTTTTTTCATAGAACTGCAGACAGACAGCAGTTTTAATTGCTTTTGCATACAGCAATACATCAAGATGCTGGCACACACGAGCCGGCATGGATGTCATTATGGGCAAGCTCTTTAGTTGCAGCCAAATGCAATTTTACATAATAAATATATATATATGTATTTATTTATATATATATTATATATACTGTGTGGGGTGTGCGCTAGCCGACTGACTTGCACTATTTTTAGTATCTGGCCAAGTCTGCTGTAAATTCATTAATGCAGTTTTGCATACTAAATGCAATTTCAGCGAGAAACCTGTCAAAAGTATAAACATAAACATGTTTAGTCACTGGCGCTGCATAGTAATAAATTGTGTGTGTGTGTGTGAGTGAGTGTGGGTGAGCTATCTATATATATTTCTATATATATATTTATGTGTGTATCTGTCTGTGGCCTTGCCACCTTGGCGACACCCACTCACCCGGCCACAATAGCTGTTCCATGGCAAATATATTTATTGTCTCAAAAAGAATTTTTCGTAATTTTTCTCGAGGTATTTCATGTGTTAAGATCATTTTTATACATATTTAAAACGATTAAAGACAAATTAAAAATATTAAATTAATTTAAAAATAGCAAAAAACTTTTAAAATTATAATAAAAATATTTGAATATTAAATAAAGTAAATATAAATTTATATATTTAAAAAATAAAAGTAAAAAAAAAAAAAATAGACGAAATAAACATTGTTAAAAAATAATTTTGTAAATTGTATTCAAGCACAAAGCTTTCAAGCCACTTGTAAAATAAATACATTTAAATTGTAATATAGATTATTACGTATACGTAGCGAGTGACAAAAGCAAAAGCTTGCTAAAGACGAACTCATAGCAAAATGAATAAATATAGCAAACGAAATGACAAAGTAGAAAGAGCGAGCTTTTATAGAGTTAAGCAGAGAGCAATTCGATATATATATACATTTATATATATATATTTGTTTAGATATATATATCATTTTATTTATGGCCGAATAGGTGAGCTCTTTGAAAACGTCTTCAATTGCTTTGTAGTATGCATTTCCGCTGCTGCGTTTTGCAACAGGTTGTATACAAAGAGATCTTGTAATTATTTTCCTTTCTTTGTACATCATTTCTTCCTATTTTTTTTTGTTGTAAACAAACGAAATCGAATCGTTTGGATAGAAAATAATGAGATTTGCAATACCATTTGCTGGCAACGTTTAATGATCCAAATACGATTCCCAATTGCTCGTAGCTCAAGACTATTTCGATTTCAATTCTATTCTATTCTTATATTCTTGCATGCCCACCTGAACGTTAAATCTATTTTGTACTCGATTAACCTTAACCTTACAGCGCTGCACACGAGAATGATGCGATATAATTACGTTACTTATGTGCGATTAAATAAAAAAAGCAATGTCCCATCCATTACCCCACTCTCTCTCTCTCTCTCTCTCTGTCTGTTTACCCCACAATACAACGTTACAGCACGCAGAAAACTAAACAATTTGTTGTGCTACTATCCAAAAGAAATACAAAATCAAACAAACATAAACCAAACAAAATCCCAAGTCTAATGTCAACCTGTGCTGGCGTTGATATTGCAGTTGAATATTGTCTAATCTTTGCACATCCATCCCCGTTCATCAGATAAACAGCAGTGCCGCAAATGCGCCAAGGCCTTGCAAGAATTGGAGAATATCGATGACGAGGCCGATCAGCTGGGCATCGGCTTTGTTAAGATCCACGACGAGGCATTGGCCGATGAATACAATTTGGGTAATCTGCCGGTATTGGTCTACTATCGCCATCAGACACCAATTATCTATGAAGGTATGGCATGCCCAGATACCCCATATATATAGCACATGCCTATCGAAAATCGATTGTTTTGTAATTATCGCAACTGTGTCCAGGTGAGCTGCAGCGCGAGGAGGATGTCTTGGAGTGGTTGGTGCAGAATAAATCGACCGGCGATGAGGATGATGTGATCGAGGATGTTACATCCAAGACCCTATCGACGCTCATTAACAATATTGATAATTTGGTTGTGTTATTCTGTATGTATACATATATACTCGCATAACTATCGATAATTGATCGATCAACGTCTCTGTAGATGATCACGGCAATGATGATTCGATGACCGTATTGGAAGAGCTAGAACAAATCGACGATGACTGCGACAAGCATGGCATACAATTCGTGAAAATCGATGATGCCAAGGCGGCAGCCGATTACGGAATCGATTCGGTATAATGAAATTGATATATTGGATCTGCCAGTTATATATATATGTGTGACATTTATAGATTCCGGCAATTGTATACTTTGAAAAAGAAATTCCAAACGTTTACGATGGCGATCTCATGGATGAGGAACAGATACTTAAATGGTTGTTGGGACAGTTGGAACATGATGAAATCGAGGATGTCACCGATGAAATGCTCGATACAATGATTAAGGAAGGACGCGTCATTGCAGTGCTGTTCTGTAAATATATCTATCAGACTTACGCGCTGTTGCTGTAGTTGTTACATCTGCTGTTGGTTGTTGTTTTCCAGACGACAACAACGACAAGAAATCCCAAAAGGTGCTTGAAGAGCTCGAGAACATTGATGACGAATGCGACGCATTGGGCATTACTTTCGTGAAAATCGACAATCCCGAGGAGGCCGTTGAATATGGCATCAATAAAGTTCCTAAACTGATATACTTTGAAAAAGGCATTCCAACTATATACGAAGGCAATCTGGAGGATGAGGAGAAACTATTGAAATGGCTAGAAGAACAAACTAGTTCCGATCAAATCGAAGACATTACCGATGAAATGTTGGATTTGATCATTGAGAAAATGCCACACGTAGCCGTGCTCTTCTGTAAGTGATATCTGGGCCATAAAACCCAGACCAACCCGTCAAAAAAAAAAAGAAGAAAACCCCTAAGGATAAATTCCCATGCAGCTGTAGATAATGTAATATAGATCGTCTTACATATATATATATATGAATGTTGTATTCCTTGTAAAATCGGGATGTGTCTGAGTGTCTGGCGTTTAATCAAAGCTGCTCGATGTGCTTATAAAAATTAATTCAGTTCATATCAAAGCGCTTCAACTAATCATAATACATTTAACTAAAAAAGATAGAGTCTAGGACCACATTTAGTCAACTATATATATTTTACATCAAAATACAATTGATTTTATTAGTATGAAACCAGTTGCAAGTTGAGAGCTTTTCAGTAGTCACTTTAGAAAGCCAGAAATGCGAGTTTTTCTTTCCTATTTTCAATCTTTATTATGCGATAACCAATATAATCGATAACAATTCTTCACAGATGACAAAGATCAAAAGAAATCACAGAAAATCCTAGCCGAATTGGAAAACATTGATGATGAATGCGATCAGAATGATATTGCGTTCGTTAAGATCGATGACGATAAGGAGGCCAAGGAATGGGGCATCGATGAGATACCATCGATTGTGCTCTTTGAGCGCGGCATTCCCCACATCTATGAGGGTGATCTGATGAAGGAGGATGAACTACTTGGCTGGCTGGTGCATCAGAAGCGTTATTCTGAAATTCCAGAGGTTACCGACGAAATGAAGGACAAACTGGTCGAGAACACCGAGCATTTGGCTGTCATTTTCTGTAAGTCGAAATAATAATAATAAATAATTATAATGATAATAATAATAATAATGAAATGAAATAAAAATGAATAAAAAATAAATTTAAAAATAAATTTAAAAATAAATTAAAAATAAATATAAATATATATATCTCTAATAAAAAAGTAAGACAAATAAACTTTATTAAATGACTATCTTTTGCAGACGATAAAGATGATAAGCAGGACATGCGCATTCTTAACGAATTGGAGAACATTGACGATGAACTCGAAAAGGAGGGCATTGTCATTGTGCGCATCGATAATGCTGCTGAGGCCAAGGAATATGGACTCGATCATTTGCCAGCGTTGATTTACTTTGAGAACAAGATACCGGCCCTGTACGAAGGTGATCTGATGAACGAGGACGAGGTGCTCGAATGGTTGTTGGTGCAAAAGAAAACAGCTACCATCGAGGAGGTCACCGACGAGATTCTTGTCAATTTGATCAATGAGCATGAATATGTTGTCGTATTCTTTACGGGTCCGTGTGAACCGGGCGAGTCCTGCGATCACACACTGAACGCATTGGAAAGCATCGACGATGAATTGGATGAGGCTGGAATCATATTTGTTACCACTGAGGACACCGGCATCGCTAAGAAATATAATGTCAAATCTTATCCACGATTGGTGTTCTTCAGAAATCGTGATCCATTGCACTTCACGGGCGATTTGGATGATGAGGACGAGGTTCTGGCCTGGATCACCGATGACGAAACCCTCGAAATTCCCGGCAAAATCGAGGAAGTCAATGTAAAAATGTTGGATAAGATATTGGCTGAAAACGATCATGTCGTTGTGTTCTTCTGTAAGTTTAAGGAACATTTTAAGACTCTAAATATCAAATTTATGTTTAATTTATATAATTCTATTTTACAGACGCCGAGGGCGATAAGAAATCACAAAAGATCCTCAACGAACTGGAGAACATCGATGACGAATGTGAGGAAAAAGACATCGACTTTGTAAAGACATCCGACGACGATATTGATAAGGAATACGATCTGCCCGGTTTGCCGGCGCTTGCATTTTATAGACATAAGTTTAGAACAATTTACACCGGTAAGAAGAGCCTAAATTCGTCTAAAATTGGATACAAATATAAAATAATTTTCCTTTACAGGTGATCTGATGAAGGAAGAGGAAATTTTGGAATGGGTTATCGATTTGCATGAATCGACTGCTGATGTTATCGAATCGGTTGACCGCAAAACGCTGCAAGTTTTGATCAATGATGTGGAACATCTTGCCGTTTTCTTCTGTGCGTTCTTAGATTGTCAATATATTCTAGAGTAATTCAAGTTTAATCGTAATCATTTATCTTCATTGACAGACGATGATGAGTGTGAGACGTGCCCTGGCATTTTGGAAGAATTGGAGAATATCGATGACGATACCGATAAGCATGGCATACAGTTTGTCAAATCGAATGATGTTAAGCTGGCCCATGAAATTGGCATTTTCGCATTCCCAGCCTTAGTCTACTATGAGACAGGCGTTCCGATCATGTATGATGGTAAGCTCTTCCCCATATTGCTTGCTTGCTTCTCTTTATCATAATTTAACCATCTTCTCTTTCTAATAGGTAATCTCAAAAATGAAAATCGTGTGCTGCAGTGGTTAATCAATCAAAAGAGTAAGCGTTCATATTTCAAATGTTTTCTCCGCTTTCTAACTCACGCTCATAAGCCAAACATTCAATACCAAATCAGTTGAGCCCACAAGATCTTGGCCAAACTTCAAACAAAAAAAAATAGCGATATCTATATATATAGAGATTGCATATCAAATCCAAGCAAGTCGGATATATCCAAATATCATTCTACCCGTTTATAGCCATTTGTGAAATGACAAAACGTAATGAATACTTTCGATATATATACGATATATAATAGGCAACGATGACGATGGAAGTGATGAGAAAATTGTTAAAATGAGCTATCCAAAAGAAAGTGATGTGGATAAAAGAGAAAGACTTAAGCGTCTGCAACAAACGATACGAAAAGAAAGATTACGAAAACATTTGCGCGATGACGATGAGAACGGTGACGATGACGATGACGATGACGATAACGATGATGATGACAAAAATGACAATGATGACGACGAGGACGAAGACGATGATAATGACAATGATGATGACAATGACGACGATAATGATAATGAAGACGACGACGACGATGAGGATAATGACGCTGAAGATGATGACGATGAGGATAATGAAGATGAAGATGACGACGATGAGAATGATGATGATAAAGATAACGATAATGACGATGACGACGACAATGATGAGGACAATGATGATGAAGAAGACGAAGATGACGATGAAAATGATAATGACAATGATGAAGACGAAGACAATGAAGATGATGATGATGAAGACGATGAGGATGAAGATAATGATGATGAAGATGAAGATAAGGACGGAAATGATGACGGTGACGATGAGGACGAAGACAATGATGACAAAAATGAGGATGACGATGAAGACAATGAGGATGACGATGAAGACAATGAGGATGACGATGATGACAATGAAGACGACGATGATGATGACAATGACAAAGACAAAGACAATGACAATGACGATGACGATGAGGACGAGGACGAAGATGATGAGGACAATGATGAAGATGATGAAGATAATGACGATAACGATGACATACAAAACGATGACGACGAGGACGATGACGATAATGACAAAGATAACGACGATGATGATGATGAAGATGACGAAGACGAAGACAATAATGATGATGATAATGACGACGATGACGATAACGATAACGATGACGAAGAAGAAGATATCAGCAAGCAAGTCTATAAGCACAGAGCTAAAGGCAGAACGATACATCGACTTTCTGATCTTTGCTCGGGTCATCTTATAGATGAAATAGGTAATACGTGAATGTGAGTTGCCATTGCCGCACTAACTGAAGTTGTTTTTCTTGTTGTCAACTCCTCTCCCTGAATTGCCAAATACCAAACCAAATACAACTCCGATCATAATATACACTACAGTATTTTCATTGTCTATCTACAGACTTGGGTAAAAGGATTACAAGAAATGCATTTCATAAAGGTAACAAAAGCGATATATACATATATATAAATGTGTGTTGCGCCTAGCTTTTGTGGTAAAGCAATTCATCTGCACCCATATGAAAATACGAAATATATAAATATGAAATTTGATACATAAACATATATACACACACACACACTAAAAGCCACGTCAATGTTTGCCCTAGTGAATGTATTAAAGACCTATCCAATGCTTCGATTTACCAGCAATACTGTTTGAAGTTCCCCAAACCTATAACTTTTTGCTCTCTCCCCTCTCTCTCTCTCTATATATATCTCTCTCTTTAAAAAAAAAAGTGAACAAATTTGGTAAATAAAAAATTAAAAATAATGCAAAAATCATAGCTGACACAATGTTTGACAATATATTAAAAAAAAAATATAATAAAAAATATATTTAATTTTGTTATATTATAAAAAAAAAAAAAAACAAACAAAAAGAAACAGAAATTGTTAATGACTTAATTATTTGGATTATTGATATAATTATTATGTTCTTTTAATACTTAAGCAAACGTTTTTATTTGTTACAATTTATGATTAATAACCGAATTGAACCCGCTCTGCTAAATAATTATAAATAAACGAAAAACCAAAAGCTAAGGTTAAAGTAAAATACAAAAATATGAATAATAATATATATAATTAAAAATATATATTACATAGATGTAAAAATGAAATTGTACAAAAACTCAATTAGGACTTAATACCTGTACAGTCAGCATCAAAAGCATTTTGTCAGTTATTAGTTGAATAGCAAAAATAAATATTGAATGAAAAAACGATTTTTAATCAAAAACAAAAAATAAACAAAAATAATTTTGTTCATTCATAAAGCACGCTTAATTTTTACTCTAGAAAGAAATCAAAGTTTGAAGAAAAACGTTTTTTATAAAAATCGTACTAACTGCTCTTTGTGGTAATTTCGAAGGTGTTGCAAAAAAAAAAAATGATTAAGAAAATAAGAAAAAAATAAAAGCAACTTTTATGACTTTTATTTCGTAATTTCTCGCCTACTCTTTATGCACTTTTGTTTACTTTTTTCTTGTTAGTGATTTCTTTAAATTAAAAAAAAAAAAAAAACAAAAAAAAATTAAGAACTAAACAATCTGACAAAATGTTTTTGTTTGTTTGCTCACAACAGATGACGAATGTTTCTATGTTGGATTGGGTCACGACGGCCATTCAGCTAAGCGCGGCAACAGTTATGTGCCCAACGATTACAAACCATTCCAATGCTGTCCAACCAAATTGGAGAAGTCAACGAAAGTTCCTAAAATGACCGCCCAGCGCATCGGACACAGCGATGGTGAATCGAGCAAGCGTCAAGGTGGCAATTTCAAATTTGCCAGCACAGCGAGCCAACAGAAGAGTACACCAAGCAAACCCAAGCCCATTGCCCAGAAGCCAGCCCAGAAGCGCAACAAAAAGATAGTTAATAACGTTAATGATGACGACGACGATGATGATGATGATGATGATGACGATGATGATGATGATGATGTGCCATTGGTGAAAGTATCGTATGCCAACAAACGTTCTGGCCAATCGAACAAGAAGCCCCTGAATAAAGTGCAAGATCTGGATGATGAATCCATTGAGGTGGAAAAAACAAAGAAATCGTCGAAGAAGTCTGGCAATAAGCTGAATGTTAAAACCGGTACGTCGCAAGCAAACAGAACGAAACCAAAATCCCAATATCAAAATTTATAGACACAAAAAAACATACATACATATATACATATATATATCAATATACAGATTGTTCAGTTTTGAAACCTACATATACACCCATCCCAAAAAAAAAAAAAACAAAACACAAAACAGACATATCTGCTTGTAATTTGATTTGTATATTTCTTTCTCTCTTTTTTTTTCTCTTTTTTTTGTGTCTTGCAGGCGTTAATTTTTTCCAAAATCGACTAAAAAATTTGTATGACCTCATTTTTCAGGATATCTCTCTGTGGGAGTAAGGCAACAATATTAATTAAAACAAAAAACAAATTAAGAACATGCACAAACTGTTTGTATGAATGTAAAATTAAAGTAACACGCATACGCAACCTTGTCAAAATCAAACTTTAAACTGAATTGTAAAAAACAACAACGACAAAGAAACTAAAAACAAATTTAAGTAAAGCAAAGCACGCATAAGTCTAAGATCTAAGAACGCTGTAAAAATAAAAACAAAAACCTTGAACAACAGGTTATTATATATACTTATATACTTAACTGAACTATCAAGTGTAATGTGTGATTTTTGTTTTGTGATTGTCATGATTATTCTAATTTGTAAGTGCATCCAAAAAGACAACAACAACAACAAGAACTTAACTCGGCTGGTTGTGTAACAACAAAAACAAAATTTCTATATACTAAAAACTAAAAAAATAAAGGAGAAACAAAATTTAGCTACACTGCCCAACAATAATTTTGAAATGAAAAGTGAGTTGGATGCACAATGCGTTACTTTAATATATAAAAATTTTCGAATATTACTCATACGACATGTTAAACGACTTTTTTTTTGTTCTTCCTTGTGAAGAACTTTCACTCTTTGTTCCACACACGTGCAGCTGCAGCGTTAACTGCAGTGGAAATACCATTTGGGCCAGCTTTCATATAAAGCTATCCGCCACGCAACTCACAATTAAATGAAACTTACTTTTATTTGAATTAATTTTATAATTTTTGGTACTTTTGCACTTTTGCGCTAATTAACTGATTTCTCTCTGTTGAGGCTGCCTGTCTAAATAAACAACTTTGTTGCATTTTTTTGTCAATGGATTTCGATTTCAATTGCGCCAAACAACAAACTTTGTTCAAATTTCAAAGCAATTACTGCAACAATGAAACTTACTTTTAACACTATAAACAAATTTCATGCGTAATTAACAAAACAAAAAAATAAAAAAAAATCTAGAATTGTCAATAACTGAGCATAAACTACTTTTGATACTACTTACTACTTTTATTTTATTTTTTTGTTACAATATATACAATTTACATTTATGTATGTAGCTAGCGTATAAACACAAAACAAATGCTAAATATTTTTTAAACAATTTTTACAATGAGAGAGAAACGTAAATACAACTATATATATTATATTATATTTACATAGCTAACTATAAAGAGCCGCATATACATATTTATGTATATTGCCTGAACTAAACTATTTTGTTGTCTAACTGAATATACTCGCTTCGATGCATCATACAGTTATATATACATATATATATATATATATATATATATATAAAGAAAAATGGCTGTCAAATCTGCTGCGACATTTTGCAACACTGGCCTCGCAAACCGCTTTCTCTTTCACTTTCTTCTCTGCTCTGCTGGCGATTTGTTATCGATATATGCAACAAAAAAAAAAAAAGAAAAAAAAAAAGAAACAGAAACTTGTCTAATTATATTTTTTAAGCTTTATAAAACTATTTAAATATTTGTTGTTGAACAGCAGTTGTAAAGATGAAAAACAAAATATTGAGATAAAAAACTTTGTTAAAGTTTTTATGAAACTTCTTTTTAAACTATTTATATGTAAAAAAAAACACACAAACTTTTGTAAAATTTAATAGCGAAAAACTGAAACAATTGTAAATTGCAAATGAATAAATAAATAAATCACAAATTTTTTAGTTTTCTAAGCGTTCGCACAAATACAAAAAAAAAAAAGAAACAAAAAATAGAATTTATTATGTTTTGTTTGGTTTTCGCTGAAAGCATTGCGGTAATTATTCATCAGATATATATATACATACATATATAGAGATCTGAAACAGATATGTACAAATTTATCTAAGATTTTGCATTATTTTTAGTCAAATTGTCAGCCAAATGAAAAATATTGCCTCCAGTTGCCATCAAATATTGGCACAATGCCCAATTGTTATAGAGAGGGGGAACCAAAACAAAAAAAAAAAAAAAACAACTAGAAAAAAAAATAATAAAAATTATTAATTTTGTTTATAAATGAGAAAACAATGAAAATAGCTCATGATTGATTGACCAACTGCAGCGAACAGGTATGTGCGAAACTGAAATCGAGATGAAAAGCAAAATTTGAACAATTTAAATGCCAGAATTAATTATCACAAATTCTAATCAATAAAATTCACTTGCCATACAGGTAATTTGGAGAGTAACCAAGAGGTATTCAATTGGATATTGAAACAGAAGGCCGATCAAAGCATTGAGCTAATAAATCGTGAACAACTAATTGAATATATAGCCAGCAAAGACTTTTTAGCGGTTGTCTTCTGTAAGTATGCATAAGGTAAACTAAGCATAAACCAAACTGAATAAAAATATCAATAAATAAATATATATATAGAAATATATATACAGACACATATGTACTTTAGTATGAGTTTTTTGCGCGCCCACTAAAAACTGTAACTGCCAAAAAAAAAAAAAACGCGGAAAAAACATAAGAAAATATATATTTTAGAATTTCTTATAGATATTCGAGAAATATTTTTGATATCATCTTTACCTTTTTTACTTTTATATCTTAAAGATAAAGAGGATGATCCGGACTCGCCGCGCGTGCTGCGCCACATTGAACTGATCGACGATGAGGCTGCCGAATATGGCATTTATATAGTCAAAATGCACGATAAATTGATGGCCAAGAAATATGGCTACAGAAATCCGCCCGGCTTAACCTATTTCCGTAAGGGCAAATACATCAATTACGATGGCGACATCGATGATGAGGAGGAGGTGCTCGATTGGCTAACAAGTCCGGCGAATATGGAAATGACCGATCATATCGAACAGGTCAATCGGAAAATGTTTGAGAAAATACGCAAAAATTCCGATTATGTAGCCGTCATATTCTGTAAGCAATTGAAACTCTATTGAGTTTTTTTTTTTTTTTTCTTTTGGCATTTATTGAATGATTTTCTATTCACAGACAGCGACGAGTGCAAGCAGTGTCCACGCGTCCTAGCCGAGGTGGAGCACATTGATGATGATGCCGATAAGGCTGGCATTGACTTTGTCAAAATCGACGATAAGCAAATGGCCAAGGAATATGGAGTTTTGCACTGCCAGCCATTGTGTTCTTTAAGCCAACCTCCAAGGAGCCAGTTATATACGCCGGTTAGTAGAATTCACATTAGTTAAAGGAAAACTTTAATTAATAATTTCATTTAATAATTTTTGTTTGCAGGTGATCTTTATGAAGAAGAACAGATCCTTACTTGGTTGCTTACGCAAAAGGATCCAAGTGGAGATGTTATTGAAGATCTCGAAGGCGAAAGACTTGTTCAATTAATCGAAGAGTCTGGCTCCATAGCCGTCTATTTCTGTAAGTTCAATATAACCAAAACGTCTGATATATTTAACAAATGTAGCAACATAACGAGGTGTGTTTGAAAAGTTAAGCGAATTACGGAATTTCTGTAAAAATTTATAAGCAATTGAGTCGATTGAGATTTCATTGTTTTGATTTGAAGCCCAAGCCAAAATAATATATATTTATATATATATCATGTTGAGCATTGCTCAATGTCTGCAGATAAGTGTCTTTCACTTGCAGTCTGAGCAAAGACTAAGAGCGCACTCGATTGCATCGGCTGTTTAGCGAGCTCGTTTGCGATCGGCTCGCAAGCGTTTTGTTTTTGTTTTGCTTCGCTCTGCTCGTTTGCCGAACGTTTGGTTGAGTTTTGTGTATGTATTAGTAGGTCTCTCGCCTACCTGCTTTCAAATGCTTATGTGAATTGAGTTGACTCTTTGAGTCAATTGGCTACTTACTCCGGCTTTGCCGATTGGCGAGCGCCAAACGATGTTCGTGAAAAGAGCGTCGCACGAACAGTTCAACTCAATGCGCTCACCCGAAAATCAAAACGAAAATAATCGAAGTCTCTTGCTTAGAGCGAGAGAGAGTGAGCATGATTCTGTTCGGGAGAACGAAAATAAATAAACGGGCATATTTTTTATAATCATATTTAATATTTTTTTATATAGATTAAATACATTTGATATATATTTATATATTCAATACAATGTAACAGAAAAAAACCAAAGAATTGTTAAACATTATTTCGATCACTACATATTTTCTTATAAAAGTCATTACAACTTTAATGAACTCTAATGTCAAGTCCCAGAGGCTTCAATTCTAAAATCCAACTTCGCATTACTTTTCGAGCAAACCTCGTATATGCAATAGCAAAACGATTGCAGGAAATTTGTTAAATCTATCAAACGTCTTATAGCTGCAATCGGTTTGGTGACATAAAACTATACTCAAGTACAAATTAAATAATCTACTTTTTCATAGCATACTTTGCAGCGCATTTAATGTTTACGTTTCGCATTTTGTTACATTTGTTGAAAAGTCTTGAATCAAGTACTTGATATATTTTATGCTCACTCTTTTGCGCAAACAGTTTGCAGTTAACAAAATATATAAATCATTTCTTTAGGTCTATATTCTTTAAGCTCTCAATTTAAATATATATATAAATTTTATCAGCGCTCAATTGTATCTAACCAACAAGACTTTTTACCACATTTATATATTTCTATAAAAAAAAAAAATATTCAAAACCAAAAAAACTGCACAAAAAAATAATCAAACAAACAAACTGTAGGGAATAAGACCAAATGCGATATTTGCAATTCGAAAGCAGCGCGCAAGGCGCGTCTGAAAAAGGAGCGCGAACAGCATCAACAGGAAGGCGGCTCAGCTAGTGCGGCCGCCGCCTTTGGCAGTGATCCTGAGGCAACTGCTGCGGCTGCTGCCGCTGAGGCAGGTGCTGCTGCTGGTGGTGGTGGTGAGGGTGGAGCAACGGATGCTGCAGCTGCAGCGGGCAAACATGATGATGGTAGCGCACCTAAACGTGACAAAACAAAATTTTATTCAAATGGAATGAGTCCAAGAATGTTTAACCAAAGCACAAAAACACCCAAGCACAAATACACACAGCCAAACACCAATAAATACCTACACACACACACACACATACACTCACATGTATATACACACACCTGTGAGAATGTCTTACCTAAAAAAGAAAAAATTTGCTGTAGCGCACCTGCAAACCAAGCACACACACAACACACTCTCTCTCTCTGTCTCTTTCTCTATCTCTCTCTCTACTCTACTCTCTACTCTGTGTCTAGCTGTACTATTTTCTATATATATACTCTATATGCTTTCTTATATATACACAAACACATACACACACACAACGTTGTTCAACCCGTGCTTAGTTTATGTGTAGTTGCTTGCTCGTAGTGTGTTCTTTGTATATTATCTACCTTGCCACGCCCCGTATTCCCTTGATGCCTTCTGTTGTTTAGTGTGCACACAATTTGTTTATAATATGCATATTCTTCCTTGCCAAAAAAAACATAAACCTCTCTTAGATGCCGATGGCTGTGAGCAATGCACCAAAGTCTTGGAGGAGCTGGAGAATATCGATGATGATTGCGATAAACATGGCATAACTTTTGTGAAAACTCGCGATTTCTCTGTGGCCGACGGCTATGGAGTGCACGAGTATCCAGCGCTGGTTTACTTTGAAGGCGGCATACCCAATGTCTTTGAAGGTGAGGAGCATAAACGGAAATTCCATTCAAATTTTATATAAATCAAAATCACTCAACTCTCTACAGGTGAGCTCAGCGAGGAAGAGGAAGTTCTGCAATGGCTCATCACACAAAAAACTGAAGATCGCATTGAGCTCATAACACGTCAAATGCTGGAAACAATGGTCGAAGAGACACAATATTTAGCTGTCTATTTCTGTAAGTATAAACTTGAAAGAAAAAGTATCTACATAACCATATCCTATATCATAATCTCATATAATATCAATTATATATCATTATATACCCTGGCACTCCACCACCAAATGCACCAATTGCACCAATTGCACCACTGCACCACAACACAAAACACCACCACAACCAATCCAAATATTCCATATATACACACACATATATACATACATATATGTATGCATGTGCGTATATTCCAATTCAATATCCGTAACGCCGCAGTGCCGACTGAGCGCAAGGGCAAGCCACCCGCTTACTGTCGAAGTTTCTGCTCACCCTCTAGTCTTAAAGAAAGCAACCTGACCACAACCAAACACTCATCCAGCCAATTCGTACAAAGCTACATTACGCGAAAAAGAAAACGTATCCAAAAACAAGGTATTCCGTATTCAAATCGTGCCAAAGCCCAAAAGAAAATATATAAAATATTTTAAATATAAAAATAAAATCACGCGCATGTTTTCTGCTAACCAAGATAAACAAATATAAAAATTCTAAAATTTCTAAAAATATCAAGAGTCTCTGCTCTCTTCTCTTAAACTCTTATACTAACAAGTAAGAATGTCGGGCGTTACCGACTGCATAATACTCATTCATGGTCCGAAAAGAGTTGAATAAATTGAGGAGTCAAGTATGTGTTTACAGTAACTTAACAGAGTAATTTTAGATATATGTATTAAAATTTGAGAAAAGCAATAGAATAGCCAATAGTAACTTTTTGATAAAATTATGTTTTTCTAACTGTAAATAAAATAAATTTGTTCTCATAAATTATATTAGAGCAGGGTGAAATTAAATGAATTATCGATTTTACAGCAAATAAATCTTCTTATATTACGTATGTTGTCTATTTTATAGTATATATGCCGAATTCCAACATAGATATCGGATATAAATTAGATAAAATCTTTATACCGTGAATGAGTATAAAAACTAAAGCTACTAAATGTATTATCGACCAAACTAAATGTCCCACCCAACTACTTAGGGTACATCATTTTTATTTCATACAAAATTAATAAAAAATAAATAAAAATTCAAAAGCAAATTTTAAATTAAAAATTCAATTAAAAGTAAATTTAGTTTGGGCGCGAATACCTTTACTTTTTGGCGTTTTCTCTTTATGCACTCACAGCGTTGCCTCTATATAACTTATCTAACTTATCTACTACACAGCGCGAACGCTTCACATTCATAAAACAAATTTATTCTAGATCTATTTAAATAATAAATATATTTGGTTTCTTTTTGGCAGACAAAATCAATTGCAATATCTGTGATCAGATATTGGAGGGTCTAGAGCTAATTGATGATGAATGCGATGTTTTTGGCATACATATGGTAAAGATACAAGATCCACAATTGGCCAAGAGATATTCCATTAAGACGTTCCCAGCATTAGTTTACTTCCGGTGCGTAATGTGAAATAATAAATATGTATATTAAATAAATTATAATACTATATTATATTATAGGAACGGTAATCCTTTGCTCTTTGAGGGCGATTTGCAGAATGAACAATCGGTTCTAGAATGGTTAATCGACGATGATAATCGTGAATTGGCCGATGAAATTGAGGAGGTTAATGAACGCATGTTGGATCGTCTCATGGCTGAATCTACCTTGCTCGTTGTGTTCTTTTGTAAGCCGCAAGAATTATCAAAATTTCCATCAGAGTTTAAAGATTTTTCCTTCCAGATGATGATGATTGTGCTGAGTGTGAGGAGATTCTGGAGGAACTGGAAGAAATTGATGGCGAGGCAGATATGTTTGGCATTGATTTTGTTAAGATCACAAGCGTTGAGGCGGCCAAGAAATACGAAATTGTTAATATACCCTCGTTGGTGTATTTCCGGTGAGTTAGGAATTGAGCTATAATTGAAAAAAAAATTGTTAAACTTATTCCTTTTTGATCCCAGAAAACAAGTGCCCGTTCTCTATGATGGCGATCTACATCAGCATGATAAGATTATCACCTGGCTAACGTCTCAAGATGTATTCGAAATTAAAAACGAAATTGAAGAGGTTAATCGTAAAATGCTTGATAAACTGCTCGAGGAAAATGAATTTCTATCGGTGTTCTTTTGTGAGTATTACAAATAATTATATAAATTATAAATATATATATATTTTTAAAAATCTAATACAGATGAGCACAATCAGCCGGACAGCATGGCCTCATTGGAGAAACTGGAGAACATTGATAGCGAAACGGATAATCTGGATATAACTTTTGTCAAAATGGCCGATTCGCGTTATGCCAAAAAATGGGGTGTTACCAAACTGCCAGCCATGGTCTATTTCCGGCGTCGTTTTCCTAGCATATATCGAGGTAAGTCTAGGAACATTACATATTGAAGACGGGTTTTTAAAGTGGTTATAGAGTTCGAATTGTGCAACAGAAAGAGATATCTTGGGTACCTTAAAGAAGTTAACTTTTTATTATATAAAAGTTATATTCAAATATTATATTATATACTATATATTAAAGTATTTTTAATAATAATATTTTAAAGTATTTTTTAATATAAATTTTTTATTATATTAAATTACAAATTGTTTCCTTCTCATTTCATAGGCGATCTGCTCTCGGAGGATGAAGTGCTCGAATGGCTGCGCAAGAATCGCTTCCGTCAGCCAGAGCTGAATATATTTATGTACGCTCTGATAGCTCTGGCGGTGGCATTCGTTGTCTATACCGCGTTTCTGCTGCAGTGCTTCAAGCCGGCACCGCCGCCGCCTGTGCAGCATCCGAAGCAATCGTGATGAGATTTTTACTTAGTGAAATTCAACTGTAGCTCACCTGCAACTAGAGAATTGTTGAAGAAATTGGCAGCTACGACAAGGGCGTGCCAGAGAAATGCGTAGAGGAGCGAGAGTACGAGAGCAAATTTAAAAAGAAAAACCTAAATAAACGAAACGAACACACACAAACACACTCACACACAGACACTTACACATCATCATTGCATTACATTAAACTAAACGAACTATCATCAAGGAATCGTCTAAATTAGACGACTTTTAAGAAAAATGACTTTATAACGACAGTGCCGACTATGCTGCCCCCAAGTATTGAGCGAGAGAACCAAAGAAGAAGCATAAGAGTGAGAGAGAGGAAGTCCCTGGTGGTGACAGAACATTGCAAATATTACATACTATATATCAATATAATAATAATGACAATCCGTTGACTTTTACGTATATATATATATATAAATACCTTTTGAGACAAGTTTCTGGCTGCTTCCATTTAAATGGAATATCACATTTCACCACACACCAATAATTCAATATATAATTAAAACACTCAAGTCATAGTAATTACTATTAAAGAAAATTATATTTAAAGAAAATTACAATAATTAAAAAAAAAAGAAAAAAATCATTATAATTTTTACAGTAAACTATTACGGATTAATAAAAAAAAAAAAAAGAAAACATACTTGAAATTCTTGAAAATAAATAAAAGTTTTTGTTCTTCTTTTTATTATATTATTATGAATAGACATACCAATATACCCTGGTTTTGTGTTACAATGTAAACAATCGTTAGGTATATGTATTATTCATCAGGATGAGAAGATAGAAGTTCGTCATACGAAAGCTGTATAAATTTATATTTAATTTATTTTTTTTATAATTTTTTAGAATAATTTTAATTTTTATTCTTTTCCCTTGATTTTACTATAAACTTCGCATAGAGCTCTGAGTATATTCTAGTCAACATTTTAATTGTAATGCCCTTTTGCTATTGGCTTAAGTTATCAGTCTGAAATTTCGAAAAGGTAAACACCGGGGGCTTTATGGCTTTTCAGAGAAATTTCCGTTGGCAACAAAAAAAAAAGAGCAAAGAAAATTTCAGTACAATAGCCCCATTGACAGTATTGAATTATCAATGTTATAACTAAATATAGTGATGTGATAAATAATTTGCTCATGTTGTGTGTTCTTGGCATTGTAATCTATTTGTTATAGATTATATTCTATCTTCTTCTATTTCAATGGAGATATCAACGTTGTTCAGCTATCTCTGCCATAGGCGCGTGCATTGATGTAGGCCTTATTTATTTATATTTATTTTTGTTTTAGCGCATTTCAAGTTATCAGCATGAATTTTCAGACGCACAACAAAGAGCTCATGACTCGCCCGCACAAAATATTTAATGTTGAAATTTCAGGTTGGCAGCTCGTTAGGCTTTGCGGTTATCATTGGTAAAAGTACACTAAAACAAATTGGGATGTATCAAAATATAAAATTAAATAACAATTTTTAATAAATATATTGAATTTAAAACAAAGTAATTTGAAACTAATATTTTATATATAAAATTATTAAAATTTATTAATTGTTTATATTGTTTCTAAAGTATTATTTTTTTCAAATATAGATTATTGAGAAAAAAAAAATCACTCTATGAATGAAATTAAAAAAAAAAAAAAATTGAACTTTAAAATTTATATACTAAAATATGATGACTATGCTATAAATTCTTTACTTTTCAACTTTTTGTAAATTTAATTTATTTAATGAAAATATTTCATAATAGTAAAATTATCAAACTATTTCTTAGTATCTCTGCTTCGCTTGCTACTGTAGCGTACGCAAATTAATAAATAACCAACTAATTTAAGCCCTACAAAAGCTTAAGAGCTTTAATATATAAGTCAAGTTAAGTAAAGTAAAAGAAAAATGGCTTGATATCTACAATAAGATATATATATATATAGAAATGTAGAAATGGTATATAAAGTATGCCATGTTGGAGGTAATTTCCAATTAGAGTTCATATTCATTTAGAGCTATCACGATGAACGATCACAGTCTGCTGGTGGCGAAAATTGTGGTTATTGTGGTGCTATTGGTGGTCACATTAATATTTTGCTTTCTGCCTTATATCCTGAATCGTTGGTTCAAATGGACACAGCGCGAGAAGAGCAATGCACGCGAATTTCTGGCTGTCCTTTGCCTATTAAATTTCGGCGGCGGTGTCCTGATTGCCACCACATTTATACACATCCTGCCGGCCGTAATTGGTGTTGTGAGTGCCCTGCAGAAGTGTGAGATGTTGGCAACGACGCCCTTTGCCCTGCCCGAGATGTTGATGTGCACGGGTTTCTTTCTCATGTATGCCATCGAGGAGCTGATGTACTTCATTGTGGGCAGGCGACAGAAGAGGAAGCAGAAGGCCATGCAAGAGGCACTGCAAGTGGCCATGGAACAGGTAACCGAACCAGAAGAAAAAATCGACATCGAATTGAGTGAACAAGTTGAGCCGGAGCAACCGAATTGGCTACGTGGCTTGGGCATCATTGTGGCCCTGTCGCTGCACGAACTCTTTGGCGGCATGTCGATTGGATTGGAGGAGACTGTGGATACAGTGTGGTTTATGTGCGCTGCCATTGCAGTTCACAAACTCGTGTTGGCCTTCTGCATTGGCATGGAGATTATGATGGCCCATACACGTTGGCTCATCGCTATCATCTATCTGATCGTCTTTTCCATAGTCACGCCCATTGGCGTGGGCATTGGTATTGCCATCACTGAGAATTCCAGTGCAAATCATCCGAGCATTCCGGCGGGCATACTGCAGGGCATCGCCTGTGGCACACTGCTCTACGTTGTCTACTTTGAGATTGTGGCTAAGAATCATGCGGGCTGGCGCATATTCCTCTGCTCACTGGGCGGCTTTCTGCTCATGTTTGTCTTGCAAATTGGAGGTAAATTTAGTTGAAAGAGAAAATCTACTTAATTGATATTCTAACTGACATTTTATTTGCTCTTTAATAGTTGTTGAAGCTGCTGGAAAATCTGCATATGTTTGTCCCTCGGCTAAGAGTTAAGTCTTAGAGAAATATAAATTAAATGAAAATTACGTATATTGAGACTTTAAAAAGAGACCATATACATAACTATTAGCCTCTCCACTATTCAAGCTTAAATACTTAAAGCTTAAAAGGCGTTTAGACCTAAATAGTATTTAAGCTAATAAAAACGAATTTTCTTATAAAATATTAAACGAAAATTTCATTCAATAAACAAATTTTATTAAGAAAAACAATCAAATAAAAAAAATAGAATTAATTTATTAACAATTTTATATACATAAAACTCTAGCTAAAATCCATATATAAAGAAGAGCAAAATATATTTTCTTAAAATACGAAAACATTAAATTTCGCTCAGTGTAGCGGATGTCTGTCAATAATCTTCCAAATATAGATCAAAATATCTCATTCTTATCAGAGCAAATTAAATTTATTTTTGATATTTTATCATTTTAAACAATTAAACCTAAACTGTTACATAAATTTGCAGCACAGTAAAAATAAAATAAAATGAAAATAAAAATAAATAAAATACGGAAAGTACGTCTATTTAATCTATTTCCCAGGCAATCATAATTTCTGGTGTCAATCAGTGCTCAAACACATGAGATTTATGGCCAACAGATAGGAAAGGGTATATAAGTGGTTGCTTTATGAGCAATTCGTTTGCACTTGTCGCTTGCAGTCGGTGGTGCGAAGATGTTCGATAAACAAATGCCGCCGGCGGTGCCACCACTAACCACAGTTCTGGATGTAAGTTCGACGGTGACAACAGCTACGGTGGATCAGCATGCATTGCTTGTGGCCAAAATTGTGGCTATGGTGGTGCTAATTGTGGTGACTGTGATCTGTGGCAGTCTACCCTATATGCTGGATCGTTGCCTCAAATGGACCAAAAAGGATCCCGCAGAGACGCGCGCATCGACTGTGGTGCGCTGCCTGATCTACTTTGGTGGCGGCGTTTTGTTTTGCACCACATTTCTGCACATGCTGCCGGAAGTAATTGAAGTGGTTGAGCTACTGCAGCATTGTGGCATATTGGCTGACACGCCCTTTGCCCTGCCCGAAATGCTAATGTGCACAGGATTCTTTCTGATGTACGCTTTGGATGAGCTGATGCATGTGGTTATGCAGCATCATCAGCGGAAGCTGAGCCGAAAGGAGTCGCTGGCCAGCGAAGCCTTCGTGCGTGGCCATAGTCTAAGACATAGCATATTGCTGAAAGGTACAGGAGGCAAACAGCATGAAATCGTATCGTCGAGTGCAGAGGAGCATCAGCATTGTGATCACGAGTTGCCGGCAAAGAATGGACATGGTCATAGCCATATGCCTGTGGATACAGATGGCTCCTCAATGCGAGGATTGGGTATTATATTGGCCTTGTCCCTGCACGAATTGTTCGAGGGCATGGCCATTGGTCTGGAAGGCACTGTGGGAACAGTTTGGTTCATGTTTGGCGCTGTGGCCGCTCACAAGTTGGTGCTGGCCTTCTGTGTGGGCATGGAGCTGCTCGTGGCTAGAACGCGCGCTTCCCTGGCCATCATCTATCTCATAACGTTCTCGATTGTGACGCCAATTGGCATTGGCATTGGCATCGGCATCAGTCAGCAGGCGAATGCAAATCAACCTAGTGTCCCATCTGGCATCTTGCAGGGCATTGCCTCCGGCACGTTGCTCTATGTGGTGTTCTTTGAGATTATCACCCAGAATCATGCAGGTTGGCGTGCCTATTTGGCTGCCCTGGCGGGCTTTGCTTTAATGTTTGGACTGCAAATACTTTGTGAGTATGACATGATAAGCAGACAATTCCGCTATTGGCTTTTGATTGACATACGCATGCCTTTAGTGTTATCGTTAGGCATTTGATTGATGTTCTCTAAGCCATGGGCATTAATGATATTTACTGCAAATGCAGACGGAATTTATTAAATCTCTTTAAAACTCTATATTATCTCTTGCAGCTGACGAGGCGGAAGGTGCTGATAGCGACTCTTGTTACTAGCGTGTGCCCCAGTCAATGGATTAATTATGAATAATATTTTATTTTCTAAGCTATTATATAAACTTGTTTATAATATGTGTTAGCATCCATTGCCGACTCATAAACTATTATCGAATGTAAATCATGCGACATCAAAAACATATTTAAACTATTATTAAATCCATAAATATATTCAACTCGACTAGTTCTCTTTAATTTCAAACTGCGCGCACTGCAACCCTTTTTTTAACCACTTTGTGTGTACACACTGTCAGCTGTTAATCTTACATAGCCTTAACAAACATGTTAAACATGCTGGAGAGAACATCGCTTAAAATAAACTGTTATATACGTTATTTGAATTATTTGAAGCGTATAAAATGAATAGATAGAAATTCATTTGCATGCCTTAAGAACAACAAAAAATCACATTACGCAATTAAGAAATGAATTATAATTCTATCGTTTATTATCGTTATACATATATGCTCGCTTTCCATTTACTAACAAAACAAACACATAGCTCATATAACAATGAATTAGAGCATACATTTTAATATCGCTTTTTGCTTTGATCTTTGGGTAGAAAACAAAATATGCATAAAAAGAAGCCAACAAAGTAACTGTTTTTATTGTGCAGCCTCTCGCCGCCGCGCTCTGTAGTAACAACAATCCATTTCGATACTTATGCTCAGGTCAGCAATTTGCCGCTGCTACAACAATGTGCGACGTGACGTCATTTTTTAAAGGATATACATATGTATGTACATGTACATACTCAGCATTAAGCTGTGAAATCATACGCACCACAAGAAACTGCAATCTTCATAGTTTGCCATAGACTATTCATGCAAATAATAAAACATAAAAAAGAGTACAGTAGCTTAAGATAATTGAATAAAAATGGCTTGTAATAAATATTGTTTTATTCTTCACAGATTTTTTTCTGTTTATTGAAATTTTTAAATATATTTTGTAATGTATATCTACATATCAAAATAAAAAATAAATAAATAAACAATAGCTCAACAACTATAATTATTCACTTGTTTAATTTCAATACAAAATAAATTTGATGACAAAACCCGCGACTTCAAGGCTGTCGTAATAACCGCGAAAATCAAAACGAATGTATGAAAACTCACAAATACTTGCATACATTCCACCATAAACGGCAAGAGAATGGGTGAAATCATAAAAATAGTTGCGGGCAACATAAGAAACGTGCATAGAAATGCAATAAAAGCTCGTGAGCGAAACGGCATCTCTATTTGTCATTATTTAAATACTCAGAGCGTAAAACAGTTTACAGTGCATTGTGAGCAAAACAGAGAGTTAGCAGATTCATTTGAGTATAACATTGCGCTAACATCGCTGTGCTCAGAACAGTTTATAGTTGCGGAGAAGAGCGGTCGTGTGTACGGAAAAAAATAAATTTAAAACAACCCAAAGAAACACTCGTAAAGAGTTTACCCCATTAACTTTTGCGTAGACGTGATAAGTTATAAATTAAACAAAAATCGTATGATTTGCTACAGTCCAATTAAAGTCTTCCCAATGAATTAAACAGTCCCAGTAAATTAAACAGTTGTACGTGACTCCGTTTTTCCCTCTCGCACTTTGTGTGCGTGTATGTGACTCTGCGTAATTGTATATGTGTGCGTGCGTGTATGAGTGCTAGTGGGTGCATTTGTTTATTCCTACCGCCAAATACGATTTCTTACTAGAACTTGCCTCGCGTTGCGTTGCTGGGCGGTGCTGTCATTACCCCATCCACCACTCATTAGCACATTGTGCAAAAAAAGAAAAGAAAATCGAAACTCCCGCACATTAACTGGATGATGAGTAGTCGGAACAAACGACAAAACGAAAACAAAAACAACGGTACACAAAGGAAAATGAATTAAAGCATAACAAGAAATTACGGTTAAATGCTTGACACGAATATTTATTCAAAATAGACCAAAAACTTTGATATGCATTTGTATGTATTTGTGTGTGTATGTTTTTGTACTTTTACATAACGAAAAACGCGTCGCACAACACTTAAAATAACTGTTTACCAAATTGTTAAGCAATTTGTATACGAACAATACAAAAAACGAAAATAAATCCAATTTGAGCTTAAACTTAACTGTAAGCATTTTATGGACACTGTGCCGAGCTGCAAACATATTCAAGAGCAAAATATATATAAAAGTGCTTTACATTTTGAATATATATGTATAAAGACTGGATGTTTAAAAATAATCGAAGAAATCGTCGTCATTCGACCTGAAATGTAAACTGTTTAAGTTTACAAATTGAACAATAACAATAACAACAAAAACAAAACAAAAAATGGTTGTAATTTAGCTAATAAGCAGTTCACGGACTCGACAAAATAATTTAACTTGATTTGGAAACAGGTGCGTAAACCATATTTGTTTTTTAATAACACTTAAATAAACATACATGAAAGCTCGTTTTACAGTTTAGACATTAGAAATAGAAGAAAACTAGAAATAGAACTAAAAACTTGTATTATAAAAAATACTAGAAATACATATGTATATATACTATATATATATATATATATATATATATATATATATATATATATATATATATATTTTTTTTTTTTTTTAAGCAATATTTTGTTATAATATATTATAATATATATTATTAAAACTTGAAAAATATTTTCAAATTGTTTAAAAAATATATACTGTTCAGCAGCAGAGCTTTTACTGTATATATAATGTCTTATGTGTTCTCTGTCGTTTCATTGACCTTCTCTAAAGTATTTAAAATACCGCATTTCCACATACGTAAATATTATCTGGTATAATATACACAAATGTTTATGCAATCTATAAATACATATAGTTTATATGTATATATTTCGATATTATGTATGTACATTATAGACATATAGCATGATTTATGCTTGTTGACCGACGCTTTTGTTATTATTTTGTAATGCTAAAATGTCTTTGAAATCATGTTTGTTGATATATTTTTTTGTTAGTATTTTTAGTCATATACTATAGAAAATTTCAATAAAAAAAAATGTATTTCCATAACTTTGCGTCATTGCCTCGTGTGCTCTAAATAAAAAGATTTTTCTGCGACGCAAATTAGCACAAAAATAAAAATAAATGTATAGTTATGGTATAAGTTCTTAATATTTAGGTTTTAGTCTAGACTTTTGTCTATATGTAATTGCAGTTCGATATTCGTCATTTGTTTACAAGGGAAATTTGATAATTATCAACAACTCAGGGTATTATTGCTGATAAGACAAATAGAAAATGTAGACACGAAACGAAAATATGAAGTAACTTCACTTAAAGATAAGTAAAGATACTATATATAGCACATATTTAATATACAAATTATTTAATATATGTTTTATCTACTATTTTAATTGTCAAGCAACTATCTATTAATATGCAAATTAATTATTAAATATATTTTAAAAAATGTCTATGAATTTGCTTTTAATTAATTTTTTTTTTTTGTCTTTGTGCTCTGACAAAGCTGTCACAATCAAATCACTTATGTAAATTGATTTAATTAGTAGACAAAAATTAAGATAAAATGAATTTATTAAACTGTCGCATGAAAATTCGTCCAGTTCGCTATAAATTTTTGGTCGCGACAAAGTGTCTGCCATGAAAATTGGGATTTGCAGCAAAAACACAGCTGTAGGCCAAGTTATTTGCATAAGTCGGTAAAAGAAAACCGGCATACACTCACACCCAGACACACACACACACACACACACACACACACACACTTACACAACAAGTCAACACACGCGCCGCCATTTTGTTACGCCTCCTGATGCCCACCATTTGAGTTTTATTGTTTTTGTCTGCTAAACAATCCGCGTCCCACTGGGTAGCTTTGACCCAACTCAGTGTCAAGTGGCAAACATATCTAAATATATACATCTATACATATACATATGTATATAGATATGTAGAGAAAGTGAGTGAGACGGATGTATTGCTCTATTGATGGATGACTGTTGGAATTATGTTGATGTGTACATAAATGTCTGATGGTTGCTTACAGACACTTTGCTGGTTTCTATGCCTTAGTTTTTCTCGCTTTTGTCTAGCTGCAAATTTGATTTAGTGTAATCGAAAACCATTCTATGGGCCACAGTTTGTCGTTGTCCTTGGCCAAAAGTCTTTGCATTTTGATGTCGTAATGCACTTGGAAGCCAATAACATTTCAAAACTGGCTTCAAATAACACATGACAAACAAGTTTTCAACTTGGGCAAATGGCGAGGTTAAGAACTTTAGCAAGTTTTATGTTTTGTTTGATTTATTTTGAAAAAATTTACATTTATATAGATTAAGAAGCGTATGTACTGTAGCACATTTGTTTAAGGTATATCTATATATTTATTTTGTGTCGAAAAGCAAGTATTGTGCAAAATTCTACTAATAACAAAAGCCAGCTGCACAGCTGATTATGGAACCGGTAGAGTCTTTGTGTATTGCAAAAAAAAAATGAGTGATGAGCAAGTCGAAGATCTAATATTCTTGCAATTGCAAATGTAATAAATACTAATTGGAATAAAAAAAAAAAAACAGGAAAAAATTAAATCTAATTTTAAAATATTGAGAAAAAATGCTTAGAATAAAATAAAAATAAATACAAAAAGAAATAAATAAAATAAAAAATAAATATAAAAAAAGAAATAATAAAAATAAAAAAGAAATAAATAAAAATGCAAATAAATAAGAAATAATAATTAATATAATATAAAAAAAAAGATAATATAAAATGAAAATGTAATGTTTATTTTTTAATTATTCTAGAATAAACGTAAGCAAGTTAATGTGTATTAAAAAATCAATTTGCTAAATATAAATAATTATATATCTATGTCTATTTAATAGAAATAATTTCAATAACAATAATATGATAGCACTATAGAAACCCAAACTATTATAATTAAATATATAATTCCCATATGAATTTGTTCTCTAGCATTTTGTTTTTCACTTATATGAATCATTTTTTCTCCATACCATATTGAGTAAGAAAATGATTATGCCCTGCAATAGAGTACTAAAACATTTCAGTGCTCACAATGTGTGTCACTGTGAAGAGACAAACAGCTGATAGCTATGTGAATACAATACACACATTCACACGCACACGCACACCGGCTCACACACATGCGTACCTGAAGCAAGGAAATATATGTATACAAAAAATCAATACTAAAATGAAATAAACCAAAAACTGGTTCTCAGCAGCTGTGTGCAATGCATTCAAATGAGCTGCTAATGATGATGACGATAATGACGATGATGACGATAATGCTGAGGTTGACAATGATAATGATTGTAATATACGCATAGACTTTAATAACGTTTTAATGAGACTTCAATTCTGTCTGTAGAGACAAATTGTTGAAAATTATTGAGAAATACCCTGCAGCTACACGCACAGCGGGTAGTCATGCACTAATTAAGTTCGTTAGACCTTTTACCCGTCGCTGTCGTCAATGCAGTCAATGAACTGCTTAAAGGCAGACAAGTTTAATTAGTTGAATTTATCTCTGTAGAATTCTTGCTCGTTATATTAAATAAGATAATACTAAACATTTGGTTTTATAATCCATAAGCTTATCTAATCTAGTGCGTCATCTGAAATGAATGCGTATGTGAATTGCGTATGTTATAAATTATATTTATCGTACAATGTTAAATATTGCATAACGATAAAAATAATAATAATTAAAATGAAAACTTTGTTGTTATTGCATTTTGAGCTTAAAACGCTCATCAATTATAATATGAAAGCGATATGTTTATAATTATACCCTGCAGTAATTGTGTCTATGCATTTTGGGTATATTTGTTAGTGGAAAATATATAATAAAGGACAGTTGACATATCATTTCCTTCTGGCTGCTCACCGTTCAGGGTAATTTCTAGTAGAGCACTTTGACATGCTACAAATATGAATTATAATTATTGCACATCAACTTTTCTCAATTTATCGCATAATAAATCATTTTGAATCATGCAATTTGTGAATTAATTGCTGTAACTTTTTAAGTTTCAACTTTTATTTTGCCAGGGCGAAGGACATTCAAACACGAGTTTGCCATTGCAGTTTGTTGCAATGCAAACTTTTTTCGCTTGGGTTTATACGGAGCTTTCACTGGCTTATCGCGGCTGCATCGCAAGCATTTGCATAAGCTGCTTAACTGTAAAATGCAATGAGGGTGTAAAATAACATTTGCACAATGCAATTTTTGTAGTGTGTGTGTTTTTTTTTCTGTTATCAGGCAAAGCGTAAAATTTACTTTTATACACATGAAATGTCAGTCAAGGCGGAAAATCTCAGAGTTGAGTTTATTTAAATCAAAATGTAAAGCGTAGATTATTATTATTAAATTAGTATTTTACTTTGAGCAGGTATATATATACAAAAAAGTTAAATATAGATTAAAAATAAATAAATTCCATGCGAATTGTTCAGAAAATTATATAGAAAAAATATATATATATTAAATGATAATTATAATTAAATAACTTTTAAAAATAACTTTTCAATTTAAATAAATTCTGTAAAGATTATTTTGATATTCCAGCTCAACTGCCAGACCGCAAAAAGTCTTCAAAACTTTAAGTAAATGAAGATCTGTGTAAAGATATATATATATTTGTATATGGCAAGTGCTGAAAATAACAAAAGTTTTTAAATGAATAAACAAATTTCATAATGCGCAGCTGAAATTATGTATATCTACATATGTATTAGTATATTCATTAAGATGATGGATTCACTGTTCCTATATTACTTGCTATTAAAGCATAATGAAGCGAAATGAAGAGAAATATAATATAAATTTCAGCTATTATAAGTCAGCTTTAGTTTTTATGACTTTTCTAATTAAGAATAAGATAGATGATATATATATAGTAGTATATATTGCTAATAGATGAGTTTTTGAAAAGTTGAAGTTTTATCTATGACATTTATGATATTACGCTATTTGGTTACACTTATATAGGAAAATTCAGTACAACCAAAAGAACGATTTCCTCTTATTTATAGCTACTCTATAATATGAGTGTGCTCAGACACACTCACACACAAGTATTTATAATTTCAACTGGTAAATTTCCACTGTCAAAGGGAAAACAAAGAGCAAACAGTCTTAGTGGTTAAAAACAAAATAAGAGAGAAAAAAAATGCTCTATAGGGCATTTAGAATATTAAAGACATAAGCAAACAAAACAATGCCAAGATATGGGACTGCATCTCCGCAACTCAAATGGACAAAGTGAGCGAAAGAAAGGGAGAGGAGAGTATTCCATATAGACTATACGGAGAGAGGGTGAGTGTGCAATGGCACGCATTTACATATATATATATATATATATGTATATGTATATATCTTCAATATGGTTGGGCAAAGTGTCGAGTCGCTTTGTCAGTCAGTCAGTGATTCGATTTCAAGCCGCGATGTCTGCTCAACATTAGAGAAAACTTTAAGACAACAGCGTAAACTCCCTATAATAAATTGCGTTTTGCTTTGCTTTTCTATACATTATTCCTCTTCTCTCTCCCTCTGTATCTCTCTCGCTCTCTGCCCATCCGACTCTGCTTTAATTTTTTCTATACTTTTTCTTATTTTTGCTGCGCAAACAAAGCCAATTTTATCGTCATCGAATATATACTTTTGCCAAGTAAGTGAAGCAATTGAGTGATGGTGCGCAAAGCCAAACAAAAAGATAACAAAAATAATGTTAGAAATGTTGACAGTCGGATAAGATCGACTGCTTAATACTTGTTTACGTTGCAGGAAGTAGTTGAATATATTCTTTTTACGTGAGTCCGATGTAACTTGTCGGTTAAATTTTGGAGTTCTAGCTGTAAAATTTTAGGAAAGAACAAGATTTTGCATTTATTATGACTGATCTGCTGAAAGAAATTATTATTAATAAAACCGGCTTCATTTATACTAGCTTTTGCTAGGGTATACAAAAAAGTTGTCAAAAGTATAACGAATATGTATTATTATACCAAATATGTATATACAATATTTGCCTTTAACTTATTGACGTAGATTCTCGCTTTTAATACTGTTTGCCTCCCCTTTTTTTTTTTTTTTTGCTTTCGCTGTAATTACATCATATGCCACTTGTCCTTGCCGCTTGGTTTATTCCAAGTCCTTGGTCCTTGTTTCGTTTGCTATGTCTACAGCGTAAACGATAATCAAGTCGTCTCGTCGCATAGATTGCCAGCGCATGATACGTCAAATTTAATGACGACCTTCAAGATGTTATTTAGCTTTAGCATTAGCTTTAGCTTTAGCTTTAGCTTTACTGTTTTAGTACCGTTATCAAAAAAAAAAAAAACTTGTTTCTCAGGTGCTCTCAGTAAACCTGTTTTGTATCGTTCACTAACATTGTTTGGCCATTTTGCAATAAAATTTACTGATTGATAAATCTATCAATTCAATTCAATATTCATGAATGCATTTCCACTTCGTTTGTTTTTCAAACTAAATGTAAAGTAAATATAATGCAAAATATGCCAATTATTGATTATTTGATTCAATTAAAACGATTCGTGCTGAATGAAGCGCATAAATGTTGGAGAAATGAAAACGTTTTTTGTTGTGGATGAATTGTTTACGATTTTGGGCAGTTGATGAACTCTTTGATTATATCTATAGCATTTACTGTGATACGTCTACAAAATATTGAAAATATTCATTATTATTTATTATTTACCTTCTTTTTATTTTTTTTGAGCTAACATTTAGAGTGAGTATACATTTCGTCAAAGTTTCTAACATGAGTTTCTATTGTAAAAAAATAACTTAGAATAAGTATCAGCTGTTCAAATATAAGTAAGTCAGCTATGTTTAAAAACTTAAAGTAAGTATATCTAAATATACTATGTACTATATACATATATTCCTATAAATATACACCTATATATTTACATGGCAACAAATTGCCTATGAAATATTATGGAAATTGTACAGTTCAGCTGAGCGCATTTGCATTTTAGCTAATTGCAATTTCAAGTTTAACCTTTAAACTCCCTTGACGTGCATGACAGAATATATAAATGTATAAAAAAAGAAATAAACAAAAAAGTAAGCGAGAAATGTTTATCCTTGAAACCTTGTGAAGAGCTGAACATAAAATGTTTAAAATATATAAGTTAAATTGGAATTAAAAATGTATTAAAGTTACAGCAAAAGCTATGGCAAATATATATTTTAATATGAATATATAAAGAGAGAGAGAGAGAAAGAGAAAGAGAACAATGAATTTGAATATAAATGATATATTGATATGCTCTAATAAGTTAGTTTGCATATATTGAATAACATGAAAAGGGTATCTGATTTTTCTTGTGCTGCTTGCTCATCTAGCATAAATGTAAATTTTGGATGACTTCATGAACAGGCACTACAAATATTTTAACATAGCAATTGGAAAGCCAATACTAAAGCCGGGGACATGGCCTGTATCAAAGTTAGCCATTTTTCATGCAGGAACAAGGCCAACGAAATTGCAAAAAGAACAAAAAAAGCTGGAGAGAAAGATCTCAAAAGCAAATCTCATTTTATATGCACAGTGTATATGTGTATGCATGAATGAGCACACAGAGCTGTGCACACCACACACACACATACATACGTATGTATATATGTAAGTAAGTAAACATGCTTGTCTGTATGTATGTAAAAATCAATATTAACCGCTCTTTGCATGCGTTCATGTGGCCGCAAAAACTTTGTCAAGTTTAAGGCAAAAAACATAAATTATCCTTTAGCACACAAGCTCTCTGTCCAGCTGTCGCTCTCCCTCTCTTTCTCGCTCTCTCTCTGCCATTTTCTGCGCTTTATTGTTGCTATTTGTCAGTGCTGCAAAACGCAGCGTCAGCCGTATAACATCAAAGCAAAGCCGCCAATCTATGTGTGCGAGTGTTTATGGCATTTGACTTTGCCACAGTGACACCTTTCTTCTTTTTGCCAAGCACTTGTTTGCCTCACAGACACACTCACACATTTATATATATATATATTTTTACTGCAGCAAGTTTCAAGGAGCACAACTATAAAAACTTTGCTAGCATTGCATGCTGAAGGCTGACTAAGTATGCGGCTTGTGGCATGCAGCTGTCAGCTAGCTGCACTTGCAAAAGCAAAGCAAATGCAACATTGCATTAAATTCCTTTTATAAGCTTTATATATATATATAAAGGATGTTAGGGTAGCAGCCAAGTACTGTATTTCCTGAATTCACTTTAGAAATTAACTGCAAGCGTGTTACGGCTGCTTAAATTCTAATTAGTGAATTTACCATCCAATGAAAAACACTATGAAAATATGAAAGTTAAATGAAAATGCGCATTGTATAGGAAAGTGTGCAGGAAAGTCTAATTAATTAAGATAAGCGAGAAAGAGCGCAAAGAAATGAATGGAAAAAAGGTAACAAGTTAATTAGGAAATAGAGAGATAAATGAGTTAAGTTATTTAGCTTTTAAAAAAATTATAAAATGAAAAAAAAAAACATCGATTACATGAAGAAATTATTTGAAATGAAAAAATATATATTTTGATTAAGTTAGTGTAAAGAGAAAAGGAAAAAAAAGAGCGAGGAAAAGAACTCAACATTTTCATTCATACAATAAAGCTTTCACAAAGCATAAGTATTTGATCCAAGCTACGATTGCAGACTCAAGTCCCCACTTTGCATAAATATTTGAAGCTGCCTTCCATTTTTACGCATATGCGAAACTTGATTGGAGCTTTAAGGATAGGCAAATATTTACATAGCTTAGCTGTGGAGACAGCACGAGTTGGCTTTAAGCCAGACACTTTTGGTAAATCCTTTAGCATTTGGGCCTTCGAGAGCTAGAGGTTTGTAAATAGCAATATAATAAAACAAAATTGTATACTATATATCTTGCTCGATATTTCACACTTCATTATTTAGTTCCGCTGAGAAATCTACTAATACTCGACTTACAATTATAAACCAGTAACCGCAAATCAATTAATAGCTAAGAGCGTTTGAAATACATTTAGTAACGGGTTTACTTACTAGGTTTCTGACAGCTATCAATTAGACGTGCCACAGCAATTAAGTAGTCAGCAAATAGCTGTATAAAAAGCGACAGCTTAAGACAGAGACAGAGACAGATACACACAAGACCCAATCTTAGCCTTTGGCCAGTGTGAATCCATTCTCATTCATAACATTTGAGGCGTGCAAAGCTATTTGACGGCTGTTCGTTCAACTGGATTATTTACACGCCTTCTTCATGGGCGAACGGGGGCAGAGCAATAGAAGGTGGTTGGGAAGGGCGGGGTTCGGAGGCGTATGTAAATTAATTGCTTTTGTATTGTTTATATTGTTGCTAAGCTAAAGTTATTAAGCATTTTTATAATGTTTGCCATTGACTTAAAATAGGAATATTGACTTTAAAGATATTGTTTTAATGTATTCATAAGACTAAGATGAATTACAATGCATTCAGATATTCTCTAATACGATAAACATTCTCTTTAACCTGCTTATTTATATTAAAGATATATTTAATGTAATTTCCATTTAAATACATTTATTTCTGTATAATAACGTATTCTGTTTGACTTTGTTTAAAGCTCCGTCACCTAGTTACAAATTTCAGATTTTGTGTAAAGAAAGTTAAGATTCAAGAGTTTTCATATTACATTGCATATCTCAGATATAAAATCAAATAAAATCAAATTAGCCAACAATTGATTCAATTAGTTTGAAATTGTTGAACACAAACAATGGAACTATAATCAATTCAATTTCTAATTTCTGCATAAAAACAATTGATATTTATTGAGAGTGATCGATGACATGAGAAGTTGCGTTTCAAACGAAGCAAGCGTGTAAACCGATTTACATACTTGTTCGTTCTCAAATTAAAGTCTCTGATTGGCAATGTGAGTAGGAATATATCGCAGAATGACTTTACATAGAACTATATGATATTGACCTAGTTTTAAGTTACCATATCATCATATATGATTTCGTCTATCACAATGAGACATCACAAAACCCAAATAAAACTGGTGTAGGTCAGCGTCAAACCACTTTTAATTGGTATCAAACACACACACACATACACACTCGAACTCATTTTCATAAGTGTTTTTTTATAGTCTGATTAGTTCTGGTAATTTAAGCATTAAAGTACTTGCCCTATCAAAATATTTCTTGCACTTATCAGGCATATTAGGTTAATCTCTGAAAGTTCATAAAACTAATCAGAGTTTGTGCGTATAATGTTGAAAATTCATATTTACAATCATATATATAACTGTTAAAAGAGCAACAGCTTTTTAACTAACTCTAATTAGAATTGCTTAAACGTTTTTGATTCATTTGATTCTACATTGAAGCTTAAAAGTTAGTTGTATAATGAAAACTCAACTTGTATATCTATAATAGATAAATTATTTCTAAATCCAATCATTAAATGTTATTTGAAAAATATAATTTAATTATATAAATCGAATGCTAAAATGCTGTACTTTAGTGTTGTAGTAAATGTGCTTATGAAAATCTTCTCTCTTGCTAATTATTCATAATTAACAATACTCAGTTTCATTAGCAAAAATGTATTCCATTTTTCGCTAACAATAGCAATAAATTATTGTTAAGTATATAACTAAACCAGTTGAGAATTATAAGTGTTAGCTTGTTGTTGCTAATTTTACAAAAAGTAAATCGAATCAAATATTCATTTATATTAATATATGTTAATGATTATAAGCACGTGTTTAATCAACATATATGGATTTACATTGAAAACGAAAACTTGACTTAAAACTTGTTGTCGGGAATGTCCGACTAGGAAATACTAGTTACTCTACTAACCTAGCTAGTTTCTATGCCAATCATTCTGAACTTCTTTAATACATAGCTAACAAGGAACACATAAATTCAGGCTGTCATGCCTCGTTTTCTCTTTTACATAGATTTTCAGAAAATATAATTCCCCAACTTCCCACTTTCAATTGGCTTAGCATAAAAAAGGGCCAAAGCTCAAACTATGCAAATGTTGCCTTTTAATTATAACTTTAAATAAATATGTGTTACTTAGCAATTGAACATGATAATAAACAAGGTTGCTAGCTTTGATTAGGAACTATCGCAAATGCTAGTAATATAACAATAGCCTAATGCTATGAAAGAAAATATATACATATATGTGTATATAATATGTATATTTGATTTAAGTAATACTTAAGTCTATTTTGTAAATAAATATATGTACGTGCACATACATACATATATATATATGTGTGAGCATTATAATTTACGCACGACTGTCGGCAACCAAAATGAGCAGAGCTATGAAACGAAACATGTAAAAATGTGCGGCAAGCGGCGTGTGCGACTATAAAATACCCTGGGGTAAAGATAAACTAGGCTAGAAAATGATGAGAATAATTGAATAATTGTTATATAGCAAAATTTGAATAAGAATAAAGATCAAGCCATATATTTATATTCTCTAAAAAATCCTATCATAATCAAGCATTTTTCTTTAACATTTTCTTCAAGAAAAGATCTTGATGTACAATTTATAAACTTTTACAAATGTTCTGAATGCTTGTTGAATCTATATACCCTATCTATAGCTTTTCACGCTAGGGTATTCGCAAATAAAAGAGAAACCCATCACAAAAGACTGACTACTTGACAGCCATCGCGACGGGGATGTCAAGTGGCCGCGTGTGGGGCAGGTAGTGCGATAACTGCACAAACACAAATGCAGCAAATATATAAGTATATATATATATATATATAGAGAGAGAGAGAGAGAGAGGGTGAGAGAGACTTGAGCATGTGTACATTCATAGTACTCGTATGCCCAGCCGCTTGCTGATAAGAAATTTATTAGATTAAAGCAAAAACGATTGCTGCGATTACAGACGCGCCAGCGTCCCGCCGCCGCCGTCGCCTTCGTCTCTGGTTTTTATTTCATTCTGTTTTCTGTTTTCTGTTCTTTTCCCGATTTGTTTCGTCTTTCTGCACGAGGCTTTCATCACCGAATCTTTGCGAGCTCATTTATTAGTCTGCCAGGCGACGAGCCACTGAACTGTTTGTTGGCCGCTAAAGTCGGACTAATCCAATAGCTAAAAAACAAAACTATAACTTTAAGAAGTAACACACGTCGCGATGTTAGTTTTCAAATTGTGTTTCATTCAATATGTGCTTTAAAGAGATTTTTTATATTTCATCGCTCAGCATGCTAAGTTTACTTCATTTTAAATATAAACTATAAAGAGAAAATTAAAAGTGAAATTAAATAAATTATTGCATATGAATAGGCGCAGCAAAGGCTTCGAAATGGCATTGAACGTTTTTCTCGGTTTACATGTGATGCCTACCTAAGGTAGCTGTCATTTATTTATTTTTTTTTTTAAGAAATTTAGTTGTTAAAACTATTTTCTGTGTGGCTAAAAATGAGTATAATAATGAAATTGTTATTGTTATTTATTCGTTTACACGATGAATGTGCGGAGTAAAGAAAGATAAATGTGACAAATGTGAAATTACTTGAATATTAAGAAAAATATCTAAGAAAGTTCTAAGAGATACGCTAAACTCTGTCTGGCTTACATTTGTAAACATAATGCATAACTTTATAATAAATTTATAATATTTAAAATGGTTTAAGTTTGCATTAAAAAGAAACTTTAAATTAAAGGAAAAATAAAATAATAATTTATAAACAAAAATATTTAATAAAAAAGTAATTAAATTTTAAAAAATGTAAAATATGAAATTGAAAAGAAGAGAAACTATTTTATACTACATAAAACTTTAAAACAATTTTTTTTTAAATATAAAAAACAAATATAAACTGTTGACAAGCTAAAGTAAAATTAAATTAGTGTCATATATAATATAAAATAATAATTTTTTAACAATTCGCATCAAATAGACATTTCTTTTATGAGTACTTAGCAGTGCAACCCGTGCTGCCTTAAATATACAAAAAAAAAAATCGCTTGTTGCCAGATAAGAAATGTCAATTGGTTATTCAACTTTTTATATAGTGAAAGTCATTAAGTTATTGTTGGTTACAAAACATTCTACGCTCTCGTGTCTGGTATATTGTAATCGAAATAAAACGTAATCCCTCTTATCGTCAGTTGCATATAGTAAGCACGGTTGCCAAATTGTATTATAAAGATAATAATATTAACGTACTTTTAGTTAAACATACAGTTTCAAGTAATTGTGTGCGTGTGCGTGTGCTTGTATGTGCGTGTTATCAAATCATCAAGACGCAAATTGACATTTGATAAGCAACAATAGTTTATGAGAGAGAGTTTGGCATTAGCCATTTTAGCTAAGCTCTCAAGTCTCATTTGATAGAAATGCGCCGCACGTTGTTTACACTGTCCACATATATGAATGTATATGTATATATACAGCTGCGAAAAAAAAAATAGCACCACTTTGAATTTCAAAGTTTAAATAGTTGTCCTGGCTACATTTATCAACGGATTGGTCTGCAGATTACTTTTATTGAAGCAGAAAACTATTAACTATTACTACAAAAAAGAATTTTCATAAAAATATTCAAAGTTTTTTATGTAATTCAAAAATTGCTGAAAAAAGTCGAAAAATCGACGAAAAAAATAATAGCACCACTTTGTCATTTTGCACTAAAAATTATTTTTAAAAATAAAAATAAGTTACAAACTTTATATTTTAGTTAATAATAAGTGAAAATAATAATATTCCTTAAGTTTAGTATTTAGTTGTGTTGCCCTAATTGGAAATTATGGCTGCACAACGCCTAGCCATGGAATCAACCATGTCCTGGCATCGTTTAAGGAGAATTTGAGCCCAGGACTCAAGAACGACTTCCCAAATCATCTTTATATTAGTTGACTTAGATTCAGAAACTATTTTTTTGTCATCCGCCCACAAGTTTTCGATTGGATTTAGGTCTGGCGACTGTGCAGGCCACTCCATAACGTTGATTGAATTCTCCTGGAACCATTCCTTCGCTTTCTTACTGCTGGGTTTGGGATCAAAATCTTGCTGGAAGATCCATTTTAGTAGCATATTGTATTCTACGTAGGGCAGCATCAATTTTTTCCAATATATCAACATAAACATGTCGGTCCATTATGGGTTTGGCACAGTGAATTGAGCCGACACCATAGTAAGAAAAGCGACCCCATACCATTACACTTGATCCTCCATGTTAAATGGATTTATTTTATGTTTCTGACTTCTGTGGACATCTCATGTAGAACCTCGATCATTTTCCACCAAACATGACCACCTGGCTTTCATCAGTCCTAAGTATGCTTTCTCCATTCCTGTTTAGACCAATTTTTGTTTTCCTTTGCGAACGTCACCCGTTTGGCAATGTGTTTTATATTCAAATATGATACTTTTTTTGGACGGCGGGCATTCAAATAGTGATGTTTTAAATATGTCCGTACTGTTTGGTCCATTGCTGATAAGTTTAGGTCCTTTTTCAGTTGAGTAGCCGACTTAAAAGGATCCTTTTTACTCTCGCGAATGTGTCCAATGACATGATGTTGGATCAGGGCTCGACGTCCGATCGAAAACTTGTGGGCGGATGACAAAAAAATAGTTTCTGAATCTAAGTCAACTAATATAAAGATGATTTGGGAAGTCGTTCTTGAGTCCTGGGCTCAAATTCTCCTTAAACGATGCCAGGACATGGTTGATTCCATGGCTAGGCGTTGTGCAGCCATAATTTCCAATTAGGGCAACACAACTAAATACTAAACTTAAGGAATATTATTATTTTCACTTATTATTAACTAAAATATAAAGTTTGTAACTTATTTTTATTTTTAAAAATAATTTTTAGTGCAAAATGACAAAGTGGTGCTATTATTTTTTTCGTCGATTTTTCGACTTTTTTCAGCAATTTTTGAATTACATAAAAACTTTGAATATTTTTATGAAAATTCTTTTTTGTAGTAATAGTTAATAGTTTTCTGCTTCAATAAAAGTAATCTGCAGACCAATCCGTTGATAAATGTAGCCAGGACAACTATTTAAACTTTGAAATTCAAAGTGGTGCTATTTTTTTTTTCGCAGCTGTAATTGTTTGCATAGTATTTTATTTTCAGTATATAATTAAATGCAGCGCCTATCGAGCATTGAACTTGGCAGCGACCAAGCAGGCAGCGTTTATTCAACCAATTGACAACAAATACGTTGAAACAACCAGCTGCGCCGCTCTCTCTCTATCTCTCTCTCTCTCGGCCTCTCTCTATCTCTAGCTCTCTCTCTCTCTCCTCTCTCTCTCTCTCTCCTTCTCTCTCTCTCTCTCTCTCTCTCTCTCTCTCTCTCTCTCTCTCTCTTCTCTCTCTCTCTCTCGCTATACTTCTTCCCTCTTTTTCTATCCTCTCTCATATATAAACTGCACATTTATAGCTAATATCAAGAGTTGTATTATTTGAAAAATATTAAACATGTCGACTTTATTTCTGCCATAAACCCAAACTCGTCTATACAAATAAAAGCCACTTAAATTTAGAATTTTTTAGCTAAAAAAAGCAAAAGAGAAAATTTTCATAAAGTAGGTCAATTATAAAGTATATCAGCGCGTGTTTATAAAGAAGTTCTATTTTTATATAATTAATATTAATTGACAAACATAATGTGCTTTTCAAAGCAGCTCTGAAGCTGTAGAAGCATGAATAATTTTTTAGACAATCAAACTTCTTACAGAGCTTAAAAAAATTTTTTTAAAATATAAAAAAATAAAATTAGATATAAAAATAAATTAAAACTTATTTCACATTAAAGCTTTAATAATATTTCAAAAATTATTGAAATTATAAATACATTAAATATTCAATGTAAAATATATTTAAACATTTTTAAATTATATATTATTTATAATTTTATATATTATTTAATGTTGTATATTAAAATTAAATTTATTGTATTATATATTATATTTAATGTTATACATTTTTTATTTAATTTTTCTTGTTTTATATTATAATATTTAAATAACAGCATTAAAAGAAAATTTTAGAGCTTTTAATGTTTATTTTTATTTATATAGTTGCATTTAAGAAAAAATCTTATTTATTTGTTATCTTTTAGAAAGTTAAATTGAACGAAAAGCTAAAACGCTAATAACACATGAAACTCTTATATTTAATATTTAATATGACGTAAAAGCTGTTTCTGATATATAAAGCTGAAGATAACTTTACACACTATCATCTTCTGTCATATGCGGCAAAGTTATGCTAAACTAGGTCATATTTTGTTTTGTAGCATGTGAACTTATCATTAAAGCTTTACTGAAGCTCAGAGACTGCTGCACAGATACGCATGTATATGTATGTATATGAATTCGCTCAGTGTAGACACGCCCACACAATTGCGCTGAAGCCTGCGACAATTGTTATTCTGGCTTTTATGTGCAAGGGGCGCGTTATGTGAACAGCTAGAATAAGCTAGAATAAGCATCAGAGTAATCTATAGCTAGACGAAAATATTTCTCAATGGCTTGTGAAAATTCAAACTCACATTGTTAGCCAATTTACAAGTTGGTGTGTGTTGATTTATTTGTAGTATTGTGTTCGGCTTTTGTGTCAAACAGTTATTTTATTTAATGCTAAATGATATGATATATGATGACGCTTGGCGCCTGTCAATTTGGAATCATTAGAAACCAAATCTAAGCTAATTTTTTTCTTCTATTCTCTCTTTTTCAGCATCAGCAGCAGTGTCTGTGGCATCAGCTGCTAATCGACTACAACAACAAACATAAATCATCATCATCAACAGCAACAACATCAGCAGCTGGAATAGTAGGAGCTGGTGGCTTTTGTGATTGAGCTGTGCAAACAAGCGAACGCATTAATCATACGCCGCGTGCGCCCATATTTGAAGTAATCCTGTGAGCAGTATCCTACGAAACGAAATATGTTTGCGAAAAGGCCGCACAATGCGCCGCGCACTTGACACGCGTTGAGTTACCGTTGAGAGTATAACTGAACGGAAAGTACCGTTAGCATTGTTCAATTCTAAATCGAACGGAATTGCTCAATCTTTATCTATAATTTATTTTGATTTTTTTTCCGTTCGTTTCGTTCGCGCTTTGTTTTATATTCTGTTGATTTGTGCTGCATTCGTCGTTTTGTATAAAACATCGAAGTGCCGCATGTACGTGTCCGGGCTAAAAACGTTTACGGGCAGCTACAACTGCAACAACAGCAACAACAATATCAATTATAAACAGAGAGGCAGCCAATTTGATTTGCGGCCAAAATTTGCTCAATTTGTGTTTTCCTGTTGGTCAGTGTTAAAAACGTTAACGTTCTTAATGAATGTCTTTCGGTTAAAGCCGCTTTATCGTGCCACTAAAAAGACAACAACAACAACAATAACAGCAGCAGCAGCAGCCGTCGTAACAACAACAACAACCCAAAATAAAAAGCAAAAGAATAACAGCAGCAGCAGCAACAAAAACTCAACAACGACAGCTAGAACAACTTTTGATAATAGCAACAACAATAATCCACGCACTTATAACAACAGCAGCAAATCGAATAAAGTGTTTCTACATTATATACCACGCGATCCGCGTCTAAGAATTTTCAATAGAACCGCCACGCTGTATAAACACTTGGCCCAGCCCAAACGCACTTTAAGTGAATTGAATATAACTGAAGATCTATGCAATTATGGTGAATTAATTGGCGGCCCCGGCAGTGTGTGTGACAATAGCAATAATAATAATAACAATTACAATAACAATCAACAACAATATTATTATAATAATAATCAACTATTGAAATTACAAGGTTAACTATTCAAGTTTCAAACAAAATAATTAAATAAAAGTTAAAGCCGAAAGAAAACTAAAATTTCCAGTGCTAAGAAAAGTTTTTGATTCATTCATGGAAAAACTTCAATCGCGCCAAGTTTACATAGGCAAACGTGCAGTGTGAAGAGTCGAAGAGGTATGTTTTAAAAAAAAATTATGAATATATGTATTTAATAAGATTTATGAAATTATTATTTATGTTATTTATAAAATATATTCAGTAGCTGAAAGTAGCTGAAAGTGAAGGAAACAGCTTTTTGCAAGATATATATGAAGCACCTTTTTATATTTTATATTTTACTTAATTTTTAAAATTGATATTTTATTATTTTTGTCTGTAATAATTTTATTCATATTAAATATATTTTAGTAAATATTTTAATCGTTAGATCTGCAAGTTCATAATTTATTTAAATTAAAATTTATACAAATAGAATATTTAACTCGAGCTGGTAATGATGATCAAGAAGTTAATAAAAATCTTCGTTGCTGAGCTAAAAATATAAAAGAAACTAATTTCCCCAATAGTAATTTAAACTAAAAGAATTCTGTCGAAAATATCTTCTAGATATGCTTGTAATATAATTAAAAAAATTAATTCATCTTTCGTCTTTCTCCCACAAAACCCAAATTCAATAAAAAAGAAACCAAAAGTTCATTTGGGAAAATTTGTATTTAATTTTGTTGTAGAAAACAGCTCACTTTTTAGCATTATTATTAGACTAAAATTGTCCCAAATAAATGCGAGTCATCTGCACCTCGAGCCGCTACAGTGCTCTATAAATAAATGCAGACAAGGCACTATGGGTGCCAAATGCGAAAAACGTAAACAACTGAGCAAAAACGTAAATTGAATTCAAGCAAATTGAAATTCATAATTTCGAAATTTAACTTAAAATCAGCTGTTGAAGCTTTATGTGACGCATGAGAGCAAGCGAGAGAGAGAGAGTGAGAGAATGAGATTGAATTGAAATTTTGCATTAGTTTTTGCTCTCTTTGCTATTTATATGGGGTCAAGTTGAAGGCATTTGTTGAAATGATTTTCTTCGTTTGCGGAAAATGTTGCGAAATTTGTTTGCCAATTTACAGTCAAAGCAGTTTGTGCGCGAATTTCGCAAACGAAATGTCTGCTCGTTGTTGTTATTGTTGTGCGTGTGACAGTAGCAACAAAATCGAATTGTTTGCAAACAAATTGGAAGCAACAATAACAATACAAAACAATAATAATAAAAGAACAACAAACCTATATTGAATGGCAAATTTATGTTGTGTCTGAGTGAATTGTTTTATGGTTCATAAAACGTGTTTGATCTGAAGGCCCCCCGCCCACAGACAGCAGCTTAAGGCGTGGCACGTAAGTGCAACTCATGGAGCGATAAAATTCGCTTCAACTTCTGCACTTTTGCTATTTAAAGTTATCAAGAAAAGTTTTCCAATTGAACGAGGTGTCTTAAAATGAAAAGTTAACTTATAGAAGAGATGAAACTTAATGAATTAATTTGTTTAAAAATTGCAAACGTCTTAAAGTTCAAGGAAATTGTATCTTAAATTATAGAGAAAATGAAGTAAAATAATTAAAGTTTTTTTAAAAAATGTTTCACACCTTTTTTTTTGTATTATTTTAGAGTTGTATTTTACGTTATTATTGGTTGTTAAAGTTTTTATATAACAAGCTAATGAATTGCTTGGAAAAGTAATGACTTGTGTAATTGAAGCTTATGTAAAAATATTTTTTAATTACTAAAAAGCGTAGCTAATAAATCACACAAACAACTGAGCAGATGTTTTTAAAAGTGTCAGAGAGAGAGCTGCAAATAAAATTTACTTTAAATTGCAAGCGAAGCAGTCAGAGCTAAGCTAGGAGCAAAGTTTACTTTTAAAAGAGATTTAAGGAAAGAAAAAAGCATTCATAATTTAGATATTTATTTATAGCTTGCGGCTGTTTTATTAAAGCCAAAAAAGATAAACAGACAAGACTCGAAGCACATTTTATTTATAAAACCAACGAATAAGCTGAAAAGTTGAAAAAGGACTTAAAGAATGAAAAAGAAATTTGACATTTTATTAAAGACTTATTTCAGCTGAAAATTACTTCGAAAATTATTTTATTTTAATAATAAATAAATAATAAATCTTACTATCTAGTCTTTAAAGTAAATATTAGGGGAATTTAAATTTAGAACAGAAAAAGTTGCTGAAGACATTTAAACAAAAATTAACTAGTTTAATGATCTTTTTTTCACATTTAATTTAATTTAATGTATTAAAAAATCTTTTAGTTTTGTATATTTTTATCTTATTTTATTATATTATATTTATATATTTTTTCATATATGTATTTCTTTCAGTTCATATTTAATGTAATTTATTGTATTAAATAATTTTATATTATTATTTTATATATTTGTCTTAATTATTGCATTTTTTTTCATATATGTATTTCTTATTAATTCATGTTAAATTTTTTTCCCCTTTTATCTTTTACAGAGTTGAAATATTTTGGAATTGGGGATTCTGGCGAAGCGAAATCAATCGAAATCCTTTTCCAAATCCACCTACAGCTACAGCTACTTAAACAATATAGAAATTCTTGCTGAAATCTATGTAACTGTGTTCACAATTAATTGCAACAACAAGTGCAAATTTTTACAAGCTGCTTTTAAACAACCAAATTATATTAAATATAATAATATTGCAAGTGAAACGTAATTCAATTAGAGCCTAAGACAAAATGGCCAAGCCAACAGCAACGAGAAGTGACAGCAGCAGTTGCAACAATCAACGCAACGGCAACAGCAGCGGCAGCAATAGCAACAGCAACAACAACATCAACAGCAACACAAATGCAGCTGCCTTGAACAACAATAATAACAATAATAATAATAATATTAATAGTAATAGTAGCAGTAAATTGAATGGCAACATTTGTCAGCCAACTCTACCAGCTCCAGCCAATACGCCGCTAAACAAGACCATCAAGCACGATCTCTTCCCGGAGGTCACGTTCTGCAATCTGTCTGTGGAGGAGCTGAACGATGGCGCTGGCCACAGTCGCACGGTGCGGAACAGCATCATTGCTGTGGATGGCGATGGCACCTTGACCAGCCTAATGACCGGAAGTCAGGTGAAGAAGCGTAAGCGTTTGATATCGAATGAATCTGGAGATTCCATTGACTCGAGCAGCACTGAGAAGAAGACGCCCAAGATGCCGGATGGCGGCTATGGTTGGGTTGTGGTCTTTGCCTCGCTAATGATATCGCTCATCTGGGATGGTTTGTCCTTCTCCTTTGGCCTGATCCATACGGAACTGTTGGCCTACTTTGGCGAGTCGCCAACGAAGACGGCTTGGATTAGTTCGTTGTTCTTTTCGGTGCCGCTGCTTATGGGTCCGATTTGGTCGAATCTGGTGGATAAATATGGCTGTCGCAAGATGACCATATTGGGTGGAATTGTTTCCGCCTTGGGCTTTGCCGTCTCCTCCCTTTGCAATTCGATTGAAATGCTAATGATCACATTTGGCATCATCAGCGGCCTGGGACTGGGCATTGGCTATGTGACGGCGGTGGTATCGATTGCCTTTTGGTTTGATAAGAAGCGTAGCTTTGCCACAGGCATCGGCGCCTCGGGCACGGGCATTGGCACCTTCATCTATGCCCGTCTCACACAGTATTTGGTGGATTCGTATGGCTGGCGTGGCGCAACCCTAATCCTTGGCGGCACCATGTTGAATGCGTGTGTGTGTGGCGCTCTAATGCGCGATCCAGACTGGCTGATCGAGGAGAACCGACTGGAGAGCCGTTCACAGAGTGTCACCACATTTTCGAATTCAAGCGTTTGTCTGGAGGAGATCAAGAAGTTGCTAGACACGGGCATCACCAAAGAGGCCGTGCTGGACACGCTGGTGACCAAGAACAACACCGAAGCCAATCAGCAAATTGATGATCCGCTCGATACGACACTCAAGCGCTATCGCAGCGAACTCTTTTTACCCACATTTCTGAGCATTCACGAGCTGGACAGCATTTGCGAGGTGAAGAGCTTGAGTCGTCGTTCGTTGCGGCACAAAGAGGGCGCCGAGGCGCCATCTCGTGAGAATCTGCTGTCGTTGTCGTCGGGCGCCGCAGCCTATGGACCCACTGCGACAATTCTTGGCTCTCCCGATGATACGCTCATGGGTGGCATACCGCCTGAGGTTGCGGAGGCAGCAAAGAAGAGCTATTTGGCATCGATTGAAACGCTGTCGCCATCGGAGAAACGTTCCACGGTGGCTGGCACACCCAATGGCTCGCTGCGCTCCTCAGACGAGGGTTATCTCACCCAGAAGCATAATGATGCGCATTACGCTAGCTCGCGGTATTCTTTGAATGAAAATCTCTTTATGACCAAACACAATATGGCATCGTTGTCCAATCTGAAGATCAACGAGCAGCGTCACAATTCGGTGGACATACTGAGCGATGATATGCATACCTATTACATGTCCATCAAGGAGGAAACCTTTGCGCTGCTCGATCAACAGCCCAGGCATCGATTATTCTCAGCTGGTGCTGGAAGTGGAGCTGGTGCTTCTGCTGCTGGGACATCCACTGTGATTGCCATACCCGAACACGAACAGGATAACAGTGAGGTGGCCTTGCGCCGTTCCCGTCTGGACAGTATTACGGGCATTCGTCGCCTGTCGCGCTCCAAGAAACCCAATCCGCATCGCTCGAATCTGCGTCGCAACATCTCCATAAGGAATTCGAACTTCTTAAAGGATATGCGCATTCATCGTAACTCCATACATTATCGTGGCGCCATGCTCAATACGCATCGATATCGTTTGCGTGCCTCTTCCTGTCCCAACATCTATCGCAACTCAATGACCACCATTGCCAAGGAGGAAGAAGATGTGAGTAGAAAAACTGGCTTAATAGATAAGTTGAATGTAGATAGGGTAAATAGATTGATAAGTTATATGATACAACTTAAGTTCTTTATCTGAATTTTATGTGCATGATTTAATCTGAAAAATTTCCGAGCTTAAGTTGAAGATAAAGAATTTGTGGAAAGATTTCGAGTAACTTTTTTAGATATGATAATAATTTGTGCTAGTTCAGGCAGTTTTATATATCTAGGTCGTTGCTTCTTTGAAATTGTTGAATGATATAAAAGAATTAATTTAGTTTAAGTTGAACAATTTTATTTTATTTGCAATATTTAAAATATAATTTTATTTTTAATATGTTGAAAATTGTTGTTAATATTTAAACAATGCTATAAAAATAAATATGTTTGATATATATACATATTTTAATATATAATAAATATATAGTTTTAAAGCAATTAATATATAAATTTTGCATGTTATTTGACCTGCATTTGAGCTCATGTAATTAATCTTTTACATAGATTATGAGTTGTGTTCTGTTATAGATCAATTCTTAGCCAGTTCTTAACTCGCTCTCGTTCGCTCTGTGCCAGTTATCAGGCGACTTGGAGTCCAAGTCCAAATCATGCTGTGTTGCTTGACAACCATTTGCTCTGTATTCAGCTCAAGGCACGATTATCGATGTGCTGTGAAATATAAAAATAAATAAATATATACATAATAATTACATACATATATATATAAATGAATTATATTTATGTATATATATATAGGCAGAGTTAAGTGTACTACTGATAAGCGGCCATTCAGACAGCATTTCCGTATTGTCTAATTTGCTACACAGCAATAATAATGTTATCTCTCTCTCTCCCTCTCTCTCACTCTCTATTTATTTGTAGACCTGGTATGATAGCTTTGTGGACACCATAAAATCGGTATTTGATTTCTCGCTCTTCTTGGATAAAAAGTTTGCGCTCTTCAATCTATCGACATTATTTTTATTCATTTGGTAAGTACAAACACTGAGAGATCATTCATAATCCGAAGGTCTCAATCTGCGCAACTCAAAATGTGTATCTATAGGCAGATATATAAAATATTTATATATATGTATGTATATATATGAAATAGCAACGACCATAACGAGTCGAATTGCTGTCCAAGTACAAATGTCGCAAACAATTTTTGGCAAATGCTCAAAATATTATCTATTATGAACCCCTTGATGCGGATGTAGGGGTATTCAAGCATTGCTAAACACATAATTCTAAACAGCTTATACAACAATTACTGATTACATAAAAAATTAACGTTTATAAACATCTTGATGTGCATAGAGATATTACAGGGTATCAGTTAGTCAACAGTCTGACACCACATCATTCATAATCTCTTAATAAAATAATAAAGTAACATGCACATCAAGTCTTTAGACTAATAAACTTGTTACAGGGTATCAAATTTGGTTTGTCTTCATATCATGCAATGTCAATCATTTTTACAGGTTTATCATACCCTATCTTTATTTGCCCGATTACATGAAGACTTACAACTACGAAGTGAGCGTTAGCGCTGTGCTCATATCGGTAATTGGCATTGCGCAAACGGTAGGCATGATTGGCCTCGGATACCTGGGAGATCTGCCCTGGATGAACATCAATGTTTGCTATTCTCTATGCATGCTGGGTAAGTTATTTTAATAAATGGCAGATAATTTGAATAATTTAAATATGAACTTATATTCCTACGACTCTCAGAACATTTCAATATAATATTTCTCTTTTTTTTCGACAGTTTGTGGTGCTTCGGTATTTTTTATGCCCATGCTAATTACCAGCTATAATGGACTGATGATAATGTGTATAATATTTGGATTCACTTTTGCCAGTTCGTTTTCGTTTACGCCCAGCATCTTGGTCAGTCTGGTTGATTTGGATGATTTCACTTGTGCCTACGGTTTGGTGCTGCTGGTTCAGGGCGTTGGTATGATAGCCGGCCCGCCGATAGCAGGTGCCATTTATGAATATACGGGCAGGTATGTAACGATACAAATTCTTGAATTAATTGAAATTGATTTAGTATATATATGATCTATTGTCAACAGATGGGACGACTCCTTCTACTATGCGGGCATATTTATAGCACTCTCCGGCGTCTGTTCGTATATGATTGAGTTCTGTGAGGAGAAAACAACTAAGGAGAGTGATAGTGATGTCTCAGAGACTAAAAAAGCTCAACTTTTACATTAGATTACTTATATTAACACTCACACACATACAGTAGAAAAAACAAACAAAAATATATATATATATAATTCAAGGTACTAAATTGACAAAACTTCAGTGCAATTAAGCAGCACTGCGGCCTCAGAAAAAAAAAAAGGAAAAAACAAAAGAGAATAAAAATTAATGGATTAGCATTAAATGTTATCAAGTTTCTTATGTCAAATGCTGTTGCAGCTAAAAAAAAAAAACAAAACTCTGAGCGAATTAGTAGATAAATAATTAATTAAGTATATAAGCTGAAGAAAACAACAAACAAAAACAATTTGACTTGAAAACTAATTATTAAAAGCAACTATATTAGTTAACTAAAGCACTAGGACAACTACATTGTACGTATACTCCAATAACACACTAATACAACAACAATATTTACTAACTAAATCAAACTATACACATTATATACATATAATAATAATAATAAAAATTCAATATCAATTGCAGTGCATCACTGCCATGCGCAAAACGGGTTCCCCACATTGTCTTCTTTATAAACGCGATTAATAGCTAGAGATAAACGTTCTGAATATGACATTCAAAAACTAACAATTATATATTAATCTAATAAAAAAGCCTCAATTTTGAAAGAACTACCAAGAAATATACACATTAACTAAACCAATCTATGTAACGTATGCAATAAATACAAAGACAATTTTTCAAACAATCTTAGCGAAAGTCTTCAAACAAATTTAAATTAACAATAGCTACAACTTTTGTAATTATAGCAATGTTAAAGAAAAAGAAAAAAGTTTAGCACCCGAATTGCAAATGGTACGCAAACAGTTTTTAAACATTTTTGTCATTAAGGAAAAAAAAAAACCGTAACAGTTCAAGTATTATTAAAAATATAAATCTATTGAGAGATACACGTAGCGCACTGAGAACAATTTAGCCTATGCCCAACAAGCAACTAGAATTATATATATACATATATATAATGATAACTATATATGATAAAGCACATTTCAATTTAGTTTAAAACCAAATTAACTAACGCCTAATAACAACTTCTACATGCAGCTGTTGTTTTTTTTAGACCTAAGCTCAATATATAATATTTAGCAAATAAAACTATATAAAATTAAAAATGCAATTCTAAACTGTTTACAAGCATCAATTAACTAAACATAAATCGAGATATATCTATATATATACCTTATATATTAAAAATATTATTCAGCAAATAATTAAAATTAAAAATTTCAAAGAACAAGAATATGGTTTGATTTCTTTGGGCTCCCGTTTCTATATAACAAAATCATTGGATTTGTATTTTTGTAATATTTATTGTGTATATATTAATATTATACTGCTTTGGGTCTGGCAAATACAAATGTTTATAAATAATTTGATTTTATTTCTGGTTTGTTTTCGGTTTTTCATTTTTTATTTTTTTTTTTTAATATATATAAACTTCGTAATTGTCGGCGACATAATCGAATTGATTTAGCATTATCACCACGATTTGTTTTTGTGTTTGTTTTGTTTTCTTGTATAATAATTATGTATTAAACTTATATAATATATATTTCATTCTTTTGATGCATGTCTGTATATATCGTTAAATATTTGCAAATCACACAAAAACAAATCAAATGCGACAAATTAGATATTAACAAATCAGAAACATATTAATGTTGTACAATGCAGTAGAAGAAAAGCAGCCACCACGTAGGGGGGAAGGAGAAACGAGGGGATAGATAAATGAATCACAATGAGACAAATTCACATATAGTATGTTTATATAGAATATATAATATGTATATGTATTTTACACGCCATTCATCAATTACTGCTCAGCCAAAATGTAACTAGCGAACTAACTAAATGTACACAAAAATATTTGTTTTTTTTTTTCATATATACGTATGTTTAAAGTTTACAAAATTTAGAAATCACGCACGACACATTTTACATATACAATTGTTAATCTGTAGTTTATTTAAAATTGAATTTAATGTTGCATTTATGTTTAGGTTTTCATTTTTTTTTTCTTTTGCTATTTCATTTTCAGCGATTATTTTAGTTTATCTGTTTGAATTTCTTGTTTTAACATTACGCTTAGTGTCGATATCGTTTCACTAGTTTTGCGGATTTACTATTTCTTTGCAGCTAAGTTTATTTTTACGGTTATTCTTTTAGTTGAATAAAAAAATGAAAACAATAGGTCGGTCTGCATCCACTACCTTCTAAGAGTTAGTCACTAGTAGCTTTTACAGAAGCAGCTATCAGCTATCAGCTATCGGCTACCGGCTACATCTATCCCAAGTGCAGGCAACGGCAAAGAACCTTTTACTATTCCTAGCAGCAACCGCTATTGACCGCACCACCCGCACCGCCAGCGCCGGGTAGCGCTGGATTTGTGGGCGTTGCCTGTTGCCCGATTTTAATGCCATTTGCCTGGAAGTTGTGGAGAAGCGATTAATCATATTATTATTATTTTTATACGCAATAATTCAGCCTATTTCATACCTCATTGTTTATGTCGAATACACCCTCCTGTATCTTCTCGTAAATCTCTTTGGCTGTATTTATGAAGGCCTCCTCCACGTTGGCCGCTGTGCGTGCCGATGTCTCCATAAAGACAAGGCCATGTTCGCGTGCGAATGCCTCGCCCTCCTCCTTTTTCACCTCACGTCTCGAGTCCAGATCGCTTTTGTTGCCAATCAGCATGATGACCATGTTTGAGTTTGAATGCTGACGCGCATCCTCCAGCCATGTGGTCAAATGGTTAAAGGTCTCTCGCCTTGTGATGTCATAGACAAGCAAAGCACCTGCCGCTCCACGATAATACGAACGTGTTATAGATCTAAATTGAATATAATGTGTAACGAATTATATATTGTATAAATTTGTTGTATTGCTGTTAGCGCACCTGAATGCCTCCTGGCCGGCGGTATCCCAGATTTGCAATTTAATTTGTTTGCCATCGATGGTGATCATGCGTGCCCCAAACTCCACGCCAATTGTCAGATCATGCACCGGCTGGAAGCGCTTGTCCGTGAACTGCAGCAGCAGACATGATTTGCCAACGCCTAGAAAAGTGCACAACAAAAGCAAAAACTCATTTAGTAAATTAGCTGTTTATACAATTTTAAACTCGGAGTGAAAGTTTTTCTTTTTCTCTTTTTGTTAAAAATTGTAAGCAAGATAGCCAGACAGACAAACCATTAAAATTATTCGACTAAAAAATAATCTAAAAAAAAAAAACAGCGCTTAAATTAGCTAAGGCAAAAAGATATTTATAATATATAGTTGACGACAGTGGAATTAACTAAAATTTTATTTATACCTAATTATTCAACTTTACTTTTATGTATTTACTCATAAGGGTTAAAAATGGTGAACAGTGAATGTTTTTAAGTTATATTTTTCCTAGATTTGAATTATTGGAAATAAGGGAAATACAAATGGAAGAATCCTATCTATGAAATATTTTTTGTATTTCTCAGAAAATATCTCTCTATATATCATAAGTAGATTTGAATTATTGGAAAAAATGGAACTACAGATGGAAAAATTCTCTCAATATTCATACTATAGATACGCTCACTTAAGCAGCTTTAAATAGAATATCGCTTTGCCCTGGGCAAACCCTCATCTAATAGCTCTGTAATTTTCTACTCCACAAATTAATTTAATATTAATATAATGATATCATACCATATGCTACTTATATAAAACATGCAGGCATTATTCAAGTTCCGTGAAAAAAAAAATTATTTTAAACGAGAGCAACAAAAATCTGATATATTTCCTTATTGGAGAAAGCAAAAGTTGTAGATAACAGCATTAAGGAAATTTGCAAAATCCTATGCGAAATCAACAGCTGTTTAATTACTGTAAAAGCGTTGCCTGTATGTGTGCGTGTGTTTGTATCCATATATACATATGGACAGTGCTGATAAGCAGAAGCAGAGCCATGAAATAGATATTTAGTGTTGTCTCTTGCAAACTTGATACACAACAACAAAAATCACGCTAAAATGCGTTCAAGCAGAAGTTTGCATGCGATTTGGGGTTGTTGGTGGGTTTCGGTGGGTCGAGCAACGGTTGACTCAGCAGCCAGGCAACAGCAGGTTGCTAACATACGACTGCTGCCCCCTTGCGTATGTACACAGTAAGCAACTGTTAACTTCAACAGTGTGGAGTAACGCCCGCGCCGTTCTATGGCGAGGCGTTGTTATGGTTTTATTGATTTTTCCTTGCTGTGTGGGCTCAATCGTGGGCTGACAGTACAACTGCTCTACGCTCGCTGCACTTGCACACAGGTTTGAACGGCATCCAAAGGGCAAGCACTACGCAGTTTGGTACATTTCGTTGCCTTTGTTTTGTTGTTTTTCTGACTACACAATTTCTGCACTATAAATTTTCACCCAAACACTTTCATATGGTTATTTGGAACATCACTCACCAGTGTCGCCAATGATAATATATTTGAATAAATACGCGTAGGACATGTTTGCAGTATATTAGTTTATAAATTCTATTATGTACTCTAAATAATTATGAGCGCAGTTTATAGCTATAATAATACGCAATTCCAATCCGTATAGTTTTACAAGCTGACTGATGACGACTGGTGCTGATTAACGATAACAATATACATGTAGCCAGGGCTGCAGCGAATTGTAAATGAAGAGTTGCCAGTGCGTCCAAAAACTGCAGCCTGTAGACGAAAAACTAAAAACCGATATCGATAACCCAGCCCTATATGTATGTATGTCGCAGTTTTGTCAGAAATTTTCTCGCACAAAGCGAAGTGTTGTAGCTCAATTTATAATTAATTAAATGTGAAATGTGTAAACGAAAATAATAACTAGCGTACTTAGTTCAAACTAATTGCTGCATTTGGCTAGCCAGCAAACACAACGCCTGCGACTTGTAGAGCGTTTGTCTCCCACAGATTTTACATAGCTTCGTTGTCTACACAACTGCTGCTGAGCACCGAGAAGTTTTACTGCCTCTGTCTGTGCGTGTGCGTGCGTACGTGTGTGTGTGTGCGTGAGTGTTGTTTTGCTCCTTCCTTTCGGCCGAGGTAAGGTGAAACATGAAGATGGCTGACGGCTCGACAATATTGCGTAGGAACCGACCAGGCACAAAATCCAAGGTATGTCATAAATAAATCAAAATTCGATTGAAAATCTCAATTAGTATAACTTTCCCTCTATTGTATAGGATTTCTGTCGCTGGCCTGATGAACCACTCGAGGAAATGGACAGCACGCTGGCTGTGCAGCAATACATACAGCAGATGATCAAGCGAGATCCCTCGAATGTGGAACTAATATTAACCATGCCCGAGGCCCAAGATGAGGGCGTATGGAAATATGAACATTTGCGACAGTTTTGCATGGAATTGAATGGACTGGCGGTGAGGCTACAAAAACAATGCTCACCCTCGACATGCACACAAATGACGGCCACCGATCAATGGATATTCCTGTGTGCGGCACACAAAACGCCCAAAGAGTGCCCCGCGATCGATTATACACGCCACACGCTGGACGGTGCTGCATGTCTGCTCAATAGCAATAAGTATTTTCCAAGCAGGTATGTTTGTTGATGCTCTCAAAGCAACTAAGCCACATAATGAGTGAAGTGTTACGCTTAATCACAGAGTATCGATCAAGGAGTCGTCGGTGACGAAGCTGGGATCGGTTTGTCGGCGCGTCTATCGCATCTTTTCGCATGCGTATTTCCATCATCGTCGCATCTTTGACGAATTTGAGGCTGAGACGTATTTATGCCACCGATTTACACACTTTGTCACAAAATACAATCTCATGTCCAAGGAGAATTTGATTGTGCCCATTAACGAGGAAGAGAATGCGGCACCTGGCGAAAGCGAGGCCTAAAGAAGCAATAGCAACAGAAGCAACAGCAACAACAGCCGCAGCAGCAGCAGCAGCAGCAACAATAATAACAAACAAACAACAACAGCAACAACAATAATAATAGGAACACCACGAACAGAAAAAAAGGAAACAAATACACAAATTCATTAAACATTAAAAATGATTGACAAACAAAAAAAAAAAAAATTGCAATCATTCATACATACACACAACTCACAACTCACTTAAACATATTTATAATATATATATAATATATATATATATATATATATTACTAATAGCTTGCATTAGATTCGAGATAAACGCATTATTATGATCTGTTGGTTCTCATCAACACGTACGACCAGAAGCTGAGAAAATCCACAAATGGAAGAAGAAACCGAAAAAACCAATAGTAAAAGGAGAACAAAATTTATTTTGCAAATTCTTGTGTATGTAGTTCGAACGACAAATATATATATATATAAAAAATCTATATAATTATTAACAAAACGCAAAATAGTTGAAAAACAAAAAAAAAAAAACATGGCAAATGCATAACAAACGATGCGTCATTTGATTCCGTAATCGTTACATGATTATATATATATATAATTAAATTCTTATTTTAAATAAATTATATGTAGACACACTCACACACACATTAGACACGACAGATTTTTCATTTTCTTTCCACCCCCCCCAGAAGCTCTCTTCTCAATGAAATGGAAAAACAGTTGTAATAAAAACTATTAAGTGAAGTTTACTATCATAAACTATATACAAAAAAAGAAAAGAAAAAAAAACATGAAAAGAAAACCGAACAATTACAATAAAAATCGAAACAACAAACTATAAATTTATTAGATTATGTAATACATATAATACAATTATTATTACATATTTCTATTTGAATTTCTATTAGATTTATAAATCCTAGACAATGTTCGCCTCCAGCATACGCTGCTGTGCCACCAGACGCTCGAAGCCCAATCGACTGAGATCAAGTGTACGATATTTGCCATCCAGTATTAGTTCGGCAATGGCTCGACCCACCGCTGGCGTCTGCTGTATGCCATGGCCGCTGAAACCGGCGGCAATGAACAGATTCCTGTAGTGTGGATGCCGTCCAATGATGCCATTGGCATCGAAGCAATTGTGATCGTAGTAGCCGGCCCAGCTGCTCTGCACCTTGACCGACTCGAAGGCAGGCACACGGCTGGCCAGAGTAGGCCAGACATCGGACTCAAAGTAGCCATGATCCACATCGAGGGTATCACAATTAGGCTCCTCATGATCTGCCGGACTGCGACCGCCCAGGAAATTGCCGCCGAGGCCATCACGACGGAAGTATGTGCCATCTGGGTCAATAGTTAAAGGCGTGGCCAAACCCGGACAATTTCGTCCCTGTGTATTGAAGACGTAGACATAACGCTTGCGCGGCTCCACGGGCAGCGGCACACTTAGCAGCTCCTTGCCCGTGCAATGTTGGCCAGCCGTGCCACCTGCCCTGAATGTGCACCTGCAGCCAGCACACAATTATCGAACTTCACGGTGTGCTTGCTGCCATCCGCTGAGCTCACCACAGCAGCGGAGAGCTGACCAGCTGCGTCATACTCAAAGCCCGTCACCTCACCATTGGCAAACTGTGCCCCATAGGCGCGTGCCTGTTTTTTGAAGCCCATGAGCAGAGCCCACGGATCGAACCAGCCCTCCTTATTGAGGCCATAGCAGCCCAGCTCCAGGTCATGCGTGCTGAGCCAAGGAAAGCGACTACGCAACGCTGCCGGACCCAACAGTTCATTGCAGGCGCCCAGCTCATTCTGCAACTTGGAGTTGCGACTGAGAATCTCGGCGCCATTTGCGCTGGCCAAGATCAGGTAACCATGTGGTTGAAAGTTTACCTCCACGTCGCCCAAATGGCTGCGGCAATCCGATATGAAATCGTATCCAAAAAGCGACATATTTATGTTCTCCGCCAGCGAGAACTGCTGCCGCACGCCGCCCACTGACAGCACAGTCGATGCAGTCGTATACTGCGGATGAAATCGCGCTTTAAAGAATAAGAAGGAGCCTTAAGCTCTTTTTCGACTCTACTTACGCCCGCATCTCGCTCCACAACCAGCACATTTAGCTTCTTCTGCTCTGCTCTCTTCTTCAGCCAGTAGGCCGACGAGGCGCCCATGCCGCCGCCTCCAATGATCAAAACATCACAATGTTTGGGCACCGCATCTCCGCCAGCTGGAGGCGCCTGCAAGCCGCTTAGTAATCGCAGCTGCGGCTGGACTGCAGCAGCCGTTCGCAAAACACTTCCCAAGCGCAGCATTTTTCGCACTGACTCTCACACATCTTGGCAATTGAGTGTTATGACAATAAATTCACGAGCACCGATTAGATTTCGCGTCGCTTATCAACTTAAATAAATAATCTACACAATAGTACAATGCTACGATTAAGTCTATCTACACAAATATTATAAAAGTGTAACCGGCGGACATTGTTGATTTTTGGATTGAATACGCTTAAATATGCAAGGCATACGCGAATTGGTAATGATTGAGCATTTGAATATTATAAATATTTGTTATTTTATTAATTTATATTTTTCATTACTGACTTACTCTTTATACTCTTACTATTTCAATATTTCGCATTTCTTAGTACATGCTATTCGGGCCTGCTTATCTTACCCTTATCAACACATTTTTCAGAGTTTTCTATAGATTAAATAGACTAGAAAGAACAACAAGCTAAACTGGTAAGGGCAAGCGTAATTGATATAAATGAGAAAAGTCCTAAACATTAAAATTTTCATTGCATATCCAAAAGGCGCAGCTAAATTTATTCAAATGTTAAGATACCTCCTGACTGTAAAGTTACACTGTTAACTTACAGCAACTGCTTATGTTAATGGTTTTAATTGTGCAGCACAAAAGTATGCAGTAACATTTTTATAAGAAGTAAATAAAGATTTGAAGACGCATGAACTATATTAAATCTTTTTTCGAGTCACATATTTGAAAATACATAATATATGTTATTATTTAGAATATAAAGTACTGACAAGAAATTAATATAATATTTCTGCGAGGTTCAGAAAATTACTTACAACAAATTTAAATTACGTCCTCATTTAAATTATATAAAGTCAGCTTCGTATAACATATTTTGTGATATTTGTATATATCTACTTGTATATACTATGATATTTAGAACACCTTGCGTCAGGTATCTATTTTGCCTATTTGCCTATTTGCCTATTTATGCAATAAACTCTTCTTTAAGTAGATTATTTAGTATAATCATAGCAGATTAAAATTAAAATTAAGAATTCTCGCTGGCTACACTCTCGTTTGCAGGTTTGCTTTGGCTTTGCTGATTATCTTGTGTTTGCTGTTGCTGCGATTTGTTGCGTCCAAGTCTCTGACGCTTATTTGAACCTCTGGCGGCAGGTGCTGATCTATTGGCAGTCGGAGGCTTATTGGCAGGTCTATTAGCAGCAGGTCTATTAGGCTCATTGTGCTGCCAGAAACTACTAATTGTATTGGGCTTCTGTAAACTATAAAGAAATAAATCAATATGAAATATGAAATAATATAATGAAATGAAATTCAGCACGCACCCATCTATAGAATCAGGTAGTTCGTCCAGGCTCATGAGTATGTGTAATGCGGGTATTTGGCGCTTGACAACGATCTCCTCGAGGCCATCCATTTGCGGTTTCCAATGCTCCTCCACGCTGCAAGCACAGATTATATATAATAAAAACGGCTTCCGTTAATCTCTAGTCCAATAGCTTACGTCGTATAACACATGCGCGTGACCTGGTATAGCGGATGGCTACGCTTCAACACCTCCGCGCAGGATATAGTCCTTACAACGCCGCCACCAGCACCACTCCACACCAGGCTGCGATATTCACCTTTATCCAGCGCCGCCTGGGCATAGCCAATCACATTGCTCACCTTGGTGCCGCCCTTGATCTAATGAATGGAATTTCTGAAATATTCATTCAGAATGACTATTAAAAATTTATTCACTTACGTGCATCCAGAGAAAATCCTTGTGCTCTTTGGGCATGCAATCCTTAAAGGGTAAATCACTTTTGCTCAACTCTTGCACCACATTCTCCGCCTTGCGATAGTGCATCATTTTGGCTAATCTATAGAAAGTAAATGAAACCGATTAGCTATGCAATTGAATTAGTATATTAGAAATTCGTATATGGGCCCCACAGCAACAACCTTGAACCAGGATCGACCAACATAATAACAGCTTTACTGCTTCTAAAATGCCCCGGGAGCTCATCCATCCACTCATAAACTGTCTTGCGCAGTTATTGTCACGACAGTCTGTGCAAATTGCATAATTGCTTTATGAGACGCGAGCGGCTACGTTGCTTGGCCCAGGAGCCAAGCGCTAAAAAAAAAAACCCACGCCAAGCAAGCAACAGGTGCGGCTAAGGCGAACTTTATTAACTCTACTTTAGACTGAGGGGAATTTGGAGTTAATATTTATTAAATACTTGCATATTTATAAAAATTTAAATAAATTTGAAAAATGTCTTAGTTAAAGAATAAGAAATTAGATTTGTCACATAGTTCAAATTTATATACAAATATTTTCTCTATAAATCAAGAACAATTAAAAATCGATATTTTTGCCTCATTAAAAATGTGAAATTTCGAATGCTCATTAAAATTGAAAATAAGATCATGAATAGCTGAATTCATGAATGCATGCAAATAATATGAATGTATATATTCAAATATATTTATTTATATTTTTCATTCATTCATATAACATGAATCACATATTCAGCTAAATTTTAAACATTTTTAATCTTCTTTAAACTCAAAAATTGTAACCCAAAAGCTCTAAAATCAAATAGAGAATTTGGCATTTCAATTATTAAAATTTCCACTGCAATGCAAATTACCTCCAGCATAAATCAATTGATTAATCAAATTATGAACTATTACTACAATTATACCATAATTGTATTAACAGCATTTGGGCCCAAAATCTAGGCAGAAACCTTAGCGACTGTGCCAAGCTGTAGTAGCGCGTTTTGGGTATGGCGCATGAAGAGGAGTTCAAGTAAAAGTCAATAAAAAAGCATTTCTACAGCAATTAAATGCGCGCGGCTGCAGCAGAAATTTCCCATTAAATAAAATTCTGTTGGTGTCGGGCTCTAGACAACAAGGATGACAACCAATACAGCAGCAGAACGAGAGCAAAAACGCACACACACACACACAGAGCAGAGCAGAGCAGAACGTAGCATGCCACTTGTTGAAGCTAAACAACATTTAGTTGAAGGCGAAATAAATGGGGCAGGACAATAAGAGGGCAAGGGAATTATAAATGGGAACGTGAATGCAGAGAGCTCTCTGAATTCGACAGCAGCAAACGAAAGTTTATTAATGAACTTTTCACAAAGCTGTGAGGGTGTGTGGCTGTGGCTGTGGGTGGCATCTCATGACCTCCAAAATCAAACACAATCGCCACCCACCTCCCCCCCCCCCATCCCCCACCCGGCACGTCCGTCTGTCCCCCCCCCTGAATAAGCTTGCGCCGTCCGTCCTTCTCGCGTCCCCCCCTGCCCCCCCACGCCCGCCCTCGACCGCACGTTGCCCGCAGCGCGTGGCGGGGCCCATGAAAGCGACCTCCCCTCTCACAGCCCGTGTGTTTGCTTTTTGCGTGCTCGGTTTTGCTGGTTTCGCGGGCCTGTTCCGCGGATTTTTTTTTCTGGCGGGTGCACGCGACTCTCTTTCCCCCTCTTTGGGCCGTGCCGGGTGGTTGGGGTGGCGGTTCCTGCGCCCGTCGTATCGTTGCAGTGGGGAGTGGTTGAGGGGTGATTTATGGTATGGGTGCTAGTCTTAGCATATTGTATGCCTATGTATGTCATATTTTCTTGGTCCCTCCTTCTCGGGTCATCTATTTTATCCTAGGATTCACTTTGTCCCCCGGGTTCTGAACCCGGCTTTGTTTTTTTGCTCTGCTTATGTGTGCGTGGACTTCCACTCTTCTCCCCCCCAAAGTCTGCAATGCCAAATCTTCTTTCAACATTATTCCCCTTGTCTAACATGCTTCCCCTGGTGTTTTGGGGTGTGGGAGGGGGGAGTGGTCGACCTCGCGCTCACTTATTGTTGTTTTGTGTGGTGTTTCGGCCGGGTTGAATTGGAATCCTACGTTCATTTGCAGCCACCATCAAGTATATCGTTTTCCTCGGGCGGGTCTGTCTTGGATCCAATTTGCCTGTGTGTGTTGTCCTAATTCTATTTTTTTCTTATTAGCAGGCAAGTCTCTCCTTCCCTTCAACGTCTATTATATCCACCAACCCCAAAGAAACATATAAGCAATCTTTTTATACTTACCACCCACTAGTGAGGACCCTCTACAAATCAACAAAATATTCTGTCACTTTGGATCCCGTTTTTCAGCATATGAGTTATATCACCAGCCTATCGCTGATGTTCTTGTTTTCTCATTGAAGCTCTCAGTGCCAAACCATACTATTTAAAGCGGCTCTAGTGAGGATTAGGTTTGCAATTGTGTCAGTACTCAAATTTTTGCTATTCGTGTAATACATTTTCGGTGTTTAGTGGTGTCCGACTACTTTGTAGATTTCACTTATGTGGCATAATGTCTTTTTTGACTTTTTGGTTACTGGGTTGGTCCTTGACAATTTTATGGTTATCTGTTATTATTTATGTGGCAGATCAGTAGGGCGTAGTCACGTAATCGCCTGTCACACAATGTTTATTTATTTTTTATCGTTTTTGACGTATTGCTATACTTTTCGCGTCAAACTAGTTTGCCTGTCAACCAGTGTAATTCTATTCCGGCGGCAGTTATTCACACCCAACACAGGGGGTCGCCGCACTTATGTGATCGTGCTCATACATACGGGCCCCCCCCCACCCTGTTTGGTCCTGACTGCGGCGTCTGTTTTAAGACATCGTCGGTATGTCGCACTCATTTATGCGTGTCCGTACTGTGGTATAGCTTCTGAGTATGTTGTGTGTTGGTTTGTTTCGATATTAGGTGTAACATGGTAAAGTCTGGTCGCGTGTGCGAGAGTTCCTTGTCTGCTGTGATACAGCTAACATATTCGTACACATTGTACGTAAATGTGTATCTCGGCGCGTGTTTCTAAATTCTCAGATTGTAGACGCGGTCTTGCCATAGGGGCTCGCTGCAACCTGCAATATTTGCTCACGCACACGCACATGACATAGCAAACTAGGCCCCAACACCTCACCTACGACCCCTCACAGTCACGTCCTATGGTGCCAGCCTCGCCCTGCGACAGCTACAAATATAAGAATACAGTGGATGCGTTAGCCCAATTGAACATGAGGATCGAAGAATATTGTACGCGTCATTGGTGGGATCCTTCTACACTTATCCGATCGTATCCCCGTTGCTAGAGTCAATCATGTGGCTACCGATATCACCTCCATATCAACTCCATATACCTTACTACTACCCCATTTTTTACATATTGCTATTCCCATTTACACTTTTTAATTACCACAACTCATTTTAACACATCTCTATGCACTACTCCAAATCACCTTTCTTGGACATTGATATTTTCTTCCATTTTAAAACAGCCCCAGCATTAATTTGTATTCTCTCTTTTAGACTGCCCCAACCCCCTATTTTCTATAAACTATGTCTATCTTTATTTTATATTTTTTGTCAAATTTTTTTTTTCTTTAATTTTCGTTATACAAATACAGTGTGTATGTGCCTTTTTTCTTCCCCCGCTAACCTGCATCCAACTGTGCACACGCAAAGCTTCATTATTTGCCAACCCAAACCCTAGCACGCCTCCCACAGTCTCTGTGGGGAGCCGATTGCGACTTGTCCCTAATCTCCCCTCACGTGTGGCACCCTCTGCACTCGCAGTAGACCCCACCACCCACATCAGACCCATAACCAGGACCCCCCCCACGCAGAACCCGCCGCTTTAGCTACTGGCCAAACCGCATGAGCCAGGATCATTGGAGGTTGGCAAGCCGTGGCCCAACGGTTGATAGACGCGGCCCAAAAACGGACTTGCGCAACAGGTAAGTGGCAAGCAGCAAGTGGCCAAGCACTCCCGGCCCAATTGCCAATGAGTATGATCACACGCATAATAATCCTCGGACCCCTCCATTAGAAACTAACATTCCCAGTGCAGCAATCGAACATTGTTCATATTAATAATTGAAACGCCTAATTTTTGGTACATTCTTACTTTATGTGATTTCGTATTTCACAAGCTAGATATGTATATTCCTGGTTTATTGGTTCTTGACTTTTGTTGGTGTGATTTGATGCATTTCTTGACACTCTGTCGCTTAATTTCTCATCCCCTGTGGACAATCTACCCGTCGGTACCTGCTGCCCCCATTTACAATTTCGTGTAATTAAGTTATGCCATTACGAAATCAGGTTGTCATTTATAAAACAATTTTTTGTTCTTCTTTGTCTGTTTTGTAGAGTTAGCTATGTCTAGTTGTTCCTGTCCACAGCGATTAACCAGCACTAAACAAACAACCTAATGAAAAGACCAACCTAAATTCACTAACAGCATAAAAACCAAATTAATTGCGGGTAAACCAAAGTGTTGTGTAAATAAACGCATGACCACACCAAAATATCCCCATTTGCCAGACCACAACAACAAAAACACACTGCCAAAAACCACAGCTATCCAATAAGTGCGACACCCCCAACCTGCAAAACAAAACACCAAAATCGCCCACAATGATAGCCAAACCTAACCCAAAAACAACCATTAATACCGAACACCATTTTAAAAGTTTATTTGGATAAACGAAGAAATGGTAGAGAACGAGGGTGTTTTATAAGTGTTTTCCCGGTAGTAAGAGGTGCTAAGGGGAGGTTAGTAATAAACATAAATATCATGTATTCTAAAACCTAATTTGGGTCGGAAAGTAAGAGTTAAAGCAAATATAGTCCACCATAAGGCTACACTAAACATATAAACACAATTAATAAATAAAAAAAATTTAATAAAATATTGAAAACACGTCAACACAATATAGACGCAAAAATTAAAACTAAAACACACATATATTACAATTTCAAATAAAAAAATTCAAACATTAAAACGGATAACTACATTTGTAAATCAAAAATAAAAAATGGTTCTTAATAAAACACAGGACACAAAATCATTTTAAAACAATTATATTCTTATGTTGATAATTCATTGTATTCATTGTGTAGTGTCCTATAAACAGTATAAAAATTGTAGGATGATTGGATTTGATACATCAGTCTGTCGCTCAAAATTCTGGTGTTTCAAAAATTAAATAACAGTAGTCAATTAAATATTGTTGTAGATATGATAATGTTGTATTTGATATCTCTTTTGGTTCCCGAGGTATGTTATACCTATTCTTCATGTGGTTACTTATTTGAGTCTGGACAATTCAATGATAACCCAACAACCGCTTACAACGGACGCAATATCCCACCTCAAACGAAAGCCCACAAAACCGCCAAACCAACAAACCAAGGAACACATCTAGATATCAGAACATACCTATTTCCGGACAAAAAAAAGCGCCAATACGGCCACAAAGATGGATAGCACACCAATTTTTCCACGGAAAAACGTCGGCTGGAAATGGTCGAGAGTACATTGCAAATTATCTGCGAAACCTGGGCCCTACGTGAACGGCCGCGTTACGCCCAGCGTGGAGCCGCGCATAACCTAACGGGCATCTGTTTTGCCAAGTCAGTGAGCCAACATACTTATATAGTCATATATGCAATATGTGTATTTAAATATTTCCTATATATCTATTTTCTATTCAACTAACTTAACAAGCCAACCACATTTGTTTACACGAAAATTAGCACAACTACTAGTATACCGCAAACCACCCTATGCACCAATTTGAAAACAATACAATAACACAAACAAAACTCAGTCAAAACGACACTCTGACACACAAAAACCCTATTAACTACGGTACGAAAAATTTTAATTTTGATTGATGTCGAGTTCATTCGCCAAGTAAAAACATAATTAAACACACACCCCAGAACGAACCAAACCGTAACCAACCAAAAATCCTATCTTCTACCCTTTTATGTTTTGATTCGTGTATTTAATTATAAATAAATTGTAACAAATTAGCGAAGCTCAATTCAGAAACTTTTGAGAAGAAATCTAACAATTTATCAAATCTAAATCTAATATAAAGCCGAAGCGCCGCAGGAGCCCGAGGATTGGGATCAAATTATGACGGATGTGGAGGATAAGATAATGCCAGGCGTTACACACTGGCAACATCCTCGTTTCCATGCCTACTTTCCGGCGGGCAACTCGTTTCCCTCCATACTAGGCGATATGCTGGGCGATGGCATTGGCTGCATTGGCTTCTCATGGGCAGCCAGTCCCGCCTGCACCGAGCTGGAGACCATAGTGCTCGATTGGCTGGGCAAGGCAATTGGATTGCCCGATCATTTTCTAGCTCTCAAGGAGGGCAGCACCGGTGGCGGTGTTATACAGGTAATAAGACTACACATGCGACTTGTTTATTGGCGAAAAATTTATAGCTTGACATTGATGGCATAGACATCCGCGTCGGAATGTGTGCTGGTCACAATGCTGGCGGCACGTGCTCAGGCACTAAAGCGTCTCAAGGCCCAGCATCCTTTCGTCGAGGAGGGACACTTGTTGTCCAAACTGATGGCCTATTGCTCCAAGGAGGCGCATAGCTGTGTGGAAAAGGCAGCCATGATATGCTTTGTGAAGCTGCGAATTCTGGAGCCCGACGAGAATGCCAGCTTGCGTGGCCAGACGATTGGCGAAGCTTTGGAGGAGGATGAACTGCAGGGCCTGGTGCCGTTCTTTGTGTCCACCACATTGGGCACCACCGGCTCCTGTGCCTTCGACAATTTGCCTGAAATCGGAAACGAGCTGAAAAAGTTTCCCTGCGTTTGGCTGCACGTGGATGCGGCCTATGCGGGCAATAGTTTCATATGCCCCGAGCTGAAGCCGCTGCTAAAGGTACATACATAGATCTCTCTTACTCTCACTCTCTCTCTCTCTTTCTTTCTCTCTCTATCTATCTGTCTATCAATCGCAAAATTGCTCTCGCTCTAAACAGTTCAATATGCTAATAAACAGGGCATCGAATTCGCTGATTCATTCAACACGAATCCCAACAAATGGCTACTGACCAATTTTGACTGCTCAACACTTTGGGTGCGCGATCGCATCCGTCTGACATCAGCTCTGGTTGTCGATCCGTTGTATCTCAAGCACGGCTACTCGGATGCGGCCATCGACTATCGTCATTGGGGAGTTCCACTCAGCCGTCGCTTTCGTTCATTGAAACTGTGGTATGTATCCAAAAAAAAAAAAAAAGAGACCGAACCGAGGCGCAAATGATTTTGTTGACTATTGTCAAATATTTTCTTGATTTATGTTTTATTTTTTTTTTCTACAATTTTTTTTTGTGAAGTGCCAAACTTGTTGCTTAGCCAAAGAGTATACTTGACTTCAAGCATGTGCCTTTAATATTTGCTTGCGATTTAGTTATAAAAACAAAATATTTCGGCAATAGAAAAAGATGAGCATGAAGCAGAGACGCACCCAAGCCTAACATCAATTATTAGTGTATCTATATGATTTGATTGAGTTACGAATTGAATTTCTGCTGCAATATTTTTGATGACTATTCAGAATATTTCATAGGAAACACTTCAGATATTCAAGAGTTTTTTAATAAGCTGTAAATGACTTGCTAATTGTGCATAAATTTGATGTGAAGTATTATTGTTATTGTGTGTATTTATTATATAAAATAAATATAGAATACAGAAATAATAATAAATTTATATATGTAAATAAATATAGAAGACTTACAAATGTAGTCTATTTATATATTTTTTTTTATTTATTACTCGCATTTAAATTTTCATTTTTCTGCTTTGCTCTGCTATCATTTGTGGCAAAATTTTTAAATTTCAAATTTATGATAAATCAATAGAAAAGGTTAACAGGTATAACGCTGTCTAGACTCTTTAGTATATTCAACAAAAGAATTACTAAGAAATATAACTTATACTCAAAATAATCTTGAAGTTAATAAATAAGTAAATAAGTGATGACTGCTTCTTTAAGTTGTACTGAAATCAAAGAGACATATTTATGAAATAGTGAATCAATGTCTCATCTCATAAATGTTATATACTTCATACCTCATACCTCATACCTCATACCTATAATACCTACATCTATTATCTCTATTATCTCCTATTACTATTTAATTATCTGCTCAGGTTTGTCCTACGCTCGTATGGCATATCCGGACTACAGCATTATATACGACATCATATCAAATTGGCCAAACGTTTTGAGGAGCTGGTGCTCAAAGATAAACGTTTCGAGATCTGTAATCAAGTCAAGGTGAGTTACGTTTTGACCATTTCCATTTCCATAGCCATTTTATGGACCTGTCAATTAATCATGTAACGAGTTCAAAGCACTTTTTGTTTACACACAGCTAGATTTATTTATATAAATAGATACATATATATATTTTTTTTCTCTCCCTCGACCTGTGGTAAATTTTATAATCGAAATGTGTGGGCGTGCGTGCTATTGTTGTGAATGTTAAACATTAATCAAAGCTAATGCTGTTGTTGAGGAAATTGTTTGGTTGTTTTGGGCAGCGACTGACGCAAATAACATTGACTTTGACTTAACTAAAATTCAATTATGAATTTTGTCTTTTGACTTTGTAAAACTATTTGCCAATTTTACCAATTCACACTGACCGCTGAGATGAACGTGCGGTATTGCACGCCAAAATGCCCAAAAATTCCAATCGAAACTACTGCAAAAATCGGGCAATTGAAGTGTTTTGGCATAATTGGCATATAACATTTTTGTTTAAAGGCAGCAGCAGTAGGAGAAGCAGAAGAAACAAACAAGAAGTGGGATTGTTTAGAGTGGAATGAGCTGGACGAGCTGATGCCCTGTGCTAAGATTTGATGTGATAATAAATTTTTAGTATTTTTATATAATAATTAAAGGTATACAAATAAAACTGGGAATACAATATGTTGAAAATTAATGTCTAAGGAAAAGAAGGAATTTCATTTTCCTATCATTTCGCCTTGGGGAATATAAAATGATATAAGACAAAGGCAAGAGAAAGGCAGAGTATCTGCCCTGAAGAGAAAACCCATAATAAATCTTATTTCTAAAAGCTGAGATTAAAGATAAAGATGCGCTTAAACTTGCCTTGTCCCACCAACTATATACCTCCCCTTTTATCACCACCCAAAATAAAAGCAAAATCTACAGGGTATTTAGAGCAAAACATGACGCACTAATTGACAGCTGCTTGAGTGCCACAGTTTCTTAGCCACTAAATTCGATTGGCCTTTTTTTTTTTCGTTCATGACCAACCGCACGTCACATCACGTAATAAGGCGTTCACATTGCGTATACGCAATTCATTCAATTCATTTCAAGCTGAATATCTGTTTGATATTTATTCTATTTGTTTACCTCACAACAATGGCGATTAGATCTATTGAAACGAAGAAACGAGTTGGTTCATTCAACATTCAACATTCAACTGTTCAATTGCAGCTGGGCTTGGTATGCTTTCGCCTCAAGGGCAGCGACAAGCTCAACGAGAAACTGCTGAGCGCCATCAATGAGTCGGGCAAGTTGCATATGGTTCCGGCCAGCGTAAACGAACGTTATATCATACGCTTCTGTGCGGTGGCACAGAATGCCACCGCCGAGGACATTGACTATGCCTGGGATACCATTGTCGACTTTGCCAACGAGCTGCTGGAGAAGGAGCAACACGACGAAATCACCGAGATCATTAATCGCAAGAAACAGGATACGCTCGCCCAGAAGCGTTCGTTCTTTGTGCGCATGGTCAGTGATCCGAAGATCTATAATCCGGCTATCAATAAGGCGGGCACACCGAAACTCTCCATGGAGCTGCCCTCGCCGGTGATCAGTCGCGGCAGTGCACCCATAATACGCACTCAGAGCTCGGTGGATCACAATTCGTGGATCTCTTGGCCGTTGGCCTTTCTCTTCAACAGCAACAACGAGGAAAAGGGCAACAATTGCTCATTGCGGTAAGCAGGAAGAGAGACTTCATATTCTATTGTTATTCTGTTTTCTTTGTGCTTCCACAGCTTTCGACACTTGGACACCAATGTGCGTCCGACTTCATCGCGTCGCAATTCAGGCGCTGGTTCATCGCCCTCGCCGGAGAATGAGACGGGCTTTGTGACTGTGCAACAGCAACAACAGCAACATTATCAACAACAGCAGCAGCAACAACATCAGCAGCAGCTGCAACAACAGCAACAGTTGCAATCGCCACGTAAATCACCCATGGTTCTGCGTAAGGCCTCCTCCACACGAGAAAATCACAATTGAAAAACTTACTAAGAATACCAAAGAGAAAAACTTAAACCAAAAATAATCCATAATCTATTTAATACCTAGTTGAATTCTAGACCAATTTACAATTTAACAAACTTTCCTTATAAATATCCAGCTCAAATAAATATGCATATATACTTAGTATGATAAATACGAACTAACCTAGTCAACTCTTAGTCAACTTCCAAATTTTGTTTGCTGCTCAATAGATTTATTTATAAAAAAAATAATAAAATAAAATATCTATATTATAAATAAACAGCATATTATGCACTGTTCAAAATTGTGTTTTCTTATAAATAATATATATAAATATTAATATGATATACAAAAAACATATATATATGAATAAAAATATATATAAATATAATAGCACGCATTCATTATAAACAAATATTTTTAAATGAAAAAAATTATATATATTTATGTACATTTCTCTATTTCTATTTTCCTCTATTTCTATTTCCTCTATCTATTTAAAGAGATTTTAAAATTTTTTGCTTAATTTTATTGTTAAGACTTATATTTATTTTTATGATTATTTATGGTGCTTTAGACATCTGTAAATTATATATTGTGAAAGAATCTCCCTGAAAATCGTTCATAAAATAATTCTATATTTTAATAATATTTTGATCAATCAACAAAAAATCCTTCATTGCTTAAGCTTAATGACCAAACTTTATCTACAAAAGTCTTAATCATTAGAAGCTAAACAAAAATTGAATGTTTCTTTGATCTCAGTTGTTTTTGGTTTTTCCAGCTAATTGTTTAGTTCTATGCATTCATATTGTAATTAAATTAATTAAAATAAAATGACCAATTAAATACCATTTTTATGAAATCATGCTTCTATGTTAAATTCAAAATAGTATCAAATATTTTTGTTCGTTGAGATATTCAGAAAAAAAGAAGAAATTTATCTGCCACCGAAACATAGATTTATTTGGGCTTCTATAAATTTTGTCTAAATAGACTTTAAATTTGAGTTAAGTTCGTTACATTGTTTTATTTTGCAACTTTTAAAAATATTAGCAAATATTAACAAAAATTGTAAGCAGAAACTCAAGTCGATTGAGGCTAGTATCAAGATTTATAAATATTTATGAATAAATAAAATTTTGCTTAAAAATATTTCCTATATTTGCATTCTCTTGTACAACTATTTATATAAATATAAAAATAAAATAAAATATATTATATTTTTAATTATTTATACAACAATAATTTGTATTAAAATAAAATATATGTCTCGAAACTCTGCCATAGACTCCCCTTAGCCTAGCAAGATCTAGAAATCTAACTCCACTAATTTCAGCTCACATTAAATGCAAATTTCGTACACCCACCTTGATTTATAATTGATTTACCAAGTATTCTACCTTTTTTTTTAACAACAAAAATATATAATTATAGAACAAAAGATGATGTCAAATTCAAGCTAAAAAGCATTCGCTAATCTAATGAAGATGTATAGCAAAGCATTTCTTTAACGTGTGCTGAGGCATAGTTTTTATTTTGGACACGAGCGAGCAGCTGTGATTATATCTAATTTTTTTTTTTTTAGTCTGGCACAATTACGCTGAAGACAATATCGTAAAGTTATATTTGGACAGATGTGTATAGTAAATAATTAATTTACTACTGTGATTTTTGGCCCGTAAACAAAAGATGATTTTCAAAGCAATTCATGATGATGCCACGAAGATGACGTTGTCTGAATTGAGGCAAAAAGCGATTGTTCGTTCTTAAGAGAAAAATTGGATTATGAATCAGTCGGTAAACCAATTAAGGAACTTTTTTTTTTTTGCAAAAAATATATATATGTATATGTACAGAAAATGAATGGCAATGAGTAAATCGTTTCTATTGTTAGCTTCTATCATATATTTTCATTTTGGTTCTTCTTTAAGATATCCAAAGTTTCCTGTTTTTTGACAAAGATTCGCACTATTTTATCCACATAGGTCTCCTTGGCAATGGGCGAGATCTCTTTGAGCCGATTGTTTTTAATATCCCAATTTAGATATTGCGGTGCTTCAATTTCCGTATCAGTCTTGATTTCAGATTGCGCCGGATCCGGGCGACTAGATTGAGACGAATGGATAGCGGATTTATCAATGGATTTAAGCAATTTGCTATACATACTCGTATCGGATTTTTTGCTAGCCAGATAGGAGGACACACTCTTGCCAGGACTCTCATTGAGTAACTTCATCATGTTATATGCCCCAATTGGCGATGGTTTCTCGATTGAATACTGCGGCAAATTGCCAACGATATTTTGCTGAGCCACTCCCACTGGCTTAGGTTCAGAGCTTGTGTTAATTTTCTTGACCAGACGCTGCAAGAGACTCTCATTGGCACTCGTATCGACTGCTGGCTGCACTTGCTGCATTGGCTCCTGTCGCTGCTGTGCCATCAATTGGCCAAGCAGCTGCAATTTCGAGTTATCAGTCTGTTCCATGAGCTTTGGCTGCGCTTCCAATTGCGGCTGAGCTTTGGGCTCGACTATGGTGGAAGGCTTTGCATGCTGCACCATGGCCAATAGTTGATCCACGCTGGGATAGGTTGCGCTTTGATTGACAGTTGCCTCACGTTCACGGCGTTTGCCTTTCTTCGGCTGCAACAATATGGCCTTTCGCTTCTTCTTTTTTTTTTTTGAATCATTTGTGCCACAGAATTGTTGTTTGCCCTTGTCTCCCTCGCTCTGTATGGCATTCTGCTGATCATCGTGTTCAATGCGACTCAATAGAGCATCCAAATTCGGCTTGATTTTCGATGTGTCCACATAATCTTTGGGCAGATAGCCCAATTGTCGTAGATATACGATTGGGGACTCCCAGTTCTTAATTAAATCTCTCACAATCGCATTATAGTTATTATGAAAGCCCAGCTTATCCATCGACACTCTATCCACAGTAGCCCCAATGTAAACTAAGGCAAAGCTAAGCATCCACAACTGTGTAAGCATTGCAACGAAAATAGATTCTTGTTTGTAAACAATATCTTAAGAAATTACATGTAGATATATATATATATTTTTTGTTCTAGCTAACTCTGAGTTTTAGATCAAAGCTAGAGTGGTTTTAATAGAGATCTGATAATATATTCTAGTTTATATTAAATGGAAAGAAGACTGTGAAAACAGTTTTACAAGAAATATTTTTTCATATTGATACAAGAAAAATAATGCTTTTATCTATTACCTACTTGCGAGTATACCCCATTCAAACTTTGTAAAGAGTATAACCATTTACAAATTCCCGGAAATTTCCCTCCCAACTGGTTTAGGCCAAGAGTTTCAAATTTGCATGAAATCGTTAGCCCAAAAATAACTACAAAGCTCACGCAAAGGTTTACAATTAACAATCAAATAAATGTTAAAGCTACTGGCGGCGATTAAATTAAAAAAAAAAAAATCACAGTCCTATAAATCAAATAAAGTTTAAAAACGATAACAAAATAGTCATAAAAGTTGTGAAATTTAAATCTGAAACATTAACATACATAGGCAATCAAATTTAAATGAAATACCAAACATGTGAATTGATGAAATTCAAAGCAGAACTAGAAAAAGATGAAGACTACAAAACTATAAAATATGAGCTACGTTGTCAAGCGATTTGACAATGACGAAAGCCAATCTTAAGCAGAACCCATAAACATTTTTTAAAGATGAACCACGAATTGAATTTGGCATTGCCAAATATTTAAGATCTTATAATTAATGGGCGCAGACGCCAGCGAGTTTCGATAATCAATTCAACTCTGGGATGGTGCCAGGCGGATGGACGCCACAGAGCCGCAAGCAATTTGAAGTGTGACCGCGTAAACTGAATCTGCGATTTATATTTAGACAAACGACGTCATTCGCATTGCCAGTGAATGAAAGTCTCGAGCCGAAATACATAACTCTGTGTGTGTGTGTGTGTGAAGAGTTGAGTTGCGTTCAGTTGAGCCGACAGAAAGCAGATCGTCAGGCCGTGGCCAAACTGCAAATATGCCAAGTCATTCACTGTCAATGCCTCGCATAGTCCGCACTTTGCCCAGGTAAGGTAAGGCGCGTGCGCGCGCATGATTCAGACAGAGCCAGAGCAAGAGTTTTGTTTGACTGCGTTTGATTGAATATGCATGAGCATGGGCTGGCTGGTAAGCTAACTAAACTTTGAACTCTGGAATCTAGCGGGTCTAGATGATATTATATAAGCCTTAGGCACTAATTCAGCTAATTAGCACACTGACAACTTGGCATACAAAGCATTTTCATTCATTCATTCATGCTTTTATTTAGAGATATTAATGAGTATACACTGAGATCTATTTACACAAAAAAAAAAAAAAAAACACCCACGCGCAATTTACAAATTGTATTGCAATTGGTTATTTTGCTTATGGGATGCCAATGAAGTGGCAAATACGTCATAGTTTGCCACATGCAACACACCCACACACACACACACAGCATACACACTCACATCAAATTTTTGGCCAACTTTTCTATTTGCTCAATTATTTGCCACTTTTGAGGCATGTGTCAAAAGTTATTCCCCGTTGCCGAAAAAAAAAAAAACTTAGAAAATAAATAAAAAAAATCAACAATCTTAGCTAAATACATTTGGTGAGAATTGGTTAGGCACTCTGCTGCTTCTTCCTCTTTTTTTTAGCATATTGTCTAATGCGTATTCCAGCCACGTCTTCTAACACTAGTTTTTTGGCTATTAAAAAAAATCCCCGAAAAATGGTTTCAATACAAGAGAGAGAGAGAGAGAGAAGAGAGAGATTTAAAAAAAAAAGAAGCTACGAATCCGGTTGAAGCTTTTAAGCGGGAAACGTACGAGTTGCGGTGGGCGTGGCAACGCTTGTGTAAAACTAATTAAATGCAACAACAAGGCATGACGAAATGTTAATTTAGCTTTTTTTTTTTAAGTAATCATTAAGACAAATGATTGTGGTTTGCACTTTTAATTGTCATTTGGAGATCATACTTATTGTGCTTAGATATTATAACATTTATATAAGTATTATATAATATAACTTTAGACAGTACTTTATATAAAATATGAAATATACTCACTATTTTGATAATAAATGCTATTTATTTTTTTAACAGAAAGGACAAATAACAGAAATAACTTGCATAAAATTGAACCCCAAAATTTCTTTGTTATAATAATTATTATTTTTAATATTTAGAATTAAGTTATTATTTATTGCTTATTAATTATTATTTATTAATTTAATTTTCATTTATTTTATTAAATTTTTAGATTATTTTTATTATTAATTATTTAATTTATTACTTTCTTAAATTCTCTTAATGTTCTGTACTTTTTCTATCCAATCCAAATAGAACCTATGCCAACAATGCTGAACTGATTCATTCAGCAAATATCAACAAAACTATCTCAATTTTCCCAACTACCCTCTAAGCCATTTTTCGTGTCTTGCCTATTAATATATTTGACGTATACGTAATATTTTAGTACGTATGCGTAATTTAGTCTGTTGTTTCTCTTAAACCTATGCCAATAATTGCTCTGATTCATACAACAAAAAATAACAAACATTTACTATTTCAATTTCCCCAACTACCCTTAAAATATTTGCCCATTAATTATCAATTTTTATTACGTATACATAATATTTGACTAGGCATACGTACTTTTTTAGTTAATATATGCAATCTTCTCTGTTTTTTTTTTTATAAAGACTCTAACCAATGAAAATTATTGCTCTGATTCATTTGAGAAAAGTAAAAATAAATAACTTTTTCAATTTTCCCAACTACCCTTTAACAATTTTTTGTAATTTAACCAACTGTCATTAATAATATAGCATGCATTTAATAATACATATAATTTTCACAATTAAAATACTTCTAAATAACTAATTGTGATATGCTATTAATAAAGACTCAATCAGTTACAAATCACAGCACGAAACGCCTTTCATTTCGCATTCGAGCCATATAATTAAGCCAAAAATAAAAGAAGCAAAATACTAATGTTTCCCGGCAGGGATTTTTTCTTTCTTTCAATTCTCAAGTTGAATTGAAAACTAAGCGAAACAACCTACACAAAGCGCGCGCGCAACAAACTGAAGCTTGAGGCGACTCAGCAAATTGGCAAAGCGGGTTTCCCAAAAAACAGTTCCACTACGTAGAAGGCGGCAAAGTACAATACAATGCAGGTAATTTGAGAAAGAAGACAACAAACACACGAGCGACAGCTGCAGAGTGGGTGAGTGAGTGAGAGAGACACCGAGCTGAATAGAGCCAAGCAAAGCAGAGAGTTAACCCAGTGAGAGAGTGAGAGAGAGAGAGAGAGCGTGCGTGCGTTCGTTCGTTATAAAAACGAATGCAGCAGCGAACTACGAGCCATTCGCGCAAAGGAAGCTGCAACGAGTACAGCGAGCACGCAACATAACGGATTAAAGTGAACGAGAATATACAAGTGTTGTCTAGCTTTGGGCAGTGTTTAATAAAAATAAAAATTCATTAATAATAATAAACTGTGCTAAGTAATTTAAGCATTGAAATCCTGCAAAATGAATGTCGAAGAGTTTCGTAAATATGGCAAGGAAGTGATCGATTATATATGCGAATATGGCAGCAATATAGAAGAGCGCGATGTGGCGCCCACGTTAGATCCTGGATATTTGAAAAAATTATTGCCAGGTAAGAAATAAACCACAAAAACACAAAACAAAAGAAAACACACATAAATAACCTCGTTAAGCCAATCTATTTACAAACAATTTAAAAATAATGCGCGTATAAATTTGCTACAATAATTATAAATAGTTTGTTTGATTTACTTTTCTTTTTTTTTACTCAATGGAATGCAAAATTCATTCAAAATTATTTTGATGCAATGTAGAAAACTACATAATTTGTTTATAAACTACGAAAAATATTACCAGTCAGAGCTGTTTGAGAGATTGTTGCTTCAGTTAAGCTCAAGTAAACAACAATTAGTTAAAGGCTTCTAAACAAATTAGCAAAACGAAAAATATATTTCACTTCACACAAAATATTCAAAACAGAAAAAGTAGAAAACAAATCTAAAACAACAAATACAATAAAAGTAAAAAAAAAAAACCTCCACTCAACAGACACTTGAGAAACTTGTGGATTTCATGTTGACTAATTGCAAGCAAACAATGCGAATTGACTTGTAGCTCTCTAGGAGCCCACATGGTAACCGTGAATCCATGAACAAAAAAATATTTATAAAAAAAAAAGTATTTTTTGTTTTTGAATAAAAAACCGTGGCGTGGGCCCGATTTGGGGCATCAGGCAGTTGGGTCATAAGATTTTTGTGCTTTTTCAAGCGAATTTCAAGCGAATTGCGCACAGTTAGTTAGTTAAGCTAAATATTTACATCTTGATGAATACCGCAAGAAAACAAATCAATTAATTAGGCGAGCACACAGGTGTAGGAGGAGTAGATAAAGCTTGGTGCTGGAATGATGCTCATCTTTTCCGCACGCTGCCAAAAATAACAAAAATTAAAAAAAAAAAATGTATAGCAACAGCTTTATAGGTGCTAAAAGATATACAAATATATATAAACTATAGATATGGATATACATATCTACCATAGATTAAAAGTCAAACTGTTTCCAGGGCCAACTAACGAGCTGACTTGATTTGTTTACATTGCAGCTGACGCGCCCCAATCACCGGAGTCGTTTAAAGATGTACTGGAGGACTTTGAGCAGAAGATAATGCCAGGTGTTGTGCACTGGAATCATCCGAAATTCTTTGCCTACTTTCCATCGGGCAACAGTTTTCCCTCGGTGCTGGGCGATATGCTGAGCAGTGCCATTGGCTCCATTGGCTTCAGCTGGGCTAGTTGTCCGGCTGCCGCAGAGCTGGAGACAATTGTGATGAACTGGTATGCCAAGGCATTGGGTCTGCCCAAGGCATTCATATCGGATGCACCGGGCAGTACTGGAGGTGGCGCCTTGCAAGGCTCCGCCTCGGAATGTGTGCTCGTCTCTCTCATTACGGCACGTGCCCGAGCCATTAACGAGCTGAAGGGCCATACGAGCGTACATGACAGCGTCTTTCTGCCCAACCTGATTGCCTATGCCAGTCGTGAGGCGCACTCGAGCGTGGAGAAGGCCACGAAGATGGCGCTGGTAAAGCTGCGCATCATCGATGCCGATGAACGTGGACGCATGCGCGTGGATCTACTGCAGCAGGCCATACAGAATGATGTGAATGCGGGACTGACTCCCTTCTTTGTGGTCGCCACGGTGGGCACCACCGGTGGCTGTGCCTTTGATGATATCTCTGAAATTGGCAAGGTGTGCCGACAGGTGTCCAGCATTTGGCTGCATGTGGATGGCGCCTATGCTGGCAACTCTTTCATATTGCCCGAGATGCGTGTGTTCTCCGCTGGCTTGGAGTACGCCGACTCATTCAATACAAATCCCAATAAGCTACTCCTTACCAACTTTGATGCGTCGGCTTTGTGGGTGCGCGATGTGATGATACTAAAGAGTGCACTCAATGTGAATCCTTTGTACTTGCGGCACGAGCACATCAACGGCGTGGACTACAGACACTATGGCATTCCGCTGAGTCGTCGCTTTCGGGCGCTCAAATTGTGGTTCGTCTTCCGCACATATGGCGTGAAGGGACTGCAGGAGTACATACGCAATCACATGGTTTTGGCCAAGAAATTCGAGATGCTGGTGCGCAAGGACGAGCGTTTCGAGGTACGCAACGATGTGCATCTGGGTCTAGTGTGCTTCCGCATGCGGTAAGTTTAAAATAAACTAATACTAATTAATCTTGCATATTAAAATAATGTATTTTCTCCCGCAGCACTGGCGATGAACCCAATCATCTGCTGCTGGCACAAATCAATCATTCCGGCAGGATGCACATGACGCCGGCGAAATTCAATGGACGCTATGTGATACGCTTCTGTGTGACGTATGAGCATGCTACGGAAAAGGATATACTGGATGCCTGGGCTCAGATAAAAGGTTTTGCGGAAGAAATATTGCGCGATGTGCAGCTAGAGATTAGCTCGGCACCGGCTACACCCGAAACTGAACGCACCAGCTCAGAGCCTGCGGGGCCGGTTTCCGGCAAGCCGCCTATCAAGAAGAAGCTTACGCGAACCAAGTCATTGCGTTTCTCCTTCACACGCAGCATTTCAAGGGAACAATTCCAGAGTCAAAGCGAACATCTTATGGATGGATGTACGCCCATTTTGGTGGTCGATCCCAAAACAATACAGCAGAACTTTGAAAAGGCGACAGAGGATAATCAAAATAACAATAATAATAATAATAGTAACAAGCTTAAGGATATCTCTGACGTCGACACAGATGAGGCGAGCAATTGAATGGATGATGTGCAATTATGTAGATAGTATTAGCTGTGTTTTTATTGAAGTTTACAAACGAGCTGCAATGAGGCCTGCGCACCTAGAATCGAACGATTTGAATTTGCTCAATTTGAATTTAAGTACATATTTATATAGTTTTTAAGCTGCGCTTCTAATTTTCATTTAATTTATTGTCGGGTTCCTACATATCAATATTATTTAGTTAGAGCTCTCATGAACAACAACACAAAACAAAAAACAATTATTTATAAACATAAACATTTACTGAGCATTTGATATGCGCATTTTTGTATTAAAAATATATAATTAACTGCAAAAAAAGCTTTTCTCACTTTATTTACAAACTACAAATTGCACAAGCGAATTTTAAGTGAAGCTTTTAGAGCTTTCAGTTCGTTACTTGGGTGGAAGGGAGATAGCAACAATCGTGCACCCTTGACTGATCGTGTCAATTATTTACATGCATTTTGACTTGTCTGATTGCATTTAAATAGCAAACAGCAATAATAATTTGTCAATAATGTAAAGTCAAGTGGACAGCTGCCGAGAACTCTTATAATTATCCCAGAGGCAAGAAAATAAGACACAATAAAAAGCAACGGTAAAACAAAAACAATGCAAGCGCGCTTACCCTTTTTGATAATATCTTCCCGCTTTCTTTCTATCAATCTGACCCCAAACAAATGTTGGTTTTTCGCTTCAAATCACTTAACCGGCACTTAGAGCTATACTTTGCACTTGCACACAATAGATTTATAATTAATGTATAATGTATAATGTTTTACAATAGCAAAACAAACGAAGCCACATGTGCGAGCGCACAGCTGAACGATTATTACGATTGCCGGCTGGCGCAAACTATCGATTGGATAAGTACGGCACTATCGTACTAATCGATTGTTGTTTTTTTCAGCGCTGTAAAGAACGTAAACAAAACACAACCGGCGCCTTTTATTGTTAAACGTTTGCATTTATATTAATATTAAATATGCCCAACTGGAACCAAATCCAATCACAACTGCGTAGCTCAAACAATCCCGTAGTATTCTTTGACATAGCTGTGGGCACAACGGTAAGTCAATAATTTTAAAATTAAACGAGTTCATTAAAATTTTAATCACTTGCGGATTGGCAGGAAATTGGACGCATGATTTTTGAGTTATTTGCAGACACCGTACCGCGCACAGCCGAAAACTTTCGACAATTTTGCACGGGTGAATATCGGCCGGACGGGGTGCCCATTGGATACAAAGGTGCCAGCTTTCACAGAGTCATCAAGGATTTCATGATCCAAGGCGGAGATTTTGTCCAAGGCGATGGTACTGGAGTGACCAGCATCTATGGGAATACATTCGCCGATGAGAATTTCACGTTAAAACACGATTCACCTGGTCTATTGGCAATGGCCAATAGCGGCCGTGACACCAATGGCTGTCAATTCTTTATCACCTGTGCCAGGTGTAATTTCTTGGATGGGAAGCATGTGGTCTTTGGACGTGTATTAGATGGTCTATTGATTATGCGCAAGATTGAGAATGTACCCACGGGACCTAATAATAAGCCTAAGTTACCGGTTACTATATCGCAGTGTGGACAAATGTAGCATAATTGTGTGTTTTGTATAATACATTTACAATACAGTTCAAGACGAGTATAACGGCCACTTATCTACTACATATAATTGTCTAAATATCCTTGTTAAAGTAGGGGTAGGATTGTACCATTTCCTTTTCCTTAAGCAGAGTCTGGCAATCCTCAATAAGAAAGCTGCAAATGTAAATATATATTAGTTGAATTTCGATCTCTATTATCTCTTTTCATACTCACTCGTAGTATAATGGCACTATAGGCACTGTAGCCAAGTGCCATAGGGAATGTGCATCGAGTATCCATAAAATAGGCGGAAAATCCAATAATTCCAGGCTCATGGCCATAGCGAATAGCACGTAAAACCGTAAAATACGTCTGAAATATGGCCTTCGAGTGCGCACACGTTGACACCAGATAAACCAGCCCACCGCCGTTAGCACGCCCGTGGCAATATTTACCTTCATATTGAAGGAGTAATTGAATTTGCCGGTGCTCAGATAGGCAAAGTAATTGATGTAGTATGAAACGCAAGCCAAGGTAATGACGCCTCTTAAGAAGAGTGAATACCGATGCAGCATTCGCATTAGCATACAGTAAAAGGAACAGACAACAATGGAGTAGGCGAAGGCATAGTCCAATAGCTCGGTTATGGGAAAATCCCTAGTATGAAATATAGCTGACCAAATCCAGCCATTAAGACAGACCTAAAAGCGGATAGAGATTAACAATAAACATATTTTGAAAATATTCTTCATGCACTTACCAAAGCAAAGATATGGGCGAGCATATAGCAGGGACTATCCGGCCGCACTCTCCACCGGAATTTCCGCAACATTCGAAAATGCATGATAAAATTAAGTACAGAGAATATAACTGATGCCGGCTCCTGCATGCCAAACAAGCGTATAAATGGCCATTTCCCATAAAACTGTGGTATAGGCCAGCCTCGCTCCATGAAAGCAAAAACCGTGCGCCACATGCAACCATAGGAGCATTCGTCCGTGCAGCGCCATCCAAAGAGCCGATCAAATATGGTTTGGCCATAGAAGCTGACCGCTTGTTCCTGTATCTCTAAGCCATCTATAATTATTCATACTCATTAGCTATAGAGTTTATATAATAAATAAAATATATATTCTACTTGCCGGCTGAACAATTTGTTCGTTCGCAGTTCTGTAGACAATTGTGAAAGAATTGTGTGCGATCACCATTGGAAGCGAAAGCCGGCAGCATTTTGCTCTTTAGCAGCAGCAGCAGTAAAAGCAATTGCCATATTGCACTTAATTTGAAACTAACTCTAAGCATTGTGCTTTGTTTCACAACAAATTTAGTTAAACATTTTTGTAAACAAATCACGCCGCTATTGATTTATCACTGATTAGGGATGCCAACCGAGATACAGTAGATATGCACATATTTTTTATTCACCATTAACAGAATTAGCAACGGTATGCAAAATAAATTATTTTACTTAACGTCTTTCATTTGTTTTTAAGCATTTGCTTGTAAATTTCAAAATATTTGCATTTCTTTCTTGTTTACAAAGAGTAGCAACCCGTCCGACAGTGTGGCAACCCTTGTCAGCTGTCAAAACAATCAACTTAGCATTTCAGCGTTTATACCTCTGTATTTATTGAGATATGGTAGCTTGATATTGAGATAAGGTAAACATCTATTTCAGCACATATATTTGATCAAAATAATAGGGCCAAACAGGTTGCTGGTATGGTCAGTTCATGTTAATTATTAGAAATATGAAAACTGTTGCAAATATGCATCTCATTGAAGCAACAACCAACTAAATTGACCTACCGATGAATATTGTGAAATTCAATTATCGTATAAACTTTGAGTATGTTTCTTCCTCGTCTTCATTGCAGTTGTGTTTGTGTTTGCTTTTGCAGTTGATGGTGTGTGTGGGTAGTGCTTGAGTGCGATGAAAAAGTCATAAATGAATAGAAAATATTTTAAAATTATTCTAAAAACCAGCTGTATAAATAAAATTGTGCTGTGCCAGCTGTTCGAAAATTACAAAGTATATACAACAACAAAAATTTGCAATTGCAGGTGCAATTAATGCGCGTACAGTGGGTGTATTTATAAAGATAGAGTACTGCAATTGCACCATCATGTTAAATAGCAACCAATCAATGCATCAGTTACCTATGCAAAACCTACAACCACATCACATTTAAGCGTATGTGTGTGTGTGTGTATGTGTCTTTCATATATATTTAGAATATGACGTTAGAGCGCACTACATAAAATTAATATAGAAAAGGTTCCTTCGCTCGCGCCAAGTGTGACCAGGCTATAAATTTGCATGTCCGAATATCTGTCAGTGGACGCCAGTGGCAGAGCCAGCTCCAGCGATGTCCACACATTGAGCGCACAGCCAACGCCGCCGTCGTCGTCGACGTCGACGCTGCTGCAGCAGCAACGGGAAACAGCGCTGCGTAAGCCACAATATTTAAAGGTAAGCAAAATAAATGTAAGCTATTAACAGATAGTTCATGATAGTTCAATTATTTGCAGCGTGAGCCACTGGTATTCTTCATCATGCGTCTGAATCTGAAAGCTGTGCTGCTGCTGCTCACGGTAGCCGTGATGGTCATCACTTTGGGCATTTATATGCGCTGTGCGGCGTTTAGTTTCTCACCTGATTTCGTGCGTCAGTTGAGCCGACGGCAGACCTACGAGACGGTGTCCAGCAGCTCAGCTGGGGGCCAGGACTTGTTGTCCAGTCCGTTGCAGGACATTGAGTGCGCCATCAATCAGGAGTATAGCATACACTGCAAACGGGACGAGAATGCCAATGAGGTCTATGTGCCCTTCTCGTTTCTCCGTCAGTATTTCGATGTGAGTGGAGCTGTCACCACCGGCGGTGGCACGGGCAACGAAGCAGCCAAATTCAATTGGATGCACAGTAATGCCAAGGTGAATTTGCCCAAGGGCAAATACGATCCACGCGGCGTCTTCATGTACTTCGAGAACTACAATGTGGAGGTACGGGATCGGGTGAAGTGCATCAGTGCCGCCGAAGGTGTGCCGGTGAGCACGCAATGGGAGAAACGTGGCTACTTCTATCCCACACAGATTGCACAATTTGCGCTGGCGCATTATAGTAAAAATCTAACGGAGCAAACCCCACGCATTCATATACTAGAGGATGCCGATGGTAATCAGATGGACTGGAACACGCCCAAGACGAGCAACATGACACGCATTTGGCATCACAAATTCAACACGAGCATCGTCCAGTTCGAGACAACGATTGGCTACGAGAGCGCTATCAGCATACAGCTAAACCAGACGCAGGATTTGGTTTTAAGTGTGGATCTGTTGCTGGTCACGAATAGCAGCAGCTTAATGGTCACTGTGCTCAATCGAGATACCAAGCATAGCTATAATTTACATTACCTGGCCGCAGAGCTGTTGCTCAGTGTACAGGAGTCGAATATTTATTATGGCTTGGGCGCTGGTTCCCTAAACAAATGGCGTCACATTACCAGAGATTTGCACATTGATCTCCAGAAGGGCATTGTCATGGGTGACAAGCGTTCCCCGTTGAAGGTGCGTCGCAGCGACTTGGAGGTGCTATCCATTGCCTTTTTAGGCATTGGCTTCTACGATAATATCACGCTCTCGACGAGCGATCATCTGGCCCATTTCTATGATGCAGCCGAGTGGTTTGTACACAATCAAGATATGAAAACTGGCGGCTGGACGAATCCAGTGCGTCGCAGTTTGAATGGGTTTGCGGAGCTGCGACCGGGTTGGATATCGGCCATGGGCCAGGGACATGCCATCTCGGTGTTGGCACGTGCCTATTGGCATTCTGGCGGAGATATGCGATACTTGAAGGCGGCTTCGCTGGGACTGCAGCCATATCGCATCTACTCGCGGGATGGCGGTGTTCTGGCTCAGTTTATGGATAAATACTATTGGTGAGTGTGGAGTGACTAATCTTCGAACTACTTTTAATCCTTGTTCTCTCTTGCAGGTACGAGGAATATCCCACAACGCCGGCATCGTATGTGCTCAATGGTTTCATCTACTCCCTGCTCGGTCTGTACGATCTGAATAACACAGCTCCCGGCAAGATAGCACGCGAAGCGGGCAAATTATTTGCCCAGGGCATGCATTCGCTCAAGAAGATGTTGCTGCTCTACGACACCGGCTCCGGCACTAGCTACGATCTGCGCCACTTGAGCTTGGGCGTGGCACCGAATTTGGCACGTTGGGATTATCATGCAACGCATGTGAATCAGCTGCTATTGCTGGCGACCATTGATAGTGATCCACTGATCGCCCAGACGGCCGAGCGCTGGAAGGGCTACATGTTTGGCAAACGGGCCAAGCACAACTGAGAACGGCGAAAACTGGCGGCAGTGGTTGCTGCCGCCTCATGGCAGCCTCATCGCCACCGACCCGAAATACCCAAAAAGTGATATTTTTTGAGAAAATGAAACCATTTGAAATGGTTTCTGCCCGCATCCCGATTTCGAATTAGTATATTTTAAACGCCACGATTTTTTTCTTTGTTTTACCTAATTAATATTGTTCTATTTGGCATGCTTTCTATATACGTCCGAAATACGTATGTATTTCTTTTTTTTGTCGTTTAGTTAAGTTCGTTTAGGGTTTAAGGAATTGTACCTATTTACTACGTATATACCTTGTATTGCATAAACATAATCATTAGCAGCTATTTATCAGATACATATATACATTATTTATATAATATGTATGTATAACTATTTGTTGGTCTATGTAGCTTAATTGTTTTCTAAGTAGTTGCACGCGTAATTTCACTGGACAATATAAAAAACTAAACCTAAACTTTAACTATTAAAACAAAAAACCCAAACACAAAGTGATCTAACCTATACCCAAACCAATTTAGCTGTACTGAAAAGGGTATACAAAAAAAAACCTATATAAGAATTATCACTTACTGTTGTATGTTAGTCGACTTTTTGTACTGCTCTAAGTAGAGATCGTTACACAAAACACGTCCCTTAACCAACTTGTATAAAGTAAAATTGTAGAGAGCTTAGCATTATATACATATACATACATATATATAGGACACACTCGAGTTATAGTTAGTATCTGTTAGATGCGTAGATATACGAGGGATAGTCTTCAAAATTTCCAGATAAATGTAGAAAAATCTAAATTATAATTCTTTAAATTGAAATTTTGTTAAACAGATTATTTGTTAGACTATCTTTGCATATACTTAAATAGATATATATATATATATATATATATATATATATATATATAAATTCTTCATTTCTTCAGGCATCCAAACTAAATCTATTAACTGCCTAACGAAAACTACGTTTAAAAATTAAAAATAATTGCGATATTGTGCTGTAAATAACACATTTACTTTTTTTCGTAACTAACTGAATTATTCTTTTTTAATTTACCAAAATATTTAAAGCATTTATTTGAATTACAACAAAATATATTATAGGTATTTTTTTTGTGGTGCACAAGACAATTTTTATACATATTATTTACGATATCGCAATTGAGGAAAACTTGCAGCTAAACGTAATTTAAGTACTAAAAATATAAAATAAAAATAAAAAACATAATTATATTGTATAAGCATGTAATTGTAATGTTGTAGGCCACTTCTTGAGTGTTTCTCGAACTTAAACGATGCCATTCCAATATAATTATAATTTTATATTTAATTTTCATCAGCAAACACTTACCGTCAATTATTATAAACAAACAAGAAATCTTTGGAAATCTGTTGTGTATTAAAACTAAAAAAAAAAGAGCGAGACTGTTAAATGAAAAGCTATTAATTTTGCAATTAAGTACTTATATCAAGTGTAAGCTTTGTGTTTTATCAATTTTATTTACAATTTGTTATAACAAAAGAAATATAAAACGCCTCTGTCAACATTTATATTATGTGTATGATCTATTTCACTAAACAGACATTACTATATATTTTTTTTTATTTGAACACGAACATGAAGGGGAATTTCTATTCTGACTATGATTGGATTGCGTTGAATGGTTTTGAATTGGCTTAAAGTCTCTATTGTCAGGATCGTCTTGATTTGAGGACATGCGAACGTATGGAGGGCGGACCACTGCGACGACTGACCTCCAAGATGAAAGCATTCTCCATTTGATCGCATATCAAATCAAAGAAAATATTGGCAATATTGCTGTGCAGCAGCGATTTGAACTCGAAGGCAACGCGAAAGTCGACAACACAAGAATTCGGTATATCCTTTAGGCCCGGACTGAAATGCCATTCGTTGAGCAGGTAGTTAAACAATCGGCCATCATGGCATTCCGATTTCACGCGACTGTTCGGTTGCAGTGTCACCTGCGATGTGTATATCTCGTTCAGTGGTGGGAAGCCAACAATCAGATCCGCCTTGAATCCGCCTCCGCCAGGATCAACACTATGCACCTGCGATTTTTTAACATACGGTACAAATTTGTAATAGTTGCTGACATCGGAGACAACGCTGTACATATCTTCCATGGAGTAACTGCAATCAATGGTAGACATATATCTATAAAAGTCATAACGAATGAGATCATCTCTCCTGACTCACCCGACTAACTCTTTCTTGGCATACAGTCGATTTTTGTTGCGAAAATCATTGAATGTTATATAGTTGCGCTGGATGCCATTTATATAGTGACGCGGCCCGATCTGTTGTTGGCAACTGCAACAAGCAAGCCTGCGTTTGGTCAACAACAGTTTTTTAAAAATTTACTCATTTATAAATATAGCTTATACACTCGATAGAATTTTTTTTTTTAGTTTTTTTGTATTTTTAGGTAGTGTGGCAAAGGTTGCCAAGACTTGAGATTATATAATTAACAATTTACCTGCTGACCTTGATTGAATGTAACGCTGAAGAATTCGTACATCCAAAGTTTTCAATGTGGTACCCTTCAACATCTTCAATGGAAACAATTTGTTTATTTTTCAAATGTGTATAAGGAAATTTTGTGGCTGCCTCTGAACAGAATTGTCCACCCCCAATCGCAACACGCGCGATCCAAAACAGCTGTTGCCGCAGTGTTGCCAGACATGTAATAAAATTAAGGTTTAAATATACATACGTATGTATTTCTTTTATTTGTCTACATAATAGCACAATAAGAAGCGCGCCTCTTCTTGTGGTACCGCCAAGCCCATCAGCTCCTTTTGCTTCAACTCCAAATAGGTATTTTCATTGCGCTTCTCTAGCCACTCGGGCAACGGCTTGGCCCAATCCTCTGGCGGTTGTTTTCGCTTCATCCACGTATCGTTCGCATAGTGTGCACGCAGTCTTGTCAATCGCCGTTGCTCCTCGCTCTTGATTATAGCGATGCCCGCTTCCACATCATTGCCATTGGAACGCTCATAGCGTTCGCAGTTGTGAAAGTCTTTCAGCCATTGCGAGCAATCCGTGTCTTTGCCGAAAATGAAATATTGATGGAAGCGTGCCTTGAAGCTGCTGCAATCGTCGTATTCGTCTTTATACAAGTGACACGGCCGGATCTATAATTTGTAATTCTGAAATATGGTGCTCATTCAAAGCTGTATTACTTACGGCCCATGTATCTGTTAATTTGATATCATTTTTAGGCATTTTTGTTTCATCATTTTCACAACTAGGTGACATTATATAAAAATTTGTAGAGCACTGCGAGACGACAAAATAGAGAAACAGCTGTTTTTTGTTTACTGCGTTTAAAAGTTGCCACCCCGTTCCAACAATTGCAGCTGCAATTGTAAATAAATAACTCGGGTTTTTTTTTTTTTTTTGGTTTTGTATAATAGTTTTTCTTTCTTCTTTTTTATTGCAAATAATTGCACAATTAATGATTTAATGTACATCAAAAAACATTAGGTAAATCGAAATGTTAAAACAACATTGTATCTTACAATATTGTTTTGGCAAAAATTTACGTCTATAACTTTCTTGAATTCTCTTATTTTTTCAGCGTTATTTAAAAACCTTTTTATGTTTACAGAAAAATATATGTATGTATATAAATATGCAGAAATATTTGCAATCTAATTGTGTAATATGCTTTACGTGTGTGGATGTATGTATATATTTGCTTAAAAGGGTTGTAATTAAAGCCTTTCAATTTGAATTTCAAGCGTTTTTCTTCTCGTGTTTTTTTTTTTTTTTTTTTTAGCATATTACAACAGAACTTAAAAAATTAAAATAACGTGTTTTTCTTTTCTTTTTGTTTTGTGATTACAATTTGTCTTAATTTTACAAGAAATTACAAAACTAAACCCGATGGCATGATTAAAACTAAATGATAGTCAAAAATATACATTATGCGGTGTTTTACAAAATTAATTGGCAAAAAACATCATTTCGTAAATTGTTTTACAAAAAGAACTACGTACACTAAAAAAATGTCTAGAACCAGTTTTCTTTTTTACCATTTTGTACACATCTAAACTGGGTTAGAGAATTTTACTGAGGCGTAGGGCCAACTCTACACAAGATCAAAGCACATATACATACATATATATACATATTATATACATGCATATATATATATATATATACGATTTATGCTTACGTAATTGTATACTGTATCTGTTTTATGTAAGTGTATATGAAGTGTGTTTGTTGTTTTATAACTAACTTTAAACTTTAGTTTGACTTTTAAGACTTAATAACTAGAAATATAAAACAGGAATCTCCTGTTTTTGGGATTTATATTTTCTTTTCTTCTTTTTTTTTTGTTGTTGTTATATATTGTTTGTTGTTGATGTTGTTGTTGTTGTATGTAGCTGCTTTACATTAACCATCGAGCGTCCAGCACATTGTCCAATTGCAACAGTTGCAGCAATTGCCGTTGATGCTGGTAATGCTACAAACGACTCGACAGTTAGTATTTGTTATGCTGTGCCAGCAGTTGCATATCCGTCAGATACTTGATGATGTGCACCTTGGCCTCGGCCTTTTGCCGCACGCCCAGCGTGTTGAGCATATCGGTGACGACCATGCCAAATGACTGATCCTCGGCACTGACTGCTTGCGAGACATTGTTTTGGAATATCTTAATGCTGTTCAGCATATTGTCACTGTGCTCCTCCTCGCCCCGTTCACGCTTCAGCGGTGGCTCATAGAAATATGGCTTCTGATCCTTGCCCACAGCGGTGGCAAGCTGGGCATCGCCAGTGACAGTGATTTCTATGGGGAAATCTTTATTAAAATCGATAATGTTATATGTTATATAAACCATGTACTCACCGTGCGGATGTGTCAGTGCCTGTGCGGATGTTGTGGCGCTGCCATTGAAGGGCTGGGCAAAGATGTCGACGACCGTCTGCTGTTGTGCCTGCTGCTGTTGCGTGGGATCGGCCACTTGATTGGCATTCTGGCTGCCATTGGCACACTTGCCCAGTAGTGATTCACGATACTGCCGTATGGAGTCAACAAGGAATTGCATTTGCTTGAAATAGCGCCAGCGCGATTCTTGGCACAATTTCATTTCGCGCGCAAATTTGTCGCGTAAGCTCTTCCAACGTTTTGTACATTTTTGTTCTGCAATAAAATATGTTTACATTAAAATCTCGTATTATTTAAATTATTTTTATTTATTCTTCCTATTGCATTTCATTCTATTTCATTTAGTATAAGCGCTGATAAGCAGGTTTTGTTTACTTTTCGTCGTTTGTCAAGTTTTTCTTAAGGGGGATGGCAACGCCGGCATTGCTGCCAGACGTCAGCCATATGTGTGCGTCAAATTGCAAACCAAAACAAACCGCGAGACGTCAACGCCGTTGCCTCTGCCGCCCCCGCTGACACTTGGACAAACGGCGTTAGCTATTGGCAGAAGCAGACGCAGCAGCAGCAACAGCAGCAGTAGCAGTAGCAACAATCGCAGCAGCAACAGCAGTAGCTGCTACAGCAATCGCAGCCGCAGCAGCAACAGCAGTAGCAGCAGCAGCAGTCGCCGCAGCAGCAGCTGCTGCTGAGTTGAAGCTGAATCCGTGGCACGCCGGCAGCGACAGCAGCTTCCGAGCGGCCTGGCGGCAGGCGTGCGCCCGCTGCTGCTGTCGACGTCGACTACAACTACGAGTTGATTCTGCCCGCTTGGTATTGGTAATGCCAGCTGCGCGGGCCAGACCAGGCACCAAATCTCAAATCAAAGTCGTCTTCATATTTTCTTCTCCACCATTCAAATGGTTTGGCGCTAAAATCGTTTTTTCTCTCAATATAAAAAACGACTTGCATAATTCATTTATGGAAAAGCCCCAAAATTGAATTCGGAACACACAATTTATGGACAGACAGGGGGGAACAGACGAAACAGTATTTTTTTTTCTTTTTGGTATACAGTCATGAAATGAAATGAAAGCTGCTCGGTTGGTCGACGATTGTCTGTATTTGTATTCGTGTTGTTTATTGCTGAATGTGTGTGTATATATGCATGAGTGTGCGAGTGAACAACCAACAGCAATGTTGGCAGCAGCTGCAGCGGCGACGGCAGCAGTGGCTGTTGTATAAAAATAAACGCTGGCGTAGGCAGCGTGTGTGTGACAAAGACAACTACTGCGACGCAAAAGTACAGCAACTTCAAAAATGTTGACGGCGCGCACATATCGTCGACAGCGCAGTCAGGAGCGTAGCTGTAGCGCCCCAATGCGGGCGCAATAAACCGATTAGCAAACTAGATACGACCACATGCTTATGTGTGCTTGCTTAGCAATGTTTGTTTCTAGATTAAATTTACAATATGCAGTTAAGTCCAGACATAGTCATATAGAAGAGATTCTATGAGTTTTAGTAGCGCCCAAACCGTGGCAAACTCACTGCGCCCCTGTCATTTCACAATCGACTGTCGCGTCTCCGTCGCGTCGCCGTTCACTTTTGCGTCGTTTCTGTACACTTGCTTTTGCTGCCCGCCTGCTGCCGACGCCCGCTGTCGCTGTCGACGATGTCGTCGTTTGTCGCCTCTGTTGCCAGCCCATTCTGCACCCGTTCCACCCTCTCTTCTCTCCTCTCTTCCACGAACACATAGAATTTAATCAATTTGCTGCGACGACGACGGCGCCAGCTGCCTCAGTTGCCTCAGCGGGCAATACCAATTTCACTTGCCACACAGCTTATGGGCTGCTTGCACCCTTCGGACACCCGTTTCACAACACTAAAATTTCACTTACCGCTAACTCCAAGTGTTTCAGCGATTTGCTTCCAAGTCTGCGCCTTACGCACAAAATGCTTGTAATTGTAATGTGAACGATCGTATATAACGGGATTCATTTTAACCGCCTCAATTAGATTGAGATCAAACTGCTGCTCCAGGTTGGCATCCAGTTTGTCCATTTCGATGGCTGCACTCAGTGTGTGCACTGCGAGAAAACACACAAATATATTAAATATACTACTTACACATGTGCATATTCGTATGAATGTGTGTGTGTGTCTGTGCGCGCGTCTATATACATATACATAGATTTATGTGTATGTGTGTATGCATGTAAATTGGTCACTTTATCAATATTGCCATTAATATGAAACGAACTAACTAAAACTCACTTTGTTTCTTTCGTTTGCTAATTGTTGTTTAATAATTGGCGCGCACGCACCCTTTATAGTTTATTTGTTTTTATTTTGATTTGGTCTTCTTCGAGGAGGAATCGTCGCGACGTCGACGTTCAATTTTATTTCTCAGTCGCTGCCAACAGTGAAATTTTTGTTCCAAGAATGAAGCAGGCAGCGCAGTCTACTTATCTAGTATGTATATTTTAACACAGCCAGCCGCTGCGACGATTCGACGTCAAATAAAGGAGACGTCGACAGCGTCGCGACGTTGTAGTCAGCGTTGGCTGAATAGCACTCTCTCGCTTCCGCATATGTGCAACGCTCTCTCTTTTGCGCATGTTCAAGTGCCACACAGTGTTGAGAAATGTGAATTTTAGCCATCTGTGTGTTGGACACCAACAAAATATTGAGCCGATATTTCGATAGCCTTCATCGATAGTTTATCTAAGCCAAATAAAATTCAATTTTCAATATTAAATAAGAAACCATTAAAAATAAAGCTTATTTTTAAATGCAGAGAAAAACACGACTGTTTAAAATTATTTAATTTGTATGTATTTCGGTTTCGCTTTCGGTGTTTATACAATTTGTCTGTACCTGAACAAACGTATTGCATTTGTTGCTGTTTGTTGTTTAATGAAATGAAAAAATATATATTTTTATATATATTCTTGTCTAATATATTGTATTGCATGCTACTACTGCTTTTGAAGAACCGGAAACAAATATGTATGATAATATAGTTGTGTGTACTTAAAAATATGTGTTTGAATCTTCCTTGTTAGGTTTAAATAATTTTGAGTTTATAGAGACAATGTGGATGTGGATAACAATGAATAATATAGATTGTGTTTGACAGTTGTTCCATAAGGAAGTATAAATTAAAATTGCGCTTAACTAATTTTGTTTGTTTGTGTAATGTTTAATGTATGTATATTCAAAAAGGAATGACTTAAGAGTTAGTTAAAAATCCTCCTTAGCAGTTAAATTGTTTATATCTTTGTAACACGAAACCGGAGAGAAGCAGCAAAAAAAAAATGTTTTTTTTTTTTTTTTTTAATAATAAAGCAAAATATGTAAGGTAAATAAAATTTCAGGCGCAAGTTAGCAAATTTTTTTTTTTTTTTCAAATTTAACATTGTAAAATGTGTTGGTTTTTGTATTATTTTTTTTTTCTATAAATTTTACATTATTTTTGCAATCATTATATATTGATAAACTTTGTTAACTTAATGCTAAACAATTTTACAATGTGTCTGTGAATGCAAATTCAATTGCCAAAAATGAATTTAATTGGAACTCTCTATTTTGTATTTTGGTTTTGTTTCATTTTCATTTCTTTTTTGTGTGCCACATTTTGGGTTTTGGTTGCTATAGTTGTCTGAGTGTCTGTGTGTGTGTGTCTGTTATTGTTTTTGTTTTAGTATTCACTTATAATATATCATCTTAATGTTTTTCTTTTGATTATTACATTGTTTTTCTTTTTTAGAATAATTAGCTTAAAATTTAACGAAACAAATGTTGATTTTTTTCTAATGGGGCTCTTATTTACTGATCTTTTTTGTTGTTGTTTGTTTTTCACTTTTTGTTTTATCAAAATATGATGTGATTTCTTTTTGTGTTGTTGTTGTTGCTGTATTTAGTATGTGGGTGTATATATGTGTATGTGTATGTGTATGTGTTTGTATTGGTGTATATATTTAAATTTATAACGTACAAAGACGATACAGTTTGTAGATCATGCTGCTCTTAACCATCATGCTTTCTCTTCTTGCCCCTAGCATGCGTTTCATCTGGAAAAAAAAAAACAGAAGCAAAATTATTATCTATAATCTTTGAAATACTTTGTATATATTAATCTTTCACTCACCTGGCTTCTCAGCATCCTTCTCATTGGCATTCACCGATGCAGCCGATTCGTTTGCCTCACCATCGGCATCATCAATATCTGAATCCTCATCCTCATCATCATCACCGCCCTCGCCTTCCTCCCAATCGGAATTATCTTCCTCTAGATCATCATTATAGACCTGCCATAATAGCAATAAATAAATTAGTTAATTGATTCCAATATGAATATAAACTTATTGGCTTACCTGCGACAGGGATACATCGCCATTGTCCTCGTCTTCACTCTCATCGCTATCCTCTTCATCATCATCACCACCAGAAACTGTAAGCAATGCAAGCAAATTGATAAGGTTTTAATTAAATATCATGAGTAGGCATAAATGCTTACAATAGGCGGCATTCGCCAGATTTAATATTGCTAAAAACCAATAGATTAAAATTGCAAAATTCGTGCTTGATTGGTTGCTATTCAGCTGTACTGTTGATTGGTTAGCCTCTATCACAGATTGGCTCTCAAGCTTTGCTTTCTCTTTGATTTGCAATTCTTTTAAATATTCATCTAATTCGTCTACTTCATCATTGTCAGCATCGGTAGGCTTTGGCTTTTGCATTTGCATTTCAGTTTCCTGCAAACGTCTCTTGGCCTTAACACGCTGCTCCAATGCATCGAGCTCGTCTAAATCGATTTCTAAACCATTTACACAGAATGCACTGCGCTCATCTGAAAGTCGACAGAATCCGTGTATTGTAATGTATACGATATGCTCTCGAAAGCTGAATAGATCAAAAAGCGCGAACAGGAAATATGACAATAAGAAATGAGAATGTGGCTATGATCCGAGGTACATAACTAACAATGATTGTAGACATAGATAGATAACGATCTCTATAGAGCTGTATAAAAACAGCAAATTTTTAGCATTTTACGTCATTTCTTGACGAAATGCCGGTCTTTCTGGTACACACCTTCATCTTCGGAGTCATTGCCATTGACCTCCTCATCATCATCGCCTTCCGATTGGACCTCCTCATCATTACAATCGAATCTATAAGATAATTTAAAGAAATACATTAGTTTATATGGAAATATATATAAATGATTGTATGTAAAGCTTACCCATCTAGAAAGTTTAACGAGGGCAACATCTTGAAGATCTTCTCACGATAGTTTTCCACTTGTGTGGCATCATTATTGAATAGATCCAATACATTTAAGTTTTTGAACTCCTCCAAGGGTTTAAGCGCTTCCAAATCCTTGATTTTGTTACCAGATAAATTCAAATATTGTAATTTTGGGCTTGTCGTTAAATAATTGAGGCCATTCGAAATTCGATTATCGGATAATTCCAATTTCTTTAAATTGGGTAACTTGGGGAAACCTTTCAGTGTGGTCAAACCCACATTTATCAAACTTAATGTTTCCAAGGCGGTATATTCATCTGTAAGGCCAACAATGCTTGTACTCCTGCAGTTATCCAGATTCAGCTCTGAGATCTGTGCGATTATAGAATAGAAATAATAATTTCTTATTAAAATTAATTTCATAAATATTTCTCTTCATATTCATATAACTTCTTTTTGGTATTTTGCACTAACAGCGTTTCTCTAACTGTATACGGTAAATGTGTATATTTAACGTTAGACAATTTGGTCACACTGTCTATGTATTCAGCGTATTGCGAGTCTCTGACAGTCCGCCATGTCTGTGTGAACGTGTGCCAGAACGAGCGCAAAAGAAAAAACTCAAAATGAAAAACAATACATACGCAAAAAATCGATCAAACGCAAAGCATTTTTTTTGATTGCAATGAAAACTTTCACACAAAATGGCGCATTGAGAATAACGAAAATCATTATGGTAAAACAAAGAATGAACAATTTATTGTGCTGAGACAAGAATGATTTTGAAACATATTGCGCACCCAGCTCCAGCTGAAAAAGTGGCAACGCGTTTATGTAACACCATTTTTTTCGCAGCCGTTGTGTATGTGTGTGCGTGTACGTGTGACGTACGCGCCACAAAACGGAATGCGCGAAAATGGGCATTGAAAGAGCAGCGCAAAGAGCAAGTGCTGATAACATGGCAGCGCAATACGCGCGCGTGTTACAAACAAAACTGAAACGAAATGAAATGTTATGAAGCACTTCAAGAGGGGTTGTTCGGGGTTGGTGGATGGAAAGGAAAATCCTACGATTTTCGGAATGAAACAAGCCGGCAGCCACACCAGCCCCAATAACAACAAAATTTATGTTGACAAACGGACTTTTTTTTTTGTTAGTTGTTGCGCCTAAGCGCAAGAGAAGCAGACACAAACATTTTTTCCTTGAGACTTTTGATAAGCGTTGGATTTCCGCTTGAAATTTGATTGTGGGAAGCGATAGCATTTTTGCTCTTGATTGTATTCTGATTAGACCAATTAGAATAGTCCAGTATATAGATTTACAGTTGTTTGCGATGGCAACAATGGCGACATTTTACGTTGTGAGCAGCAGTAGCAGCAGTGTCTCTCATCTGTTCTGCTGGACAGTTACATGCACACAAATACCGATATAGTAAAATGAGTGCTTGGAAACACACACAGGCACGCATACATACAAACGCACGCAGCTTAAGCTTTGGAGCGTGTGCATATTAGCTTAGCTCTATGTGTGCTCGCGTATGTTTGTGTGTATATGCATAGTTAGGCCACTGTGTGTGCATTTCGGTTGGGCCGGGTGGGTTGTGGGTGCCTGATTGACTAGGCCTTGCCAGAGCGCATGTTTATTAATCAGCAAAAGTGCCACACACCAAAAAAGAAAAAAATACAGGTTTGTCTGCTCTGCTCTGTTCTTGTTCGCATTTCTTGTGCCGAGTGAGAGAGATACATATGTATGTATGTATACGAATATACATACATATGTGGAGAGGGAAGTGCATGTAAACAGTGCACCGTTTACCGTTTCGTTTGGGGCGGCCGGTTTTTGCATTGTGAAAAGTCTAGCCTGCGACAGCAGATGTGTGTGTGTGTGTGAGGGTATTTATGACTGCGCAGGCTATATGCCTGTGTCTGTGTGTGTGCACGTCTCAGCAGCAGCTATAGCTAAAGCTAGCGACCCATCGGCATTGGCGAGAATGTGTCGATTATTATGTGCATACACGTTTCTTGTTAGCCTGTATATGCATACATACAATATAGATATATTTATATGTATGTGTATATGTATATATGAATGATGCGCGCGCTAAAATGTTGTTATAGATACATTTTGTATCAAATAACCTGAAATTACAACACGAAGCATGGCATACAATCACACACACACACACACACGCACGCATATGAACGCGCGCACACATATACATATGTTTTTATTGCAGTGTTTGTCACAATTGAAGGCCGGCAAAGGCAGCAACAACAACAAAAGATTTTAGAAGCATTGCCAGCTGGCGTAACTTCTGCTTTTTGTGCGTATCACGATCAGCGCGCATAAGAGCATGCATAGGGCAAATTGAAAATTGAATAAATATTATTTTCTCAAATATGACCCTTTAATTACATATTAAAATGTAATAACTGAAATTTCTGCTGCATTTCGTCAATTTGAAAAAAGCACAGGCGCAAAAATACGCGCACATGGCAACACTGCTCGCGACACACACACCAACATACTCACACATGGGGAATGTAACTGTGTGTGTGAATTTGCTTATGGCGATCAATTCTTTTTTCACCGATGGATGTTATTTGCCGCTTCTTCTTCTTCGTTTAGTGCTTTTTGCGCTCTTTTTTTACGGCGTCGAGAGCGACACAAATTGAAACTAGATTTACATGATGGCGTAGTTATTGTTGCACACACACTCCCACGTGAAAATTTGTGTAATCACAGCAACAAAAAAAAATTTAATTTTGCGCGTTTTTTTTGCTGCTATTTGTTTTCACTTTGATTCATTTAATAAATTGCATGTTTGAAAAAAAAACTTACCTGATTCGCTTTGCGTGCGCGTCTCTCCAATTCTATTCTCTTCTCCATTTTATTTGGTGTGGTTTTTGATTTCTTTTTGTAAACGTCTTCAGCTGCACTTGTTTATGCTTTGGTAAAAGCAATTTTCCTCTCGTACTTCCAACCAAGCTCGCAGAAATGCCAAAGGATACACCAATACAAGGCAAGTTGCTTCAATGTGACTGTATTGGTGTGTTGGTCCCTTGGTCGCGCACGCACCACAAGCAGCGGCAGCAGTAGTAGCAAAGTCGTTGGTCGTCGTTGTCACACACACATGCACATACACACACACACGCGTACGCACACACTCGCGCACTCACAAACACCTTGCAAATTTTTCTTTTTGTGTTTCCTTGGTATTTTTGACGTCGCCACCAGCCGCGTTGTTGTCTAGAAAATGTACAAGAAAATTAGTTACTGAAGATATTGGTTGGTAAAACGCGTTAACAGTTGCTCATGTGGACACTAAAATCCTACGTTAGCGCATTTTTACACACACGCACACACACACTACCATTTATACGCACACACACTTGTGACGCGCTATTTTCAAACGGCCCTTTGACACGTTTTTCGACAGTTTTTCCGCATTTGGCTCGTTTTTTGGGCACACAATGTGCCGCTAATCGCACTTACCTTGATACGTTGAATATTTAAATATTGAAATCAATTTTTAATTGTATTTTCCAACCAACAACAACAACAAGCAACAAAAAAGCAACCAGTATAAAGCGCTAGGGATGTGCGATAAGAACATTAGAGCTGCGCAACTATCGCCAATACCACTGATAATATCGGGGGTAGCTCTTATCTGCCATTATCGATAGCATTTAGCGGCAGTTGCATACCAGAATTGCTCCTAATTTAACAGAGATACTCCACACTTGGCCAAAAGTATGTTGGAATTGTCTTTCTATGCCGTATTATTTAAGAGCATCACATTCTGTAGACTATGCTGAATGTTATTAAAATAGATTTTTACAGTAACAGCTCTATTCCGGTTACATACATTAAAATTAAATTTAACAGAATGTATGGTTTGTGTCTTTGATAGCCCTGCCACTTGAGTTGGTGCAAATATATGATTATTGTAACTGAAAGTGTCTGTGCTACTAAACGCTAGATGGCGATGCTTAGAATTTAAAGTGCTTTAACAGACATATCGATGCTGAAAAGATCGTTTTTATCGATGATCAAAGATTTAGAGCGCCATTTTTCAACAATTGTGCCGACTCTAATAAGTGCAGTTATATTCCATTCGGTGTTTGATGCGAAATAAAAGTTATTCTTATTTTTTGTATTTTTTTTTTTTTTAGTGTTTCCAATAATATAATAAGTGTTAAAGTGAATAGTGGTCCATTGCCGAAAGGCTTTAGTTATTTTCTTAAGATATTGTTGTTGTTTTGCGTAAGGGGTGGTAAGTTCTTTATTTTTGCTTCCCATTTTCAACTGCGTTATTCGCCTTTCTTCAAATCCTTTTGTAATTAAATATAGTATTGCATAATGAAGGTTGCATTGTGACGTTTGCACGTGCCTCTGGCTGTGACAAGCAGCTCAATGCGAAACCAAAACAAATACTAATCAATAGCATATTAATTATAGCTAAACCAAAGCAACAGGGTAAACAATGAAAGGCCTTGAAAACAAAGCGCGACTAAATTTAGCAAAGAGTAAAGCCATAGGGGAAATGCCGACTGAGCATCGATTATAATTAGCCAATTAAAAAGTCAATGAACGGGCAGTCGAAAACAGACTAGAAAAAAAAACCTTCGAGTTGAGTAGCTTTTAAGCGCCCACATACAAACACAAGCACACACACACACAACCACAACCACACACAAACAAACGTACGTATACATAGGGTGGCGCCATTTTGAAAAGATGGCCGCAATAATGAACTTGAGGCCTTTGAATATTTTGAGCGTCGTTTAACGTTTGAGTTTAACGCACATAATTAAGTTGTGATTTCAGCTCGCTGAAGGTGTGGCAAAAGTGAGTGAAACAGAGAGCGAGGGAGTGTGAGATAGAGAGAGGCAGCTGTTGTACTGTTGCGCGTGCATCTCAGCTCTATTTTATTTACTTTTTTTTATTGCCTTTGCTCTATTAATTAGGCAAAGGCGCGCGTCCTTCCGTTTCGCAAATTTGCCAAACGTGCGACCTGTGCGTCTGCACCTGTAGCTCTTACTCTACCTGCTGCTGTTCAGGTGCGAGGCCTTGCCTGTAACACGTGGCCATTTGTTTGGCCAAAAATAAACAAAGCTTTTCGTGCTACCACACAACATTGTGACCCTGTGTGTGTGGGTGTGATTTCCTTAAGACAGACAAGTGTCGCTTAAGTAAACTTGACATAAAGCCGCATACACGCACACACTCACACACTCACACTCACTCACATACACATGCATTAAGTTGTGTATGTGTGTTTGTGTTAAGACCACATTAATGTTGTTATTAGCTTCAATGAAAGCTCAGTTGAAAATCCAGCTGCTGTATTAAGCAATTCTTATGGTAAAATAGTTGTCAGGCAGTCCTTTTTGCCCTTAACGGTTAAATAGTTAAAAGATACATATGTACACATATATTTATTAATTTTTTTTTTAGGTTGTGTTGTTTTTATAAAAATTCTTGTAAAATCTATAAAAAATCTATAAATATAAAAAAATATATTTTTAAAATTTTATTTGATTTATTTAATTTCTATCATTTTTCAATGTATTTTAAATAGCTTTCTACTATAATATTTTATATGTATTTTAAAGATAAAAAATGTGTTTTTTTTTGAGTAATATATATATAAAATCTAAATCACATTTTAAATATTTTATTATTTATCTATATATATATATTTGTAGTTCATCAATTTCATTTAATTAATTTTACTTTATTTATTTTATTTAATTAATTAATTTAATATTATTACTATTATTTATATTATTTTACATTTTACTCTCTCATTATTAATAAATATATTATAAATTACAAAATTATATCCACGCATTTATTTGAATTTAAAAACAAAATTTTTCTGGCCGTTTGGCGCACACGCTAATAGAAGACCTCTACTATATTCATTTAAATACCCTTTAGCCTGTCAGTTGAATAAATAATTACTTACTAATTAGTTAAAAAGCTTTTAATTAGTAGTGTTGGAACTGTTGAAAACAAATGCAAATAAAGGCTAGTCGAATAGCAAATTGTTAAAAGCAAATTAACTGCAAGCAAAACAGGAAAATATAAATCGTGCGCTCTTAAATGCGCTCTTCACGTTGCTTCTCCTGACTCTCTTCATACGCTGCTCTTTCTCTCTCTGTGTGTGTGTGTGTGTGTGAACTCGCTCTTGAATTCAACAGTTTGCTTTTGTGCTTGACGCAAAAAGCTCTGGGCAAAGCTCTTTCACTGAAGATGCTGCAGCAGCAGTAGCAGCAGCAGCAGCAATAGCAGCCACAAGTTGCCTTTTCGATATTTGCAACAGTTGCTGTTGAGTGTCTTCGAAAAGCGGACGTGGCAAATCAAAGGTAGCGGACCAACGCGCACAGCCAAATTGCAAATAAACTCAAGCCTCAGAACGTTATCAGTGGACGCACACATAGACAGAGACAGCGACACTGAGAGAAAGAGAGATAGACAGTGACACTGAGTAGCAGGGAAAGTGCAGACGACAACTGGACAACTAGTTCAAGTGCAAGCCAAAAAATGTGTGTTGCTGGCAACAATGTTGCCAAGAAATTCTTAAAGCCATGTGAAATGTGAAAATAAAAAATAATCGAGAAATTATTAAAAATAAATAAATAAATAAATAATTTATGCCCCAACCCTTTAAATCAAATCAAACGTAAATCACAAAATTTCGCTTAGCATTTTCATTTTATTAATCAAAGTGTTGAAATCATAAATCAAAAAACCACAAAAAAAAGAGAAGAAAATTTATTTAAATCGTGCGCGTCTACATATTGTAAAATCACTTAAGCAAATCAAAACAAAAACCAAAAGATTTAGAACTAAAGCGAAAAATTAACATATGTAGCACACGCACAGCTAACAAAAATATGCAAGCACATGATTTTACATATATTAAATATATATGCATATATATTTATGTACATATGTATATTTGAGTGTGTGTTAAAAAATTTCACACATGTGACAGTTGTCACTGTAATTTAAATCAGTTACATGGCCCAGCTTGACAGCCAGACAGACAGGTCTACAGTAAAAACTCGCTGTTGAAAAATTAAATATATATTCTTTGACTTTTTTTTTAAGTTAACAAAATTTAAAAAATATTTAAAAAAATGAATAACAGTAAACTAAAATATAGCAAAATATTTAAATATTTCCAATTTATATTATTCTGTATTTTTTTAAATTTCAAATTGAAAAATATATTTATTTTTATGCCATTTTATACTTTTCTAAATTAAAAATGGTTGAAAACTTAAATAGATATTTGCTAAATACTAAAATATAAATAAAAAAAGTATAAATAAAAAAAAATATATATATATATTAGAAGAACTTTAAATATTGCTTATAATTAAACAGAAAAAATTTCAAAGCAAATATGAACTAAAAATTGATAAAACATTTGCTAAAAAAACTTTAACTATTTGTATTAGTAATAAAAATTTTTTAATATATATTATTATTTTTTATTACATATATATATTTTTTAAATTATTTACTTTTTTTAAATATATTAGAAATTTGCTTAGTCATAATAAAAATACTATATAACAAATATATACTTTTGTAATATTTACAACTAATTATTAAACGTTTGTTTATAAACTCGAATGCAAACTATATAAAGAATCATTAATTTTTAACTGAACTTTAAATATTTGCTAAATATTGATCAATCAATTTTAGGAATTAGCTTTTGGTGTACTTAAGCGTGGTTTCACTGTACCCAAATTTTATCAACTAAGCTGGTATCTTATTTTTCTTTTTTAAAGTCCTTTCACACGATTTTCGCTTTTCATATTTTGATACATTCTCGTTTTTTTTATTCTATACATGTCGCTTGCTTGATTTATTTTTCACGCCATCTCGAACAAATTTTCGGAATTTCAGTTAAATAAAAAGTGTTTCTATATGTGTCACAAGTATCGAAGAAGCAACAAGCGACAAACAACAACAACAACACAACAGAACAACAATTACAACTGCTAAGCAGGCCGCCTGAAGGCCAACACAGCGAAGAAGAGGGAGAAAAAAAACCGCCAGCTGCTCTCACACGCAGCTGTTTGAGACGAAAAGGTAGGTGTGCACTTTGATTTGCGACTTGTGTACATAATTCGCTTTACACACACTTATTTGCATTTCAAAGCCGCATTGAAATGTGCCATCCACACACACGCACACACTTTTCGTGAGTGTGTGCAAATTTTCCACTTTTTTTTTTTTGGTGGTTTTTGCGGTGGATGTGATTATTGAGCGACATTATCATGAAGACATTTTTGATATGGCAACGGTGCACGCGTCGCATGATTGATTGATGCTTGTCTATGCGTGCGTGTGTGTATGTGTGTGTGTGAGTGTATGTTACGTGCCACTGATTGGCACAAAATTTTTGGCTTTGCGCAATCTAATTGGCAAAAAACAGAAAAAAGATGGAAATAAATTAATATAAATGTCAAAAGCTAATAAGTTGAATTTTGTTTGCTTGCGAATTGCGGAAATTAATATTCTTTTATTTGTATTGGATAAGGAAAATGTATTAAAAAGAAAACCAAAATTAATTGGCTTTGGGAATTGAAGCGAAAACTCAAATTGAAGTAATTCCTATATGTATATTATCGACATCTATGTTACCTATATCTAAAATGTATTTCTAGGAACGAAACTCTACCAAGAAAAGCTTTTGTTTTTTTCATTTACTCTATGCAAGCTTTTAAGTCATGCATATTTGTGATATACAATGCGATAGAGTTTCATTCCTAGAATTAGGCTTAGATAGAATTATGTATAACAAAAATATATCATAAATTTGTGCAGTATATATATCTATATGGAACTAGCAACGTTTCAAATCGAGAAATTTGTTTATATATTTATTTGATTTTGTATTTTCTAAGAGTTAAAATATTTTTGTTAGCTTAACAAGGTTGAGACAAAAGCAGATTCTTTGCAGAGTTAAAGTCAGCTAAAGCTATAAGAGAACTGAGGCGTTATTCATATTTGATTATGATAATCTTCAATTGTAATTAAAATGCAGATGCTCAGATAACAGTTAAACAAAACTTTCTATTGCAGCAAACAAAATCACTTTAATGCAATGTAAATCAGATATTATAAAAATATATGCAATCCCTAGTTAGATTAGCATATATTATATGATTTTTGTGGAACTGCAAGCGAATTCCTTGAATTCTTCGGAATTAAGCAAAAATTTAGAAATATTTATGATAAATCTGCTTGCAAATGGAATTCTAATAAATTTCTTGATAGTTAAATATTAGCTGAAACATTACTAATTCAAATGCTACAAAAAGTATTATAATTTGATTATTATCATATAATATTTATAGATGTTATGCATTTGCAATTTTCATTTGCAAAGCGTTGATAACTTAATGAAATAAACAATTAACACACAATCGTTCCAGGTGAATTAAACAATTTGTGTTGAAATTATAAAAACACAAATTGAATGCATTTAATTGGCTACATTTTTAGCGTGGCGAGCGTAGCTCGTTAAATATATAAATTAAGTCAATTTATGAGTTACATAAGCACAAAGAGTGGGAAAGAGAGAGATATAAAGAGAGAGAGAGAGAGAGGGCGAGCGCACGCATTTCATATTTTCATTTACGTTTCTGTCCTCGCCATTGCGTCAGCTATTTAATTGGCCGTAAATGAATTTCCTCACCTGGCCAGGCTGACAGTTGCTGCCAGCACCTGTCATCAGCATTAATATCAACAGTTGAACCTCAACATCCCTCAACCTCCAACACCTCCCCTCCCCTCTCCGCTCTCCCGCTCCCACACCCATAGCAACGCCAAGGCTTAAGCTTTTCGCGCTTACTGCTCTGCAAAAATTTCTATAGCATACTTTTCTGGGCTCGCTCTGCCCTCTGCCCACTGCATTGCACTATGGGGAAAATTCCATTTTATCGGGTATAAATTAATAACCTGAAAACTAAGCCAGATTTTTTGATCCGGTTTTTTAATTATTATTATGTATTCCCTCAGAAATATTTTTGGAAAAGGGGGCGTGTCCCCGCCCACCCAAAAAAATTTTTTATTAGTAATTTAAACATTTTTTTTTTTTTTTTTTTAATTTTGGTTATGAATATTTTAAACTAATTATTTTTGTTCAAAAATAAATTAATATTCTTCAGTTTCGAGTTCTGGATCAGCCAGAAATATTTATCCTACAAAATCGCCTTCGGGTTCATTTTTTTCCATTCGGCAATCATATTTTTGCAAATAATGCGGATTTTGCTTTTCAAATATAATTTATAAGTTTAATCTTATTTAGTTTTGCCTTAAGAAAATCAAGAATTACTTTGTTTCTGGTTAGATTTGCATTTTTCATTGAGCCAAAAAGCATTCAGCTCAGCGTTAAAAACCTCGTAGTCGCTTGCAAGAAATTAATTTGCGCCGGTTGTGCGCAAAAGTGCACATTGAGACAAAGTTCATTCAAACCATAATTAATGACACTACGTTATGCAATTGGAATTACACTTATCAGCCCTTCTACTTTTTTTGTATGCCTTCTCAAAGGTGAAATTCCTTTACAAGAAATGGCATTGGAAAGCATTTGCTAATTTTACAAAATATTAATAGAACAAGCGCAAATACAAAAAGTTGGGTTATTTAACACATAGTACAAACTCTTATGATTGATATCCCTTTTAAATTTCATAAAAATTATGCATGGTCTTTGAGTAATGACAATTTGAATATCGGCTACTAAAAATTGCAATCTGAAGGCACGTGCTCTTCGAAAACAAAAGCTGACTTTAACAGCTGTTAGGCTTAATACTGGACTGTTAATTAACATTGTAGGTATTGTTTCTAAAAGTTTGGAGTTTTCTAAAGATGCTAGTTAAAAAAAAATAACAATTTGAATACTTTGAAAAAAATACTAAATACCCGAAAAACGGCAAAATTCCCCATAGTGCATTGCTTTCCAGCTGTGTGGCTTAAAGCCATAAAAGGCAAACCATAAAAAAACTGAACAATAAACACGCATTGCTTAGCATCAAAAATTAACAAACTAGAAACAACAGCTAGTTGCAGTTTTTTTTGCCGTACATTTCTCTTTTTATTATTATTTAAATTTTGCTCTGCATATATTTTGCTTTTTTATGCACATATTTCGCTTTGCTTGTCTATCTAAGGCACTTGACCGAGTTTTCATTTTTATTTTTTGTAGCACAGTTGATGCTTTGATTTTAATACTACGTAAACATAAAATTGTAGGCAATGGGTTTTATTCAAAAATTGCATAAACTGACATTTTATAGGTCTTAACTTTAGTTCTCTTTACGCTTAACTGAAGCTAAATGAATTTTGAAAAAATCTGTCAAAGGTCATTCGATGGAGGCCTTGAAGCTTGAATAGATATTATTCTTTTTTTTTATAGCATTAGCCTTAGCCTTATTTTTATTATTATTGCATTTTAAATTTATTATTAATATCGTATTTGGAATATTTTTAAAGGGTATTTTTAAGTCAATCTTTCTTTATCTTTTACTTTTTATCTTTTTTTATTTATTTTTTATTTTTTGTTTTGACTCTGCTGTGATTATTTTTGTTTGCTGGCTTGTAAACGCAGCTGCGTATAAAATGCTTACTATGCACTGCCTCTAGCGCTATAATAATACTAAAAATTAAAAAAAAAAATTGCTTAAAGTGTAAAAAAATCGTAGAACAACGCCAAGGTGGGTTCAAGCGGTTTGATGCGTTGCACCTGGCATTATTCAAACAGTTTGACGTTTCACATTTGCATAAGACTAAAGAAAATGGCAGATTAAACTAGATTTTGTTTATATATATATATATACAAGTTAAAAGCTAGTGCAGTAAAAAGTCTATAAATATTAAAAAAAAGCAAAAAAAAAAAAATTAATAAAATAAATATTAATAATATCAAATAATATTAAAAGTTATATAAATTACACAGACTTTTTAACAAAAAAAAAAAAAAAAAAAAAAAAAAAATAATAATAAGTTAAGCAAATTACTCTTAAAATTTATTATACATACAAAAATTATACACTTTTTTGTGATTTGAACACAAGATAAACATTTGCCCTTGCACTATTTAAGTAACTGCAGAAATTGATGTAATATCACAAAAGTCTATTGCTAGTTTATCTTTTGCATGATTCCATCAATTTCCACAGATACTCAAACTGGCTGGCTTAAGTTGTTCATGCCAGTGCTGTGCATCATCATCTGGGCATAGCAGATGCGTAGCTCGAGTGTCTTTAGTCTGCGCAGCATTTCGTACATATATGGCTGAGTGGGCTGTGCAGGCTTGATTAGATTACATATTTCACTTTCATTTCTTGTTGCATTCTCTAACTGAAGTTGTGGCATTATCAAATTTAGTTTTGATCTATTACTCCGCTGCGAATGTGCGTTGACATTTGAAAGGTTTTGAATTGATAAACTTGTTCGTTTTGGCATTTTCGGATGGATTTGTTTCAGCAGCTCATCCAGACTGTAAGAACGGTTTAGTACATGCTTTAGGCCCAAAGGTTTCTGTTCATCACACTGATCCAGAGATTTCGCTTGTTTGTTCCCCTCAAATTTTCTAATCAGATTCTGTAAAGTTATCTTGGGTATTGGCGCTACGAATGGCACTTGAACTTTTGCCATTGGCCAATGCTCATCAAAGCCCTTTCTATTCGTTTCGCTTGCATTGCTTGTCTTTGTTTGGTTATCGTTTGGAATTATTTCATCTATACTTTTCTGTGATGCATAGGGATTTTTATAGACAACAACTTTGCTCATCGACATAAACGTATAAATTTGGTGTTTTTCACTTGTTTCCTGACTTTCTTCACTTTGATTGTCCGTCTCTGTATTTGTTTTATCATCAACACTATTTCGTTCTCTTTGTTCTATTAGGAAATTTTGCAGTTCTTGCGGCAGCAAGGCTTCTGCTGTATTTGCTGCCAATGTTCGGCTATCGAGATTGTTTGAAACTCGATAGGAATTACTAAATGCAGCTGCTAGAGAAATTAAACTACTTCCATTTTGAAGGCTTTGCCTTTGGCCATGCTTCGACTCTTCCAGAATGGAGTTTTTTTTTTGTTTCCCGAGAAAAATGATTGTAGAAGTTGTTGAATAATCAGAAAAACGCTCTTTAGGCATTTGATTTTTCTTCACACTTGCGAAATATTTGGCACTATTTGAATATTTTGAATATGATTTAGCTTTGAGTTGATTTATTTTATCAAGAGATTGTTTCTGCAATTTCGATTTGTTCCTTTCGCTTCTCTTTGAATATAATACATTTTCCACACGATATTTTAATTGTTGCAAATCATTTTTATCAATTAGACTTTCCATCGCTTTTAGTTCATCTTCAACCAGTTTTTTAAGATTTTTTACAAGTTTCATTACTTCATGCATTTTATGATTTCTCAACTTTTCGCTTATGTTCCTTAAAATTGCAAGAATCTTTTCGTAACGTATTCGATTTTGTAAATGTCTTTCAGTTTGATTTTGTTTGCCCAGCTTTTGGGATTTTTGCGCAATCATTTTGCTTTCGATTTCATGCCATTTCTCTATAATTTTCTCAATTTCCAATCTATTTTTCTTAGTTTTTTGTTTTGGATTCAAATTATTTCTCGTATCTGATTCATGGAATTTAATTGTAGTTTCCGAACTTTGTTTTACTAAGTTTTCTTCTGGTTTCTTCCCCTCATTGCTGTTCTTAGAGTTCAATCTATTTCTCAATGATTTTCTTTTGTATTTTTCGCTAGACGCAATTGCCGTGGACTTGAACTCAATACTATATTTCGAAAGTTTTTTGAAATGTTTATTCAATTCCTCAATGCCATCGACATGTATCGATTTTCTTTTCGATTGTTTATTTTCCTCATTCGTGATTTTGAGATCATTTATTTTTTGCTGAAATGCCTTTAATAGTTGCAGATTTGCTTTGTAGTCATTTTTCATATTTCGTTTGATTTCACGTTGCTCGTCTTTATCTGCAATCATTGCATTTATTTCACGTTTTTTATGCTTCATCAATTTCTTGAGTTTTTTCAATTTCTGTTCATAGTTTTGCAATGCTTGTAGATCGATTCTATATTGTTGTGTGCCTGAAGCAGGAGGAATTGCTTTACCATCATCTCTGGTAGTTTTTGATCGTGGCTCTCGACTTTGATGTTTTCTCTTGCTTTCCTTAGATTTTCTTTGTCTGCATGAAAAGTGCTTGATATCATTTGATGTCCTTGCAGTTTCTTTGACATCATTATCGAATAATTTTTCTTTAGTTAAGACGTAAGGCAGGTTGTCAGCTCTATCAACAATTTGTTTCTTTTTAAATATATGTGGATAATTATCAGTACTTAGAAATTTTAGATTCTTTTTATATTCTGGCTTGACTTTTCCTGCAGAACCTTCAATAGCTTTTTCATCTTTGGTAACACTTTTTCGTTGATTTTTAGTTTGCATATTCAGCAGCTTTGCTTCATATGCCTGCAGTTGCTCCTGGTAATTTGTTGCATATGCATAGTCCTTGGATTTGCTGCTCGAGAATTTAGTATTATTCATATTGATATTTGCATTTTTATCAAGAGCTGTCTGCATCACAGCATCATTCGCATTCCATGGATTGTATTTCTGCATAATTACGTTATTTTTCGTCTTTGCTTTGTTTTGCATGTGATCGTGTGGCTTTTGATATTTAATAACATTTGTATTTATTGTATTTTGAGCTCTGCCTAGTGGAGTTGCGTGCTCGGCTTGTTCGCCGCTTTGTTTCTGCCTAAACAATCTTTCCGAAGCTTCACATCGGCGTTGCTCCAGCTCCTTTAGACGCTTCAATTTCTGTTTGTAAAACTCTATTTCATAGGGATTTCGGCACATTTTTATTTGTTTAATAATATTATGCTTTTCGCTTTGATAGCCTGCATAGGGAGCTGGCGCTGGTGCTGGGGCGACATCTCGACGCTTCGCTGTAGCGTTAGCTTTGCTCTGCCCGTCACGAAAGCAGTTGATGAATTCATCAAGAATTATACTCTCTGCTTTCTCAGCAGGCAGAGCAGAAACTTTATTCTCATCTGTCGTCGTTTGCTTTAGAAAGGATGCTGCACGTTTCTCCTTGGCATTGCGTACAGAATTCGTGTTCGGCTCAATGAGTTGACGTAGCACATGCTGACGCTTCTTGTCATCTCTGGCAAAATAATTCCAATATTCACAGAAATCCTTATTCATATTATTCAAATTGAGTTGATCGATCAGCGGATGATCCAGTTGGCTGATTTTCTTAAAGAAACAATTGCCATCCAGCAGCAAAGGCTGCACTCGACTTTGATCGCAATCGATATCGGAGCTCAGATTTTCACTGCTTTGCAGCACTTTCATGTTTTCACTTGCAATTTTTGTGCACTATTTCTTTTTTATTTTTTTTTATTTTTTGTATATACTTTTGATAAAAATAATTTAGTTTATTAGGCGAGCTGATGTTTATAATTTGTAGAACTGCGCAAATGTTTGTCATTTTGATTGACATAAATCGAAGTATTCACTTATTGCAATGAACATTAAAATACTTGATAAATATAGATTTTTCTAAAAGATATTTATTTAGATTTAACTTTAAGGTTTTGCAATTAAAAATAATATAGTTATAGTTAAAACGATTGCTGCGTTGCTTGTCAGCTGTAGGCAATGCTGTGCTATGCTTGAGTTAGTTCATTTCCTTGCACTTGAACTAGTTCAAACACAGCACAGGCCACGCCTGCAGCTCATCGTCACATTGCAATTGTATCAACTTGTTGTCCAAACGCTTCTGACACTCGCTGAGCACTTGATAGCATGCAATTAGTTTCTGTGTCAGTGTTTGCTTTGCTTTCCATTTGGTCTGACAATTGAAATGTATGGGATTTTGTGTGCTTTCACTGCTCGCTAATGATTTATTGCCTTGATTCGCCTGCGAACTGCTTGTTCTCAAGTGATATTTATAGATATGCAGCAATTCATCGCGTTCCATACGTTTACGCATCTCCAACATGTATGGCGCCTCGGGCAGTGTCATCTTTAGGCCACGGCAGATGTCACAGCTAACGGCTTTGATTGGTGTCGGTTGGATGGCCTCTGGCTTTTGTATATTTTTATTATTTTTAATTTTCTTTTTTCGCTTCGTTTTGGCACTTTTCTTCTTGCTATTCGGCTGGTCTTTCATGCTCCACTCGTTGCGCATGCGCTGAATGATGTTCGATTCGTATGGACACGGCCAGTTGTGTGGCAATTCCTTGAACATATCCCATGTTATTTTATGAACTTTCATAAAATTTGTAATGTGAGCTTCGATATCGATCGATGCGCCTGGACTAACTGTCGATAATTGTGAGAGATGTGTATTGAGCGATATGGAACTGTAGCTTTTTCCATACAATTCAAGTACGGACTTCTTTTTCGAAGTCTCAGTTGATTGTACAGATACTATTTCTTTAACATTTACATTTGGATTAGCGCTGATTTCTGGCCTATCTACTCGATGATGGCCTGTGTCGGCCTTGGAAGAATCTGTTTCTGAGTTTTTTCGCTGATGATCTAGATGAGTGTTGTGTTTGGGCAACAACTTTATAGAATGGCGTGTTATGGACTGATATCTAATAGGCATGCTACCTCTGTGCTTTTCTGCTGCCCTTGCCATACGTTGAAATTTCTTCAACTTCATCAAATGCGTGGCTGAGATGCTCGCATCGGAATCGCTATCAAAAAGACCCAATGATTGTTTTCTTGTTTTCGATTTGCTTGCACGTTTTGTAATCGATTTTTTCAACTTTTTATCAATTATAATTTCTTTGTTTTGTATCTCTGGCTCTGGCTCTGTTTCTGCGTTGGCCTTTAGCGTAGCATTAGCCATTGCATTTGTATATCTACGTACCTCAAATAAATGCTGTTCTGCCATTAATACCTGCTCAGCTGCGTCTAATATGCTATTATATCTCTCTCTGGTTGATGCTACAGGTTTCGATAAGAACTTTGTGTAATAATGTCGAATTGACATTTGCCTTTCACCTTTCAATGTTGCGGTGGATGGCTTCTTCTTTACGATTTCCTCAGCTGATAGCAAATTTTTAGTATTACTAATATTTAAATCGAGTTTCATGGTAGCTGTATAAGCTTCATCGGTTATGATTCTCGAACTTGGGGGTGCAGCGATAATCGAACTGCGGGATGTATTGATGTCCGAAATGCGAGGTGCAGCGAGTCTTGAAAGTCGGGGCGCACTCTCATCAGAAGTTCGGGGCTCGGGGTTCGTAATCTCAGATTCAATTTTAAATTTAATAGGCGTATCTTTTTTGTAAGATTTCCATTTCTTAAGCTTTAGTTTTAATTTATACTTTTCATTAGATGAAATATTTTTACGTTCAAGTTTCGAAGGTTCTTTGTCGCCATTGATGTCGATTTTATTGCCCTCCTCTACCTTATCTATTTCCTCAATTAGATTCGTCAATTTAAGTACCGTCTCTTTGGACTTCTGCTCATCTGGAATTAAATTGTTAATGGAACTTGAAGGAGTTTCTCTCAATTTCTTAGAGTTATAGCTATTATAATGTTTAACTGCATCTGAATGCTGAATTTTTGATTTCTCATCATGTGCATTTTTGTAGGTCTTTACTTTCTTACGCTTAAACTGAGGCATATTCTCATAAGGGGAATTCCTCTTACTTCTTCGACGTGGCGATACGAATTTCTTGGATCTTTTATGCGCTTTGTTATAGGATTGAATCCATTTCTTATAGATATGTGGCACGCTCTCATAGGGATTTGTGGACAATGGAATCGTTTTGCTACTCGTAACTTTATTATCGCCATTTGGCTTCGTAAGTTCTCGTAGAATATCTGTGGATTTTTCTTCATTTACTATTAAACTGCTACTGGAAGAGTATTTTCTTGATTTCTTAGAATATTTCGAAACTTGTTCCATCTGGTCTTGTGAAAATTCAGAAAATTTATCATCTGCTGACATTGTTTTTTTATGATTATATACTAATTGTCTTATATGCTCTTGTTCATTCCCAAAGTTGAATAAATCATCTGTAAATTGATCATCCGCTGATTTCCAATGATTTTCGCTTAAAGGCAATCGTCCAATTTTATGCTCCTCATGCGATGATTCCGTCTGAGTTTGTCTATAACTCATATCTGATATGATTGGTATTACAGTCTTTATAGGCTTAGATCTAGTTAATTGACGTTTCTTTTTCTTATTCTTAGGTTTGTGAAAGCAGCACATAAACCCATCATAGATTTGATCAGCATCGTTGCTCTCTGGTTCAATAGCTGTGAATATTTTTAGGAATTTTGATGCTTTTTCACTGCGCAGATAATCGGTGAAATTACGATTTGCGGCTCTGGAACGTATCTGCTGATCAACTGAAATGGGTTTCTGTCCGTTGGCATAGAAATTCCACCAGGTACGAAATGTATCGCGATTCTGTAGTCCGGGCGGAAGTCCTTTCAATTGGTTAGTCTCCTTATGATGTGAAGACTTAAGATTCCAGAGGCTGCCACGTGGTATTGTGCTCTCATTTGAATTGAATGTCAACAAGGTGCGACCTAAATTACGCATATTAAATTTTGTGTAGTTTGGCCTGAGGGATATCTTAGAGTTCCTTTAGCTAAGATCTATTCTATTCTTGCATTTGCACTTGCAATTTATTAAACTGTAAATTTATTTGATCTGTTTGAATTGAAATTCGAAACAGATTTGATAGTTATTTGAAGTTAATGATTTTTTTTTCTTCTTTAATATGTGAACAAAGGAGAGATACTTTCGGTTCGATCTGTCTTAACTATTATTGCTTTATGCATTTTACTTACATTAAGAAAAATAAATAAAGAAATTTGTATTTGTAACTCATATACACTAAAAAGGGTGCATATATAATATTTTTTTCTGCAATGTTTGTTTTACGCTCTGTTTATTTGCTTTTCTCTTCGTAAGTATGTAAATAAGGAATTCAAATTTTTCATTCATAACTTTTACCGTCATAAGCTTTGCAACCTTTGCAAATGTTAATAATAAAAGCTTTGGAGTAGATGGAAAATGCATATAACGAAATTCTATTTTTTTTCCTGTTAGTAATATTACTATAATTATAATTTCAGAGAGTTTTGAAAGAAGTGTGATTTATTTATTTTTATGTTATTTATTTATTTAATTTTAATTTATGTGTTTTATTTTTCTTTCTTTCTTTTTTTTCTTTTAATGTATTCAATTTAATTAATTTAATTTTATTTATTTATTCGGTTCATTCTTTTTTTGTATTTATTTAATCAAGGTGAAATAATGATAATTAATTAATAAATTTAATTATTTTATTTATTATTATTTATTTTTACAATTTCATTAATTTAATTCATTATTTTATTTTATTTTATTTATTATTTTTTTTTACAATTTATTTAATTATTTTTATAATATATTTATTTTTATAATTTATTTAATAAATAAATTAATTGATTATATTTTTTTTTATTTATTTAATTTATTTTTATTCATTTGCATTGAATAACGAGTATTTATCAGTTGCTTAAGCCCGATTGCAATATTCTTCGCTTGTTTTTTTTTAGTATTTTGTATTGTAGAAATGCTAAAACTTTATAATATAAATGACAGCTGTGCGTCTGCCTCGAAAAGCGCTTTGTTTTCTGCATTTCCCCATTTTGCATGCTGCATGCAACACACATACACGCACTTGCACATACACGCACTCACACCCTTACCCACACAGCTACAAAGTGAGACACTCCTCACACTGCATGCTGCCCACATACACATGCATTTTATGCTTGTAAAAAAAAATAATATTTTTAGTTTTGTCTCGCTGCCTTGAATTACTGTAATTCTATGCGCATTGTATAACACGAATAAAGCTTCAATGTACCTTCGGGCATTTAAATGTCAGATGGGACTATATGTTGAGTGCGTAATACTCGCATGCACAAATTTAATATGCAGCTCGTAGAGATGCTTAAAGCATATATAATTTAGATAAATATATTACTATATATATACTAAATATATGAGATAGAGGTGTCATGCATGGACTTGTTGAGTTGTTCTGCTAACAACTTTGCAGACTTTTGTTATACAATTGATGTGCAACTAAGACTTTTTTGAATATATTGAAGTACAGTTTAAAGCAATTTAATATATTTATGTAAACATTAAACTCATACAGTGCTCAATATTCGATTTGACAGTTCATTGATCTAAAAAATCAATTGTATTGTGCATCAATAAACAGTTTGTTTATGTTAAATTGGATAGGTTCTTCTTCTCTGATCTTGGGTGCTTAACAAGCCATGCAGACGACTACTTTTGCCGTTCGTATACATTGTTTATTATTGTAGTTCTTTATTTATTTATTTATATGCCCGACGTCGTGTGTGTGTGTGTGTGGGTGTACATATATAGCTTAAAATAACACAGGTGCTTTGCAAGACATTGATTTTGCTACTTGTAACTGAGTGAAAAATAAAGGGAAGGGATAATATGAAAATTGTATATTCGCACAACATATGCTGGAAAGCAATGGCAAAAAGGCGTTCGGCAAAGCGAGGCCATGACGCTGCCTGATGAACGATAAACAGTCGCACTGCTCGTTTATTAGCAATTAATCTCCATATTAACAGCCGAAAGGTAAAAACGCGAAATCGCGTGGACATGTTGAGTAAACATATAACAAAAATAGCAAAAATAAAAAGAGAAAAAAAGAAGCGTAAATATAAGCTACATGGCAACAAGACATGAAAGTTAAAAGTTGAAAGTAAAATACAAAAAATTATATATATATATATATATTTATATATATACAAGTACTTTAATATCCATTAATTTCATTTTACAAATTACAAGTAGCTTATAGCAGCTTATACACTTTTGTGCATATTAATGCAGTTCTCTATTTAAATTTAAATTTAACATTCGCTGTGACCTTCTTCATGTGGTATTTTTTTTCTGTCATTGCTTCAATTGGTCCTTGAACAAGAGATGGCTGCACTTTTTCAATAGCATTCAAGTTGCTCTGCTCTGCTCTACTCTGCTCTGCTTTGCCTTGCTCTGCTCTGTTTTGCTCTGCTTTGAAACGTGCTTATTTAATGGTCTATTCCATTTCGATTTCTTGCTTACATTAGAGCATTTCGTAATGTAAAGCCCGCCTCAAAGCATAATTGCAAACAATTAGCATGTTCATGATAGCACAAGAAGAAAAATATAAAAAAAAGAAAGTGCACAGAATATCCGCTGCAGCACTTAAATATACCCTGCATTGGATTAAGTGAGAAGCTTTGGATAAGATGAGAGAATGAACTGGTATAAGATGAGAAAATTAACTGATTGAGTAAACTGAAAGAGCCAACTTTAGATTATAGAAAGTGTTTGTATAAGAGACGCAATCAATTGGTATAAGATGACAGAATGAACTCATATTTGTTGACTGAAATAGTATAAGATATTAATTGTAGTATAAGAAAATTGAGTGATCTGGTATAAGATGTTAGAATGAGATCTTATAAATGTATTTAATATAATTTATTCAAACTATCTGGTATAAGAGTGATTGCATTGATATTAAATTATTAAAATTCTCTTATATAGGACTGACTGGTATAGAATACTCTTTTATATGAGTGAAAGGTATAAACGATATAAGTATCAAATATATAAACAAGCTCTGGTATAAGAGTGATTAATCTAAAAGATATTAATACGATTTGGTATAAGCGTGGTTGATATACGATATTAAATTGGTATAATATAAAAGAGATATAAAATGATCTGGTATAAGACTGATTGAAGTCAGATATGTTTGATTATTTTTGTTTAATAAGACTGACTGGTATAAGAGACTAGAATTCGCTTTTATAAGACAGTTTGACATAAAATATTAAAATGTTCTGCTCTAGAAACGGCTGGCAGAAAATATTAAAAAGATCTAATATAAGAGTGCATTAACACTCTTGTTGTTCTACTCTTACATTACATTAGCATGTTCCAAATTCTACTATAATATAATTTGCATTAATTTACCTTTAGTCTAGTCTACCCCAATACGAACCGCATAGGTTCTGATATATATATAATGTCTGTTATATTCTTCTACATTGCTGCCTTAAGTCTGCTATCGGATTTGTTTTGTTGTGCAGAAATGCTGCAATCATTAAGGATGGTCATAAAACCGTAAAATGCCTCGCATTACCGATTGCCAATACATAGGCCAAGAGATGTGAATAGATGTGTGCTTATATGAGCTTGTGTGTGTGTGTGTGTGTCTATGTGTGTGGGCTGTATAAGTAGAAGGCTACGTACTTCTAATCCAGCTTGTCTACGCATATTATCTAGTCAGTGAGCGCGCTTGAATGAGTTCACAAGAGCTGACTTTAGCTCTCGATGCCCAACTCTTTGGGTTTCGATTTTGGCTTATGCGCAATTAGGCAGCCGTTCATCTTGGCCATATTATTAAAATAGCAAACATATATACACATATTTCCACATATGTGTATATATATGTTAACACATATGTTGGAGCATAGGCAATAAATAGCACATGTCTGCTGGCCCAACAACAAGCAAGTTGTTCGTGTCGCCTGGCCATAAATATTGTAGTACGTAGTACATGAATTCTAACTCATATGAGCACATGTTTCTGCTTTGGCTGGCTGAAGGCGTGAGAGAATGCGCCAAATCAACGATCCAAACAATTTTTGTTTTAGCCAAATTATTGAATTGCTTTCGCCTTGCGCAGGTGTTTCGATTTTACTTTTCATAATTCTACAAGTGCAATTGCAGCAAGGTCTGCCGTGTAGCGTGATCTAAACATGTGTAAGACTTGTTAGATTCACATGCTATATACATACATTCATATATAATTATATCTATATAACGTATCTATAAACAAGAGAAAATATATATAGATATATATGTATGTATGCTGATGTTGATAGATAATACATTTGAATTTCTGGCCTCTAGACATTTAATGAAATGCACAATTTGTTGTCGTTAATTTGTGCATGTGTTCATTATATTTTGTATATACAATTGTCGAAAAATGTTTATCTATTTGTTCTATATCAATTCAGAGTCTATAAGAGCAGTGCTCTATAAAATCTTTTATATAGTTTCAGTTTCGTTTGTATTTATATGAAATTTTACAAATTTAGTTAGAGATAAATATAAAATATATAAATGTTTCATAAATATTTTGTTATATATTATAATACATATATACTATTTGCTTTATTTTATATATTTTTCTTCATTAAAATATATATACATATATATAATTTTCTTGACAATTTTAAAGCAGACATATTAAAACTTTTGTAGATTTCACTATACGCAGCATTGAGTATTCCCAAGTGCCCTTATTTTCCAGCAGTTGCATTTAACTTTTGTTTATATATACATATATATGTATATATACGTATTTGATTGACTTTTTAATAGGCTTCTGGCAATTTGAGCAGCTTGTGAAGAGACTTGCGTCTCATTTCGTTTGTGTGCAGGAAAAATGATTTAATGAAAATTTTCACACGCAGAATTAAGCATGAAATTGTGTGCAGCAAATTTGCAGGCAGACATCCAATTAAATAACAGACAAAAGCCTTATATATATATACGCAATATATATGTATATGCATGCATTATGCATATATATGCATAATGAAGGATAAGTCTTAATGCTTTAGCTGTAGTTAATTATACTTTAAGTTTTTAAAGGTAAACAACATCAGTTCGCTTGTTTACTCAGGCAGCAGCAATATGCAAATTCTCTATAATATTTTCATATACATTCTCAAGTGTATATGCTTGGAGAGATGCCACTTGAAATAGCTTTGGCCGAGCCCTGGCTTAAAGTTTGCGAAAAATTTTTTTGCATAAACAAGAACGAAAATAAAGCAAAGCCAAAGCCAAGTCAAATAAAATCAAATGAAAACCAAAATCAAAGTCAAATAGGAAAGCCACAGCACGTAGGCAGCATTAATGCCCAATGCAAACAGCAGGACTAAAAAAAACAAATATTAAAAAAAAAAAATAAGAAAAAGTCGAAAACGAAAGAAATAACAAATACGCCAACACATGGGCATAAAACGAAAAAAAAGGTCCTCTGGACTTCAGCTGCTTTGCTATACATAAACTTGGGCAAGTTATGCCAAATTGGCAGCTTCACGAAATTGCCCGTGGGCTAGCGAAATGAATTCAAGTATTTTTCAATGTGCCCACAACAGAAGTCTCATTTTTTTTTACTCTCTTTCTATTTGCCTATTTATTATTATTTTGTACATAAATAACAAAAAATTTCAGTGCTACTGAAATTTAATTTCTTCTTAAGCGAAGCTAATAAAATATGCTAAGAAAAAATGGGAAGCAAAATGAAAATGAAAATTTTAAAGCTGTTTTTTTTTTGCATGACTTATATTTTTGACAGTTCCTTTGTTCAAAGATTGATAACTGTATATTTTAAAGGTTATTCAACTGGGCCAAGCCACATGAAATTTCTTATGAATGAAATTACAAATTAAGATTGTTTTTCATATTAACTGAGCAGGCTGAGCATGCTTCCAACTAAAAATTCACTACAATTTTGCGAAATTTTGTTTAATGTGAAGATTTTAAATTAAAAAAAAAAGTAAATTATAGATATGTATGTGGTTTAAAAGATGAGAAAGCTTTCGATTTACAGCTCTGAAAATATTGCCACGTTTTTTTTTTTTTTTTTTTTTTTTTCAATAATTGTTCGTTCGGCAGGCAAACGTTTAGAAATCAATTTGTGCACTTATCAACGACAGCTGCGATATTATGTGTGTGTATGTGTGTGTGTGCGTAAATGTCCCATATAACAATACCAGCCTAGATCCAACGGACTTCCCAACGACAAGTTTGAGTTTGTCTCTTAGTTTTGCTCGGGCGTCGAGTCACTTGGAACTTTGACAGCGCGCAATATGCAGAATTAATTGTGGCATTCGCTGTGTGAAGCTAGCTGAAAGGAATATTAATAAGCGCAACACGTGCAGCGGTTTTGCCAGAAACTCTATTACAACGACAGCGACTGGGCTAGCAACAGCAGGAGGAACAAAAGCATTGACAGTAAGGAGACGTTATTGTGGATGTGGTTGGGTAGAGCAATATCCGTGTCTGTGGACCATAGACCAATGCGAAAGTTTGTTGAACGAAACGGCTTTGAAGTCTAATAGGATTAGCCTTGCCCTCTGGCTTCCCGCATCACTCACCACACTTTACACGCCCGCCACCATTTAGTGGGCGTGGTTATATGAAGCACATAAACGACAGCAGTCACAATTGCTATGTATGTATGCATATGGTCGATTGTGTGTGTGTGCACGTGTATATTCTGCCTGGCGATATTTGTATTTCTGGCCAAGAATCAACATTGATATAATAGAAAAAAATAACATTAAATGTATAGCAAATATTGAAACAGGCTGAGTCTTTGATTATTGTATAAAATATATATGTATATACCAGATATTTGCATACGAATGCTTAGATAAATAAAATCAATTGGTAAGCACAGAACCAAAGCAGCAAATTAATCTTGCCTTAATCTTAATCTTATTACAGTTCGCACTTATTAGGAGAAATCAGTAATCAAATTATATTAAAAAAAATATTGTAATTTTATATTTATATTTATTATTTTATTTTGAGATGTGATAGGTTAGAGGGGAGAGGTTAGAGTGGAGAGGTGAGATGGGATCTTTGGGTAGATTGCTAGTGAGAGTGGAGAGGGTTAAGGGGAGAGGGTAGAAGGGTATTTAAGTTTATATTTGGGAAGGGAGTGGAAGAGGTGAGGGGTGAGATGTTAGATGTTAGAGGGGAGATTGGGATAGTGTAATCGGGATATTGGTAGAGTGTTATATGTTAAATTTTAAAATTTTATTTTATATTTGATATTTTAGATTTGAAAATTTTATTTGTATTTAGAGGTTAAATTTTATAGTTTTATGTGTTTTAATTGTGTAAGTTGATTTTTAACTGTCATTAGATGTTTTAGTTCTGAAATATACAAATATGTATTGTATAAGCTTGGTAGCCAAATGGCACCATCATTTTATTATTTATGCGTTGATAGATATCTTATTTAGAGTATAAGGAGAGTATAATATATAATAATATTGAGAATATGAATTGGATATATATGGGTAAATCAAATCTTTTTGAATCGCTATTTAACCAACAACGCGATCATTGAACTTAATCGTGATATCAGTGCTGGCCATGTTAGTGAAGGTGCCCACAAGTTCATTCAACGTGTCGTTGGGCAAACGCCTGTCGAAGGGGAAGCCCATGGTGCGTCTGTCCGGATACAGTTTGTCCTTAAGGCCGCAGAACGAGTAGGCCGTGCTGCAGGCATCGTTCGGCGTGCTGTGTGTTGTACAATATTTCGTTTAGTAATTGCTCTATATAGATAAGTACTATGTGTGTGTGTGTGTGTGTGAGTGTTACTTACTTGCTTAGTTGCTGCACTGAATCGTTGGTGTAGTCCGAAATCATGACAAACAAATCGAATTGCATGCCCTCGGGCTTGCCCTTGGGCAACAGCAGATGTTGCGGCCATCCACAGCCACAGAAACGGAAACGTGCCAGTTCATCCGCTGCGGTGGGCTGATAGTTGGCCCCAACGGCACGGAACGAACGCTCAAATGGTATGGCCACCGAGGAATCTGTCGATTCACGACGTATGGTATTCTCACCGGGCATCACTGTGAAGGCAAACGAATTTATTGTAGTCGACGTAATATAGATTAAGAGAGCATAAGAGAATATAGAGTGTAGAGTATAAAAACTTACGTTCCACTGTAAACTTATCCATTTCGATGGCCAGCAGACGCTGCTCCTCGAGACGCAACGGCTGGTTGCGTTCATCGACCTTGGGGCATATGAAGATGCGACAAGTGCCGGTGCGCCTGCCGCCCGTATTAATTACATTGAACGTGTAGGTGAAGGGTGCATTTTGCAGATGCCTAAATGTGGCTGTAATATTCTCATCCTCAACGGGTCCAAAGTCCAAACCAGCTGCCAAATTGGCCGATGATTTTTGCCAATAGGTGAGCAGAGTATTTGGTCGTGCATTAGCGGCGCCCAAACGAGCCTCCACATAGGTCACACTGACGCCATCGAAACCCAATTGAGCATTATTATATGCGGGCAATAGAGCCTTGTGCTTGTTGAAAATGGTGTCAATGAATCCATGCCATCTGTAGAAAATGGGATCACGCATAGCTGTCGTTACATCGCCCATAACGCCAAAGTCCTCCAAATGCCTGGCATCGGGATCATGGGAAAAGGAGATAATGGTGTGGCCCTGATTATGTAAATTGCCATAGAATTGATTGTTCACAGAGAGCGTGTTGCATGCCTCAATGATGTTGCCAGTATATCAATGCCTCGCACTTCGTCCAGGGGAATGCGTTGGCCTTGAGTCTGTCATTATGAAACAAATTTTAAATGTCGCATTTGAAATTTCCGCTCGTTTACTCACATTTTCGACAAAGCCTTGATCGATGGCGGCCAGAATGCGATCACGCCAGCGTTCCAATTCAGAGATCTCAATGCTGCCATCAGGACGATCGACATCGCGTAGCAGCTGATTGGAGATACGTGCCGGATAGGTGCGATTATTGATGCTCGACAGAATCTTGGGGAAATAGCCTTCGGGTATTTCATCGCGTAGATTACTGAGCGGTATAGTACGCTTTAGATTGTTGCAGAAGCGCTCGACATTGTAGCGTGCGAGCAGCTGATGATGCATGTAGTAGAAGAGCTCACCGCGACGATCCTTGTTGACAACCTCCATGGGTCCGCTGGCCGGATAAACCAAATGCCAATGCCAGTGATGGCTATTGACGCCAATATCCTCACGGAAATAGGCCAAACGCTGCTCATCCTCACGATCAGAGGCCGTATAATTGGCAGGTATTTCCAAAGCGGAACGATTGCCGCTTTTGGCAATCACCGAAGCCTCCTGGCGGGCATCCTGCAAAGAAATAACACAAATAAAAAGCTGTTGATATATTAAGGATGTCCATGCTTAGCTCACCTGAAATACGGATGGTTCAATAAAGTTGCTGGGGAAGACCTGCGAAATGTTTGGAATGGGCACAGTGCGCGTGTCCGGGCGATGGGCAATGGCCACCGCATAGCTGTACTGGAAGAGCACGGGATTAACGCGATCTCTGCGTGGTGACGAAAATATTTTAGCTTAGTTATTCATATTCAGTTCAGATTATAGTTGAATCACTTACTTGGCATAAACAGTCAGTGCCACGAATTGCTGCAAATTGGGTGCGTCCAGGAACAGTTGAATCAGTTGGCTGGCAATTTCCTTGTGTTTGTTGATGAAGAGCGAAAATTGCTTTTTGCGACCCAACTTGTTGGCAAAGTCCAGATTTGGTTTACGAGCCAACTCTCGAACGGGAATACGCGTTTCCACATTCTGGCTAAAACGATTGGAAACCTCTTCAGTGTTGTTGCGATAGCGATCCGTGTAGACGCTCTCAGGCAGATCGAAGACGGTCTTGCCATTGTCACGTGTGGTGAACACTGGCTCCAAAGGACGTTGAAACAACAACTCCAAGGCTTTCAATTCGGCATTCATATTGATCGAGAAAGAGTTTTGGATTAACCCGAAATAGTTCTGCTCTACACCAGCTATGGCAGTGCACTGTGATTTCTGTTGGCGACGATTCGACTTTTTATAGCTCCTCAAAGTCGAGAATTTGAATTAGTTTTCTTTTCAAATTAGTTTGATAAGTTCTTTTGGTAATTGTGGTTTTTATTTTGTTTTCTTCTTTTTCTTTCAACTATAATTCTGTTATTTTAGGTAGCCACAACGCTTATCAGTAATAGAAGAAGCAAAACTCCGTTTTTTTATGCATTGCGGTCTTCAACTGAGTTATCAGTGCAAGGGGCGCGTCTTTTATACATATATTATTTCACATGTGTTCCCAGCGCTGTGTGTTTTGATAAAGATAAATACTTTTTGAATATGTATTTTTATTTCATATCTCAAAATTATATTTGTGGTTGCAAAAATACTTTGTATAATAATAATAGCTTAGTGCATTTTATTCTAGATTGGAAATGTTATATTTAACATTAAAAATGCTTTATAAATTAATTTGAAAAAGTGCCTTAGTAGTATAGTATATGAAAATCACAAATTAAGTGTTTTATGTTTCAAAGCGAAACCAACTTAAATATAAATAATTATAAAGTGCTGTAAGCTTTAGGCCTCAATTTAAACTCTTAAACTTTCTTTTAAACTCGCTTTAAAAATTTTACATTGCTGCGGCACAAATTTGGGCATTAAGGCTAAAAAGAAATGTGTAATTTTTTGTATATTTAATCTGACGATAAATTGGATAAGATATTTCTTTTATTTTCTTCTAAAATTATTTCTGCAGTGCAACCCATTTGAACTTTTAAAGAGTAACATTTTCATTCATAACAAAAAATGGCCCAAAAATGTAAGAAACTGCCGCAAGGCACATATTATGGTAATGTTCGTCTTTGTTGTTCCCATGCTTGGCCATTGCTGCTGCAGTAGTATGTGGAGAAATCCTGTTTCTGGCCCTGCGGCTAGTTAAATATATTGGGCAACATATGTATTCGCAGCAGGACTTTCTGCTGGCATACATAACTCACGCATAAATGGGAGAGTGCGAGAGAGAGAGAGAGAGAGAGTGTGTCTCTGAGTCAGTGAGTAAATAAAGCCCATAAATTTATGCATAATGCGTAACTAACTTGCACAGTTCTTATAGAGACTGTTCGTCTGAACAAGTTTTGGCGATTAAAACATTTGCGCAAATCAATTTTTGCCGCCTTCGTGACCAGAGTGAAAACTTTTGCCATTGTCAATAATAAATGTGAGTGCCAGGCGCTGTTGCTGGCATTGAGGTTGGCCAAGGCGATCAAATGGGCGCGCATTAATCTGTGAAATTGACAGCAACACTAACTACAACAACAACAACAACAACAAGAACTAACACTGCAATGAGACTTGGGGCAATGCTGTGGCAACTGGGCACAGTGGGTCGATGGAAGATTGTAAGCAAATATGCAGAGCTTGTCTTCAATTCAATTTTCAATGAGATGTCTTTTGAAATATGATATTTGATGTTATATATGAAAACTTATAAATTAATTTAAGACTGTCTAGTTAAAATAATGACAACAGAAAATATTTTTTATTATAGTTTTGTGCTGGCAAAAATGAGTTGATTATGTTTTATATTTTGCTTCATATCTATTTTAAAATATATACAAACATTTATGATATAGCTTTACTTATTTTTGTAAATATGAATAATATAATAAGACGAAAAGATAGAGCTTTTATAATTGATATTCTCTCTGCAGATAAATTTTAGTATCTCCTGAAGAACTCTACAATTCTGATTCGTGCAGTTGAAGGGTTTAGTTTCATTTATTCTTTGAATTATTACTTGGACAACAAAATTCTATTTTAAATTTTTTTTATAACAATAAAGAGAATTTCTGATTTTTAAAAATATATTTCTGATAATATTTTGCTATTAATTCTAAGCTATAACATTTGTATATTGTATTGGCTTGCCATGTTCTTTAGCATATTTTAGATATGCTATTCACCTTGACATCATATAGTTGGCACACTGTGAAATATTATATTTTCCCATTCCTCCTTCTTCTATCATCAGTTGCCTTTGCCGTCTGGTGGGAGTCCAATGAGTTGGGGAATTCTAAAGATGAATTCTCAACATTTCGCCCACAACACCAAAATGACTTTTCATGTCAAAGTTTTGTGCGCTGTTGTTGTTGTTGCTGCTGCTGCTTCTTCTTCTTCTTCAACAGCTTCTTCCCTTTGTTATCTGTCAGATACATTTACAATATGCAAAGTAATATTTCAACTGAAATGTCTTTAAGCGCCTGACAATGGCGCAACTAATATTAATTAATTATGTATATAGCATTTATTTTGCATTTTGTGCTGAAATTTTAAATTTGCAAACAAACAAAAAAAAGTTGAAAATATTTACTAAAAAGTAATTTTTTATGGCCGGGCGCAAAGAGTGAAACTTTTTTAAAGCCAAAGTTTTGCGGCAGGTCGATAAAGACAAAAGTCGGCCCAAACATCATCAAACGATCGGAAAGGGTAGCCCCTAATTATGCATAGCAATTAAGCTTAAGCAGGGGAGATTTCTACAGCATTTTAGCGGCATATCATGAAGGTGGAAATGAGCTGACAGCCGGAAGGGGGCAAGTGGAGAGGCGTGGCAGTGGCAACCACAAGAATTTTTGTGTACAGAGCTTATCGATATTACCCTCTCGCTCGCTTTAAAAACAAAAGCAAATTTCAAAGCGCTCACAAAATTCTCTTCATAATGCATACCTTGTAAGCGAGTTATGAATTTCAACAGGTTAACAAGATTAAATTTGATATGCAAAATGAGGACATTGAGTTAGGCGTTTGAAAATCTAAGAAAATGGGTTATGGAAATGTTGTCAAAAGAATTATATCTGGTATTATGTTATATGAAGTTAAACTGATCTAAGGCTATCTATATCTATATCTATATCTATATCTATATCTAATCTATATCATATCTTATCTATATCTTATCTATATCTTACTATATCTATATCTATATCTATATCTATATCTATATCTATATCTATATCTATATCTATATCTATATCTATATCTATATCTATATCTATATCTATATCTATATCTATATCTATATCTATATTATCTATAATCTATATCTATATCTCAATAATCTATATCTATATCTATATCTATTATATCTATATCTATATCTATATCTATATCTATATCTATATCTATATCTATATCTATATCTAACATTATAAATAATCCAATTTTGACGGCCGTTTTAACTAGATCTTAGACATCAACAAAGCACAAACAGGCTTCAGGCATTTAGCCAAACTAAACTGTTTACCTTAATTGGAAGGCATAATGAAATAATCATATACATAATAAATAGCAAATTGTAGTTAAGCTACGCTTCATAAATTAACTAGAGAATGGCCAAAAGGTATTGTAAAAGCAAGGCTGGGCTAGGTAGGTTGGTAAGTTGGCTGACAGGACGTCGCAGAGGCAATCAAAGTCCGACCAATTGGCAGTCTCAACGGGCTGCTCCTCCATTTACAGAAGCCAAAAAGTGAAAATCGATGCTGACAGCTGTGGGACGGGGCCTGTGTTAACTGCTCAAGTAATAGACTAAGACCGTACACTGGGGAACCTTGGCCAATCTCTTATGTCTAATTAAAAACCAGTTTTCATTGTAAACACCGAAGCCCTGCGACACCTGTGACAGGTTGCCGGAACTGCAGTCAGATAGTTGTAGTTGTAACAAATCATTTAGCAGCAAACGTAGTTCAAACTACAGATGATAAGCCAACAGTTGTTGGCAGCTGGAAATGTTATTAGTTGGCAAATGTTGCCCGTTTGGCAGTTAGTCAGTTTTGCCAGTTGGCAATTGCCATTGGCTGCTGTACGACTGTCAAACGCCATGTGGCAGCAGCTCAGACAATAGCTCTGTTAGCGGCTGCAACAATGTCTGGGTGTACAGGTGTGTGTGAGTGTGAGGAAAAGGTAATTGAACAACATTTGTTGAATGGCTTGGAACAAATTGCGGCATTGTGCATGAACGAGTGTGACAGAGACAGAGAGAAAGGGAGAGACAGAGACGGAGCATATCTAACTGCTGCAGCATCAGGTGTTGCGACGTCTGCGTTCGCATTGTCTACGTCAGACAGGTGGCTGATTTTCATTCTTCTGTTACTCGGTTTACTTTTCTTTCTCTTTTTTTTTTTTTTGTATCATTTTGGTCTGTGCCATGTGTGCTGCTGTCAACTGTCAACGTTTTATACCCTGCAAATCATAAAAGATGGCACATGAAAGGAATTGCCATAAACTCTGTCTTAGTCTGTCTCTTGTCACAGCCAGGCGGCGACGCTCGCAGTTACTTTACCAGCACTTTTTGATTAGCTCCAACGAATTGGTTAATTTGGACTGAAGTGGAGTGCAGCTGGGAATAATGGGTGTAATTTTCATTATAGAGCGCTTCCTGCTAGCTGATTAAAAGATAAAGTTGAGCTGCGATCTGGTTATAGGTTTGCTACTTTTATCTATGTGTTCAATTTCTATTGATACAATTAGGTTAAGATCTTCATTTAATAAAAATTGCTCAATATTTCAGGTCTACAATTCAATTTAAATTTTATGAAATTCCCTTAAAGGTCAATTTGTTGTTATTGAAAGTAGTTTTATTCTGTGGGCATACATTAAAAATGCATCTCGCACTCAATCAATCGCTTTCCCATCAGCCGCTTTTCTTTTGCTTGGCATTGACGTAGCGCTGCACATGGGCCGTAATGTGGCCTTGGAATAACTGCACCTGCTGACGATTGTAGCTGAATTCGACGGCCACGGGAGTTTCCATCATCACGGCGGGTATTAAACTCAAATCCAAACGAAAGCCGCGCAGATAGTACGCCTTGGCCCGCTCAAAGGGACACTGCGTTGGGAAATTGCTATAGCGGTCAAGCATTTGGCGTGAGATACGCATGAGTGGTACTTGATTCTTATTCGACAACAATTGGCAGCCATCGGTGGTTACATTGATCAGCACAAAGTTCATACTGCGACGTGGCAGTATGACGATGATATGGAAATCGTGCTCATGCATCGTTTCTCTCAATGAAAATTCCATGTGCAGAGTACGCCGTTTGGGATTTTTGCTGAGACCACAATGAACGCTCTGTAGGGGATTTCCCTTTGAGCTGCTGTCGCTGTTGCATGTAAAATTCTCAAAATGCAACTCAAAGTCATTCTGCAATGGTATATTGTATATATACTGCATAATGAGAAATTATATAACGTATACGCACCTTGGCCGCAGTCAGATGCAGCTGTTGATAGACACAAATCATGACAACAATAGCCCAGCTCTTTAGGCACATTTCAGCACTTTATCTCACACAACATTCACTGTACAAGCAAACAAACAAACAAAAGCGAATGTGATTGTAAATTTCAATGCATTTATACAAATATCCAAATAATAGCCGCCGCACATTGCCACCTATTGAGGCTTGACTAATGAGTAATTCAACAAAAACAAATTAGTGTATGTATATTGCTATATATATGTATTGCTATATGTTAAGTTATATGTTGACTTAATTGATTAATTTAATACTCATTGAAACTGTGAATTAAAGGCATAAAGGGAGTATAAGAGCTTTAGGTAAAATATATAAAATTTTCCATTTGTATGAAGCATAAAATGATTGAATTTCCGTTTTTTTCGCAGAATTTAGGATATCTCGTAGTCGTTTACTCCGCACTAGAGCACTCATTGTTTTTATATTTATTTTTTTTAATGGCTATTGTTGTTTCACACAAGAATTACATGAAAATGCGTTTATTGTTTATCTTATAGTAATTAAATTTTTTTTTTTTTAATTGTCTACCTGAAATGTAAAAAATGTAATAATAATATTAGTGTTAGCTTTTTTACTAAATAACAAATTATCATTGCAAAATAGTTCTTTTATCTTTGCATAAAATATGCTAATATTTATCTACAATATTTTTATTAGTACAGCAAAATGTATTTTAATCAGAGCACGCAAATATATGTTGAGCGCTTCTCAATGCCTGCAAATAAATGTCTTTTAGTTGGAGTTTGAGAAAACACTCAGAGAGCAAGCAATTGCGTTGGTTCTTCAACGAGATCGTTCACGATCAGACAGAAATCTTTTGTGGATGTATTGGTGTGTGTGCGAGAGTTCTTTTTGCCAAACACATCAAGAGCGTACGTGAGTGTGAGTGTGTGTAGGTGAATGTGTGTATGTGGATGTGTAGACTGCGTTTTCATAGATTCTTTGAGTAATCTGGCTCTCATTATGCGAACGTCAATCGTGTCGCTCTCTAAACGAAGTTCGGCAGAAGAGCATAACACGAATCGTTCATTGCATCGTTCAAGCTCAAAAAACATTTAATTTATAAAAAATAAAAAATAAATAAGTAAAATACAAATAATTCGTGAGAGAACAAAGTGGCATCATTTTTTCGCTACATCTCGCAAAATAAATGTGAATATAAAAAAATATAAATAAAAATAAAAGAAAAAATATTTCATAGCTCAATTCTTTTAAATTTTTTATTAAATTAGTATATTGTCTTTTCTTTTTTGTATATTTATTTTATTTGGAATTGTTATCATATTTTAAAAATATATATATTTTTACTTATATATCTATTTGTGTTACATTTTAAATCATTTTTGTTGTTGACTTCAACAAGCAAGTTTTTGCTAGAAATTTTGTGTTAAAAATTTGCATTTTGGTTTAAATATTGCCTTGCCAATGCTGATGGCATTTTTTTTATTATATAATTAATTTTGTAATTTTTAGCTTTTATACAAGTATGACTTATTCGTAAAAACTTGTTTGACTTGACATTTAATGGAAATTTGGATTCTTCATAAAAACATAAAGGCCAAATAAATATCAAAACATAACTTATTCATGCAGTAAAAAAGTTTGCATTGATTTTGCGCAGTATTCCAGGAAATATCTTGCTGTGCTTGCTGTCTGAAATATAGAGAAACTTTATAAATTTCAGTGGTAGCTAACTATTGCTTGAATTTACAGATGGATGCATAATTAGTACTGGGAAGTGATAACTGAATATATTTGTATAAATTAGCCAGAAACTTGTAGATAATTTCTCAAAAATTTTTAAATTTTTTTGTTTATTTATAAATGAACTTAAATTTCTAGATAAATGTTTACTGCGTGTTTATTGAACGTATAATAAATATATATTATATAGCATTAAAGCTAGGTTGCATTATAGCTAGATTATATATCGAGCACTCACGTTGTGAATACTCTTAATTGTTTACTAGCTAATTAGTTTGTATGTTTGTAAATGTAAAATATATATTTATAGTAGCTCAATTGACCGTTAATCCAATTTAAACACAAATTGATAAATAATTATTTTGAGTTAGTTATTAAAAAGTTGATCATGCTTAGCAAAAACTACGTGAAACATAGTTTAATGATTTTTTTTTTAAATTGTAATTATTTATAGTAGGTAATTAGTAAAACAATTTATGTGTAATTATTTACATTGTGTGTATAAAAAGTTTTAATATAACTTTCAATGTTTTTTAGTTGCTAAACTCTAGTTACGTGGCGTAGCCTTGTGTTAACTTTTACATTGAATAGAATTTTTTTTTTGCCACGGCTTGTTTAAATTGGCTTAAATAACAAATTGGTGGTGGACAAAATATATTAAAAAGCTTCTATGATATTGAACAGCTGCTTGAGCATGTCTTACAACATTCTGGCTAGAATTTGCTCAAGCAGCTCAAATTTCAGCGGCCAAGTTCTTTTTCTCAGTTTTTCGCCAGAATTTGACTTCCGTTTAACTTACATCAATTAGCTTACAAAATGACATCAACTGGCATTCATAGCTGCCAATGGGATAAATATTCTATATAAATGAAGTTCATCGAAACTTGCGTTCAGCTTCAATGAGGCAGCATAAAAGGAGGCAGCTCTGGCAGTCCTTGCGGCCATTCGATACCCGGAAAGCAAATCACTGAGTAACAACTATGCAAGTGGCATGTAGCCAACGGTTGTAATAAAATACAGTTATACACTCGAGTATGGTCCGGGCAATTTCTGGTACATGTTTCGCTTTATGCATACCCTAATGCAGAAGGGTTATTATAACTTTGGGTAGTTGCAATTGCTGCTGAAAATGGAGGATAACTATACAGAAGTTATAGCAACTTATAGCAACAAATAGATGAAGATGCCAAAATATTTTTATCGATAAATATGTTGAAGTTTATATTAAGTTATCGATTGTGGATTGATGACATGAGGCAATATATTGGAAATTCTATCGACCTGAAAACCCTCGACGTATTTTAGTCTGTTCCTAAGTCAAGGCTTCTTCTTCACCCTAAACAGCCCACAGTTTTAATAGAGCTCAATGCCAATCTACCAGACGAATTCATCAGAATTGAAGCAAATCGTTAGAGACCTTTCGATTTCATTTGTTATTCCATATACCATAACCAAAAAAACAAGAGAATAAATTAAATTGTTTTTATTTGATTGTAATATCTTAGCTCACAGCTCTTATATGGTCACCTTAAATTAAGCTACTTTCATGAAACGTGAGAGAGAGCTGGTTATTGCATTAGCTCTTATAATTCCGTCTTACTTAATTATAAAGCTGCCATAACAAAAAGTTTATCTCTTGTTAATTTGTGTATACAATTTACATATTTCAACATACATACATACATATGTATATATATTTATGTATGTATCTACTGTGCTGAAGAGAGTATCGAATGGACGCTGTGCTGTATTGTGTTGCCCAGTTTTTGCTGTTGCGTCCAGCGAAGTGTATGAAGTTTCGAGCCACAAAAAAATAAAATATAAAAAAAAAATAAAAAAAAAATTGCGAAATGTATTATCGTCTTTCCGTGCCGCATTTTATGTAGCACGTGCCCAGTTTTTGCTCCCGCACATATATATATATATATCTGTATATATGTATAAATATATTGGAATTAAAAATGCCAAACGCGTTTCCACGCTACAAGGGCATTTTAGCTTCCTGCTCGCAGTTTTTTTTCTCGCTCTTGTTGCTGCGTTTTTTGTTTTGTCCGAGGGGCTGAAGTAAATTTGTAGAGGCACCTATAGCTGTTGGCTTTGTACCTGAACCAGCAGCGACAGCAGCAGCACCTGCAGCTGCACCTGAACTGGTTGCATATTTATTTGTGCAATCTATTTTAATGTTATTAAATTACTCTACTTCAAAGTGGCCAGATGCTCAGAGGCGAACCCACAACACAGCCAGTATCTACCTGACATGCAGCTAGTCAATAGGCTAAGTAGTTTGCTTAACTCTTCAGCAGTTGGCTGGTGTATACTTACTTTACTTACTGTTTATTTTGTTTAAGTAATTGTTTTTTATAGAATTTCTTATGTGCAGATGGAATTTGTTTATTTATTGCAGTACAACAGAGAAATATTTTTAATTTAGTAAAATGAATTTTAGTATTTGAGTTAGATTTATTTATTTCAAGTGTATTTTTAGGTATTTCATTTTATTTTATTCAGTACTTTTTAATTTATTTTAGTTTTATTTTTTTTATAATATTTTAAATGTAGATATTTTGGTTTTCTTATATAGATTATATGTAAATTGCTATTTTAGTATTTCTTTGGACACAGGCTCTTGAAATCATAGCTTTTGTGTAGCTTGTTCGTTTATTTAAATTATGCATGCATATTGCTTTGCTGGAATTATCTATGCATTTTGTAAAATGCTTCATATTTTGCATTTGTTCAATTGATTTTCGATTTCTTCTTCGTTTTCGTTCTATTTTTATTGGCTTTGCCATGTCCGGTGCCAGATTTTTGACCAAGAAACCTTTTAACGTTAACGTTAAGGTAAAGCATTCGCCTGCCAGTCTCAGCCGGTGCTCAGCCACATATATGAGCACCAGCTGCTGAAGAGTGCTCATATCATCAGCCTAATCATGTGGAATAAGGCGGAAACGGAAATTGCATACACACACACACACACACACACACATGCTCAGTTGTGGAACTTGGCTGCCTTGGCTGTCAGTTGGCGCGTATGCTGCTGGGCTTGCGTGTGTGTGTATGTTTGGGTTAACCAGATTCAGGTTTTTATATGTTAGTAGTTGTAACTGTAACTGTAACTGTTTTACCCACAAACACAGACACAAACTCACACACACACACATGCACGCATACGCTACGGATATGTTGTATATATGAAAATGTTGCGGTTAAACATTTCTGTCAAACATTTGAGTGTGCGGCAGGAAATGTTGCACGGAATTCAAGTTTGGTCAATTAATTAAAATTGCATTTGGTTTATAACTGCATTTCGGGAAAATTGTGGCCATAATTTGCACCTGCCTGTATCCCATAGGGGGCTACGTTGTAGCCATTACCAACTACCAGGTATTACAATTATTGGCATTTTGGGTGGCAGCTGAATAGCATGAGGCAAACAGCGTGGTATTATCAGCAGCGAACAGACATGCCACATTAGCTCTTATCGCATGACTGCATTGTTTGGATGGGCGTGTTTTCGGGGCCAGCCGCTGTGTTCCAATGACAATCGCTGATAATTAAAGTTACAAATATTTGGGTATTACAGTGAAAATGCAAATCCATATAACTGTTCAGTGCAATTTTAATGTTGAGCTTAGCTTAAATAGGGAAATTTTAGTTACAGATTTGAGCTGAAGCGCATTAGAAATTTAGCGTAAATTTTGGCTGGTAAATTTAAATACATTTCTATTGGCCTGGGCTTAGAGATTTATATGCTTTTATATTTAGGACTTATGCACTATAAATGTATTGAAGAAAACTATTTTGCTGATACCAACACTTATTAAATAATTAATGTAATTTTTATATATTTTTTAATATATTCATAGTCGGCTTAAATTGACTTCAAATTGAAAGAAAAATGAAAGAAAATTTCTTGTTTTATTTTAATAAACGTTTAGTGATTGAAAAGTCCTACTTTTGCTCTGTAACATCTCATATTAAAATTAAAAAAAAAAAAAAAATACGATGCAGATCTTATAGAGCTTTACTAAATTAGTTTTACTAAATCATAAAACAGCAGAAAATCAGAAAGTGATAATAGCTTAAGCTATTCGTTTTTTAAATTAATCTAGCTCTAAGTAAACCATGTCGTAACACATTTCCTTATTCTCGACACCGAAATCTGTCTTATTCGCAGCCAATGTCATTGGGTCATAACCATAAACCTTAATCAATTGCCACTGTGGGGCCATGCATGGAATGTCAATGTTGACTGATAAGAATCTAAACATTTGGCTAACCCTCGCTCTCGCTCAAGCTATCTCTCTCACTCTCTCTCTCGCTCAGTTTCTGTGCGCCACACAAATACATAACCATTTCCCTTATCGCCTTTAGAAATTTAATGCCATTTACTCATTTTCCCATTCAATAATAAAAAAAATTATATATAAACGATGCTTTCAGGCGCAACAGCTGTCAGTGTTGCGGTTGCTCGGTTATTGTTGCCTGCTTCTGCTGCTGCTGTTGCGACTCGGGAAGTTTTTTCTCTCATTTTTTTTATTTTACTCAGCATTTACATCAACCAGGCACCTGAGTGCTAACCGCTGTTGCAGCTGCTTGTGGGTGTTGCAAAAAAAAAAGTAAAGCACGGAGAAAGAGAGAGAGAGAGTGTAGAAAATATTAAAAACGTCAGTAAAATTGATGTTTTTCACATCGACTTTGGCTTATTGTGTTAAAGGGCTAACAAGCATTTTAAACTTGCCGCAAAGTTTGTGGCACAGCAAATACGTAAAACATTATAAATTGTTAGCAATTAGTTAACCACAGCATAAAATATTTTAATTTGTGTTGGCCATGACCTATGCCCATTGGCTTACTGTTTAGCTTAATGCTGCTGGTGAACATTTACTAATTTCTTACTGCTTAACGAAAATTATGTTAATTGTAGCAGAGCGACGATTTTAATTGATTTTTGTCTATATCTTTGAAGTACAGCTTGATGAAAACCATATTAACTTGCTTACGAAGTCTAAAAGAAAAAGCATTTTCAGATACAGCAAAAAAATTTCCCATTTTTTTTAATTCCTCAAATTCTTCAAAATATTTATTTTTATTTATTTTTTATTATTTTTTATTATTTAAAAAAAAATTTTTTTTATATCATTATTTTTATTTATTTATTTTTTGTTTATAAATATTTTTACAGCATATTTTAAGCATTATTATTTTTTTTAATTAATTTTTTTATTATTGATAAAATTAATTTTTCTTATTTTTTTTATTTATTTTTTTATTATTGTTAAAATTAATTTTATTTAATTATTAATCTTTTTTATAAATATTTTTAAAGCAAATGTTAATTATTTTTTTATTTTGTATATTTTTTATTGTTTACATTAATTTTTCTTATTTATTTATTTATTTTTTATTATTGTTAAATATATTAGTTCTTATTTATTTATTTATTTTTTTATTTAACTTTTTATTGCTTTATATATTTTTAAAAAAATATTTATACAGAATATTTTAACGTCTACCATAAATAAATTCCTAGAATTATCTTTTACATTTTATTATATTTATTTTATATGTATTTTTATTCAACCGCTCGCTAACCACAAATTGTGGCGTCAACTGTATATAGCAATGTGGCCGCAAAAGAAACTAATTTTTCTGTTTGTGTGTAATTGTGTGTGTGTGCTTGTGTGTATGTGTGTGCGTGTGTTTACTATTCTTGTATGCCTGTTGCATAGTTGATAAACGACATTAGTTGTAGTACATTTGGTGTGGCTGCAAACGAGCGTCATCAAATCGGAGCATAACAATTGTGATTACAAAATGTTCTAGCAAATGATAAACGGCAAAATTAACTTGTCAATTAAACTAATCGTCTGTCATTTGTCTCTTTTTTTGTGTTGCTATATTTGCAGTTTCACCCAGACCGTAGCGGCGCTACTTGAAGCGCACCGGCCGTCAAGATTCCTATGCCAGCCCGCAAGGGGCTGTTAGCGCCCCAAAATACATTCCTGGACACAATCGCTACACGCTTCGATGGCACACGTAAGTAGAATGAATTAAAATATATTAAAAAGAAGAGACATCTGGGCGGAAGTGCTTTTGATATTAAAATAAATGTATAAAAATAAATGTGGAGCTAGAGCCTGGGGAATGTATTAAATTTCATATAACAAATAAATAGAAATCACAGCACGTTTAAGATATTTAATAGCAATTTAGTAAATTTAAATTGAATATAGAGTGTCAGTAAATATTTAGTTGCAATTTTCATTTTTTTATTTATATATTATTTATTTTTTTTTGTTTGTAATGTATTTTTCTTGAAAGCTAAGATTTGCAATTGAAAAAATTATAAATATATTTTTGTACATGGTTTACTTTTAATTTTTTCATAATAAATATTTATTTGCTTGAATTAATATAAAATGTAAAAATATTTAAATTTATTTAAATTAAAATTTTTTAAATAATTCAGACTTCAACCCACAAAAGAATTTTAAATTGTAATTATTTATTTCTGATTTATTTATTTATTTTTTAAAACTTTATTTATTTGTTTATTTTTTGTTCTATTTAGTTTTAAGACGCTCCGCTCCCTTCATGCATTAAACATGAAACGTGCCAGAATTTTAATGTTTCTATGTAAATATAAACATCCTTTCAGAAAGTATTATAATTTTGTCACGAAATGTATAAAAATATATTTATAAAGCTATTAGAGCTTCCATTAACAAGTTGTACACTCTCACGGAGATATATTCACTTTTGATGACTGAGCGAGAGCTATGAGTGTACTGATTAATACTTTATGGGCACGAAAGTGCTTCGCGGCAGAAATGCCGAAGACAAAAATTAGAATACCCAGAGCCAGGCATAAAAAAAAGCAAAAGTTAAACGCTATTTACTTAGACCTTCAGCTTTATATGTACATGTATATGTTATATATACATATATATATCATTTGCAATGTATTATTTATGCGTGTTTTATTGAGCGGCCACTGACATAACGTAACATAACGCTATGTATATATGCATAAGCCAAAGCGGCATTTGGGTAACTCATAAAAAATATCACAGAGCTAAACGGCTGCATGCTGGGGCAGACCTGAAAAAGAAAAGAAAAAAAAAAAGAATTATATATATATATATATATTATATTCAAGCTGTGAGCGAGACAAAGGCAGGCATATTGGCTAAAAGGGCGAACACAATGACAAGGACAATGCGTGTCCCAATAGAAATCTGTACTGTTAAATTAAAACTACATATGTGTGTGCTGGTATTGCTGTGTATGGGTGTGTGTGGGTGTGTGAGTGCGTATTGTGCTCTGTGTCGTGTGCTCTGTATCCTGTGTCGCCACGGCAACGGAAAGCACAAAAGGCGCCACCAGCAGCAAGGAAACTCGTAAAATGCTTTCCATTTGTCATAAGCTTTTCAGTTTTAATTTTTTTGTATTTCTCTTTTTTTTTTGTTGTTGTATTTCTCTTTTCACTTTTTATCCCAAATTTAACTGTCAACTTTTATGGCTTAAACAATGGAAATAACATTAGCTGACAATACGTAAATGCGTTTCATAATCAACATGTTGATTATGCAAGCGCTTAACCTTTTGGCTTGCCCCCAAGCGGCATTTAGACTGCGTCACAGCTGCAGCACATTTGACATTTAAAGGAAACAAGTGTTTGGAACAAGTGTACAACGCATGTATATGGGGGATGTGTGAAGCTCTGCTGACTGAAGTTGAATTGTCACATGTTTCCCCAAATAAATGTCAAGACAATAGTTTTCAATTGTTTTTCTTTTCTTTTGGCCTGCTGCTGGTCGCATGTGTACATGAAAATTATATTATGATTTATGTGTAGCTTTATTATATGTAACAGACGGAGGTACAAAGTTTTTGGTTAGTTGGCAGTTGATTGATTTATTAGATATTTTTATGTTTTGTCATGTTTCTCATTTACTATGTTGAGACTTGTTATTATGCGTTTTGTTACTGATTTAAGTTATACATATATGTATATATTTATTAAAAATATTTTCACAGGTCACAGCTCAACCTATCGATATTGCTTATTGCTCCAATTGCCATCCACTCTATGATTTAATGCCCTTTTATAGCGGCTAGCTGAAGCTTCAATCGCTCTCACACTCGCTTTGAACAAGAGACTTCTGTTCTTGTCGTTTTCGTTTTCGGTTGAGCGCTTTGTGTTCGTCTGATGCTCTTTTCACGAACATCGTTTCGGGTGCGACACCATTGGCGGTCGTATAGTGAGATCCTTCACGAAAGAAATCATGCCCAATCGCTCTCACTCTCGCTTTGAACAAGAGACTTCGGCTCTGTTCGTTTTGGTTTTCGGTTGAGCGCCTTGTGTTCGTCTGATGCTCTCTACCCGAACATCGTTTCGAGTGCGATACGATTGGCGTTCGTATAGTGAGATCCAGTAGGTCGCGTAAATAAGTCAGAGAGCATAAGCAAACAGTCTTCATATTCACTCTCACGCATGCTGTTGATGTGCTTAACGAAGACGACTCTCGCCGATCGTGAACGAAGTTGTTAATGAACCGATGCCTTCGTTAGTTCTCTTAGTTTTTGTTCAAAGAGTGAGTGAATAAGACTTGTATGCAGACATTGAGAAGCCCTTAACAGATATATGCGTGCTCTGCTTTGTATTCAATTTTTAGAACAAGTTGCGTGTTTAGACTTTAATGCTTTAAAAACTTATTTTTAAATTCTAAACACATATTCATTAAGTTGCAAACAATAATTATTAATGGTAATATTTTTCATGAATTTCTTTATATCAAGATATATATTTTTTAAAAGTTTTTTTAAGTAAATTTATATTCTAAGAAAAAGTCTTTTAAGTAAATCTATAATCTATATAGCAATAACATTATTTTTTATAATTTGACAGTCATATTAAATTTCTTAAATTAAATTAAATGTATTAAGATATTATCTCTGCAAGGTCTTCTCTTTGCATTTACGTCGGCTCTCTCTTGTTTGGCCATAAATATACCTGTATTTATAATTAATGTCTGTCTTAGTTGACCTTAGCAGCACTCGCTTAATTAATAATTCGAATGACCTTAAGTAACACTCGCAGATTTTGATATATCTCATACGTAAAGCACAGTCGACAGGCAATAATTTTTTTTAGTGTTGGCAAAGTCTGCAAGTGATTTGTCTGGTCCTGGCGCACATGGCGTATGATTGTTGTTGTACGCAACTTTTAATGCGTTGACAAAGTATGCGCCGTAGACATAAATTTCACATACACATACATACAAATTTATATACACATACATATATATGTATATGTATTTAATTTTTGACTAGTCAGCAGCAGCTGAGTGCTCAGTCAAGTGTTTAATGTGCTTAGAGCGTGTGGCCGGCAGCCAAAAAATGTTATTTATTTTAGGCCCAGTTAACTTTGTAATGCCATCAAAAATGATTATTAACAAAATTCAAGTTGGCTATTTGAAATATTTGCATTTCATTGGATGCTTGTTAGCTCTTCGAATAGATTGATTATTGCATTTCTGAATGGGCTGTGAAAATGCAAATTGATATTTTCCCGCTCAGCTATTCATAGCTGGCTGCATGTGTGTTCAGTATTATTTATGGTCGACAGCATATACTTAATAATTCTTTGACAAGGGTTGCGGCACTTTGTGATGTTGCTGCCCCATTGACACGGGGGCTTTTAATAGATTTTTAATCAGCTGTGGCTCCCTAGCACATAATGCATATTAAAGTAGGCGCTTGCACGAGCTAAATAAATGTTTGTTTGATTAAAATTAATAATTAAGCATTTGCAGTTCATTAGCTTAATCGCACTGAAGAACTGCTGAAGCATACGCGTCGTATACGCAATATTTATTTCAGCTATCATAGCTGCAAACAATACGGAATTTCATGATTTTTAATTGTTTTTATGTTAACTTTTTCTCTCGTGAACAAAAAATTCGTAAAATCATTTTCATGTTCAGCTTTTTCTTTTTCTTTTTTTTTACTATTGGCAAGGCAGAAATAAAGAAAACATAAAAAGAAAATTTTTTGTTTTTTACGTTCAGCTCAGAGATGGCGAAAAAATGCGTTGAGCGAATGTAGAGTGAGCATCGCTGAGTTTTAATTAAATTTGTTGTTTGCTAAACAAAAAAATAATAATAAATATTTTTATTACTCGAAAGTGCAGTTGAAAAGTTAAAAAAGGTCAAGCGCATAAGTTAAGAAATTATTATGAAACTCAATTTTGTATGAAATAAAATAACAATTGATGAAATTATATATATATATGTATGTGTGTATGTATGTATATTTGTGTGTGTTCATATAATTCATCTGTCATTTCTTCGACATCTTCACTCACTTACTTACTTTTCTTTCAATTTTGTTTTGTAGATTCCAATTTTGTGCTTGGCAATGCGCAGGCAAATGGCAATCCAATTGTTTATTGCTCGGATGGGTTCGTGGACTTGACAGGATATTCACGCGCGCAAATTATGCAAAAGGGTAAGACAATTGAGCTAAGAGCGCCGCACACGAAACTTGACTGACTGTCAAATTGACGGACAGAAACAAGCTGCTTCAACACTTCAATACTCAGTTGAATGTATTTGTACATTTTATTCAATTGTTTGCCAACAACGACGACAACAACAACAATGCGAAAATGAATGAACAACAATGACAACAACAACAATGCAAAAACAGGCTGTTCATGTCATTTCCTTTACGGGCCGGATACAAAGGAGGAGCACAAGCAGCAAATTGAGAAAAGTCTTTCAAATAAGACGGAACTAAAGTTGGAAGTTATTTTCTACAAAAAGGAAGGTAAGACACAGACAACAACAACAACAATAAGTACCGAAACAACAAAAGCAGCTAAACAGTTGCCCAGAAAATTGTGAGAAATTTTGCTGCAAATTGTTTTCATTTTTAATTAAAAGCATTTCTCTTTCTCTTTTTTGTTTGTTGTTGCCTGTTGCTTAAAGTTCATTTAGCATTTGAGGTAATTTGTGCACAACAAAGAGGAAATTACATGCTCCAGCTGTTTGCGGCAGCAAAAGACGCAAAAGTCTACCAATTGCTGCTGCAGCAGCAGCAGCAGCTGAAAGTTGCGGTCACGTTTACACAAATTAGTTAAAATTTCTTTTGATATTGAGAGCGAGAAAATCGGAGATAAGGTGGAAATTTAATCGTGTTATCGCATATCCTATAGATAATAGTTATTTATTGCAAATTAAATTAGCAGCATTTTAATACATTTTAATTTGGGATCATGCCAAAGAATGCAGTCAAAGTTAGAGAGTTAAACTTGTTGAGGATTTCCTTTGAGCTGACATAAAGGAATTTAAATAGAGAGTAAATCTTGTTATAATAGTTTGGCATTAAACTCTTGTTTTACTTGTGTTATGAGAAGTTGTCTGATATGACAAGCTAACTGCAATGTAGTATTTAGATTTAGGTTTAAATTGCTTCAGAGATCTTTAAAAAGACATAAAATTAATATGTACTTTAAGGAGTTGGTATGTCTATTAATTTAGCCTAATATAAATATTGCCAAACATTCATAATTTAGTCGCTTAAAAAGTCTATGTTTGATTTAAAACAGAAAATTTATTTTTAAAAATTAAAGCTTTATAAGCTCTCAAATGCACTGCGCCATAAAAAAAATCTTTTAAAGTTATTCTAGAACTTTTGTTTATTAACAAATGCTAGAAATATTTACTAAATTTCTCCATCTTAAAACGCATAAATGCTAAAATGTATGTTGCTATTAAAACCAGATGCCAAGCATTTCAAATAGTTTATGTTTAAGGCAGAGTCAGAGCTTTATGGCTGCCGCAGTTGTGGCCTTGACAAAGTGTAGGAAACTATATCTAACATAATTTTAGAGCATCATTCACAAAGTTTTGTTGCTGTTGCTCAGTGTTGACTGCACTCTGCAGTTAGCCAAAGCAATTAAAAGTCTGTCTGCAGGAAAATAAAAACTTTATTTTAGCAATGCAGATATGTGAGAAGTGTGAGTTCTGTCATTGACTTTGATTCACTTGAAGCATTCAAATTCAAAGTAGATCGGATATTAGAAAAAGCCTTTTATTCGTCTATTAAGCTACGCTTACCATGATAAATCTAACTTAGGACCTAGTTTGATCTGTTGAAGCGCTGTGAAATTTTAATCTAATCCACTATGGCATATTGCTGATTCATGTACTATTTCAATATTCAAAGTGTCACTTTCAGCAAGTGTCATCTAAGCATGAGCTGTGTGTGTGTGTGTTAGCCCCGGTAACCGCAGCCAACTTCAAAGCTGTGGTATGCCACATGGGAGGAAATTGTGCAAAGTTTTGAAAAACAGCTGGCAAAGGATTATCACAATTGCTGGCCAAACAACAGCAGCCACAAAAACAATAATAACAACAAAACAACAACAACAACAATGAGGGCAACTACAGCAACAGCAACACGATTGTGTAATAAGTGAAAAGCTGTAAGTCAATTGTGGCACACGTCCACGTGCGCCGATTGCATAAAAAGTTTTTGTTTGCTGGTAAACCAGCAGCAGGCAGGAGGCAGCAAGCCAGTTGGCAGGAGGCAGTTGGCAGTGGCTCAAGTGTTTGCCTCTGGCATTTGGTTGGAGCCGCATTTAACCATCTTCGTATTGACTTTTAATTTGAGATACAAGCCTGCTGTGGCGAAGACTTGTGCTGCTGCTGCTGTTGCTGCTGTTGCCGCATCAATTTTCCGGTGCGTGGCTCGCATGAGCTTGGCTTTTTTTTATTGAGTTAGAGCAGCGCTGCCTTGAACTAGTTTCCATTGGCAGGAGGAGCAAGCGTCTGTGGCTTGTCGCCATATCCCAGAGCTGCACACACACACAGCTACAAACTCGTGCCCCACTCATCCACTTGTTGTTGTGCGAGCGCCACAAAACAATAAATTTGTTCGCAGCATTTTCGCACGTACCCATCGCATGTTTTATATTATTTCATTTCATTTTTGTTTTGTATTGTGCTTTAATGAGGTCACGATTAATCAGCTAAATGAAGCCAAAGGCTAGGGCAGTCTATTAAATATTATCCACGCGCCTTTTGCTCTAAGTTTTTCAATTTGCACTTCGTTTAAAAACTTTTAATAGAAATGCATAGATTCTTCTCGACTATTAAATATTATTATTAATTATGCAAATAACTAATTGTGGTGCCATCCAATTAATCACATTCTGCATACCATTAAATGTTAATTAACTTTTTGCTCTGCAGCGTTAAAGTTTTTAACTCTTTTTGGTGAAATACAAAATTATAATTGATAGACCACAAATTGCTTTTGTAATGCTTAAATGCAGCTGGAATTTTTTTTTAGATTCAATTTTATATGTTTAAATGAAAAACTTTAAATTGTAGTGAAATTCACTTCCACGTGCCTTGTGTTTTGCTATTTATTTAGAAACGTCTTCGTCATGGTCACTCGTAGCATCAAAGCAATGCTCGCTTAAAGACCGGGCAACATAATAGACTTTTGCTTTTGCCACGTCTTCTTCTTCTTCTGCTCAGACAAAGACATCTTTTGCCTTCGCTTAAATAGATGTTTACATCAAACGCTCGCCATGGACACAAAATCTGCTGTGCAGCTCTATTCAAAACAAATGCGCACTGTTTACTGTTATTATGATTATATACAGTTTTCTGTTTTCTTTTTGCACTGTTTACAGACTTGTGCCAACCATGGTCACCTTAATTAATTAACACGTCAATGTCACTAATTTATCTCTTAATCCAGGTGCGCCCTTTTGGTGTCTGTTTGACATTGTGCCCATTAAAAATGAGAAGCGCGAGGTTGTACTCTTCCTGGCCTCCCACAAGGACATCACGCACACCAAGATGCTGGAGATGAATGTGAACGAAGAGTGTGATAGCGGTAAGTATGCAATGCTTGACAGCAGAATGGAAATAAATATAAATAAATACATAAATATTGTATGTATAAGCCACATAGCAAATGCATTTGAGCGCACAAAGTATGAAGCAAGCATTATTAACAATTGACACGCCCACAAGCAATGCACAATCAAATGTTAATACACATTAGCCAGCAGCACAATCTCATTCAGCTAACACAACCACAAGCCACAAGTTAAATAATCCATAAACGAATAAAGCAAAATTGTGAAAATGTTTGAAAAATTGGTTTACCAAAGTGTCTTGTCAAAGGCGAATCATGATTTATATAAATGACTTTCATCGTGATATAAGCATATATATAAATATATATTTTGTCATATATACATATATGTCACGCCTGTCTGCGGTTGCTCTCTTTGCCAGTCGCATTTTCATCTTAAGTCTTTGTTTTTTATTCTTCTGTCATGTTAACTTTATATTTGACTGACTTTTTGGTTAACCTCTTCGTGTTTCGTTAGTTAACCATATTTTTTTTATAATATTTTTTTGTGGAATGCTTTGAGCTTGTGCACATAAATATTTAACTCGAGTTCTGTTTTGCTTCCTTTTTTTTGTGGTCTTTATTTTTAATTCCATTTTGTCAACTCTTTGACTGAGCTGTGGTTTTTAATACCTTATGCGAAAAGAGATTTAGTAAATTTTTTGTCACGTAGTTCACCTAATGGGATTAACTCTGCTTAAAATGAGATTTAAAATTGCTAGCAATATAATCCGATTTGTGTTATGTATGTATATGCCTTATTTTATATCCATTTATTCAATATCAACTGAGAAAAATGTTTTATCAAGAATTGCCAAAAAGTAAATTTTTTAGTATTTTTTTGCATTTGTATGTTTTTTTATTATTTGTATTTAGTACTTATTATTAATATTATTATTTTTTTTAAATAATTTTTCTTGACTATTTTTTCTGATTTATATTTTATTTTCTTTTGAATTTATTTGTATATTTATTTTATTTGTATTTAGTATTTAATGTTTATTTTTATTTATTTTTTTATTTCTTGACTATTTATTTGATTTGATTTATATTTTTATTTTCTTTTGGATTTATTTTATAGTCTGAGTTTCAAATGCTTCTTCAATTTTAGACCATTTAAAACTGTTTTATTAATTTTAAATTGATTTATATATATTTTTTTTCTCAGATTCATTTTTTGAATTTATTATATTTTTAGTGAAATATTTAAGTATTTTAAATAATTTATACAATATTTAATATTTAGAAATTACAGTTAATATTTTATATTTACTCTTCTTACTGTCTTCTTTCTTCATTTTATTAATTCATTAAGTCATTTAAATATATATTTGATTTTCATTTGTGCATCTCTCAATGCAATTTAAAAAAAATAGCAAAATTTCCATTTATTTTCAATTAAATTCTTATTGAATTTGCAATAAAAGCCAGTTTATTGTAAATCTAATAAATATTTTATTGTTTGCCAGCTCAGTTTATTACATTACCATCGGATTATCCATGTGTAATTAAATTTATTTCTATTTCAATTCAATTCGAAAATTTATACAATTTAGTTTCTGTAAATCAAATGGATTTTATTTGTAATAAAGCTTTCAAGTTTTGATTCAAATGAAATAAATATTTAATTTGCAAATAATTTAGTTGTCATTAAATATGTTGGCAGTTGTCAAGAACCCAATTAGGCTTCCAACTAGTATTACTCACATGCGCTTATTCGGCCCGATTATGCATTAAATATGCTGACAGCTGAATTCTCTGAATCAGTCTTGTTTGAATAATCCAACAGGGGTTGAGGATTAAGCTTGAACTTGCATGCTTAAATATTGATGTGCAGTGAGACAACAATACGCAAAAGATAAGATAGAGAAAGAGAAAGGGAGAGAAAGGGAGAGACTAAAACAATTGCAAACAGAAAATGCCAAGTAAATTGTTTAGCTTGTGCGCATGAAGTGAATTTATTCGCTTAGGTCATTGCGCATTCAACTAATGCGGATTAGTGAGCGGACTGGGTAAATTATTTGGTACATAACTAAGGCCTGGGGTTGGCTTGTGGAGACACGGGCATTGTTAAGCTCTGGGCACGGGCTTGCACTCTGTCCTGACGTTTTCTGGCAGCTTTCATTTGCAGTTTTATTAGCATCATTATTCAGTAGTCGCGGCTTTGTTGTCACTGCTCTTGACTTGACTTGACTTGTGTTGAGTTGAGTTGAGTTGAGTTGAGTTGAGTTGCTCTGGTTTGGTTTTGTCTCGTCTGTTCTCTGTTTGTGGTTTCTGTGGGTTTGTGCACTCATTCAAAGCCCAGACAGGATGAGCAGCTCACAAAACAAATAAACGCTCGTTCACAGTTTTCACTCAGCTTGAAATGAGCACTTAAAAGGCATTTTTTTTTTGTTAGCACAGTTGACATCATTAAATGGCGCTAAGATTATTAAAACCAAAAAAAAAGTTGGAAAAATTCAAATTTATATGCAGCGCATCTGTTGCGTTCTGTACATTGCCACAGGGCTTGTTGGGATTGTTTTTGGCTTTTAAGCTGCTTAATGCATGCATTTGCTGCTGACAGCTGTTGAGCGCATGTCATGCGGTTAACATGCAGGAAATTTGCAATTTATATTGCATTAATTGCAGCGTGTGTGTCCAGATGTTTGAAATGTTTGTAAATGTAGTTGGAATGTGATAAAATTCTATCATATTGTTGGCAAATTCCACTAAATTGAATATATATTTAATTGAATTGAAAATATGTTTAATTTCATTTATATTGACAGCACAGTTTAGCCATAGAATTGTTAATCATGTGTCAAATTTCGCAGCATGAAACATAATTGTTGCCTATCTGGCGTATACGTAATCTGTGTTAACTGTATGCAAATGCAATTGAGAGCTTTAATTATCAAGGTTGAGGCTAACTCATAATTTAATATATATAATAATACAACATTAATTCACAATTCACAGCCTTAAGCTGTAATATGACTGCAAAACTTTTGTCAAACACATAATATGAATACATTTAACTATTAAAGGTTTATTTCGACATATGAATAAATTTAGCTCTTATGAAGAAACTCCGCATTGTATTACAAACTTATGTTAAGTGAAATGATTTGCATCTGTGAGTCGAACACATTGCGTATGTGTAATATGTAATATTTCAAGCTTAAATTTGAAGCTAGATATTTATTCGTAATGATCTTATAAAGGGCTTACATTAAATGAAAAGCTAATAAGATGTAAATGCCAATGTATAACATGCATACGTAATATAAATTATATCTAATACCTTTATTGTATAGAATATTCCTTAGTCAACTCAGTGATATGATTTTATTGAAAGTCCAACTCACATTAATGTTTATACGAGTTTAAAGCATCCACATGACGTATATGTAATCTCTTGTAAATACATGTACGTAATAATATTTAATTGGTAAACATTGACATTGACATTTTGGCATAAATCTCTGTGGGCAATCGACGGCGCCATATGAAATATGCACACAGTGTGGCCAACAAGTAATTAGGCTGTAAATTTGTAAAGAATTTGCCACGTTTGATGTGGCCAATGAGCGCGCTGCGCAAGCCAATTGAATTATCATTCGCAAGCGACAGTTATGTGAGCGAGCCCAGTGAGGGCCAGCGACAGTTCAAATGACCGTCATTTTACACATCATTAGGCCTGTCAGGAATGCGACGGCAGCAGCAGCAGGAGCAGCAGCAGCAACAGCAACAGCGATTCTCAACAATTTTTCGCCTGTACTGTGCGACATTTTTATATATAAAAGTCTCTTTTTTTTTTTTGTCGGCATTTGCCACACTCGACTGAATCGCGCATATTTTGCAGTTGTCCATATTTTCTTTTGCCCTTCAATATATTTATTTTTATTTTATTTGTTTTGGGTATGCGTTGTGCGTACGAAACGTGCAGCTTCAAATGTGGCATGATGGCAACTCCAAAAAAAAAAAAAAAAAAAAAAAAAAGAAAACCCAAAATGTTGCTAGCCGCGGGCCCGGATCATTGAGTAGGTGCCTGGCAGCTTAATTGGCATTTCGATATGACAGCTACGCAGGGTACGCGCTCGCTTTCGGGTTGTTGGGCCACAGGCTGAACTAGGATTTGTGTCTAAGGGTCTAGGGTTGGGTCTGTGTCTGGGTCTGGGTATGGGTCTGGGTCTGGTGGGGTCTTGATTTTTGGCTTCGAAATTGAAATCAAATTTGTTATGCCAGCTTTTCGAGAGACATCAACGAAAAGTAGTTGCTGTTACGCTTGAATACTCTTTTGTTTGAGACCAGAGAACAGATAAATTTTTAATATAATGCTTCAGTTAATGAAAAATTCCATGAAACTAGCTAGTTTATTTGACAGGAATGGAATTTATTTATATAATTTTATTTGTATTTTTTAAGATTAAAGACTTTTTTTTTATTTTATTTTTTATTTTTTTAAATATTTTATTTATATAATTAAGCATATGTATTATTTTTTAATTCAAATTTGTCATTTTAGTTATTATATATTTTTAATTTTATATGAATAATAAATAAAATGCATATAAATATTAAGGCTCAAAGCTTTTTATTTATTGTTTTTTTGTATATTATTCAGATAATTAATTATATGAGTATTTTTTAAGTCAACACATTTATTTATGTTTATTAGATATTATTATATTTTAAACGTAATATAGGTAAATATATGTATATTTTTTTAAATTACAACTTTTTAATTGATTAGATTATTAGTTTAATTATAAGATATATATTTAATAACTATGCATATATTTGCTTTAAAAAGTATAAAAACTATTTAATTATTGAATAATTATTTTATATTGCAGATTTATTTTATTTATATAATTTATAATTTATCATTTTTTTTTTGAACGTCATATAAAAGTTGGTTATTTATTTGTTTTTTACATATTTGAATAAAGTGTGACATTGTAGAACTATATCAATTTTTATATCATAGTTTTTTTTTTTGTAATAAGCTAAAGCTCTTGCTAAATCAATTAAATCACATAGTCAGTTATATGCTAATCCAATTTCGTCTTAAAATTAACCTTACCTTTGTTATTTATAGATAAAACGTTTTTAATGAAGCAAGCGTGAAGTATTTTTACACTTTGTTAGCATATCGAAAATGAAATCCTTATAATTAGTATGCTGTTCAACGAATTTTAGTATTGTTGCTCTTGTTTTTGCTTACCCCATTTCCATTTTATTTTTTTGGTGTTTGTTTGTTGGGTAAAATTTTTCACAATCAAGCTAATTGTAATTTATAGCAGCACGCGCTGCCTTTGAGTTGGACGAGCAAAGAAAAACAACAATAGCAAAAAAAGAAATAAAATTAAGTTAAATTTAATGAGACTGCTTGAGGTTGTGACCCTTGTGCCTTATATATTTGTGATTGTGGTTTACTTTTATCCAGGCTCCGCCCATCTCTTTGACACTCAGTTCGCATACCAGCCGTGTTTACATGCCCGCAAATTCTCAGACATCAGTCTCTAGGCTGTGAATGATTATATTTATATGCCTTTACTACTCCACACATATATAAATATGTTTCTTTTTTCTTTTTGATTCGGTTTGTTTGGTTCTGTTATTTTAGGTAAACATTTGCTTGACTCTTGGCGCATGCAATATAAATTTATGAATTTAAGTTGAAATCATAAATGAATGCTTGCAAATGAGTTTTCACATTTTGCTTTTAATTAAATACTTTTTATAGTTCTTTTTTTCAATGGCAAAAAGAATTAGTGAAATAGCTTTCATGGCGCAAGGTTTTTCATATAAATGAAAACAATAAAAGCCATTAACGTTGCGCATTGTGCGTTGAAAAAATGCTAAAAATTTATGTGCAAAAATTTGATAGAAAACTAGAATATCTTATCAAAATATATGTAGAGAGATGTAAACGAAAAATTTCAGCAGGGAGTGCATGAATAGGAAATACTCTGAACTTTAGCTGAGTTGAGCTTTAGTAGGTATTAAAAATCTAAAAAATAAAATATATAAAATCCAATTTATATAAAATAGTTATATAGCAATATATAACATTTGAAGGCTCTAGTTTGAAAGATGTAAGAGATATCGCGTTACGTATGAAGAATATTTAAAACTAGATTAACTTTTATAAACAATTCAAGTCTTTGCTCTCAGATGAACGTGTAAATAGTCTCTCAGTAATACTGGCGAATTCTTAAATCTCTTCAATAAAATATGTAACTTATATAGTCAGCTACTACTGCCAGTTAGAAACATTATACCCAACATTCTCAATGTGTTTAGGGTATGAAAACTATAAATATTCCAGCATGCATCAGATAAAATTGCAATTTTTATGAATAAACTATTTTAAACTCTAAATTTAAAAGCAACTAAAATAAAAATAAACTAAAAATTGGAATAATATAGAATATAGAAACAAATGCTACAACTTGTACTTTGTGTCGCTTTGAGACTCAACTTTTGTCTATGTGTGTGTATGCACCTTTTGTAGCTTATTGATAAATAAGTTGTATAACAATTGACTAAAACAAAAAACAGCAAAATTAAAATTTGTTAATAAATAAATTAAATTCAAATTGTATTTGTACAATATCTGTATATTTTCTTTCTTTGTGCTCTTTTTTCTTACTCTAACCGGCATCATCATTGTAATTAAACCGACATATAAAAACAAAACAAAAAAATCCCTAAATAATAATATCCAAAAAAATCCAAACAACAATTTTAATAATAATTCACATATTAATAATAATAAAAACGCGTCTGTGGTGTAACGGCTGCTGTATCAATTGAAATTTTTGCGTTGCGAATCTGTAAGTTTTTGCCCTTACAGCTGCACTATTGGGCGCACGATTCCGTGCCGGTTCGAATGCCGGCATTTTGGGACTGGGCGGCCTGCCCGGCCTGGGCGGACCGGGCGCCGGCGATGGTGGCGATACCGAGCCTGGCGAGGGCAATAATTTGGATGTACCTGCTGGCTGTAATATGGGCAGACGTCGCAGTCGTGCGGTTCTATATCAGCTATCTGGTCATTACAAGCCCGAGAAGGGCGGTGTCAAAACCAAATTGAAGCTGGGCAATGTGAGTATACAATAACCAATGCCACTAATACACACACGCACACTAGCACACACTAACACACACATATGCATACATAACCTAATACCAATACGAGAACAGCGCAGGGCCATTGCGACCCAAATTCAATTAAACGTATATCGCTTTTAATCCACTTTAGTTCCTGTTGAAGGTAATGGCTCGGCATACACACTCAACGTGTGGAGCATTATTTAAATTGAATTTAAAGTATTTTAAGTTGTGATTTTTTTCACAATTTTAACTAGATTCATTTCTTTTTATTATTTATTATTTTTTTTAAATAAATTAAATTGCCCATGTGGGAAGTATGTAAAACGTTCAATTTTATAATTTAGCATAGTTATTTTATTTGGAATTTGTGATTAAATCCAAATTAAAACTATTTCATGTAGAAATTATTAACAATTTTTAAGTTATTTAGACTTTAAAATGAATATAAAACATTTTAGTTATTTATTAAATTTTTTTTATTTTTATTGTTATGATTATATTAATTGTTACTATTAATTTATTAATTATTATTAGTTTATCACAATTAGCTTAATTCAATTAGGTGCAGAACATGGTAATTATTATTATACTTAAAAATATATATTAATATATTTAATTTATTATAAATTAATATTATTTTATATTATAATTATAATATATTTAATTTATTTTGATATTATATATTTTTTAATATTTATAATTTATTAGAAGTTTTCTTCACAATTTGTAATTTAAATTTTAAATAAAACTATTATTTAATGTGGAATTTAATTTAACTAACCAACAATTTTTAATTTTTAATTATACTTTAATATTTTATATAATACATTTATTATATTTTTAAATCATTATTATTATTATTATGATTATTATTATTGTTATATTTATTATTTAAAAAAAAAAGAATACATATAAATTAAATTTAAATATATTTGCTTAAGCAATTTCAGCTTCTATATATTGTTTTCTTTCCTGTTTTATTTAATGTTACATTTTTCGTGCAACTAATGTGCAACTTTTGCTTTTTTTTCGTTTATTGAAATTGACTTTGGATGTGATTTATTTATTATAGAACTTTATGCATTCAACTGAGGCACCATTTCCCGAATACAAAACGCAATCGATAAAGAAGTCACGCTTGATTTTGCCCCATTATGGTGTATTCAAAGGCATATGGGATTGGATCATATTGGTGGCGACCTTCTATGTGGCATTAATGGTGCCCTACAATGCGGCATTCGCCAAAGCGGATCGACAGACTATGGTCTCCGATGTGATTGTTGAAGCGCTATTTATTGTGGGTGAGTACCACCATACAGACAAAACAGATAATCACGTTGATGATGTGATGGTATGTGATGATGATGATGATTATGATGTGAATGATGACGTTGTCAATTTTATGTCCATTTGGGACACTCTGAATGTGTGTTGTGTGTGGACAACCTGTTAGCCATACTTAGATTCACATCAATAGCCTTTTGTGTTTTCTTGACTGGGAATTGAATTTAGCTTAAGGCTAAATATGGCTTTTTAGTTTTGTATTCCATCTTGTGTCTTACTCTACATTTAACCTTTTCTCATACATTCATTTCTTGCTCTTTTCTTGCAGATATTTTATTGAATTTTCGCACAACCTTCGTCTCACGCAAAGGTGAGGTCGTCTCCAATTCGAAACAGATTGCCATCAATTATTTCCGTGGCTGGTTTGCACTCGATTTTATTGGCTGCTTTGCCCTTTGATCATTTGTATGCCTCCGATTTGTACGACGGCGAGGTGAGTAAATTGTTTGCCAACAACGTTTACAAATAGTTTTATTGCCCTTGCAATTGAAAAATTAAATTTGCCATTTGCATGCCACAGGAAATTGCTTTAGCAGGTGGTTTGCTGTGGCTGTAAATGTGGGTGGGTGGATGAGTATGTGGGGAATTTGTAACATTTGAAATGCATACGTTGTCTGGGTTGGGTTTCCGCAGCGGATGTGACTGAATATTTGTTTTTATTTTAATTAGTTTTCAACTTGTGCAGGCGATATGAAACCTTTTTCTATATAATTACTTCAAGTCGTCTTAAGCTAGTTACAGAGTAATCTATTTTGTTGCATTTAAGTGTTGTAGCAGTTCTCCTTGCCCAAGTTACCTTGCAGTTAATTTATTTAATTTCGTATTTTATTGCTGAAATTATCTTGCTTGCATTTTCATGAATCTACATTTTTGCCTTTGTCTTTCATAGAGTTCTTACTATTTTTCCTGCTCACTTTAATTGCCAAGAAACATTGGCATTAGCATCTTTTGTGTGAATATTTGAGTTCTGTTTGCTGCTTAATTATATAGCATTTAAAGCTGAAACATTGGCTAAGCTTTCATAAACTCACTAAGGTTATATGCTCACTTGTGTTTCTTGTTAAAACATAATTTGTGCTGCTGCAATGCTGCTGGAGTGCGCAATTTCTAAAAAGCTTGAAAAAATATGTCTTAAAAATATTGTATTTAAATAAAATCTAAAATAAATTAACATTTAATTAATATATATTTTCATATGCTAACAATGTTATTGACTGCATTTGTTTATTAGTTCTACAAACTGCATTTAAACAACTTGTTTATGCTGTTGCACAATATGTTGAGCCATTATTTGGTTGAGTTTGTAATTTTGCCTGGCTAATTGCTTGATTTGAAAATTGCTCGACAAATTCAACAAGAAATTGAATTTTTGGCATTGAGAGTTCAATCGGCATTTCACTTGGATTATCAATGAACGTTAGCTGTCGTCGGCCTTTCGTCAGTTCAAGTACAAAACCTCAGCAGGGATGGCATTAAATATTTAAGCCGAAATTTCAAGTGGTAAATAGCTGTAAGAGGATTTGCATAAAACTGTGCTAGCGCATGCATAATGCATGTGTTCTGAGCATTTTATTCGTTTCGGTTTTTCTTTTTTTTTTTTTTTTGTTTTCACTTTCAACTTGTCTGAGTTCAAGTTGGCCAAGTTTAACTTGGCTGGCTGGCTTTAATAGCCATTTCAATTTAATTAAGTTGTCAGTTGGCGGTTGAGAGAGAGAGAGAGAGAGAGCGAGCGCTAGAAATATTAAACGCTAAGCCCTGCTGTAATTAGCGTTTCAGCATAGTTTTCATATTTATATTCGTTGCGCAATTCGTTTAAGCTGCTTTTCTATCTGGCACGACAAATGGAATCCGTTTGAGCGTACTTCACAGGATTAAAGGCATGTCTTCCTGTTCTCTATTCTGACCCAAATGCGAGTCGAATAAATTTGAGCGCTAAAAAGTATGCTACATCTTGCAATATTTACAGCTTCATTCGCTTGGCGCTCAGGTATTGAAAATGAGACGTCTGCTGTTGCTGTTGCTGCTTCATCTCTTTGTCCGCGCCTTTTCAAGCACTTTACTTAGGGTTTGCAAGTTTGTTTTGTTTGCTACTTTTGCTGGGCGCAGTCAGCTTGCCACTTCAAGTGCCCCTGACCAAAGACCTTGACAGGAGAGCATTTTGCATGCGTGGGGCTGCTCAACTATGAGATACCAATGCTTTTTCGCTTGCAGAAGCTACACAAGTGCTTAGTTAATTTGAAAGCTTAATTTAGTTTAATAGAGTTTGTTTATAGTTCTACTGAAAGAAACCTTGGAGTGTAGAAGAAGTTTTTCATTAAATCTAGGAAAATGGGAGATTTTTTTCAGTTGAAGTCGGAATTGGATATTTAAATTCATTTATTAAATATTTAGATATAATTATATAAAAATTAAAAAAAAAAATATATTAAAAATAAAAAATATTTATAAACATATATGCTAAATAACAAATTAAAAAATATGAAAATTATGAAAAAAAAGATTAAATAAAAAATACACCAAGAAAATATACAAAAGGTCTTTTTTGATTAGCCTATTATTTATTTGATTTTGGGTTTAAAAATTAATTATAAATATAAATTATAAAAAAGTAAATACATATTGAAATTTATCAATAATCAATATAAGTCAAATAAAAAAATATATATAAATTTTTCAACTCTTCAATTTAGATTAAATTTAGAAGAAATCATAAAATTACAAAAAGAATAGATAATAATTGCCACATTTTTGATTAGCCAATTATTTATAGGATTTTGAGTTTACAAATTAAATAAAAATATAAATGTATTCACAGTCTACTCTTATACCTTTGCTAATACACCCCTCTCCCCCTGGTAAATATAGAGCATGAGAATAATCAAGAAATCAACATCAAATGCTGCCAAAGAGCATATTTCAAGTATGCTCGCAGTTGTGTCTCAAGTTGGCATTTTTGTTCTGACTTAATTTTGAAAGCTGCTTTTTAACTGATTTTATGCATTGTCATGGCTAAGCAATTGATTGCGTGCAAAGTTTGTGGCAACACAATAAAGTTGCTGTTTAACGCTGATGCGTATCAAATCAAATTTTACAAATTTGTAGCTGCCTCGTTGAGTCCAGTAGAAATACTTATGTGCTCAAGCAAGCATCAAATATCGGAGACAAATAAAATTTTAGAAAAGAAAATGTACTTGGCATTTTTTGTTGTTGTCAACTTCTTGTGAATATGAGTCAGCTACTAAAGTTATTTTAGGTTGACTTAAGTATGGTGTAGCTCTAGCCAAGATTTAACTTGTTGCAATCAAAGTGAAAATTCTTGCCAAGGACGCAAGACAACAAAACTTGGCTAACTTTTCTCTTACTCTCGATCTCACTCTCTGCCTCTCTCTTTTTATCTAAACATTTTCGAAGGGTCGCAAAAACAAATCTGGCACTTAAATGCCATAAAACTTTATATTTTTAAGCAACCCAAATGTGTTCTAATTGTTGGCGTTGTTTTGCTCTTGGGTCACCTACGCGCTTGCAGCTCTACCTCTCTCTCTCTTTCTGTCTTACGCTGTAAGTTTCTTCGTGTGGTTTTAAAGCTCTTAAGTAACTGGCAAAAAAATGTACATTAATATACTTTTTATTTTTAGCTACTTTTGACAAATGTTGAACTTGGATTTACTTTTTCTGTAGCGTCTTTTGCGAGCTGCCGCTGCTCTTGCACACCAATTTCCAGCTAATGCACTGAAACTTTACATATTTAGTTGATTTCAAAGTTTTAATTATCTTTGAGATCCCAAGACGAAAAAAAAAAGAAAAGCAAGTGCTTGGTCAACGGAAGCGGAAGTTGCCATGACAGTCAAGTTGACGCAGCATGCTTCACGCTGTTCCTCTTGCTGCTGCTGCTGCTGCTGCCGTCGCCTCCTGTGCGCGACAAAGTAAACAAAATGTGTGCGGGCGGTGCAAAACTTTGTCCAAAAGCCAGTCAAAGAAAGCATTGAAAGAGAATAAGGGATGCGAGCAAATGAAAGCGAAAGCGCAGCACAAATTGCAACATGAATTACAATTTAGCCTGGCAACGGCACACAGTTACACACATACACCTACACACACATACACACGCACTCTCGCGCTTAGCCAAGCAGCTTTGTAAATGCGAAAATCCGTATAGAAAAAAAAGAACGACACAAAAGCAGTTATTGTGTCGTCGTTCTTTAAGCAACAGCGCCTCAACATGTTCTCAGCTGTCTGTTCATCTGTCTGTGTGTATTATTATTATTTTTATATATTATTTTATATCCTGTTTTGTTGTGGGTATGTCGATGGGAGTGCATGATGCGATAAATTTTATGTGGAATTTGTAAATAAAGTAATTTTAAGTAAGCATGTATATATCTTTTTATGTAGCTGCAATTTTTGAAATTTACAATATGCCATTATTGACCTTTATTGCATTATTACTATTGAGGAAATAAGGGAAAATAAACCAGAAAAGTTCATTTTATGGATGAATGAATGAATAATAAAAAATTAAAAAAAAGAAAACTAATAATGTGGTAATAGAAGTAGAAAATTTTTATAAAAATATTTTTGTATTAAAACATGATGTAAATATTTAAAAAAATAAAAATATATAAGAATAAAAAAAATAAATAAAACAAAAAATAAAAAATGTTATATAAAATGTATAAAATTTTATTAAATATGGTGAATTAAATTATAAAATTTTTATAACTATGGTGTATAAATTAAATTATGAAATACTAAAAAAATTAAACATCAATATAAATAAATAAAAAAATTAATAATGAAAAAATAATATTAAATATAATATACAATTTTTATAACTATTTGTGTATTAAAAAGTATGCAAATATAAAAACATTAAAAAATAAGAACATGAAAAAAATTATGGAAATTAAAGTAAGACGCTCAAGTTAGGTAATACCATCCAACTACGTCTTAGTAGACAACTTCTGTGCCGACTCTTTTTAATTATAATCAGTTGAGAGGACGAATACGAAAGGTGCGCCAATTGAATGCGAGGGCAATAAGCATTAGCATGAGAGGATTAACAGAAGAGGCGGACGACGGGAGACTTCATATACTAGCTAAAATACGTCGTTCCATCTATATGAGGGTTATGATCTAGTGCACTCGTAAATTCACATTAATGGTGATGTACAATTAATGCCTTTCACATAGCTGCTTGCAACATTTGCTATTTTTCCCTCTTCTATCTCCTCTATGAATTTGATGCAAGGCTGTTGCACGCTAAATGCTTAGCATCTCAATTTTTATATACATATATATATCTATATATATGTTATTTTTGCTCATTGAAAGCACAAAAATGGGGCCCATTTTAATAACGAACGCGCGTCAGCCACAGTACATTTCTTTTCCGTTTTGTTTTCCTACTTTAGGTACTATTTTTATTCCGAATAATTTTGGTGATAGAATTTGCAGCTTTCAGCCAAAAATGACAGCAGAAACCTCAGTTTGGACAACGTTGAGCCTTGCCATGTGGGTTTCTGGGCTTGATAAGCTGTGTTATGGTTACATTACGGCTTGTTGAGACAGCCACTTTATTTTGTTGTTTGTTGATTTATTTAACATCCTTTTATTAGGGTTTTGCCTTCTGTCATCGGTCTGGGTGGGCACGGAAGCTGGCAGGATAATACTAGCTAAATAAATGGGATGTGTCAAAATTTGGGGACTTGTCTGCGTGGTGTTTGGTTGGGTGGGTGTGACCTGACTCTAATGAAATGTTACGCCCCAGTGAAAGTAGCCAGCACCCAATTTGCGAGGGGTCACCCCCAGCTATTAGCCCGCACCTGCATTAGCTGCCCCTGCACCACTCATTTATCTTTGCTCACGTTGACCCCCTTTTCCCACATCCACTTCGAGTTCAAAACACCTTTTTACTGTTGCCCCTTTTTATTTCTTTGTCCTTTGCGGGGCCTCGCCTATGCTGCTTTACGCGGGGCCCAATATATTGCGCTAAAATGCTATCGAATATACGTTCGCGGGTCTTTCGTTCCGCAGCCCACCGATCTCCGCACAATTTATTGACTCCTGCCAACTTTCTTATAATTTTACGTTGTTTTCCCCCTTTCCTTACGACCATCGACCTATCCAAATTTCACTGATTGATTTGACATAAAACTGCTTTATACGGCCAGCCTTCCAGCCATTGCTGGTCTATAAAATTTTAGATTATTGGGACAAAATGCTGACGGGTGGCTGAAGGTCAAGGCTCCCAATGGTTAAGAATCTATATTTCTATGGTATAGTATAGTTACCCTTTATGAGCACACGACATTTCAGTAAGCATCACACTTGCATTAAATTTTCTATGGGTGCAGTGAACAATAAATCTGAGGCAAAAAAATGTCCAAAAAAAAATTCTTGACTTGTATGCAAACAAAAATCATAAATATTATTTTACAGTTACATAGCTCTAGTAAACAATCAATAAAACGAAAAATCGAACTAACTTTGCAGCATCAATAACAATGCAGCTCGTCTAACAATTTATCTCGTTACGTTACAACCAATTTTTTATTCTCTTTCTCTTTCTCTTTATCTTTCTATCTCTATCTATCTCTTGCCGTATCTAATGGATAGGAATCACACATTCATCTTGTCAAATTGACGCGTCTGTTGCGCCTGGCCAGGCTATTGCAAAAAATTGATCGATATTCACAGCATACGGCCATGATTCTAACACTGCTGATGTTTTCATTTACACTGGCTGCACACTGGCTGGCCTGCATCTGGTATGTCATCGCTGTGAAGGAGTACGAATGGTTTCCCGAGAGTAATATTGGTGAGTAGAGGGCGGAGGGCGGAGGGTGGATTGGGGTGGGCGCTAGATGAGCCGTAGCTCAGCCATAGTAAAAGTAGTGGCCCAAAAGCCAAGGTCAGTTGGCAGCCCAGCCGCACCCATTCACACACACACTCACACACACACACACATGAGTGTAGTCTGTATGTGTGCGTTAGTTGGACAGTAATTTGGTTAGTTTGCCGCCAGCGTTGATTGTGTTTGCCTGGCTCGTCAAACGGTAAATGAAATTGTTGCCTTTTCCCAAACACACGCACACACACAGACACCCACACCCACACCCACATCCATATGTATTTTGACTAATGTATTCCGTTGGTGAAAGCCACGTCAAAAAGTTTAAAATCAGCTCATGTGTAAAGCTATTTAGAGAGCAGGTAAACTGCTTCCTTATTAACAAAGTTTTGCATAAAGCTGCAACGAAACAATATCAAATCAGCGTTTATTGTGGTTTAAAGCAGGCAGCCAGGTGAGTGTGTGTGTGTGTAAGGATGTGTGTGTGCGAGTGTGAGCTCTAAAAACTTTTTATGACTAGCTTGCGAATACTCTAAGCTGGCATTGGGTAGCCAGGTAGGCCAGGCAAAGCAAATCGAAGCAAGTGAGTGTAAGAGGGTGTAATTGACTGCCTAATACGCGTTCATCGTAAAAACAACTGAGCTGCAAACAGTTGAATTATAATTGATGTGAGTCTTAGGATATGTAACGGAAGTAACTCAATTATGTTGAAGCTCTAGCATTGGTACTTTGATGTGTAACATTTTTTTTTCTGATTTCTTATGTCTTGTCATGTTAAACGTTATCAGTTTCTCTTATATGCATAGCTCAATAATAATTGATCGCTTTAATATTTAGGCTCTGCTCACTCACTCTTTCACTCTCACTCTTGCTCTGAGAACAGAGGGGGGGGGGGGGGGGGGGGGGGGGGACCCATTCGGTTTTATTCGGTTTCTTCTGTTTGTGAAGCTGGTGTGCTCTTTCCGCGAACATCGAACGATTGACGTTCGTTATAAAAAGAGACGAACGTCGTGAGATGCACCTAAACTGATAGACTCCGCTCACGTACGCCAATTATTTCTTGTTTAGCACATACAAGCTTCGCTCACATACTAATAACATATACACAGACTTTTGCTTCGTTTGACTCACCTAAACGATCGGGAAAAAAAAAAAACCGAGAGCGAAACAGAAACAATCGGCCAATGATAGCGTTCGCGAACGAGCTCGTTGAGGCAGCGATAAGCAAGAACGTTTGCTACTCTGAGTGAGGGAGTAGATGTGAAAGACATTTATTTGCAGGACATGCGAGCAATGATCTTAATGATTTGAAATATAATGAAATAAAGTATATTTTCATCATATAATTCCTTTATAAGATAAGGTTAAGCGTAATTCAAAGGCCACCAAAACTTTCTAATGTAGCTGCCATTAGTATATAAGTTTCTATAATATACTCAGCTACCTTGTCAACTCTTCTCACAACACACACCACACAGACAAACTACACAGTGTCAGCTCATTAAAACTTGCCAAAATACCTTTTGGCAGTGTGAGGGGAAAAAAAGACAGTTTTACTATTCTTGCAGACCAGGAATGGAAAAACTAAGTATAGATGACAGAACCTTATTTTTGATTATTAGCTATTGCGGATCTGTAGATGTTTGATTAATGTAGGGTATGCCAGGCTTGCAGAAAAAAGGGGGGGGGGGGGGGGAAGTGGATTTAAAAGTAAAGATGTTGATATACATTTGTTTTATGCACATCAAAAAAATTCTCTGGTATAAAAGCACGCCAAACAAAAATATATTTAACATTTTAGGCCAATAGCATTATTATGCAGAGTTAGTGTGGGTGTGTGTGTGTGTGTTGTTAGTCTAAAAAATATCATTAAACAATAACAAATGCCAGTTACTTTCACATCAATAAACTGTGAAAATGATTATCATTACATACTCACACGACTCTCTGTTGCTGTTTGTGGCTAGCTTGGCCTCTGCTCCTAGATTGGCTAATAATCAATAAAAGTAGGTTGGCACCCACAAAGTTCACAAACGGCCATTGCCCATTTGGCTGGCTTCGTGTTGCGTTTGACGTTCCGTTGGGCCCAACATTGGCCGGATTTGATGACGGATTCGTGTGCGGGTGCTCCGACAGCTTATTAGACTTGATACTGTTGATGGACAGCTAGCAACGTCTAGACGAAAGTTTGTTTTCATTTGGTTTTTTTGGGTCGAGTCATGTCAGTTTAATAAGCGGCTAATACAAAACATGTGTGGTGTTTGGGTGTGTGCAGACAGCTGGGATGTTGCTAATGCCTGATTTACTAAACAAATTTAATATATGCCTTCAGGTAACATATACGTATATATATAAATTGAATTGTTAATATTATCTGTTTCGTTTCTGTACAATTCTATTCGTGCTTCGCTCTTATGTCCTATTAAAAATATGAAAGTCTGTTCACAGGGTTGGCTCAGCTGTTGGCTGAGCGGATCGTAAGAAGCCGCCGTTGCCCTATGCAGTATTACGGCAAAACACTCGACAGCGTTGTATTTGCACAGTCACCCCCACCTCCCTCATGTGGGCTTTGGCAAGTGTCGGCGAATAAACGCCGAGAAGGTTTTCCACATATAAATGAGTGATTGCCGGTAGGTAATCAGCTATGTGTGAGTGGCGAGTGATGACTCCGCACTCTCCTCAACGTCTCCCTCTCTCTAATCACTCTCTGATAGACCTATATGAAATGATATTTTTGGACCATTAAATTTACTCATTTATACATTTTCCATCACTCTCAGCTTGATGCACGGCGGGTCTTTGCGTAATGGTGACGGCCATCTCATATCAGAGCATGTATTGCACGTCGGTCGCTTTATGAGGCAAAATGCGTGATGAAGGATTCGTGGCACTTGAATAATGTGGGAAGTATTAAACTGATAAAATTTAAATCTTTACCTGCAGATAATGTCAGACTTAATGCACTGCTGCCATAACTAGGAATGTGAACGTGCACTGTGATAAATCGAGCTTATGTCTATAATGTACTATGGGTGAAATCGCATGACCGAATTTGGCCATAATTTAAAATAACGCAACTGATTTTCATTTATTGGAGGTGTCAAAACAAGCCTTTGACATAATGGAAAATGACTCTATGAAAAATATATTCTTAGGCATTTTAGTACAATTCACCTCATAGGTGAATGATTGATGTAAAACTGAGCTGCAGCCTAGAAAGGGCAAAGCTTTTGTACTGTTCGAGGCCTTCTCGCAACTGATTCAGAACTGTGCTCATAAACAGCATAAAGGGCTGCTCAGTCCTGGGGCTGTGCTCATTAAAACGCACGGCGATGGACAAAACCGCAAAATGGCCCTGAGGTTAGGGGAAAATGAATTCTGCGTGCCTGCCTGATGACCTAAGCAGCTCATGTGTGAGCGCTTAAAATGCTCAGTTTTCCTTTAATGAAGCAGCACACATTTGCCCAGATGCCCACGCACATAGCTTGAGGAGTGTCGGGCAAATCAGGAGCGGGAGCTTGAGCTGTGAAGTGTCATGTTAGCTGCGAGACGTGACCGTGTTCACATGAACACGAACACGCCACACGCACACAACCGTTGATGGTGGCAATCTTGCACACGCGTCATAATATCTACTAAATGACGTTAGATTCCGCGAGTCTGCGTTAGCCAGCTGCCACACGGCGCTATACGCAATGCGCCGCGTAATTAAATGCATTTGTTTGCAGCAGCGGTGCATGAAATGCATGTAAATGAGATGAAGGAAACATAAATAAAACCAAGGGAATGTAAGCTATAAATACTAATGCCCGATCAGAAATTCATATTGAGGGGAAAAAATGATGATTAAAATATTATAAAATTTTATATAAAATATACAAAATGATAAAATATAAAAAATAAATGTAAATATAAAAAATAAAATATAACATAGAAAAATCTAAAATCTAAAATATAAAAATATAAAATATAAAAGATGAAATATGAAATATAAATATAAAATGTTAAAATATAAAATATATAAATGATTGAAAAATGAAAATACAAAATATAAAGTATTAAAAGATAAATAATAAATAATATAAATATTAAACTATAAAATAAAAATATAAAATATAAAATCAAAATAAAATAGAAAAGAGAAAAGATAACATAAAAATATAAATATAAAATATAAAAATAAAATATAATACTATAAAATATAAAATATAACAATATCAAATATAAAATATAAAATATAAAATATAAAATATAAAATAGAAAAGATAAATATAAAATATAAAATATAAACATTAAAATATAAATATAAATATTATAAAATCTAAAATATAAAATGTAAAATGTAAATATAATAAATTATTTAAGGCAATCTAATATATCTTCTCTAAACTCACCTGCATTGCAACTCATTAGCTGCATTGTAACTCATCTGTTATAACTAAGAGATAAAAACGAAAGCTATTATAACTATTATTTGCATTTGCCTTTGCTTGTGTTTTACAGATGCCCAAGGAGCTGAAGCAGCGCATTGAGGATTACTTTCAAACTTCATGGTCACTCAGCCATGGCATTGATATCTATGAGGTAAACTATGAAAAGCAGCCACAGAGTCCTGTTCGTATGTATGTATGTGTGTGTGTGTGTGTGTACGTACATCATTTATGCCCACAGACAAAAGTTGTCGACGTTGCGAAAAATCTTTTGGCATCGCCCGCCAAACGGTGCAGCTTCATTGGCATTTTGATATGTCTGTGCCCTTAATTAAGCAAATGCCTGTTGGGCATATAAATACATATGTATATACGGAGAGATATATGTATGTACAAGAACTGTGGTAGAAGTCAGCTTGTGTGTGTGTCGTCTATGTGACTTATTGATTGGCATTGGGCTAAAATGGCAAAAGACTGAATCCTTTTTGATTGCATGTCAGCCAGCAGGTAACATATATTGATAGCTGGCTTGGGAATTGATACAGCAAAAAAAAATGATTTTCATTTCATTTCATTGCAGTTTCATTATTATAATCTCATTGAGACTATTCTATTTTGTTGAATTTAATTTTATATTTATTACCGATTATGGAAATAGTTTTATTTTGTTGAGGATTATTTAAATAAATTACGTTTGTAAGGCAGTATTTAAAGTAAAAAAAAAGAATTTATTTAATGCATATTGTATTTGCCCTAATGAAAATATATTTACAAATATTTTACATAGTTAAAAAATCGATAGATGATTTTTAAGAAAAAAGAAAAAATGCTAATAAAACCTAGAAGCAGCCAGAGTTGTTTTAATTATTTAATATGAGTAATTGATTTGTTTTATAAGCTTAATTAATTAATTTTATATTTAAATTAAATGCAAAATAAATATTATAAAGTCCATTAAATTTATTTAATATTTAACACGAATTTTTAAAATGATTTTCAATTTTTAAATAATATTTTGTATTTAATTAAATATAATATATACATTTATATATAATTTTTTAGATATTCTACTAAATCAAATAATAATTTCTTAAATATTTTATACCATAATATTAATAATTTCTTCAATTTCTTATATATAATAAATATTTTAATTTTTACTTTAACATTTCTCCACTTTCACCCCAATACTTCTTGAACAACTCTCGCAATTACCAGAAGGCTGTCTGCCTGTGGCTCGATAAGACATCGCATGCATATTCGAAAGTCATAATTGAATTGCATATGCTTGAATCGAATCAGTCTGAATATGAATGAGGGGCATACACATACTTATACTTATGAATTGAAATGAATTGAGTTTTATTTATAGTACGGATTTTAATCGAACTTCTGCGTAGCTGTCTTTGATGGTTGCTGCCCATTTTGCGAAATCAATAATGCATCGCTGCGCAAAGCAATAATAATTCCATTTGTGGCTTCATTAAATCTGACCCTAGATTTACCCCATATCCATTTAAGTTTCAGTTTCCACCTGAAGTTTTACGGTAAACTTTTGCCCTATGCGCGCACAGCATGCAAAACTCTTTTGCCCAGTCTGTATCACTCTCTCTCTCTCTCTCTCTCTCTCTCTCTACTTGCGGACATGGCAAATTGGCCCAAACTTTGTTGCAGTGGAGCTCGCGCATTTTATGCACGACAAGTACGTGAATTTGGCATGCCATTCACTAATTGGCGTTATCATAGCAAAAGTCATACAAAAGTTCGCATTTGGACCCTTGCTGCGAGTGTTAACAATTTGCGCTGCAATTTCAGTTGCTATTAGCTGCAAATTAATTAGCGCAGCTCACATGAAATGTTTTGCTTTGATGTGTTCGCCGAAAAATAAGCAGGACTACCAAAATGCTGACAGCAGAAGTTTTTTGTTTTTTTTTTTTTTTTTTTTGATGTCTGTCAGTCGCACGCTTTTATGGCTTGGTCAGGGTTTTCGCGTAACTCTTTGCAGCAACTTAGGCTTGTCGTGGCTGTTAGAGCCATCATCCTCTCAAACTTTGCTAATTAATTTTGGCTTGCAAAACGATTTTCAGGCAGCAGCTACTAATGAATTTGCTTTGCTCCGGCAAATTAAAGCATCACATTCAATGTGAGATAGGTGAAGGACGCATTTCAACTGAGTTAAGCTCTTCATGCACACATACTCCCAGCAGAAGAGTACACAAGAGCTGCTGTCTGCTCTACACTATAAAGGTTTTATTTTCCCTTTCTCTTTTTTTTTGGCAAATTTGGCTTATCGAAATTCATTCAAATCATGCGTAAACAGAGTGCACATAAAAGGCTCTTAAGGACTCTTATTAAAATGGGAGTAAAAGAAGTAGGAATATAAGTGTAGTAGTATGAGTATGAAGTAGTAGAAGTGCAGTAGGAGAGGGAGGGAGAGTCAATGAAGTAGTAAATGCAAAGAAAAGGTAAGCACTAATGAAATTTCTATTAGTGAATTGATTGTGATAAAAGAAATTTTAGTATTCGTAAGTCGTAAAAATATTAGTGCAGTAGTTGCAGTACTACTATTTTTTAAGGATAGTACTTAGTATGACAATAGTAGTAGTAGTAGTAGAAGTAGTACAATTAGACAATTGGTCAAAAAGTAGGTTATAGGAAGAGGGAGCAATGAAAGTGGATATAGCTTATATCTAATTATTTAAAGTAAATTTGGGGTTTGAGAATCGAAAAGAATTCAGTAAGTTTTATCAGGTTAAAGGCAACTGTGGATTTTCGTATTCCAATTCTTATTCACTCTATCATATATTTTTCTATTTTAAAAAATTTTATTTGAAATTAGAAAATATTCACTAAGTTTATTTTTAGTTTGTTTTCTTATGATAATAATTTATATATATATATTTTTTTTAAATTTCTTTTTATTCGCAATCTCTTTCATGGTAAACAATAAGCAAATTAACAATAACTAACTGTAACCGGATTTATATAAATTCATAAATTACATTGCAAATAGAAAAAAAAGTAAATGAAACGTGCAGCTAGACTTCAAAGCAAAATACTTCTTTAAAACTCGAGCTAGTCTTAACATTCAAGCTGTTTATTTGTAATAAATATACACAATATGTTACTGATTTATTGTGCCTAATGCATGTGATTTGTTCCGAAAACAAATACGTTGAAATCAAAATTTAATTTAATTACATTTGTGTTACATTTACGATACACACACACACGCACACACACACAGTTCACTTGGCATGCAAAATGTTGCGCCAGTTGCCAGGCGGCAGTAAATTAAATTGTTAATTTATTGCTCATGAAAATTAACTGGCAAAATGTCAGAGCTCTACTCTGGCTCCCCCTTTAGTCGGACGTTCCCAACAGCTTGACTCGTATTCAGAGTGTTTCATTGTATCAGAAATTGTGTTTGCGCGTAATTTTGAAAACGAACTTGGCGAACTTGGCCAGCGAAATGGAATGAACTGCGTTTAGTTGGGCGCGCTGACATACGCCCTTTGAATTGTCTGGCTCAATGTATTTTTCGGGGCCCTAACTTGTAATGCTCGAGCATTAGGGGAAAAGAGTATATTGGCTTGCTGCTGGTCTGAATAACGATTGAAGGGTTAAGGTAATGACATATTCTCTCTCTCTCACTCTCTCTCTCACTCTCTCTCTCACTCTCTCTCTCTCCTCTCTCCCTCTCCTCCCTCCCTCTCTCTCTCTTAACACATTTTAGATAATCAAGTATTATTGAGTCGGCTATACCCGCTGTTTTCTCCTTTTTTTTCTCAACACTGCATGCAATTAGTGTAAAATATTTTACACTTCTTTGGATATTGTGGTTGAGTAACATACATAAATAACAATTCCAAAGTTGCCCCTCGGGGAAATGTTCCATTAAATAAGTAAATATTCAACACACACACAAAAACACTCAGCCACTCACACACTCTGTAAGTGTGTTTAAACTTTTCAAAAGTTTCTACACATACTCATTGGTTAGTTTTTGGTTCGGTGTTTGTATTGGTTCGTGGCTAAAAATTTGTCGGCCCCTGTCAATGTAAATAATTGTCAAAAGGCTTGCGAGCTATTTGCGCAAAATATTTCGTCTATTCATTTAGCCAGCAAATGAGTTAAATGAGTTTCAAATTTTAGCTAAATTAAAATATAAATATCTCAGAGAATTTCCAAAATATTCATATATTATATTTGCTAGCGAATATATACATATATGTATATAAATATATACATATATTAAATGGAATTTGTTGAGGCTCTGAAATTCCATTGAATATAAATTAATTAATATCCTTGATTGAAATGAAAATTTCTGTTTCTGAATAACGTAGAGAAATTTAATGCACGTAAACTTAATTAATAAGAGAGCAGAAAATATTCTGATTATTTGTATTTAATTTTTGGTAAATGTTGGTTCGCTTTTAACACAAACTTTAATATTTAGCTTAATTTTTGTATGGTATTAAAGAATAAAAAATTGCAATAAATAGCTTTTTAAATTTATTGTTAATTTTGAAAATATGATAAATAAATGGATTTATTTATTATAATAATAAATGAATTTCACATTTTATTTAATTTTTTTTTTCACAATTATTATTTTTTTTATTTTTGTTATACTGGTAAAAAAAAAAAAAAAATAATGAAAATACGTATTTAAATTTAAGTTTTTTAATTTTTCTTTTTATTTTCTTATTTATTTTTTTTTTATTTTAAACTTTATATTTTTGTATCGTTTGTTTTAGTTATTAGTTTAAAAAATTTTAATCAAAGTATTTAAATTTTAAGAATTTAATTTTTCTTTTTATTATTTTTTATTGTTAATTTTTTTAATACGATGTTTTTTTTTATTTAAATTTTTTTTGTAAGTTGAATTAATAAATGTTATTAAATATAGTTATGTTATTTTTACATTTTTTCTTTTTTTTTTATCATTATTAGTATTTATATAAATATACTTGTTTGCCAAATAAAATTTTGAAATCAAAGATATTCTCCTTTCACACTCCCTCGCTAAAGCCGCTTTCACTTCCGTTTCAAGCCCTTTTCTTCAGTATTCAGAGTTCTGCGTATCAAATTAATTCAATACAATGCACCGGAAATTTGAAAATTTCATCTAGACTAAGTAGACATGTAGACTAGACGATACATAGAGCTGAGCTCAGCTCGAAACGTCTAAACCTTTTCTGTTTGTTTGCATGTGGAGAAGTCAGGGGCATATCTAGCCATAGACCAATGTAGAATATTTACTCACGCATTTCGTTGATGGCTGTGTTGTCAAACAAATTACGTTGAAAATTTATGCCATATAATATTCATTCATAAATTCAACAGATAGTCTGGCATGCTTCAAGTTTTATGTATGTATGAAAAGCCCCTGAAGAATATGAATATATTTTTTTTCTTGCTGTGCCTTGCTGTAACGAGAGCAACCACCAAAGGAAATATGTAAACAAACAAAATGCGAAAGCTTTTCAATTTTCCTATTAATCCTCTCAACAATTTCATTCAATACACTTGCCCACACCTTGGGGACTGAGACATAAGACAGAAAAACACACACACAAAAACAAAAAAAAAAAACGAAGAGAACCAAAGAAAATACGAAGGATATAAAGTTATTTATTTTACATATTGCGTATGAAAAAAGTAAGGCAAAAAACTGCAAGAGCAAAATATTGTCAAATGCTGACAATTTCGTACAATTCAATTTGCAACAGTGAATGTGTATGTGTGTGTGTGTGTGTTAAAGGCTATGTAAGTTTTTGGGCTCTGGCACTTGACACTTGTGTTTACCAACGCTACCTCTCGCCCTCACTCATACAGCTTATTCATACAGTCCCTCTCTCTCTTTCTATTTTTTGGCTCTTTCACAGACGCTGCGCGAATTTCCGGAGGAGCTGCGTGGCGATGTCTCCATGCATCTACATCGTGAAATATTACAGCTGCCGATATTTGAGGCTGCCTCACAGGTGAGTTTGTAGCCATATAAATGTATATATATATATATGTGTGTGTTTGTGTGTTTGTGCTTGTGTATGTTTGTTTCCCTGGTGCTTTTCCCATATTATTGCTGGGGTCGTCGTCGCTTTAAAAGCCATACAAGTTCTCAAACAAACGTTCTTATGATGCTGATGCTGATGCTGTTGGCAATGCCAAAATAATCGACAGCTAACTTGGCCAGGGCAGTCAAAAGTCAACTGCGGGCTTAACTCACAAACACACTCAAACACACACACTCACACACACACACAGGACGCCAGGTAAAACTTACATTTTATATATTGAATGATATGCGCGTGTGTGCCTTTTGGCCAACAGCTCGACAAAGCATGAAAAAGGTTTTAGGCAAAAGTTTTGGTCACATGCAGGCGCTCAGTGAGTTAGACAGAGAGCGAGTGAGAGCAGCAAAGTGAAGCGAAAGAATAAGTGCGACAAGCAGTAAAAGCAAATGCAACGGTGCGAGTTGTGATGTTTATCGTAGACGACAATGTCAATACCCTTGTCATGCGGCACACTCAGCTGTAGGTCCCCCACACACACACACACACGAACACCTTCACCATTTTGGCAAATGGTGCTTAAATGTGAAGCATGCTCCATGTATCGCTTGAGTAATTGATTTTCCAATTAAGCTTCACTTGCATTATTGCCACAGGCTCATTGTTTCGTGGCAAATCCAAAAACTTTGCCCTCAATGCGCGATGCTCTCAGAAGTTTCGTACGCCAAAAAGAAAGTGGAGTAAGAATAAAAGATAAGATACATAAGTTTACACATGCTCTCTGGGTTCAACTACAACTTCAACATTTCAGACAGCTGAACTTTGTTTTAGCTAGTGTATGGAAACTAGTCTTAACAAAAATTTTGAGATAAAAGTTATTTCTGAATAGCAAGTAGCTTGTTAAGTGTAATCAGCGAGTGCGGTTTGAGCAACTACAAGAAAACTGAATTAAAAATTTTAATTTTAGTGAATGTGCAGAAACTCAAATGCAAAGATGTGGTTACCAAAACAAAGAGAAAGAATAATGCATGAAAATTATGCATAAAAAAGTTATATAAAAAATCAATGTTTATTTAAAAATGCTGTTTTCATAATGCGTTAAAAAGTTTTCAGTTTTCATTAAAATAAAAATTTGTATCAAATATGCTGAAGCTTAAATGCTACAGGCTAAAATTTGTACAGCAAAGAGATTAAAACAAGCTGAATAACAGTTTATGAAATCTAAAATTTTAATATAAATAAAAAATTGAATGTAAAGATTTTTAATTTTGTTTATAGTTTTTTTTTTATATTTATGTACAGTTTTTTATTTTAATTTTTTAAATGTTTTAGCTTGCAAAAAAAGATTAAGATAATAAATTTTTAGCTAGAAAAAAAAAAAAAAATAAATAAATAAATAAAAAATATATATAAAAAAAAATAAATTAACAAAAAAAAAAATAAAAATAAAAAATAAATATAAAATTAAATATTCTTTGAAATGTACCTATTCATAATCCTTTGTTTTCATTATTTATAATAAATAAAAAATAATTTTATTTATTTAAAATATAATAAATTCTAAATAAAAAACCCTTTATTTATTTAAAATAATATGAATAAAAAATAAAAAATTTTAGTCATTTAAAATATAATAAATAATCTTATATGAATAATAAATGATACATTTTATTTATTTGATATATGATAATTAATCTTATTAAAACTAATACTCAATCTATTTATTAAAAAAAATGCTATAAATATATTTGCCTCGCCCTAAGATATTTACATTCTGGTCTTAAAATGTGTAAATAAATTTGGCCTGGCCTTTAATCTTTACTTTTCCCCTTCGAGCTTGCCGCAAGCTATATAGAAAGTAAAATTAAATGAATATACTATATATATTAAATTTAAAGTCTTAAAGATTTTGATTAGTAAAATTCTGTAAAAGAAGTCAATAGCGCTGCCAACATTTATGCACAACTAAATATGAAAAGCTTACAGCAAATATATGAACTTTCATTTAAGTAATCGAAAATTCAAACGGATTGTTGCGTGACCCTATCACTTTTTGGTTTTTGCTTTGAAGCCGATTAAATTTGAAGCTTTTTGGCAAAAGTGCAAACAAATGCTAGCGGCGAATAAAATACTAGAAAAGTAAAACAAACGACAATACGAAGTGCAAACATTAATAAAGCTTATGCAGAGATGGCAAACAGAAACCACTCAACGGCAATAAGCGCTCTTTAAGCCACTTTTCGTGGCAGCAGCTGGACCACACAGCGTCACAGTGTCAAACAGCAATACGGCCAATATTGCAGTTTGCCCGCAGGATGTTTTCAGCGTACTGTTGCTTCTTGACCAGGAAAAAGAAAAAAATAGAAAAAGTAAAGAACGCGAAGCCGTTCCCAGGGCATAAAACTCAAAACTTCAAACTCCAAACTCAAACTCAAACTGAAAAGTGTGTAACCAAATCGTATTTACGTTAACCTTTTATTGTTTGCAGGGCTGCTTGAAATTGTTGTCGCTGCACATAAAGACGAACTTTTGCGCACCCGGCGAATACTTGATACACAAAGGCGATGCACTCAACAATATATACTATCTATGCAATGGCTCCATGGAGGTGATCAAGGACGACATGGTTGTTGCCATCTTGGGTATGAACATTTTCTATCATTTATTTGAAAAAAAAAAGAAAGTAAAATATTTTTGAGCATATTTAAGTTCAAGTCGCGTTCGACTAAATGGCCATGTTTTCTTTTGGTTTATCTGCATTTACTCTATCTATATTTCTTGTTGTTGTTTTCGCTTTTTCACTTTTGTTTTCGTGTGTTTTCGTGAAAAGCGTTTATTGAACTCACAAGTTCGTTCGCTTCACATCGCAGCTAGCTTTAGCTGCTTGTTTATTCATTCACGATGCTGCCTAGACAAACGCTTGCTATTTTAATGCTTATTGATTCTAACTTAGCGATTGACCTTTTGTTTTAAACACACACATACATATCCCATATATATATATATTCATATGCTTATGTAGGTAAGGGCGATCTGGTGGGCTCAGACATTAATGTGCATCTGGTGGCAACCAGCAATGGGCAAATGACCGCTACCACCAACAGTGCTGGCCAGGATGTTGTTGTGCGCAGCAGCAGCGACATAAAGGTAAGCAAAACCCGCAAATTACATTTGCTTTGAGTTGGCTGTTGAATTGTTTGAATAATCTAGGTAATTGAAATGGTTGCTGCAGTAATAATAATATATAAATATCAATTTGATAGGCTTTTAATTGGCTTAGCTTGTGTATTACATAACATAGAACTAGCAGATGAAATAATAATATGTATATTTATATAATAGTTGTATAATATTATAAATAAATACTTGAAAGCCTTGCTTCATCAATAGATTAAATTTTTGAGCTGCCCTATGCCAGTGCTTTTTATAATAATCATAACATAACTAAAAAAACGGGGGGGGGGGAAAAAAAAAGCCCGAGTGTTGGAGGAAATAAGATTGAAATGCAGTGATAAGTCGGCATGTTAGAGTTGTGACACGAATCCTCTTCTCCCCTCCCTCTCCTGCCCTTCCTCTTCTCCCTCCTTTTCTCCTCCCTCCGTCTCCCTCCCTCTCTTCCTCCTCTCCTCTCCTATTTCCTCCGAATAGGTAGCAATAAACATGGTTCAGTAAATAATACCCTTTCAAATAAATAATAAAATAAATAAAGAAAAAAAATAATATAATAATATATAATCTATATATCTCAGGGGTGTTTTTTTTCTTATTTTTATTTATCATTTGTTTGTGGTATATATACCAATTGGTGGTGTGCTTAACATTTTTTTTCCACCTCATTAATTTTATTATATTTATGCATGGTGAAATGTTGTTCCCCAAATTTTACTCGCTTTATTTGTAAATCAAATTTTTTAATCATAATTTTTTCAATCAAATTTTACTTTTCAAAATGTTGACATTAAATTTGTAATTTTATTAAAACTGTAGTAAATCACATTAAATTAAAAATACCTGAACGCACACTGCGCGTACGCGTATGCAAAACTCTTTGAAGTTGTTAATGCCGTGAACCCTTGGTAAAATGGGCTTTGAAGTTAAAATATTTCTGTGGAAATGTAAGTAAAAGAAACTGACATAAGCCAGCTTATATATATACTATATCGTGTATATATCTATATTTTTTTTTTTTTTTGTATTGCTCTGGATTAGGAAGCAAATCGATCGAGCAGTCTTCGTGTATCCTTAAGCTGATTAAATTTTCCTATAAGAATTTCCATATTTCTTCGATATTATCATGCTTAATAAATTTTTATTTGCTTGAAACTATTGTTGTTTAACAACCATTTGATTATACCAATGCCAAAGCTACACCTGATGTCGTTTTCTTACATTTAAATCGCTTAGTATTCAAATGCTGACAGAACTTGATGTTAATGATCCCCTAAGCATTTTGTTTTGGCCTCCATTTGGCTTCAATGTTTTCTAGTCTGCTTGGGCGTGGGCATCTAATTAAATAGATTGTTCTCTTTCTCTTGATGTTTATACGCATTTTTCCGTGCTGCTCTGTGTCTAAATGTGCTTTAATTATATTTTTTATGAAGGTCGTCTCTTGTTTGTGTTTTTTAAAGACAAAGGTTAAGGCTCTCTTGATTTGCTACATATTTGTTTATTTTCATTATTTTGTCTCATGTTTATTTGTTTGCTTGTCGTAAATTTTATCACGTTGCGTGTAGACGATGTATTTAAGCTACAGCAGCGGACTTTCCACTTGACTGCAACAGAGGAAAATTCAATATTTTCGTTGAGCTTGTTTTTGTTAAATTTAAGCCACAGGAATTTTGCGTGTGTGTGTGTGTGTGTGTGTGAGTGGCTTACATAACTGTCTGTTAATTAATGCAACAGTGTGGCCAGCCGCAAGCAAACGCTTAAAATTTATATTAAGAGATTATCGCTTAATTAGTGGCAAGCATTGCAATTACTTCGAAACACTTTTTTGCCTTGTCCATTCATTCATGTATTTACTTATTTATATATTCCTTGCATGAGTTTAAACCCCATGCCTTTGTGTAAAGCTGCGAAGCAAAGTTTAACTAAGAGCGCAGACATTTGCCGAGGGCTGCATGCGGCGAGCGCTAGTCGCGGCAACACTTCAGGTACAGGCCCAGAAGTGGCAGTCAGCTAACAAGAACAACAACGGGACGTATGAGTGATACTTAAACGTAATGTGTGTGTGTGTGTGTGCTGCTATAAGTTGTGTGTGTGCTTGCGCCAAGATGGTGCACTTGAGCATATAAAGAAGACGCCCAGGCGTCAACATTAACAAGTGAGACGAGTTGAAGCGTGGGCAAGGCGACTAAGCGTTGCTCTCTAGTTGAAGCAAAAAATAAAGTATTTATTAGAGGACTTCATTCACAACACACATCACTCCGTTCATTTTGCGTATTTTTTAAATCGAACTGGATTTTATTTTTAATCATGGCATCTATGACTATTGGAAGAAAGGAATTTGGTTTTTAAACGTGTACTACTACCGGAGGCTTATTGTAGTTGATAATGTGTATTTTGAAGTATGTAAATAAATCTCAATGAAATTATTTGCATTAATTCGGCAGCTTTTTCAAAGGCGCTTTTGTGAAATATCTAAATATTTGTATAAAAAAAATGTGTGTGGTGGTTTGAAACAAAAAAAAAGGGCCTAACATAGTCTTGGTAACTTAACAATGAATAGAAATAATTAGATGAATAATGTATAAGACGTACATCCAGTTGAAAAGTATTTTATGATGTTCATTTTTTTAATAATATTTAATTTATTATTAATTATGTTAAAAAGTGCTTAAATGTGGTTATTCTAAAAAATTAAAAAAACATTACAAGAAAATAGTAATAAATTTTAAACAAAGTAACAAAAGTAGATGACTGAACGTAATAATTTAAAATATAAAAATTTATTTAAAGAAAAATTGTAAAACAATGGAAATAAATTAAAAAACTTGGGTAATGGTTGTAAATAGAAATACAAGAGTTTATTGGCAGATATTTAGTTTTTAAATCTCTTTTATTGTGTTATAGTTTGATTAACGAAGTTAAGCATGGCATGGGTCGAAATTGGCGAACAAATAGAAAACGTGTTGACACCCTTAAATTGTAATACTTTCAACTGTTCAGAAAATTTTTCTGTAAATTAAGTAAAGAAAAGGACTTGGTTAAGGGGGTGTCTTGTAGATAAGTATCTTAGCAGGCTGACGCAGTCAAAGTCGGAATGAATATTTCAATTGGACCTGAAGCAAACTGAATATTCAATGGGGGATAGTCCGTCCTGGTTTTTTGTCTGGCATTGAGAGAAATCTATTGTGCAAACAGTGATGTGGCAGGCTGGCAGCCATCCAGCAGTGCTAAGCCAACACAGCAGCGACGACCATACTTGAAGTTTTGTAACGTAGGCAATAATCATGGAATAATAGACAGAACCGTTTTCGTTGCTTTCATTTCTGGCAGGCGCTCACCGGGGGGGTACTGCGATCTGAGTGCATACACATGGGCGGGTCTGGTGGAGGTGCTGCGCATCTATCCAAAGGACCAGCGAGGGCATTTCGCGAATGACATCCAGCAACGATCTGACGTTCAAGTTGTGCGCGAAGGCTATGAGAATCAGACTCGGATATATGGGCGGAAACCGCATATTTACAAATTTCCCTTGCCCATCAGTGAGGAGATGAGAATCGTAAGAGGAGTGGCGGTAAGTGCACAATTATGGCAGGAGAAAAGGAGAAGCGCCGAATTTGTTGGGATTGGGGCTGGTCCCTATCAGGCCACTCGTCAACCACATCACAAGCATCAACACGCTCAATCCGTTTGCTGGGCAGTGAAGTATTCCAACGTCTATCAGCGCTTGCATCACGTGGAACGCTGCTTGGTGATGTAACACGGCGGGAGAAACATAACAAAACTGAGGCATGCGTTCCCACTCAACAGCCAGCATGGTTGGATCGTCAAATTCGTTGCGAGGAAACGGAGCCACGGGGGGACCCATTGAGCGGAATCGCGGGCAACTAAACGTCCCATGCGCGGGAAAACGTCTCTATTCGCCATGTATCGACCGTGCATCAGGATTATTCGCACAGCTGAGTGTTTTTGAGGTGCGCGATGCATTATAGTGCGCACTGCAGGAAATGGCTTTATGTCATACGCGCTGCCATAAACACTTCACGGCGCGCTCAAGTTTCCGCCGCACGTTCCATACCCAACATCAGTGCGTTGCAGCAGCTCGTGCGGGCTTGGGCCTGGCTGGCGGGGACAGTGCTTCAGATTGATGGGCGGGGAAATGCCACTGAGCCTTGGGGTCCGGTGAACGGAGGCAGCTGGCCACTGCAACCAGTACGCCGCTCGTCGCACTCCGCGCGGAGGTTTGGGTCGTGAAATGCACTGCCTGCCTGGCAAAACGGCGCCCCAGCTCAAGCCGCCTCGCGAGCAGCGGTTGAACTGTGCAGAAGACGAGTCGCAGCGTGCCAAACCGATTTCTATCGCATCGATTTTCCCACCTTTTGAGCGCGTTGTGCTCGCTAATTCCCCCGCCTGGTCTCGGTCTGGCTGGCATTGAGCCGGCCATTAAGAACGAAATCGAACGGTTGCCAGCAGAAGCCAAACGTTGCAAATCTCACATTGGAATACGGGAATTTGATGAAATGATTGCGTTTCATTAAAATCACCGCTAGAGCGTGGGCCAGTAGCCGAGTGACTTAAGCGTTTCCAAACAAGGACAACGTCTAACAGGTGGGGGCGGTTGGGTGCAACACAAACAAGGCCCAGAAAAATAGTCAAACGCCAGGCCCTGATATGGTCTGACTGTTATAAGGGTTTAAGTATCCGCCTCTCGACGATGAGAATCCCAATGATTTTCGCTGGACCATTAGCATAAGTCGCGAGTCATCAAATCCTGTTTGCAAGAATCACCGAAACATCAAAGCTGTTGCAAGAGCACCGATGCATTGCTAACGCCAGAGGAGCAGTTGTCTGTGACAGGAGCAGATCACAGCAAACAGCAGGCCAGCACCACAACAACAGCACAGCAGCTTCAAGCAACATCACAACCGCTGCCATCAGCGCTGCAAACGCCGCATGCTCCAGCGCAGCGCGGCAGCAATTTTTTTGTTCCCCCAGCCTCCGAGCAGCAGCTCCAGCTCCATTGTTGGTCTCACAGACCGGAATCTAAACCACCACCAATCATCGGTCACTGCAGCACCAGTCAGTCACAGTTGGTGGCAATCGCGACGCGCCTCCTGGAAACTTCAACATTCCGGCAGACGGGGCGAATACGTCGACTATCTGAGGCGAAATTGCTGAATACTCGCCGCCAGCTAAGGTGCCATGCCCGGGTGTCTATGCGGTGCCAACGCAACCATTACCAGCTTGGCGGAAGAGATGAGAGAGCGTGGATGCTATTAGGTCCTCTAGACGTGCTCCCATATCATGGTCGATTGGCTAGCGTCGGTCAATGAACAGCCATGCAGTGTTTGGCGCCAACACGCAATCGCTTCTTAGTGGCGTCAATCAGAGCCAGGGCCAAGGCCAGAGCCAGAGCCCAGAGCCAGGGCGGGCCAGGGCAGTCCAATGATTTCGTTTTTCTTTTCTGCCGGCGATGCCGACAACTGGAGAGGGCCTACGCCGGTTTGCCATCCACAACGTTCGTTGCGCGATCCCAGCGCCAAGTAAAATCTAAAACTGGCAAATTGAGCTGCGTTGGTTGGGTTGCATTGTTTTGCCAGCTGCTGGTAATTTGTGTGTGGTGGTTGGGTTTCCTGTTGGAGCAAGAGGAGCAGGAGACGAAGGCTGGGGCTGGTAGCCTCAAGGTTGCCAAACGTAGGCAGACGTGTGTGGATTCGTTTACATGCATGCCGACGTGCGTGATTTATTTCCTAATTAATACTGAAATACGAAGACGCTTGTACTTTTAATATCTATAAGATATCAACAGTAAACACACACAAACACACACACACACATTGATTATTAATTTATTATCCTGAAGTTTTGCTTAATTGGTTTAATTTGTGCATAGAGCGTGTTATCGAATTTCAATGATATAGACTTTTGGTAGTAAACAAAATGAAGAAAGAAATTTCAAATTTGTAAATATATTAAAAATTGTTTTGTTAAAGCTTTAATGTGCTTTTGTACGTAGCTTTGACTTGAAGCAGAGTTTTTGAAATTTATGATTATGACATCCTAATGAAGTTCAACTTTAAAAATACACACTTATAATATATTCATAATTTTCAATTAGTTTTGCATTAATTCTTTTGTAATTTTATCCATTGGTAGTGATGCTTCAAAGATAATAAAGAAATAGTAGTAGTAAATTTTCTTGTAGAAAAGCTTAAATGTGCTTTTGTGAAGTTATGAAAGCTAGTTCTATAGCAGCTTGTATTACAAAGCTATTTTTGAGAGCTTGTATGTGCTTTTATAATTGTAAAGCATATTTTCATACAAAGCTCTTCTAAAACTTTCCTTTTCGCTCTCTACGAATTAATCCACTGATTAGTGAATATTTCAGTTTAAGGGCAAATTCTATTTTATTTCCATTAGTTTTATTTTTTAATCAGTTAAAAAATAATAAACAAAGCATATTTATTTCGTATGCATATCAGATTGCATGACTTGAACTAACATAATCTATATATTTTTTTTACGATTTAAGAAAAACAATAAAACTCTTTCAAGTGAATGCGTAGGCTGTCAATAGAATGCAAAAACGAAAGTTAAACATGTAGAATATATTCTACCAGAAATTCCACTATATATATATGTATATAATATTATCTCTACTACAAAATGCACGCAAATGGCATTTGCAGCAAACCAGACATTACCAGTTAAACATATTTCCATCAAAGGAAATAACTACTACATATTTAATAAAGAAATATCCACTAACACTAATTGTCTATCTGAATTTTAAATGTTCAAATCTGCTCTTGGTTTTGAAAATAGTAGTCCCAAAGTTGTCAGAATATCCACTGTGAAGTCGGTTAGTACAAAGTAGTAAGTGGAAGAACATAATAAAAATTTGCCTAAAAACTGTTGAAAATATACTAAAAAAATATTGGAATCTTTGATCAATTGTAAAATGTTTAATGCTCAATATAAAAAATAAAATAAAATAAAAAAGGAAAACAGATTATGAAAACATTTATCGCATAGGTTTGAAAATAAAATAATGAAAAGAAAATGTACAGCAAATGAAGAGTATGATAGTTAGAAGGCAACTACGTAAGAGAAAATTTTTAGGATGTGAGAAAATACTGACAAAAAAAATATTAAAAACCTGAAATAAAATTAAAAAAAACAACAAATTATCTATTAGCCAATATTTTAAAAATATCTTAAAAAAAAATATCATACATATTTGAAAAAACGAAATATTAAAAAATATTTCATAAAATTAAAAAAAAAAACATTTGAAAAATTTCCGATTACTTTAAAAATATTTGACAATCGTTTGCGCTTAAAGGAAAAAATTTGGAAAAACAACGATGAATAAATTACAATATTTTTTAACTTATAAAGTAAAAACAATGTTTGTAGATTTGGAGTTCATGTAGTTGTCCGTTGAGCAATCTAGCAAGCAACCGTAAATATCAAGTTAGACTAGTTATTTTTTATTTTAAAGAATGGCTCATTGTAAAACGAACCACCTAAGCGAACGTGAATCTAAGGTCGAATAATTAGATAAGTTACAAATATCAAATAGGCTTAAATGTATTAGAACTTCGGCAAGGTATAATTACTTATAAATAAAAATAACTGTATATTTCGAGCTATCTAGTAGTTGCCAAAAAATAAACAAAAATACTATTGTATATATGTATCTATATGTAAATGTTCCCAACAACTATAAAGACTTGTGCTTCATTCTATTCTCGATGTAAGCATTCTACAATAATACTTAAATGTGTAAGTTTGTGCATATGACTTTTAGTATATATATATATGATATATGGAATATGGTATTCGTATATATTTTAACCCAAACAGAATTCATGTGTGTTTTATATAATATCTAAGCAGAATTTATTGTACTGTATGTATTATAGAGTTAATTATATTATATTACATATATGTATATATGTATATGCATAAATGTATATTTATTATACATATATATATATTTATGACACTGAAATATGTTTGTTCAATAAGTTCAGCGAAATTCTCTTCAAACGTTTTTAAATGTTTTAATTAAATGTTATTCGAAAATCCAGAAAGAAATATTCAATATTTAAATGAAATACACAATAAACTTGATGTCAAATTCAACAAAAATAATATTTATAATTAATATTCAAATTTAAGATTTATTTCAATTATTAGCAGCTTTAGCGCTTACTTTTGATTTTCAGTGTGAATTCTGCTCCCCACTTGGCGTGTCAGTATAGCCGCTTTAATGCGATTAACTCAATTGCCTGGGCATGAAGCTCAAGTGAGTTGATAGTGAATGCTCCCCTTTTGGCATGGTATATATCAACAATAAGCCGATAAACTTATTGTCAACTTTATTTGTTGTCGATGTCAGGTCCATATGTCAGTCAAGGTCTTAAAGTAACAGGGAATTCCCCAAAGTCTGTTGTCAATTGCCCTTTCACGTGCGACAGCTTTTACAGTGTGTTTGTCTCTTATTATAGATATCAATGGGTTGATGCATATATGTATGTATATGCACGTACACACATGTACACACATACACATGTGTGTATGTGGAAATATATATGTTTGTAAGTATGCATTTAAAAGCTGTCTGATAACAGAGGCCTAGCTATGCTGAAGGAGCTCTAGATTTTAGCTCAGCCAGTCTTTATTGTTTTAGAACTTTGTGCTAAAAAATCATACAGCACACAAAGCTCAGCTGTAAGTTCTCACAGCTTTTGTGATAGCTTGCAAGCTATGCATAAAGCTGCGCGCGGAAAATTCCTTGACATGCCAAACTTTTATCTGGTATTTTAAGCTTGGTCAGGATTTAAGCTTAGTTATTTAGCTTTTGCATGCCTGGAAGTTTTGGAAAGATTTCCAAACATAAGCTTACTCGTAAGATACATATAAAGCTCAAAGTTTTTGGCTGCTCGGCTTGAAACTTTGCTAAATACTTACAAATGAGGGAAATTAAATGCTTTGCCCGGGACTTTTTTCCTTTTAACTTAACTAAAAAGCTCTATAAACATTCATACAAACGTTCAACAATTTATTAATTTAAAAGTGACAAAATTTTTGTCAAATCTTTCTCAACAATTTTTACTAACTCAAATGAAGTAGCTAATAATTAGTTGCCAGTCGTTAGCAGCTGCTGGCAGGCATTTAAAACTGAATTGCGATAAGCTTAAATCGTAAACTTTAGCTAATTTAACTGATAAAAGTTTGCAGTCAGCCCCATGAGTGGAGCAAAATGGGGAAAAAAACGTAATAATAATTATGTTAATAACTAGCAACTATTATGAAACTCATTGCCGTGTTCTTATGGCCATAGTTGAAGTTAAAGTTTTTTTATGGCACACCAAAGGGGTGAGAAAACTAAGAAGAAACCATAGAAAAACCAAAGAAAATTAAGTTTTCCATTTTGTTTTCTTTTTGTTTTTCAATATATTTTTTGCAGTTGAAAATGATAAAGATAATTTAAAATATATCGAAATTTTTGCACACAATTGCTGTGCTTATCTCTTATCTGAATATTTTTAAACGTTGTTGACTTGGTTTATATATAGTTTTAATTAGATAGCTTGAAACAGCTGCAATTAGTATGGGTGTGTGTGTGTGTGTGTGGAGGGGGCAATAAAATGCGGCTGGGCTCTTAATTAAGCTCGCTTGCAAATTGGTATATGGCATGCACTTTGATTCTGTTGCTGATTTTGTATTTGCAATTTGAGCTGCGTCTCACCTGGCCACACGTGGCATAGAATGGAGCACCACCAGTCATTGCCACAAGGCAGACATTCATGATAGCCACGCTGTTACCACAGCCATAACAATCGGTATTGATTACATGCACCAGCCCAAATGTGACTTGCACTTAGAGGTAATGCTATGGGCAGTGACACGCTGCTGACTCTGGAATACCCTGTAGTTCAGTTGATAAAGTAGTAGTATTTTTTGGCTTTGATGAGTTTGAACTTATTTGAAATTTACTTAGTATATTAACTTCAACTCTATTTTTGGCCTAAATTATCAATTAATTATTATCAAGACATCGGTGTAATATTACAAACTGACATTGTTTCGTTTTCGTTGTTGCTCTTTCGCTCTCATTACAGTCTATAGTCTCCTAATTCCATTTCACTTTGTTCCGATTGGCATCTACGGCTGCAGTAGTATTAGTGAGAGTTTGAAAAGTATAATCCGAGTGAGTTTGAGCTTGAGTTGAAAGAGAGCGGGAGAGATAGAGAGGGCCGTAGGCTAAGATAGCTGTTGCTGCATGCTGTGCCTGGTGTTGTGGAGTGAGAGTGAGATGGCTGCTTAGGCTCTTTGACCGTTGCTTTATGATTTCAATGGACGAATAGAAATGAGCTGTTTGAAAGAGCATGCGATGCAACCATCATATAAAATAATTAAATAATAATGCAAGGCAAATAAATTAATATACGAGTATAAACTCGTATTTAGATGTTATATTTATTTAAAGTAGTATATTTTTTTATATTTAATTTTTTATTTTTTTATTATTATTTCAACTGATACATCTGTCGCGCAGCATTCTAATTATCTGTTCAATATTATTTTTAACTGTTGAGATTAAATTTGAATTATATAAATTTTTTGATACTATACTTCGATCTTTTCTATCTCTAGTCGAACCCCGATTTATCTAGGTTTTTTTTTTTTTGATAATTTAAATTGATATATTTATTTGCACTCGCATAAAAACTCGGATTGGAAATATCATATACATTAAACCTTTAGTTTATGGTTTCATAGTGAACTATATATGTCCTACTGATGAGGAATCTCGAACTATTTCCTCTTACACACATTTTAACAAAGCAATTGTTCCTTGATTTTCCTTTTTCCAAGGTATACGAATATGTTATTGCTTGATGAGATGTAGAATCAGGTTCATCAGTTCTGACTTCTCCTGCTCCTCTTAGCTTTCATTGTTTAAGACACTACAGTGTGCCTAACTTTTCGAATAGATGTCTAGTCATATTATCTCAAATGTATGCAATACATTAAATACTTATCTCTCATCATATTTACTTCTGTAATGCACAGTGAGCGAGCACTGAGCGGTCTCTTTCAAGCATTCTCATTAGCTTAGCCATATTAAGAGAAAGTTCAATAGCTTTAGCCAATTGATATTAATTTGTTTTCCCCTCTGTGCACCGCATGTGGCTCATACATATTTATTTATAGGGTATTCGCGCTAGCCGAGCAGAGCTCGTGCTATGGTCACAGTCATAAGCGTAATTTCTGCTCTAATTCTGTTGCAGCTTCCATTGCAATGCAGTTAATGCTTATGTGTGTGGGTGTGTGAGAGAGGGAATTAATGTGTGTGTGTGTTTAATTGAGTTTCGTTTCACATTGTGAGGCTTGCACTGCACACAGTTTTTGTTGTTGTTGTTGTTGTTGCCAAACGAGCATCGCCCGCTCGCATCGAATTGTAATTTGGGCTGCGAGGCTTCAAGTTTTATTTGTGGCTCGCTCTCATTTATGTTTATTACAAAATTTTGCTGCCACTTAAATTCAATTGGCGGCCGCTGTTGCCTGCCGCTTGAGGAAAAATAAATAAAGTCGAGTCGAGAAAAGCTACCCCCGAAAAAAAAAGAAAAACTGATGATGATGCTGCTCCAATAATTTCTAATTTATTTCATTCAGCTGAAAAGCCAAAGCAAATGCACATAAACCAAATTACCAGCCACACTCTAATCGATGCTAAAGGGGGGCGGGGCGTGTCCTGAAAGAGAACAACAAAGTTTTTTAGGGAATTGAGCCGACGCTTGGTTTAGTAACTGGTCAAAGTTTTGCACTAAAATTCAATTGAATTGAACTGCAGTCGATGGCCAGTTTGCATCGGTCGTTCGTTGGGCAACACTTTGTGCAATCATCGAGTGGGAAATGCGAGCCAGCGTTATTTCTGGTGCGCGCGTTAAATGCGTTTGAGCAAGAAATGCCAATAAGTCAGCGTCCTGCTGGCATAGCCAGGGAAACAGCCTGAATGCCTGTCGCCTGCACTAATGTGCGGTTCATTAGACAAAGTTGACCACACACACACACACACACAGAGAGACTACCACATTGACAGCCACACCCACACACACACTCACATATACACGCCCACATTGAAAAGCCGGCAGCTGGTCAGCTGCTCAATCGCAACGCGTAATCGTATTAAAAGGATTCTAGGGACTAATTAGCAAAGCGCCGTTGCTTTGGCTCGTTCATGCGTTCAACTCCTGTCCAAGTGTTGTCCAGTTGGCAGTTGCCATGCGGCTGTCGTCCTGACTGCCAGCTGCAGTTGCAGCTTCGGCTTCAACATTTGATTAGCCTAATGCAGTTCTGCTCTAATTGCTGACACGCCCCGCCAACGCAAAAGCAAACGTAAAAGCAAAGAAAACGAAACTCATATGGAAAAAACGTCGCTGGAAAAAAGCAAAGAACTAAAGTCGTAAAAAACTGTCTCGATTGGCTGATGCGGTAAAGCGCAGGTAACAAAGCAACTGCTGCGCTTTTTTTTTTTTTTTTGCAACTTTGGCAACAGCTCTTGCAACTTTGCCGTTTGTGGTAACTTTCAGTCAAGCAGCTCTTACTTTTCTATGCCCCGTAAAAAATGGAAAGTCATTGAGAGAAAGGTATAAAGAACTCTGTGAGAGTAGAGAGAGAGAGAGTAGAGTAGAGAGTAGAGAGAGAGAGAGAGAGTAGAGTAGAGAGTAGAGAAAGTATTATAGACAGATTTATTTATATATTTTTGGAATACAAAAAATATATTTTAAACATTCATAAAATAATACACAAATTTTTTTGTTGATCAAACTCATTTCAGCAAATTACAGGGTATATTTCGATGCTACCTTTACGTTTTTAATACTTGCTTCTTATATTTTTATTTTCTTGTCCTCTGACTGAACAATTTTTTATAAAAGCGGAAAAAGTTGCGATTTACAAAAGGGGTAAGAGGCTTGCCCGCAGGCCGTCAGGCCCATGTCATGGACCAGCATAGCCCCATCTCTGTCTTGACTGCCCATTCTCTTAGCCAACTCTCTCTCTCTCTCTCTAGCCAGTTTTGTGCAGCGAAGTCTGCGAAGCGTATGGCATTCACAAAGCATTCCGTTAATACGTACTTAATAGTCAAGTCATAAATTTTAAATACTGCTAAATGGCTGCCTCAAGATATGTTCGAGTGTGCTTATATGTCAGATATGCGCGCATGTAAAGCAGCGCTGACAGCATTCACACACACACATCTACACATATGTACATATAGACACTCGCATATACACCCTTACATATATCATTCGCAGCACCCGATCGCAGCTCCTTACAGCCCCGCGAAAATCTTAGTTACACTTTGTTTGGCCCCAAGTAAAACCAAAGCAATTTATGTGCGCTTGAGGTTTTGGCGGTTTATTGTGTTTAGTGGCGAAACGAAACGCAAAAGCCACCATGGAGGTCATATTATTTTCGTTGTGCAGTTGCTTATGAGCTCAGATTACTTGTGATTGTCAATATGTTTTTACTGAAGAGTTTTCTTTAATTGTGAGGAAAATAATTCGTATTTATACTTTTGGAGAAGCTAACATTTGTATTCTCGTTCGTAGTTTATATGTACACAGACTCTTTTTTTTAACTATATAAATTTGTTGTAATTTTAAAAATAGATAATATAAATAACATTTTTTTTTTAAATATTTTAATTTTATTTTGAGAAATATGATCCTGGCAGCAGAAATCTTTTTATGATTTTATTTATCAATAAATTAGTTGAATTATTTATGTGTTGTATTTACGCTTCCAGAAGATTTAAAAAAATATATATTTTGTTAATAAATAATAATAAATAAATAACAACAAAAATATATAAAAAATTCTAATTATCGTATAAATAAAAATAAATAATATTAAATATATAAATTTAAAAAAAATATATAAAAAATATATTTAAAAAAATATTCTTATTATGTTTTTCAATATAAGCACTAAAAAATATATTTATTATATAAATAAAAATATATTATTTAAAAAATGTATATATTAAAAAAAATTAAAAAGAAAAATTTATTATTGTGTTCTTAATATTGCCCATATTTATTATATAAATAAATAAATATATTAATAAAAAAAACTGATAATAAAAAAAATATTTCTAAAAATATGATCATTAATATTCATTATTATTATTTTTTTTTGTATATTATATATTTATTTATTATTTATATATTTGTTTTTATATATATAATATATATATGTTTATTAATTTTGTTAATTTTGGATTAATTCTACTTTCTTAATTTAGTTGAAAAAAATAAAATATATTTGAAATATATATACAAATATATTTTTAAAAATCTATTGCTAAGATAGCTAAACATTTTTCGACACTTTGCATGCTAAATCTGAAACTTAGCTCACGCTTCAGCACAAGTATTTCATTTGAGTTTCATGAACTACTTACATATCTAATCCTTAATCTAGATTTTCAATTTGTGGAGACAATTTTGTTTTAGGCAAGTTTTTTTCCTCTCTCTTCTCCTTTTTTTTTTTGGCATTTTTGCTTAACTTTTTGTAGGACTGGAATTTTACGAGTTTTTGTCTAGCTGAGCCAGTTGTTGGTTTTGCTTTCATCTTCTCTTTTTTTTTTCGCTCGAGTGTATTTATGTGTTATATGTCACATACAATGCATGCCACACACACACACACACACACACACACACACACACACATTGAGTAACTTCGACGAGCGCATAAAAATGATGAGTTATTTGTTTTTTAGTGCATAATTTATGAGTTAAATGAGTTTTTCATATGCGAGTGCGTGTATGCTTGACTTCGTTATGGCGCTGGGCGTTGCTTTACAGATTTGTCAGACACATACGCACACACACACACACACACACATACAGTGAACGCTGCTTGGTTGGCATTTTATTTATGACTTTTACGCGTGAAACTTCATTCGAAAGCGTTTAAGTGGAAGCGCACACAAGACGATTTGCCAGCCAGACTTTGCAAAACTTTTGTAAACGTTACACACACGCATATGGGACACTTAAGCATGCTCTTTGTGGCTTGCTTTGATGGCTGCACACACGCACACAGAGACACATATTCACGCACACGTTTATCATGCAAATTGCGCCTAATTGTCTGGAATGGGATTTACTTGCGGCACTACGCATATTTTTTGGCCCCAAAAACTTTTCTTCAACCCAACAAAAAAAAAACGAAATCTGTGAAGGCATTCGAAGTGCGCATTAAATTTAGCTCTCCCCCCTTTGGGCCCGACGCAGGGCCTGTCGCACATTTTCAACGCTGCTTAGCAGACATTCTGATTTAATTGTTTTGCCCAACGATTCAAATAAAAAATTACCACGATATTTTCGTTTTTTTTTTAACTGCATTGTGTCCTGTTGGCCTGGGCCAAAAAAAATAACACAAAGTTCACAATTTTTTGTACCCATTCCCCATACGCAGCCTCAACCCGCTTTGTGTCTGCGTTATTTACCGAATTGAGTTGCCAACTCTTCGCTCTCTCTCTCACTCTTTCTCACTCTTTCTCGCTCTATCGCTGTCTTGGCCAAGTGGGGGCATTAATTTTTAACGGTAAATGCGCGAAAAGCGGCGCAGCTTTAAATGAATTGTTAGGGGCCTGGCATTCGAGCTACCCAACCAACAGCAGCGGCATGTAAATTAGAAACGGCTCCCTTTTGTCTTTGCCCAATGCCTTTTTTTTCTGTTCCATTTTTATTTTACTTTTTTTTTTTGTATTTATTTATTTTTTTGTTTTGCTGTAGTTACATGAGCACTTCTTGCCTTTTAATACGCTTACTCTATTAGAAGCTTGAAGCGTTTATTAAGAGCTTTGGCTTTGACCTCAAACTTGAAGTGGCTGCAAAAAAGAAAAAAAAAACCAGAAACAAAAACTTTTTTTAAATATTTATTTAAATAGATTTTATGCAATTTTTTGTTTCTTTTTTTCTTATTATATATTTATTTTTTAAATATTATTTATATTATATTTTATTATTCTTATTATTATTATTATAAAATATATTATTATATTATTATTATTTAGTGGTGTGTGTTTTTTTTCTTTATATCTAATTTTATACATCATTTTTTTTACTTATTTTTTTTTTTAAATTATTTATTATGTTTTTTTTTTTATATGTGCTGCGTCTCAAAATGTATTTAATATTTTAAATTTATTTTCATAAGTTAAATATTAAATTATTTACATATAAGCAATACATTTAAAATGTTACAATTTATTAAAATTTATTATTTGTTGTCTATTTTTTTAAATAATTTTTTTATTAATATATTATATATTATATTTTGTTATATTATTTTATTAAAATATATAAAGCAAACATTTTTTTCTATTTTAAAATTTGTGTAAACTTTTTCTTTTCTAATATAAATATTTCCTTTTTTGTTTAATATATAATAATATTATTAATATGTATATTATTTAAATATCTAATTTTATTAATATCTATACAATATATATTTATATTATCTATATTATTATTTTCTATATTATTAGCTGGATTATTATTTTATTTAAAATTATGTCAATGAAATTTAATAAGTATAAATATATATTTTTGGAAACATTTTTTCTTAGCTATTTAAGATATTTTTTTGTTATAGAATTAAATTTGATTCAGTCTTGAAATTTAGTTGCCTTGAAGCTAGAGACTAGATTGAAATTTGGTTTGTATATGAGCTCGAGCAGGGTATATGGCCAGCGGTTTGCCATGGGCAAATTAAGGCGGTTGTTTTTATTTATTTTTGTTGTGTTGCGCCTGCTGCCGCTGCTCCTGCTGCTGCTCCTGCTGCTGCTCCTGCTGCTGTTTTGTCGATTGCTTTGGCCTTTGGCGTTCATTTGGCAACACTCGGTTGGTCCTATCTGTGCTTTGTGTTCGTGTTTTTTTTTTTTGGTGTTTGGATTTGGTTTTCGTCGTGTATTTTTTTTTTTTTTTTTAGTCGTGAAGGGTGCCCGCTGCCACAGAAAATATTTCCGGCTGTTGGTTGGCTGGTGTCGGAGCATGCTATCAATCTGACCTGTGCCCCGGAGCAGCGTAGCATTGCCAGGCAATGACAGCGGCAGCAGGAACAGCACTTGCAGCCTCTGGCCTTTAATTTAAAAACTCTTTTACGCCGTCTCGCCTCAAAATGCGGCAACGTAGCGCCCAATAATGTGAATTTTATGTAATTGAAGTGCCCAGCACAAGACAAAAAATTGTCTAAAAAAACAGTCAAAATACAAAAAAAAAAAAAAAGAGACATTAAATGAAAAGGCGCAAGAGAAATGTAATAGCATAACTCTTTTGCGGCTTACGTCGCTTTTTCGGTGTCCATTGGCCCAACCCGAAGGCAGAGCGACAAACTGCGCCAACGATTTCAACTTGAGTAGGTTCAACGAGCGCCACTTCTGATGCTACAATGACAATGGCTAACATGATAACCTTTTCTCTTCTATTTTCAGAGTATTTGATTAAAAGCAGCTAAGGAATAGCTAGTGTGCTGTGAACTATAAGCTTATATATTCTTTGCTTCTAGTAAAACTGTAAATTTGTGTACAAATAATTTGAAAGTATTACCTTACCTTACCTTACATTTCTTAGCCTAGGTAAAGCTTATAAAAATATTTTTAAGCCTTACTTTAGAGCTATGTACAAATTAGGGCCAAGCATGAATTCATTATTGTGACATAATATATTCTTTATTTATTAGATTGTAGCTACTAAGCTTTGTTAAAAAGCTTTGTTGCAAAGCTGCTGCATAAAGAGCTTTGGCTTTGACTTAATGAGATAAATCAGCTTCTTAAGAGTAAGCATGTAATAACATGGATGTAATAAGATACAAATATTGCCATTAGCTCTTTAATCTATATATTATTTACTTTATTTGTTTCTTAGTTCATTTTTGAAGTAATTGCCTAGAACGCTCTGAAAGTTCTTTAATCTATATATAATTTACTTATAATTCATTTTGAAATTAAATTTTTAAATTAAATTTTTTCAAAATATTTTTAATTTTATTATTATTTATGTATTTTTTTTTCATTCATTTGTTTCCATAATCAGTTAAAGAGCATTTGCATTTTGTACTTCAAAAGTACATGAAAGCTTTTTTCCGGCTGAAAGCTTTCTAAGACAGCTTTTGCTTGTGTATTGAACAGAAAACTCATATCAACTTTTTTCACTTTTAAAAAAGCTTCCATTCAATATACTTTGAAAGCACAACTAAGTTACCATAATTATATACAGTATATGCTGCATATAACTAAATTTTCATAGTTGCCACAGCTTTATTTTATATATATATTTATATATATCTAATAACCTTACATTGCTTCGCACTACAAAAGCATCAACATAATAAGCTTTGGGAAAAACATACAAAATCTAAACAGGAATTGACAATAAGAGCTCATTAGATGCGCTACTAAATCAGCTTATTAGCTTTACTTTCACCCTACGCAAACAAAAACAAAACATTTGAAATTTTCAATTACAAATAGAATTTATCATAATTTTGTTATTGCTTTGGCAGCAGCCAGGGCCAGTGGATGGTGCTTTAGCTGCCATTTTGATATGAAAATCGTTGGCCATTTAAATTGTACTCATTTTTCATTAGTTTGCCATTAAATGGCTTGCATTAGAGCACTGCCAAGTGGCAGCATAACATTTGGTTAATTTTTGCAGCCAGCAGCGAGTGAATTTCATTATTTTGCAATTAGACAGCTTTTGTTACACGTACAAATGCAAATATTGGTTTATTATTTAATTCTTTTTGAACTCAGGCCAAACAAGACACAGCCCTTTGCCAAATGCCACCCAGCAGCAGCTGCATGCAAACAAACCTTACGGTCCAGCTAAAAAAAAAAGAGAAATATAAAAAAAATGTAAAAAAAAATGTAAAAAAAATATGCGAAGCAGGCAATATGCTTCCTTAATTAAGGTCAAAATAAATATACCAAGCGCTCTCTTTTTGCATCAGTCTGTCTTTGAGATAAATGGCTGTGAAAAAGGACTATATATGCAGCCATCGTTGCTGTGCGAGGCACAATCGAGGCTGCGCCGGGGAATGACGCGAGCGTCGATTTGATAAATAAGTGGGCAGATTCGCCCACAATTGCTTTGGGCAACTCTGGCAACGGACAGCGAGCAATGAGCTTCAGCTTCAGCTTTGGTTTTGCTTGATTTTCTTTTGCATACACTTACGGAACTTGGGTGATTCAGCTATGTCTCGTGGTGTGTGCATATTTTCTGTTCCAATGAGTGTTGAAAAAGAATTAGTAAGTTTTGTAAAGTTTGCCAAGAGCAAATTAATAATAATAATAAAAACATTGAATATTATTGATATACATTTATCATATTTATATAGCGTGGTCTGATTCTTTCTGGTTGTGATAAATATAAACTAAAAATATTGCCTTTCTGACTATAATTAAAAAATCAGGTCGATCAATTATGTATGCTTAGATAAATAAAGTGGTTTAAGAAAATAGAAATCATGGCATGGTATATCATGTATATATCTTTTCTATTATGTTCTCGTAGTATTCGTATCCGTAGTCCCTCTTATCGTTTCTTGCTCACTCTCTCTCTCTCTCTTTCTCTCTCACACCCACACTGCCCCTAGCTCTTTCTATTCTTATCCATGTCTAAGCCTCTCACAGAGTCTCTTTCTAAGTATCAGCCTTAGTTTCTATCAATTCATTGCAATGTGTCTATATCTGTATCATTCAATTTGTTTCTCTTCAGTTCTCTTTCCTTATCACACTGCCTGCTTTTGATAATTTGAATTTACTCTCTTTAATAATATATAATTCATAGTAATACATAGTTTTTATCAGAGTGAGCTCTATTTCTTTTTCAACAACTATTTCTATCGATAATGTATGTCATCTTCGTCTGCATCTATCTCTCTCTTTCTCTCCTTCTCTCATTTTGTTAATGCTATTGTCTGCCAAACTCTCCCGCTATGTCTACATCTCTCCCTCTCTCTCTCTCACTCTTTCTCTCTCAATTTGTGGGGCGTCTTCATTGGCACTATTCGCTCTCTTTCTCTCTCTCTCTCCATCCATCTCCTTTTCCCTCTCACTCTGCTTATGTTTCCTTTTACCTTCCTATTTCTCGCTAAGTTTGTCACTCTCTCTCTCTCTCTTAGCCTCCCTCTTCGTTTCATTATTTCCATTTTTTCTCTTCTTCTATCTTTCACACTCGCTCTGTTGCTCACTCACTCACTTTCTTTCCCTTTCATCTATATCTTTCTCTTTATAAATGAGCTCATGATTTATCGATCAACATAGTGTATTTCGATTCCAACAAGCGCTCGTTAAGTATAAATATATTTTTTTTTCCCGTTTGCAATTTTAAAGCCTTTGCTGATTTTTTGTGTTTGCAGCGGGCTTTGGTTAATTGCCGAAGGACGAGCGTATAATTGTGCCAATCCTGTCGGCAGCTTATTCCACGCTCTCATTTCACTTTTCTCTGTTTTTATTTTATTTGTGCTTTTATTTATTTATTTTCATTTTCATTTTACTTTATTTTTTGCTGCTGTTTTATTTACTTGCATTGGCATTAAAGGGAAGAACATAAAATAAATAAATTAAATTTTTGCAAAGGTCGCCGATGCGAACTGTGTGCGAACTGAACTCTCGATGCGCGAATTGCTTCACAATGTGCCGCAGGCTGAAGGTCGAGCTCATTTTTATTTCAGCCAGCTCAAGCTGAGAGTGAGAGAGTGCGATCTGCTTGCTATCGCTCTCTCTCTCTCTCTCTCTCTCTCTCGCAGTCCCTGTGGACATGCCGCGAAACCCAGTTAAGCCGAAGTTCGCATTCGAGCCGATTTTAACATTTGTGGCAATGAATTTTTACGCATTTTACGTGCTTTCGCTTCATTTGCAACCCTTTTTTTTCATTTTCTTTACATTGCTTTGTTGCTCTTAATTTTTGTGTTGTTGTTTGTCGCGCGTTTTTGTGGCACATTAAAAAATTACACCGCATTACGCAAATTAACCTCAGACTTAGCAGCGTCTTTTATTATTATGTATGAACGCTTAAACCAGCAAAAAAAAAAATAAAGTGAAATAAAAAAAAACCGGCATAAAAATTGCAAATTGCGCATACGCCACGTGCAACAGACGCGTGATTTTTATTTTTCACTTCCTTCTTTATTTTTTTTTAATGCTGTGCGAGATTATTTTGTTAAGCTTAAGACTTGATTATAATTGAAATTATTTTTTTTTTTTTACGTGGGAGAAAAATAAAAATATGTATGTAAATAAATGTTTATTTTGCTTGTCAACGATTGTTTAATTTGCCTTGTCAATGGCATTTAATTATATAATTCATTTTAATTACACTTTGCCAGGCATTGCTTTAACGCAATTAAGCCGAAATGACAGAGAGTGTGTGAGAAAAACCAAATGAAATTTTTGTTTACATATGTTTTTTATTGGCAAATAAATTGTCATTTACTTTTGAAGCGCTTTCTAAATGTGTTTTAGCTTTAAATAAACAAGCGTTAAATTTGATTGAATTCAATTTTAATCACCGACAAGTATTTAGCCAAGTGAGTGGTTTGAACTAAGTATGCGCTAAATAAATATTTAAAATTTTCATTAATTTTATAATTAAATCATGCAATGCATGTTAAGTCTGCGGTGGCCTCAACTATCGTTTGCTCTGTATAAATATTGACAATTTGCATTAATTCTATAATTGATTTAAGTTAACTAAATTGACGCTGAATAAATATTTAACATATTCATTAATTTTGTAATTTTTGTAATTAAGTTAAGTGCAAATTAATTGAGAGACCTTTCGTGCATTAGATGACTAATATGTGTAGCCTGAAAGCAGCATAGTAATCACAGCTGAGAGATTTTTGTTGTAATGGGGCGATTCTTTGGATCAGAAAGTATTGTATGTAAGTTTACAACGAACTGTTTGTCATTTCAGAGAACCTCGAATAGATTTCTTTAGTACTCAAAAAATTTCCGCTCCCCCTCTCTCTCTTCATCTTTCATCATAATAAACACTTTCTTACACATTTCTCTAGCTTTGAAAGCATCTCCCAACTGTTGATTTATTTTATATACTATATTTGGCTTATGTCATAATTCCCAAAACTCGCCCCTAAAACCCGTTAGCCGAAAATCTCCAAGTCAACTGTCAATGCCACAAGAAGCCAACTAAAAAGGCCGAAAATTGAAAATTTTGGCATAAAGCAAGCAAATGCCAAAAATAAAGCAATTAGAAACACAAATCAGGGCAACCAGGCATATAAACAAGGCCCAAGCAAGGCAAAAAAAAAAAAAAAAGAAGAAAAGGAGGACTAAGAGCAAGAAGAAGAAGGGGAAGCAGAGGCAGCTGTGGAAGGCATAAAGGTCTGTGTCTGGCAGCTCGAAGGTTAAGCAGGCGTGCCGCACGGCCTGCCTGACCCGCTTTGTGCTGCTGACGCCCAGAGCAACAACAACTACAACAGACATTTGAGAAAAAGAAACAATTACAAAACTGATTAGAAAATCTGAAGCAGTGGGCGGAGCGAGAGGCGAGCAGTAACACGTGCGGCATATTGTTTAGCTAACGCCCACAGCCGCAGTAGCAGCAGCAGCAGCAGCGGTAGCTAACGGGAGCGGGCAGCAGGTGCAGCTTGACTATCTGCTTTTTTGTCTTTTTTTGGTTTGGCACAAGCAACAAAACCGCACAATTTGCAAAAACAACATTGACCATGATTTTGGGGTCGCACACAAAAACCAAACAGAAAAAAAAAACAAAAAAAACATTGAAACACAGAGAGGAAGTCAAAGACAGAGCCAAAAGGAATTGTAAGCCAGGTGTCTGTGTGTGGGCGTGTATCGAAATTGACACGCAACGTAATGCGTTGGGTTTTGTGGCAACAACGATTTAGATTTAGATTCAGTTACAATAATAACAACAACAGCCAGAACAAGAGGCAGGTAGCAGGTTAACTAATCGACTCAGTCAGCGACACCTTAAATATGGCCAAGAACGAAAGGAGTTGAGCTTTAGCTTACTCGGCAGCCATACCAAAAGAACAACACAACAGAGTCAAGTTTTTCCGTGTGAGGCGGAGGGAATGGAAACGCAGCCTCTTGTCTAGAGCTACGCATAGAGATTTGTTGCTTTGTCCAGCAACAAAATGAGTTTTTGAGCCTGTTTTCAGTAGGTTTTTTTTTATTGAACCCATTGGAAAGGGAAAATTGGGGTATATTGGTTTCGTTAGCATGTATGGGACAGGTAAAGAGTGGACGTGGCAGAGGAATCAGAAGTAAACATTTATATTTTAATGATGAGGAGAATGAGTTGAGTACATTTAGCTCTGGCTGTTCCTCTGCCTGTTCTTAACGAGTTTAGAAGAGCTGGAATTACTCTCGGTTTGATATTCTCCTATTTTACTATTTAAATTTATTAATTTAATTAAATAATTTCTAGCTGCCGCATATTTAGTTTACTTTAATAAATATATAATGAATTCCATTTAATGTTATGGATATAAACTTGTTAGAAATACAACTTTTAAAATATATATCAAACAATCATTACATTTAGTTTATTTTTTTCTTTTGATTATTTAATGCAATTTTGATTTCTGTTAAATTCGAAATCCAAATCCAAATTAGGATATTCAGGGTATTTCCTGAGCGAACACCCCGACTAGACTTTCCTAACATGTTTTGTTTTCGTTACGGACATGGACATGGACATGGTCATCGATTTGGACATGTACAGCGTCTCGGCCATGCACTCAAACTGAAATAAATTTCAGTCAATCTCAAGCTCCGATGCCAATAACGATAACAATAATTGCCGTCCAGGGACAAATATGTTCGCCATTTTCCAATAGCGTCACACCGAATGTGTCCTCTAATAAAAAATGAACGCAGCAACAGCAGCTGTATAGCAGTAAAAGCTTTACTTCTGCTCTCTCTCTCTGCTCACCCTAGTCGTCTCTGTCTCTCTCTCCCACTTTAGCAGCTCTGCATGTTTTGCTTGATTCCACATTTGTTTGTTCTATGTATTTGCCTTTGCCTTTGCCTGCTTTTCGATTTTCAGTTTTTGGGTGACCTTTTCCTTTGCTCTTCCTCTTTTGGGGGCATTTGTTTTGTGTTATTTTTGGATATTTTTAAAGAGCTCTTCAAATCGATTTGATTTAAACGCTACCCCAGCGCAATTATTTGTTGTTATTGTTGTGCCGTTTTATTTGTTTGTTTTGGCCATTTCACGAGGCATAGCGCAAAACGTTCCATTTCTGGCATGAGCGATTTTTACTATATATTTATATAGGTGCACACACACACACGCACAAATCCCTCTCTGTGTGTGTTGAGTGATTGATTCAGATTTGTGTTTGTGTTTGCGTTTGTGTTTGTGTGTGTGGCGGGGACAACTTTACAAATTTGCGCAACTTTTCACATGTGTTTGGCTGGTGACCAAAGTGTTATTAATGAAAGTCTCAGCACTATAAATAAACGCAACGTTTTTTATGTTTCTTTTTCTTCCACGCAAATAAATGTACAATTAAAGTTTATTTGGTTTTGCGCAATTAGAAAGCATTCAAGCGTATTAAATGCCAACTAAAACATTTGTTGTCTTAATTGAATTAGTTGGCAATGCTTTGCTCGAAATATTTATTGCAATATTTTGAAATCCTGTCTGTCCTTTGAACTGTTTCATTGTTCGCTGCTCAATGAGTCAATCCAAGGAGAGACACCTTCTGTTGGCCTCTTTTATCCTACAATTTTCCCACTATCTGTCCATTCGGTCGTTCATTTGTGTATTCATATTTGGGTCTTCTCTTTCTCTCCCTCTGCATATCAACCAGTCTTCATAGATCGACATCTAACAAATATACAAAATAAATATAAAATTTGTTAATATAGTTTCTTCTAAGAGTATACCAAAATACAAAATTTGCTACTTTAAGGCAATCTACTCTGCAAATCATAATTTGCAAATAACAGCTGTCCCCTTTATTAATTACGCTCTGTTCGCTAGATCAACCGCTAAAGATCATACTATTTCGTTCTCTCTCACTCTCTCTAAGAAACATGCTTCGCTTCTTTTCGTTTTTGTTTTCGGTTGAGTGCCTTAAGTCGAACGGCTCGTGTGCCGAACTTCGTTTAGTGGGAGAGAGAGAGAGAGTGGTAGACTCAAGAAGTCAATGCCAATGGTATTCACATTCACACTTACGTACGCTATTGATGTGCTTAGCTATGCTAAGCACAAGCCTCGCTTACATACCAATACATGCATACTTTTTGCTCTTCTAACTCAACCAATCGAATGGCGAACAACCAGAGCGAATCAAAAGAAAAGAAAACGATTGGTAGTTGATCGCTAACGAAGTTATTGAAGAGCCAATGCAATCGGTTGCTCGTTGAATTCTTACTCAGAGTGTAAGTGAAAGGCATTTATTTGCAGACTTCGACATACGATCTATAGTTATTTGCGAGCTATGAAGATTCACAAGCAGATGAGTTCTTATAAGAATAGATGTTCACTTCTCTACACATTTCTCTATTTTACATACCCAACTCCAACTATATATTACTCCTACAACAACTGCAAAATCAATTGAGCTCGCTCTCTCATACCTTACTCTCTATATGCCCCGCAACAATTGCTGAAAAGGCAAGCTTACACATCAAATCCCCGTGAAATCCGCTCGACACATACCTCAAAGAGCATGTTAGCTTGGACTTGGCATAACTGCACTCTGCACGCCTCCTGCTAGCTACGAGCTGCCATCAGGGCATTTGTGCTTGCATTCAATATGTTGCTGCATGGAAAGTAATTGCTTTTGAAAAGAAATTCACTTGAAAGGTATATGGCAGGCGTCTGTCGAACACTTACAGCCAGCTCAACTGCAATGGGGCGATGTGCGGGCTGTTTGGCAAGCAAATTTCAGCTAATGCAGCTGAAATGAATGAATGGCAAGTCGTGCACAAATTAAGTGAAATGCCATCGATGGCAGCCGAAGTCGAAAGTCAGCTTTTGGCTGGCATTGAAAGGATAACAAGAACACGATGCACAGTGGTTGCGCCCATAGGCCAAAAATCAAAAAATTCATTACCAGCTATTTAGACAAAACATACATGAATTGTCTCTTAAATGTCCAAACTTTGATGGCAAACCGCTTTTTTCTAGATTTGCAATGGTACTTTCTAAAATAACATAGAAGTCATGAAAACGTATTCATTCTGCGCAGCTGCAGCGCTCAAGTAAGAATTTTACAAATCATAATTGCAATTCAAAGTGGTCAAACATCAGTTTAAGTGTTCCAATTTTAATTCTAAAGCATGCATTTTGAAGTTGAAGGTATTTACTTTAATTCCTAATTTAAATAATTAGCCAGCTCATCAAATTGTTTATGTAATGTTAATTTATTTGAGTCAATCTTTTTTATGTGTTTTGTGAACGTATTTTTAATGCTTAGGTAGACTTTTAGTTATGATCCCACAAGATGCCACGAATGACTTATACCTCGTTGTAATTGTCTGTGTATTAAGGTAATAAAAATGTTTAGTTTAGCTGCCGAAATTTGCCCATGGGTGTGTAAACGTAAAAAAAGTGATGACATGTCGTTGCAACGCCTTACATATTTCAAGGTCAGCGTTGCCCTACGCAACATCTGTTTGCCGAATTGTGGCTGTTAATATTGTTCTGTCTTTCTTCGATTGTAGTTTGTCTGATTTAGATAATCATTCATGGGTTTATTAATTAATTATTTTTATTTGATTTTGATTCTGGCAGACAATTTGTATAAGTGTGTTTTTTGCACACCTATATATCTTTGATCTTTGGTGCACAGAAATGGAACCAATGCACAAAAATTAAAGACTTTGACTGAAATTATACATGGAGAAGTTATGAAGAATGGCTATATTACCGATCTGGGTGATTTGTCTGAAGAATTAAAAAATGTAGAGCAACATACTAGAAAAATGTTACGAACTGCAACATTAATATGTGATTTATTATTTATTGTTAGAATTTTTTTTGTTTTTATTTATTTGTTTTCGTTTTAATAAACTTATATTTTATTCTTTGTAATTTTTTTCTTGAATTATATTGATTTTTAATTTTTTTTTTTATTTTTGTCTTGCTAAAAAAATTTTTGTAGGGCGTACAATGGACGAACCACGCCCCTTTTGTTTTAAATTTAGTTCTTAATGCCTTATTATAAAATAAAAAAAATTTCAACTCGATATCTCAACTGGAACTATTTTTGACCGCTCTCTCCATACAAGCCCAACCACTGTGCGATGCGGCTGCAGTTCTAAGCAAAATCCAATGCCTTTCATGCCAGGTCATAAATAGCTAGAGTAACAGTAGAAGCTGCTGCTGAAGCTACTAAAAACTTATGGACGTTCTGATGTGCTGGCACATTGGCTATGGGCAAAGTTTTCTAATTAAGTTACTCATACGCACCGGCTGCCCGAGTGGTGCATATGACTGACGTAAAAGTAATTTTCATAGCAGCGCACAAAAAAATAAAAAAAAAAATGAGTGAGGGAGAGAGAGAAAAAATGGAAAGTAAAGAAAAAGTGAAAGAGTGAAAGCTAAAACCAGCAACAACTTTAAGCCGGCAACAACACAAAAGCCAAACTGCAAACTCAGCTCAGCTTTACAGCCACTGGGCCTGCTCTATGTGTGCGTGCGTGTGTGTGTGTGTGTGTGTGTGTGTGTGTGTATTTGCTCTTGTAAGGGTCTCGAGTGCACGCTGCCTGAGGCGGCATCAGTCGCTTGGCCTATTAAACGAACCAAAGGCATGCAGCGATTTTGATGTGCGCCAAGACAACCAAGTTGCAAGAATAAATATGATGGCCCATGGCAGGGCTAAGCTAGAGCGTTGCAGCAGTTGCAGCTGCAACATGCTTAACATAATTATAAAGTTGAAAGCAGGAGGCAGCCACAGAGCCCCGAGAGCCCCGCTGCCTGACTTTGTCGTCCTTGTTAATTTAGACACTTTGCACGTAAAATGTATGACGAAGAAAATAAAATAAAAAACATGATGAGAAATTCTGTGGCTAGCATCTTGGCAAGTTTGTTGCATATCTCTCTCTCTCTGTCTCCCTCGCTCTCTCTCTCTCTCTTTTTTTTAGTGCAGCTTGTTGTTGCTTGTTTTACTTTTAATTGGAAATCTCAAAAGATTAGTTATGCTTCGGTGCCAAGCAGGCAGCCCACAGAGGCTTGTAATTGGTGCGTTGCAATTGAAGTGTTTGCCATGCACGAATGCCTGTGTCTTGAGGCCGCTTCACTCAAGTTGCCTCAGTTGTATGAGTGTGTGTGTGTGCCGTGTGTATGTGTGAGTGTGAAATTGTATGCAAGCAGGTCAAATAATGGTAACGAAATTTATAGACAAAACTTTTCAGTAAAATTTACACAGTTGCAACTGGAGGCTAGATATACTATATATGTATATACGTTTCACATTACGTATACGCAATATAATAGCAAGCATACATATATATATATTTATATCTGTAGCTCCAATCTTGGCTCTGCTCTGCTTAGCAATTGAGCCAGCCTGAGCTTAATTGATGAAGCTGCCAAGTGCGAGTGACAAGTTTTTGTGACGCCGGCTGGCCGCAAGCAGAGAGATAAGGTGCGTTAAGGCGCTGGCAGGACAAGTCAGATTTAGCAGAAATCGTCGCCTGTTGGTTTTGCTTTGTTTAGCTTATCATCATCAGCTGAAGCTTAGCCCCGAGCAGCTCGCCAAATCTCAACTAATTGCTTTTATACACAAAGTTCCACTTAATCAGCGGCTAAGCAGCGGCTACTACAAGGAACAAGCTGGCCAAGACGGGGCGTCAGGCGCTAGAATATGAAAATGGCCAAAATTGCACTCGAAAGGGCGACAAAAAAAAAATCGAGAAAAAGAAAAGATAAAAACCGTAATGGGAAAAAGTAGAAAAAGGCCAAATTGCAGTTGCCTTGGCTGCTGCTGGCCCGGTTGCCTTGGTGGCCCGCTCGGTGGCCAAAGTTGTCAGCAGCACAAAACTTCAGCGACAAAGTGCAATCAATGGTAAATTATCACCCATTTCAATGAGTCCCCCCCCCCCCCCCCCCCCCCCCCCCCCCCCCCCCCCCCCCCCCCCCCCCCCCCCCCCCCCCCCCCCCCCCCCCCCCCCCCCCCCCCCCCCCCCCCCCCCCCCCCCCCCCCCCCCCCCCCCCCCCCCCCCCCCCCCCCCCCCCCCCCCCCCCCCCCCCCCCCCCCCCCCCCCCCCCCCCCCCCCCCCCCCCCCCCCCCCCCCCCCCCCCCCCCCCCCCCCCCCCCCCCCCCCCCCCCCCCCCCCCCCCCCCCCCCCCCCCCCCCCCCCCCCCCCCCCCCCCCCCCCCCCCCCCCCCCCCCCCCCCCCCCCCCCCCCCCCCCCCCCCCCCCCCCCCCCCCCCCCCCCCCCCCCCCCCCCCCCCCCCCCCCCCCCCCCCCCCCCCCCCCCCCCCCCCCCCCCCCCCCCCCCCCCCCCCCCCCCCCCCCCCCCCCCCCCCCCCCCCCCCCCCCCCCCCCCCCCCCCCCCCCCCCCCCCCCCCCCCCCCCCCCCCCCCCCCCCGGTCGCTGCAGGGCGTCAATAGGGCCACTGGCCCTAAAAGAACTCTTGAAGTTCTGCCAAGATGAAAGCAATGGAAAAGGACATACCCCAAAAAAAAAAAAGAGAAAGAAAAACGCCAAAAGTATAAGAAAAAAATAGAATCAAATAGACCAAAATCTCGTTTCTATAAAAATAAACTACGCCAAGAAATGGAATAAAATCTGAAGGCTTTGTGCGAAAGTTCGAGTTGTAACGGTGTCACTGACACCGCCAAAAAGAATTTCTAAGGAAAACTTTCCTTTTGGTTTCAGCTCAGCTCAGCTCAGTGCGAATTGAAAAGTATTAATCTTATTTGCAATTGCTGAAATCTGTGAAAAAAATACAAAAAGATGAAAAAAACGGAGTTGCACAAAAGTAAAAAATTGTTTGTGCAATTGTCGTAAATTTTGCTAGTTCTTCTATGTAAATCGTTTTAGCTATTTATCCAGGCAGATAATAATATTGAAGCTTATTACTATAATTTGACTCAAAGTGAAATCGTTTTCAATATCTAAATCCATCTTTCATTTATTATTTTCAGCGCTGCAAATAAAATGCACTCTATGCAATATATGTAAGTGTAATGCGAGCAAGCGAGCTAGCAACAGTATCTTATGATTTGACAATTTAAAGAAAAAGTATAAATTAAATTGCAAGTGTAATGCGAGTAAGAGAGCTAGCAAGAGGGTTTTTGTTTTGACGATTGAAAGAAGAAGAAATGATTTGAGCTACAAGCTCGCTGCCATCTTGCTGCCATTCTCAGCTTAAGACTCAAACGATTGAAAGAAGAAGAGCGGACTAATTTCAATGGTGTAACAGCGAGAGCGGTCGTGTATGTGCAGTACAGAGCTCGTAAGTGTTCGTGATCGGGCATAATAAAATGCAAAACAGTCATGTTCGTGAAGATAGTATAAGTGAGAGTGAGTGAAATGTGAGAAAGCAGATCACAAGAACTAGCGCGCGTGTAGCTTGGCAAGTGCGAGCGAGAGGAAACATAATGCTTGTGTGCATGTAGGCATGCTTGTAAGGAGAAGAGCATAATATGTATGTATATAAATATGAAACTGTGTATACAAGCTCAGGCCGAAAGCAGTTGCGCCAGTGGCTTCTGAGTGCGAGCGAGATAGAATGTGAGCATAAGCAGATCATATATGAATGCTTGCCAGCAGCGCCATTTACAAGTTCGGCCATTAAAGTGTTTTGATTTGAAGTGTGTTATTCAGTGAGAGAGAGTGAGAAGCAAATAGAGAAGCCATTATTATTATTTTAGCAGCATTTGGAGACGCAGTACTCAATTTTATTTTATTCCACATTTATTATTTACTATTATATTTATTATTATTAAAGTTGAACGCATACCCAAATATATTTAAGCACATTTTTTCTAACTTTTTAAATCTTGAAAACTCATTCAAGCTAAAAGCAAATCATGCAACTTAAAGTATCCAGGCATGGCCATGAAGCGTAAATGCTTAGATTTAGTTTTCTTAGAAAAAAGGTATAATAACGTATGTGTATGTATAAACGTGCGTTTGTTTGTGTGTCTGCATTGATATGGGACACGTGTGGCAAACCGCACAATGAAGGTGGACGGACTTGAAAAGACTTTCCGCATGGCTTTAGCATGAGTAGGTTTGCTTTTGGCCGGTTTAAGCTCCAGCACGTAATTAACACTTTAAATAAAGCCGCTTTTGCTTCTGTCGTTTCAATATTTGTATTTTCAATGCGTAGTTTCAGCTGAGTTTGTGGGCCGTCTCATTTTTAAGGATTTGCGAAGCTGTCACACAGCTAGATAAAGAAGGGTTGGGGCCGTTGGCAACGGTGGAGCCAGCCGCAAGGATTCAAACCACTTGTGTGTGTGTGTGTGTTGTCGTCGTGGTGGCAAGGGAAAATATGGAAATTTTATTGCTCGCTTATGTTTGAGTTAATTTGGCAACAATTTTGTTGAATTTTAATGAGTGTGCGAAAGCATAAGTCCCACGTCCATTCGGGAAAATGCTACAGTGCCTGCTGGATGCCTAACAAAGGCAGGCCTTCTTCTTCTTCTTCCTCTTTCACTCTCCCTCTTTTCTTTCATTTCCCCCTCTCATGTTCAGTGTGCCCTTGTCCCAGCATTTGAATTAAGCCGTTGACAGAGCAACTGCCAGGACATTGGTGAAGGATGGATGAGATGCCTGTGCCGCGCTGTCTCGCTTGTACTACAGTTGTTGCGTTGCGGGTTTGAACGACGAGTTTCTAATTAAGCCAAAGCCTTGACAGCCACTGTCAATCCGCATGCCAAGCGGCCTTCAAATTATGCGAAATCTTAAGTAATTTACAAAATATTTATGAATGGCATTAGTAAAATCAACAGCAGCACCAGCACCAGCAGCAGACAAATAAAAATCTTTAATGAACTTAATGTTGATTTTTAGCTGTTCAACTAATTGCTGTGTAGCAATTTTGATATGTACATATATTCTAGAGTATACATAGATTTCTCTCAAATATACCCTGTACAAATTAGCATTCCACTTATGCAAGCGCTGGGACTCTTCCTACACATCGCTGAACGCATCAGCTGATGAATTAATTAAAATCGCCTCATTTGGCCAGCCAAATCAAGTGTGTCTAATATGCACAGCCTGATGAGGATGGTTAGTTCCATCAGGGCTGGGCTGGCCAAATAAATGGGTTGGGGCAGTTGGGGTATTTCGGCTAAAAGTTCAAAATTATGCGCCACTTTTCTCTCTCCCTCTCTCTCTCTCTCTTACTTTTTTTTGGCATTTTCATAATTTTGCGTATGAAACGTGACTTTTGCTGTGGGTAGCTACTCGTTATCGTTCCGGCTTGTGTCAGGTTTACTTTGGTTTTTTTTGTTGCCATTTTGTTACAATACGCTGTTGGCAAATAGTTGAGCGGGCATATTTGTTGTAAAATGTTGTAAAATGGAAAAGAGCAAAAGAAAATTCGGATTATATATTTTAGATATATCTAAGATTATATTTTATTAAGAAGAGATTATGAAATGCAGATTTCAGCATTTTGAATACCTTCAGAAAAATATGGGAATTATTGAATAAGAATTTTATAAATTTATATATTTAATTTTTAATTAAAAATCTCAACTAATGCCTAAATTTATTATGCTCACAATTTATATAATTATTTATAGAAATTTTAACAACAATCCCAACTAAAGCCTAATTTTTATTTGACTTTTAAATGCACAGAGCATGGTACAGCTGGACACTGGGCACTGAGCGCTGCTCTTGTTCGCACTTGTTTGGTTTATTCATGCGAAATTTTAATTTTAACCTGATTTTGTTTTATTTTATTTTTCTTCCTGTCAACTTTTCGTTATTTTTTTCGGCTTGTTTTTGCATTTATTTATTTTTTTGCCTTATCTGATGTCGAGGAACGAAACCTGCTTTAGCAACAAGCGCGTGCTATAAATTTTTGCGCAAATATTTGACGGCCCGGCCGGCCCGAACAACTTTTGGGGCAACGGGACGGCTACTTGATAATGCGCAGCAGTGACGGCATTTGCATTGCATTAACCTTAAAACTTGTATATATATATCGAGGTATATATATATATACATTTTTAACAACTTTGATTTGTTTCGCGTGGCTGATGTAAAATTTGGCAATACTTTTGAACGCTTGGTAATTAAGCAGCGTTCGCGCGAATTCAATTAAGGCGTGTTCGCATCTCAAATTGAAATCAGCTGGCGTTTATCTGACGCCCCATTTGCACATCATTGTTGGAAATCATTATAAAATGGGGCGTAAAATTTTAATGGCCTATGAAACAAAGTGAGTGACTGTTGTTTATGACCAAAAACCCGCCCCACTTCCCCCAAGGACTATAAAAGTTTTAGTTATACGCTCGACGCATAACGAATACATAGAGCAGTTAAATACATTGCCATCTATCTAGCTATGTATGTCTAGCACTTTGTGTTTATAATTACAGCAATCGCATGCTGCATGTTGTTGTTGTTTTTTATTTGTTATTTTTTACGATTTTTTGCGCAGCTCAAAAAATTCATGATAATTCTGAAAAATCTGCATTTTATGTGCTGCTTTTGAGTCGAGCATCGGAATATTGTGAAAATGTATTTATCCCGAATATGAAATGCATTGCATGAAAAAGCTGACAAGCTGTGCGCTTGGTTTGTGACATACAAAAAAAATTTTATTGACATACCAATTAAGCTAAGAGTGCGCAAACAAGTAAATAAAGAACATTTTCAAGGAAAAAATTGGTAAATCCTTTGGTGCAATTTTCATATTTCAATCATTTATGGGCAGTTGTATTGCCAGAGGGAGGGGGAGAGACTGAGGGAAAGGGAGAGAGAGACAGGGAGGACAAGAGAGAGTGTGTGAAAGAGAGCGAGAGAGAGAGAGAGAGAGAGAGAGAGAAGAGAATATATTTTATTGAATACATGTTATTGTTTTGAAATTAATTTGTTTTAATTATTTTATTTAATTTTAATTTTATTATTTTTTATAATTGATTTTATTTTATTTTTTTTAAATATAATTTATTTAATTTAATTTTTTTTTAATATAATTTCGATTGTTTTATTTATTTATTTTTCTTCAAGTTTTTTTAAAAAAATATTTTTGAAAGATATTTGTATTGATTATTTTATTTATTTTTTTTTATTTTTTTTTATAAATTATTTTATTTAATTTTTTTTTTAAATATAATTTCGATTATTTTATTTTTAATTATTTTTTTCATTTTTTGCTTCCATTTTTTCACATTTTTTAAATATAATTTGTATAAATGATTTTATTTATTTTTAAATTTATTATGTTTTTATGTATATTTTTTTTAATATAAATTTTCTCATTTTTTATTTTTTTTTTCATTTTTTTTTTTTCGTTTTTTTTTTGCAAATATTTTTTTTACAATCAAAGCAATTACTTGATTTATCTTTTATATTAAAATTAAAATTAAAATTATTATTAAAATCTAGTCTATGCAGTGGCTGCTGCTTAACTATACTAAATGATGATTGATTAGCTTATTAATATTGATTATTTTACTTAGCTTACTCAAAGCCTTAAGCTACTTGCTGCGCTCACAATAATTTTGTTGACTCTTGTACTCAATTAATTTGTTTGTTTGACAATCAAGCAAAATATATTTAGTCAATATTCGTGCAACTTTGCAGACTGAATGAAAATGTTTTCGCAATCGAATTATGTAAAAGAAAATAAAAATGTAAGAGGGTCAATAATTGTGCAAGCATTGCGTTTTTCTTTTCTTCTTCTTCTTTTTTTTCAACTCATAATAATGGCGAAATGGTGCGTGGACTGAAGCCCCGACTGCGAATGCCATGAAATTTATGCTGGAATGAAACGGATGGGCATAAATTGTTAACGCATGATTAGCTTTTGATTTCACTAATTAGATTTATAGCGAATTAAAATATATATATGTATATGTGTGTGTGTTTGTATACATGTATAAAGGCTCGCCTGCTCGTGTAAAAAAAAAACAGAATTGAAATTAAAAATTTCAGCTTGAGTGCGCACTGAGAGCAGCTCCAGCTCCAGCTCCAGATAGCTGACCAGAAGAGATGGAGCATGTAAAGCACTTTGATGGCAGCAGTTTGTGCAGAGATTTGCAAACATTTGTTAGACACACACAGACAAACGCACATAGATATGGACACGCTCGCCCACAAGTTGTGTTAGACAAAAGGGAGACAGACATTGAGGCCATTGGTGTCAAGTCAAACCGAAAGTAAATCCGTCATTGGTCCCGTGTGATGAACTGGCAATGTGTCGAGACACGATCTGTTCGACCGTTCAACGTTTGTTGGCGCGCTGCAAGCAGTGAGGGAGTGAAGGAGGTAGGGTGCTTAGGTTAGGTTAGGGAGGGGCTAATGGGGCGCTCAAACGACCAGCAATCAGTTGTTTATCCCAATTCCAATGCCAGTGTGACAGGGACAGGAGCAGGCGTTGCAACTACAGCTATAGCTATAGCTATATGCTTCAGTTATAGATACAGTTGTGCAGCTTTAGCTTTAGCTTTGGCTTTAGCCTTTGGCCTGGCGTTGCGCCAGCTGCGGCCGCATGCATCAAAGTGACGCTTCAGAACGGCAAACTGAAATTGAAGCTGTTGCCATGGCCGAGATAGATGTAGACTTTGATGTGCTAGCCAAGGAGAGAGAGAGGGAGAGGGAGAGTAAGGCTGGCCAAGTGTGCGATAAGCTCATTTATTATTGCATAAAGAATGACTTTCAATTACTTGCAAGTGAACAAACTTGCTTCCAGCGCATTGACAATGCCAATAAACTTGGCTTGGTGGGAGTAGGGGGCGTGGCGTTCTTAAAACTATTTGAATAGTCAACAGCTGGTGCTGGTGCTGCGAGCGTTGGCTAATAGCCGCATTAATTATGCCCATTTAAATGATGCTCGAGTCGTTCGCTGGCCAAGCGTAAACGCAGTGCTATTTAATTCTTATATGCGAGTTTCGTATTTGGCTTCAAGCGACAAAGACAAATGAACTGTTAACTGACACTTTACGGATTATCTAAGGCAGATGCAGATGCAGATGCAGATGCAGTTGGTGATGCAGATGCTAATGCTAATGCAGATGCAGATATAGAGATAGATATTGTTACAGATACAATTGGAATTGCTATAGCAATTGCAATTGCTGCTGCTGCTGCTGCTGCTGCTGCTGCAGCCACGCCCATCTACCTAACCAAGCAGCATCGCTCGGCACATAAATCACGCAAGTGTTAAGCGTGCAAGTCCCGTTCGTGCGATAAAAGTGCAAATTGCTCGATTTGCATCGTAAAAAGTGGCATACAGCAAGCCAGGCCAAACCAGACCCAGCGCCGCCTAGCCCAGTCAAGCCAAGCCAAACCAAGCAAAGGTCCCGTGCAGCTCATCGAGCTCACACGCTCTCCCTCTCCCTCTCTCTCGTTCAGTCATCAACAGCTGCAGCGGCAATCGGCTAAAATCGAAATTGTGTCAACGGTAAAACTACAAAAAGGAGTGGCCACGGCTCAGACAGGGAGCAACCTTACAGCTCCTCGGCCGCCTCCTCCGCCTCCTTCTCTCTGCAGCTGCTGTCGCTGCCATGCAGAGATAAAACATGCGCCATAAATAAAGCTGTCGATTTTTATTATTTTTATTGCTAGCTATAAAAACAAAAAAAGGAAAATAAATAAATGGCGAAAGTGTTTCATCGCATTGAGTTTTAGAGGCGACACGGCTTGCTCCAGTTGTTACTCAACGAAATCATGACTTCTTCTATTTTGAATAAGTGCGAATCCGCGCATTATTCACAGCTAGTTTGCGTTTATTTACCAATTCCAAATTTTATTGCTCTCAATGCGCTAGAGTGTGTCAGAGAGTGGCCAGAAGTGCATGTTATCCAGATGAAAGAGTTAGTTATTTAAAAAGGAAATAATATTTGCATATGATGTTGAATATATTCGATAAACGTTAGATAAACTTCGATTAAGAGGTAATTGGCTGCGAAAGCTAGTGCTTAAATTGAAATGAGTGAAGAATAACTAAATTTGTAGTTTTGTTTTTGAGAATAGCATAAATTTATTAAAATTTTTGTATTCACAAATTTTGTATAGTTAAGAATCAGATCTCGCAAATATCTGTTGATCGTTTCTCAATGGCTGCAAATATATACCTCTCTCACTCACACTGCAATGCACTGTGAGAAGCAACTCAGAGAGCAAGCAATCGTTTCTTCAACGACTTCGTTCACGATCGGCTCTCAATCGTTATCTTTTGATTCGGTCGTGCAGCTTGCCTTCTGATTGGCTCAGCTGGCGAAGCAAAAGGTAGTATGGTGTGCGAGCGAAGCTTGCGCTCGCTAAACACATCTACAACGAACGTAAGTGCGAATTCATGTACGTGTATGCGAAAGTGAAGACCATTTGCATTGGCTTCTGAAATTATTCGCTTACGCTCTCTCTCTCTCTCTCTCTCTCTCTCACCTAAACAATGTTCGGCACACGAAGACTTCAACTGAAGGTGCTCAGCCGAAAACCCAAACGAGACGATCCGAACGCTTTTTCTTAGAGTGAGAGCAAGAGAGTATGATTTTTTGTTCGCTTGATCTCGTGAACAGAGCGTGAAGTTTCAAACGCTTAATAGTTAATTGCGAGCCATGTTAAGATTATTAAAATCAAAAAGCTAATAAATAAATAGTAAATATTCTATACATTGAACAATTTACTAGCTAAAATTTAAATATTTACTAATTAATAATGTGGAAGATTTAAATCGATAAGTAAATGTTTTTCTCACATATTATTCATCTACTCCAAATTGATGCTGCAAACTAAATTTAATGTTTTGCTTGCCCTTATATACATATATAACTATATTTTGATTGCATTGAATGTGGGGCAATGCAGCTGACAAATGGGAAAAAGCGAGGCAACTGCAGAAAATAAGCAAATTGGCAAGGCAAATGTAAAAATATTGAGAAGATATCTTTTGCATATATAGAAAAGCTAATATTAAAATTACCTTTATTTTGTGCATATTTATTCTTTTTATGAGCTCTCAAGCTAAGCAACTGGCAAATAAATTTGCTTATATTTTAATATGCAAAAAGAGCAGGACCGGGAAAATTTCACTACAGAAATTGCCTTGATTTGTATGAGAAAATAAATGAAAAAATAAAAAAATAGCAGAGAAAACATGTTAACAGTGACTGAGCAGACTTTGAACCTAGGGCGGAGTAAAGAAAGAAGAAAATGAAAATTTGTATAAAATGTAAAAAAATAAATGAGCGACATTTTTCTTTGGGTGTATAAGAAAATATATATACTATATACCTCTCCCATAACTATATTATATTAAGTTGTGCATATAAATATATAATTATTGAAGTTGTGTTAATGTTGTTCATTCAAGTGATACAAAATTGAAAATGATGCTGTGAAATATTGATAAAGCAGATAGCTATGTAGCTAGATTCTTGATTATAACTACTACACTTGCAGGTATATATATCCTGAACATACATACATACATAAAATGTAGTTCCTCCACTGCCTGTGCTATCCATTACATAGCAAGCCAGGTTAATGCTTGCTGGATTACAATGTTGAAATTAATGCATATTTTATTTTGCATAAATAATCCACAATTTAATTAATGTAATGAGCCCTTTTTTTTTGCGTCGTGTTATTCATGGCGACTGGATTAACGCCAAAGCCACACAATAAAAATTGACATTATTATGTGGGCGGCAGGTAACAAAGGTGGGCGTGGCGCGCAATTAAACGTACTTGCATAACGTTTATACAATTAATATTAAAATTATATACACACAAAAATCAATATATATGAATTAATTGTATAAAGTTAATGTTTATAACATTAATGGTCATGTCCATGCAAGCGGCCAGCCACGATCTTTATTTATATAAAAAACGGCGGGAAACAGCACAGAGATTGGATTTAATTTTACAGATTGATAAAAGTAATAAGCCGGCCGTGCGTATACCTGATAAGAATGGATTTAAGAATTAAGCGACATAAAATTGCATTTCGCCTCATCCAATCACGGATCAGGAAGCTGACAAAACTCCATTTAATCGTATAGCACACATATATGAAATATATATACGTATTCTGGTGTGTGTTTGTATGTATTCTTGAATAAATGTAAGCCCCCCCCCAGCAAAAAATCATAAATAAAAAGCGCGCCGGGCAATACCAGCTCGCGTCGAGCTTATCAGCGACGGCCACTGGACACAAAATGGCGACCAAAAAAAACCGAGGAGGTCAACAAAAAGGGGAACATTTGATACTATATACGATTAGGATGAAGGCTGCTGACCATATAATATCAATTATTGCTTATATAAAATGTTTTCACTGTAAGTGTGGGCAACATTTAGGTTATTGCAACTTATCTCAAAGCTAAAATTTTGATTAAACAAATTCTGTTTGGACTGCTCGCACATTTCTTTAAAGAATCTTCAGCAACATATAATCACGCAACTGTTAAATGCAAACAGAATCTCTACATACTGCAAGCACAGCCAAGTGACTGGCAATGTAGAGTACTCAACAAGTCTATAAAAAAAAGGTAGCACAGTCACTCAAAGGCAAAAGCAGGACAGAAGCAAAAAAAAAGAATGGAATGGTAACAAATTTTTTGGCTGAAATTGAAAACCCGAAAGGCGAGTTTATTATTTATTTTGGTGCGAACTTTACGAGCACACGGCACCGAGCGCCAAGCCGGTGGCGCCCCCTGGCGTCCAGTAGCCAATACATTTTATGACAGCGCAGCTTAGGCAAGGTTTGGCCCCAAAAAATAAATATATACGTATATACGTATATCTCCATATATAAGAAACAACAACAACAAAAAAACGGCAAAAATTAAATTTATTTTTTCACGCAGCAATAATCTACCAAGATCCGCGAATCAAATTTATTGAAAATGAGCGCAACTAAAAAGATATACGTGCCAGAGTATAAAAATTTGCACGCGCAGCAAAGCCAAATTCAATCACGAAAAAAAGTATTTAGTTAAATGAACTTTGCGCTTATCTACTAGATTTGTTGTTGGTTGATTTTACATCGATTCCGTGTGATATTTGTAGTGTAAATTCAGCATTAATATGAATATATATATTCTCTCTATATATAGTATAGTTTTGTAGCTCGTTTGTATTTCACATTGACAAAGCACAATTATTTGGCTCGAGCTATAAATTGACAAAAGCGCTGTCTCGCTCTCTCTCTTCTTTTTCTTTGTCCTTCTTACCTCTATCTCTCTGGTTAATACATTGCAATGTGCCTCTCTCTCTCCTCTATAGTGTGTCTCTTCTGTTAATTTTCTGAATATTCTGTTAACGAACCGCAACACACAGCGGTAAATCATTTTACGGCTTTTCCTATACACGTAATAGATTTGACCAAAATAATTGATTGACAAAAATTTGATTTGAAGCATCATTCACGCTTCAGGGCACATTTCAATGGATTATCACAGCGAGGAGATAGAGAAAACAGTGAGTTATTAAGAGTTTCCGGCCATGATGAGTTGGTCTTAATTCGAGGCCTAATTTAATATGAATGAAATTTAGCTGTGGCTTTTCGAAATTTATATTGTGTTGAATTGGGTTGTAATCAGTTTATTATTGTTGAGAAATTGTAAGTGGTTTTTATTTTTATTTTTTTATTTTAATTTATAGTAGGTTTCCCTTTTATTATTTTATTATTTATTTTATTTATTTTATTCATTATTATAAGTTTCCCGTTAGTTTATTTATTTATTTCAATTATTATTATTTATTTTATTTATTTTTGTACTTCTTTATTTAATTTTGTATGTTCTTTATCTATTTTGTTTGCCACAAAGTATTTTAATTTAAATGTTTTAAATTATTTATTAGTTTTAAGAATAGTTCATTATTTTTTTTTTTTTTTTTTTTTTTTTTTTTTTTTGTGTTTAAAGACTAGTTTGCTTTAAATCTATTTTTATATTTATATTTTTTTCTTCAATTAAATATATATAATTTTTTAATTTAAACCGGTTTTATGTATAAAAATATATTTATTCAAAAATATTTTTTTTTACTCAACACATGAGAATCCTTTGGCCAAGCACAGTGCTCGATAAAATTTGTCCAAGTGTTTTCTATTCTGTTTTAATATTTCGAGCTATTTATTGAGAGACAAAAGCAAAGTTTGATGAAAAACTTGCTGCTCAATCTCATTTGATTTGCAGACTGTTCATTCTCACTCACAAAGTATTTATTCGACTTGCAATAATCAAGTGTTTCAATATGAGGTGAATGCCTTTGTTAATTTTGTCTCGATTGCAGACCGAAATTCATTTCGTTTGATATTATCCTTTGCTGCATTAAAACCATTTGCTCTGGCCCCATTTATTCCCACTTGGCTCTTTTTGGTTTATTATTAAGAACGCATAAAGAGAATGTATATATGTATATGCTTTTATTTCTTTATTTTCTTTCTCTTCTTTGTTTTCGCTTGATATGTTCCGATTGCTGTTGCTGCTGTTGCTGTTGCTGTTGCATGCTGCATTTGGTTTTAATTGCTTTCGCTTTGCTTTCGTTCACCTTTCACCTTTTTAAGCAAGCCGACATCGCTGGCCACCGCAGGGCTTTAGTTTAATGCGTTTCTTTTGTGGTTTTGTTAATATTTGCGGCAATGCCACGCCCCGTACGCCCGTACGCCCATTGGGCGCTTACAAAGTGAATATAGCCGAAGATTTAGCACTTTTATTATTACGCTCGAGTTAAGTAGCAAACTATGTTGAAAACTTTTTCCACGCTGCACATTATCAATGCAGGCAATGGCCAAAGGGGCAGGCACAGGATGGCTAGGAATGGCTTAGTGGGGCGTCGGCAGGGGGCGGGGCGTGTTGTGTCACGGTGGCTGGTTGTCCTGGCTAGCGTCTGTGGTTAAAGCTCGACGAAAGCAGCACAGAACACATCGTTGTTTTTATTGTTGTTGTCAACGTTGTTGTTGTTGTTGTTGTTGTTATTGTTGCTGCTCGTGTTTGTTACGTTACCCCCCGCTGTTGTCTTCGCTGTTGCCGTTGCCGTTGTCGTCGTCATCTTCTCCTCTGCCTGCTGCACTTTTGTTTAGTTTTGTTGAAAACTTTTCAGCTGTGCTTCGTTGGCTTCATAAATTTTTAAATAATCAGCACACGCAACCACGTGCCGCGCCAACAGACCGAGCACTGAACTAAAAAAAAAAAAAAAAAGAACTAAAAGAATAAAAACGAAAGATATAAAAAAAAGGTATATAAACAGAATTAAAATGTATTTTTTTTGTCAGAACTGCAAAAGTTGAAATACTCTAGCAGCCATACGACTGTTGTTAGCCAGCATATAATTTGATTTTGACCTGGAATTTGTTACCAGTTTTGCGGCTTGTTTTATAAATTTAAGAAAAAAAAAAACACGAAAAAATAAATTATTTAGTAAAATTATTTTATATAATAATATTAAAAATATAAAACTTTTATTTAACTTTCAAATATTTTGAAAGTTAATAGTTTTTCTTGTATTTTATAAAATTAAAAGAATATACATTTATACAGAATATTATTAAATTTAATAAAATGGAAAAATTTCGTTAGAGCAATTTTTTTTTTTTCTAAATTGTTTAATCTATTTATATCAGAGACCCCGAATAACTCTTAAGGGATTTCAAAAAGTCCACAAATAAGTGTTTCGCATGGAGTGTTATAAATAAAACTCTCAAAATAACTCTTTCAGCATGTGCTTAGGAGAACTCCTTTTACTCAGTGAGAAACAGAAAAACTGTGGGTTTTTCTGCGGTCCTCAGTGTGATATTTTATTGCCTTGCTAAAAAAAAATAACCCTTTTTTTTTGTGTGTGCTGTTTGCTGCGTAGATCAATGACGCAGTTTGCTTTTGTTTTCTTTTCTTCTAACTGTTGCTGCTGCGTTGCACTATGGGAGCAAATGCCGATTTAGCGGCATAAACTCAAAATTTAAATATATGGACTTGAAATTTAGCAAATATGCTTAGATTACTTTTTTAGAAATTTGGATTTTCTTGTTTTGGTAATTTGAATGGGAAGTCATATACTTAGACTTTTCCAAAATGGAACTACGGAAATAAATAAGAAAATATAACAAAATACTGTTGGACTTTATGCCGCTAAATCGGTGTTTGCGCCCATAGTGCATTGGTCAGCGATGCACTTTGTTTTTGCCAAAAAAAAAAAACAATTTTTTTTTGTGTATGTGCGGCGTTGGTGTGTATGCAAGGGTTGTTTTTCGCGGAGCAGGTCAATTACGATCTATAATTCGATGTGTGCGTTTGTCAACAAAAACACAGACAGACACACAGTTATAGAGACAGACAGACGGACAGACATAGGGGACAGACAGATAGACACACAGACAGACACAGAGTTATAGACACGCAGGCAGACACACAGAGTGACAGACAGACAGTGTGACAGACGGACGGACAGACAGACTATATCTATATATATCTGGCTATATCAACTTTTTTTCTGCTGATCAAGAATATATATACTATATAGTGTCATCCACGCCTCCTTCGGCCTGTTATATATGTACATATATCGACTCTGCTCGTCGCCCTGATCAAGAATATATATAATTTATATGGTCATATACGCCCCATTATGCCTGTTAATTACATTTATCAAAACCATAATAGTTTGATTTCTTATTTTCAATCAGGTTATAATTAAAAGCAAACACACAGCAAACACAAAGCAAACACAAAACAAACACACAAAGCAAAAACATATACAAAGTTTTATAAATGAGGATTTTAGAAATAAGTCACAAAATAACTCTATGTGTGAAAGAGTAAAAGTATTACTCGCAAAATAACTCTTTTAAAAAGAGGAATTGCCTGAATTCCTCCATGCCAAACACTCAGACTAGGAGTGAAAAAAACCAAAAATATCTCTCCTACTCAGAGGAATAAAGTTTGTGTGCGCCTTTTTTCTGTATCTCTCAGAAATGAATGAGACAAGTGAGTCGGGTAACTGTTATTCGGGGTCTCTGATTTATATATATTTCGTTCATTTTAAAAATAATAATTATTTATTGTAATTTATTATTTAATTTAATTGAATCTATTTTATTTATTATTTACTTTATTTATATTTTATATGTATTTTATAATAAATTATACATTTTATTTATTATTAATTTTCATATATATTTTATATGTATTTTTTTTCTAAATTGCTTAATTCATTTATATATATGTATATATTTTTTAATTATAAAAATAATAATTATTTTGTTGTAATTTATAATTTAATTTAATTTAATTTATTTCACTTTATTTATTATTTATTTTATTTATATTTTATATGTATTTTATATAAATTATTTATTTAATTATTTATTTAACTTATTAAAATTTGATTAATTATTATTATTTATTTTACTTTTATATATTTTTTATTTTTTCTATTAATTATTTTTATATATATATAATTCTCTTTTTCTCTAATCATAACAAATTTTTATAAATCACAAGTTTAACTTAAAAATGATGTAGCTTAAAACCCTAAAACAGAAAAGTTTATGTGTATTTTATGTAAAAATTAAAGGCACTTGAATATGGCTCGACTCTCTAAAAATATATATTGTAGAACTGATTAAAATTCCTATAAACCCTAAAGACCTCGCCGTTCTGCATGACCTGAGCGTGTGACAATGACTTCAAGTGAGAAATCTGTAGTGTTTACATAATTGCGTGTGCGTTGATTGATATATGCCTGATCACTGCAATTATGGCTTTAATTATTATTATATCACAATAGTCATGGATAAAAATATCATGAAACACTTGAAAAACACTCTTATATAAATAAATAAAAATATATTTATATATATGCATGAGAGCTCATATTAAATAATGCATAATTATTAATTCATGCTGGTTATTTTCATTTCATATGCCTGCCATCAGATAGGCTTTATAATGAGCAACAGCAGAAAATCACATTACTGATTGGCAGAGAGAGAGAGAGAGTGAGAGAAATTTCTGTGCTAAATATCACAAAAGTATTTCAATTTGATGCGCATTGCAATGGCAACAGCAGAAATGCTTGGCAACAAGATAATCACACATCACGTATACGCAGCGTACACCTTATGCCAACCACAAATACATATACATATATAAAGAAACTGCCAGGCAGTTAGTCAGCCAGTGGGGCGTGAGTAAGCGAGAGAGTATTGTTATTGCTGTTGGCTGTAAAAACACACGTAACAAAATGATAATAAAATCGTACCGACTCCTCTGCGTGACATAAGACAAAAAGAAAACACGCACCAAGCCAGAGAAAGTGAGGCAGATAGAGAGTGAGAGTGAGACAGACAGACAGAGAGAGAGAGAGAGAGCGAAACGCAATTGTAATTTTTTGTCATTTTGTTGGCGACATCGTTCGCCATTGGCGTCGTCATTTGCCATATGTTCGTTTGGCTTGTTTGTTTATGTCGCTGTTTGTTTGTTTGCTAGCTTGTCTGCCAGCCAGGTGACGCATACGCAACGTTGCCAAACAAACTGGCCAAATATCTCAGATAGGTAGCTAAAGGGCTGGGCCAATGTGTTTCTGTCTCTGTATGCTGAACTTATTACATGTCTAGCCCATAAACTTCTTGCCCGCTCCAACTGCAGAGAGAGCTTAGATTATGGGCAAGTCAAATAAATCTGATCAACATTGATGATTAATATATATATTTGTATATATGTATATAGCCTTTGATTGACAAGAACTTGGAACTTGAGGTACGCACAGTGTTTTGCAATATTTGGCTCTTTGAATTAATATTGAAAAAAAAAAACAAACGCAAAAAAGCGCAGCCTTAAAACTCTGCGAATGCCTTTGGCATTTAGTAAAATGTCACTCAAAGAGCATTTAATATAATATTTGCAACTGATTTTTCGTGGAAGAAGCGAGAAATTCAAATCGAGTTTGTTTGGCAAACAATGAAAATTTCTTTTTTCATCCTTTATTATGCAGCTTTATTTGATATTACAAAATTGGCATTCTTTAATGTTAATAAAAAAAAAAGGATTAAATTTACATTATTAGTAAAATACCTTTTTTTTATTGTAAGCTAATATATTTTGTATAGAAAAAAATATAGAAATTATTTTTCTTATAAAAATTCTGCTAAACTTTATTAAAAAAATATATATAAATATTTTTTTTATATTTATGCTTAAGAAATAATTCGATTCTAAATTTTAATAAAATGTAATTAGCATTTTAATAACATTTAATTTTTAATAATCAGAAATTACATATATTTCACTTATTTTTCTGTTTTTATTTCGCCTGCTTTTAATTAAATTAAAAAAAATTTTTTATCACTATAAGTTTCATTTTGTTTTAAATTTTAGTTGAATTTCTTCAATAATCTAAAATAGCAAAAATATAAAAAATTTAGAGTAAATGGTCTGCTGTTTCTAATTGAAAGCAAATTGATAAATTTCCCTATATATATTATTTAATTTTTAAACCAATAAAAAAATTGGCAAAAAAATGCCAATGTCCCAACTGCACGCAGCATGAATAATAAAATTGTTGTTGGTTTGCTGCCGCTTGCAATTCCCAACTGATTCTAGGGAATGATTAAAAACGACAACACGTCTGCTTACGCACTGCTAGAACTGTTAACCAATGCTTGTTAAACATTCAATTTGCATTAATGAAACACTCATCAGTTTGTTGAATTAAATGTTGTCACTAACTATATATAAAGCAGGAAAGCATCAGTTAAATGTCATAAATACATACATATATATATATAGAGTGATAAAACTATATACAAATAATTTTGTTTGAGCTGGCAAAATATTTTTTTATGCAAATTTCATACAGCAAACACGTTGTCAGTTGACACTTAATGCACAAATGTGTCAGCACATGAAACAGCAACAACAACAACAACAACGAATGCGACATCAACTGCAACTGCAACAATGAATACACAATTGCGAGTGCATTAACCGTTATAGTATGATGTGTGTGAATACGTGCAACATGCTTTAATTAAATACCGACAGCGCAGAGTTATAAACAAACAACTTTAGAGAGGGGAGTCAGCAGCCCATGGAGAATATTCAACTAGAAGTTACTCTGTAATTATACATTGTATGTGTATTACTCTATGCATTAGCGTTAACATTAGTTTTACATTTAACTTTAATGTTAGCATTAGCATTGACATCAGGAACAGCATTAGAAATTATGTAATATAATGCAGACTTAGCATTAACATTAGCCTTACCATTACTATCAACATTAGCATTTGCATTTGCACTTGCTTATGCATTAGCATTGGCATTGGTATTAGCATTAGCCAACATATCTTTCTTTCACTACGAACTATATATGCTTAGGCACATCATTCTCCTTTCTGCATACAGTTTTTAATGGGTAATCACGGCAAACAGGAAAAACTTGTACACAGGTTGTTAAAGAAAATTGCCACAGAGCGAAGAGTAAGTCGGCAAAAAGTCAGAAAATGCTCACGTTCTGCTCATTAGCGTGTCAAAGTGGGAAGTTGCAATAGATGAGAGCATTCCACTCGGGGGCATGGCAGAAAATATGAAATTATTAACTGTGTCAGCAGAGAGAGCGAGCAGACAGAGCTGAGGCTGAGACTTAACTGAGCTGAGGCTGAGTTAAAGTCGAAACATTTTCCTGTAGACATTTGCTAATTAGCGCTTAAACAACAAACTGAAGTGCCCTCGACTCTAGCATCAGCTGCAACAACAAATTGAAGTACTCGAATTTAATATGAATATGATAGCTGAGCAGGAGCCGAAAGAGGAGGAGGAGAAGCAGCAGTAGCAGCAGCAGCAACAGCAAATGTTGGTTAATTGAATTGAACTGCCCTCAAGGAGCAACTGCAGGTCAGCTGCCATTATTCATCATCATGTAACAGCATGTGATGTGCGTGTGTGTGTGTGTGTGTTTGATTTGGCCATGAACTGTTGGGCAGGTCTTGAGTGCTTGAATATGCCAAATGAACACGGAGCTACACTCTGAGCTCGTTAAGCGTTAAAATTACAATTAAGCAATTTCTCACCTGTTTACAGACACGCACGCACACGGACTGACACGCCTGTCGCTTGGCCAAAGCAAAATGCAACCAACTGACCAAAAATAATAACAAGAAGAAGATGAAGTAGTAGAAGCAGCATGACAGGCAGCCGAACAGCCAACAGCCAACAGCCAACAGCCAGCAGCAGCCATAACAATGCCAAATGACTTAATGAAACCAGGTAGATGCTGCCCTGTCTGTGCCATGGCAAGTGTCAAGGATTTGTCAGGCATGCGGGCGCAGCGCATTAACTTAATGCCCAACCAAAGACATGACAAGCGGCGTGGCACAGCCCCAAAGCCAAAGCCAAAGCCAAAGCTGGCGATCTTGTGGCAGACAATGGCAAGCTACTAAAAGCACTTCTGCGGCCAGCACGAATAGCTGTGCATGGGAGCCACAGAACTCGAGATAGAGGACTCACGACTCAAACTAAGCCAACAGGCCAAACAACAACAATAGTAACGGCAACAATATGTTAAGACTATGCATAGCTTCGAGTGTTGGACTAGACAAATACCCTATAAAATAGAGATAAAATAGAGAGAGAGAGCGAGAAAGAGAGAGCGAGTTGCATATGCCATATACAATGCTGCTAACTGAATAAATATATTCTCTAGCTGAGTGTGTGGAAATAAATATAAATTTTAATCTCATCTGATTCTAATCTAATAGTAATGATTTATTAATAATCAATTGTTGATCAGCATGGCTTTAGTCGTTGCTTCATTTTATTTTTATTTTATTGACTGAGAGAAATATGTTCTTAATAACCGCTTTCTAATATCTACAGCCATTTCTTTCTTTCACTCAAACAAAAAACTCAGAGAGCAAGCGATTGCATCGGTTCTTCAACTAGCTCGTTCGTGATTGGCTCGCAGCCGATCATTTCGTTGCTTATGTTTCGCTCTTTCCCGATTGTTTCCCGATTATTTGTTCGTATTAAACGAAGTGCAAAGTCTTATGTGTATGTGTTAATGTATGCGAGGCTTATACTCGCTAAACACTTATACTCGTGAACAGTGTGTGTGTGTGTAGTTCGTTTACCGAGCCTCATTGTGCGAGCGCCAATCGTAGCTCTACCTAAACGATGTTCGTTTACAGAGAGCGAGAGAGACACGAACAGACTAACTGAAGGCGCTCAGCAGAAAAGAAAAAACGAACAGAACCGAAGTCTGTAGCGCAGAGCGAGGGCGAGAGCGAGAGCGTGAGTATAATTTCTTTAGGTTGATCTCACGAACTGAGCGTAAATAATAAAATGATAAACTCTTATTTGCAAGCTTTGACTTACAGATATTTTAAAAAACAAAAAATAATAAATTAAAAGAAAGCATTTTTATTTATAAGTTGATTTCATTTTAATATTAATATAGTTATTTTAGTTCTTATGTATGACAATAGCAATTCCACAAAATACATAAATTACGTAAACCTATTTTAATTAAGTATACGTAATATAAGCTCTAAATCGCTCTCAGCTAACATATATGCCCTCACTCTGCCCATTTTACACTAATCCTATCAGCTAAATATACCCCTTTCTGTTAACCCTACTCAATGAGCATAACAACAACAACAATAACAGTCTCAACAACAACAACAACAATGCCTTTTAGTGTATCGCATATACATACATATATACGCAGAGGGCATAAGTTGGTCATAAAGCAAAAACCAAGTTGAAGCTGCGAAAAATGCTAATGTGAGTTGTTATTGTTGTTGTTGCTGTTGTTGTTGTTGTTGCTGTAGCTGTAGACGTAGCCATAGTCATTGCTGTTGTTGTGGTCGCCAGTTGGCCTGCCCTTTGGTTGTTGAGGCAAGGTAACCACAACAGGTTCGCGTTGCGTGTAATGAGCATGTCCTTGAAACACAATATGCCTGCATAAATTACATTCAGCCAAAGGCCAGGTGATTTCAGGTGTCGGGCCAACAAGTGTTGAAGTATCCTCTTCGACTTTATTGCAAATCCTCAGTCATTATGCATATGACATCAACTAAGGCATATCAATGCGATTTACCATATACAGATATATATCCTGATATCCTTATATCCGGATGCGTGCAGATAATGAAATGTTTCCGATTGAATGATTCACATTGATTTATTAATTAAATTTGATCAGCTTTTTGGGTTTAGTGTTTGAGTTGAAGGAGAAATGTTTTCTATGGAACTTGTGGAAAATGTAATACGTTAAGAGTTTTGAAAGGAGCAGAGATTATGGGGAATTAAAAGTGATATAATAAATACTTTTTATTTTCAATATTTTTTTATATTCAGCGATAAATAGCTTACATTTATTTTTTATGAAATAGCTACTAAGAAATTGAATAGGAAATATCGTTAATATGCCTTACGTTTTTTTTTTTTTTTTGGCAATTTGCCTATGCATATTTGATAAGCTTGGGAAATTTAGCAATCATTTTGTTGTCAGATATACAACACCTTATCGATCAAAGGCGAGCTAATACAGCGCGTTGTCAGTCAGCTGCGTGTTGTTTGTGTTGTTCAGTCGTGTAAATATTCTTTTTTCAAATACAATACTTACAGCACTCGAGACAAATTGTACAGCGAAACAGGGTTAGAGTGTGTGTGTGTGAGAGAGAGAGAGAGAGAGAGAGAGAGAGAGACAGACTGAGACTGGCAGAAACAATTTAATCAACGCACAATGCGACAAAAGCAACACAACAAACCAACATATGAAAGGTATCCATTTAAAAATGCTTAACAAGGACTAACACACGCAGAGACACATACACGCAGACACATCTACATATATAGTATATATATATATATACATATATACAGTGCTCTGTCACTCGATATTATTCTGCAAGTAAGTATTAAGGATTTCTTTTCTCCTTTGCTTTTTGCTCGTTTTTCAATAACATGAAAGTTTGCTGCTTGTTTGATGGCAAATTCTAACAACAAATTTATACTGACACAAACACACACACACACACACACTCATACAGACAGTTATATACACGTGCATGTGGTGGCGTTGATGTGCGAAACACCTGCGTGTTGTCGTAAGCACCTTACTGCTACGCCGTGTGAACTTCAACGACCGCAACAAAAAAGCAACTGAAGATGCTGCCCTCGCCTCGAATGGCAAAATGCTGAACTATAAAGTACCCTGCAGGAGTAGTAGTATGAGAATAGATTGTAAATACTTGAATATATATTATAAAGGGAGACTTGTACATATCTTTGCAAGCTAAATAGTTAGAGTAAGAATACTGGAGTATACCATAAATAAAAATATATACTAAAATAAACAATGCATCGGGATTGACATTTGATATCTCCTGGACATTTACTGATTTTTAAGGAATACAAAAATTATATTTAATAATTACTGTGGCAGGTTTTACCTTGATTTAAATAAATAAATAAAATTAAATTGAATAATTGCGGAAGAATCCTTTTATACCATAATTGCTTTTTGAAATAGATTAATTTAATTAAATTTAATAACTGTTGAAGGAGTCTTATATACCCTGATTGCGTTCTAAATTAAATGAGTAAATTTCTCCAGATCTTCATTTACTTTCGTAAAATTCGTACAATTTTAAGACAGTTTGTGTTAGAGTTGTGATTTCAGCTTCAGGAGGAAATCTATTTTGTTATAAATTTTATTCATATTATATATTTATAGTATATTGTTCCCAGCAAAGTCTTTTGAGATTAGTATTTTAATTAGCTGTGAACAAAATATGCCCTTAATATAATGAAGGTATTCATTGCAGCTCCGTAAATCGATCGAAAGTTTCGCATAATCTCTTCTCAATCTGCTTCTCTATCCGCATTCTCTATTCACTTCTCAAGCAGCTACCCTAGCATCTTCTACTTTCACATACTTACTGCTTAGTTCATCACATACCATTGCATGCATTTATGTTTACAGCGTATTTGTGCACAAAAGCAAAGACATTGACATCAAACGTAGTCGAGCTGTTGGCTCATTTTATTGATACGCACTACGCACATCAAGGGTTTATGTTGGCAACATATCCTTGTATCCCTGCCGCATAGCGTATCCTTGTTGCTAAGGCACACACACACACACACACTCACACAGAGAGACACATGCAGATATACATTTGATTTTCGTGTAGCAAATTGAAAAGGCATCAAATGTGCCACCAACTGATTATGCGAGCAAACATTTGAGCACCTAACGTGTCTCGTCTGGTAATTGAAGCAGCTTAGCTAAAGTTGCACAAATCTCTGTCTGCTGCAAGTCCAATGTTAATGACATTGTGTGTGTGTGTGTGTGTCGCACCTTGTTTGGTTGTCATGTCACGTGCCCAATTAGCATGAGAGAGCGCAACACTTTTAACTAAATGGCAGCGGTCAGCATGTGACATGCAACATATGTAATATGCTGTAAACTAACTCACAACAAACATAGGCAACATTGTCGCTTTATTTAATAAACTTAATGTCAGCCATTCTTCAAACTCGATGATTGGCCATTGGCCCTCAGTCTGTCTGTGTGTGCTGCTGCTGCTGCTGCCGCCTCCTGCTGTGTGTGGCAGACAGCAAAAGAACGCCACATGGTAATTACTTAAAGGGCCGCATTCAGGAAGCTCGACAAAATGCAAAGCTCATGTGGATTGTCAACGGCACAAAACTGCTGCACAGATGGTGGCAGGAGTCATGGCAGGGAGCAGGAGTCGTTGTTGGACCCGGAGTAAGTGGGATTTGTGCAGTCAACTGCACAGCTTGACTGCATTGAGGGACTACAATTACGCGCTGACTTGAGATGTGCAGATTATCCTATGTAGGCACTTAACCAGCACCAGGACTTGAGGCTTTGGGCTTGGCGCTTGGGGCCGCCAGGACGCCAGACGCATGGCGAGAAGTCAAGTGCAAAAACCGGGTGGGCCAAGAAGGGCCAAACAGTAAAAGCAACAGCAACACATGTGAACTGCGTCTTAGTTGGCTGGATAATTTCGCGTCAAGAGCAACTTGAGCCAGAGCCAGTGGTGAGTGTGCCACGCCTCACATTTTTGTGGCTGGCTTCTTCTGCTTTTGGGGCTTTTTTTTTTTTTTTCTGTGTGCACCGCATGGTGGCGGGAAACATAATAAATAAGCAAGTGTGCAAGCGGAAATATTAAACAGCGGCTGGAGATGCCGCCAGCTGGCAGCAGCAACAATTGCAACAGCAGGAGCAGCAGCAGCAGCAGCAGCAGGAGCAGCAGCAGCCGCCATGAAACTCATTTCATATGTCATGAGCTGTACCCTGACATTTATGCAGCAAATGCACAAGGCGCTGCCAGTGCCCCCTTCTTGTATTATCCCATTTTTTTCATTTTTGTGTACGTTGTTCTCAGCTATAGCATACTTTTGTGCGCGCTTGAGTTGATTGCAAAACTGCCAGCAGCAGCAGCTGCACACACAAATACAGAAAGTGTGTGTGTGTGTGTGTGGAAGTGTGACAGCCTGACAAACGGAAGTGCTCATTGTTATACTGCCAATGGCCTAAGTCTTGACAAAAAGAACTTCCAGTAAAGAAGCAAACACAAAATACAGATAGAAGGAGAAACCACTCATAATTCACCAGCCACATGACGTTGTGTCAACGTTTTGCATCCTTCCGATGAGCGATAAAAGAAAACAAATACGAAATGAAATTGGCCAGCCCAGGCCCAACAATCTCTGTAAATACTCTCTCAAATAAAATAAAACAGCTGAAATTGAATGCAATTTGTGGAAATTTGAGGGAAATTATTGAGAAATTTCTATGAATTGCAACTCGATGGGTCCATTGTGTTGTTGCTGTAGTTTCGTTGCAAGCTATGTCTATAGATCAAAAATATATATATATATATATTCTTAAGAAAATTTGATCTGTTTTTTATTGCTCTCAGATTATCTAAAAGTAAATTATTAAAATATTTTTTGGTTGTATTTTTTACATGAATTTAAATAATATTTTTTCTTAGTTAAAAATTATATTGCCATTTAGTTTTGAATTGTTTTTTCAATTTTTTTGTTTTTATTTTATTTATTTTATATATATATTTTTTTTAATTATTTTCAGCTGCAAACTTTTGACATAAATTATAATTTATTATATTTTTTAGATATGTCAATTATGAAATCAGAAAATAAAAACAAAATTTGTAAAGATTATGTATAGCTCACAAATTAAATATACTCATATATTTTACTCTTCACTTTTTCAATGAAATCTTTTGCGTGCATCAAAATGCCTAATGAATGCATTGCTAGCCGCCTATGCAAATAAAGAGTATGGACAAAAACTCATTGCTCTTTACTGAATTTAGTTTATGCTCCAATTAGTTGCTTCCGTCGACATCTCCGATTCGTATTCTTCTGCTGCTACGTCTTCATCCACTACAGCATTCGTTGCGTTTCTTTTGTGGAACGGAAATCAAAATAATGTCTTCATACTGATTTATGAATCTATTTACGTTGACCGCTGTCTACTCATTCACTCGTCCCCACGTCCCCTCGTCCGTTCAGCCGTTGGTCCATGCTCTGTGCCGATTTGCATGTGATTCATGCTCTGAAAACCATGAATGATTTCCCTTTTGTACTGTTTGTGCCGCCCTTCAAAGCAATGCAAAATTGTTTAGCAGGCGCGCAGCAAATAAATGACTTTGAGGCTCTTTTTTGGGTAAGTTCTAGTTTTCACTCTAGACCATTATAGAGTCAAAATTGGGTATAAATCCTTTTTGTGCTGTGTGCAATATTTATATAAATTTGCGGTTAGCTCAGCTGGCCTGAGCAGCGCTTGTCATGTTTCTATCGGCTTATGAAGTGCCAAGAGAAGTCTCTTTCATATTCATATACTAGAAGTTGACCAACTGAAAACTGAAATGAATTCTGTTACGAATGAAAATAATAGAAAGTGAAGTGAAAGCAACAAGAAGTAACTGTCACTATTTGTTATTGCCTTTTTCCACTCAAACGCTTCACGCAGCCGGCAAGAACAATGTGAACGAGGGAGCTCCACTCGTGCACGTGCTGCGACTTAGGATCTGCTGGCAGCAATGGCAGCAGCAGCAGCAGCAGCAGCATCCGTTCCGTTTCCGTTAAGTCGCCCAGCGGTCTTCATTTCATGTACCAAACAACTTACTCAGCTCTCTCACTCTCCCACACTTTCCCACTCCCACTCTTACTCCCACTGCTGTTCGACTTTCTATAAAGTTGACTTTTTGTAAACGTTACTATATACACGGGTATTTATGAGTATTTTATTTTGATTCCCTTTTGTTACCACACACCCACACACACATACACATGCACATGCACATACACATCTATACACATTGATTTTGCTGTAGTGTGAGGCATTAGCCGATTGCACAAGCTTAAGTAAACAAAGTAACCAAAAGGACATTTTATTTAAAAAGGGTTCAGCAATGTTACAAAACTCAGCTTGACTTATTTTTTGCGTTACTTTTTTTGTGCTCTTCACAGAGTATTAAAAAAAGTTGAGGATGTTGTGTAATAAAACAAACTTGTTAAAATGTTAAGTACAAAGAGTTGAAACAAAAAACCTTATCAAAAGGGTAAAGAGAGTGCAGCAAAGGCGATTAAAATTTGGAAAAAAAAAAGAATGGAAGCAAATGAAATAATAATATTTGATATTTCTATATAAATATATATAATACTTTTTGATTATGAATAGAATACTATTTAATTAGATGACCAAAATAGAATAAAGACACATAGATACAGACTGAGTGTGAGCGAGAGGGAGAGCGAGAGAGAAAGTCAAAGTTATAGAAAGCGAGAAAAAGCGAGAAAGCTTTCGCTCCCAGCAGCCTGAGGCCTTTATGAGACAAGAGATTATTATATCCAATAGATTATCATGCTCAGAGAGTAATACTATTTGTATTTTCGTGTTCGTTCTCCTCAACTCTCAGCTTGGATATATGAAAGTCTGTTGTTTTCGTACAAATAGAGAATAAAAAAAATTATTATATAAAAAAACATTAAAAAAATAAATAAATAAGTAAATAATAAAATAAATAAATAAATAAACAAAATACAAATGTAAAATATTAAAATAAATAAAAGAAAAATATTAATATCTCAAAGAAAATTGTAAAAATGAAATATGTTAAAAAAATAAATAAAAGTAATTAAAAATATTAAAATCTGAAAAAAGAAAATTGTATTTTGTTGTATTTTGATGAATATTATTTTCATCCATTTCTATTATTATTTTGTTTTATTTATTTAGTATTATTATTATTATTATTTAATTTTTAGATCATTAACGCAGCTTAGTGTCTGGGAATATAAATTTTGGAATATTAAAACAAAAATGCTAATAAGCTTAGCTCTTTTAGCTGATAGAAACTAAGAAAGCGATCAATACTGAATTTTTCTCAACGCTTAAACCCTTTTTATACATTTTTCAATTGACAACCAAATCGAACAATTTAATATATATATATATATTTTTTTATTTATTGACAGGCGAGCTTTTATAGAGAGAAATGTTGTAAGATTTATTTTATTTTTTACATTTAACATGCGTTTGCTTGCCTCTGGGTCCCAAACATAAATACTAATAGTCAGAATGGCCAAAAGTCACATAAACAATAGCCGTGAAGAAAAGTTGGCATTGCGGAGTGAAGTAATAATAATGAAATTGCCAGAGAGCGAGAGGGAGAAAGAGAGAGAGAGAGAGCGCGCAAGTAGAAGAGAGACCAACGACCGAGAGGCGAACTCAAGTTCATTTATTTTTATTGTTTTTGCAGCATTTGGCGGCAATTTATGGCCCAGCTTATATATACAAGTATATATAATGGTATGTATGTAAATATACAAGTCTATCTATATTTTATATATATTATATATACACATATATATCTGGCCAAGTTGGGTCAGTTTTTATTTGATTTTATTTCATTTCACTTTTGAATGGAAAATGCCCAAAAACTTGGCGCGCAGTGAAAGTGCACAAAGCAAAAAGATATATATATATAAATAAATCTATATATATAGTATATACATCTCTGTATGGCTAAAAAGAATTTACTTTCCTCAATTTTGTTGTTGTTACTCTACTTTCTGTCGTCTTCCTTTCTTATTTTGCACTAAATTTTAACAGGATTTAGCCTTGATGCTCCTTGCTGTCATTGCTAACAAGCTGCAGCCTCTAAGGCGCCTCCAACCCCAACTGGACAACGGCAGCAACAGCAACAACAACAACAATTGTGCTCAACCGACCGCACCGAACCGCTGTCCAGTCCAGCTGCTCCCTGGGCAAGGGCATGGTTGGGGCTGTGGCTGTGGGTGTAAGCGTGGGCGTGGTTCGAGTCGAATGAGTTTTGTCGCAAATCCGCTTACGACGACGTCGCAACAACAACAACAACAATAGTGTGATGGCACCCGCTTCAAGTTGTCCGCCTCGAGTTGATGGGAATGTGATGTTAGACTGGCCCAAATACATGCCACTCCCCCAGCCACGCCCACTAGCCCACCCAGCTCCAGTCCGGCCCACTTAAAACACGCCTATGTCCGCTCATTCATAGCGCTCAGGCACTTGCCGTTGGCATTTTTACAGGCACATAAATAAATTTCATAAATCTTTTGCACTTTAACGCTTCTCCTTTAACTTGTCCAACCGACGGCACAAGGTCGCTCGCCGCAGTGTGTGTGTGTGTGTGAGTGTTGAGTGTCTGTGTTTGTGTTTGTGCTGATTAGAGTTGGTCCATGTGTCGTGTTTGCTTTTTACGCATTTATCACAATTTATTAGAGAAATTTTGAAGCGACAAATTAAATGAAATGTGCATGAGAATCTTTAATAAACTGTGATAAGAGATAACAGATCAAAGATAACAGTTAACAGTTAATGCAATAATTTGCATTCTTATCTATATATATGATAAGAAATATTATTATGAATAAATTACAAATAATTTAAAATAAATGTAGAAATGGTTCCGTTCATAAGAACTATAAATATAATTTGTCAGATGTTGGAACTTAAATACTTATTTAAAAAAAAAAATGAAAACATTTTATGACAATAAATATTTAAAATATATATCTAAATATACCACTTCTAGATATCTATTATTCATTATTTACTGAACACATTATCCATTATTTATCATCCAGTACAGATTGAGTATTATAATTCTTGAATCTCTCTATAGCTAGAAATTTTATGAAATATTTATTAAAGTATTGATTTGTGAAATATTCATCAGACATTTTGCTTTATGTGAATTGTCTTTAATCTATTAGGCATTCGAATTTTATAATACTCACAAATTTGTTATTAGGATAGTTTTTGCCTAGGCTATATATATTTTTCATTTTCCATTTGTACCCTTCTTTGTCTTCCATATTGTTCACGAATCAGTTTCATCGCATAAACTTATTCTCACGCTTTCAGCTCTATCTCTTGCACCACTGAGCTTCAGCTTCTTTTTGTTGGTTACGCATGGCTTTACGTAACCTAAATGAATTGTCAATTATGCTTAAGCCCAAACAAACTCACACAGCCATGTTTGAGTAGGCATATAGTTATACATTAGTTTTTTAATAAATTAGCAAGTGAAACTCTAAAGTTTTATTTTTATTATAATTTTTATTTTTTACATAAATAAACAAAGATTGGAATTTATAGCCAAAATTCTCTGTCATCGATATGATGTTAACTGAGCGGGATATCGATGATGTTATTTGCCAATTGTGCAGCTTCAAAGGTCGCTCCTGTCAGCTGCAGCCGAAGGTTGTGAGCGCACTCTGCGAACAGGTGCGTGAGGAGTTTGGCCGCGAGCCAATGCTGCTCGAGTTGGATGGACCGATCAATGTCTGTGGCGATTTGCATGGCCAGTTCGAGGATCTGTTGCGCATCTTTGAGACATGTGGTTGGCCGCCTATGCAGAACTATTTGTTCCTCGGTGACTATGTGGATCGTGGCAAGAAATCGATGGAGACAATGAGTCTGCTGTTCGCTTTCAAGTTGCGCTATCCGCGCCAAATGCATTTGCTGCGCGGCAATCACGAGTGCGCGAGCATTAACAGAATCTATGGTGAGGTCGAATGAAATCTATATATATATATATCAGATATATATCTGCAATATTCCTTAGGTTTCTTTGATGAGATGAAGCGTCGCTATAGCGTCAAGCTCTGGCGCTACTTTATCGATTGCTTCAATAATATGCCCGTTGCCGCTGTCATTGGCCAGCGCATCTTTTGCTGTCACGGCGGCTTGTCACCCCATTTGCGTGATATGCAACAGATACGGGATTTGCCACGGCCCACGGATGTGCCCAACTCCGGATTGATGTGCGATCTGCTGTGGGCCGATTTGAACTACAATGGCCGAGGCTGGGGCATCAATGAGCGTGGCGTTAGCATAACCTACTCGGAGGAGATAATAAGAAAGTTTCTCGAACGACATGATTTCGATTTGATATGTCGCGCTCACGAGGTGGTTGCGGATGGCTATCAGTTCTTTGGACATCGTAATCTGATCACCATATTCTCGGCGCCCAACTATTGCGGCGAAATGAACAATTCGGGCGCTGTGCTGAAAGTCACTGAGAAGTTGAGATGTTCGTTTGCCATCATAAAGCCAACTGAATATTATGCCTCCAGCAAGGACGCGATGAAGATGATATAGTGCTTCTATTGATTTGATCTATTCGACTCCACCTAACTTTTAAATTGTTTTTTGTAACTTTATATATATATACTCATTTAATTGTGAACATGTCCAAATTAAATTTCATGAAAATCAAAGCGTTCGCATTCACGCAACGACACCGACATATTTGACATGCATCTGAAGCTGTCGATTATATGTATGTATATATACATGAGTATATATGCCAACTGATGGGTCTGGCAGGTACCCAGGTCGCAACCTGTACAAAGGTCAACAGCTGGGCTCGTTGAACCCGGGCCCTGACGCCACATGTCAACGCCAGCTGACGGCCTCTCGAACTTTTGCACGCATTTCTCTTGCTCACTCCCCACTCCCTCTCACTCTCTCACTCATTCTCTTCTCCTTTTCTTGCCTTTGATATGCTGCTGGTAAAGGTAGCTTGTGCTTGCCATCGAACATGTAACGCATGACTGAAGAGCTGGCAGCTGATTGAACTCCGATTATATGGCTTAGACATCCATTTAATAGGCAAACAAACACGTAAGCGCAGCTAATAAGATTTGATAAGAGGATTTTCTATAGATTTTGTTACATTTGAGAGGCCTTACCTAACCAATTTTATTATTGTTAGCTTCGGCAATTACTTGTAATAGAAAATAATTGATTGAGCAAATGAATATGATTTTCTCATGTCTGAGTTTAATTTCATAATATTTTGTTTAATTTAATTTATGCTCAATTGTTGTAATATTTTTCCTTAAAAATACAAAACAAAAAAAAAAATACAAATTGAAAACTATTTTATGAAATGAAAAGAAAATGTCAAAATTTCGAGAATTTAAAAAAAAAAACCTAATTTATTTATTTATTTTAATTAAATATATAAAAATTAAATTATATAAATAAAAATCTATATGAGAAAAATTTCAAAATTTCTAGGGAATATTCCTTTAGAAATTGTAAAAAGTAAATTAATTAATTTTATAAATATGAAAAATAAATTCCTTTAAAATTGTTTTTTTTTTTTCTTTTTAATTAATTCATATATTTTACTTAATTATTATTATATCTAGGATTAGTAAGATGGATTTTAAAATAAAATTACATATATTAAAGGTAATTTTCATTTGCTATATTATTTTATTAAAAACTTGTTTGTATTTTTTTTGCATTTTTTAAAGAAATTTAATTTTTAATTTTATATTATATTTTCTTAAATTTTTTTTTTATAATTTCTTAAAATTAATATTTTTTTTTTTCACCAGTTAACATTTCGAATATAAGATTTAGTTATATTTTTTACATTTTACAATTTATATTTAGAGTATTTGTTAGCCCATAGAAATGTCCGACTTATTGCAGTTGGCGTCTGGGTTTGCCTTTTGCCGTTTTAGCCATGTGCTCAGTCGAATGAATTTTACATGGCGCTTAACATTGACTCTTGAAGTTGATTTGCTGCAAATGAGCGCTGATGCTGATGTTGCCACACTTTGTTGCAGTCTTCGAGCAGCTTCCTTGCTGCTGTTGCTGCTGCTGCTCCTGCTGCTTCTGCTTTTACTACTAAAAGTCGCCTGACAGTTGCCAGGCTCACAGATGTTCATGACGCAGAGCTGGGGGCCAAGGCGAAGTTAAGTTTGGATTTGGTTTTGTGTGCGCAGTGTTGCATACAAAAGTATTTTCGTGTGGAGTCTGTTGCTTGCGTTGCCCGCACGCTCGAATAATTTAATACTCTACATGCCGAGCAACAAACGAGCTTCCACTTTTTTACTAGTTGCCAAGCAAGGCCAAAGCATATTCATTGGCCAAATACATATATGTATATATAAATACATATGTGTGTGTGTGGACGTGAGCATTTGGCATGCACTGTGTGTGCCATTTGACTGCAATTTAATGCGCTCTCAAAAGCAGCTTCTTGCATTGTTGCTGCTGTTGCTGCTGTTGCTATATGTTTGGAAAATGACAAATCACATTTATTTATTTTGTACGTCCACACACACACACACACACACACACATGCATGTGTGTGTGTACTTGTGTGTGTTATGGCAACTGTCTGGCTATGCATAGTTGAGCCAGCTACCGTTGAGGCCTTTGAATCCGTAGAGTTAAAGGCTATGCGAATGATTATTTTGACACGTGACTCAATGATTCCCCAGCATTAAGCGTATTTCTTCTCGGTTGTGAAATCGATTTGTTATGCAACAGTTCCTCAGCAAAACCCATTTGACATGCCTCAGCAATCAACTGATAGGAAAGCATCTACACAAAACTTTAATTCTGACTTTAAGTAAAAATCTACAACAATTTGCTGCTAAAATGGCTTTTCTTTTGCCAGAATGGCAAATAATTTTTGATTCTTATATAAGGCAGACAGAAAATATCTCAATTTATTTTTATTTATTTGTAAATTTGTCTTGAGGTTAGGCTCCTATGTATTAAAAAAAAAATAAATAAATAAAAGAAATAAGTAAATAAATAAAATTAAATTAAAATTTAAATTTAAAAAATAAAAAAAAATGGTTGAAGTTGCAGTTGCAATAAAAAAAACAAAACAATATTTTTACATAAATATATCTACATGATTCAATGCTTTGAAATACTTATCTATTAACTTTATTATTATTTTTTGTTGAATAAATTTAGAATTAATAATTATATAATTATTATAATTTATTTTATTTTTTTTAAATTATTCTTATTTTTTATTTATATTTATTTTTAAAGTTGAATCTTTTTTCATTTATTTATTTATTTTTTACATAAATAAATGTTTTTTTTTACAAATTATATAATATATTTTTTAAAGAAATTCCTTTATTTTCTCTTAGCACTCTGTAAGAGTGAAAGTTTGTATAATTTTTTTTCATCTTGCTTTCAACATTTGATGTTTTATGCAAAGAAGCTTAAATTCCAACAACGGAAAAGCGGAAAAATGTTTGCTGTCCGCTTGCTATGTCTTGGAAAAGCTGCAAAAGCTGCAAAAAGCAAACTCATTGATTTATGAAAAGTTGTTTTGGAAAACACGCCAAGTGACAGCGACAGTGAGGTAATTACAGCGTTAAACAACATTGACAATGTGATTTAATCCCTCAGTCTTTCGTGATGGCCAGTCAATTCCAAGCACCTGCCTGGTCGGAAAACTGGGTCAGCTTCAAGTGTTCCAGCGGCACAAGTGAAAAACTGATGCGTAAAGCAATGCATTTAATTAGGTGAAAGGGCTGTCGAGCTGTGGCTGAAACTGATGACAAATGCTGAAGGAGATAAGTTTAATGACTGATTGGTGTAGGGGTATTTTTAGTAAAAGTTTAATTAAGCCAAAGCGCCACTAATGACAACTAATGGCCAAGAAGGCGCACACCTCGACGAAACGAAAGCTAAAAAGCTGAAATATTAGTTGTAAACATGCAGAGCGTGGGTGGGCAGAGAGAGAGAGAGAGAGAGAGAGAGATAGAGAGAGAGAGAGAGAGAGAGAGGTAGAGAGAGGTTTTGGGCTTAGGTCAAAGGGAAAAGACAAAGCACATGATCAATTTTCATTTATGTGCCGACTTCAACTTAAATGCTGCCTAAAAAAAAAACAACAACAATAACAGCGAAAAACGCAGTGTGGCAACATCTCGTGGCAGCAGCAGCTCGACTCAATCAAGTTAATGGCGGCCAAATGGGTTTTTGATGCGCTACGCGCGCCCACACGCCACCGAGCGACAGCCCCTGCACGCTGCCCCGCCCACTGGCCCCTCTCTGGGAAGTGCCTTCATAAAAAATGATTGCCTGGCTGGAAAAACTGTTTCAGTTTTAGCTTACCAGCTAACGGTACCAAAGCTCACTCGCCATCTCGCTCTCGCTCTCGCTCGCTCGCATTGTTGGTTAATGAAGAAGCGCTGGACATTTAATGTGTGCGCGCCGCTGAGGTATAAAAAGTAAATAAGTTAGGTATGGGGGCGTGGCAACTTTCTTATTGACAATTTGAGCATTTGTGCGTTAAATTCTTATGACGCATAATGCGAGCAAGCTGCCGTTGACGTTGCCCTCTCGCCCTCGCAACCTCTCTCTCCCACCATAGTTAATAACGGCACTTCATAAAGCCACGAGCCTCCATTTTGAGGTGTGTCCAACAACATGCAGTCTTAATGTTGCCATATGCTCACTTTCCTGTAACCCCCCACCCTCCTCCTCCTCCTCCTTCTGCTTCACGAGTTTCTTTCCGGCTGCTTGGACGATTTTCTCAGCTGCCTTTTTGCATGCGATTCGCAACGCTTGCGGCAGTGGCCTTAGAGGGCTTAACCCTCAAACGAATCGCTCTGCCCGAAAGTCTAATCAAATTAATGGAATATTTTGAACGCTTATGTGGGACGTCACTTTTATATTGTTTTTATTTTTTCTGCTTCTCTTTTCTTGCTTTCGGCGAAGTTCATGTTATATCTTTGCATTTTTATACACTATAAGACGAGCATTATGAGGTTTAGCTTGGCCATACGCAAAGGCTTAAAATAGTTTTGGGTCAATTGGAATTTTATTAATTTTTTGTTATATGAATATTATGAAATAACAAAATTAAAATTTAATTCTATTATTTTTTATATATTTTTTGTTTCTTATACTTCTTTATTAAGCAAAAATAATAAAAATGCAGGGTATTTTATGCTCTTCCATTTAATATATGTACATATTTGCTTGCTATAACGCCATTGGATCTTTTACTCCCCCTCGCTCCCTTGGATCTATTCCGCCTGACTTTGCTTAATTTGCTCATCATTTTAATCTCGTCATTCTCTGATTTCACTCAAAACATCTTGCTTTGAATTTCTCTGTTTCATTGCTTGCCTTTTGATCTTAGCATCATCGCATCATCTTTGTTTTAGTCTATTCGTCTTGCTTTTGTCATCATTTTACTCTCATCGTCTTAAATTATTTGCTTAGCTCTGTCAGCTTGCATTAACGCCTCATTATCGCTTTGCTTTTGTCGTATTCCTTTTGTCATTCCATATCTATGCGTTTCACTCTGACAGCCTGGATTTTGTCTTCTCACTATCATTATCGACTAGCTGTCACCGTCGCACTTGTGCCTGATCCCTGGTGAATAGAGATGCGCTCTCATGTGTGGGCCCCCTACTTGGTGTTGTTGTAAACGTTTAGATCGTGGTGAAAGGTGTATGCATGTGTAGTTTCACCATTATTTTATCACCTCTTTCCTGCTCACGCTCTTAAACTGAGCTCTCTCCTCAGCTTGCTTTAGTCGCCTTATGGCAGTGTTAGTGCATCGAAGTGTATTAAGATTTCGTTGTTTCTATTTGTGTATGCGCGTCGCGCCGTGTTCTTGTAATACTTTTTTTTGCTTGTTTTGTTTTTTTTTCTGTGTTGTTTTCTTTTTGCGGATGTGTATCAAATTGGCCGACATAGCAGCAATTGTTGTTCGTGTTTATGTAGTTTTTTGCTGTTATTGTCGGCTGGCTTTTCTTGCTTGTGCTTGTGTGTGTTTGATCGTGTCGCGCATTGTTTTTGCTTATTCGCTGTTTCCCGTGTATTTTTTTTCATCTTTTCTTGCGTTCGCTTCGTGTGCGGACGCGCTTTTAATAAACTGACTGCCGCAAAGGAAATGATACCGTTAACTCTGTCGGATAGCGAAACGCGTTTTGCTTGCAAATAACTGTTTCTCATCGCTTCTTTTTTTTTTCGCTTGCTCCTTCGTTTTGCGTCTCCCTTTGGTTTGATAGCGCGTTGCTTGGTATTTATTAAATTTCAATTACAATCGACGTCTCGCACTCCGCACTCCGCTATCCGCTTAGCGTTTACCGCAGCCAAAGAGATTCTAATTAATTGCATAATCACTCAAACAAAACCGCAAAACCCACCAGAGCCCGCGACGCGTCGCTTGTAAATGAGAAGGCAAAGAAACAATCAAAATTCCAAAAGTCAGTGGTGCGACCCTCGCAACGCCCCGTCTGTCCCCATTGCCACGCCCCCACGTGCCCCCGTGCACCGTTCGCCAATTGGCGCCGTCAGCGACAATTGTACAAGTGTTTTTAATATTTAATTGCTTTTTAAATGAGTCCAAGCATTTTATTTTATTTGATGATGTAAACGTTACTTAGAGCACGTCCACCATCAGCTGCAGGCCAGGCCAGAGCCACAGTCAGCTCCAATTCTCGACGGCAACTTGGCAAATTATTCAAAGCGTCCTTGTCGACAGCGACTGAGGCAGTGGCAGTGGCAGAGGCAGCTACAGCGACTGTGCCAGCAGCAGCGCCAGCAGAGCGACAAGTAATGGCCCAAGTGGCAATTTATCAATTAAAATTGTGCTTAACAACACGAACACCAAAGACAGTTAGCAAAATACAAAAAATAAAGCAAGAGTGCATGAAAAGCACGAAGAGCAACGCTGAAGAAAAACGTAAGTCACTTATAAATACCCTGTTAATTATGTAGGCATATATTGCTGGAATCGGTTGACAAATTCGTAAGATTTGCGAGAAGATAAAAAAGCAAAAAAAAAAAAAAAATACTTTATTAATAATAATATAGAAAACTATAAGAGAAACTACAGAAAAAACTTTATAAATAAAAACTTGAATGCGATAAGTAGATACTTTACATTTGTATAATATTTAAGATATTTCTTAAAAATGCCAGGAAATAAAAAAATAATAATATTTATAAAAGTAAAGTAATAAGTAATAATATAAATGAAAATAATTTTTATATTAATATTAATAAAAATAATATTAATGAAAGTAAAGTAGCATTTTTATATTAATATTAATTACAGGAAGTAAAGTAGAATTTTTATATTAATAATAATATTAATGGAAGTAAAGTAAAATAATTTAATCATTTTTATATTAATAATAATACTAATATATATGCTACTAATATTATTTTCCTAGAATTATTTATGTAAATATTGATTTAAAAAATGGTTTTTAAATATAAGTTGCTTTAAAAATATTTTTTAAGAATGATATAATTTCTTGCATATATTTATTTATTTTATTTGAACGATATATATTTATTTTATTTTTTTATTTATTTTATTTGAACAATTTATATTTATTTTATTTTTTTATTTGAACAATTTATATTTATTGATTTTTTTATATTTATTTTATTTTATATATTCTTTTTTTTTTTTTTATAAATTCATATCACTTATATTCTTTGTTTTAATTTATATATGTATAATTTTTTAATTTATAGATGACACGCATATATATCTTTTATTCATGTTAAAAAGTAAATGAAAATACTCGCTCAACGAGTGGCAGGTGGCAAGTGGCAAGTGGCAGGTGGCGTGTCGCCAGTGGCGTGGTGCTGTCTGCCACCCATTGGCATTGTCAGTTGACACTGTTGCTGCTGCTGTTGTTGTTGTTGTTGTTGTTGTTGTTGTTGTTGTTGTTGGCGCTTTGGCACAGTTAATATTTGCCATCGCCTTCGCCTTGGTGTCGGTTGCCAACCTGTCCAACTGTCCAATTGTCGAGTTAACTCCCCCAACAGGCCACCCGCAGCCCACCCACAGCGCCAAACAGCAGCAGCTGAAACATTGATGGCTACTCCGGTTGCAAGTCCCTTGTTGTTGTTGCTGTTGTTGTTGTTTGTTATTGTTGTTGGATTCCGTTGCAGCTGCCACCACTGAGTGGCAATTTAATTAAAGCTCAATCGCATGCTGCATAAATCTTGCTGCGCAATGAGATGCGAATCTTTTGTGGTTAGAGAAGATGCCAAAACAGCTGCAATTGAACTTTACATTAAATACTTTATCAAGAGTGGCATCAAAGTGCTTCTCACTTTGATTAGTTGCGCAACACCTTCGTTGTCTATCTCTCTCTCTCTCTCTCTCCATCTCTATTCATCTCACCCTTTCACTCCCTGTGTGTGGGCTAATTAAATGAAATTAGTTACTTGGTTGGATTTAATTAGAATTTGCTATTTGCAAGATGAAATAGCAAAGGGTTTGCGTTTGAATAGAAAATATATTCAATAATATGAATTATGGGACATTTAAGTAGAGCTATTTAGGGTAGACTGAGTAGGACATTTCAAGCATATATCCTTTGGGTATTATAAGCAACAATTTCGAGTTATTATATTTCCTACATAATATTCTCTTTATGAAGTTTGAAATATGCTTAGAGAAGACATTTCATATTATTAAATATTTCTTGTATATATTTATTTACATTTATATTTATATAGCACTGAATTGCTATAACTTGATATATTTTGCAACAATTATAAGCAACAATTTAGTTGTTGAAATGGCGAAAGAAAACTCGTTAAGATTAAGACAACTACAGCTTGGCATCAAGTCTCGTAACTAAACTTGCTTCTACTCTGCTCTCATGCTCTATTCCATTTTAATATGCATTCTAATATCATTTCGTATGTCTTGCTGCTTGTTCGACTTTTAAATTTTCTTTTTTGTTATTGTTTTTTAATGCACATGCTCAACTTGAAAAGCAATTTACTTATGACTTTTATCCTTTGCTCAACGCGTTTAGGGCCACTTCTGCTAGCTAACATTACCCAGACGTTATACACATACTTTATACATCAACATATACACACACACACACACGCAAACACCCGCATACATGCCTTAAGGGAGCGTTCGCCGCGAGTGCGTCTCAATTGCATGAAAATTTGCATAAGTTGCCAGCTAACGTCTGGCACAGCATCCTCGCAGCATCCTGTGGCCACAATTTCATCTTCTGGCGCGTGCATTTTGCAATTTAATGACATTGACTAACGCTTAAATCAAAGCGACAAAATGAAAGCAGAACAAAAATGAAAAATTACATCAAACTTTGGCGTAAATTGAACTTTTTCAATTTTTGCTTGCATGTTTTTTTTTTTGAGGATTTACTAGAGTCGACTCTATATATATATATGCAGGGACTGGACTAGACTAAATCAACAAAAGACTTGAACGAAATGTTTGCCCATTGCCTCAGCTCAGCGAAGTTGAGAGGAAGCTCAGTAGCTACAGAGTGAAGCAAAAACTTGCTCCCCATGGAAATCTCGACGGCGCTTAACCTCAAAGGAGGCAATGCAATTGCACTAGTAACAACAACAATGGCTAGAATAGCAACAACAACAGCAACAGCAACTACAATAGCAATAGCTACAACAAGAGCCACTAAACAGAATGCAATTTGCTTGTTTGACCCAAATTGTTGTGAGATTTGCTTTGCACCACTTTTATTTACATTTTTTCTCTATTTTGTGTTTCTTTTTTTGTTGTGCCACGCCCCGAAACGCAACAAGAGTTTATCTTTTAGCAATTGTGCGCTAGGAACAGCGAGCTGCCGCTTCAGGATAACAATGAAGCGTTACTTTCACTTTTACTTTCACCCTAGCTGTCTCGCTCTCTCTCTCTCACTCTCCCACTCTCTGCTCCTTTGTCTGCTGGCAGCCTTCGCCTTTTGTCTATCCACATCTTCGTTTAGCCCATTTGCACATTGCACACGTTGGCCTCGTCCTGCGGCAGGCGAAGGCAACGGCAGGGGCTGCTTTGAGCTGTTTACTCAGCAACAGGCACCTGCATCTTGAGCCAGGCACGTTTTGCATTTCGTTTGCATTTTCGGCTGCTGATTATTGCCACTTTGCGAGTGTGTGAATACTGTTTGTCTCTCTGTTGCAGCTGCCAACTGCCAACTGCCAGCTAGCAACTGCCAACTGCCAAAATTGCCACAATAGAAATAAAAGTGCATAAAAATTCTGTTAAACTGGCTCAAGTTCTATTTCCCTTTATATTTCTCTATATTTCTCTACTCTCTCTTCTGCTTCTGACTACATTTAGCTCGCAACTAAATTTTATGGCTTGTTTTGATCGTTAACGCTTGGTTTCCTATTTGCTTTTGCGCTAAAGTAATTTTGCTTAATTTTATTATTGTTTTTACTTTTTTTTTTTTTTTTGCTTTTTGGCCAAGCAGAAAAAGCAAAAGTTATGACAGCGCCCGTGGCGCAGAAGTGCGGCGCAACAACTTTTGCATTTGGCCAAAATAGAAAATTAACGCAAAGCGAATAGAGCAAATTATTGACTCGTAAATATCCTGCAAACAGTTGTAGGCTGACAGAGAGTCATAAAAAAAAAAAAATATATATATATATAATTTTCACATGTTTTATTAAATTTATTTAAGAAAAAGTTTCTATAGAGTTAAAGCAGGAGTTTCAAATATATTTAACAATTTTTTGTTTATTATTTTTAAGCATATTTCTATTTTTGCAAATATTAATAGAGCCATTTTTATTAATATTTGTAGATTATTTCATTTATATCTAACTTTAACTCGACTTTTCAGTAACTATGTTTACTGTAGACATGTAGTGAATGCTTTCTTTTTTTATATTCATTTTAATCAGATCTTACTTCATGAAATATGCTTGACAATTAGGAGTAGAGACTGCGAATCCTTGATTTTATATTCTTAGAATTTATTTAAAAATTTTTAAAGTAGCTCTCAGAGTAGCTCCTAGTAGAAGAAAAAAAAAAAAAAATTAAATAAAAAATTATACAACTTTAAATAATTACAAAATATTAATTATATTCATAAAAACCTAATATTTATTTAATACAATTTTATTTCATTTTTTCATATATATTTGATATAAATATATTAAATTGTAAATGTAAAACCTCAAGCGGAAGGCCTCAGTAGCCAATGCTTAAGCTTTTAGTTAGCTTTAATTTAACATTAATTCTAACTGTAAAATAAATAAATAAATATTAAATTGAGGTTTCAGCAAATCAGCAATTTTAATCATATATATATTAATGTTATTATACAGAATTTATCATATATGTAGTTATGTAAAACATTGCGTATACTTAATTTCTCAGTTTATAATTTCCTTCATTTTTTCCCATACTAACTTCACATACTCCCCATGCAATTTCACACATACCTGATACAGGGCATCTGCAAGTTAAACAAAAATAATGAAAGCCAAAAAATAAAGTTCAGATATATGTATATATATATATATTAAGAGTGGAAAACTTGGAACTTTCTTGGCCGCTGTTGTAGGCCACGTTTAATTTCCTTTAGGAATAAGTCGAGCAACTGCTGCTATTTCTCACATGGCTTTCTAATGTCTTAGGCGTCGGTTTGGCTAATATGCTTGGCTCACTTATGTGCTGAATTATTTACATTTATTGAGTATGCCACGCAACGTTGCCACGTCCGCAGGCTGCATGTTCATAATTTATTTAAATAAGCCCTTATGACGTTTTTAATTCACTGACAATGACGCCAGGTGAGAGAAGTTGCCCGTGTGTCGTAAGCGAGGGTTGTGCAAAATAAAACTGGAAAAAAAAAAAAAAAAATAAAAATAAAGAGAATTTTGTGAATCTGCTGGCTGGCTGTTGGCAGTTGCCAGGCAGACGCTGACGACAGTTGCCATAGAATAATTTGAATATTTTCAACATAAAAACAACAAGCGAAAAAAAAAACAATGCAAAGCACCAAAAGACTTTTGCCACTGCAAATCTAAGCACGTTGCTAAATACCCTACTGGGAGTGATTTTGGCTAAAACTTAACAGAATTGGCTGAAAGTTTCAGTTTGAGATTTATTTTGTTTTTTATTATTTACGATTCTTAGAGAGTGCAAGCATAAATATAATATTTAATTTGTTTCGCAACTAATTATGTTAGTTATTTATTTTTATTTTTATTATAATAAGTTTAAATGTAATTAAAAATTTATTTGAAATCTTTATTAAAATTTGTTTTTATTTTTTTTATATGTTTTATGTATTTTAAAAAATTTTAAAAAAATTGTTATTCATTTAAAACATTTAAAAAATGTTATTTTTATTATAATAATAAAATTATTTGAAATTTTAATTCAAATTTCATTTAATTTTTGTTATATGTTTCATTTCTTTAAAAAATTAAAAAATTAGCTTTTTTCATTTAAAATATTAAAAAAGTTTTATTTAAATTGCATAAATATATTTCAGGTAATATAATCTATAATCTAATACAATCTATAAATTTATTTCAATTAATATAAGTATTATTAAAAAAAACTAATATAATTGAAATTTTAAATTAAAAAAAATGTATTTAAATAATTGTACTAATTTACCAAAAAAATCTTTTATCTCAATTTAACAATAAATACTTAATAAGTGTTTGTTCTGGATTGTTACACAAACTTATTTAAAGCCTTAACTATTTTTTAAACTACTTAAATTAATTTTATAAAATTTAATTCAAATACAAAGACCTACAAAGATTATCATTAGATTAAAAAAATAAATATTTAGCTTAAATTATACAAGAACAGTTTATTTCAATTTGTAATTTAAGCTTAAGCGAAAGTCGCCAACTAATCGCCTTACGTTTCATGCTTTACATTCCCTTTATAGAGTAGCGTATATTTTTCTGATTTTAAGCAGTTACATACTCACATATATGTGCAATTTATATATGTATTTGTATATGTTTATATATATAAAACAGTGAACAACAAATGAGCGTAAGCAAAAATCTTGTCAGGCTAAAGACAAAAAGAATAAAATAAAAAAAAAGAACGAAAAGAAAAATTATAAAATTTCTCTTGAAGCATTTGCAACGTAATTTTTCTCAATTCCAGCTTTGCTGTGGCTGTTGTTGTTATTGTTGATGATGATGTTGCTGTTGTTGTTGTTGTTGTTGTTGTGGTTGTTGTCACTGTCGCGCTAAATGTCAACGGGCGGTCCATGCAACATGACGGCATACAACACGTACATGTGGCAAGATGTACTTAATATGCGCTGCCTGCTGCCTGCCCTGCAAATAATATGCCTGATGAGAATGCGGGCGCTGCGAGAGTGCGGGCGTGGGCGTGGCAAGGGAAGGTCGGTTCTGCTGGCGGTCGTCTGTGGGATGTCCTCGGTCCTCGGTCGTCTGTCTGTCTGCCTGGCTGCTGTCGTCAGTCAGGTGGCATTCGTAGGGTTCTGCCATGGCTGCTGTCGCCTGCTGCCTTAAAATGTGTTCACTGTAAAAATTAGCATATTTAATGCGAGCGGCACGTTAGGTTATTAGAGACACATTCTCACCAAGAGTGTGGCAGCAAAGCAATGTTGTTGCAGCAACAGCAGCAGCAGCAGGAGCAGCAGCATGTAGCAACAATCACGCCCACACACAAAACGTTAAGTAAGCAGCCGCAGCAGAGGCAGCCCGGACAACAATTTTGCATAATGTTTTAGCTTCTTTATGCTGCAGGAGGAGTAAGGGGCGGGCAGGCCAAAGCAATGGGCTTGTAAGCTACTTAGTTTTTATTACACTTGCCGCATTGTTTTTCATGCCCCAGTGCAGCAGCATCAGCAGCATCAGGAGCAGCAGCAGCAAAAACCAACTAAAAAACGACTCTCGACTCTCAGCAATTTGTGTTTTGCTTTTTAAGCTTTAACGCGTTTTGCCTTTTCTTTGCAACATTTTTCACCGGCCGCAATGTAAAGAAAAAACACAAACACACACACACACACATAAAATCCACTGGAGCAGCAACTTTTTGCATGCACTGTCTGGATGAATGCTTAACTTTGTGGCATATTGTTGAAGCTTTAATGTTGCATTTATTAAACGAGCATGCAACCATAATCAGCTGACAGAATGCAAACAGCCAGACGCACACTGGCACTACAGCTTGTTGGCCGTGATATGGCCAACAGTTACACGTGTTTCGCCTGAATGCGATAAGGCCAACAACCCGGCCAATGGCCAGTCAGCCAGCCCGCAACAACAATAGCAACAGCAACAGCAGCTGCAACAAATGAGCCTACAGCCACGTTTCTCGCGCTGGCGTTAAAATGTGCACCACACGTCTCCTGTATATGTATGTGTGTGTGTTTGTGTGTTTGTGTGTGTGTGTGTGTGTGTATAGTTATGTTGAGATGTTATCAATCATGGCTTTTGGTGTGGATAGTTGCGGCCAACGCGGTCAGTTTTCGTTGCCAAAAACTACATGTGTATGTGGCAGATTGAGGCTGCAGCTGCCACGAACTCCATTTAACATTTTAAATCAACTTTTTTCATTCCATATATTTCTGTTTCCCATTTGACCTGCAGCTCATTAACACTTAAACGCTCCAGTTAAGTGTATTTGTACACAGAGTTGCTGTAAATATTATTTATTTAAATTAATATTTTAGGGCATTATTTTTGTTGCAATTGAAAACATAACTGAGCGCTTGTAAGTCATCACACTTATAAACAAACAATTGAAATGTATTTGAAAAAAAAGGTTTTATAGCGGGAAAGACTATAAAAATGCTCTGTAAAAAAGAAATTTATATGAAATAGGGATTGTTTATGGTCTATAACTAGAATGTAAGTCTTTGGAAAATATTAATAAAAAATTTACATTTTTTTAAACTATATTTTTATGCTAAATACATTTATATATAAATTTAATATGGGGAGCGGAAATATATTTTGAATATATGCAAATACATAAAATGAATTAAAGTAGAAAATATAATCAAAATTATTCTACTATAAAATAAAAAATAAAGTAAAATAAAAATAAAACAAAATGTAGAAAATATACTAATAATAACTTTTATTTAAATAAAAAATTGAATGAAAATATCAAAATAAAAATATGTAAAAAATTTTTATTATATATAATTTTGTTATTAATTATAAATAATAACTTTTATTAACAAGCTAAATTAAATTAAATCATTGAAACAAAATATGTGTAAAAATAATGTTTAAAATATATTTATTTTTTTTTGTGTTTAATTATTTATTATTGTTGTTATTTAAATACAACATTAAATGAAGTTATTTAAATAAAAAATATCTCGAAAAATGTTTAAAAATAATTGTTTTATTTTTTTTATCTATTTAATTTTTATATGTATTTTTATTATTTTCATTTCTATTATTTGTATTACAAATTTTCAATTTATAAAAAAATAAAATAAATTAATTAATTTTTATTTATATTTTTATTATTTTGATTTCTATTTTTTGTATTAAAAATTTTCAATTTATAAAAAAATAAAATAAATTAATTGAAACAAATAAATTTAATTTAATATTTAATTTTATTTTCTTTTCAATTTTATATACGAAAGTATATTATAATAAAATTGTGCTACTCAAAATAATATATAAAATTCTATAAAAATCTATTTAAGCCACTTTGAGCCCTTTGTAACAACTAATTCCATATTCATTATCAAATCCAGTTGAATGCAACTGCCCAGCCATAATGCACAGGGTATTGGCCAATGTGTTAGCAATATATGTGGCAAACATTTGAACAAGCATTTTTTATGTGCAACAAATAAGTACGACAGCAGAAAAAGAAGAAGCAGCAGCAACAGCAGCAGCAGCAGCAGGAAATGTAGCATAGAGGAAAAGTTTGGGTTTATTTCATGTATTTTTTGGTTCAATTTGTTTGCTATTTTTCATGTAAAAATATTTTCTTTGCGCTCGCCACTTGTGCAGCTGTTTTCGTTGTTGAGGTGCCAAAATAAAAATAAATACAAACGGAAGATGAAGCAGCAGCGCTTGGCCATTTAGTAACTCACACACACACACACGCACACACGCATATATAAAAAAACACTCTCACATCTCACCCACATCCACGCTCACTTCCAGTTTTGCCTTTGCCGTTGCCACTTCTACGCCAAGTCCAAATGCTGCGAGTGTCTCAATCTTTAAGTGGGTCTCTGTTACGCCTGCTTTATGCTTGCTCGCACTGCTGGATTTCTTCTGGCAAGCAGCAAGCGGCAAGCGGCAACCGGCTTTAGCTACAGCTTCGGCTTCAGCTGCAGCTTTCAGCATGCGCCACGCACCCCGTTTGGCATCCTTTCGCACGCTGCCTCGTGGCCCTTTATATCCGCTTCCTGTGCTGCTGTCTCTAAAAATACTTGAGCTGCTATTTGGAGCACACTTTGCGTCTGAGGCTGAGGCTGGGCTCTCTGTGCCAAGGAGTCGTAGTCATAGTTGGTAGTTGGTTGGCTCCGTTTTGTTGCCATCGCTTTTGTTTGCATCGTTCGCACGCATTGCTTGTTAGTGCGCCCCAAAAGTATGCAATGCGAAATTGCAGCTTTTTGTTTCGACTTGCACAGGAACACACTCACACACACACACACACGCACTAAATTGTAAACCAACTGGAAACTGTGGTCTATTTAATTCTTAGCTTTAGCAACGTGACTCAACATTTTTGTTGTGTCTCACTTAATGGCACTCACTTTGACTAGTTTATTGCATAAATATATGAATATACAATATAACTGAGAAATATATATTTATATATATATTCATGTATGATTGTAATATTTATCAAGCAATCTGATTTCAAATGAAGTGCAACGCATCTGCAACATGAACCTCGCCTGATAACCGTCGAACACACCAATCTCAGCACTCGCTCACCTCTCCCTCTCCCCCTTCTCTTTGTCTATCTCTCTCTCTCACTGTCTTTCTCTCACTCAGCTGACTTTTAGCAGCACGAACTTCCGTTCGCATGCAATTTCGTTGGCAATTCAAGTGCATATATGATAACAGACAGAAAACCAATCTCTACTGGTATTGCTTATACACTGGAAAATAATGATATATATCTCTGGAATCGTATCATTTGCTAGGTTTGTTTATTGTCATTATATAGTCATGCTACATCAATTATTAAATTAAATTATTTAAATTAATAAATAAATTATACATGTTTAAATTATATTAAAAAAAAAAAAACAATCAAATAAAAAATAATTCTATTTTAAATAATTACTGTACATATTTAAATTAAATTACTTAAAATAAAAAATTAAAATATTTATATGTTTTATTTTATATACATTTTAATATTACTTAAAACAATTAAAAGAAATAATTAAAAAAAATAATTTTAAAATAATTATTATACATACTTAAATTTATTTATATTTAAATTATGTAAAACAATACAATGAAAGATATTTATATTTTTAATAAATTATTATACCTTTTTAAATGACACTTTGTAAAGCAAGAAAATAAAATATATTTGAATATATAATTAATTATTATATAGTATATAAAAAAAAGAAAAATAAAATAACAAAAAAAAAAAAAATAAATAAATAAAATAACAATATATTTGTTTAAATTATATTAAAATTAAATTATTTAAAGCAATGAAATGAAAGATATTTATATTTTTAAATAATATTTATACATATTTATTTCAATATATTTATTTTTAATATATTTTTATATTTAATTAATTATTATACATTTTTAAATGAAATTATGAACAATAAAATAAATTAATAAATAATAAAAAATATATATATAAATATTGATCAGCCTTACCTTTGCTTGTTAGACACTTTAATTTGTTGTGTAAGCTATATAGATTTTTCTGCAAGTGTAAACGCTTTTTTCTATAATATATACATATTGATATAAATGTAGATATGTATACAAATATATTTGAAATTCGATTTTCTGCGTGCTGGACATGTGCGAATTTCATCAAGAGTTACTCAGAATTTTCATTATTTACAATAAGATATGATGTGTGTGTGTGTGTGTGTGTGAGTGCTGCTCAGATAAAACTGAGCGCAACAACTTCAAAAGTCGACAAGTGTATTTGCGCAACGCTTCTCAAAATTTTGCAGCACAAATACTAAGAGAGTAAACAGTCAAAATTCGAACTGCATTTCCAGCAGCAATTTTGCAAAAGTGTCAAATATATGTATATATACAATATACGTATGTATATATATCAATATTGTTGCTCAAGTTGTAAATTTGGCAATTTGATTGACGCTGTGAAAATGATGTGAATAATGCCAAACTAAATTGATTTGTCCAGGATGAGGACGCATAAGTAATTATCAGAGTACGTGTGCAGGCCCAGGCATTTAGTAGGATATACAAAACATTTTATTTGACCAGATGCCAGAGGCGTTAATAATGCATGTCTCTAATGGGTCAGGGCTTATGGACGGCACAACTAATGAGTTGGACGGACTACATAGTAGCAGTTGGGCAGCTAAGGCTAAGACTCGAAATATATTGTATACAAATGGAACACCTTCAGGCAAGAGGCATCAGCAGCTGTTGCTGTGATTATAGCCCATAAGCCTTGTGTCTAGTCTTGCGGAAGGCAGCAGCGCGACGGCAACGGCAACGGCATGCAACAATGCAACATGCAATGTGATTTGCCTTGTAATTGCAATTTAGCTAACACTCGCATAATAATGCACATGCAAAACCAGGACGCATGCCACAAGGACAGGCCGCATTGCAAATATGCACAAGACAGCAACAACATGAACGAACGTTGATGACGACATGGAAAAACAAGCAACAGCAACAGCAACAGCAGCAATAACAATAACAATAATAATACTAACAACAACAATAACAGCTCTACAATCTCTGTGCATGACAAATAACCCGAATGGAAAATCTGTTGATGTCTAAAAACCATCAGAGAGACACATGAAGAGAGAGAGAGAGAGGGAGAGGCAGAATCAGAGAGACTCCCACACACACACACACACACACACAGATATATACATATATCTATAAATCGATGCATTTCATTGCGGTCAGCGAGTGTTGGAGTCGACGTCGGCTCATGCGTTTGCCATTTGGGTCTCTGTTCAGTTATTTAACATCGAGAGAAAAGTGTTGAGCAATTAGCAATCAACTGACAGCTTGACAGATCTTGTCCCAGTCCAATACAGCAGTAGACTGTCTTTTAGCTTTTATTTTTTTGTATTTTCTCTTGCTGCTGCTCAAATCAAATGCATTCTAATTGAGTTGCTGCATACGCACACACATACATTCGTTACGCAGCCAAGGATTATTTAATTATAGAAAAACCTACTCAACAATTTTGTTGTTAGTCTCTTGTAATGTTATGTTCTTGCATTGCTCTTGACAAGTCTTACATGTTTTAATTATTTCTTGAATTATGATCAATTTGTAATTAATAAAATAAAATAAATAAATAAGCCTTCTAAATAAAAATGTAATAATTATTTTGCCATTAGCAAAGCCATTTAAGTGCTTCTGAAATGCTGTCAGATATAAGCAAAAAAATATTGTAAATATGTGAAATTTCATTATTTTATTAACACATTTTTAAGATTTTTACATATTAAAAAAAAAAAAAAAAAAATGCAAAGCATTTGCACAAGAATGCAATGAATTCATGCACATTTATCAGCCAAAATATATGCAAATAATAAATGTTGACTTTGATATAAAAAAAAAAATAAATAAATAAATAAAATCAATTCATTACGATTCATTTAGATTGCAAAACAAATTTTCCTTATTTTTTTTGCAGCAAATCAAAATTGTTTTTCGAATTAGATAAATTGTCTGGCCTAACGGGATAAAGATATTTTGTGCATTTTTGCTGCAAAACAAATCAATATTAGCAGCTTTTTCATGGCTCAAAGAATTAGCGTTTTAGGGCTTATATATAGATATATTTGATGGAAAATACAATTTTAATGCCTGGCAAAATGCAAATATGCAGCAGCAGGAGCAGCAGGAGCAGCAGGAGGCGGTGCAGCAGCAGCTGCTGTTGTTGAACACAAAACTGAAACATTTTTTGCAATTTGAAAGTTTTTGTATTGATTTGGCACGCATTTGCCATGAATTTAGAGAGTTTAATTCAAAGAATTGATTGAAAAACACGAATGCACAATCTGTGATGGGCGCATGAAATGAAAGAAATGTTTAATTTATGCAATTTATAAATTGTTTATTGCATTCATGTTGTTGTTGTTGTGGTGCAAAAAACTATTGAATAAAACAATTTTCATTTAAATTGTGTGAACTAGTCGAGCCAAAGGGAACATGAAAATAATAAAAATAAATGGCTGAGAGCAATGAAAACTCTTTTTTTTTTGTAGGCTCTTATGGTAAATAATATTTGTAGTATATCTAACTGTATATAAATATATATAATTTCAAGTAGCGCTTATGGCCTTTCTATGCAAATAGTCTACACTTGTCTATGCATATGCGGCATGCGCATTGTATGTGTGTGTGTGTGTATGTGTACACACAAATAAGCATAATAAAATTGTGTGTGTGTGTGTGTTGTCTCTTTCCGCTATATGTGGCTAAAATCCAAAAAATCCTGGCCGTATTGTTGCTAACCAGACAAAAACAAAAATGGCGACAGTGGAAACAAAAGCAAAAAGGAAAAAAAAATATATATATATATGTATAATGTTTATATATATAACTGAATAAATATCAGGCGTAAGGCACAACAAAAATGGCGCAAAGCAAATTCAATGGGGCTTGGCGAAGGCCGCATATTTTACGTTACTTATCTTTATCATTGCCAACTAATTTCACAGCAGCGTGGGGCTAAGGCGCTGGCAACACAGCGCACAGGCATAAGCAAACATTCACACACACACACACATATGCATGTGGTATACAAAATATTTGTTTATTTCTAGTTCATATCTCTCATGTGCGCTACACTTGTTTCTCTTGCTCTGATCTCTGTCTCTCTCTGTGTGTGTGTGTGGCGTGTTTGCGCCATTTTGCGTTTTTGTTTATGTTTAGCTGGGTCATTCCAAGCACTGCATATGTCTGTCTGTCTGCCCGTTCATCTCTCTCCCTCTCTGTGTGTGTGTGTGTGTGTGTGGCTGCTTTAAGTGTTTTTATTGTGCTTTGCTTGGGGTTAAGTTTTGTCATTGCCACGCTTTGTTTATTACCCCGTCCGGCTCGCATTCTGTGCGTGTGTAACGAGCTAATCCTTTTGTTTTATGGCATTTAATTTATTTTTAAAGCCCACACTACCAACTTGCTCACATAGGCCGTCGCCATGCAGAGTGTGAGTGGGAGAGAGAGAGAGAGAGAGCTGAAGACAGTAGAAAAAAATTGTAGCATACTTTTGTGCGCTGCCAAATACACATGTATTTTCTATGGCCTATCCAAGCGCTACGCACTCAAACTACTAGAGCAACATTCTCTCTCTCTCCCTCTCTCTCTCTCTCTCTCTCTCTCTCTCTCTCTCTCTGTGTGTGTAGCTTGCACACTTCAATTGTTGTTGCCGCAGCACATGCAACAGGAGGCCAAAGTCCGGGCTCAGGCTCAGGCAACGTCACAATAATTGGCCACAATTTTTGCCAGAGCACAAATAAACGAGTCTTTTGTAGCAAACACACACACACACACACACTTGCACAGAGACATAATGCGCAATTGGAACAGACACACACTCACACACACACACCCTGACACTTAAACACACAAGTAATTGGCTACAAAATTGCAATAATAACAATAACAATTCAATATGCCCGCAACAGATGTTCCCTGTGCTAATGCCACAAAGCGAAACGAAAAGCAAAAAAAAAAAGAAAAGATGAAGCGAAAAAGAAAACTCAGCTTACGTTCAGCTATGGTCAGCTGCTAAGCTGGCCTAATTGACGCTCATTATATCAAAGAGTTTTTGCGTGGGGAATTCTAAGTACATATAAAACTCATGTGTGCGACGACCTCTAGCAGCAAGACCTCCTCCTGCAGCCTCCTGCAGCAGGACTTTTTCTAGCTTCAGATTTGGCTCAGGCAATTGCCTGACGACTTTGACCAGCAATTGCTGTTTAATATTCTATATATAGTTAACAACCTTTTGACACACACACACACACACACACACACACACACTCTGCTGCAGATTCACGTGCGTATACGTAATATACAAACGATTAATCTGCTATTGAGATGCAATAACGTGTGCATGTGTGTGTGTGTGTGTGTGTGTATTCATATTCGACTCTTTGTTGTCGCTTTGAGCAGCTAATGGCTTTCAATTAGAATTGTTAGCGACGTCCATCCATTTTGGCGCCGCTTAATGCGCGCTTCAATGTTGCTTAATCAAACGTTATTAGTTTATGCCAACGACACAGTTTTGATGCGCTACACTGTGAGCATGATAATAATGGGGATTACTATGATGTGTGGCGTGCTTTAAGTTTAAATATACAAAGATATTTTAAGCTGTAACTGCGATGCCAGCTGCAAGCACTCAGCTGTAAGCGTGGCGTTGTAATTGAACGAACAGCAGGTGAACTAGCAAAAAGGCCGCATTAATCATTTGCCAATGCTAAAGTTGATGTAGTTAATTGTAGGATAATTGAAAAGGATTTGCACGAAGAGGTGTTTGAATGGTATTTGTTTGTGTAGAAGGGAAATTGAGCTTGGTTACGAATTATGAATGAAACTTGAGCAAATACTTGAGTCAGGAATTCATTGCTTACTAGACGACGATTTGGTTGAGTTTCACGAATCAAAAAGTCTTTTCTGTATATATTGACGAGGCGCAGATGAATGTGTAAACTGTAGGCGTTGAATGAGTGTGCAGAGATCAAATGAATCGCAACTGAAGCTGCTCAATGGAAAGCAAAAACGATTGAAATATAGTTTCATGTTCAGAGCGAGAGCTACATAACATATTCTATCACAGCAAAGCGAGAGCTATACTCAATAATATATTCTATCTAAGCATTATATAATATTAAGAAATTTAATATGTATTATTAACTATTTTTTATTTATTATTTATTGATTGCCTGAAAATTAGATAGAGATATCTAGACAAACATTACAATAACAATATTAGACTGTCCATTGATTCATTTCTAATCCTATAAATTTTATTAAATTTCAAATTCTACCTTTGTGAAGCAGCTGCAGCTGTTGTAGTTAGGCCATTGCAAAATTTGGTAAACCAAGTTTCAAATCTTTGCATTTCAAACCACTCAAGCCTCTGCATACTCAGCCAGCTTAGCAGAGCCCTTAAGCTGCTTAACAATGGCCAACAAGTTGATTTGAATTGATTTTCTATTACGATGCATGATTTGGCAGCAGCTGCTGTAGCCGCAATTAAATCTGCTACTTATTGAATTGTTTTCTATCAATCGTGTGCCTGCAATGCTTTGGTCCATTGGCCGCAGTTCAAATGTCAGCTAATTGCCTGTGCTCGTATTTCAAATCTAATGGGCCTTGGGGTCAAATTTTGAGAGAATCATGCTAGTTTCGATTTCGCTTGGAATGCTGAAGTGAACTTGAAGGACTCTTTGGGCTTGGTGTTCTCGCTCGAGTGGATCGTCTTTAAATTCAGCGGAATAACAATCGACAAATCGACTATCGATTACATTTCATTTGCGTGGCCATAATAAAACCATTCGTAAAACGTTTTCAACAGGCCGTTGCCAGACGTACGTGTCTGTCATGTTGAATTAATGCCACGCAGAGAGTGGGGAGTGTGGAGGCAGGAGAGAGCAGAGAGGAGTACGGAGTGAGCTCAAATGAAACTCAATTCGGTTGTATTGGGCGTCTTGTAAACTGCTTTGCTTTGCATTCGCACTGGGCCGCGCCCAAGCTGTCAGCTTGTAGCATAATTGTGCGTCGTTAACTTGATTATGAAGGGCACTTCACACACTCGCACACACACACACACACACTCGCACACACACTCGCAGTGAGAGACAGTTTTAATGTGCAAATGGCGCACTTTAAGTCAAGCAATTGGAAACTAAATTGGAATTTTTACGACAGGCATCAAGCAGCTCAGCTCAGTTGAGCTGCGTTCGCTTCGACAGAGCACAAAGGCCGGGTGGGGGGCGGATGATGGGCGTGTATGAGAGCATTGTGTGTGCGCATTTGACCGACAGCGCAACAACAATACAAACACACACACACACACACACACGCAATTTGACTCTTGCTGCATGTGAGCATTTGTAAAATTTCCCTTAGGCCCCGTTCGTCTGAATTAAATGTTGACGTGGCTAAAATTCACGCCTGACTTGGCTGCTGCTGCCTAGTCGACCATGAAAAATTGTCGCCTCTCACAGCGCCCAAAAGAAAACATATATATATATATATATATATATATATTGCGCCATCTAAATAAGAGAATATTGTTCCGCTTCAATGTGCCGCAAAAAAATATGCTAATCAAATCCTGAACTCTGTGCAAAAATTATTATTATTTTGTGGAAATTTTCAATTTGATTCATAAATACATAATTCGATTAAATGCATCAACGCAATTTGCTGTGCATGAACAATAAATCAACAAGTGTCTGGCGCTTTCTCTATTGCGCCACAAAGTCAGCAGTCAAATGGAAATTGGCTTCGATTATTGACTTGCGGCAAGTGTGGCAAGCGCTTGTTTATCTTGCACAGATGCAATAAATGAATCTGCGGCTCAATGCTGAAAAGAGCAAGAAAGTACCACAAAAAGGATGCTGCTAGGGGCTTTGATTTTGATAAATACTTGTGCACATATTAGCAGCATATAATGAGGCAAGAGAGAGTGTGTTTGTGTGTGTATGCATAAGCAGTTGGCAGCTTACATGGCTGGCGGCTCTGTCTATGTGTGTGTGTGAGTGTGTGTTAACTATTTTTGCTGCCTGCAATTGCCTCTGGGCTATTGACACATTCACAAACACTTTGCCACAATCTGCTGCCGTTGAGCTGCTTTCTCTCTCACATTTTTTTGCCCACTGCTTTCCATTTTAGCCTGCAGCCACATTTTGTGCATTTCATGTTGGGGTATTTTGCTTTTTTTTATATATTTTTTGTTCGTTTCGGTTGAGGCTGGCAAATGCAAAAGCATTTCGTGCGGTTCGTTTGTGGAGTGAACTCTGTTTGCTTGGCGCAAATAGCGCAATTCATTTGAACTTAAGATTTGGTAAACAAAATCGCATATCGATTGCAAATATCAGAAAAACAAACATAAGAGCATATTTGCATAGATATTCCAAATGAATTTTCGGTTCGAGCTAAACAACTTAATTAAAAAAGTTTTTGCTGTCAGGCGAATGTTGAGCTTTTAGGCACTCTAATTTGCAAAGGCCATGAATTTAAAGCGCTTTTATAGAAAGGCAGCTACTGCTGTCCTTTTTCCCCCCTACTCTAGATACAAATTTAATTAGTCCAACGACAGGCAGCTTTATTAACTAAGAACATATTTTCTCTGTAATCGCATTAAGGCAAAGAAGTATTTACTTGTATTTAAATGTGTAAATAAATGTGATATAAATATACATATACATAAATATACGAAAACCTTTTATGATAGCCCAAGCGAATTAATTATGAATAAATAAACGAAATTCTAAATATATAAAGAGCTCTCGGCGTGCCCTATTTAATAACTGAATTATTAAGAGAAGTCAGAAAGGAAACAAAAATATGTACAAGTCATGCCGGAATCTGTGGCGTTTGTCCTTAAATTTCAGTTGACAAAAAAAAAATGAGAAAGAAAAGAAAATAAAATTCAAATAAATCTTTTGAATTGTGCCTCGCATTATGATGTAATGCAGCATTGCTTAGACTTCAAGTATTTACGGAAATATTTAAAGAGACTTTAATTGTTATTACTGAAATTTATGAATTTGTTGTTTTGATTGAGAATTTGAAGCAATGGTCTGAGTGGAAATTTTAATATATGTAATTATTTAATTTATATATTAAGAATTATAATTCGATTCATGCTCAGCATATGCAAGAGTTATTAAATATATATATATATATATCTTAATTTGTGAAATAGGCTTAAATAACTTGAATTGAGTAAACAACACGTTTTTATACATCCAGAGATGTAGAGACTATTCTAACCATGTCTGAGTTTGCTTTGTCTGAGTTTTCTTTTCTATTAGCAAAGAATTTTCTTTCATACTTTCAAGCAGACTGAAAGCCAACAGCCTTTCAAAGCAAAACCTCTATGAAATCAAATAGCAACCGAATTCCTTGCTGCACTAGAAACTCTAAGCTACATATATCATATAAAAGTATCAGAGAAAATCCATGTAAACAACTTGAAAAGTTTCTGTTGCAAATTTAGATTTTGTATTCAAGCCAATATGAAATGCTAATGAAACACATATTTCACTAACTAACATAATACACCTAGACTCTGGCTGCAGCTATTCAATGTGTGGCAAAACCACAAATACCAGTTGCAGCAGCAAATCTCAGTTGGCTTAAAATTGCGCCAGCAAATTAAGTTTGAGTTTATCAAATTAGCAAGTAATTAAATCAAATTAAAACAAATTTGCCCAAAGGCAAACTATTTTGTGGGCTTTTTTGATTTTCGGGCAACTAACTCGAAGTTTTCTTTGGCAAGTATTTTGCATATTGGTTTTCATTTTCATTTCATTTCATTTCGTTCTTTTTTTCAAGTTTTTTATTAAATTCGGACTTTGTAAAGCTGAAATTAAAACTTAATTGCGAGCATTTTGCCAACTCGTATTTACAAGCATCCATAAATCAAGCTTCAATTGAGTGTATTCACAGAGGGATAGACAGAGTGAGAGAGAGAGAGAGAGAGAGAGAGAGTTAGAGAGAGAAGCATGAGGGCTTTACATAGTCAATGTCATTGTGAGCTGTTGGTTGCGCTCGGGCTGTTGCTCATTGTCGTTGTCTCCACGCTGTCATCATTCTCAGCACACAATTTAGTTTTATTAACCAAGCCAACAGGCCACGCCAGCAGCTGGAGTAGCATGGAAAATGCCACCAAGAAAAATGAACTGCACTTCTTGTCGTTTGCCTGCCGCTGCTGCTGATGCTGCTGATGCTGCTGATGTTGATGACTGCCTGTTGACAGTAGCTTGGCGGTGCAAACAATGTGACTCCCTTTGGCGTCCAGGCAGCTCCCCATTGCCGCTCGTTGAGCTTTTGTTGGCCATGCATAAGCCAATCTGCACACTCAGACAGACGGCTGGACGGCTGGCTGGACTTGGACTCCTTTGTGTTTGTCCATGGGATCACTTGAGATTGTAAAACTAATCAAATGCTAAGCTTTAAGCTTCAAGAACTATTCAAATCAATAGAAAAAACATAATTTTGAAATATTTTGCATAATTTTATTATGTTTTATTTTCTTTTTGTTCGATTCTTGTATTTTTTGTTACATTTAACTACACATACTTAATAGCTAGTATTTTTTTTTTTTTTATGTGAATGCATTTAATGTTTTTCTCTTTTTTGTTTTTCTGCAAATATTTTCTTGTATTATTATATATTTTTTTATCATACACATCAATTAAATATATTATGTACACTGCAAATATTTAAGAGGGGGGGATGAGGGCGCACTAGTTGGATTTTTTTCTATTTCATTTACTCGACTTTGCCTTTTGCGTTTAAAAATACGGAATATTCCTTAAGCTAGAAAATAGTTTATTTTTGATTACTCTGTTGCTTGCTGTTGCAGCATTGTTTGTTCTTCTTCTTCTTCTTCGTCTTGTTTATATTTATTTTATACTCTTTTTTTTTTTTTTGATTAGCAACTTTTACACATGGCCAAAAGTCTTTGTCTGTAGTAACCAACATTGAAATCTGAGCTGCATTTGCAGCTGTTGCTTGCTTTTGTTATTCCTTTTCTTTTTTTTTTCTTGGTTGCTTCTAAGCAAACATCTTAAGTTTAAATATTTACTTGACTAATGCGAAAGTGTAACAGAAAAAATTATATATGTATATATATTTATATTTACAGCATTGATGAAACAACAATTTGAATGGAACTTTGGCCTAAATTAAATTTGCAATTTATACGGTATGTACAGTTTAATTTAATATTAATATTAGTTTAGTTGAAATTGGTAATTTTTTAATTAATATTTATTTATTTATATATTTAGCATATTCATTAATTTTCTTAGTTTTTTTTCTTCTTCTGCTCTTTATGTTATTGCTTGTTTTTAATGCCAATTTTTGTTGTTATTTATTAATTTTCTTTTGCTTAAAATCACTTACGTAAAAGCTTCAGCTAGCTTTTAGTTAGAGAATGTTTTTTTTTTAGTTTTTAATTTTAATTTGATTTATATTTTGTAATTTCTTTTGCTTTCAAATACATGTTGCTGTCATAAATGCACAGTTAATAATTTCTTTGATTAAATTTTATTGAATATTTCTTAATTGGCAAGTGAAAAAGCGTTGCTTGAACTCGCCCTCTTGCACGTGTCTCGATTACATGGAAGCTGGCAAACGAAAGGCTCAATCAAACACATGCATAATCAAATCACACACATACACGCACGCACTCACACTCTCATGCACACGCACAGCTATATAAAAGTGATTACACATACACGCACATACACTTACACATATATAGAGTTTTTTTTATTTTGGTTTTTTAGAGAGATCTTAGTTAAAGAGCGAGAGATGATTAAATGTTCTTGTTCGCTTTGAAGAATTGTAATAAGGTTTCTGATTTTTTTTTTTTTTTTACTTATGCATTACACTTAATTATCGCTTCTACGTTCATTTTGATGAAGTTTAGTTACAAATGTTGCGGGCAGCCGAACGCTCTAGACAATCTTCATGAAGACACTTGTGTGGAATATCCGATAGCCGATGGCAATCATTACCATAACGTTATGCAGCTGCCTCTGCGTCGTTTTAGTCGAGCCACCCACATGTCCGTGATACATGGCCGCAGGATTATCGCCTGTATGGATGAGCAAATAGAGAAGGGGAGAAACAGAAATGAGAAGAGATAAAAATCAAGGTAAAAATGTGTTCAAATTAATTAAGCCCCACACACACATACGTTCACGTTGAAATAATAATAAAATAAAAAGGCGAAAAAAACAAATGCTAATGAGAGCATTTGTAGTGTCCCCATAGCACTGCCAGCGCTTGCCACACAACCTATGCTGGCCATATAAGTTATGAGCTTTGCCACGCCCACACACAGTAGGTGTGTGTATGAGTGTGTGTGTGTGTGTGTGGTTTAGTGTTTATGGCCTGGCTTTAATGGCCGCCTTGGTGGTTCGGGCATTTTTAATCCGCCTGACTCTGTGGCCCTGTAATTTTCATAAATTACTTTTATTGTTCTCACTCTCTCTCTGGCCTTTGCATATTGTTGCTGCAGTTGTTGCCTTTTCTCACTTGATATATGAACTGCAAAAGCGCCACGCACAACTACACAAATACGTTTGCAAATAAAGATATACAGATAGAGATACGGATACCGTCACAGTTACAGCTACAGATACAGCTACAGATACTTTTGCATTTATGTGGGTTGACACAGAGTTCTTCTCCTTTTTTTATTTACTCTTTTTTCCGGGTTTATTGTGCACTGCAATTTTATTTTGGTTTCAGCTTTTTGGACTATGGCAAATTGCATTTCGTCGCTGCTTTATTTAATTCAATTATAAACACAGCGTGAAATTTCAACATTTAAAAGTTCATCTGCATAAATTCAGCCACATTTCCATTTTCGCGTTCGCCAATGGCCTCAAGAGTTTCAGCTTTTCATACTTTATGGCAAAGTTTATTTCAACAATGCGTCAATTCCAAATGTTGCGAAAAGTTTCAAATTGTTTCGATTTACGTGTTCGCATGTATTTTATATATTTTATGATGTTCTGCTACATTATTGGAAAGTTTTTTCTTTAATAAATAAGCTACGATAAAATGGAAAATAATCGAAGATTATATTTAAATATAATCATAATATTCTTAAATATCTTTCTATCTCAATTATAAAGCAATCAGTTTTTATTATTATTTTAAAGTTTTCTTTTCATTATTTGTCACTCTTTCGTGGACAATCTCAAGCCACGTTTTATCTTAAGTAATTAATTATCTCAAAGCGAAAAGTAACAAATCATCTTAACATAAAAACGAGTTTAAATAAAAAATAAAAAAATTCTTTAAGCCATAAATCAATTGCAGAATATGTGAGATTCAATTCGCATTGATTGTAATGCTGCAGTTATTTTTTATATATTTTTTTTATTCACTTTGCAACAGCATTAAGCATTAAAAAAAATATGAGAAAAAAAGCGTATTTGTTGCAGCTGAAGTTTGGGGCGCTGACTCACCTTTGAAAATGTGCACCAAAACGCTCGCTGGCTGCGTATTACTGGCCACACAGGTAAAATTGCCGGAATGCTCGCGACGGGTGCGCTGAATTGTAAGCTCCGATGATTGAAAGTCTGCAGTGAAGTGAACGCAAAAATGCAATCGATGTTATGGTTATGCTGGGTTGTGGTTATGGTTTGGCTTGGGAATTGGTGTTGGAGCTGGGTTTGGGGTTGGGGTTGGGGTTTGGTTTTTTAGGTTCGGGTCTGGGCTGAGGCTGGCCGTAAATATTGAGAAGGCTGTACGGGCAGCGGTACTCACCTGGCTCCGTTGACACATTAATGCCCCGATCAATGTCATAATTAATCATGCGGTTGTCGTGATACCAGAATATATACTCAGATGCCTCCGTATTTTGGACCACACGGCATTGCAGGCGCAACGTTGAGCCGGGCGTCAGATAACGTATGGGCGGTCCTGATATTTCGGCGCGCGCTTCTAACCGAATTGAATGACATTTTGGAAATTGAATTGCCATTGCCACAATCGGATGTTGTGTAAAAGTGTGTGATAGATGGAAAATGGTAGAGCAGCAGAGATGAGAGAGATTCGTAATTTAATCAAATGTAAAATGCAAATGCATGTCGGAAATATATATGCATACATAGATATAAAGATAAATGCATATATGTATATACTCTGTATTCAATCTTATATTTGACTATTTCACACAAGTGACGCATGCATTGAAATATCTAATTTGAAAATATTATGGAAAATTGCTCGTCATAATTTTTGTTAAACTCTGTGTAATTCGAAACTCTGGCTGAATTATTGCCTTAATTTCTTTTAAAAAGTTTTTAATAAATTTAGTAAATCTAGGTAATATAATATGAATTTTAGCAAAAAAAAATAATAAATAAATAAAAAATAAAAAGTTAATATAAATTAAAATTAAAAAAAATTAAAAAATAGACAAAATAAAATAAAAAAATATAAAAAATAAAATAAAATAAAAACAAAATTAAAGAAATAAAAAATAAAATAAAATAAAAAATATAAAAAATCAAATAAAATAAAACAAAATAAAATAAAAAATAATAAAAATTAAAATAAAATAAAAACAAGATAAAATAAATAAATAAAATAAAAAAAAAAACAAAATAAATAAAAAAATAAAAAATAAATATAAAAAAAATAAATAAATAAACAGAAAATAAAAAAATAAAAATAAAATAAAATAAAAATAAAAATATATATATTTTATTATTAATTTTAAAAAATTTTATTTTAATTTTAATTTTATTTAATAAAAAGAAAATATAAGAAAATAAAATAAAATAAAAAGAAAAAATATATATTTTATTATTAATTTTTTAAAATATTATTTTAATTTTAATTTTTATTTTATTTAATTTTTGTTGTTGCTAAAATTCATATTATATTTCCCATATTTATTAACTATATCTATCATATCTTACACTTCAGATAACAGCTGTTAGAATATTTCCATTTCATTTGCTATAAGAAATAAAATGTACTTTGCTGATAATTTCACGGTCAGATGATTTAAGCCATTCAAACTATTTACTTGCTGAAGCAAAAATAAATTGCTTGGCCAAGCTTTTGAAAATCTCGACTACTTCACAATTTTTGTTATTTGTTTTTTTTGTGACGTTGTGGGCCGCAATCATGTGAACTCAGTGAGTGGGTTAGAGCGGCGCATCAACTTGGTTCGTACAAATTTGTTCAGCATGATTCTGCTACAGCCAGCATTTGCGTGTTTTATATATATAAAAATTTTATTTATTTTATTTTCAGTCGATGCACTCATGCTGAAATTAGAAATGTCCATATGCCAGAGAGAGAGAGAGTTGGTTGGCAGCCAAAAAGAAAATAAGAAAAGAAAAAAGCTAAAACTGAAAATGAAAAGCAAAGGCATCAAAAAAAGGGACACCTGCCCAAATGGCAGCGACTCAGCAAAGTTGCCCTCGAAAACAACGTTGTCGACGTGGTCCATTGTTGTTGTTGTTGTTGTTGTTGCCGTCGTGTTGTTGGCCTTGGCTAACGCTAACTGACACACATTATTCTGAATTTAACAAACAATTTACTTTGAATGTGCTGCGCCTAATGGCGTTTTCTGCACAAAAACAAAAAAGGCCTCAACACACAGCGTATGTGACTGACTGAAACTGATGCGAGAAAAAGAAAAAAACAAGTAAAAATGAAAATGCAAAAAGAAGTAGAGTAAAAGTAAAGCAACAAAATTATAAGTTTGCTACATATTTTTCTTTCTTTTTCTTTTTTGGCAATGTCTCGCATGAATCAGACACAAACTGCGACACACTTAATCAGATTCATGCTTTTAGCTTAACGTGCGCGCATTTAAGAGCTCTCTGGCTTTATATGAGTTGCTAAGCGGCATTTTCCTTTATACTTATGTATATGTATGTGCATGAATCAGAAATTGAGCTAAGCTTACGCTCCTAAGGACTGCACAGTTTATGCAGTCTGGCCATAATTGTGGTTCAAGTTGAATTAATTTTTGCTTTCAATTGAAATGTGAGAATTGAATGAAATGTAGTTTACTTAATTATAATAATGTTGAGTTAGACTTGAAGTGAACTCAGTTGTAGTAGAGCAAATTTTTGGTATAATGAAATGAATTTTATATATTTCTAATAGAACTTAAAATTGAGCAAATAAATTGTAGCTGGTTAGATTCTGGTATTGAAATCAAAGTTCCTCAAGCTTTTTACGCCTAATTAATGTATTTATATATTATTATTTATATATATTTTTAAATCTATAATATTTTCTTTGAATATTCACACATTGTGCTCAGCTGCAGTTAACATAAATTGATTTTTTTTTCTTGTAATTATTTTCACACATTTTGTACTTGGAAATAAATTAAAATTCTCATTCAAACTCAATTTATGGCCGTCTCGTATTTATGACCCATCGATATATCTTTGTGCCGCACTTGGACCCTAAATAAATTTTTAATGAAACAAACTCTTGTAGTGTAATAAATTTTAATATATTTTTAGTAGAAAGAATTTGTTTTTCCAAAAGAATGGCTTGGGCAGTCAGACACATCTATCATGAATGGCTTTAAAAATATTATTTAAATTATTAAATAATAAAAAAATCATTTATATTTAAAAAAAAAAATTTGTTCTTAACAAATCTGGAGTTTATTTTCAAATTTCCCTTAACCATTAGCCTAGGCGAAAGCCATGTAGAAAGCTTAGCTGCTGAAGACTGCGAATCTAGATTATTGTGAATGCTCAAAACTAATTTTTTTTCTTTATATATTAAAGACTTTGTTTAAATTAAAATAATATTGTAAGGAGCATTATGATTTTCTATTTTTATTTATTTTTGATATTTGATATTTATTTGATTTGATATTTAATATTTATATATTTTATTTATTAAGCAGAGCATTATATCTCCAGGCATCGCCACTTGCATTCAATTGAATATCCGAGTATCATAAAACAAATATCTCTCACTCTCTCTCTCTCTCTCTCTCACTCTCTCCTGCTCTCTCTCTTTCCCTCAAACTCTCCCTCTCCTGCTGATTGCTTTCGATTGCTCCCTCCTGCTACTTACCGACAACACTCAAGTGCAAAAATATGGATGTGGGCGGATGTGTGGACACTTGACACTCATAGACGCCAGCATCACGTAGCTGCACAAATTTGATTTGCAATGTCCAATCCTGCAGCGTAAAAAACAAAAACAGCAGAAAATCCAAGTCAACAAATATGAGTGCAAAAAAACAAGAAGCGATTCGCGAACTCTTCACACCCAAGCTCAATTGTGTCCTTTGACTGCAGAGAGATCGCTGACGCATTTCTGTCACGTATACGATTTTAGCATGCAACTAGCGTGGCGTTGCCATGGCACAGCTGTCGGGAGCACAAATGCAAATTAGTTTTGAAACTCACCTCGGAATGTTTTAAGTGTGTCGCACTGAAGCGCTCATCGCTGCTATAGGTTGTTAAGCCGACCGTGAGCAGATGATAATCCTTTTTCCGTATCCAGGAGACCTACAGATATTGAAAAAAAAGAAAGAGTGAAAGCAGACGGCGCCATTAGTCAAATGCGATTGAGGCTAGGCTAGGCTAGGCTAGGCCTAGCACACACACACATAGTTTTTTTTTTTTTTTTGTGAACATATGCCAGCATTATATTGGCCAGTCGTGCGTTGCTCCTAGCCAGCAAATGTTTGTCAATCCATCAAAGCGAACGCCGACAACGCGATGATGATGCAATTTTTCAGCAAAAAAAGGAGGAGGAAGAAGAAAATAAGATACAAACCTAAGACCCGTTGCTAAATCGAAAAAAATATATATCAAAAAGCAATTACGTAAAGAAAGCTATATAAACAACAATAAAAAATACCAGCAGCAGCAGCAGCAGCAACAATAATAATAATAAACATAATAGCAGATTGATTGATCCCAGGTTCAAAGTTCAAATTGGCTGCTTAACTGTAAATAGACAAACAAACAAACACGTGAAGGGCCGCTTACCTAACTGCCTGCCACGCCCACGCTTGCCCTCTCCCTCACACACACTCTCTCTCTTTGCAGCTATCTCTGTTTGGCTGCGTGTGTGTCGACTTTTAGCTAATCTCAAATGACCATTAATCATTTCGATTTCGACAGCAGCCACGTTTTGGCTGAGAGGTAGCTCAAAGCAAACTCACACACACACACACAGTTAAGCAAACATCTATTACCCCAGCAGGCTCAGCTCAGCTGAAGCCTAAAGAGTCTGCAGAGTTACGCCAGCTAGCTGAAGTTTGACAGGCAATCGTAAAAGCTGCTCAGCCAAGCCAGCTTAAGTGGGTTATATTGACTGCAAGCTACTCTAATTTTATTGGTTACGAGCGTATGAGAGTTGAATATCCAAGCTTAAGTCTGCAATCTATAGCAATTCTAATCAGTTGTTAAATTAGCAAGATTTGTTTATAAAGTTTTTGATATAGCAGCAAAATTTTGTTTATTTCATCATCGATATGAATCATTTACCTTGTAAATTGATAGATTATATATGTATTTAATCAGTTATAAACCTTCGTGATCATGAATATACACGAGATCAACCATGATGCTCACTCACTCTCGCTCTGAGCACTAGACTTTGACTCTTTTCGGTCTGGTGTTCGGTTGAGCTCTTAGTGTGGAACTATTCGTGTGATGCCGAACAGCATCTAGAGAGCGTTACGATTGAGGCTCGCACAATGAGGCGCAGTGAGTGAGCAGATAACTAAAAGAGTCTATGCAAACATAATTGAGTAAACTATTGATGTGTTTAGCGAAGAGAGATCTCGCCCAGACGACTTATAGAGTGGGGAATAATCCGATCACAAACGAGCTTGCTGAAGAACCGAAGCAATCAAATCTTGCCCTGCTACCCATTGCAATCTCTAAGCTCAAAAAACACAGAGAAACCCACATGTTCCAACAGACAAACTCAAAGCACAGCAATTGCTTTTAGGCCAGGCAGAGAGCAGTGTATAGCATAAGGGTTTGGCCACTCCTAATAGAATGCTGTTTCTGCAGTTTATCCCCGTTTTCTTTTACAGTGCAGAGTAAGCGCGTGTATCAATCAATACGCAATTGACAGAAAAATTTTATTTATTGAAAAAAAAAAAAAATAAATAAAATGGAATAAAATAAGTAAAAAGCTTTGAGGCCAATATTGACACGGAGCAGACGAAGCGCCAACATGAACAAATGTTGAAATTAACTACAAAGTAAATTGTTAAATCGTCAGCAATTGGAAGCAGCAAGAAAAAAAAATTGACAGGATGAAAAAAAAAAAAAAAACACTCGCAGCAATTGCCTTGTACAATGTGGCGTATACGCAATGCGCCACAAATGAAATAAAAAATAATAAAATAAAAAAAAAAAAAGCTATATGACAGCTGCTGTCTAGAAAATTTCCAGGAATTACAACAACAACGAGAGATATTCACTTATTTTGTATAAAAATTCTATTCATGACTTTGATTTCTTTAGGTGCTTAAAATATTTTTAGCACAATTTTCTACCTTTCCTTTTCTTTTTTTGTTGTTAAATTATTCAGAGCATATTTAATGTTTTAGCATATTTGAAATTGAATTGTTTTCGAGCCTCGAAAGTCATTTTTTATCGTGATTTCGCAATAGGTTATGTAATCAATATATCTATTCAATAAATACAAAAAGAAATGGCGCATAAATTGTGAGCATAGAAAACTGAAGCGAGTTGAGTTCAGTTGAGCCGAGCTGAGCTGAGCTGCTGTCATATATCTATCGAGCTGTCTCTCATGCGCTCGCTCTGACCTTTCTTTACAACTCTGCTGCTGCTTCTAATACTACTTCTCTCTTCTGTTTTTATGATATTTATGATGGCTGTGTAGTTGGGTCGAGTTGCGACGTGTCGGCAAATAAACTCTGAACCGTGCAGTGTTAAGGCAAAATGTTGCAAAAAGCGTAGAGCGGAATGTGCTGCGGCTATGGCAGTGAAGCACAGTGAAGTCATCACGAACAAAAATGTGTGTGTGTCTGCTCGTTTCAGGCAAGTTGCAAGCCAAAAGAAAATACGCAAAGCGCAAAGAAAAAAGAAGAGAAGAAAATGTAAAAAAAAAAAGAAAACACATGGACTATATGTATAAAATGTTGCGGCAATTAATCAAAAGCATACGAATTCCTTTGCCAAAGTGTGTCTCTCTGTGTGTGTGTGTGTAACTGGACATGTTTGCCATGTGTGTGTGTGTGTGCGTGGCGCATAAATCTCAGTTGGCTGTCATTTGAGTGTGTGTGTGCGTGTGTGCGGTGTCTGCTTTTGCGGCTGCTGCGGTTGTGTGCGTGTTGTGTGCAGCTGCGAGCGCGCAGATAATTGTTTACATTTTACCTTCTTTTTTTTTTTACAAAATACACAAAAATATAAAAAAAGAAAACACTCCCAGCGAAAGCTGCAAAAATAAAAAATCAGCATTTAATTTATGGCCAAACGCTTGGCTGTGGGGTGCGCTGCTGTTTGTTAGTGCGGGGGTTGGTTGAGTTGCTCTGCGCCACAAATCACTTGTTAGCAAATTTATGGCAAATTTATGCTAACTACATGTCCTGGCCAAGCTGCCAACAGGCGTAGGTAGGCAGGCAGCAGCCAGCAGTGAAGCCTTTGCGCCCGTCTCTGGCTGCCAATGCAGAAATTGTAGCATACTTATTGGCGCGCCGATATGTTGAGTGTGAGCTTGTGGCGCTTATCGCTGAATCTTTCGACAGCAACTGCGCGCATATGCAAACTGTCTAAAATGCAGGTAGAGAGAGTTGCTTGTAATTGCAAAAAAAGAAACGAAACACAAATGAAATAATTCAATACAAAAGCCGACTGCAAAAATGGATTTTCTTTTCTTTTTTTTTTGCCTTCAACTTTTATATTTTATTTATCTTTTCCGTTTTTGCCTTGTTTTTTTTTTAGCCAACTTTAAATTGGCTTTCGTTGTTACTAGTCGTTGCATGGTTATTGACGAGCATTTTGTATGCTTTATTTCGCGCTGTCCAGCCAATTTCCGTTGCCGCCAGCCCATGCGGGTCAATGCAACACGAAAATTTGTAGCGATTGCAGCGCCCTCTGCCGTTGGGCGGTGGCAGTCGAAAGGGCAGTTAGTTGCAAATTGTAACAACTTTGCAACGGTTTTGCTTTTTTTTTTATAGTTTATTTTTGGTTCGAATGTACGAAAAAGTTTTTAACAAGCGATTTTAATAAAATTCTATTTAGATGCTGCTTTTTGGCAGCCATTTGTGCAGCAAATGGAGAGAAGATAGAGAGACAGATCTATATAGAGTTATATAGATAGATATATGTATGAATAGATATAAGTATATATATATACATGAATACAAAAGCATTTGTGCAAGCATTTTTTTTTGTGTGTGTGGCATTTGCGCGCAATTTAAAAAGGTAAAAATAGCTGAGAGAGGAGAGAAAAAAACAAAACTTTTGCACAAAATACGCTCAATTTAGTGCTGCAGCTGTGTGTGTGTGTGAGTGTGTGTGGCTAGTTATGTGTGTGTGTGTGTGTGAGTTGTCTGATAACTATTTTGTAGCAACGCGCTCTATGTGGCATTTGGGGGCGCTGCATGCAGTTAAAATAAAAATGGCATTGTTCAGCTGGCGGGTGCGAATATTTTGCACTAACTGTACAAAAATGCATGTGTGTGTGTGTGTGTTTGTGTGGGCATTCAAGTGCGCGCCATATCCATAACAAACTGGGTCAACAACTTATGAAAAAAGGGAAAAACTTATGCAAAAGAAAACTTTTACGAAAAATGCGCAAAAATTGTTCAAGTTTACGTTTTATCAGTCAAAAATTTTCTATTTTTTTTATTTTTTTTGTTGCATTTTTTGGTGTTGAAAGTTTCAAGTTCAATTTGTGAGTTTGTTTTCGCTTACAGTTTGCAGCGTCACATAAATAAATAATTTAAAATGTTAAAAGCTTTAAGCTGTGAATGTGGGTTAGCTGGCGTGCACCTCGAGCTCGACCTGGGGCATTATTCATTATTCTTGAAGCGGAAGTGCGCATTAAATGCAATTAATGCATAATTAAACATTGAGCATTTGCTAATTGTGCTCAAGCTCGTTCGCCTGCAAATTAGCCTGTCAAATGGAAAGGCCCCGCGAAACCCTTTCACAAACCAAAAAAAAAAAGAGAAAAGGGAAAAGAGAGAAAAGCAACCCATGCCCACACAAAATGCCAGCCAGGCATTCCTATACATATATTTGTGCAAGAACCAAAGAACGAGCATTAATAATAATCATAATAATAAAGGGAAGCCAAAGACGAGGGCCCAGTCCAATGTTGAAATTACCATAGCCTACTTTTCAGCTGTCAAGGCAACGCGAATCTACAAAATGAATGTGAACAATTTCGAGTGTTTGAGTGCGAATGTTTTTTTTCTCTCTTCTTCTTCTTGTTTTTGTTTTGATGTGCTGCAGGCAGCCATTTCACATTTCTCATTTCTCAGCTCTCAGTTTGCAGTTCTCATATTTTTTCATAATTCATAATTCATATTTCATTTTTTGTTTTTTTCGCGCTTTCATTAATGCCGCCCACAACAATTGTTTGTTGTCATCATAATTGCAATGCAATTAAAGTAATTAAAAGTGAAATGCAGCCCAGCGTGGCAATGCTTAACTTTTGAGGGCTTTCAATTTCAATTTTTGTTTTTTTTTTTTTATTCTCTTAATAAATTTAAATGTTCTAAGAGCAACAATTAGGTAAGGGGTATAATTGAGTGCGATGAGGGAGAGATAGAGAGAGAGAGAGACGGAGAAGATAGTGAAAGAGAGAGAGAGAGAGAGAGAGGCAGTTGAAGTAGAAATGAAATCGTGTTTAGAATTGTTCGATGAAATTTTGAATAAATATTTTTGAAAATAGAAATTTCCCATTTCCCTACAAATTTGTTTTTTTATCTGAGATGAAGGAAAGCAACCTCAAGTGATATATTGATAATATTTATATATTTATTAGAAATATTGGAAATTGATTCTAATTTATTATAGAATTTAGCATTATATTTATTTAAGTATTAATATATATTAATTTATTATCAATTTGTCATTATAATAATTATTACTATATTATTTAATATTTTTATTTTGTATTTTATAATGTATTATTTATTATTTAATTTATTTATTCATTTCCTATTTTATTTATTTTTATTAACTTTTATTTATATTATATCAACATAATTATTATTATTATATTTATTATATTAATTATATATTTTTTCACATTTCATTATTCATTATTTATTTCATTAATTAATTTATTATTTTATATTTACTATAAACATTTCAAAGAATTTTCACTCCAACTCTCTAATTAACATCAAATTCCTTTCATTTCATTGAAGGAAACATCACGAATGCCCATCCTAAGCCCATTCATGCCTCTGCAAAGCCTTCATTCACACTCGTTATATTCTTTGCTTGCTCTTTCCAATATTTTTCTGCAAATTTCTGTGTCTGAGTTAATTCATAATTTATTTCTCAACATTGAACTTTAGCCTTTTTTGGGGTCGTCGCAGCTCTATCGCAGTGCAGGAATTTGCAGCTTTTCTTAATTGTTTTCAGAGCGTCATTTGTCAAAACAAAACACATAAAACTTTATAGAAATAATGAATCCATTTAGCATAGACCCATACACACACAGACCCATACACACACACCTTTACACAGTGGCATAGAGTGAAATGTGGGTCAAAAATTGTTTGTCTTTTGTTGTAGCATTTGTTTTAATAAACATTGTGACAGGCAACGACAGGACCAAACAAAAGGACACAACTCATTCACTGCGGGCGAGCAGCTTGCCAGTAAGCCTTTATCAAGTTGTCTTGGCCAGCTGCCGGAGCAACAGCAGCAGCAGCAGCAGCAGCAGCAGCATGAATGCCTTATTAGCTGACAAACAGGCTAATGTCAGCACAAACAGGACAAACAGGACTGCAAGTTCCGCTCGCTCAACACCCGCTGCCGTTGCCATTGGCCGTCACTTGTGTAATTACGGTTCAGGCTGCCAGCGAACAAAGTGATAATGATTTGTATTCATTAAAAAGGTTTATGGCAAATTTTGAGCAACATTTACTTTTCGGTCAGGCTGCCAGCCAACAACAAATGCCGGGCCCTCAACCAACTCCCCCAGCTCTCCTGCAGCTAAGTGGCTGACGTTTAGTTAATGTTAAATTAGCCAACAGCATACAAAGGATGTGGGCGTTTTTTGGGGGCCAGAATGCGGTTTTTGTTGCTGTCATAAAGTTTTCGCATTTAATTGCCAAGCTCTGGCTGAAGCTAGACAAATTTCTCAAGCCATGTGGCTTTATGGTAATGGCAATGCCAGCAGATGCATTGTGCAAGACAATGCCAAGACTTTATTTCTATGCTAATTGAATGCTTAACATTTTCAACTATATGTCAGCTGTATAGAAAGCAACTAAAACACATTTAATGAAGTGCTTCTTAGCATTAGCAAAGGAAACCAAAGGCTGTTAGTTTATATATGTATAATGAGAAAGCTGCGCGAAAAGCTAAAGAGTTGTGGCATGGAAAAGTTGTGGAATGGAGTTATATAGAGGTTTTTATGGTATATAGCTTATTATATTGCTCAATTTAGGGGAATATATAGAGTAAAAAATATAAATATTATTTAACTAAATTATAAAAATTATAAATATAAATTTTTTAAATATTTTGGTCTATAGAGTCCAATAGCTTATTATATTTATCAATCAACACGAATCAATATGGATTACAGAATTTATAAAATTATTTTATATGAATTTCAAAAGTTATCAAAAACTTAAATAAGATATGAGTGCTAAGAAAAAGTAAAAAAACTTAAAAATAAAATTAAGAATAATGATTTATAATGAGAATGCAATGAATAATGCAAATAATTTGCGAGCTCTAATAAATAATGTAAATAATAATATATTTGGAGCAGACTCATAGGCTTTGAATCTCCTGCCCATAATCATCAGCATATTCAGTTAATATGGTCTGCTTTCCACTTCTTTAGACACTTTTGCACTCAAGCACTTGTAAAGAGCATAAAATTAATAGATATTCATATTAGATGTTGTCTACAAATTGATGGCTTAAAAAAAAAAATAACAACTTTGTGTCAATCGAGAATTTGAATTTCAATAAAATTTTGTCTGCTCTGGCGACAAGTTTTATATAATTTATGCTGGCTTATGAAACTTTTGATGTTATTAAAAAGTGGGCAATAAAAAATAAAGAAGTGGCTTGGAAGACATGCTTTTTATTTTAAATGAAAAGTTTTGCATTTATGACAAGTGGGCGCAGAACTTAAAACCAGCTCCTATGAAATTAAAGCTATATATTTTTTATAATACTTTTTTGTGTTATATTGTATACTCTCATATTTAAGTATATAACTTATGAATAAGCAACAAGTCTTGGTTGGAATTAAGTTTAATACTGTACGCTGACATACAGCAATTTGTATTATTTTAACTTCGTTGCAGAAGTTTTTTTTCTTTTTCATAAAGCTGCTTTGCTACCTCTGGCATCAATCATTACGAATAGCTAGAGATGAACACACACACACAGACACGCTCACACTTGGCAAAGAATAATAAGAAATATATATGTACATGCTGTGGGATGTACGTATATACGTACAAGAGTGACTGTGACTGCCGGGCACTACAAATATTTTATAATTTTATATGCTATTTTAAGCAGCGTTGACGGCGACCAGACTGGGAGCCTCAATCCAACACATTGCACAGATGTATTTCATATGAATGTTGCTGTGCATGAGTGTGTGTGTGTGTGTATGTGAGATGAATGCAAGTGCCTTAAAGCACACACAATTCATACGTAACAAAAATGTGAGCTATAAAAACGGGCCAAGAACAACAAAAACAATAAGAACACAGAGCACAGCGAACAATAAACAAAACTTCAAATAAAATGGCATATATATATGTATTTATATATGTATATAAATGTACGAGTCGGACTATATAATATTACGAACTCTGAGCCTTCGCATACATAAAAAGTAATTCATGTGCTCAGAGAGAAAAAAAGGAAAAGGGAAAGAAACAAAAGAAAAAATCTGAAAAGCAAAAGGAGCAAAAATAATTTATAGCAAACTAAGCTAAGCAAAACAAGCTTCGGTTCTGCTCTATAAACGACAAAATGTATTTTATTTTCAGCAACAATAAATACAAATTATTAGACACGAATTATGTGTTTGTTTTGATTAAAAACGCGCCTGTTTTGCCATAGCCAGAAATTGTATATATACAATATAAATATATAAGTATAAATATATATGCCTTTTCAGTGATTTTTTTGCATGCTTAGAGCAACCCTCATCAATGTGAAACAGTTAGGAAATACCCTGCATAAAACGTAGGACTGGTTGGTTTCGTACTTAGATTATTGTCACTAATGATTTTTGCTAATCATATATAAGACATTTTTGGGTTTTTATTTTCAATTCTGAAACTTAAAAAAAAATTTTTTTTTGGTTAAATAAATTTTGTTTTTTATATAAAAAACATACAAATAAAAAATAGAATTGCAAATGAATGAATAAAATATATATAGAATTATTTATTCTCATAAATTTATTTAGTTAATTTAACTTATTTATTTATTTTTGTATTTATTTTATTTATTGTATTTTTTTTTACTTTTTATTTTTTATATTTTTTTTTTTCTTATTTATTTGTATATTTATTCAATTTTTTACTTTTATAAATTTTGTTTTTATTTATTTGTATTTTTAATAAATTTTTTATTTGTATATAAATTTTTTTATTAATTTGTATTTTTTGCTTAGTTTTTAATTTTTTAATATTATTTTCATTTATTTGTATTTTTTGTTAAATTTTGTATTTTTATGTTTATTTTAATTTATTTGTATTTTTTGTTAAATTTTTTATTTTAAATATTTATTTTTATTTACTTGTATTTTTATTCAATTTTGTATTTTTATATGTTTGTTTTTATTTACTTGTATTTTTTGTTTAATTTTTAAATTTATATTTTATTTATTTGTATTTTTCGTTTAATTTTTAATTTTTTATATATTTATTTTTATTTATTTGCTTATTTTTTTTATACAAGTTATGCAGAAAATTCTGTTTTTTATTTTTAAGTTTTAAAATTTGTATATATTTTATATATGTACATGTATTGAAAATTCTTTATAAAGTTATTTTTAATACCATAAAATTTGTAGAGGATTTATAGCTGAATTATTTTCATCTCAAACATAAAATTAATTTTTGTTTACCTACAGGATATCTTTTAGTTTATCACTCACAGAACTCGTTCTCTTGTTTTTCCAAACTGTTTTTCTGGTTTGGACTATGGCAAGTTATAGCATATCAGATCTTAAACTTTTAAAATTCTAACAAGTTATATGCGAGCTATATGTATGTGTGTGTGTCTGTAGAAATAGAGCTGGGTTTTTGCTTAAATATTTGGGTAACCTTTTTTATCTAAACGACTTATCTAAGTGCGGGTCTGCTGCTAGCCAGAAATTCTATCCAAAGAGAAAGAAAGAGAGCTAGAGAGAGAAGGGAGAGAAAGAGAGAGAGAGAGAGAGAGAGCGTGCATAAACCCTTGAGCGTTAATTTTCATAAAATACCAATTTCGGCATTTTTATCTCGAATTTTGTTTGCACTTGCTAGTGCGTGTGCGTGTGTGTGTGTGTGTGTGTGTGTGTGTGTGTGTGTGGATGGAAATGAAATTTACCTTATAATTATATTCCCTTTGTAATCTAGCAAATTATATATAAATTAGCTGCTGTATCTGCAAAAGTTATCTAACTGCACTGATGTACACTTTTCTAACACTTGAAGTTGAGTTGAAGCTGAAGGAGCTGCTGCTCCAGCACTTGAGTTCCTTTCGGAATTTAAGCAATTGGCATTTGCTTTTGCTACAGTCTTGGTGACATGCTGTGAGCACATTTAATTACTGCCACTTTTCTCTATGAAAATATCTAAAGAGTCTAGACATTAAAAACGACAATTTATCTAAAAAGTAATTAAGTGCTCAAGTCGCAAGGACGCACACGCGCAAGCCGAGGCAAACAGGATGACAGCCTGGCTACCTACAGTCAGCTTTTAGTTGTGCATGGCTCTGCCTTGCTCTGGCTGCTGATTAAGTTCAATTTATATATATACATATATATTTGTGTGTGGGAGTGTAGTGTGTAGCTTAAAGTCCAGCTGCCAGCTTGTGCTCTCCGTATTTAGTTGTGCTTAAATGTATTTGCTTTCGTTTATTTTTAATACCATTTAAGCTGCTCTCACACACACACAGCATTCTCTCAAATGACATATTTTAATGTCAACTTTGTCTCTGATTTCGAAATGTGTCGTAATTTCAAAATTTCCAATGGAGTTGCTTCCACTCGACTTGCTGCAGCTGCTGTTTGGTTGCTGCACCAACTGACATTTAGTGTTTTTGGCTTTTATTTGCTGTTTGTTGCATGCAATTTGATTTATGCGCTTTAAATTTGCTGTTTATCTGCCTGGAATGTCTGTGTCTTTGGCTAATCAAAGATTTGCCTTATTGTTGTTTGTCATGCCAATTGCTTTTGTCAAATGCATTTTGCAAATTTTCCAAGACATAACTTAATTGGAATTTGTTTGCAGATTCAAGCAAATCAAGTTGGATTTTCTAGCATTGAGCTGGAAATTTTGATAAGCAGAAACTTGACAGAGATTTTCTGTGTAAAATATTTATATAAATTGGAAATATTTAACAATTTAGAAATAATATTAGTTTCTGTAATTAAAGTTGTCAAAAATAAAGAATGCAAATATATATGGAAATGTAAATAAATTTGTTTATGTTTCACAAGAAAATCAGGCAAGAAGCTGGAAATTTTGATAAACAATTAAATATATATATATAATATAATATATAATATATAATTAAAGTTGTGAAAAACAGATTTTAAATGCATATATAAATATAAGAAAATTTATTTATGTTTTACAAGAATTTCTTCGATTAATAGTTAATTCTTCTCGTTCACAAAATGAATGAATATTATATTAGTATTAAGTCATTTTGTTCATGGCCATGTTAATCCCACAAATTGTTCATATTTTTCTGCTCGAGGCGTAGCAAAGTTCTTCAAGCCTTGGCAGACTCTATCCTCACTTTCTTACCCAAAGAGATTCAATTGTTTTTTGCATCATGAGCAAGTAAAATGTAGTCGGAAGTACCCGTCTGTAAAATTCCTATTGAAATTATGAAAATTGAATTGAAATAGTTTTTGGCTTCGCCCACAGTTGCCATAAATTTCTAAATTAAAACAAGCAGAAACACGCATAATTACTTAGTGCATACATTTCATAGAAAACTTTGCTTGACAAAGGTGCTTCCTACACACTCACACACACACACACGCACACACACACACTCCAAAATATATGCGTATTTATATATAAATATATGCTTCGATGATTTATATACATTTGCCCTGCTGGCAAAGGCAACGACTGCAAAATCGCAGCGCGACAAAAATTAAAATTGCAGCAAAATGGTAAAACAAAGGCTCTGAGCAAAACTCTGCATAGGAGTAGGAAACGTAGAACGACGCATTTACGTGCTGCTTCTCGCGGAAGCAATTCATTTATTTAATGTTTCCTGCATTTTATTGTCGTCTGAAATTGAAGAAAATTTACGACAATGGCAACATTAACGACGAAGCCGGGCAGCGGTGCGGCCTGGCAAAAGCAGCACGCACAAAATGTTTAGAAGGGCAAGCAAAACAAACAAAATAAAAAACAGAAGCAAAAAAGAAAACAGCCTTCATTAAGGGTGCAACAAGCGACAAACGCATAAGCCACCAAAGCACAAAGACAAGAGGCAAACCATTGCCTGGCATTGGGACAAAGGCAGAAAGTTGCTTGACTGGCAAAGTGAAATTAAATAGGCAGAGAATACCCTGTAATTTGCAGGGATTTTTTTTGGAAATAATATGATTTATAGAGGGCGAGATGCTTAGAAATATATATAGAGTGGACTAGGGATAGGAACAAGCAGGAGTTCATGAATGAGCAGGAAAATACAGAGTAGAGTCAAGTTTTTACTCGATTCTTATCGAAATAATTAACAAATTAATTTTATTTATCAATTTAAGCATATTACATAAAGCTAAAATATAGAAAAATTACTAAATTATAAAGTTATTAAGTTATTAAATTAATTAAAATTAAAATTAAATAATAAAAAATTAAAATTAAATAATTAAAATAGTTGAAACATATCACAGTAAGCTAAAATATAGAAAAAAATAATAAATTATTAGAAATTTAATATTAAAATTAAAATATGTTTAGCCTAAAATATAGAAAAATAATAAATTTTTTGAATATTAATATTAAAATTAAAATAGCTAAAATGTTTAAGCATATTACATAAACCTAAAATATATATAAATTTCAAAATTATTAAATTAATAATTATATAAAAATAAAAACTGATAGAAATTACTCTTGGAATTTAAACTCTATTAAGTCTGCTTTTTTTTTTTAGAAAATAAAATAAAAATATGCTGAAATTTTCCACATAAAGCAGAGCTTGTAATAAAGAGAAAAAAATCCAATATTATGTGCAAAGAGACAAAACAATGGAAAGCGAGTAAAATTAAATATTTATTAATATTATTAATTATTGTTAATCAATGAATAATTATTTAATAATTTATTAATAATAATAGAAATACTCTTGATTGTTTTTGCTAATTATTATTATTACTTTTTTATTTTTTTATTTTAAAGTGAACAATTACTCGTTTCTGTATTTCTTCTTAGCATTATACTTTTTCTATATTTTTTTAACCATTCCTTCATTTCCTCATCTGTCAAACTCCATTCTGTAAAATTCCCGTAAACCTGTACTTATAGCTTTAACGCAACTTTGAACTTTGATACATTGAAAAATGTTAAAGAGCTTAGAAACTGCGCTTGCAGCTGACTTTTCTATTTACTCATCATACCTTACGGCCATGCGAACATTTATATACTAAATATATAAAGTATATTTGTTTGTACACATACATGTTTGTATATATTTTCTATTCATTGAACCTTTCACATTGCAAGATACATTTGCATATTACAGAGTGTGAGTGTGTGTGTGTGTTTGTGTGTGTGCCCTTAATGCTGTTCATAAATTTCTGCGAATATTAATGCGCAGTCGGCAAAGCAAGGCAGCTGGCTGTATGTACATACATATATATGTATGTATGTGCAGCAGGTGTGCAGGGCAAACTATAAATATACATATATAAACGCACACACACACACATGCACAGAGTCAGAGGCAAACGTTTATGAAAATGGATGAAAAATGCTGTGAAATGTAAATGCATTTCTAACAACTTGAGACTATCCTCGATGTGTATGTATATCTAGTATGCATGTATGTGCACACCACATAAGCAGCTTAAAATAGCAAAGGCGATGCATTTAAAACTGATTTCAATGCCAAAGACAAGCAAATTTAACAAGCAAAAACCGAAACGACGCTCTGCAGCAATACGCTGAAAGGCAGCTGTCAACGTGTGTGTGTGTGTGTATGTGTGTGTGTGAGTGTTTGTGGCCAAATGAGTCTCAGCTTCGATGAAAATTGCTTTGCCCGACTCGTCTCTAATTTGTGTGCGCCAATTACGCGGCGTATGCGTGATATCTTCGTATGCGTATTTTGCGCTAATGATTCGCAGGCCATTCAAACACACACACGCACACAAACATACACATATGCAGCTAGCAATCGTATGGGTAAATAAACACCGTGGCTATAACCATCACATTTGGGAATTATTATCATTTTCAAGCCAGTGCTAAGCTGTGGGGGGAGGACGACAACTGCTGTCATTTAGGCGATTCAAGTTTAGTAGCTGTCCAATGGCCACTTAAGCACGAGCATGGCCCGGCTCAAGTGCAAACTGGCTAACCGGACGACGAGTTAACACACTTCATGTTCAAGTATGTGTGTGTGTGTGGGTGTGGGTGTTTGGGTGTGTGAATGTGCGCGGGTGAGTGCGGTCCAAAAGCCACACAACATACTGGAAATTTGGCCTACTGGCGCTTAAGTGCTTATTAACTTCTGCACACTTGAAGGCGCAATTATGAAATCGTCAATTTAAACCAGACACACGATAGAGCAAGAGAGAGAGGGAGAGCGAGAGAGGGGCTTAGTGATAGAGTCTGCCAACACACGCTTCTAATCGTGTCCAGCATTTTGGCTGGGCATAAACACGTTGCTCGCCTTGCTGAATTCCCTGAACGCGCTTGGAGGCGATGGGCGATGGGCGGGAGTTGAGCTTAAACAAATAGACGAAGCGTGCGTGAGGCGTACGCTGCGTATGAGTAATAACTCTAGACAAGCGTAAAATTAATACCACTTGAGGCCATATAGCAGCAGACGTAACGCTCACGCTCACACACACTCTCCCTCTCCCTCTCCCACTCTCTCACTCTGCTGAATTTGTCTCTGCGTATTGCTTGATTATTTGTAGTTGATATACATTAGCTATAGATGTAATTTGTTGCCCCTCGACGACGTGTGTCTGTATATGTATGTGTGTGCGTGTGTCATACAATATTTAGTTACGTTTCATTATTATGAGCTCAGCTCCTGCTTCAAGTGCAGCATTCGATAGCACAGAGAAAAATTTAATTAATTCTGCGAAATTGTCAGGTGTGTTAAGAAAGGCGCAACTGGCGTTAAGTGGGTGTGGCACAATTACAAATAAAGCTATAGCTACGTGTGTACGAAATACCATGGAGAAATATATTTTTCTTGTTCTGGTTTTTTGTTGCCTTTCCACTCAAGCTGCGTAAGTGCGTTGAAATTAATTGGAATTTGACTCAAGAATTAGTTGCGAAAAAAAACTAAGTAATAAATATTATATTAATAATGTACAAGGTTTAGGAAAACAATTACATAATAATTATTGGGAAAAATTAATTTTGTTTATATTTAGTTATACGAAGTAAAAGTATTTATATAAGCAAATAAATAGCTTATGAGAATATGAATAGAAACAAAAATATTTTATATATATTTTTCCGACTCTTCTGCACACTTTAATATATATATAAAAGTCAGTTCAATTCAGACTTCATTTTTTTATTTTTAATTAAAATATTGAGTGGAAATGCGCTCGATCTATTTGCCATTGTGAATGACACTTTGTTAATTTATGCGACAGGAAAATGAAGAAAGAAAGTCAGAGGGAGAGAGAGAGAGAGTGGCAGAATATAGGTAAAAACGTCGTAAAACTTCCAGTCGAGCTGCTGCTTGCTTCAGCCCACCCAGCGAGGGCAAACAAAGCGGTTGATGAATTGATTTTAAATAAAATATTAAAACAATGGCGCGACAGCGAGTGGCGCGAGTGAATGCGTATTGCGGTATTCCGTTGCATGAATGAGTCATTTGTTGGCACAGGTATGAAACGGACCACAATTAATATAAAAGTGAGTCGATAGAGACTGTGTGTATATATATCATCTATCTATATTTACTTACCACACCCTCGCCAATATGATGTACGGTGCAGGGGACGTGGGCCGTGGCGCCAATTTGTGTCGTCACCAGGGTTGAGTTCTCGGTGCCAAAGTACATGGGCGTGCCGAACACATTATCCGTACCATCGCTGCGATGCGTCGACTCCAGATGGTTCTCAACGGGCTCAGGCCTGTGGGCAGGTATTGGATATGGCCCGGCCGTATCTTTGGCCTGAATACGTGAGTGTTGTTGCATCTGAAGCTGTTCGAGTTGCTGCTGATGTTGTAGCTGTTGTTGTAGTAACTGATGCTGTAGCTGGTGTGGGGATTGCGGCAGTCGCTTGTCATCGATCAAGTTGTTGGAGTCGAAGCTTGTTATGCTGCTGCCCGAAGCAGAGGGAGACGAGGATGATGAAGAAGCAGCAGCAGCAGCAACAGCAGCAGCAGCAGAAACTGGATGTGGAGCTGTCAGTGCGGCCGCCGATGCGGCGGCAAGGCTCGAGCCGAGCTCATGCGCTGGCGACATAATTAAATTTTGATTTATATGCCGTTGTAATTCCTCACTTGGGCCGCCCGACGTCGCGCTGTGCGCTGGCGCCAAACCCATTGTTGTTGGCTCTGTAGCCGTTGTTGCCGTGGCTGCCACCATGTTGTTGCCTGTTGAGTGGTAAAGAGCGAAGTTGGTAGCATTTTAAAATGTGTTAATATATGCGCTGTCTGTCGTCGGATAAACAATAACAGCGTGAAGTCAATTAATTTGAATGTGCATAAGCATTGCGTATACGTAATATCTTTCATTGGGATTTTCATTAGCAGCGGGTGGTATGCCAACACCATCATCATCGCCATTCCAAATATCATTTGCATAAAATGACACAGCCAATTAAGGCCCCATCCCAAGCATGATGATGATGCGTTTCACCTGCTTTGCTTTGCTTTGCTTTGCCTTGTATGACCCAAACCTGAGCATGCCAGGCTCAGCTACTATTTGCGCATAATTTTATGAAAGCTTTGTTTATATATATATTTTTGTTCTTTGCTTTACAAGATAACAACAATAAGAGAATGTGGCAGACGCGAAATGTCAGATTTGTTCATATTTACATAAATATCAACTTGTTTATTACACAAAACATACACTCGAGGCAATTGTGGGCACACGTGCTAAAACGTCAACAACAATTTGTATAAATAAAAACAATTTATTTATTTGTAGAAATTTATTTAGATATATATATATATCTAATGAAATTAGCTTAAAGTGCTGCAAGAATAAATGGAATTATTTATACAAAAATTTATTTAAATTTCAGCTACTGTTACAAGAAATTAAATATAATAAAATTTGCATAAATTTAGTACACTATTTAAATGAATTGTTTTACTAATATTTTCAATAGACTTTGTTGAGCTCGTAGCTAATATAAATTTAATAAAAATTTTATAAACATGATGAATAGCATTCAATGAATAGAATTGAATTTTATGCATTGAAAGAGTAGCTCAATTAAATAAAATTTAATAAATTAAATGTCCTACATTCACTTCATTGAAATCTATTTAATATTTAATTTGATTAGACATCAAATTCATTTCATGAGTTACTTTTTTAATGCATTTTAAAGATATTTATTACTCTTTACATTCAAATAGAAATTCATAAATATTTGCATTTCCTCCAGCTCTTAAGCAACACATAAATTATGCATACGCCACACACACACACATACATTCACACTCGCTGTCTCGCAATTAGCTTTCAAATGTTATTTAAATGCTTGCATTAAAAATATATAACCACATAATTAACTTTAGTCACATGAGACATATCAAAAGTTAATAATTGATAATTGAATTATATAAGAAACGAATATTAATGAGCTTGACAGCTTAATTGAGATGCTGCTGCTGCAGCTGTCAATCAAAAATACCCGTCATACATGCTGCCAGGGTATACAAGCGCGCAAAAATATGTTTATTTCATAAATATGTGAAAGGGAGGGAGGTGAATAAACAGAGAGAGAGAGAGTGGGAGAGAGGGAGAGTGGGAGTGGGAGAGTGTATGCCCACACGTTTGGCAAGTCTGTGGTTTGCTCTTTGTTTATATGCCACATTTATTAACCCTTTTTGGCATAGGTTGAGGCTGGGTCTGCTGTGCCATTAAGGCAACCGCATAACACGTTTCGGCATCGCTGAAACTCATTTGCAGTGCGTAATTTGTGTAAACCCAATAATATTTTCCTATTAAACATAATTGCATTGAACAAACTGAAATTTCTGGTTTTCTGTATTTGTCCTTGATTGGCATTTCGCCTCGTATCAATTAGGGCAAAATGCCAAAATTCAAATCTCAATTGCTTTCTATTAATTTGGTCACGCAATTCGAAACCACAATTTTCAGCGAAAATTCCATTTCAACGTTTTCTCCTGTGAGACAAGTTCATTTCAATTAGCATAAATATTTTCCAATATGAATTTGTGTTTAGACAGTGACAGACAACTATTGATTGAATTGATAATTTGATTTACATTTAATGTTGTAGTAATTAGTCCCAACGACATGTTCAACAAATAGTAAACTTTTCATCATTTATTATATTTATTATCGGATGATTTAATAAACATGCAGAATAAACAAAATTCAACAAAATTTGATTTGCTATAAATCAATTAAGCTGCTTTACATGTTTGCAAAATCATTGAAAATTTCATCATAAATAAAGACTATGGATTTATGTGATTTTAGTACAATAATTAATTATAATAGATTTCAGTTTTACAATGCAATTACATTTCATCAGCATTTTCAGTCGAGTCATGGAAAATTAATGCCAGAAATCTGACAATTATTAGAAGCGCGAGAAAGGGCATTCGGGGGGATCTATAAATTTTTATTAATTTAACTATACTACTATTGATGAAAATCACTAAAAATTTTGAAAACTATAAAAGCTGAAGACTTTTGTAGTTCGCTGTTAGCTGAATACATATATCTAGGATATTTTGGCCTTTGAATACCTCACAAAAAGCGTGCTTCACATAGCAGACTCTTGTATTTTGTGAGACATAGAACTAGAGATTTCATTATCACACTCAGAAAATTTCATTAAGAAAGTTTAACTAGAACAAAAGTTATGCAACAATTAACTTCTCATAGTGAAGCCCATAAGCGCAGCCTTAGCTCTGCCGCTGCTTGAGCTGCGCAGTAAGCAGAGCGCGTGCCTATGTGTGCGAGTGGAAGCGAGCAGCCTACAAATAACTGTTAAGTGTTTGATTCTACACGCTCTATTCGTGTGATCAACTGAAACATAGCCTACTCACTCGCTCTCGCTCTAAGCTAAAGCCTTCGTTTCTTTTCGTTCTTTACGAACGACTCTCGAGCGATACGATTGATGCTCTCCCAATGAGGTGCCGTAGCTGAGCAGATAACTTAAAGAGTCTATGCAAATGGTGTTTTTACAGTCATACTCTCGTATGCTAGCGAATCAACCTTCTCTTACATACCAATACACACAAAGAAGACTTTTTGCAGAGCGCAAGCAAACCAATAAAAAGGTTATGCTCGATCACGAATGAAACGACGTTGAAGAACCGACGCAATCGATTGCTCTCTGAGTTTTTTCTCACAGTGTGTGTGTGAAAGATATTTATTTGTAGACATTGAGAAACAGTCCACATATATTTTTGGCGAGCTTAGATTATTATAAAATGTAATAATGCCTGAAATTGTAGATTTGATATTAATAAAATTTAAATAAAAATAGATAAAAAAAAAAATAATTAAAAAAGTTCTTATATATATTTTAGATTTATTTAGTTTTTATTTATCTAAAATCTAGAAAAAATAAATGGATAATAATTAATATTTTTCTAGATTTATTTACTTTGTAGAATATTTTTTTTTATTTAATTTACTATTATTATTATTTTTTTTCTAGATGTTACAAAAAATCTTACTCCGAGACTTTGTATAACAAATCTAAAATTTCAGCTAAATTTGAGCAGGATAAAAAAAAAATCAAATCAAATCATTGCAATAGCTTTGCACGACAAATGTTTAGCAAAAAATAGATAAAGCACAAATCTGTCATGTTGATGGTGAGTGAACAGAGACACATAGATATGGCAGACATATAGCATTGTCAATGTCATGGCATTAAAGTGCAGCTGCTGCTGCTGTTGCTGCTGCTGCTGCTGATGACACATGACGAAGTTGATGATGCATCAATTGACAATCTATTTGCGCGCATAATTCACAGTTATTTGCAGGAGTTTTGCATTTGAATGCGACATACCTCGACCATGGCATAACCCACGAATCTCTTACAAACTATATCGCATTTGCGGTTCACTGCATTGTTGTGGCTCGACCTCGGCCATAAGCCGTATTACGTACGAAAACAGTGTAATATGCAGTCTGAACACACACACAGAGAGAAAGAGATAGAGAGAGAAGGAGAGAGACAACAACATACACATTCACACACAGCTGCTGCGTGTGTACAATGCGAGTCAAGCTTTTGCAATTTTCCATTCGTCTCCAACTGCGTCTCTTGCGTTTCCATTTCTGTTGCTGTGTCTGCTTATGGCCATTGGTTACGGCTCAGGCGAGAGAACTTGGTCAGAGAGCTTGGCGCATCATCGTGGCATTTTTGTCACGTTCGCACGTGACTGCTTACAGAATTCGGCTAACATTTGCCAGCTGCCAGTTGCCAGTTGCCAGTTCACAGTTGCCCGTTGCCCGTTGCCGCTTTCGCAGAGTTTTTTTCTCCCCCTCCCTTTTCAGCTGGAACAAAATGACGACCGCATAACACACACACACAGAGGCAACTGACTGCCGCTGTTGTTGTTGTTGTTGCTACAGCATTTGCATTTGCTGCAAATGCCATAAAAAAGTTTTGTCTATACTCTAACGCGCTGCATTATAATTTTGTTGCGAACTGTGTGTAATGCTTTAACGATAGTCCGAATTCGTTATGAAAGTGCTTCGGCTATGCATATCAAAATGTTCTAAGCTAAATCCGATGAAGTCATGTGATATATGTATATATACATTTGTTTATTGAAATTAAATAAACTGGCTCATAAGATGTCAAATTCGTGTACGAAATGTTAATATTTGTATATTATATAAAGCAGAAGCTGAAGGTAAACAGATATTATAGATTATAGATTAATCATTGAAGATTATAGATTAATCATTGGAAATATTATACGGGTAAGACTAGGTTAAAGATGTTGCCAGAACTCTAATGTTCCATTCTACAATTTAATTAGGAATTATTCTGTATTTTTAGTATTTTTTCTGCATTTTGCTTTCAGCTTGTTCTACTGAAAATCTATTCAAATATATATATACATATATATATAATGCATAGTTGATCAGCTGTTATACACTAATTCCTCTAGTTAAGCACTAGAGCTGTAAAGAATTTATGCACTTGGAACTATTTCAATAAAATTATTGATCATTTGTAGAATATTTTCTTGCTTTCTCTTAAACAATTTTTCCACTGAAACTCTTATGATTTCTCTTTTACTTCAAACAGCGTTTTGCCTTAGAGTATTTAATCATTCACTGTTTTCCTGGTAGAACAACATCTTCTATTCTCTTTTAGCTTGTTTGCTTGTTTTTTTTCTTTTCTTTTTTTTTGCATTCCTTGGCTGCAGTTGGACGACTTTGTAATTGAATTTTTCACAACGAGTAGCTGATGCGACGGCTGTTGCTTTTGCTGCTGCTGTTGTTGCTATGGTACGTTGTGGTTCTTTGTGGATTTACAAGCGCTGCGCATTGTCAACTCAGTGAGGTGCAAGAAGAATCCAACTGCAGCAGCAGGAGGTGGAGCAGCAGCAGCAGAGGCAGCAGCAGCAGCAGCAGCAGCAAACAGCGCCACAAACATTTTGCGCAAAAGACAACAACAACAAATTGCCTTTGCTGCACAATAAGCACGTAAATCTGTGTATGAGTGTGTGTGTGTGTATATGTGTGCATGTGTGTTTACGTGTGTGATTATTACCGCTGCGACATTCGCGAAACTTTTGCATATGCAAGCAGCCGAGCAAGCAGTTATTTAGGCTGTCAGCGTGCAGCGGGTGTGCCTAGAGTGTGTGTGCGTGTGTGAGTGTGTGTGCGTTGAGTGTGTGTGGGTGTGCGTGTACGTGTGCGTGTGTGTGTCATGGCATTTTTAATCAAAAGTTGCGTCTTGTTTGTTATGCTGTCTGCTGAAAACAATGATTTCTCCTATATGCGACAAGAATTTCAGTTTACTGCACGCATTGCGTATGCATGATGTGCATGGAAAACTCTTCAATTAGACTATAATTTAATTAAAATATATATTTATGTAATTTATATAATGTATATAATGAATTCAATTAATTGCATTTGATGAGCAGATTAGCCCAATTTAATTGGCCCTTGGCTACAATTTTAATTAATGCCAATTTCTGTTTTTAATTGATCAATATGTTAATCATATATATATAGAAAATATATCAATATATATATATATATATATATATGTGTATGTGTGTTTATGTAATTGCATTAGCTTATGCTTCACATCAATTTTATATAATTTTGTTATTTCTGTATATGAAATGCATATTGCTTGCTTTATGTTATGTTTTTTTCTTATTAAATTATCATAAAATTTAAGCAAATAAATATTTTATATGTGTATACATAATATATATACATATTATTAAATTTTATATATATTTATTTTATTTATATTATTTATTATTATTAATATATTTATTTTTGATTTATTTCCATAGTACATATTATACATTTCAAATAAAATTAATACAAATATATTATAAATTTGTATATATATTTTGTAATATATATTATACATTGTTATACATATTTTTGTTTATTTATATATTATACATTTCTGTTTTCTACAGAAAATCAATCAAACTTTTATGGTTAGCAGCTGCGGTCGTCCTCTTACAACTTATCTTTATTTTCAAATCAAAACTTTTTTCAAAGTAGTCTCAGGTTTAAGATGTGCTTTCTTTTTAGATTTTTGACTTGCAGAAGGTCTATCTGTTCATATATATATAAATGAATATATATATAAACATATATTCAATAAGTGTGCTAACATACATTAAGCATAAGTTGTTTATATGCACTCATATGATATGAATAATGTGCTATAATTTTGCTTCTAAATCAATATTCTCGATCTGCCTATAATGATAGACATTACACCCATACACATGCACATATATACACACATGTATTCATAAATATAAATATATATAATATATGTAATTTTTGCACTCGCATTTGGCATTGTAACATTTCCGTTGCCACAGCAGGCGCTGCTCGATTCTGCTGCCTAACAGCTCTCTCTCTCTCTCTCTCTCTCTCTTCCCCTCTCCCTCTCTTTCTCTCTCTCTGTTTCGTTCGGCGGCTGTGCACATAATTTATTTGTCGCTGTTAACTAAATTTGCGGTTTGGCTGTAATTTGAAACAGGGCACACAAAACAATTGACACGAATAATTTTTGGGTTCGCAATGCATTTTGCTAACAATGAGGCCAAAAGCAAATTGAAAAGTTTTAATTAAATGCACAAAATGTATCAATTAGTGTGTGTGTGAGTGTGTGTGTGTATGTGTGTGGGTGTGTGGCCAGCAGCATTTAGTTTTGAATTTTGGCAACAACTTTTGCAAAATTTTTGGGCTTTCCAGCGAACTGAACATTCACTTTTGTGGCCCCGGCTACACTTGACGTCAGCTGCCAAGTTTTTGAGCTCGCGCAATGAACGCAAAACTTCTGCTTTGACTCGTCTTCAACATCAATTTCTCCTTCTACTGCTCAACTTGTTATTGCTGCTTCTGTTGTTGTTGTTGTAGCTGTTTTTATTGCAAATATTGTTGAACGCGAAATGTTTGCATTTGACACTTGGCGGTAATTTAGTGAAAATGCGTCAACTGCCCTCTGGGCAGGAAGTGAACCGAACAACGCAATGTGGCTGAGTTTAATTGTGGCACGCCCACACGTAGCCAGCCAGAGAGCGTTTAACTTTGCGACTGTCATAATTTTTATTGAACGTTAACATTAATAGCCGAAAGCTGCAAAAAGAAAAGAACAAAGTACGATGGGCAAACACAGCTTTTTGGCGCAGTCTAAAATCAAGATAAGTGCGTGTGGCTAGCAAGCGGCACTGTGGCAATTGCAGCCAACACAAACGCCGACTATTTGCCATTTATTTAACAATAAAGCGTCACCGCGCTGCGTTCTCAACAATCATTAATGGATGCTTCTCCACGCTAAACTAACAGCTACTTCCACTTGCTCCTCTGCTGGCGACGCGGGCCACTAACTGCGCGCCCCATAAAAAGGCATTAAGAGTAAAGTAAAGTGCCTATTTAAGTTGAGTCATAAAATTGGCTTTCTATCTGGCCAAATGGCAGCCCCAAGTCACTGTCACAGTCGCAGTCGCAGTTGAAGTCGCAGTCGCAGAGTCCTCCTCGATAGGCATTCAGCTAGCCAAAGCTGGCCTTAGTCGTTGCCACGTTTCTTGTAATTTTATTTATTTTATTTCAATGCGTGTCTAAGTGCTCAACTTTGGGCATTGCACAAAATTGGTAAATGCCAAAATTTGGTGAACAATTTTCATCTGTTCAAACATTTTACAGCATTTTCTTTGCAATAAATTTGCGCATAGTTCAAATTGTTGTTGTTACGCTTCGTCTTCATGTTCCTTTCACAATGTCTGCAATAATATTTACACAATTTCTGACTGTGTGGGCGTGGCAGGCGTGGCAGTTGTTAACTAAGTTGAAGTCAAGTGAGCTACAAGTTTTACACTAATTAGCAGCACTTTTGAGGCAGCCAAAAATTTAATTAATACCTTGGAATATGCAGTAAGCCATATATAATAATAAATTTTATTATATTTCCTGTTTGCAGCGCAAACTTTTTATTAATAATGTTATTTTCTTTTTTTTATTGTTTGCATGCATTTCCCAATTTAATTCTTCAGAAACTTTGTGAGCAGCCTAATTAAAAATTTCAAACTGCCAAGTAAGTTGGATAAGCCAAATTTCCTTTTAATATGCATGTAAATACAAAAGTAAATATTTATATATATTAAACATACATTTTATAAAAAAAAAAATAAAAAAAGGTATTACAATTATTATTAAAAATCGAAATAAAAAATAATAAATAAGTAAATAGATATAACACAAATATTATAAAAAAGTAATAAGTAAAAATATATATATATATTTTTATTTTAATATTTATATTTTTCATTATATCTAGTATTTAGTATTTATCTATTAAATTCTAACTATAATTCTTTAGAATTGACTCAATCTATAATTCTTTTGTAGTTTTCGTTGTTTAAAAATCGTTGTAAAAAATCGATAAAAAATATAAAAATAAATCAAAAATTAAAAAAAAGGGATTTCATTTTTTTTTATTTATTTTTTTATTTTTGTTTAATTTTTATATTTTATTTAAATTTTATACATAATAAACTTTTGTGATATATAATTATATTCAATCGCATTTTCTTTTACTTTTTGGTTATGAATTTCTATTAATTTTTATTCGGTTTTATTTGTTTTTATTAAAAGTATGTAATTTTTCTCTCTATTAGTATTACTAATTAATGATAAGAAAATTTTGTTATATTTAAAACTTAATGTTTTTAATAAGCTATTTATATTAATATAATTTATTTATTATTAACTAAATTTTTTCTTTCATTAATTTAATCAATCAATTTTTTCTGATTATTTTCTGTAAACAAAGGCTGTTGATTTTATCTTCAATAATTTTTTCAATTTTCCATTTTTCATTAAAAAAAGTTTATTTCATAATTGTATATGACCTTTTGAGCTGCTTAGTAAATTCCTTAAGAAAATCTTTATTTACAAATCTCAATTTAAATCGAGCTCAATCACATACCCTGTAGAGTATCTTAGTGGCAAATCTGTGCGAGCATTTCACAAATCTCTACAATAAGCCAAGTTATTCAATTACTTTAATTTATATATATATTCATTCATATATATATATATATATATATAAATATATATATTTACTTTTGTGCTCGCCTTTCACCAATTCATCACTCAATTTCTATTTTTGGTAACTTTTGGGACTGTCGTAAGTATCAAATTCTGATTTTTATGCCACTTCATCAAATGAGGCATCAGCATTCGCTCATTTTTTTCTTTCTTTTTTTTGTCAATAAATGACGCCTCAGCGTTGAGGCATGCCTGATGGGGCGACATTGTCAGCGTCTACTTATATATTTATAGAGACTTACTGACTTACATATATATAAATATATATATGTATATGTGCTCAGACGTTCACACACAGAGCGAAATGATAGACGAAACAGCTTGACGAACTAATGTTCTGCTGTAGACAGTTGCTGGAATTGGCACTTGGGCAATAGATTAATCTACGAAATGAAAGAACAACAAACTTGAAAGCGCATGAAAGCTCTTCAAGTGTTTAATAAATAAAATGATTGAGTTACACTATACAATTTATATGTAGAATATATGATTTATATATATATATATATATATATATATATATATAATATGATATACTTAAGTCTTTATCTTGCAAAGCAGTTATAATTAAAAAATCTGAAAGCTTTTAGCAGCTTTAATGCTTTGAGAGGATATTAAGCAAAGCCTTAAGCAGCTTTATTAAATTTGTGAGCGAATATTCATAAAATTTGAAGTCAGCATTATTGATTCATAAACAAAAATTGATGATAATGATTAAAAATTCCAATTGATTTCGGCAATGCAAACTTATTTAAGACATTTTCATGCATTGAATATACCCATCAATATTTATGTGACTATGCAGTATCAAAAGCCAAGCCAAGGCTGGGCAAAAGAAAAAAAAATTGAAGAAAAGTATGCGCAACATAAATAAATTATGCGAAGCAAAATAAATAAGGTACAAATATGCTACAGCGGATTTTTTCTGCTTTTTTATATATCTGTAAAGCCGTTGAGCTGTGCTCACATATATGTGTGAGAGTGGGAGAGGGAGAAGTAGGCCCTCTCTCGCTCGCTGCGTGTGTGAAATCAGATGGAAAAGTCAGCAAAAGCGCAAAATATAAAGAGCATAAGTTAAGTGCGTCATGTGGCAAGTGGCATGAGTGAATCTCTGTGTATGATTGTGCGGAGGGCATGTGAATGCTGCCAGCTTGTGCCTGAGTTTGAGTTTGAGCCTAATGAAGATTTATACCTTACACACACACACACACACACACTCACACTCGGGCATAGGCACACATTAGAGGCATTTGGCAATGCGTTTGGCTTTTTGTGCCAAATTGCAAGCACGTGCAAATTAGAATACGATTACGAATACCAAGTGAATACAATGAATGTCTGCTTGACTAAGCACTTTGAATAGTCGACCTCGGGGCCAGCAGCAGCAACAACAACAACAAGAATAGAATGAAAGCAAAAAAAGGGCAAGGCAACAGCAAACGGCCAAACGGCTGTGACTTCAATAAATGTTTAGTATCTGTCTGTCAAAATGCGTACGAGCAACTATGGGCCAGGATCTGGCTAGATCCGGCCAGTCCTTCAGTACATAAAATTAAATTGTCAACTTCCGTAATGCGCTGCATAAACAGACACACATAGAAGAAGATAGGGAGAGCAGTGAGAGAGAGAGAGAGTGTGTGAGAGAACAGACTAAGATGTAGATAGAAGTCAAAGTCTTGGGCAAACGTTGACCAAAGTGGCCACAGCATCAAAGTAAAAAAAAAAAATATTATTAAAAGCAATAACAAAAAAACAAAAAAAAATAGTATAATAAAAATACAGAAAAAATAGGGAACAAAATTCAGCAAACACCCCGACAATTTAGAAGTTTCTTCTCTTTTTTTTTTTGGCCAGTCCACTTAATTTGAGCCCAGCTCCCAGACACTCACTTGACAGACACACTCACACAAGCCCAAAAACACACACACTTGGAGCGGCGACGTCGCGTCGCAGTCGATATGAACTGCTGCGCAGGATGTGGCAAATTTGGTGGCTCTTCTATAGGGATGCGGAACGTAATCAAAATCAAACAGTCTTCGGCAAGGGAATAGCCAGCAGATGTATGCGCTAATCTAAGAGCTATAGTTACTTTTTTTTAATATAAGCAATATGTAGAGTATCAAGATGGCCATGTAAACAAAGTGTTTAATAATTAAATTGATTTTGCTTAGACATTTTCTATGCTAGGCCAAGACTGCTGAGACTCCACGGCAACCACAGCTCTGTACTGGTTAGGGTATCTAGAATTTGTTTAGAATTTCTCTTGATACTCGCAGATGCTAGGGTATCTGCGCTGCATGCACTCTCGAGAAGTAGCTGCCCATTGAATGTCCTTTTCTAATCGATTTTGCCGTTTTGAAGCATTTTTTGTTAAATAAATTTGCTTTGACTGTAATAGGTTTTCTTCTTCTTTCCTTTTTTTGACTGTGTAGCATATAGAAAAAGTTCCGTTTGCCTTTTATAGCTATGCCCATTTCATTATAATAGATTTGCAATTTGACAACAAAAGCGCCGCAGCGAAAGTAGCTAAATGCTTGCGAGAGTATTAACTGAATAAAATTGAATTTGTTGATATTGTATAAAAGAGTAAAGGAAAAGTTTGAATACACTTTATATATATTATTATATAAATATTGTTAATTGAAAAAAAAAAAAAAACTATTTCGACTCTTTTTCTATTGCATTCCTTTTCAAATGGCAGGGTATCTTGGCTTCGTCTATTATTCAGTTATTTGCACAGTGCATACCTTTGGCTTTGGGCCTGAGCGCATATTAGGTTTAATGTCCTTGACGTCACCTATTTAAGTTCAATTTATTTGCGGGCGAAAGGACAGCTAAACGAATGCCATTGATCGATTCCCTTTGCCCATTTTCCATTTCCTATTGCTGCGCTCCAGCTCAGTCTTCTTTATCTTCTTCTTCTTCGTCTTCATCATCAACATTCACTGGTCATTTCCATTCGTAGTTCGCATTTGAAATGTGGCGCCGAGCATTGAGATTGGGCAAATCTCGTCCTGTCTTTTATGCTGTTGTTGTTGTTGCTTCTTAACATTTTCATGCGGCGGCAATGTGAAATGTCACATTTTATATTAGGGGCCAAAGTAGGGAAGCGACTATCTGGCAGAGTGCGACAGAGAGAGGGAGTGGCAGAGGAAGACAGAAACAGGTCTGACAGTGTTTGGCCTTTATCCGTTTTATGCCATTGACATTTCCACACACCAAACCCAAAGACCAATTGACTTTGGCAGCAGACGAAAGTATTCTGAAATGTTTTTCTTTTTCATTTTCTTTTTACTTTTCGCTTTTTCCTCTTTTTTTTTCATTTTTCATTTCACATTTTTAGTTGATTTGCTGACGAACGATAAAACCCAAACGCAGGAAACAAATCAAATTGCGGTTTATATTTTGAGTATATTTTGGCAATTTATTGAGGTTGCCCTCACACAGACAGACAAAGAGAGCGAGAGAGGGAAAGATGAAGCAAGAGAGGGAGAAGGGGTGAAGGTAATGTACATTCAATCAAACATGCGTTCAGGTGCGTGTTAGTCTGTGTGTTGGGCGTATTCACAGTTTGCATTTACAGCATTTTTAATGGAGCTTGGCTGTCGAGGTGTTGCCAGGCAGCGCAGCTTGCAGCTGCTCCATCGAAGAGCTGCCACAAAAATATTGCATTTGCTGCGGTAGAGAATTATAAATGCAACAGTGATGAACTAGCAAATACCCAGCGCTTTTTGTATATACATATATGATTCAATATCACGACAATTCGCTCGACTCTATGCTGCAATCTCCAGCTCTATACTCAAATTACTCTCTATGCTTAAGGCCTGCAGACTCATTGAGTATCAGAGCTGAGCTTAGAAAAACTTCAATCGAAGTGCTCAACTTTGACTGACTTTTCTCTTATATAAGGCGAGCCTCTCAGTCGCGTCTGTGCAGTGGAATAGCTAAATATATATAATATCAAATAATTAATTTTTAATCTTCAATTTCACTTATTTAATATAAAACAAGCTGCCTCCTTGCCTCTTTGCTGCTGGCAACAAATATTTGCTGAAATAATACACCCTATCGATGCACGCTAACATGGCATACAAAGCAGTTAAAAATTGGGTTAACAAAAACAGCCAACAGACAGACAGACAGCTGGAAAATTGAATGCGAATGCATATGCCTGCTGCATGTGATGCCAGTCTGTGGCTGGCAAAGATGTAAAATCGTATTTCTAAACAGGTTGCATTGTTGTTAATGCTTGAGGCCATCACCTGACTGCTAACTACAATGGTAGGCAACAGGCAGCAGCAGTAGCAGCCGCAGCAGGAGGCAGCAATAGCAAATCCTGCCAAAAAATTTGTTTTGTTACGAGCATTTTTTTGCACGCTGCGTATACATAATTTAAGTTAACCCTCTTTGCAGTGGCAAAAGTTTTGCTGCCACTTGCAACAACCTTCCCTCTCTCTCTCTCTCGCTTTCTTAGTTATTATCTAAACAAATTGAGTTTAATTTTGTTGTTGCAGCAACTGGCGCCGCGCTGCACTTTGCATGATTTCCGGCTATTAAGTTAGCTGTGCAACAATTTATGTAAGAATTGAGCTGCAGTTGCCAGCTGCCAGTTGGCAGTTGGTAGTTGGTAGTTGGCAATTGGTAGTTGGTAGTTGGCAATTGGCCCCCTTTGGTTGGCATTCGTGTCTGGGCAACATTTTGCTGAAAACTATGTCCCGTTTGTAGACAGGCTAATTGCAACAGTTTCCGTTGCACTAATCAATTTGGCATATGCGCAACTTCTTTGCATGCCCATTACAACATGCCAATGTCCATAAGTGAGCCAGCGAGCAACTGCATGTGTGTTTACAGAGCATATTTGGTTAGTCGCTTGTGGTCAGACTCACGTGTATATCATGCATAGTCAATCTGGCATAAAGAAACTCATCAACCCGGTTAGCCTGGAGAGTTGAGCGCGCTTGTCTGATTCGACTGCCAAAGCAAACATTTCCATTGCTCAAATATTCACAGTTCTCTGTTTGAGTAGCAGCAGCAGGAGTCAGTCAGTGTTGAAAGTTGCAACATGGAATAGCTGGCAGGTGATTTCGTTGCAATTGTTTGGCAACGGCATGTTCCATACAAAAGTATTACAACTGGAATCAATTCATGTTTTTAGCTTCTCCATATTCATGTAAAGCAAACGCATCCTGACTTGATTTAAGATTTTGTTGATTTTATCTTTATACATGTATATATATAGAAGGCTTTACGCCTTTATATTCTTCAAGATTTAAGCTCAGTTTTCTTAGAGCAAATCGCATATAATGAACGGAAAAATACTATAAATACTTTTGATGAGAGAAAACTAGTTGACTCTATTTATAAATCTCTTCGTTGAAGTTGCTTGTTATGAATGTATTAAAGCAGCATCGAATCATTGGTGTAGCAAGTGCTAGGATATATATTTACTTATACACATTTACTTGTATAAGATATTTATAAGATTTATATTTTTTGCAACAAGAAATTTATTATTCAGCTCAGTTGCAGACGTTGCTGGATTTAATATACTTTTTCTTCCAAGTTTCATTGAAGCTCTGTCAGAATGTTGACTTTTCAATTTAGAATCTCTTTCACTCTCTATGTCAATAAATTCTTAAATTTCACAAATTTTCCTTAAAATTCGATTATAATTTTCCATCATTTTTTGCCATACAAATTCTATTAGGAAATTTAGTTTTTAAGTTTCTGTCATAAATAATGTCAAGCTTAGCAGCCACGCCTACACTCATATATCGTATCCAAGTAGTTATTGTTATTAACAAAGTGGACTGTCATAAATTTATTGATTTGCCGCATTCATTATGAATTATGATAATTAAGCCACAAAATTCTTAATGAAGGCCTGTCACAAAATGCCCAAAAGTAATTTATACGCTTCAACGCACACACAAAACAATTTTCGATCAATAAATCTGTTTACGATACGATAGATTCTAGTAAATCAGTGTGCAGACAGAGAGAGCGAGTGAGATGGAGAGAGCACATAACATTTTTCAAGTCTGGCTCATGGCTCATAATGTAGCCCTCAGGAGCGCTCATGGCAGACCCCAGTTTAGGACGTGGTACTGCCAAGTTTGGCATTAACTGAGTTAAGCAACAAAGTTTTCCACTTTTGAGTTTTTAACTGCAATGTACACACACACACACACACACACATGCACACGCAGACAGTCACGCACACTCACACACATGTAAAGCTACAGACATTGCGAATTAAATTCTATTTTGAAATTTTCTCGCTTGCAATTTTATTTGCTACGCAATTGCCACGTCTCATACGCCTCCAGATCTACGCAAAAACATTTTTTTTTGTGTATAGATTGCATAAATTTATGAAAATCATGTTAGGCAATAAGAAGAAGAGGAAGTGGAAGAAACAGAGAGAGAGAAAATATAGACATCTAAACATGATGTTTGATATGATGCCGTGTGTTCTAAAATAAGTTAGGCAAGGGTATGCAGTGTCTGTGTGGGCGTATGTAACTAGAGCAGAAAAGGTAAAAATAAATTAGGAAAATGTTTTTGTAGGAGAAAATTGAATTCCATGAAAATATATATATTTCATAAAAATATAATAAATATGTATATACGCCTTTATTTTATAAGAAATAAACTTGTTTAGCTTCACTCAAATGGCCTAATTCTCAAGATGAGCTCAAGCAGCTCAAAAACTAATGTAGTTGAACAGAAATAAATTTGCCATGGAAGTTATAAAATATTAATTTTATATAAAATTAAAAAAAAAAAAAAAAAAAATTTAAAAAAAAAATCAGAAAATTTATATAAAATTTCAAAATAAATAAGTAAAAATAATAATACAGTAATACCTCATAGTATAAACTATAGGATATATTTTAGTTTAATTTTTATTTTATTTTTTAAATATTTTTCTAGCATTTATTTCATTTATTTCTATAATGCAACGACGACAATTTCGCTAGAATCTCAGCTTAACTAATATAGATACTATAATATGCTCTACAGGGTATTTAAAAGTCAAGCACACGCTCTCCACGCTCTCCTTAGATTGAGATAGATTGAGTCTACTTGATATGCAAAAATTTCATTATAATTTCTTCATTACTTCCATAACCATTACAGGGTATTTTTATAGTCACACTCACACTTTTAAAAATGTTTATTCGAGAATTCTATTCGCGGCATGCGAACAAATCTGTGAGCTAGGCCCGGAAATATTCAATCTATGCGGCAGGCGCGTGTATGGAAAACAAAAATACGAACAAGCACACACACACACATGCATATACATATATATATATATATGTATGTGTATGTGTATATATGTATATGCATATTCCCGCTTACATTCTCACTTACACACTCACTCATACTCTTAAAATGTCTTCAGTTACCTCATTGTTAAAGCAAAGTCAAGTGAATAAATGCAAATGAACGTAGATTTTTGCGTCGAGTACTCGAAACTGAGGAACTGCCTTTTGCTATGGGGTTTGCGGCTTGCGTGTTTGTCTTGTGCGGTAACTGTCTGCCCCACGCCACCCCACGCTGCCCCACTCTCTTATACTGCTCACTCTCTCACTACCTCTCTCTACCTCACCCTCTCGTAACATGCCCCAAAACCAGCAGATACTCTTAACAATACATGCTCGCTTACAGTATCTAATGGCAAAAATTTGTTGTCGCAGTCGCAGTCGCAGTCGCAGTCTTTGCTGTCATCATCATATTCTTGTCGCTGCTCTGCGCTTCATTTTTTTTTCTCGTATTATATATAATTTTTTTTTCTGCGACGAAACAGTGCCGTCCATACCATACCGTTCATACGGCGGCTTAGTACCTACGCCCCCGCTTGGACCCTTTTGGCTTTTGTTGACAGTATCATTAGGCGGCATTGCGCTGGCTCTGTCGAAGTTGCTGCTGGCGGTGTGTGTGTGTGTATGTGTGTGAGTTAACCGTTATCATTTGTTGTCCTTGAGTTGCGCTCAAATCTTTTGTAAGCGCAACTGAAATCGCGTAAATTTCTCGACGCCAACGCCCAGTCTCTGCCCCGCCCCCACAAACAAAGATTAAAGGCAACAAATAACAAGCCGGGCCAAAAGACGACGAAATTCGCTTGCTCTTGTTCAACTTGTTATTGTTGTTTAATTTTTTTTTCTTTAGCTTTGCCTTGCTTTGCTTTGCTTTGCTTTGCTTTTTTTTCGTTTGTCGTTTTTATTATACCCTGTACACATAAATAATGCGTGGAAAGGGTATCGTAAAGTGTTGCAAATATATGTGTGACAGCACAGAGACATCTTCAATTCCATAAAGTAAATATGCTCTCTCGATCTGACCGAAATATTTATATGCAATGAAAACTCGAAAAAAATAATAACAACTGCAAATAAAAGTATTCGCATAAGCATAAGCATTTATATATCTATATACATATGACACTTTTAAGATAACTCTGTCAATTTAACGTGAAATCAGAAAAAGTCAAGGTTAAGCTTGCAAATTGTTACGAGATTCTCATGAATTGTTTTTGCTACGCCTTCCACACAAAGTCTTTGCTTTATTCAATTTTCTCTTATCAAAATATACTTATGATAAAAAAGGCAATGACCTGTCTATGCGATTTTCATAATCTGTAATAGATTCTGGGAAAATTTGTGTTTATTTTTATTTTTTATTTTGTGTATTTTTTATTGAATTTTTTATTAAGCTTAAAAATGCCAAGAAAGAAATTATTTCGGCCATTTTCATAAAATATTAGAAAAATATTTGAAATTTAATTTAATATAAATACCTATAATAACATATCTATAAGAAGATAATAAAATCACACAATTTTTTTTAAATATTTTCAATTTTCTTTTAATAAAAGCTTAGCTTAAAAAATTTCTTATTGAAATTAAACGTCTGTAATTTCATTAAGTATTAAAAATTTCGAAAAGACTTTGCTATTTTTATAATAATTATTTCATATATTTTTAAACAGTTTAAATAGCTTTTAAATTTTTTAAATGTATTTAAGTTCTATCTACATGAATTCTAAAATTTATTATTAGTTAAAAAAAAATTGTTTAAAATTATTAAATATTAAAAATAAATTTTTAATAAAATAATATTATTTGATAAATATTTATTTATTTATTTATTTATTTTTGATTTTTATACCTTTATTTTTCACACCTTTACAGGGTAACTTTTCATCGATCATTGCCAATTGAAAGTTGCTCTAATTTGATGTCTTTCTTCCCCCTTTTTTTTCTTGCTTAGCAAGCAGCCATCTCAAAAATTTATCTGCATTGTATATATTATATATAGAGCTGTTTCTTATGCATGTATTTGCTTATAATTTGTGGTTTTTCTTTTTATTTGCTGAAATTTAAGAAGTCAGCCATAAATTTCACTTGTTGGGCACTTGCCACAACTCAACTTTTCCCCACTTTTGCGCCTCTTACCTACAATTTCCATTTTCCACTTTCACACACACACACACATAGAGAGACGAACTCGCAGCGTCTACATTTGCATACTCTAGGGCGCCACAAAGAGCGCCTTTCAATATGTTTTTAGCTCATTAACAGTGCCGCAGCCGCAGTCGGCTTTTGGTATTGCGTCACTCAGTTTGTCAGTTTGTCAGTGGGTCAGTTTGTCATGCAGTCAATGCAAAGCGACACCCTTTCCAGCCAAACCAGCCGGCGGCTCTTTACCAATAATTTCGAGAGCAATTTTCATAAATTAGCTTGTCACACGCTTCGCTCTCTTCGCATCGTGGCAGCACTGGCAAACAGCCTCCAAACTGTCAACTACTTCAAGCGTAATCCAAATTGTTACGCAAGGTCTTCCTACGCACACACACAGCTATATACTACATGTGTGTGTGTGTATATTCAAATGCTTCAACCAGAGTGCTGCCTCTGCTTTGTCTCATTCCAGCGTATTTGCTTTTTAGTTACAATTTCTGTTTATGTGTGTGTGTGTGTGTGTGTGTGTGTGTGTGTGTGGGTGGGCGTGTCATGCTTAGAGTCTGGGCAGAGAGCCATCTAAATTTACTGCGCTTTAAACTTTAATTTATGTAGAGCGCACAAATGTGCATAGCCAAATGGGCTAAAGTTAAAGCGCGCTGCCAGCGAAAGTGTAAATTATCAACGGTAATTAAGTAAAGCCCCACATACATGTAGCACACAGTCTCTATATTGTCGGTGTGTGTGTGTGTGTGTGTGTGTGTGTGTCAGCCATTAGCTGTAGGCTTCGCGCTGCCTATAAATTTCAAATTTAATACCAAAGACAAGCGCAGAAACCGCAAAAGCCCCGCCATCGACCGCCTCCGCAGGCTAAACACGCTTTCATAGATCTGACAAAAATTTGCGGGTTTGTTTAATTTGCGGAAAAAGCGCGGAAAACCTAAAACACATACATCATAAGCAAAGAGAAAAAAAATGAAAAATAAATAAAAATAAAAACGTCTAAAAACCGCAATTAATCGATTCATTAAATAAATTAAGCCCTTGCAAAACTAATTAAATAATTTAATTTTGCTTACATGTATACACGAAAATTTAGCCAATTTATAAAACATATTACATTTTATAATACAATATGTATATACATATTTAAATTTGATTTATAGCAGAAGCAGCGCAAATTGTGCGCATTTCACATCAATTTCCTGCTTCGAGTTATATTTTGTTAAACTGATTTTCCAGCTACATTATTAATTTTGCTTTTAGAATTTTGCAATTTTTTTTGCATTTTTTTTTCCTAATTTATTTCCCAGAATTTTCCATTGTTTTTCTATTTGATTATTTAGATTTTTGTAAGGATTTTATGTATTCATATAGATTTTGCTTGGAATTTTTACTCTTTTATTAAATATAATTTGTAGAATTTTGTGTTATTTTTTATGCTTTTCTCGCATTAAGAACTGCGAGCTTTTTTATATTTATATTAGATGTGACATTAGAGACTACTAAATATTTGTTATACCATTTTATATACATTCTTAGAATTACAGGCTTTTCATAGTGTAAATATGTCATGCCTTGTAATTTCCATACAGAATATTCATTAATAGTATCACTCTTTTCTCGACATTAAATGAGAAACAAGTAAGAAAGCTATAGTCGAGACTGCTCGACTACGAAATTCCCTCATACTCATTCGCTCATACTCATTCGCTCCCGCTCTGATCAAAAGCCTTCGTTTCTTTTCGTTTTGGCTTTCGGTTGAGCTTCGTGTGATATTCATTTTCCCGAACATCGTTAAGAGAGCGATACGATTGACGCTCTGACGATTCGGCTCAGCTCAAGCGAGCTGATAAATGAAAGAGTCTAAGCAAACACGCTTCACATTCACATACACACACTCATGCTCTCGTACGCTGTTGATGTGTTGAGCCAAGACAACACTCGCAGACTCTGCAATATATACACAAAAGACTTTTTGAATCATAAAACTCAAGTTTCTATCTGATGGCCAGCGCATACGTTGTAGAGCCGATGCAATCGCTTGCTCTCTGAGTTTTTTCTCAAAGAGTATTTAAATGCTGTGCTATTTCTTATAAAATCTCATGCAAGTTTGCTCAAATATAATATAAATATATATAATATTATTTTTGTTTACTGTTCTTAATAATTACTCTCTTCAATTAGATGTAAATATAAATTGAATTGCTTTTGAACAACGTTTCATATTTAAAAATTATTTATAAATTAAACTAATATAAAATAATATTAAAATTTAAAAGATAAAAAAAAAAGAAACTATATATATCTTTTCAAATTTTATATTTAATAAAAATAAATTTATACCAGACAACATTTCATATAATTCACAAAAAAATAAATCCCAGTTGAACGCACTGTAAATTGTATGAGCTTTTATCTAATTCCTCTTTTGCAAGCATAATTGATGAGCTTTTTTTCTGTTCTCTTTCTTTAATTTAAAACAATACTTGCAAAACAATAAATTTAACGTTAGATTATATCATAACATAATTAAGTGCAGCGCAAGTTTTAATAGCAGCAAAGCTTCACCCCGAGCACCCATAACATAGATGGAGATGAATACACTCACACACACACACACACACACGTAGCACTCGTTGTGCTCATTGTAGTTGTAGCTTCTTTTTTTATGAAACTGAGCTCATTGTTGAGTTGAAGGGCATAAATCGCTGTGCTGCTTAGCGGACAGCACACATTATTAACTGCCATTGCAACCTTGGCAGCTAAATGCACCATGTACGAGAGTGAAATTGAAGCTATCTGCCTTCGTCCGTCCTCCTGCTGCCTCCTGCTGGACCAGCAACTGTGCTGGGAAATTAATTACCGCATCATGGTGCAAAAATGTGCGCCGTGGCGCTCTTGCTAATGCCTCAAAAGTCATGTTCCTAACTTTTTTGTGCGCTGCCAACTAACAAAAAAAAAAAAAAAAGAAGCAAGTTTCTAATTACGACCGTGAAAGCGGCTGGCGGTTTTTTATTCACTTAGCTGCTGAGGATGGGAAATGAGGGCTGTTATTTGCTGTTGTTGTTGTTGTTGTTGTTGCTGCTGTCGGGTGTCGCTTATCGTATTTAAGTTTTTAATATAAAGAGTGGGGAGCAAGAGCCTCGACTAATGTGTGTGTGTGTGAGCTGCTGCCTTAGCTCTCGCAGTAGCTGTCGCTCCGACTGTAGCTGACAGAATGGAACCCATGTAAATTGTAATTACACTTAAAACCATAATCCGGCTTTATGCGTCAAACGGAGCGAAGCGCGCCTCCGTTTGATATGGGGCGCAGCCGTTTCGGCGCATTAGAAAACCTGCTAAGCAGGGAAGCTTTGCCCCGGGAGCAACATCATCATCAACAGCAACAGCAGCAGCAGCCAAAATAAGAAAGCGTTGCGTAGCCAAGTTACACTTGTATATAACGAAAAATCCCGTAGGGAAGGCCCAGCCTCCAATAAAACACTTGCTGCATTAAAGCCAGGCAATATGCATTCAAAAGAAGTTTTCGCAAACTCACTAATGTTTAACATGTGGCAAAAGTTGTACCGAGCAAAGAGGGAAATCAAGAAGTAAGTTTATCTTTTTTTTTTTATGTAATAAATGTGAAATGCTGTAAACATGTGCAACAGTGCATGGAGCAGGAGTGAGTAATTGTAATTAAATAAATGAAACTTGTATAAAAAGTTATATTTGAATTTGTTAGCAAGTAATATTTGTTGTATATAGATTTTTCTTGATTTCTTAAATGAAAATTAATAATTAAATTAATTAAATTAAAAAAGAATTTAATATAAATCCTAATACTATTAAAAATTTTTTATAAATAAAATATTTAAATAATTTCTTGAATTTAATATTGAAATATTTTGTAATGCACAATGCATATTCCAAAAGCTCCCTGAAAACATATTATTTTTTACAATATAAAAAATATTACAAAAATATAGAAAAAATATATTATATTCAATTATTTGTAGAAAAGAAAGAAAAATTCATAAATAAGTTAAAAATAAAATAAATAAAATAGTTTAATATAAAACAATAAACAAATATATGTTTTATTTATAAAAAAATTATAAAAAAGGAAAAACTAATAAAAAATAAAATACATAAAATTGTTTAATGTAAAATAATAAAAAATAAATATGTATTATTTATATAAAAATTATTTTTTAAAATTAATAAAGAAAAATTAAATAAAATAATTGAATGTAAAATAATAAAAAATATATGTATTAAAATAGAATGTAAAAATGAAAAAAAAAAATAGGTAAATATAAAATTAAAAAATAATTGTAAAATATATACATATATAATTTAAAAAAAAAAAAATAATAATAAAATAAATATACAACAAAAGAATGTAGATTATTTAAAAATCCTCTCTTTGAATAGGTAAAACTTTTTCAAATCATTTTTAGTTTTTATATTTATTTTATTTCGTTTTGAGAGTATTTCAGACATAATTAATATTTTTAAACTTTAAATATATAAATTGAAAAAATAACAAATTATATACTATAATTTATTTTATGTACAATAAAGTTTAATTTATAATAAGCAGTAAAATGTAGAAAAACTTGCTTTATTAGTCAACTAAATTAAAATATAATAAATAATTAATTATGACTTTCGCTCAAGTGCCAGCAAAGAGTATCAAAAAGCTCAAAGTTTCGTATGAGAAGTTTAATTTAATATTTAGTTCAAAGAGAAACGTAGATAACTATTTATAGTTTTTTCACTCAGCTCAGCCCTTAAAGTCCTCAAAAGGACATATATATAGTTTTTAGTTGTTTTTTTTTTTCTTTTTTTTGGCAACAACTTGGCTTGCATTTAATGCCCTGCTCACATCGGAAACTAAATACGTTCTGCAAACTTTCAGCCAACTAAAACTGTAGTTAAGTCTGATAATCCGCATAGCGAGTGCACACTGTACAAAAAGAAATGGGCAAAGGAAGTTCATTTGCCGTCGACAGGCTGCAAGACAAAGTGTGGCGCATATGTCTTTGCCCCGTCTCTTGTAGCATGCAACATAATTTCAATTTTGAGAATTGTAACAACATGCAATACTTTATTCTGATGACTTCTGCTCGAAGCTGAAGCTGGAGCTGGAGTTGAGGCTGGAGAAGTTGCTGTAGTTGCTTGCTGGCTCAGCTGCTAAAAGGATACGACGCCATTTGGCATTTAGCTTTGCATTTTGGCGTCAATGTGCTCGTTGGCATTTAAAACGCAGACAGTTTGCTCCAGTTGCCTCAGCTCGCAATTACTTAGAATACACACGTACACACACACACACACACACCCACAACAAAACCCCAAAAATACAAAGCGTATGTGTGTGTGTGAGCACAAAAAGTTGCCCAAGACGCAGCAGTGAGGGGGGGAAAAAAACGAAGCCAAAACCCGAAAGTTTTCACTTGAAATTCAAGCAATTGCTTTTGAAAAGTTTCAATTTCTGCGCGAGTTTTGCAGCTCGAGTTGCGCGAGCTGCCGAGACAAATTATAGGCAAATTCGCCTCGTCTTGTACGCCTCGCCTTTTTTTTTTCTTCCCTTTCTATATATATTTTTTTTTTTCTGCTCTGCTGACAAGTTCTCTAATGAAATTGTGTCAGCGGGATTTTGTTACAGACGCGCGCGTTGCCTGTTTCTTTTTTTTTCCCTATTTGGAAAATTTCAAATTTATTTTATTTTTTTTCTTTGCACTTGTCTTTTTAGGCAACATCAAGAGTGACGTGAAACGTACAGTAATGAAATCAAGCTCAGGCAAATTAATTGCTTAAATAAATTGTCGAAAGAGTTTCTTAGGCCTAATAATTATTTGCAGGGAGAGCGAGAGAGGGAGAGAGAGAGGGAGTGAGAGTGCAGCAGCAGCAACCACTTGTCAAAGTTGTGTGGCAAGCATCTCGTTAGCAGATAGCAAAAAAGGGTCCAGGCGGCAACTATGCACGTCATCAACATCAGCCGAAACAGAAGCAGCAGCAGCAGCAGGAGCAGCAGCAGCAGCAGCAGCAGGAGCAGCAGCAGCATCAGACCATAACGATGTTGCGGCTCAAAAGTTTAAACCCAAAAATAGAAGTTGCTCAGTGCAACAACAACAACAACACGACAAGTAGAACGGAATTGAAAAAGAGAAGAAAAATAGAAGGGAGGCGAGTTGAAGAAAAGTAAAAGTAGAAGTAGGTAAATCAGAAAATCATTTGCATATACGCCAGCTAAGCAGTGGAAAGTTGAAGTGCCTGTCAGCTCAGGTAAGTTGACTCTTTGCTTGTCTTTAATGGATTTGCATGATTTGCAAGAAAAACGACACTCTAAAGAGCCCACACAAACACAAACACACACACACACACAATCCATGTACCCACACTAACATCCACACTCAACCCTAGGTGAGCTGTGCTGCCGCTAACTGAAGCCACATAAACGACTTTAACGCGCACAGATTGACATAAGTATTATAAATGCATAACCAGCTCTTAGCTAACACATTTGCCAAGTGAACGCTATAGAAATACTCTGCAAATGTGTTAGCAAAATTAATAGAGTATTTCGCTGAATAGATTGAGTAGAATTACATAATAGTATAATTTAAATGTGGTTTATGTCTACTAGAAACTTGAAATTGGAATGAGTTAAGAAAATTAACATTTTTAATCAATCAACATTTTTGCATATTCATAAAGATGCACAGATAGTGAGAAAATGAGCTAGATTTGGCTAGATTCATTTATTTTCCCAAACCATTATACCCAGAATGATCAATTTCACTATAGGCTATAAGAAGATCTCTTTGCATAATATATTTTGCTTTCATAGTTTCCATGCCACATTAGCAGCTAAGTTTCTTGCATAAGTTCTCTAATTATGAGTGGCATGGCAAGCGCAACTGGAAAAGCAAAACTAAATTCCCTTAGTCCCTTTGCAGTTGCTGCCATGAATACAGAGTTCATATGATTAAAGGCAGCCAAATATGAGGAAGGAAATGATTTGGCGTTTGTTGCTTTTTACGCAAACTTGTATATATATTTATATATCCATATGGAATATGATATATATATATATATATATATATTTGCCTACGGCACATGCTAGCACATATTTTCACAACTCTATGTGCGCTCTCTTTCTTTTTGTTTCCGTTTGCCACTTGCTCGCCCTCTCTCTCTCTCTCTCACTCACTCTCCCTCTATGGCTCTGGCTCTGCTGCTTTGCTCTACACCCTTTTTTTTTATCGTAGCCGCAAATCTCAGCTCGCAGTCGCTCGCATCCGCTGCTCACTGTATCCGTATTGAGATTGCCAAAAAGGTGGCGCCGCCTTTGAATTATGTTGAATTTACGTGCATGCAGGCGAAAGTGCAGGCTCAGCGGCAAAGACTCGCTCGCTCGCATGTGTGCAGAGCACATGTAAGCTGCTTGAGTATGTGTATGTGTGTGTGTGTGTGTGTGTGTGTGTGTGTGTGTGCGACCATTAGTTTTTGTGCTGATTATTATGGCTGCCATGGCCACAGCAACGCCCACGTGTCGTTGCATTTGTAACAGGTGAACTTTATGGCTCTGTTGCAGCAGCCAACACACACACACACACTACGCATATGTGTGCCTGTGTGTGCAGTATTAAATTATGCTTGGCAACGCGCGCATGTATGTGCATTTACCAAACGCGCCCCTTTCAGGCCTTGACCCGCTGCAAGGTTCTGCTGCGGCTGCTGACAGCCCGACTTCAGTTTATTTAAAATTATTACGCTTGAGATGAAGAAATATTGAAGTGTGCGTGTGTGTGCGTGTGTGGTACGTGCCACGTGCCACACTTTGTTGCACAGCAGCTGCCATTAAGCGAATGAGGTTTTCCAATTGCTTTTGCGCTTGTTTCGCTTCAATTAAAAGCATCAATTTGAACGCAATTGAAATACACAGCTCTCATTCCAAACGTTACGTATACGCCCCGCTGCTCATATTACGCATACGCCTCGGGCAGCTAAACGGGTTGGCATATCCCGGCAATTAGGCAATCGAACGGGCTCAATTTACACGACTCTCTGTTCACCCTTTATTTTTTTTTTTTTTTAATTTCTCTCTGCTTTAGCTTCTGCTGTGCGGTGGCCCAATTAAGTTGATTTGCCCCAAAGTGGCCAACTAATCGCCGGTTGCTGTAAATACCAAACAAGGCTTTGAATATTTGTTGACTGCATTTTCTTTTCTCTTTTGCTGTAAAGGTTTCATTGTCACACACAGAGAGAGTGAAAGAGAGAGAGAGGCAGTCAGATATGTCCTTTGGCTATCTGCCTGCACAGCTGGCAACATTTTCAACTGCAATTGCTGCCAATATTTCCAATGCCGTCACGTAGCTCGGCAAAACACCTGTGTCTCGACAAATTGCCAATAGCGTTTGCCTTTTTTTTTTTTGTCTTTTTTGGCAGAGTTTTGGGCAATGTATGTACGCTTGTTTTGGGTTTGTTTTACAGCTGCATTTTATATAAATATTTGTATACGTCATTTTAGTTTACTTTTTTTTCTATATTTTGAGAAATTTCTGCATTTGAAAATATAATTTTTAGCAAGTTACATAGTAAACTCATTTGCTTACCAATAATTGGCAGAACGAAAATATGTTTTAGAAATATGCAAAATCTTTGATACTTTTTGAAGATTTAGAATCTATTCATAAATTGCAGTGAATTTAGATAAGTTTAGCTATGAGAACAAGCGATAATAAACTGAAACAAAAAACACTTTAAAAATAAAATAAATAAAAAATAAATAAATAAATAAAATAAATAAATAAATAAATAAAATAAAATACCTATTCGGTATAAACAAAATACATTTTGATAAATACCTTAGGCAACTTTAGACAATAAAATACACATTAAAAAAAAAAATAAAATAAAAAATAAAATATGTATTTAGTATAAACAAACTAAATTTTGGTAAATATAAATATTATATTTAATTTACATTTTTTTTAGTAAAATTATTTTTAATAATATGCTGATACCTAAAATGTGTATTAACTAAAGCTAACGAACTTGCTGCTAGGGCCTTCGGCTTGGAGTTTTTTTTTATGTTTTGTTTTTTTAAAACACATAAAGGTTTTTGGTTATAACCCATTAACCTATTTCGTAAACCTCATATATCATTTTAAGCAAAATACTAAAAGCATTCTGTACAATAAAAGTAAATAAAATTAATAAAGAAATTCAAAATAGGTAAAAATAATAAAATAATAAAAATATATTAATTTTATAAATTTAAAAAAAATTATATTAATTTAAAATAAACAATTACATGCAAATATTTAATAAAATAAATTGAATAAAAATTCTCTAACACAAAATGAAAATAGAAATATTGAAGCAAATGTTAAGAATCAAAAGCAACATAAACCAAAAGATTGTCAATCTAAGTTCAATATTAACTAAACCAAAATAATGAAAAACATTTCTACCATTTCCAAACTGGTCTTGCCTTTCGTAAGTCCTATTAGTGAAGGTCTTTCATCTTAGTCATCATTTGTAATAGCCTAACTTAAAGCTTGCTTAGGCTTGTCTCAGAATTATTTCAAAAGTTGTTGTTGTTTGCCTTGTATTTGAGGCGAGTGAAGCCTAAGCGAACCCTTTTTAAGCCTTGGCAACATGCTGTTAAGTCTCTTGCTTTCATTTGGGATTTGGTTTCTTAAATAATGTGCATTTTAACGCTGGCTAAAAATACGCACAATAATTAAAAAAAAGAAAAACAGAGAAGAAATTTCGCTTGAAATATTTGCACACATTTCAGTTGCACGAACAATGCGCATTTTGTGTCGTTCGTTTCTCATTTTCTCACAAAATCAGTGGCATAGCTGCGGGCCATATATATATGTATGTATATATTTTTTAGGCCATGTATTATCATATCGGATATCATATTTTCAATATCTCTCTTGTTTTTTTTTTCTCGCATTTTTTTTTGCCACCCTGAATTATGGAAATGTTTGCGTGCATTGAGCTGCATGGAATGCGGTTGTGCACGTTTGGATTTCTAGCTGTCCTTCGAATCCCTGGGCTCCTGACATGCATAAATATTGATATACGAGAGCCTGATGCTGAGCTAAATATTAATGTGGCCCGAATAAGCAGCAAGAAAATGAAAAGCACACAAAATAGAAAGAGACAGAGAGAGAGCGAGAGAGTGTGTGAGAGCAGAAGAAAAGCAGCTAGCACAGCATTAAAATTGTTTTCATTTAAGAACTAAGCTTTTGTTTGCTTTGTTGTTTTCAAGAATTTTTTTTATTACAACATTGACAGTGACAGCTGAAGTGAGCGACTGTATATGAGCGAGCGAGTGTGTGTGTGCGTGTGTGTTGTAACCCAAAAAGCTGGCATAACACATGCAACAATGGCTGCTCTAGTTGCGGCAGAAGTGCACAGCTCCAGGGCCAACTGGGCAACTGGGTCGCTTTATTTGACGATTTCACAGACCGTTTTGTAGCCCCCAAAGGGGCGTGCCTGGCGATAGATGGCACGCACAGCACACGGCTGTAGTTGCTCCAGTTCTTGTTTTTGAGGGCCAGCAGTTACACACACACACACACACACACACACACACACACACACCACACACACACACACACACACACACACACACACACACGCATACACACACAGTATACTCACATGTGTCTGCTCTTTGATCGGTTTTTCTTTTGCACTTTGCTTTTATTTGTTTCAATGATTTGACAACAAACATTCGCAAAGCTCAAGCGTCAAGCGGCAGCACCTTGGGGCTCTCTCCCAACACATATACATACACACACGCATACAACATTCTCGGCTCCATGATCCAACGAGCTGGGGGCAATTTCTGGCTTTGTTGATTGCTTGACAAATTGCCAACAGCAGCAAACGGCTGTGGGGCAAACAGTTTGCACTGCAGACAAGTGTTCGCATTCGTGTTTGCTTCTTTTTCTATTTTTTTTTTCCATTTTTTTGTTGCCCCCTTCAGCAGTTGTTGTTGTCGCTCTGTCAGGCATTGACAAGTGATGCACGATTTCCGCGCTATCGCTGACCTGTCACTGAGCGACATTGCCAATAAAATGTAACACATTTACCATCTGCTCATATTGCCATACACAGGCACGCCCACAAAGGATTCAAACTACAACAGCAGCATAGGTATGCAATAATGGAACAGGTGCAGGCAGTCAGCCAACCTGACTATGATACAGACAGATTACCAAATCTGTTTTTGATTAGTTTTACAAACTGTTTTGTTAACTTTGAATAGCACGAACTCTGAATTCAACACTCGAATAGCGCCTTTACCATGGCCAATGCGCTGTGCAGAGTTAAGCATTTATATTTGGCTTTTTAGCAAAGGCAAACATTTGCCTTCTAATACGTGCAGTAACTGTACTAGCTCTTATGATTGTAAAGTATTATTAAATGAAAAAGAGACTAAAAGTTGACATAAGGTTTAGATATTCATTTTAGGTTTTTTAATTTCGCTATAAATAATTTTTGTTTGATTCGTGTTTTTCCGATATATTAATGTTGTTTTTCTTAGAAAAACATATATTTTATTTATTTAAATTATTATATTTTTTATTATAATGCATGAAAAATTAATTTTATTAAATTTTCAATTGATTGTAAACCATTTTTGTATTATGATTTATTATTAATTATTTTTATTCATAATGCATTATAAAATATTATTAAAAATTGATGATTAAAAATCTTATAATTATGATTTATTATAAATAAATATTTTAAATAATAATAAAATAAGTATTACGTTATTTTTTATAATTATTTATAATTTACCATAAATTATACTTTTTTTAAATTTAAATTTTAATTTACTAAATATTATTATTTTTATTTTTATTTTATTTTACCATAAATTATAACTTTTAATTTATGAGCAGAATTTAAAATATAAATAAAATATTTATTATATTATTTATTAAAAATTTATAACATATATTGTAATTTTTAATTTTTTGTATTATTTTCGTATTAATTCCTCTAAATATTTTCAATATATAAAAGCGCTTTCAAACTTCTAGTTTCATTTAGATTTATCTGCTCTGCTAACAGGCCACTTTGCCTAGTTTATTTCTTTTTTTTGTTTGTGGCTAGATCAGCTGATAAATATTTGTGGAAATAAAAGAATAATTCAAGTAAAATTGAAGAAATTTTAAAACGTTTAAGCCGCTTTGGGGTTAAGCTCGTTAGCAAAGCTTATTGCAGAGCTTTGCTAATGCTTAGACTACAGTCAGAGAAACTTCTTTGATTCATAAAAATTTTATATAAATATTATAATAATATGTTTGGTTAGTAAATGTATTATAATATTAGATATTAATATTTGTAGTGTGATAAAAATTATATGTTTAAGTTGTACTTGATTTGATTTGTATATGATAAGTTCTAGAAAATTGGATTACTCAAGTGGCTCGACAGCTTCTGGTACCTAAGCAAGACTCAGCTAGAGCCTGAACAACAGACAGACACAGAGTCAAGTAAGTATTGCAATAGACCTAAAACTTATATCAAGTTAATATCTGATATCTCATATCACATATCTCATATCATGTTTAATAGCTGCTAACAAGTTATTAGACTATCTATACCGCACAGCTCAGTTATTTTTTATATCATTGTAATTATTATTTCCATGCGACATAAGCTTAAATGTGAGCAAAAGAATTTCTTTGACTCAAGCATGCTGAAAAATGTTGTAATTTTTGATTGCAAATATGCGACTTATTGAATTATTAATTAGCCATATATACGTCTCGCTTGCTCTCTGTGTGTGTGCTTGACAAATTTTCCATATATTACGCATATATTTAATTATTTGTATGCGTTTCGCTTTTGCCAGTTAAACGAGAAACCGCAATGAAAATTTGATTTGTCATAATTGCCATGAATACGAAATAAATGAATTTTGTTCTCTTTTTCTTTTTTTTTATACATATTTTTCATTTCTGTTGTTTCTCGTTGGCCTTTTACAGTTTGTTTTATTATTATTGAGCAAAGGTTTGCGCTCTGTGTGTGTGTGTGTGTGTGTTATATTTACCGCAAGTGCTGCATGCCGCAATGTATGCTATAAAAATAAGTGCCGACGTTTTTTGCACGCCGCCAAGGACACGCCCGCACTTGATGCGATATAATCCACTTGATGCCGGCATTTTGCTCCTGCTCTCGTTGCTGTTGCTGTTGTTGTTGTTGTTGTAGGTGTTTCAGCTGCTGCTGATTTCCCTTTTTCCTGCTTCTTTATTTATTATTTTATTTTATTTATTTTTTGTTTTGTTCTTTCTTTTATTCGTATGTACTTGGCTTTCAATTGTTTTGCATACGTAAATCAATTGATCAATGTTTAATTTAATTTTCGTGTTGTCACTGCCATTTCACTTGAATATGCACGCGCACACGCTGCGTATGCTTGATTTTTATAACATTTATATTTAATTGAATTCGTTGATTAAACTGTTTAATCGTTTGCCTTTGCTACCGAATTCGATTGAGTCGTTTTATGCGCTTTAATAAGTGTTAATTTCTTAATTTATTTCAACACATTCGCGCTGCCATAGACACTCATACACAGATTTAATTTAGGCTTTATTTTTTGCCTCTTCTTGGTTTTTTTTTAGTTTTCACTTTTTGGTTGTTTTGCGCACAAGTTTTGGCTTTTTGTTTGGGCTTTGCCTGCCGCACGCGTTGCACGAGCCACTTGCCATATGCCACTTGCAACTTTGGCCCCGCATTTGACTTTTCAACTCGGGCACTCGTAATGCGTTTAGAGGTCGTTTGTTTTTTTTTTTTTTTTAATTTTTTAATTTTTTTAAAATATTTTTTTTTGGCTCACAAAAAAATGCACATATTGCGTTTACGCCACTTTAATTCAGTTCTGTTTCAGTTCAGGTTTGTGTTGGTTTGCATTACGCTGAGCTGAGCTGTTGCCAACAATAACAATAAAATGCCGCAGCGTAGCGACTCGAAGCGCACGCAACGCGTTGACGTTGCTGTGTGGTCAGAAATTAACTGAATGCATGCGGCGTCAAAGGATGTGGCAAGCGGCAACAGCAGCGCCAGCAGCAGCAGCAGCAGCAGCAGAAGTTGAAACTTGCTGCCTGATGCCAGCTGCTGCTGCGTCTAACCGATTAAAGGCGTCGCTGTCGACGTCGCTGCCAGCAGCTGCGTCCGTTTTACAGCTCGCTCGTGCGACTTGTCGTAGTCGTTGCTGCTGTTGCTGCTGTTCCTGTTTTAGTTGCTGTTGTTGCTGTTGCTGTTGTCTGTGGTTGTCGTTGGCGTTGGCGACGCCAGCTGCTTTGGCATGCTCGGACGACGCTTGTCTGTTTACTTTACGCTTTCGCAAGCGACTGGCAACGGCAACGGCAACGGCGACTGGTGTTGGCGAGGACACGGACACGGACACGACACCGATGCGATGCGATGCTACTCGACGCGATGCGACGCGACGCGACAAGCCAGCCAGCGAGCAGCACAGTCTGCACAGTGGCAGCGACGCCAGCAGAGCCAACAGCAGCGGCGCTCTCTCACTTGCTTTGCCATGAAGCGTCCTCTCTTTAGCATGTCTCTCTCGCGCTCTTTCTCTCCCTTTTATGGCAACTTCTTTGCGTTGCGTTCAGAGTACGTTAAATTGGTCCATGGAGGAAAAGTTTGAGAAGCATCTGATAATAAGTAAGCACGCGTTCATTTCGCGGGCATCTCACATATGGACTGGCTCACATATTATTTACAAATTAAGCAGATGACATTTCCTAGAGCTTTAAGCGACCTACAAAATTATAAAATTAATTATTTTAAATATTAAATTATTTATGAATTATTTATATTCCACAAATAAAAACTTTTTTAGTGGATTATTCATAGAAAAAGTTTTTAGGTCTTGGTTTGAAGTATAAAGATCTGAAAAATATGTAAACTTTTTAAGTATAAAAATATCTACTTATAATATTTCTACTTAAAAGATAGGGCAATTTTATATCTTGAACTAGAAATTAAATATTTTATTTTGTTATTATTTTTGTATTATTAACATTTCTTTTATACCTATTTTTTATTTATATATTTACATATTCATTTATTTTGTTTTTATTTTTATTTGTATTTTTATTTTATTTATTTATTTTGTTATTTTATTTTTATTTTTATTTTATTTACTCATTTTGTTATTTTTATTTATTTATTTATTTTATTTCGATTTTTATTTATTTTTTATTTACTTACTTATTTTATATTATTTTTTTATTATTTTCAAAATATTGTTTAAACTGTTAAACCGTTGTAAAAATTCTTACATAAATCTTACATAATTAGGAATTATCAGGCCAAATTTTTGTTCTTATAGCTACATGTAAATGAACAAGAAAGTATCTTAAAATTATTTTTATTAAATTTTATTTATATCAAAGTATTTAAAAATGATTTTTAAATTCTATTTAGATTAATTTCATTTATTTATTTATTTGTATACACCAAAATTAAAGTTCTTAGAAATATTAAATTAGATTTTGTATGGTAATCATAAATATATTTAAAGCTTTTTCTATATTTATATATTATTTCTAGCTTTAGATGTTTTTAATTATTAAATATTTAAAGAAAAAACTGCCTTTCATTTTTGTATTTATTTTTCGTGTGATTATTATGTATTTATACATAATTATGTAAATATGTCTTAAAATAATACATTTATTTATTTATTTATATATTATATATGTTTTCAACTCAACCAACTCATAGTAAGACGTATAGTATTTCAGCTCAACTCAAACCAAGTCAAGCGTCTTGTGATTTAGTAAAAGAAACTACACAGCATGACTTCTAGGACTGCTCAACTATGACTAGCTAATGTTGCGTTTATTACTATGATTATGATGTATTTTAATTAGTTTTATTGCATATGAAGTACTTCATCATAGTTGTGGGTCCCCTGTGAACAACTTGTGGGTTAGTTTGTTTGCCTTTCTTGAGTGGACTTAATTGATGCTGCGTTTGAGGACAATAAAAACAGCTGTTACCATTTTATAGCAAACATTTTTAAAAACACTCGCTAACGCTCTCTTTCTAACACGCATCTGCGCACTAGACTTGCTATAAAGAGAGAGAATGCTTGCTTCCATGCTCTCCCTCTCTCGCTCGCGCTCTATTAGAGCTCTTCGGCTGCGTCTCGTGTCTCGAGGTCTGCAAACAAAACACAAAAACCGCTTTAATTTGGGTTATTGTGCTGAAATTAGTAGAGGGCCAAGTTTGCCTCTATATTTTTTTTTTATTTTGTATATTTTTTTTAGTATTTTTTTTTTTTTTTTTTTTTTTTTTTTTTTAGTTGTGCGTGCAGTTGTAACCAGTGTTTGGCCAACACGCATAGTCTAGTGCAGCTTTTGGTAAATGGCCAAATATTTAGCATACTTTTTGGTTAGCTGGTCAAAAGCCATTTGGCGCTGCAGCTCTGCATTGGCATAGTTCTTCACATTTAGACGTGTTAACTGAATTATTAAAAGCATTTTTGCGTGAACTCTTTACGAACTATACATATACATATATATATACTATATACTATATATAATGGATTTTCGCTGACTGCTGATATATAATTTATGTGCGATTGCTCGAGATGCTTAAGGCAAGCAGCTCAATTTCGAGAGACGTTAATTTTTTTGCTGGTTTCTTTTGCTGTTGGCTTTGACTGGGCATTGGCAAATAAATGGGCCACAATTTCAAGCAGCCAAGGCACATAAAAAGCAACATTTTAGCCAACTCTTACTTTTATGTGCCCGCACAAATAATGGACGAAGTAGAGAGATCGTGTGTGTGTGTGTGTCTGTGTGTGTGCGAGCTCTTTCATTATCTAAAAACAAGAAAATCACAGACAATCAGTTAGCGAGTGCGTGGGGAAATAAGCTCGTCAAGAGTTTGTGTTTTAACGGCACACACATACACACATACACACTCGCGCACACAGAGAGTCAAAGAGCAACACAAAAGTTACATAGACAGACAGCCGCAGAGTGTGAGAGAGGGGTGGACAAAAAACTTTGTCGGCTGAGTTCAGTTTGATGCCAGTTTTGCCGCATCCGTCGCTTTGCCAGTTTGCAGTCAATGGCTACGTCATTATTTTCATTTATTGGCGCAATCAGTCAACGTTTTATTTCCGGAATGTAATTAGGTAAACACACACACACACGGACACACACACGCACATGCAGCACCGGAAATACGCAGACAGTCTGTGCAAACACGCTCACAATGCGCTGCAAGCTCAGACATGCTGTATATGTATGTGTGCGCAAAGTATTTTTTACGAGCACATGCTAATGTCCCATATGACTTAGTGCCAGTCATAGATAGACACACACACACACAGTCAGCTGTTGTAACTGCAGCTGAGACACACACACACACACACTTTTGCTTTGGCACTCAACTGTGTTTACTTGGCTGCATGTCCGTTCTCTGTTGGCTTCTTCTGATTATTATTGTTTGATACTCTTGCTTCAGCGCTACAACAACTATGACATACCCTTCAAATTATGTGCGTGTGTGTGTGTGGGAAAGCCAACGCCTAATATGAACGCTAACGAGCTGAAACTTTTTGTTTGTCATGGCTCGATTACGCTTGTTCTCAGAAATTCTACGCCCCAAAAAAAAAGCGCTTCTTTATACGCCAGACGGTGCTCGAAACGGGTTGCTCTACTTTTTTTTTTATTGTTGTTCCTCTGCTGCTTGTTGTTTTGTTGTTGCTGTTGAAAAAAAAAGGGATTCTAAGCGAGATTTTATTACTTGGCAAGTGTTAAAGGATATTCAATTAGGAAGCGTGTGTTGCCAAGGATGTGCGATAAATATCAGCAATTTATATGCACGTTTAATTTATTAAGAATTCATATTAAATTAAGAGCAATTGACTTAATTATTATTATAAATACATTAAAAACTCTTCAGTTTTCTTGACCGAGCTATTGAATTATTGAGTATTGTTAAAGATTTTAATGGCTTTAACGCCTAACAAGCTTGAACTCTTTTTAATATTCTTCCCTTTACATGCCAGCTGGCTTCACTCAATGTTTCCATATAAACCAAATCAGTTAATAACATCTTTACCATAAAAAAGCCTAAGCTATGCTCAACATCTTAATTAATTACATGCTCAGGTCTTCCCAATAGCAATAATAGCCAAAGAAATTGAGACATTATATTGTTTCGTATTTTATTCTGTATTCAGGCCTTTATACGCATCATTCCAATAGCTGCCTCGTCTACGTCTGACAGTGTTTCGAGCTTAAGCTGTAATTTTTGATGACTTCGTTTCGACATGTGTGAGGCAACGTCGTCTCGCATGTTGACGTTGTATCGACGTTTCTGGGTCTTCTTGATTACGTGTTGCTACGGCGGCTATATTTTCTTCTTTTCCTACCTATATCCGTCTGTAAGTTGGCTTAAAAACAGCAGGAATTTACACGTACTCAAACTTTTCAGCTATGCGACGCACTGAAGCCATAACGAAATACAGCTTGAGTATACGTAATAAAGTTGGAATTTTTTGAAGACTTTTCGTAGCTATTTTCACACAATCTTAATAAGAAGAAATAAGGAACTTTGGGTTACTTTATGAAGTGCTTCTATTGTCATCTCTCTCTTGTTAAATTATATATATAAATCATAGCAAATTTCTCATTTCAAATAGACATTAATTTCAGTAATAAAAAGCAATTGAAATCAAATAACAAATTTTCTAGCCTCTTCAATGCTCTAAAGTGCATTTCTGCTTCGCCATTCGTTTCTCCTGCTCTTGCTTAATTATCGTTGCTGCAACTGACTGCTAATGCATTTCGTATCTACATACAGCAGGTTAAGTCTGTCTTATGTTTTGTTTTGTTTCTTTCGTTCTCTTCGTTTTCTTTACTAATTGCTTTTGGCATGGCGAACAATAAGAAATAAGCTGTGAGAAATCAATAAAATTAACATTATTTCCAAATACAGGAAGAAATTGCAATTATTTGTGCCCAAAATAAGTAAAGGTAAAAGTAGAAGAATGAGAAAGAAAAACAAAAAATAATGCAGCTGTGAATAGTGAATTGCTTGAATTGCCTGAATTGCCTCATACGCAACGTGGCCCAGGCACAAGGACCGGGCCAGGCCGAAAGCAAGTTGAGTGAATTGGAGCTGCTTAAATTGAAAACAAATACACAATAACAATGGCCAAGGTAGAAAGCAAACAACAGAATGCTTAACAGGTACAACAGCTAGGGAAATAGTCGTGAATTAGAGGTAAGAGTGAAGAGGCAATAGGAAATGCTTTTCGCACAAGCTGCAGCCAGCAACTGGGCAAATTGAGCGAATTTCATAGAGTGCCACACCTTAAGCTGCATGCCAAAAATTGCGAAAAACAGGAAAATAAAATGAATTCGAACTGCTTGAGAAATTCGCCAGCGAGAAGATGAATTGTTGGCAGTCTCAACTCCAGCTAGGCCCCATTCAACAGGGCGCCAAGTGCCGGGGAGATGCTAACCGAACCGAACCACTCAACCAGCAGCAGCAGCAGCAGCAGCAAGTGAATTGAAGCGCTTCAGATAGAATTTCGAGCACACTAAATTTTTCAATCGACTCGCTAATAAAGGCAATAAATATTCCATTCCATACGAAAGCATTTGCGCTCTGCTCGAAAATTGTACAATTTTTTGAGAGAAACATGACATAGATTAAATTTAACAAGCAATTTATTGCTATAACTAGCTAGGCGAACGAAAGTTTTGTCAATAAATACAAATTGATGTTGGAGTTAAGAGAATGTACTTAAATTTTTGGTAAACAGAATATCTAAATATGTCTCAGTATGTATCGAAAACAATATTTAAAATATACAAATAAATAAATTATATTAAAACAAATAAATAAATAAAAAAATATAAATAAAAAATTAATAAATAAATCCATTAAATATATAAAAATAATAAATAAATAAATATGGAATCACTAATAATAAAAATAAATTATATAAAAAATCATAATTTAAAGTTATCAAATCTTATTTATCAGTAATGTATAAAGAAAAATATATATTTAAAATATATATAATAAAATAAATAACTTCAATTAAAAAAAATAAATAAATAAAAAAAATTTTTTTTAAATACATAAAAAATAAATAAATAAAATAAATTTTATAAAAAAAAAAATAAATAAATAAATATGGGAATACCAACTGTAAATAAATGCGTGATACCAAGTCATCAAATCTTATTTGTCTGTAATCTATAAAGTATGCAACAAAAAATAATTCATAATTAAACATTTTTTTATAAAGGTTAAATATTAACTTTAGTATTAAAAACTATGCCAGCTGCGCTATAATATTAAAAAAATATATATAAATATACATTTTTAATTTTAAGAAAATTACATGCATTAAAATTATATATTACTTTTTTTATTTATTAAAATTTAAAATTAAAATTATTTTTTAAAAATATTTTTAATATATAAAATTCAATAATAATTATTATTATTCGCCACACAAGAAAATTTTATATATGCAAACAATAAAAAATATTAAACCACAATAACTTAATTAAATGGATGGATAAAATATTAAATAAACAAAATGTTAAAAAAAAGTGTTAAAACAAAAATGTTAAATCTATGTTAAGTTTCAGTCAAATTTCTCAGGCATAAATTCTTGTAAATGATTTCATTTGTTGATTGATTGATGAACAATTTCTGTATTTCTTTGTTTCGTTTGACTTTCAAGCATAGTTTGCACTTTGAGTTTAGTTTTGTGCACCGTTTTCTTTTATTTTATGTTAATTTATAGAGCGAGCGAGAGCGGATTGACCGCTTGAGACGACTGACAGCGAAAATTTCATTACGTTTCATTGCATTTCAAGTTAAATTGAATTTAACGTGCTGGCATTTTTTACGTAGCAACGAAAGAGAAAAGTCGAAAGAAAAAAAAAAAAAAAAGAGAGAAAACGACCAGGAGAAAGTCGAAGAAAATAAAAAGGAAAACTTTGCACTATTTTCTGGTAAACATTTCTTGTGCTTTTCACTTTCGGCTCGCCTTTTGTTGTGGACCCGCAGTAAATAAAAGTAGCAGCAGCAGCAGCAGCGCCAGCAAAAGCAAAGAATGAAGAAATTGTACGCTGTAAAACGTTTTCCCCAAACCAAAATGGAAATGTGTCACACAATGTCGACGTTGTTGTTGTTGTTGTTGTTGCTGTCTCATGTCCCTTACATTTCGCAGTTACAACTGCCAAAGCCCTCCCTCCCCACCCTCCACCCACCGCAGCACATTTGCTGTAACCCGGCATGCCGCTAGAAAATGTGTTAAACGCATAAATGAGCTACAGTCAAGTGAATTGCATGGCTATGGCTTCTAAATTGCTGACGTTGACGAACTGGCCATAGTTTAACTTCATTTAGGGGCAGCGCAAAAATCTGCGTATTATTTATAGAGAGTACTCTCTCTCTCTCTCTAACACACTCTCTCATTTCTATTCTCTCATCAAATGACCAACTGGCAAATAGAGCTGAGTAGCAAATTTTTTTATTTTATTTTTCAGCTATTGTCAAAGTTTTGCTAGCTCTGTATGAGTGTGTGTGTGTATGGTGTGTGTGTGTGCGTGCCACTTAAGCAAATTGAATATGGAAATTGATTTTTATTGTAATTTTTGTCGATTATTTATATTGGAAAGGCGGTCGTGGCCTGACTTAAAACATTGAAATTAGATGCTTTTGATTTGCCATTGCTATGCTGTCTCCCTCTCGCTCCTCTCTCTCTCCACTTTCTCTCCTTTCTCTTCTTTGGTTTGACTCTTGTACTTGTGTGCCCGCCAGGAATCTGGCTAAGTAGATAGCCAAGTTTTGGAGCGCAGAAAGTTTATTGAAATATTTAGCTAGAAACTTAAGTAATAAGTTGCCAAATCAGAGCGCAAAAGATTAAACTCCAATAAAGCTGAAAAGCAACCCGCGATTTGCCGAAAAAAAAAGGAAGAAAAAAATGAGCACGGAAGCAAAATAAGAAAATGAAGAGTTAACGAAGGTTTAGCTGGAAAATTGTATGCTCTCTCGATTGGCAATTTATATATGCAGTTAAAGTTAAAAAATATTTCTATTAGCAGCTTTCTGAAGAGCTGGAAGAGAATTCATTCAGGCAAGCATTAAGAGCTCTGGATTTTGCAGATTACTTTAGCTATTTTGCTTAAGCTTTAACTACAACATTTTCTATATCAGCTCAACTCATTGCTATCATCTACAACTAGCTTTAGCAAGCGTATTTGTAAAGAGTCTTTTATAGCTTGCTGCTCATTTTTTTTTTTGCCCTCACTCTTTGGGCTGTGCTCTAAATTAGTTGAGAAAGTTGGCGCTGCTGTTGCCACACAAAGTAACCAACATAATGGCTTTCAATATTTAACGCAAATGAACATCGTTTGCTTCTTATATAATTAAACAAGTGTAAAAGGCTGGCTTTAGCATGTGCCATGGCCACTAGCCACTTCTGCTACCTCTGCTTCTGTTGCATGCGGAAACGCTGCGTATACGTAACAAAGGGACAACACGCACAATGTGCTTTGCTTTTGCTTGAGTTATGTTGTAGCCTCGCACCAGTTGACGGTGCATTGATTACCCTTCTGCTTTTCTTTTCCATTACAGTCGGCAAGTCGTTAATTATTTTTACACACAATATCGCTCTCATGAAAATGTCGCCTGTCGCCTGACGTCCAATTATCGGTCATAATGCTCTGATTTAATTTAAAATGCCGCCAGCCTGCCTGCCTGTCCGCCCACCACACACATATCGCGCTATCGCGCCCCGTTTCGTATATATTTCTCTGCCATTATATCTTGTTAATTATAGCCGCGAGCCGCACTGGCTCAGCAGCTATGAAATTTTCCCATTGGTTACGCTTATGGGCCAACCAGCTGAGACACTCAGAGAAAGTAGCCAGAAATCAAGAGTTTTTTTCTTTTTCAGATGAATAATTCAAATTTAGATAATTCAAATTTAGCCTGAAGCTTATATAAGGCAAGTTTCCGGTTAAGAATTTTCATTTAAGAAATTTCATTAGCAAAATGGAAATTAAAGAAATTTATGCTGCGCCGAATTTATTTAATAATTATTATATTATATTATTTTAATATTTTTAATTTCAAAGTATTTAAAATATTGATAAAAAAATACTAATAATAATTAAAAAAATATAAATAATAAATATTTTTAAATACAAATTATAAATAAAATATTTTTAAATATTTGTTTATAAACTTTTCTCTAAAAAAATATTGTAAATATTTAAATTTCACATATATATAGGGATCAATTTCAGACTTTTCATCTTGTTAAAAACTTGACTTTTATTTCAAGTACTTGTATATATTTTCACTTGTTAAATCCTTTTTTATTTACTCGCATTTCATGCATTTTTCTTCCAAATTCTGTTGAAATGTAAAATTAGGAATTTGTAAATTCGGCGAACAAAAATATAGGTCAAAGGTTTTTGGGTGCTTTTGTCAGTTCATGTAAGGCAATGTTTGAACATTCAATTTCAAACGAAAATACTTAAACATTTATCATATTACTACCCAAAAAAAATGCCATTTCAATTGTTTTTATATATGCTTGATTCATTCAACACTTGTCACAAAACACACTCCACTTGTTACACGCATTTTCGCCAAGTGCACAACTCTTGCCTTCAGTTGTCAGTCGCCAAATATGATGACAATGCTCGGCGCTGACAGCACCTTCTGCATGTCCAAATATTGCAATTTACGACATAATCCACGCTTAACCGTTGCCTCAGACAATGGCATGCTTGGCCAAAAAGATGAGGCTGATAATTTCCATGTGGGTATGCAGCAGTGGCAGGAGTAAGGGCTGTGACAGTAGCCGTGGCAGCCGCAGCACCACAGGAATCGAAGGCCAGATTTCTCTTACTCTCACTCAGTGGCTCCTCATACTGCATGCATCCTTTGGCAATTGCCTTTTGTTTGCTGATTGCATTACGTTGTCCTCGAACGTTCTGCTATTCGACTTTGTTTTCAGCTGCCGTTGCTGCTGCTGCTGCTCTTGTTGTTGTCGCCAGCCTTTTGGCAGAGTGCAAAACTTTTAAATTAAAAGTCTAAAGCTGGCTTATGGCTCAGTTTGTATCCGCTTAAGCCGCTTCATTACGACCAACTCAGCCGAACAAGACAGGAAGAGAAAGGGATTGACAGAATGAGAGAGAGAGAGAAAGAGAGAGATAGAGAGTGAGATAGAACACTATAAAGTGAGCGTTCTCATATTGCAACAACGCTTAGTAGTTGCTCACTTTCTTGGCTCACACAACTAAAACAATGCAATTAGCTGGCCAGTATCGATGGCTTGTTAGGTAAACCGTAACACAACTTGTACAGAGAGAGACAGAGATAAAGTGTGAGAGTGTGAGCGAGAGAGGGTGAGTTGCAACCCAACTCATATTCATGTCTCATACAGCAGTTTGCTGACGTCAGAGAGCTTTAACAATACATGAATTGTTGGCCCGAACGTACGAAAGAACCAACTAATTCTGTGGCAACAGCCTCAAGGCATTTATTAAAAGACGACACGTGTGTGTGTGTGTGTGTGTGTGTGTGTGTGTGTGTGTTCGCTCTCTGCTGTGTTTGCAGCAGCTAATTTGACATCTGTCGTTGTGTGTTTGTCTTGGGTGAAAAATAAATTAAATTTCTTGTGTCAGTTAAAAGAACATTTAACATTTGAACCCGACCATTTTTGTGCCTTTCTCTTTGTTTTTTTTTTCTTTTCTCTTCTTCTTCTTCTTCTTTTGCAGCTGCACATACGCAGCTAAGGACTGGCGCTGTGAAACTTGTCAAAATCAGAGTCAAAGGTCTAACTTTTAACTTGCTCAAGAGCAAAAGAAATCAAATAGATACACACACACACACATACACCTATATAGATACAAAGATAGAGTCTCTTTGTTCGTTGGACCACCTATGTGGAGAGAAAACCGCTGATGACAGCAACTGTTGCCAGTTGCCGCATAATGTCACAGCAGCAACAGTTGCTGCTATAATTTTGCATTTGCCAACCGCAACTAAGCCGAGCCATAGCAGTGAAGCCAAAAATTGAATCGTATATATATATATATATATACGAGGAATGAGTACGGGCATATATACCCAGTAATGAATACTTTGAGAAAATTGTAAATTGTTCTTTGGTTTATTTTGGGTAAATTATATGAAATTGACGAAAATAATGTAAATTATGACTATGGGATATTATACTGATTATATTCGTGTGTGACATTCAAATAGCTAAAAATATCATAAATGAATGGCAAAAACAGTTGCAGCTGCTGATTAAGTAAGAGAGAGAGAGAGAGCCGAAGCTAATTCCTTTAAGTTGTTAAGCATTTATTCTTTTAAAATGAGTTTATATTAAATATTACAACAGAATTTTAAGCAAAATCCTTTAAATCTTGCTACTAAAATTTAATAAAAATTAATTTTTTATTTAATCGAAAACGCATCTCTAAGCACATTTATGTTAATTATATGTTCACGTGCAACGCATTTACCTTAACTGTCAACTGAATTATGCCTTGACCGATAAACGTATATTGCGAGGTATTTTGCATAGAAGAACAAAAGCAAAAAACACAAAAAAAATTGTGAATATCAACAAGCTGAAGCGGCTTACAAATGCGCACAACTGCAACTGACGATGTGGCCAGGATTGGTCAACTGCAAAGAGCTGACCCGACCAAAAATGGCCAGACCAGAGCAGGGCAGACTCTGGCAGAGCAGAGTAGACCAGGGCAGACCGTATCGTACCGGTCCATACTGAACCAAAACTGAACCGGAGCTAACCAGTGTAGACGAGCAGCCTAATTAGTTTTCATTGGGATGCACACGTGTCCGCTAACCTGACGAATGGACAGCCCAGTGACACGAACGGGTGGGGTGGCAGCAGGTGAACTGGTGGGGTGGCAGGTGTGTTGGCACCGTGTTGGGTGCGTGCATGAGCCAGGACGTGGCTTGGCGCCTGCCGGAAACGGATGCGGATGCGGAATCGGCGTGCACAGCTGCACGGCAAATGCAATGCCAGTTACAGGTTGCAGCATGCGTTGCTGATTGCACACACACGCACACACACACATGCATATGCGGAGCACACCTGTGTACACGTGTGTGTTTATGCGTTGGTTTTAAGTGCAAAACGCATCATGTGGTTAATGGACTTTAATTGCCGTTAGCGTTGTAAACGTGGCTTTCGGATTTAAGCGGAATGAGCCGAGTTGAGGCTTTCAACTGGCTCGCAGCTGGCAGCAGCCCCTCAGGCGAACCATTTAACTTGATTAAAGTTGCGCGCCCCGCAACTAACTAAGCTCAGTCAGCTGAACATTAAATGCGCTTACAACACAACCTAACAAAAGGCGCAAACGCACTAAAATTTAATCGCGCACTTATTCCGATCAACTGCTGACTCGCTCACTCACACTCACACTCCCATTCTCTGCCTCTCACTCTCTTTAGACATATATTTGTGTGTGTGTGTGTGTGTTTATGTAAAGTGTAACTGTAAATCTACGGCACACAAAAGGCCCCTAGTTCTAGTCCTCGCATCATTTTCCAGTTTGCTCATTTCCCCAGCGTGCAATGAAAAGCTTTAATAAATTTCCCGAACGCAGTTCGCATAAAAACTCGCTCACTCGTTCGCTGCCTCGCTCTCTCTCTCTCCCTCTCTCTCACTCACTCACTCGCTCGCTTTTCAAATGCAAATCTCATTTGGCTAGCCTCGCACACTCTCCTGCCTTGACACCACTTGCCAGCCATTCAATTTAAATCACATTTTAGAATTTTACAATCGGATTAAATCTAAATTCAAATGCCGTTTGCCATTAGACCGCAAAATGTTTTGTGTGGACCAAATCAAAATCAGGCCAAAACGCTTGCTCTCTCTGTGTGGCCTCTAGCCTCTAGTTTGCGCGGTTTCCTGCCTTTAAAATGCGTTTGTGCCAACTTCTTTCTACTTTCTCTTCTTGCTTCTTTTTTTGTTTGCTTTTTATAAGAATGTAACGCACACATGTGGCACATGGCTTGTTACCATTTTATGCGAACATGCAACACAGCACGAAATTGTTGAATCGAATTAACATATAACAATTTCGACTGCCGTTTTACACATACACAAAAAAGAGAGAAAAGAGAGTGAAAAAAACATGTACAAATACAAGTTACATGTATGTGTCATGTTTTTGTTTTGTATACCCTGTAAAAATGGGTGAAAAAGATAAACAAAAAGAAAAACCAAGAGAAACAAGTGGAAAATGTATACATATATTTTTTTTTATCTCTAAAAACTTGTTAGCAAAGCTAGCAATGATTTCAGCTAAACAAAAATAATCAGCTTGCACTGAATAGATCCTATATATAGCTCTAAAATATATATAGCTCTATATATGATCTAGCTCCTTTATATCAAAATATATTTCAATTCAATATCTATTTTCAATTTTAAAACAAAAATAAATAAATAAAACATTGGGTCATCATTTTTATTTTCAATTTTTAAAAATAAATAAATAAAAAATTAAATCATAATTCTTATTTTTTAATTTTATAATAAAATTTGTAAATAAAAGTTATGCTTTGATTTTTATATACAAATTGCTGTGTAATAATAATTTTTATATAAAAATAATTTTATTAATTAAAAAAAATTTTTTATAACTCAAAAAATAATATAATAATAATTATATAATGTCTAATTACTATTTTTTAATTTTTATCATATAAATTAAATTTAATTATATCATATTTATCATATAAATAAAGAATAAATTTAATGAAATAATTTTAAAAAATTTTTCAATATTTTTTTGTTTAATAAATTTTAATTTGTTTGCATTTTTTTTATATATTTATTTATTATATCTACTACTCAACATTCACAATTCACTGCAACTAGCTCATCAACTCATCAAAAATCATATTTATACGCATTCAACTCATCAAAAGTCTTATTCATTAACTAATTTCCACCTGCAGAGCATCTGTCAGTCTCATCTAAGCAGTTTTCACTCTCCTTTTTTTTATTGAAAGCTGCACAATAAACTTGCTTGAAAAAGTAAATAATTTACAATGAAATAAATGTGACAGTCAAAAGTTTAACACGCCAACGCGCCGCGAGCGTGTGCAGCATTTGCATAAAAAACTCATTATGAATTTCAATTTAGTGGCCAGCAGCAGGAACTTTCAAGGATGCAGCCGACAATGGCAACTACTACTACTATACATATATATATATATATATACTATATATTGTGAACAGCGCACGGAAAATAAACGTGAAAAGTCAATGTTGCTGCTGCATTAGCGGATGTATAAAGAATAAAAATTTATATGTTAAAAAAAAAAAGAGAACAACAAAAAAAAATATTGAAAAAAGGGCAACAAATAAAACTGCTAAAATATGTTTTATAAATGTTTGCTTTTGTGTTGCTTGTCAAGGAAAAAAATTATTATTATTTAAAATTTGAAATAAAATAAAATGAAATAAAATAAAATTCAATCTACATTTTGCATTCATTGGCACGCATTTTTTACTCGCTTTTTTTTAAATTTGTTTATAGCTAATTGAATTGTTTTTTATAGCAAACAAAACATTTTAAGCAGTTCAGCTCAGAGGCTTTTGTTTAAAGGGACTTTATTTTATTTGCTAAAAAATTCTAAAATGGAAATAATTTTAATTTAATATTAATTAAATTAATTTACTGGCTTTTTGTAAATATATATGCTTTAATGAGAGCATTGTGTTTACTTTATACTTTATATTGGGGCTAAAAAAAAAAAATTGAAAAAATGCATAATTAATAATTAAAATTTTGTTTAGGTAAATATGGAATATTTTTTTGCTATATAATTGATTGGCAAAATAGCAGCCTAACCGTCTTTTTATTTTATTTATTTATATATATTTTTTTTAATATATGTATATCTCTAGTTATTCTTAGAAATTCTGGCCAGCATGAGTGAAATAAAGTGTTTCACTCAAGTATTTATGGGATAGTAAATAAAGCCTGCATAGATATGTTACATTGCCTAAAACTTTAATATTTTATATAAACAATTAATGCCCTACTATTCATATTGAATTCGTTGAAAATTTTCTACAATCAGCACACTTTTATGGCTGCATTAAAATATAATTACCTAATGTATGTAGTTTCAGCTTTTAAAGTATTTCTAATGATAAATAACAGTCAAAAATTACATGCAGCACATATTCAAGTCGTTTCATAATATAATAATAATTTATAATAGTAACTTAACTGAAATATATTTATGAGATTTAGCTAATTTCATTTTTATTTAGAATACAGCAATCGGCCCTCGCTTGCAGTTCGTAGAATTTCAAAGCGTTATCATCTCTTTCTTATATATGATTGCCTTTTGGCAATTCTTATCTTATCAGAGCTCTCCTCCCATTGGTCACTTTCTATTTCACTAACAAGCAAGCACAAATATTTTTTATTGCAAATATCTCTAAGCAACAGCAAGAAACTGATTAAAAACCAAAATTTTCTCTCTTCTCACAGATTTTTCCACACTCAAATTTATAAGCCAATTAAATGCTATTAAATAGTTTTTTTTTTTAGTTTTCTTTTTCAAGCAGCACACACTGTCCAACACGAAATATATTTGTATGCATTTTTATTTGATTTGCAACAATTTCTCTGGTTTTTGTTTAGGCCACAAATGTCGACACGTTCTGCGTATGCACATGGCAAGTTTTTGCGGTTGTTGCAGAATTCGAAAATAAAATAAACAAAAAAGAAGAAAAAATTGTTTGCATCCCTCTCACTCTACCTCTCTCACTCTCGCTCGCTCTCTGGTGACTGTTGGTGCTGCAGCAAGAGGCACTTTTCAAATTAAAACTGCCATTGTGCGTGCCCGTCTAGACCGCCCATTTATTTGCATACAAAGCTGCAGCAGCAAACAAAAGCGAAGCTCCCCCAACAACAGCAAACAGTGTGCAATGTCCGTGTTGGCTGTTGGCAGGTCTTGAAAATGCGCAACACTCACATAACCGGGAATTGCTTGCATGAGGCATGAAATGCCATTTTTTTTTTTTGTGTTGTATATTGTTTTTAATGATAAACTGCGCACAAAGCTCAGGCTGCACAGGGGAGAGAATGGCAAATGGGGGAGTAGGTATGGCAAGTGGATGAGGTGGGCAGCTGTATGTATAGTATGAGTATTTAATCCGCTGACAGCGTAACGAACACGTGATAACGGTAGTCGGGTTCTTGGCATAAATCATTGTGCATTTTGGCGTGTGTAATGAAAATGCTTAACAGCTACTTAAAACGCAAACAGCAAACAGCAAACAGCAAACAGAAGAGAGAGAAAAAAAAAAATGAAATGTTAAAATTAAGCAAAAAAGCCGGCAAAGTGGCAGCTGGCGTACTGTGTGGCAGCTGCCGCAATACAATGCGCGTGTAAATGACACTTCAAGCCGCATTACATGACACGCCCACTCGACAGCTGTAAACAACAAATGAGCAAAGGCGCGCACGAGCAAAGGCTCATTTCACTTCATTTTTTTCTTTTCGGAGGGTTGGCCAAGGTGACAATGGTGTCATTAAAAGTGCCAGACCATTGAGAAACAAACAAACAAACAAGAGCATACAGCATTCAGCCGAGCAGCTGTCGCACTTGAAGTGCTGACAGCTCAGCGCAAAAGACGTGCACTTGGCGTTTGCAGCACTGCCAAAATGAAAGAAATTAGCCAACATTGGTGAAATTGTGCTGCAGCTGCCGATTGCAGTTGACTTGCTGATACTCTGTAATTTACTATTATGATTTATTCACATTTCATTAACTATCTGAAATGAGACGTATTTCTCTTTATTGTCTATGCTTGTCTCACTCACTTTCACTTTTCATTACGAGTATTGTTTCATATGTTATTTTCTCTCTTTCTATTTATTTCTAATTCTACTGTTTCATTTCCATATTTTGCTGCAGTCTCTCTGCTTACCTCGCATTTTCTCATTTTTATAATTTTTTAATTCTTTTGTTTCTATCTATCTGTCCCTGTCTCTCTACGTCTATCCTTATTGCATCATCTGGTTCTCTCTCTTTCTCTCTTTCTTCATCTTCTGCTCTCTCTCTCTCTATCTTTATCTCTATCTCTATTTATTTATATACAATTTATATACCCTATTTTGCTTTATGAACATTGTATGATCAGCATGTGAGCTGAGCTGTCATTGCCCCTTTCTCTCCCTCTCTCTCTCTCTATCTCTCCCTCTCTCCCTCTCTCTCTCTCTCTTTCACTTTACCACATTCTCAAGAGGCTGCGTTGTGGCACGCCACAGTTCTTGCCACAACTCTTGTGCCATTAGCAGCAGCTGCCACGCCCAACGCCTCGACACACCTTCGCAAAAACTTGCAGGCATTGCTCGCCTGCACTTTATACTTTTTTGATTAATCGTTCGAGTTGTGCGCCCAAACATAAGCAAAAAGAACAACAACAACAACAACAACAGCAGCAGCAACAACAACAAATACATTTTCGTTTTTAAGCCGCGCAATGTTGACGTTATTTCTCTAGAGTTGCTCGAAGCATGTTTTACCTTATAAATCTTGTTTGCCCTGTCGCATGATATATGAGACATGAGCTCACATCTACATACGCTCTTTGTGTGCGCTGGCTTGTTGTGATAAATCTGTTGGCAACTGTGAATTTTAGCCACTTTTCAAAATTTGTTTTGCCAGCTTTCCACATGAAAATCTTGGCACTGATTTCCAGTCAGCTTGCTCTCTCCCCACCCCTGCCAAATTTTGTTGATAAATGAATTGAATTTCAAGCTCATTGTTTGCCAATTGACTGCAAGCTGAACGGTGACTACCTGTATTACGCCTCTAATGAGCTACCAAAATTTATTGGCCCAAACAACATGTGTGCCAACAGAGAGTCTGAGACAATGGCTGACTTAATTCCAATCGCTTTTGCACTACTGAGATTTCCTAGAATTAAATTAAATGGCTTTTAATTTAACTTCTTGGCGTGAAGGTTAAAAGTTTAAATTATAAATGAAGAAAAACATATACAAAAATTAATTGTTGTATGAATTAATATCTACTAAAAGAAATCTCTTTAATATTTTAAGCAAATATTCACAATTCTCTTGCAAAGTTTTTCTCTTTTTCTTAATCGAATTTAGTTTTACGCTCTGCCAGCACATTCTGAACTCGACAGACAATATATAATATATTTTTCTGTGTGCACGATAGAAAGTAGTGTTTCATTATCTGATTTTCTCAAACAATCAATCAAATTTATAAAGCAAAATAAAAACAAAATTAGCTTGCTAATTGAATATATTGAAATGCTGATATATCAATTGATTTTGCGCTTTTGAAAGTAGCTAGACAAAGACGAAGACTCTTTATGAAATTGATTAATTAATATAATTTCTAATTCGTTTTCAAGTATTTTCAAGTAAAATATGAATTTAATTTCCATAATAAGAACAAAAAACAACAATGAAAATATATCAATGCAATTTGCACAAAGAGCAATCGTAAAACAATTTATATTTATATAAAATGCTATCTATTAAAAGCCCTCAGATTAATTATAGTTGGGTTGTAAAAGTAAGTGAACAAAAACCAATGGCACTTGAGTGTTTAATGCCTTTAAAAAATCAGAGCTCCGCATGATTGGGTTGTAAAAGTAAATGAACTCAAGTGTTTAATAACTTTAAAAATAATATCGCAGCGTAATGTGTTTTTCCATTCATCCTTTGCTCACATGGAATAACAATTTACCGCAGGGAAATAAAATATTAGAAAACGATAAGAAAATTACATGGAAATGCTTAGTATCATGAATTGATTGTATATATATTATTAGGGGCCGATACTCGATTACTTCTAAGAAAATGCTCTGATAGGCATTCATGACGTTTGCCAGTTGGACTCGTGTGCGAACAATGAAAAATCATTCGATTCAATTCATGAGCGTCAAGTCAATTGAATTGGCTTCGATTACACATGGGTATTACACGGGCCCAGGTGATTCAGTGGGGTAGTTTATATATATATACAATTTAAAAATAAGCTCTTATATCATATTTGTAGTTCGATAAGAAAGCAGACATCAAGACACCGTTTGAAGCTGTCTATGATAAGCGCAACTAATGGAACATGGGAACACTGATTAGTGTGTCTCTCTCTCCCTCTCCCTCTCTCTCTCTCTCTGTGTGTGTGTTTGTGTTTTGTCTTTAGAGGCCAATTTATCATAGCTGGCGCTTTACACAATAACCTCGTCCAAGTTATCACAGCAAAGGTTTGTTCCTGCTTCTATTAAAACTGCACAAAAGCCAATTAAGCCTGCCAATTGTCTTGTACATTTCCCATATCTAATCAAATGTTGCAAAAAGAACAGAAAAAAATCGAGAGCACAAGTGCAGAAGTTGAAAGATATTTCTGCAGCATTTAGTCAACTATAAAAGCAACTGAAACATTGAGATGAGCAATTAGTTAGCACTCGAGAAAGCAACTTGAATAAGATGCAATTGTTTACACGCATTCTACTGCTCGCCGTGACAGTGCTGGGCGTAAGTGAGAGTTAAGTAAATAAACAAAAATTTCTCTTTTAATTAGAATTCAATTTGTATATTGGCAGGCCAGCAGCGCTTGGCCTCGCATGGCCGATGAGACGACTCTGTTACGCATGGTCATGGCACAGCTGGGCGCTCCGCTGGCTGAGTCGCGCGCCATTTCACCCGCTGAGACGGCCTGCTTCAATAGATATACCAATGCGACCAACAAGATTGGTACGGACTTGAGTAAGGACACCACCAAATGCGAGGATGCTGCCAATCGTACCGTCTTTTCGAATGTTCAGCAAAGCAATGCCACCGTCAACACAATACGCAGCCAGCAAATCGAGCTGCAAAAGAACTTGCAGAGATGCTTGAATGAGACAGACAGCCAGCGCTTCATCAACTGCACCGTGTCGACTGTGAGCATAAACTAATATATAAATATATAAATTATGTATATATTTATATTTACTCTGCTTTTTATAGTTGGATAAGAACCTGGAACTGTTGGATAGCTGCAATACCTTGGCCTATCAGACTCAATCGCAGTTTGTTTCGAATGCCTCCGTGGTGGAGACACAACGCTCCAGCTGCATTCGTGCCGCAGTGGGTGCATCGAAGGTCAAGTCCATTGAGGCAGCCAACGATTTCGATAACTGCATGGCAAAGGTGCCACATCAGCGTGAACTGTCAATCAAGCAGGAGCAGGCACAGCCACAACAGCAGCAGCAGCAGCAGCAGCAGCAACAGCAGCAGCAGCAGCAGTTGGAGCAGAAACCAGAGCACAAAGTCGACCAGAAACCTGAGCAACAGCCCGAGCAGCCCATTCAACCAGCTCAGTCTGTAGGCGTCGAACAGCCAGCCAACTAAATGTGAGCTATAATAGTATTTATGGCCAAAACTTCAGTTTTATTGCCACAGAATAAAGAGCTTTAATATTCAATATATTACTTGACCTCCTCAATATACAATTATCGAAAATCAAGATCTAATTAGCCACAAGTCAATGACGTCTATAAATAATAAGCGCCTTAAGCCAATCTATAGCTGCTGTCAAAGAGAAGGCTGTCAAGTGCCAAGTCAGGCTAATCAGTATTCGCAGAATTTCAGTCTGTGAATTACTCACAATTATCTAACTGTTCTATATATATACATTTCTTTTTTTTTGTGCATATATATGACCAGTTAAATGTAATTATCACTCAGGGGTTTTGTGGCCTTATCACTGAGCGGAAACCTTGCCAAAATAATACTCGGTTGGCTGTGATTTTCATAGCTGCGATAGGGATATGAGATAGGCGCACAAACAACAAAAGAAAATTTAAAACGTCATCGATGTTGTTTTTGATTTAAAATGCTTGGCCAGGCCCAGTGTCCAAGCCATTAACGAACTGAGGCCCCACCATGGAGGTTCTCTGTAAAATTTTGGTGCTATTCGCACTGTTATTCAGCGCGACGGTATGTAGAAACAATCTTAGCTTATTTGCAACTATTTCAGTTGCATAATTGTATCTCATAAGGGCACTGATAAGATTATTGACATATGATAGACACATGATTCACACAATCTATCTGAATATATTTTTAAAAAATTTTAATTTGTTTTTAATTAAATTTTTTTATTTGTGAAGTGCTTAAAGATTTTTATGATAAAGTGCCGAAGTGAACTATAAATAAACAAATGTGTTAATATAATAGCTTTCAAAAATATATAAATAATTTAAAAATCCCCGCTAAGTAAAGTTTCGTTGCTATTGTTGATTGCTTATATGATATCTCATATCATTTTTACTCTGCAGGCTATAAATAAATCTGTCACAAATAGAACTATTAGTCCCATAGAACATATATTACATACATAGATGTATATCTCCCATAAATAAAAAACTATCTTGATTTCCAGAAATCTGAACCTGTGCAATCGACTCTATCGAATGAGCTGTTCGATGCCATCATTGGGGATCTAAAAGTGCCCGAATTTGGCATACTTAATGATTTGGATCAATGTACGGCCAATTTTAACTTCAGAAATGTGGAGATATTAATGAATGCGGGTAACCAGCTGCGTCAGTGCAGCAATGTGAATCAAACTGAGCTGCAGAGCTATTTGCAACAGCCCAGCTCAGCTGGAGTGAGAGCTGCCTTTCAGCAGCAGTTGTCCAGCTGCAACACGCGCAAATGCTATGCGGATTCGGTGAGACAGCAAGGGAAATGAGCAAACAAGCCGGTTACTAATCAAAGGCTCTTTAATTTAGGTCATGAATCTGTTTGCCGGTGTGCGTCCCATGCTGCAGAGATTCTGGCAGACAGAACGCTGTGTCATGCATGAAATCAGCAAAACTTTGCATGCACTCGAAAGGTCATTCGGAATCCTAGAATATTGCATTGCAAATGCTTTTGCACCCAGTTGGAATCAGACAACTGATGGTCCTCAATGGAACTTGACTACACCCACTCCACCAAGCTGGAACTGGACTACTCCCGGAACGCCAAGCTGGAACTGGACTACCCCTGGTCTAAATGAGTCGACCCCTAGCTGGAACTGGACTACTCCCGGAACACCAAGTTGGAACTGGACCACTCCTGGAACACCAAGCTGGAACTGGACTACTCCTGGAACACCAAGCTGGAACTGGACCACTCCTGGAACACCAAGTTGGAACTGGACTACCCCTGGCCTAAATGAATCTACCCCTAGCTGGAACTGGACCACTCCCGGAACCCCAAGCTGGAACTGGACTACTCCCGAAACACCAAGCTGGAACTGGACCACTCCTGGAACACCAAGCTGGAACTGGACCACTCCTGGAACACCAAGCTGGAACTGGACTACTCCCGGAACGCCAAGCTGGAACTGGACTACCCCTGGGCTAAATGAGTCTACTCCGAGCTGGAATTGGACTACTCCTGGAACACCAAGCTGGAACTGGACTACCCCTGGCCTAAATGAATCTACCCCCAGCTGGAATTGGACAACTCCCGGAACACCAAGCTGGAACTGGACTACCCCTGGTCTAAATGAGTCTACTCCGAGCTGGAATTGGACTACTCCTGGAACACCAAGCTGGAACTGGACTACTCCTGGAACACCAAGCTGGAACTGGACTACCCCTGGGCTAAATGAGTCTACTCCTAGCTGGAATTGGACTACTCCCGGAACACCAAGCTGGAACTGGACTACCCCTGGCCTAAATGAATCTACCCCCAGCTGGAATTGGACAACTCCCGGAACACCAAGCTGGAACTGGACTACCCCTGGTCTAAATGAGTCTACTCCTAGCTGGAATTGGACTACTCCTGGAACACCAAGCTGGAACTGGACTACCCCTGGCCTAAATGAATCTACCCCCAGCTGGAATTGGACTACTCCTGGAACACCAAGCTGGAACTGGACTACCCCTGGGCTAAATGAGTCTACTCCTAGCTGGAATTGGACTACTCCCGGAACACCAAGCTGGAACTGGACTACCCTGGCCTAAATGAATCTACCCCCAGCTGGAATTGGACAACTCCCGGAACACCAAGCTGGAACTGGACTACCCCTGGTCTAAATGAGTCTACTCCTAGCTGGAATTGGACTACTCCTGGAACACCAAGCTGGAACTGGACTACCCCTGGCCTAAATGAATCTACCCCCAGCTGGAATTGGACAACTCCCGGAACACCAAGCTGGAACTGGACTACCCCTGGTCTAAATGAGTCTACTCCGAGCTGGAATTGGACTACTCCTGGAACACCAAGCTGGAACTGGACTACCCCTGGCCTAAATGAATCTACCCCCAGCTGGAATTGGACAACTCCCGGAACACCGACCTGGAACTTAACTACTCCTGGTTTGAATGAGTCTACCCCCAGCTGGAACTTGACTACTGTTGGAACTCCAAGTTGGAACTTGACTACTCCTGGCTTGAATAACTCTACCCCCAGCTGGAACTTGACGACAACAGAAGTGCCCGCTACAACCACTCAACAAAGCTGGTGGGACAAACTGATTCATGACCTCGGTCTCTAAATGTGTGGCGGTAGAGGTCATAGCTGTGGGGCAGCACCTCTAAATTAGATATTAAGCAAACTAAATAATAAATTGATCAGCATTGAAATGTGTTTACTTGATAATACTTGGCAGACTTGTAATTTGGTCCGCGCAGAGCAATGAATGTCCAGTAATGTGATAAGCCGGCAAGAAAGAAAAGCGAACGAAAAAAAGTGTTTATGGCAGTAAAAGCCCACAAATAGGACACGCCCACGTAGCCGCGGCTCGACTGGGCCGGCGTCTGATTAAGATTTATTAGGCAAACCAAGGGGCCACGTGTCACAGATGGCTGCACAAAATGATGGATCTGAGCGAAGCGTCAGCAAAATATTGCACAAGAACAAGGGCAAAGGCAGTAAATGGAGGGATGAGCAATATGAAGCTGTGTCAATAAGTGAGGCACAAAAAAAAACCAAAAGTGAGAGAGAACTGGCAATAATTAGTTACACTCGGCGAGGCTAAATAATGAGCTGGCTGTCAGCATCTTGCGGTGCAGGTCTTTTGGCATAATCAGATATCTGGTTAACTGGAACTAAGCCCCATGCAGAGGGCAAATCAAATAATCATAGTTAAAGCCAAAAGTTAAGCTTGTCTGAAGTTATGCCAAAAGTTTAATAATTGCGTTGAGCGTTCAATGTAAGGACTAGCATATTATTCAACGCACTCTGACAGCTCTGTCAGGTCGAGAATTTGCATAGCCATTGAGCGCAGTGCAGTGTCTATAGCACGTGTGGTTGCATGTGAATATGTGTATGTGTGTGTGGGAGTGTGTATGTGCTGTGCATACAAAGGGAATCCTGACCTAAACAATGAGAGTATGCGCAAAACTTTTAACCTCAGCGTCAGTAGATAAATCACGTTGGATCATCACCCTCAGCATTCATTGTCCATACCGCAGCGCCATTATGTGACCCAGTGTGTGTGTGTGTGTGTGTGTAGGTGTATGTGTATATTGCAGGTGCTGCACATTCAATGGCGATTTGCGGCCTGGTCTGGTCTGGTGTTAAACCTGCTGCTAGTGCCTGCTGCCAACGCCACTGACCAGAGTCCAGAAACCATAGCCCCGAGCTAGCTGCCTTTGCCTTTGCCAGGACTATAAATTACCGCAGAAGCTGTGTAAATACTTCTCTTCCACTTCTACCTCACTCCTACCCGCATTCTGTCTATTTTTTTAACTAACTAACTGACTTTGTGATTCGTGATCCAAGTTGAAAAAGTTTTAATGAAAATGCACAAATTCAAGTGATCAATTAACATTAATTGCAAAAGGCAAAGTTCATAAAAATTTCATCCGCCAATCACGAGCAAAGAGCATTCGATAAATGAGCCAAAACAAAACGAAACTGTGATTAGATAAGGCGCCAAAGGAGTTGGCTTGGCAAATGTAAGAAAAAATAGCAACAAAAATAAAAAAGAGTAACAAAAAAAAAAATAAATATATGAGCTAAGAGATACCCTGTAAAAGTCTATAATATTAAGATGTATACGAATATGTAATACTTTTTCAAACTAGAATTTTTAATCTGATAATAATAGCTAAAAATAATAATAAGTAAAAAATTGTATAAATTTTAAATATAAATATTTTCTTTCACAACTTATTTCTTTATAATATCCTAAAGTTTCTAGGCTTCAAATATTTAATTTAAATTTTTTTGAATTCTTATATAAAAGTCTGTTCAACCCCTGTAGATTATATTAATCTCTAGCATACCAACTTTTCGGCTTTAAAAAAATCCAAGAAATAACATGATTAAAAGTTCACGATTAACAGCAAAGGGACTTGTTTTTATAGATTAAGCTCATAAAGGCGAAGTTTGGCTCGGTTAACCCTTTTTTTTACAACAAATGTTTAGAGGCTTCTGAAAATTTTGGAAATCAAAAAGTTTTTGAATATCTTGCTCAACATAAACGTAAACTTTAATGATATGAACGGTCGCCGGACTGTGGACAACGGACAACGGCCACTGAAAACGACAATTAAGAATTTTTAAGCAAGAGTCTGGCGCGCACAAAGCTAACTGAAAATTAGTAAGTCATTAAAAGCAAACGCCGGCGTCGACCTGCCAAAAGGCCAATAAGTGCACGAAAAGGTGTCCAAAATGTGGGGCAAAATGTGGCAGTAGCTCCGCCTCCATGGCTGAGAGAGACATTCAGCAGCTGACAGACTGACGTTTAGGTAACTAATAGGCCTTATTTGCATGTTAATTGCTCTCGACTAAGCCAACAGCAGAAGCAGCGCCACCAGCAGCACTTGAAAAAAGTATTCTAATAAGAGCAACAAGAATAATGAGAGACGGGAGCTTGCTCAAGTGGCGGTAACACAGCGAAAGTAGCAGCAGCAGCAGGGGCAGCATCAGGGGCACCAGCAAAGCAACAACAACAACAACAACAATTAGATGCGAAAAAGACATTTGCAAAAAGCAACAAGAATGTTGCATGAATTCATCAGCAACCACTTGAGATGCGTGCGCGACGCTGCAAAGTAGGCAACAGTCGTTAAAGCATTGCCATTAAATTTGCTGGCGCTGCAGAGTATGCAATGCTTTTGGCCCACCAAAAACCAAATGCCAGCCGCCATGTGGTCTAAACTTGTTCGTAATTATACGCAGCTGCCTTTGAAGTGCCGAACGAGCAGCGGGTAGCTATCACGTCTAGTCTGGCCATGTAACAACAGGTAGCCAAGTGCTGCGGCAAATGAAGTTTATTAAAGTTGAAAGTTGATGATTAAAGTTAATGAATATATATACATATATTCACTATGAGCTATTGGTGAACATTCTATAAATATCTTTACCACAAACTGGAATAACTAATTATGAATTTTGTGAGTAAATTAAAATGGCTGCATATAAAATAATGGAATATATTAAAGAATGACTGACAAAGTTAATTAATATGTATATATTTTAAATATTTATATAAATTTAGTCTTATGGCAGTCTTTTATAATTTGTAGTTTGGAAAGAGATAAGTATGTATTTTAAAGAGACATTCTTATGTGCAGAAATTTTAAGGGAATTTCAGAGAGAGTTACTCTTAAAACTAACTCTAAATATGTTTCACAACGACAGTTTTTAATAATAATAAATGTAGCTAGACATTTGCTTGCTATGGTTCAGTGAGAAGTAGCTCTAGCAGAGCAATGCTAATAAAAGCTATTCTCTTATCTCTATCACAAGTCGTTTCTATCGAAAGTATACCTAGGCAATATCTCCGCTAAGCTATTTCTATCTTTTATCAGTACTCTCTCTCTCTCTCACTCAGTCACTATTCTCTCTCAGTTGCGCTCTCTCTCCCTCAGTTATTCTCTCTCACTCAGTTACTCTGCCTCACTCTCTCATTCTAAGACGTGCTCTCTATCTCTCACTCAGTATCGTACCTAGTTATTATCTCTCACTATCTCTTTCTATCACATATTCTCTCTCTCTCTCTCTATCCCTCTATCTATCACGTACTACCTCTCTCACTCTCTCTCTCTGTCTCTCTTTCGTTCACCCACTCTTGCACACTTTATCCCTTCAATAACTTTCTTCACTCGCTCAATTTCTCTCATGCAATCAGCCACACACATCGCTCCTCTTACTTCTATAGGGTATCCGCTTGTCGCATGCAATCTCATTCACTCACATTTTATTGTTTAAACGCAAAATGTCGTCTCATTGCCATTAGCTTTGAAATGTGCATGGCGCAGAGCAAATAAATTGTGTTTATGTAGGTATGCCGTGGCACTGATTGCACCGTAATTGTTTCATTTGGGAAATGCACGCTGCATATGCGAATATTTATGCAACTTTTTGGCGCATGCAGCGAAGCGTTAAATATATATGATGTCTGGCGATGCCCAGAAGCCAACCAAAAACTCTACAAATTTGCACATTTTGCATTTTATTGCTGACAATTTTTATGCATATTTCACAATATTTGCAAAAACAATTACGAAAATAAACCCACATAATGAAGAAAGCAACTTTGCTGCAAATTATTTATTTCAAACTCGATTCGTCGTAGAGATGTATAAAATTAAATTAAATTTCAAATCTCTCAACATATTTTAGTTGGATTCGAGCTAAGATTTGTATCTATCTGAATGGGGTTTGGGTGCATTGCTCAGTTACAATCAATTTAATGGCGATTGATTGTGGCAACCGCAGTGTGGCAACCACATTAATTGCTCATAAAATGTTGTCGCCCATTTTGTTGAATCGATCAAAGTTAATTGGCATGCGGCCGCCATTTGCATGTCATGCATATTTAATAAACAAAAAAAAAAGGCAGCATAAAAACTGCAAACAGCAGTCAAATTAACATAACCAAACGACAAACGACTAACGACACGCAATCACACATCAGAAAGCATTATATATAAACTCAAAACATAAACAATTACAAAAAAAAATGCCGCTGCGTGTTTTAACACAATTTGCGCATAGTTTGCCCAAATTGTAATTGCGCGATATAAGAGGGGTAGAGTATGAAATAAATCAAGCAAAACTAAAGAAACTAAATAATGCCGCATCAAGTTAAATGCCCACAAAAATTAGGCACATAAATTCACTTCAATTTGTGCGCACGCAACACGCGGAAATCAACTTTCAATCTGCTGCAACTGGGGAAATCAAAATAACAAAAAAATAAAGAAAAACAAATAACAGAATCGCGCGCGTTGTCCATTTTTGGCACATCATAAATAAAACATTAATACACAATGCGAAAGGAAAAAAAACTTAAAGAAATCCATTGAAAAGTTGAGTAAATACCGAAGACAAAATACGCTTGCTGAAATGACAATTGCTGAGAGATTATCTATAGAATCTATACATATCATCTATATATACTTGTTATATATGTATATTTTATGAAAATTATTGCACTTTTACATATATTAGACTGCATTTATTAACATAGATATATATAGATCATAGACATAGCTATGCATATCTATAGCTTTGCCATATAGGAGCTAGAATTGCCATATCAAGACATTAGCATATCTATAGCTATTTTTTACAGAATATTCATTAGTTTGCCACGAAACTATTTTGATATTGCAAAGCTTATTATGATTCACTCACAAGCAATTGCCTAAAGTAGGTTGATTGGCATTTAATTAGAATTAAAATGAAGTTATATTTAAGACTTTGATAGTTTTAGAGCCAATGATTAGCTATTCATGATTATCTGAACTTAGCTAATTTTGAAACTTTCTTTGAAGACTAAAAGCAATGACAGTATTAATGTTAACTATATATATTCATATATTGCTATAATAACAAGTAAGACAAATCTTGTCATAAGCTAATGTACTCTAATTTAGTTATTTTTATATTCACTGACTTCCGAGGCAGTTCATTTGATTAAACCAACTTTAAATTCTTAAATTCAACATTTCATTTCTTATGTTCACAGACTCTACTTTTAGGCTTAAAGTTAATTTATAAATCTATAATAATTTAAAGTAATACATTTTTAATTTACAAATATGCGCATTTCATAATAACAAGAAATATGCCAAGCAATTCATATTTTTATATCAATATGCGCTAGATATACTACGATCTCAAATCCAAGTTGAGACATTTAAGATAATTTGAAATGAAATTTGATTTTCTTTTAGGATTTTAATCAATAAATTTAAAGCTCTACTTTATAGTGCAAACTCGAATTCTTATAGGCTTCCCCATATATTTCCTCTGCTCAATATAAATACTTTATGAGCACAAAATGCACATATCATGTCCAAGTTATTGTACAATACCCTTACTCTTAGGTATATAAAGAGAAAGAAACCCTTTCTGAAAGACAAACGCTCTTTTCTTTTTATAGTTTTTTACAGTTTTCAGTCGAGGAGCTCTCGCAGTTGCCACGTGCCGTGGCTGCTTTTATGTGCTGTATACATTTTTAAAAATCGCATGCTATAAAAATTGTAATTTGTATAGTGCGGCAAGGTGTGAAACAGGGCGAAGACCATAAAATGGCAGCCAAACATGGTAAATGTATTCCACACGCAGTGCCAATACAATCACAACAATATGAGCGCGTCTCCACAGCCAGTGCATGCACGCACAACTAACTACTTACACGAGCGAGGGGTGTCACAAGAGTAAGTGTAATTTGTTAACCATTTAAATTGAATTTAAGAAATTTACAAAAGGAATTTGTCAATATAAAGTAAGACGTAGATAGATAAAGAGAAGATAAAGAGCAATGGATTTAGGCAAATTCATTGAGAATCTAGAAAAACTTTCCTCAAATAAATTTCTCAAAATTAAAAAAAAATATATATATAAATAAATAAAAAATATATAAATGTATTAAAAAAATATAAAATAAAAAAAAAAAAACTTTCGTTTAATGAATTTCTCATAAAAATATATTAAAAATAAATATTAAAAAAAAAATGCCCTAAAATATATCTAAAATTATTGTTTTTAAATGTTTATATGTACTAATAATTTTTTTAAATTATTTTAAATATATTGTATATGCACTAATAATTTAAAAACAATATTTTAATATATTTTAGTGAAAAAAAAATGTATTAAAAGAAAAAAATGTCAGAAACTTCATTGTGCTTGGTTTGCATTGTTTTTAGATATATTTATCTAACAATAAGCACTCAATATATTATTTTAAATACTCAGAGCTTAAATGAGCTATGATAGTTTCCATAACTTTTAAGTGCTGCTGGTTAATAGATATATCTTAATCTGAAACCTGAGTAAATTTTATCTAGAACTAACTCAAAACTGCAAAACTTAACCCAAAGATAAAAAGTAAATCAAAAAATGTTAAAAGCTGCCCTCGCTTAGCACAGACATAAACTTTCTTCAACTATTCGTATAACTTTGCCCGCTGTTTTGCTTTTAAAGACTTTGTTAGTCTTTGGCATTAATGGGCCGCACTTGTGAATTTATGGGCATGGCCTGCGGCTGTTTAGCCAAATGCATAAAGAACGGGATGAGGCAAACCATTTGGGAAAAATCTTTAAAAGCGATTTTTGCCTTTTATCAGCCAAAAAACAAAAAAAAAAAAAAAAAAAAAAAACTGTGCAATTTAACAAGCTAACCTCGAGGCCATCTATTCAAAATGCGCACTGCAAAGCCCGAGAGAGAGACAGAGAGAGAGAGACTGAGTTCATTGATTAATTAACTATTTGAAGAGCCATCTGGTTTATCAGTTGATTGTTGTGCATTTAGCTAGGAACACCGCAGGCCATGTCCATAAATTCACAAGTGCTTGACTAAGACTTGCTGCTAAGCAGAGACAGAGCATGTTAGAGAGAGAGAGAGAGTGGGAGAGAGCAAGTGAGATTCTCTTAAAGCACTCGCTGTTGCGGCCGCATTGCCATAAATTTTGTACGCTTAATACAATGTCGCCTCAGCCGGTCCCCTATAATGGCCTAAGTAAGCGGTTAGCGGTAGTCAACACTTGCGGACGGGAGTCTTAGCCGCAAATGCGCGAGGATCTTAGCTCCATTAAAATTGCCATTGTGCAGTAATGTGCGGAGCAGGAAGTGTAAGAATATTTTATGCCATTGGATTTCAATGCGCAACAGTCGCCCGAGCGCAAATGGCAAATGGAGTAAAAAAAATAAAAATGAGCACAGAATTGAATTGATTGAATAATATGATAAGCATAAAAATACCCTGTATGCAAATGTCAAGCTTCTCTTAGAAACGTATTTTTAGCGTATTTTTAGTTAGCAAAAATAGTATTTAATATAAATTTAAAAAAATATATATATATATATATAAATTATAAATATAAAAAATATATAAAAACTATAATATAAATAAAAAAAATAATAACACCAAATTCTTTAAAGAAATAAAATTTTAGAAAATATATATAGTACTATTTTTTTTTAATTTATATCATTAACCAAATTTATTATTAATTTTTTTTATTTATATTAAAAAATTATATATTTTAAAAAATAGAAGTAAAATATTTCTTAACAAAAATATAAAATAATAATTTTTTTAAATTATTGAATAAGAAAAAAAATAATAAGCTACAGTTTATAAATATAAATTAATACGCGCTATAAGTACATAATAATTTTTTTTTATATTTTATTTTTTCATTTAAGTTAAATAAAAATATTAAAAAAATTGTATTATAAATTCAAATTAATAATAAAATTTAAGAGACAATGTCATGCATAATATAGATTTTATAAATTGTATGCAAAAAAAAAAAAAAATTTAACCAAAAATATTCTATGTTAATTCTATAACACATTGATCGATTAAATAAAGAAGAAATTTAATAATATACAAAAACGTTGCTATTATCATTAAGATATGGAAATATGTTAAAGTTTAAGTGAATATTTGATTCAAACAACAAATATATAATATTTACGTAGCAACAGCATGCCCAAATACATAAAAAGCATTTCATTTTTTTTCTCGTGCTGCATAAAAAAAAGACAGAAGGTAAAATACCTTATGAACCTGCACATATATAAATATATTTGTATGTATATCTGTATATGTGTAGGTATATGCATATCGAGTGCGTAATTTAACTTTACAACTGTTTAATTTACTGCAATTTTATGGCGTCCACGAGGCAGGGCGCAAATGGCCAACCGCTGATTGAAATAAATCGAAACTTAATGCCGCTGCTGCTGCGGCATTGAAAAAGTTGAAATTGCGCATACGCCGCATGGTACAGTGCGCTGGCGTTGTGTATTCAATTAAAATTTATAAAATATATATTTGTGCTGCAGCTTATTTATTGCTGAATTATTAATCAAATTTTCCTTGCTGATTTCGCTCATAATTCGGCATAATTAGCGCGCACAAAGGATTCAATCAATTGGAAAGCAAAACTCTAACCCAAACAAACAACAACAACAACAACAACAAAAGTCATCCACTCTGATTTGGCCAATGAGTTTTGCGCAATCACAATGAATTTTCGCACATAAATTAGCGCATTAAAACTGCAGCGCGAGGTAAACGCTTATTTGAGTTTTTAACGTCGGATTTCTATATGTGGGATTTGTGTGTGGTTTCATGTAAAGTAGTTGGCGGGTGGGCGTGGTCCGTTGTGCATTGTGCGGTGCATTGCATTTGTTTATATTGCGGCATTTAACCGCAATTGAACATTTTTGAGCAAACTCAGCGGAAGCGAAGCCATAAATGGATATTTAATGTGCCAATGCAATAAACATAATGCTGTAGGCCTACAGCTAACCCATTCATATATATATAATAAATATATCAATTTAGACATTGCATTATTGTTTCATATTTTATTTGAAGCATTAACAATATAGTAAATAATTATTAGTTAAATTATTTGCTGTGGCATTTAATATGCGTGCGTAATTCATTTCTTTGTGTTTGCATTTATTGCATGAGAAGTTTTAAATACTAAATGCAGCATAGTTTATGAAAATAATATTTATGTGGCATTAATTATGCTTATTTATAAATTTTAATTTATTTACAAACAGTGAAAGTGCTGTGAGGCAATGTGAATGACTGGCCAATACGCGCTCATTGTTGCTTCAAAAATTAAAGAATAGAACAGCAAGTTTAAGCTATGCTTAGCTGACTTCAATTGAGTTGAATCTGTTAAGCGCAACTAAAATGTATATAATTTGCTATATAATCCCAGCGTAAGTTCTATTGATTCAAGAGCTGACTTTTATTCATTGAAAAATCTCAAGTAGAATTCATGAGGGCCATCAAGGCATAAATGTGAGGGCTTTGCTTTGTGTTAGCTGGCATTGGGACTGCTGTTGTTGTTCATTTGTAGTTTTCTGTGTGTTTGTACAGTGTTTGAACGCTAAACCTTTTTTTTTTTGTTTTAATTAAAAAATTTGCCTTTTGCTGCACTGAAAATAAGGGACAGAGCAGGGCAGGGCAGCGGGCCGGACGGACGGACGAACGGTTGCTGAGATTAAAATCAATGTCCTGGTTGCGTGCAGTGCAGGCAGTTTGTCAGGGCCAGGCCGGGCGTGGCTGAAGGATGCTGCAGAAGCATTAGCAGAGTGACATTGGGACCAAAGAATGGCGATGTGCGTACAATAAATTTCATATTGCCATAGGACATAAAAGGGCGTGTATAATATGCAAACACAATCAACGCGTCAGGACAGTTGAGAGTGAGATGCAGAGAGAGAGAGAGAGAGAGAGCGAGAAAGTGAGTGTGAGAGAAGGGATTGAGCGAAAGGACTCGCAATGAAAGAAAGACGCCGGCAAGCATACACACGCGCCTTGCACACATATGACAATTCGAAGCACACACACACACAGATGCTAACAACTAACTGTAAAGCTAAACTTTGAAGTGCCACGCAGCCACATATTTTATATGAGTATGTGCGTGTGTGCGTGTGTGCGTGTGTGTGTGTGTGTGTGCGCATAAAGCAAAGCAATATAAAAGGAAATAAACCGGCGACAGCGCTGCCTGGCAGCTCGACTGAATATGAGCAGAAACTAAACGAAAGCATATAAAAAAAAAAAAAAAGAAAACAAATAAAGAAGAAGCTGCAAAAAAAAAATTCTGAGAAGCAAGAAAGTATATATATATAAACATATATATATATATACACGCATATATATATAATGCAGAGAGAAAGAGAAAAGTTTTTTATGTAGAGACGTGCAGAAATTTTTAATTTGCGGTTTGCCATTGCCGCTGCCGCTGCCACTGCCGCTGCCGCTGCTGCTGCCACTGCTGCTGCTGCTGCTGCAAATAGAAAGCAGAATCAGAGCAAACGATGGCGGCCTTTATTGCGTGGCCCAGAAGTCAGAGACCCGAATGTAAAGCCAGTTGCCAAGAACTTGCTGCCGAAGGGAGCTAAAGAACTGTGCTCTACCGCTTATTATGATTTACATATTTTCTATGGCCAGCGGCTGACTTCGAGTGCTGTAGACGCAAACGCACACGCATACGCTGGCAGCAAATGTGAGCTTTAGATTGTAATTAAAGTTCACGAGGTCAAAGCAAAGCTGACTGCCAACATCGATGGACCAGTTGCAGCTGCAGCTGTTGTTGCTGCTGCCGTTGGCAAGTTGCATTGTTGCAGCTGCGGGCTCTGGCATATTCATAGCATACACTCAGGCGCGCCATGGCACAATATCCTTAGCAGCAAACGAGTTAAGTGCACTCTAAAATATGTGGCGTTGAGTCCTGCAGACGCAGTTGCGACTCAAGCCGACTGGCACGCAACTCCATGAACAGAACTCAGAGCTCAACTATGTGGCATAAAGCGAGAGTCAGGATGGAGTGGAGTGGAGTGGATGGGGTGGGTGGAGAGGAGCTGCGGGACACTGTGAAGTCTGTGGCAGCAAATGCAGGCAGGCAGCTTCCGCATCTTGTCTGTCATTTGCATATTTAAATTGCAGTCGCCAGATTGTCATCAGCGTCGTTTTAAATGTTGATAAATGCGCGCCATAATTTAATGTCCTCTACCTCTCTCTCTCTCTCTCTCTCTCTCTCTCTCTCTTTCGCTCTGTAGCCCTTGTCTTTGTAGTGCAGTTTTTGCATGGACCACACGGCGTATGCGTAACATGCGACAGCTGCCAACGCCAATGCTCTGGGCCATGTTTAATAAACTTTTAAATAACTATAATTTTTAAGTGAATTTACGTATTGAGTCTTAAGTGCGCATAAATTGTTTCACTAATTCATTTCGTTTAAAATCAAGGGTAAAATGTTTGTCAAGAGTTGAATGCCCAGAGAGTTTAGCTTGTCTATAAATTATTTTAATCCAAATATCAAATGCTCTAGAATTGAATAGAAACTTAGAGACTTCAGTTCAGGGAATGTACTCTATAAAAGGCAGAGCTATATTATCTATAAAATCTATTGATATTTTATATTTTAATCATTTCTATTTTATTTCCCAACGTATACTTTATTTGTTCAATTCTTCAATCACTTTCAATTGCTTTTAATATTGTATTCCCAACTCTTTGACTAAATTCCATAGACAGCGCCAAACTGACACACAAAATGTTTATGCCGCTCTATTGGCTCAGTGTATAAATGTTATATCATTAGCCATTGCAGATCAGTGAATGCAAAACAATCGACTGTCAAATGCTGCGCTTGACAGAGCACCGCCCTCTCGCCCTCTCTCTCTCTCTCTCTCTCTCTCTCTCTCTCTCCTTTCCCATTCGCTCTTCTGCTCTATCTACTCTAAATGTTTCATCGTCGACTGACTGCCTGCCTGTTGGCAAAATGTGCTTGAAAAATTATGCAGTTATTTTGCTTGGTCCTTGGGCTCTTATTTAACACTTGGCTGGAAAAGCGAGCAACATAACGAAAAAAATAAGAAAAAATAGATGGAAAGTAGGGAGAAAAAAGTGTCGTCACGTCACAAAAAGCATTTCAAGCAGCAAAAATTCAACACTTTGTTAAAATGTCAAATGAAACATGTCATTTATCATGCCGGCACTGGCACTTACAGTTGCCAGTTGGCCCCACCCGTACAGCCTGTCCCTCACTCTCTCTCTCTCTCTCCCTCACACTGTTCGCATCCCTAGTCGAGTGCATATATCCTGTGCGCTCTCTTATCTGTTTTAACAAGCGTTACACTTTCAGCAAATACGTTTATGCCCCTCGCATAGAGTACGACAAACAACCGCACGCTGTTCCGGCTCTTCCGGTTGGCATTTCTTTTGCTATCCGCCCGGACGAGTCTCTCGCAGCTAACAGCAATAGCAACAACAGCAGCAGCAGCAGCAGCAGCAGCCTGTCTCTACTAGGAGTAACCAAGTCCCGGGTACAGCCAGTTCCCGTTGCTGTTGCCGCTGCTGTTGCTGTTGCCATTGCCGTTGACATTGCTTAAGTGCGGGTCCAACCTTTTCGCACTCGAACGCAGCGTCGAAACATTTTCAGTGGTAATTTTTAGAATACTCTTTGAAAAGAAGGCACTACAACTTTGTATACTGATATGCAACGGGAAGCAAAAGATTTCTTTAGAAATAAAAAGCAGTTCATTAGCTTGCAAAACTCTTCTCTTGTTTGCATATACTTGTAATCAGATCTTTGGTAGAGATCTCTCATGTTTTCACATTTTCTAAAGGACAACTAAGTATTTCAGCTTTTTAGATCATATCAGATATAAGAACTTTCATTGTTCTCAGAAAAATAGAAATATTAACTATAAAATTAAATATTAAAAAATTATTATAAATTAAAGAATTATGAAGAATGATAAAAATTTATGTAGAATGATGTTCTGTATTTTATAAATAATTTTTTTTTTAAATTTGAAAATTATTATAAAATAAAAAACTATGGAGCATGATTTTCTGTATATAATAAATATATTTTTAAAATAAAACAATTATTACAAATTAAAAAATTGTGAATAAAGATTTTGTGTATTTTATAAATATATTTTTTTAAACATTAGAAAATTATTATAAATTACAAAATTATGAAAAAAGTTTTTCTGTATTTTATAATATATTTTTGAAAATCAATAAAATATTTAAAATAAAAAAAATATATAAAAAATTATTTTCTACACTTTTTCTGATAATTGAAAAAAAAAGTAAAATAATAAAACAAATATATAAATATAAAAAATAAAAACAATTTTTAAATGTTATAAAATATGATCAAACATATTTTCCTATATCTTAGAACTCTTTTTATAAAGGCAATAAAAAAAATAATAATAATTATAGAAACTAAACAAAAAAAGCTGCTTAAAATATTTAGAATATAAAATTAAACTCATTCAATATGCAAACTCTAACAAATCCTTATACATTTTCGACTAAAACAAAACACTATTCTTACTTCTAGAGCATCTAAGCTTCGTCTACTCATTGCCAAGTTGTATATGCTGTTTTTTATTTTCAGTTAGTTTCTTTTAAGTGTACAACAGCGAAATGCCAGCTAAAGGCGCCAAGCAAAGGCACAAAGGCACGCCCACTGCCGCACATACATAGAGAATAAACACACAGTGCGCGCTAAAACTACACGTACCGCAGTCAACATTCAAGCAGCTGTTGTTACAACACACGTGTGACTTCATGTGTGTGTGTGTGTGCGTGTGTGTTTGCAATCCCGCGACAAGGCATTTAAAATTGAAACAAATTGTGAATGATGCCAGCAGTACGAGAGTGAGAGAGAGAGACAGAGAGAGAGAGAGAGAGTGGGAAGAGACAGAGTGTGGCACAAGGCGAGCAGCAACAGCCACAGTCAGCAGCCACAGCCTTGACGCTAGCTGAATGGATACCTTGTACGTTGCGAATATCCTTTAGCTGTCGCTGTAGCTTCTGCTGCTCTGTTTGTTTCTGTAACTCTCTTGACGATTTGCTTTATTGCTGTTTGCTTTGTGCACCCCATACAAAGCAGGCAAACACCATAAATATGTACAAGCTACATGCCACATGCCGCATGCCACATGCCACATGCCACATGCAGCCGCTTGCTGCTCAAGTGCAAAGCTATCCAACTCGGACTTGCTTAATTGGCGAATTTAGATTATACAATTTCCAACTGCAAATCTGAAAAACATGCTCCATATTCGTGAATATTCATGAGCAAACGCGACTTTTCTAATCAGCCCAAAGGCGAAACATGACAAATTGCACAACACATACCTGAGTGTGTGAGTGTATGAGTGTATGAGTGTGTCTGCATGAGTGTTAAAGTGCAAATGTTTACTTGGCACATTTGATATACAACTGCAATATATTTTATATATATAGCTGTGCTATATTCCTGTTTATTTGCCTAACTTTGCCAACTTTGCTCTGGCACTGGCAGGTGCTAAAAAGTTGACAAGAATAAGACTAAAATGTTTACAAAAGTTTCAACAATACCGAAAACAAAACAAATTGTTCTTAATTCAGCTAAAGTTTGCAAAATAATTATCAAAAATATTTGCCAGAGTAAAAAAATCAAAATAAATAAAAAATAAAATATATAAGACTGCTCTCTGAATTATGAGAATGATTATAATATAATTTATATAAATTTGTTAAATATAAAAAATAAAATAAAATATATTATGTGTAGCCAAAAGTTGCTCTCAGAGTTATGAGAATGATATATGTATATAATATAATTTATATACATTTGTTAAACAAAAATATTGATAAATAAATTTAGTTCATAAATAGAGATGATGAAATAAAATTTCTACATGAAGCTGAGTAGATATAAAGAAATACAATTAAATTTAAATTAGTAAACTCAATAAAATGTGTTGAGTGCAGTATTTTATTATTATTAAGAAATTGAATCATTTTTTTTTTAATTTTTAATTTTTAGAATTTATTTTTAAATGCCATCTATTAGTTTCATTTATCTCTAGTCTCAAAAGCTTTTCAATATTTCCAATAGAAATTTGCACTTTGACCCTTTGGTACGTAAAAATTTAGCAATATTTTATTATTAAAAAATCTGGCAATAGACATTGCCATAAAATATTAAAAAAATAACCTTCTCCACAACATTGGCGCAAATCGAGAAAAAAATAAAAATAAAAAGTCGAATATGCACTATCGCACATTTAATGCACTTCAAATTGACAAGTAAAACCGCAAACATTTGCTGACCTCGAAAAAAGAAAAAAATAAATGGCAAAAGCTCAGCTGAAAAATGCTTGACCAATAAACCAAAAATTGCCCAGGCAGAAGAGCAGAGGGGGCAACGCCCAATGCAGCTACAGTTAAACTGTTGTGGGGGGGTAAAACAAAAACAAAAAAAAGCTGAAAAGGAACTTCAGTAGGGCGACTATAACATTCGAAACGTTTTTCTTTTATTTATTTCGTTTTTTTTTTTTTGCTTTTTGGATGGAAATGTGTAAACATTTGAGGTGGCAGGAGGCAAACGCTAAAAACGTTGAATGCCGCAAATAAAGCGCAGTGGCACGCAGCGTGCGGCTGCATTGAAACAAAGCCAAGCCATAAAAATAAATATAAATTTAACAATTTCTTTTGCCACTTAGCCAACGGCCTTTTTTTTTTTTTTTGGCGAGTGGCAAGGCAGGTGAGGGATGTAAACGTTGCCAGGTTCCAAATTGTCGCAACGCCAGCAGCCGCCACGCCAGGTGGCATTCAGTCAACCAAAAAAAAAAAAAAAAGAGAAATATATATATATATGTATATGCACTGAAAAGGTCGCAGTTCACCTGAAACGTACGACATTGACGTCGACTGCGGCAGCGGCAGCGACTGCGACAGCAAACGCTGCAAAGCGTTCGCATGCGTTTTTATGAATTATTTCATAATATATTTTCGAGAGCGTGTCTTTTATTTTTTGCCGAGCATTTATGCCAGAGACAACACATTGCGGCCCGGGACTGACCAGTTGACAGCGACACCTGCACCAACCACCAAAAAAAAAGAAGAAAAAAAAACAAGAAACTGTTGCAAAAGAAGCCACTGGACAATGCCAAAAATTTAACGCTGCATTGACTTGGCTGTTAAGCAAGCAAGTCTACTAGCTTGATAGGTGCCATGAATACCCTGTAAAAAATGCGCAAGATAAAGCTCAAATTTACCAGATTATAATATTTTTAAATATTACTTGAATGTGTATTAAAATGTGCATTAATCAAATAGATTAAAATATGTTGCAAAAGGGAATTGCAAACAATTAAATATTTTTGTTTATGAATTTTTTTACTTACATCTTATATATTTATTTTTTATTCATTTTTACACATACAAAATTTTATAAAATAATTTTAAATATAACATTCGAAGACAGTAGAAGGAAGAAAAACAATTTATGAATTAAATATAATTTATTTATTTTTAATTTATTTTTATATTTATTTACTTATGATGAATAAATTATATATGATTTATTTTTTATTTTATTTTAATATTTCTTTTTTTAAGAATAGTTACCCATCAAAAATAAAAAAAAATCATTTTTAATAGAGAGTTCAAAAACAGGACAAAGAAGAAAATCAATTTATGAATTAAATAAAACTTATTTATTTTTTATTTTTATTTTATTTGGTTATTTTTTATTGTGCTATATAATACGTTTTTGATGATCGCTTATTTGTATTTATTTATTTGTTTATACTTTAATTCCTTTTATATTATTTATTCATTTGTACTTATTTATTTCGTTATTATTATCATTATTTTATTTTATTATTATTATTTTTATTTTTGTATTTTTTTTATTTTCATTTTATTATTATTTTTATTTTTATTATTATTTATTTATATATTTATTTATTTTATTTATTTATTTTCTTTTCTTTTTTTTTCTTTTGCAGATTCCAATGAACATTGATAATGATGTGAGATAAGAAACACTTCAGATACGAAACATTTTAGCCGTATCAAATACGAACAAAGTTCAATCAACTTTGCAAACGTGCTAAATAAGCTCAATAAGTTTTTAGACCAATGTACAAGTCAATAAATCATGCAACTAGCATAGAAGAATGTTATCAATAGCAATTGAGAGAGTTAATTTCAGATTCAAATTCAAACTGAATAGTTAGACAAATAAATACTTAAGATATTATTATATTACTTATTAAAATATAAATATTTATATAGATATATGTATATGTTATCGCTTATTCACTTAATGACAATCTGATATGGACATTAACTACTTTACAACAATCATTGTAAAGAAATGGCATGTGTTCAAAAGTCAATAAAAATGAAGAATATTTCCTAGAATATACTCCAATCATAAACTCATAAATAATTGAAGCTATTTATTGCAAATTTACAGCACGAGAATCTATTTCTTATCTAGCCTTGACTTTTACTCAATTGCAGTCTGGGTGAATGTCATCTATATTGAGGTGAAGATAAGATAGAGATAGAAAGACGATAAAAACTAACTACAACTGTAGAGCAAACAGTTGTAAAGCAAACTGCATAGTTGCATAGCAACAGCTTTAAGGCAATTGCTGTAAAGCGACTGTAAAGCATTTGCTGTAGAGCAACTGTTAAGCAACAGCTGTAAATTATATCTGCATTAAAATTAATCTTAATAAACTTTCTCATCACTATATCTTCAACAATCATAGCTAATAAACATGCCTTGCATTCACTCTCATTTACAGGGTATTTTATAAAAAAAAAAAAAATCTTGACAGCAGACAGGCTACGGCGTGGTTAACGCTGCGGTTTTTATTCATTCCATTGTGCGCTCAAAATCCATTCTCTCACATGAGCTATATAGATACACACACTCAATACATATACAATATATGTATGCGCCTCACACAGGAGCCACGCACAATGCAAATATTTAAATTTAATTAACTATATTTACAAACTGCGCAGCGTTGGCTATTAAACTGCCCGCACGCACATGCAAAATGTTTGTTCTAAAACTTTGCGTCAATCAAATCGAAGAAGAAAGCGAAACAACAGCAGCGGCTGAAGAAAATGAATAAAATTGTCAGTCAAGTGGATTTTTATGCTCACGCAAGCGAAGCTGACAAAAAAAAAATAACTAAGATACCCTGTAGAGTAGTAAATGTGAAGGGGAGTAGCTTGACTGAGCATTAAAGTGGTGTTGAAGTGAGAGTGGTCTGCAGAGCGTAATGTGTGGAGAGCAAGGGCAAGTAACTGCTTAGTTAGAGCTATAGATACCCTGTAAATGAAACAGTATGTGATGTAAGGGAAAAGGTATTTATTTGTGATTTAAAAATGTGATGTAGACGATACGATATCAATTAGATCTGTAAATGAATTGATGATGATGATGATATGATATGATAAAGATTTAAGATTTAAAGATAAAGATATTAGAATTTTTCATATCATAATATACATATATGAATATAAAATTGTATAAATTATATTCGACTCACCATTATAATTAACTGCAGCGAAGACATATCCAACTCTGTAATGAAAAAAACATCAATACTATCAACATTAGTACAACAAATATCAACACTGTTCATGCTTAATACAAAAATCTATATTATTCACTCAATAACAATTGCTACAGGGTATATTAAGGATAACTACTGCAGCTAGAGTTAAGCTCTTGTTCGCAGCATTTTATTTTTTACGACTTCTTATCTATCCATTTATGTTCCATCACTAATTTAGTGCCACAAAAGAAGTATCTCAAAGTGGCACACAATTGAGAGAGAGGGTGAAGGAAAGAGAGAGGATTATAAAGAGAGAGGGACAGAGGGAAGAGGCAACGAAGAGTCTAGTGCCACATGCACAAAGGATCTATGGAATTAGCATTAAAATCAAATGCAGGATATATGGGTTAAATGGGCGGGCAGTCAAAGAGTGTTTAACAAATAGGAAAATGGGCAAAGCGAGGCGAACAGGGAAAAGCGGATGAAGGGTACAGGATAGAGGCAAGCGGATAGCGAGAGGCCAACTATGTCTTAGCTATGGTTACAGCTGCTGCAAAACTATTTCTATTTTTTTGTTTTTTTATGGATATATCGAAATCGTAATACATCCGTTCGCACACACAAACGCACAAACACAAACACTCATAAGTAGACCCGGCGCATTTGCTTAACTCAAAACTGTAACGGAAACGGAAATAAATGCTGTCAGCATTTTATTTGTTTGTGAGTGCGTGATTTTCATATGCCTACACCCAAACAAACAAACAGCAAGGGCTCAAGCAGTAAAAAATAAAGAGCGTAAGAAAAGAAGAGGCTAAAAAACAGCTAGAGAAAAAAAGGGGCGAGAAAGTAATAATACAGCGAGTGAAAGAAGCAGCCGGAAAACGGAAAGCGACTTAGACAGAGCAAAAATGCTTCGTGGGTGGTTCGTGGAACTAGAACTGGAACTAGTTCCATGTCCATTGCCCGAGGCGTCATTTGCGGAAATGGCTTTTATAGTTTTTCAGTTTAGCTGTGCTCTCCCCACAAAGCTTGACATAGTTTTATTGGATTTCATTTTGAACAACATAAAATAAACTCCATTTGCCATCTGCAGCAGAGCTGAGTGTATTACAGCTCACCCCTCAGCCATTTCCCGCTAACTCAAACAAGCCAAACTATGGATTCTCTCTATCTCATCATTTGTATCTCTGGCGCTAACTCCCTTTGCTGTTAAACTGCAATTGATTTCGAAATTAAAGCCAGTTAGCAATGCCATAAAAAACAATTTACACTCTGTAAATACCAAATATAGTCAAACAAAAGCAAGTTTAAAGTCAAGTAGATGGAGTTGATAGGTTATAAGATACCCTGCATATGGGAAGAGGATATTAATGCATGTTTAAGTATGCTCTTTGTAATTTGCATTTTAAAATTCAGATGTTTATTTAATTATTTATATTTTATTATATTTATTTATAGATTATTATTTTATATATTATATTTATGTTTTCTTTCAATTTAAATACCGAATTTGTCTCTCAATATTTAGTGAAACATCCCTCTTGTATTTTTCATATAATTACAGGGTATCTTGTTTCGCTTGCACATTGCTACTAAAAACCTGTGCCACTTTGTAACCATAATAATACTTTTCTATTGTTTATCAGCTCTCTTTCTCTCTCTCTCCGTCCCTCTCTAACTCTCTGATGTAGCCCAGCTCGAGTCAGCGCGGCGACGATGACGTTGCATTGGCCAAGCGCATAAATAACTGTTAATGTGTGTGTGTGTCTCTCTCTCTCTCTCTCTCTCTGTGTGTGTGTGTAGATACTGGCATAATGGCCGCACTGCCTTTGGCCACTCAATAGACACACACACACACGCTTACACAACAAACAAAGAAAAATATTGCTTCCGGTTTTTGTTTTCATAAATTACGCCGCATAAATTCCGCATTCAATCGTGTGTGTAAAAGCCAGACCCAAGAGGTATAAACATGTGTGTGTGTATTGGTATTTGTGTATTTGTGTGTTTGTCTAAGTCCTGGTGTCCTTTTTAACTTTACGATGGTTTTATTTACTTAGACGCTGAGCGCGTGTTTGCGCTTATGTTTAACCCGGCATCTACAATTCAATTGATTTTTAGCCCATTATTTGTTAAGTACGCCATGGCCCAACACTTGGGCCAATTATAATGGTCAAGCTGCTGCGCTGTCTGTGTGTGTGTGAGCTGCTGCTGCTAAATGTGCGTCAGGTGGCAAAGTTTAATAATGAAACACATAAATTGACAAAGGTTAGCGGGCAAAGCCCAGAGCTGGAGCTCGAGTCCGAGCCGTAGACAGAGACAGCCATTTAGCAACTGTTGTTGCCCTCACAAAGTGGGGGAGCAGACACGCCTCCCTTTTTGCGCGTCTGCTTCATTATGAGCATGTGTGTGTGTGTCTGTGTGTGTGTGTGAGTGTTTGTGTCCAGGACTTTGATTTGGACAGCGCCTAAGTAAAGTGAAGTCAAAGCCCTAAATAACTGCAGGTGCTTTGCAAACACTCTCTCTCTCTCACCTTCTCTCTCTCTCCCTCTCTCTCTCTCTCTCTCTCTCTCTCTCTCTCTCTCTCTCTCTCTCTCTGCGTGTGTATATGTGTGTGCCCAGCTGTTTGGCTTTTCAATTTGATATTCGTCTAAGTAAATTAGCTGCTAGTTTATTAAAAATGTTTGTGTTAAATGCAGACTGTGAAAACTTGTCCATAGATACCCTGTAATTAATTGAAAAACTGTAGTAGGGGAGTTGGAAAGGAAGTATAAGAAAAAGGGAGCTAGAAATGTTTATACATTGCAAGAAACCTCTTCTGTAATTATTTAGCACTAAAAAATCCCACCTGGTCGCATTCATTTAATTAATACTCTATAAAATACCCTTTCACGATATATCCTCAAATAATCGTCTCTTTTGTTCATTCAACACCCTTTAGTCACACACTAGGTATCTGCTAGTCGTTCTCTAGCCACATTCTCGTTCATTTTTATACTAAATCCAATTAAAATACTTTGGCAATGGCCGCAAAGTTAAGCCTTGGAACAGCGCCTGGAACAGACGCTCGCTCCGTCCATAGTTGACCTCATTTCTCTGTTGACATTGGCCATATTGTGACGCTTACGGCCATATGGTGACTGCTCACTGGGCCAAGCTGTCCACTGAGCTTACGCCCCGGCCCCTCTACCTTCCTCTCATTCAGTCCCCGCCTGTGCGCCTTCTCCTCGTCTCTGCCCCTCGCCCACAACAGCTTGACAAATTTGCGTCTAATCTGAGCATTTTGAATTGACTGAAACTATGTGAACTCCTGAACTGACACTTGAGCTAAACTACAATATGCTCGAGCACTCCTACAGTCAAGCAGGTCGCAGCGAAATGAACTCTGACCGCAGCAAATATACATTTATGAATGTATTTACAGACATACGTATGATTGCGAGGTTGGTTTCGTAAATGCTTGTGCTTACAAATAAAACAGAATTTAATATGAAATACCTTATTTCATTTCTACTACACAAGTTAAACAGCTTATTACCACGTCACTTTATCATTTTAATTAATCACATGCACATTTAATTATATATTTTTTTCAATTTTCATTTTATGCGTTTACATTTCACTTTTTTACTAAACTGGGGTGACCATGCTTTTGCCTTTAAATACCCAAAATACTAATTAGAAGCGTTGCGAATTTACATTAATTGTGCGAATTAGTGACAACAGAAAAAGTGCTAAAAATGCACACTGTGTTGCGCTAAATGTCCTAAGACTAAATATTATAATCAGTACGCTGCTCTTAAGTTGAAATGTGTGGACGCTGCGACGCGGGCAGAAGGCAAGAGAAAACAAAATGTGCAGGCATACTTACGTAGGAACGCCTATTGCTCTCCTGCTCTCCCCTAATGGGCGCTCAAGGCTTGAGCTCATAAGGCTATAGAGAGAGAGGCAGAGCAAAGCAACGGTTAACTTGCGCGCCAGTTTCTTTGTCTTTCTTTTGTTTTCTTAAGGCGGCATCAATTTAGTGTGAAAATTAAGTGCGAAGGGTGAAGTGGTGCGGCAAGATTTATAATTTTTTTTCTTCTTTTTTTAAAGTGATACTAAAAAGTGATGCATAAATTATAAAGTGATATGGGATATATTCATAAAATTTGTCAAGTTTCTTAAATGTTTAAAGGTAAGTTTCAAGCAGCTGTGCTCAAAAATGCATGTACATACATGTATTTATTCTGTATGTAAGTATTTAAACAGTGTTCATCGTCTACAACAAGGTCAAAAATGATTGGAGCCTTTAAAGCAGCACATTAATATATACAAAATTGCCTTAAGATATGCATTATTTAATGTTTCGCAGTTTTTCAAGCGCACACACACACACGCATACTCATAAACACGCGCACGCACACACTCATAATCCATAGCCAGACATAGGCGCACGCATACACACACGAGGCTAAGCCGCTTAAATTAACAGTCTCTGCTTGGCTTAGTAGCGGCTGTTTGCTTGCTAGAGAGTGCCTAAATTAACATTATGTAGACGCTCTTTAAATCATTTTACTTAACAGTGTCTGCTTAATTTAAGAGCGCCTACATAATGCAGATTGCTAATTGGCGTTCTGTAACATGCACTGCTAATTCTTATGCAAATGTAAATTCATTCCCTTGCATTTGAATTTACAGAAGAGTCTCTTATAAGACTTCAACATGTTAATGTTAGCTCTGGTAAGGCATTTACATTATTTCATATGCTAGCCAAAGGCAAATTTCGATAATAAGAATAACATTTTTATTAACATTCTAATTATATCGCTTAAAATAACTTTGTCAGGTTTTTTACAATTCAAATTGTTCGTTGATTTAAATTTAATGTTATCTGAAATAAAATATTTTTAGCATAAATTGATTACTATAAAAAGAATTTCGCAAAAAAAAAAAAAAAAAATTAAAATAAAAATAATAGCACAGGCCATAAAAAAGACAATTTGTAGACAAAGGACGCATAAAAAGAAATATTTATTTTTATTTAGCTATGCTTTAGACCTTTTCGAGCACACCATGGCATCAATACAGAAATATTTAGATATGCATTTATTCAACAAAGGAATTAAAAGTAAATTGCTTAAGCTTAAATTTTGCTAGCCCGAAAAAGTCTAGACCAAATAAATCAAGCTACAGCTGAGTTCATTAAACGTTGAAGATGCGTATATCTATGCAAAAAAATATCCCTGGCTAACCTGGTATTCAAGTGTGTGTATGTGTGTGACTTTAGGTCAAGTTGACCAGAGTTACGATAATATTTACACATTATCAATCAACATCAAAATCGAACTCAAGTGCCTCTCAAGCAGCTGCTTCAAATATTCATGCAGGACATCTCTAGCTGGCTGCCCTCTCTCTTCAACTTACTCTCTCTCTCTCTCTCTCTCTCTCTCTCTCTATCGTTTTTGTAATGCTTGAAGTGGTCATCAGCTCACAATTACCGCACTTTATAACACTCGTAATACTTATCTATGGGGCTTACGATTTGCCCCATTGTGCTTGCAGCAATTGTCGCATGCGATTTTTATGATTGCTTCGCACTCGCTAGAAAGGATATCCTGTGTGGCTGCAGCTGTCCTGCTGCTGTCCGTTGTCCTTGTGCAAACTATAATACTTCCGCTGGCGTATTTGCATTTCCGTTTATATCCACACACACACACACACACACACACACATACATCTATATAGATATAGATATAGCTATGTTTTTTGTTTGTTTAATGAGCTTCGTTTGCATTTATGCTTGCAACCAAAATGGCTTAGATATGAGTGTTTGCAATTTGGCCAATACCCAGCAGACGGCAGCACACTTCATTGCCGGCCATTATTATTGTGGTCAAGCGGCCAACCGATATTGGCCAGGTGGCAGTCCATTAAAATTATAATTGAAAAACAGCAAGCCCCAGGCGCATATTGTTGCCATTTAATGCACTGCACGAAATATATAGATATTAAGCATATTAATCTATATTAAATATGATTTAAGCAGACAACTTTACTGACTTTTTACACTTCACTTACTAATTGGCTTAAGCAGGATATGCAAAAATTGAAATAATTAAAGATTTTTCTTCTTCTATCTATATTAATATTTTTTTTAAATAAATTAAATTAATGTATATTATTAATAATTTTATTTTTTAATTTAATTTTAAATGAAAATATTCTGGCATATAAATTTTTAAATAATATTAAATTAAATTAATTAAATTAATGTATATTATAAATATTTTTTTTATTTAATTTTAAATTAAAATATTCTTGCATAGAAATATTTAAATAATATGTACATGTAATTATTAATATTTTATATATTTTTTACATTTTAAATTTTCTAAATGTATATATTTCTGCATATAAAATATATTCAATTTATATTTTAAATATTATATTTTTTGTTATTAACTATTTTTTTTTTAACTTTGAATTTCTATATTTTTTATACATATTATTTTAATATTAAATATTAATCATTCAATAATAGTTACTATTATTGTATTATATTAGTTACTATTTTTTAATATTAATCATTAATCAGGAATATTAAAATCAATATTAAATAATTCTTATTATTTATTAATATTTTTTTAATTACTAAATTTCTATATTTCTATATTCTATATAAATATTAAATATTTGTTATTAGTTACTATTTTTTTTTATTCTAAATTTATATTTTTTATACATATTATAAATATTAAATATTTATTCAAAATTTTTTATTTGTAATTTCTCTGCAAAATAAGTAAAGCAAAATATATAATTTCGTTAAAGTTTGAAGTTTTGGCCAAGTGCATTTGGCCTTTTGTTTATAGCAGCTGCTTCACACACACACACACACACAGTCACACACACACAATTGTCGCCTCAATAATTTTCAAGTTCCTAAGTCGACGGGCTATCTATATAAATTTGTACAATATTTATGGTGGGTCATATTTATCAGTTGGGCCAAAGGGCTACAAGGATTTAATAGTTGATTTTGTGGTCGAGTTGTTGCTGAGCATTTATTGCTTTATTACTTGGAAATACATTGCGTGGGGCCAGACTTCTAACTAGCTTCATGAGGGGGGGTGGGGGGCGGTAAACGGGGGTGTGGCATGTGTTGATTTCCATTAAAAGCGTTTGCATTAATGTATGGCGGCTGCGGCAATTTCTTGGCCTGGCTAATAGGATAACAAATGACAATTGTTGTTGATCGTCGTCATTTATTTTGATTTTCGGCCTAGCCAAAGTTGTAAGCCACAACAAATACACACAGACACACACACACATAGAGACCATTGGCCATAATAATAATAATGGCCATATTTGGTTAAAGTAACTAAGCAGCTGACAACGACAACAGCTAATACGAACAGAGCTGCCTCAAACCAACAACACAACTCCCAGGGGTCTCTGTATGCGTGTGTGTGTGTGTGTGTGTGCGTGTGTGTGTTGCCTGCGTCCTTTTGGCTAACATGAAATCCGCTTGTTGTCATGCGATTTGGCATTTTATTGACATCCACTGATTCTCAATGTGAAATTATGTGCCTAATGCCGCACACACAAAACCATATATTATGATGTCCGCAACTAAAGCGGAAACTATAACAGAGAAAGGGAGTCAGAGAGAGGGAGAGCGAGTTGCTGGTGCCGGGTTGAGGTTGAGATTTGGCGCTGTCAATGAAAACTAATTGCCATAAGCTTGTGGCTACGGCCAAGTTGAACACTTTACAGCTGCCTCAGAGTATATCAGTTGGCATTATAAATCGTAGACAACAATGCTAAGGCCTAACGTATATATATATATATATTGTATATATATATATATTTAAGTGGTATTAAGAGCTTATAAGCAACGTACATACATTTATCTCTTTACTGTGTTGGCCAAGTTCGTACAAAACATATTATTGTTGATAAAGCTTTCTAGGAAGTGTTACGATTTCTTGATATCATTTTTAAAGGTTATTGAAGCACTTGGATGATTTATGTTGAAATAGTTGCGGAAGTCTACAAATTTATTTTAACTGATATATATAAATATATAAATATTTGTATATTTATTTCGACTGAGTTGGAAATTAAATTAATTTAGAGGCATGGATATGTCTATGAAGTAAAAAATAATATTAATAATAATAAAATATAATAAGGAATAAACAGGTTAAATTATTGTATAATAGAGGCATGGATATGTCTATCAAAGAAATAATAATTATTATTATAATATGAGGCAATCAAAGCTCGTTTCTTAAGCAAGTAATATCAAGCTATCAGCTTATATAACTAATAGAATTTTTTACAATTTTTAGATATCAATTCCAGATTTTTAAAATATTTTACACTAAGATTTAAGTTCAGCTGATATTTTTCTATATACATTTTTTGCTTACAACACTTTTATAATATTCCATAAAAGAATATGCAATTGTTGAAGTATCTCATAGATAGTGGATATAATATAGAGTTTGGTCTAGCATTATGTGGCCTGCAATATTTGCAAAATGTTGCCTTAAATCTTGTCATTCCAAGGCATTAGCAACACACGCATTCCACTCAACTGCAAGAGTATTTAAGCATCCATCGACCACAAACAACTTTAGCATCTTATTAAACGTTGTTGTTGTTGTGTTTGTTGTTTCTGATCATTGGATATATGCAGCATGTTCCATTAGCAGCACAAAATTTAATTATGTGCAATGTGAATTTCTGCAATTTTAACGAGATTGTTGTCTGGCGCTGAGTGCCGACGACGAAGTGGATCGATGTAAGGCAAAGTGTAGCAAAGAGAGTGGGAGACATGCAGAGAGAGAGAGAGAGAAAGCAAGAGCATGAACGAGCGTGAGTAATTCTGTTCATCGAATTTAATTTCAAATAACGCTCGCGCTTATACTTATTTACGTTCTTTTAAGACAGCCAAAGTCGATAATACCAACACGCCCACTCGCCCACAAACGGCTTACGTTACGTTACGTTACGTGGGCTCTTGTGATGATTATGGGGCGCCATATGTTTCATCAGCCACGCCCAAGACGCCACCCCTCCCACCGGTGTCTCAAATACACGAAATTACATGTCAGGGCAGCTGCTCTAAGCACTTGAACACGGGTTTACTCAAGAAATTAATTTCCTTGGCCCACTAAAATCTAACGATAATGTGTGCAATTCGATAAGGTTTTGCTAAGCGTGGGCTGTAAATGGGGGGTGTGCGGGTGTGTATGTGTGTGTGGGAGTGGGTGCTTGTGTGTGTGCTGGCTGGCGTGGGAAATCCGCTTTGAAGCAGGCGATAAAGCCAGGCGTTCCCCCTTTTTGGACTGAGCCTTACTGATTTTGCTGTTTATTTAATTCAAGCGCGTCATGCCACAATGCACACACACACGCACACTCTTCACTCTCTCCCTCTCTCTCTTGCTCCCCATCTAGCCTTGCTTTGCCTTATGCTATTGAACGGCGAGCAACAGGATATGCTGGCAGCGCTTTGCTGCGTTTCCTTGACAGCACGTCCTGCCATGTAGCATTTGGCAAGCGCTGACAGCAACTGAAATAGCCGCTGCGGTTGGCCTTTGCTTCTCTACCCCTTTTACCATACCCATACGCTTACGCATTCGCCAGTTGGCTCATTCGATATGGTCAACTTTGAATTGCCGCCTGCTGCTAGCCGCACAATCTCTGACTGCATTGTTGGGGCCGACGCGTCGCGACGCAGCGAGGTTGTATTGAATCGGCTATACGGCAATATGGTAATGTTGTTGATGTAGATGAAACCTATTCAAGACTTAATTCGCTTACGCTTTGAACTTTAACGTATACAATAATAGCAGAAAAATTCATCAAATGGAAGTTGAAGTGGTAAAAGATTTGAAATATTAAAAAAAAAAAAATAATAATAATAATAATAAAAAAATAATAAAAAAAAGTTATTTTTATATATTTATCAAATCTTTTGCTATTTTGATATTAAATGAAAGCGAAACCAATATCGCTATATATATATCTATAAATAATATTAATTGACGTGCCTGGCATATCGTCTTTCAGTTGCGTGCTTATTCTATTCTCTCAATTGAACCAATTTGATACGCTACTTGAGTTCAAGTGAAATTAAAAACTGATTTAGTTGGCACTTGGCAGATGCTTTGGTCTCACAAATGATATTGATATTGCTGCTGCTGCTGCTGCTGCTTCTTCTGCTTGAATTAAGTTTTATTCATTTGTCTGGCAACATCAGCTGGCACGTGGCTAGGCATATGACACGCTGTGAGATGTCAACGGCATCGCACGCTGCGTATACGTAATGCCATAGAAGCTCCATAGTTCCATGCCTTGCTCACACCCGATTCAGGTTTCGGCGACTGCACTCAGCTGCGGCATCTCCAGGAATTGCACATGCTGAAACGTGTTAAATTTATGGTTTGATTTCGTTTTGGCAGCGCCAATATGCCAAGCAACCAACCGAGCAGACCCTCAGACCCTCTGTGGGCGGCCGGGCTATGCCATGCCGTGTCTCATATATTTATGGCTAATACGTGCGCACATGTGCCAGCGTATACGCACGCATACACACATACACATACAGCTGAATCTCTAGCTGTGCTAAGCAGGTTGTTGGCTTTCAGCTGCAGCTTCGCTTAAAACTTTACCTCTCTCTCTCTATCTCTCTCTCACTCTGCAACTCCCTTTGTTACTCGACTGCTCTCCTTTCTGTGCGTATTGCAAAATGATTTGACCAGCATATTTGCTATATGGCTATATGCAAGCGCATATATATCATGATTGCTGTCACTTTTACCTAATACCCTGTAAGTATGAAGAATGGGGTATTAGAGAGCATTCTCACGTGTTCGCTTCTTTTGAATTGCATCGCAGATTGAGGAACTAAAATGAAAAAATGAAAGAAGGGATTAACATTTTTGGATAAGTAAAATAAATGTAAAAAAAAAAAACTAAATTAAATAAACTTAGAGGTTTTTTCGTTATTTTTTAGTGTTATTATTATTATTATTCTTTTTTTTTTTTAGCTCCTTACATATATTCATAAGATTTATATTGATTTCATTTTATTGTATTTATTATAATATATTTAAATTATAGATAAATTAAATATGTATAAAAGAATTGGAAATATTTATTAAATATTTATTAAATTAAATTAAATTAAATAATAATTATATTAAAATAGCAAACATGTTTATTTATCTAATTTTTTATATATTATTTAAATTTCTATTTATTTATTTATTTTTTTTATTTATTTATTTTTTTTTTTATTTATTTATATATTCATTTATTTATTTATTATTATTTCTTTATGGAAATGTTTTAAATCGAATTAAATAGCAATAATTGTAAATATAATCAGCTCTCTCACTCTCTCTCTCTCTCTCTCTCTCTCTCTCTCTCTCTCTCTCTCTCTCTCTCTCTCTCTCTCTCTCTCTCTCTCTCTCTCTCTCTCTCTAAGACTTCCCTTACAAAATATTCTACTTAATTATAAATATACATATGATTAAGCTAATTTACAGAATAACATCTCGTCTATCATTGAAACATCTTAATACACTCAGCTCACTGTCTGTTGGCTCCATTACTGCAATTACTGCAGCTGCACGTAAAAATCACGTAAGTTTAAATTCACCTTAACATCATTAAGACAAAGTGCGCTGCTTGCGGTTTTTTCCTCAAGCTTTCCAAGCAGCCAAAGGGGCGAACGGCAATGGGCGGGGTTCAAAGACGCAGTCATAGTCAAAGAAAGCAGTCTAATGAAAATTTAAGTGGTGCATGCTTGATTTAGCAAATGAGTTGAGTGCTGAGCCTGAAGCAGCGCCACCAGCCAACCAACCGACCCACTCAAGCAATGCGAAGCCACCACCAGCAGCAATGCTACCAATGCAAGCCCGCCTAAAACTTACCCAGGCACTAAGCACATATAGAGAAAACGTAATTTTCAAATTAATTAAATGCGCGTTGCCTGTGCGATTTTAATTGCATGTTGCATGCAATTTTACATTGCCATTCATGCACCTTTCTCTAGCCTCCTCCTCCTCCACCTCCTGCTCCTCCTTTGCACGCCCACTGCTGTATTTTCCGCTGAATTGAGTTATGCCACAAAAATTCATAACGGCCCACTCGAGTTGCGACAAGTTGTGTGTTGACTCTTTGCTTAATTGTGCCCAACAAATTTTGTATTATTTCTGTTGGCCTTATCGAGACCGATTCATAAGCCCATTTATAAGAAGGCCTAATCTGGCTGTGGGTCCCGGACCCACTGCGGTGCACAGTGGGGTCGCAACGGCACGTTTTTAATGGGTGTTGCGGCCATTTCGAATGCAGATGCTGTAACTGTAACTGTAACTGTAGCTGTAGCTGGAAGTGACCGTTGGCTCAGCAGGCGACCAGTCGGAAGCGCTCAGCACTGTCTCCGCAGGCCTGTGCGTAACCTTTGAGCCATTAAGATAAGCGCAGCAGCTAAAAAAAAAAGGAAGAAGAGCAGAACAAAGAGTGAGAGGAGAGCTGGCGAACAAAAAATGTGGCAAAGAGAAGAAGGCATAAGCACAAAACGTGGCTGACAAACAAAAGCGCAGAAATGAATTATATGATGCGCCCTGACTTTGTATACCCTAGAAATGTGTGCAGAAATGGGCATGAGATACTTATATAAAGTATGAAAATATAAAATATAACAAAAATATATATAAAAGATAAATAATATCTAATATAAAATATAAAATATAAATATAAAGTACATACATATAAATATAAAATACTACAATATCATATAAATAACAACCTCTCCCTCTCCCATCTCCCCTCTACCATCTACATCTCTCACCTCTCACCTCTACATATACCCTATCCATATCCGATCTCCAATACGCCACTCTCCCATATCCGATCTCACCTATCAATACTACAATCTAACCATTACACTCTCCACATATCCCTATCCACTCTCCACTACTACCTCTCCACTCCCCCTCTCACCTATACACCCTCTAACTTCCCCTATCCCCTCTCCCCTCTCCCCTCTCCCCTCTACCTCTCCCCTCCTCCCCACTCCGCTTGCTTAATCTTCATCTATTACAACTTAAATTGAAGAGTATCTATAAGTTGGTTTATCTCAACTTTATAATCAATTCCTTATTTGTGGCTTTCGCATGGCGGCGTCTCATTAGCGCCGCTTTAAAGAAAAAGGGGAAAAAAAATATAAAAAGAAAAACTTTTCGTTCGGCCACAGTCGGCGCCAAAGTTTAGACATTTCTTGTGCGCCCAGCAAGTTAAGCCCATATATCTTTAACTGTGTTGCCCAGGAGTGGCTCACCGGCTGGCTGTGTAAAGTAAAATCGCAGAACCACAGCCAAATACCAAATCGCACATCGAAATCGGAAAACTGAAAATGCAAATCATTATTTTGGCTGCAGTAGCAGCAGCAGCAGCAGTAGCAGGAGCAGCAGTAGCAGGAGAAGCAGCAGCAAATGCAGCATCTGCGGCATGCGAACGTGCTTGCTGCTGGCTGCTATTTACTCAAAAGTTCACCTCTCTAGCCCCCCCTCTCGTTCAGTGTACTTCGCTCCTTCTCACTCTGTTTCTCTGATCGACTGCTGCTGCTGCTAGTCCACGTCTCATTGCGGCACATTTCGCCTAAGTATCGCACTCGGGCAACTTATTGATGCGCATAAATCAGTGAAACCAGTCCCAGAGTCCGCAAACACGAAATCGACTCGAGAGTCCAAAGTCAGAGAGACATGAAAGAGACACTAGTCGAAAGTCGGCACTCTGCATGCCAAATCACTGCAGTAGAAAATTAGAAAATTTTTGGCCCAACTGTCAAGTGAAGAGAATAGACAGACACAAGAGAGAGTGTGTGTGTGTGTGTGTGTGTGTGATAGAGTTACAATTTTGTGTGATATACAGAATTTAGCTTTTAGCTCAATCCAACACGTAGCTGCATATCGCGCGACAGCACAGCTGCTGTCAATGAAGTCGTATAGACTAAACACACTTATTGTCTACCCCTCTCTCTCTCTCTAGCTCTCTCCATCTCTTTCTACTTATATATTCCTTTTTATAGTTTAAAACGTCACAGCAAGTGCCTCAAATTGCAATTAACTTTAGATGCTCTCTAATTGGAAGGCACGCAAAAAAAGAGAGAAGACTAGAAATAAAATTAAATAAAAAATAAAAATAAGCAAAAAATGCGAGTAAAACGCGCGTCGAAATCCGCTTTAAGCGCTCAATTAGTCCAGCTAAAAAAAAAAGGAAAAATAAAGGAAAACAAAAAACTTATGGCAAATACAAAAGGCTAAAAAAAAAACACGAGCAGGAATGAATGAAAGCATGCTTTACATTTTTAAGCAGCCACGAACACACACACACACATATATAGACACAGGGCCAACCAGCTAGCGCTCTTCACGTTCTCTGCGCCTCCCCCCCCCCCTCCCCCTCCCTGTCGTGCTTGGTGAACGTGGCGCCAATTAGCGTAGCCACCGCCCAGCACTCAGCGTGCACCCGCCCGCTTGGTTTGGTCTCACATTATCAATTGCTCACATCATCAATCAAGGGCTTTGCAGGTGTAAAGCACCTACAATTGCCGGTTAGCGCGACCCTATATATGTATTAGTGTGTGTGCAGGTGTGTACAGGTGTGTGTGTGTGTGTGTGGTTGCGCTTGTCTGCTTTGCTGGCGCAGATAATTTGTTAAAAATATAAAGAGATCTGACTAATGACAAATGGAATTGAACAAGCGTAACAAAGCACGCAGCCTAATATATATATATATATACATATATATATATATAAGACAAACAGTTAGCAAGCAGACTAATTAATACCCTGCATATATCTATAATTATTATCATGTTCTCTTGTATGAAAAAGCTTAAACTTGCATTCAACACAATTGATTGATTGTTTGATTGATCTTTTATTTGTCATTCAAACTCTCATTTAACTTACTTTTAATCTATGGGTTGCTTGCTTTACATTTTTAAGCTTTTAACGTTCATTTAAGCCTAATGAATTTTTACGTGCCTAACACCAAAATTCATTAAAACCCAATTAGCAATATAGTATATACATATGTTGTTTTTGATTATATTTGAATATTTTTATACTTATATAATTGAGGTTCATAGAACTTTTAGCCCCGATAACATTTACAAAGTTTTTAGTGCTCTCTCTATTTGCCTGCAATTACTATGCTCGTTTTCTAAGCTTTAATAGAGTATATTTGGTTAACACTAAAACATGAAACATTTATATTTAATTAAGATGACTAATTGAGTCGTCTGAGATATCTAATCATGACCAAGCTCAAGTTCAGAGCAGCTATCTACATATATTTATTGTAATTGATAAAAGTCGTTGAAGGCATGTCAAAAACTCTTTAACAAGTCTTGTAGCACTTGAACTATTATTTATTTTAAATTGTAATATTAACACTAATTTAATCATAACTATAATAATTATGTTCTCCATTGTTCCTATTTGACATATTAAGCCTTCCCGAACACACGGTTGACATATTACTCTATTCACTGCAAGCTTAATTTATTTATTATATATTTTATTTGTATTTTGATTTATTTTTATTTCATTTTGTATATACTTTTGTTGGTATTTTTTGTCGAGTGCTCTTGAGACTTCTTCCAGGAAAAGAAATTCTAATTTTAAAATTCTAAATAAAATTGATAAAATTTTCTTACAAAAAGACTTCATATTTGTGGAAAATATATAAAATAAATAAAAAATAATATATATAAAATATATAAATAATAAATAAATAAAATAAATAATTAATATTATTTTAAGTAAAATATATAACAAAAATATTAAATAAATTACTATAAATAAAACTATTTTTATTATAAAATATATTTAAAAAAAAAAAGATTAAATAAATGACTTTTTTATAAAATAAATAAATAAATATAAAAAATAAAAATTAAAAAAAAAAATTAAATAGATAAATTATTATATTCTTTTATAAAATATATAAATATATAAAATTAAAAAAAAAAATACTCTTGTGCAGTACAAAATAATTTTCTTTAATAATTAATTTAATAATAGTTAATAATAGTTAATAGTTAATAGTAATAATAGATCAGAACAAAATAATTCCTTCTAAATTAAATATTTAATGTCTTTCGGAAATCTTTAGCTATTCTGTATATCGACTTTTGAAATGCATCTTCCACTCTCAACTATAAATTTAAAAAAAAATATATATATTAAATATGCATAATAAACATATTTAATGTATATTTAGAAATAAGTTGAAACAGCAAGGGTATTCACCTATTTATGATAATTTATCAAATTATTAAATGGCTAGACTCTAGCACTCAGACACTCAGACAAGTTCCCGTTTTTTCAATTGGACGACTAAGCCCCCACACTTAATTTTTAAGTATTTCCTTAAATACTCTTCTAATGCAATGATATGTGAACAACAAGGGTATTCCCTATTCAGTGCAGTTAAAAATAGTTTCCGCCATCAGCTGATTAGCTCGCAATATCTTATCATATGCTAAAAAAAAAAAGAAGGAAAGGAAAGGAAAGACAACTCGTACGTAAATACTATCTTGTGATCACGCTGTGATGTCACTGATAGTACAGTTCGCATTATACGCACACACACACACACGTATATAGGTAATAAAGAGTCACGCAGGTATTTCGTATGCCATTTAATTTACAATCATTTGTCAAGTTTTGGCGCTCACAACAAAATGTGATTTTAATTAGCACGCCCGCAAAGCCGCAAAGAGTTGTGCAATAGTATGCAGATATATTTATGGAAATGCAGATGACTGAGGGGAGTGGATGATGGAGAAGGCAGTGGGTGGGGCAACTGAAATGCAATGTTTGCAGTCCTCTTGCATATTGTTCGCACTTCATTTAAAAATAACTTTTAACTTGATTAAAGAATGGCAACAACAAGCGGCAAGTGGCAACAGGAAACAGCGTGGGCGTCGGTGGGCGTGGCAACAAAGTGCAAAGTGAAATCTTATGCAATTAACTTAAAGTCAACTTGACTTGAGAGACCATGGGCGCGGGACGTGGTAGGGACAGTGGCGGGGAGAGCCCGTTTGAAAAACTAATTGACATCGTTGCTCTGGCAGCGCTGACAGCTGGAGCTGCCAACTCGCTTTGAATATATATATATATAGAAAAAGAGAAAGAAAATGAGAAAAAGAGAGGGAGGGAGGGAGGTAGAAGCAGCACAAATATTTTCACAATTTCAACTGCTGCCTGGCTGCCTTTCTTCTTTCTCAACTTTTTTTTTTATATTTTGCTCTGCGCCCATTTTGCGCGACAGTTTTAATTTAATTTTAGCCCGAATTCAGAGCCATGTCGTTCATTGCAGGCGCCAATTTCAGCGCTACCTCAGAGCATGCAAGACTGACACAGACAGAGCGAGGGAGAGAGGGAGTGGAGCAAGAGAGATAGATACATGACGACACGGCGAGTACGGCGTACCCAGGCGCAACTATTATCAGTGCCATTAAAAAAGTTTAGTCCGATTTGAGCGCGCACGCTTAATGGCCAAGATTTTAATCAGAAAATGAGTTAAAAGCCAGCTGGCTTCGACACGACGTCGAATGGCAACTCCCAGATGAAGCCAGCCATATGTACCAAGTCCATGTCTGGCTTTGATTATTGTAGCGCTTATGCGCAATTACTTGCATACGCTGACATGGCACATCCATTGGATGCAGTTGCTCCTGGAATACGGCGCCAGTTAAAAGTTTGGGGCGCATTTAAAAGTTTTGATATGCGCAGCAGCGAAAAATTGCATTAGCCGCAACTTTGCTGGGCGAAAAATCTAATGCAACACTTGCCGACAGTCGAAAAGTTCCACAGCGAGCAGGAAGCTGCAGCTATTCGAGTAATACAGTAGGAGCAGGAGAAGCAGGAGGAGTAGAAGGAGTAGTAGCAGCATCCTCTAGCTAGTCTTATGCAAACAATTGCACTGTTCGGGCATAGTCTCTGCTTTTAGTTTGGCAAATTTTAAGCAGCTCATAAATCGCGGAATTATTATTTAATATACTGTGCCATAAGATAAGAACAAGAGCCAGAAAACTGCTTCAAGTGGCGGCATATATATATATGTCATATATACATATATATCATGCTAAGACCATATTTGATTTTGATTGGATTATTATCTTTATAAGTGTGCGAAAACTTTTTTATGAAATTAGATAATGCATTTTTATAATATAATCCACAAGTGAGAGAGGGAGCGCAAGACTACTAGCATTAGTTTCAGAGCACTATGCGAGATCAACGAATATAAAAGTGAGGAAAATATCTCTCTTTCAGCAAGAGACTTCGGTTCTAATCGGCCTTGAGCTGAGCTATTCGTGCGACGCTCGGTCAACGAACGTCGTAAAGGCAGCGCTCCGATTGGCGTGCGCCAAATGAGACTCGGGAAATGAGGAAATGCCGCAAAGTCTCTAAGCACACGATCTTTACATTCCATTTGTATTGAGAGTTCTGGAATATATACCAACACAGGCACAAAAGACTCTTCTCATCATTTAACTCAATCAACGATCTGTAGCCGAACTTCTTATAGTTCCCATGCAGTCACTTGCTCTCTGAGTTTTTTCTCAGAGACACCGTCAGCTAGTCTCATATTATTTTCGAGAGCTAAGCGTTTCAGCTAAATCTTAAAAAAACATGTACTATTATTATTAATTATTGTTAACTTATTTAAATTTAATTTAGCAATTTATCACATGCATTCACTTATTCACTAAGTTAAATCTCGTAAAGTAATTTTGATACATTCTCTGAGTAGGGTATAAGACTTGAACCTGCTTGACTTGTGTGCGTCAACGTTTAGTCCTCAATAGACAACAAGTTATCTGCTCATATCAAAAAGTCTTTTAGCACATGCTTAACCTCCCTACTCTCATGTGCTGGCGCCTAAAATGAAACCTTTATCAAATATTCAACGAACCCCAACGAAAAGCAGCTTTTTGCCTTTCCTATTAAATTACATTTTCAACAGGCCTAAACAAAGTTGTTGTTTATTAAAGGTTTGATAAGTTGATAAAGCATAGTTGTTGTTTTTTTTTTTTTTTTCAAGAGAACACATTTGTTTATATTATTATTTTTATTATTATCTGATATTATCGCAACAATAGGTTGCCATGGCAACAGAGACCATTTGTTAGACTTAACTCTACTTCTCAAGAAAGCTGTCAAAATGCAAATAAATGTAAATTAAAACTATCAAGCGAGAGCTGACAAGGTGCTTAAAAGCTTGACAGCGTTAAGCTAGATTTATTGTATTAATTGAACACAGAGCTTTAAGCTCATCAAGCCAGCAAGGTCAATTATTGAATCAAATATATATTTCCTATCACTGAATATCAGTTGAGTCACCTATCGAGCCTAACATATTCATTACTAATTCCATTGCATGGGTGGAAAAGTATTCCATTGCAGCGGCGGCATGGTATTCCATTCGAGTGGCTTCAGCGTGAAGAGTGGCGGCAATGTGCTGCAATTGGAGCCGCTGCACTGTGTCTGTGTCTGGGTGCCATTGCCAGTTTGGCTCTGACTCTGACTCTGTTGTCCATCTCCAGAGACTTGTGTTTGGCAACCGGGTCCAGTTTGTGTCTGTGTCTGTTGGCCATCCGACGTGCTTTGTGTCTGAGTTTCATTGCTGTTGTCGTTGCATTTCACTTGCACTGGCAGCGCCTGTTAAAATGTTGTAAGGTTTAGCATGAATGAATCTCTTGTCTCAGTATTTGGTCCAGTCAATTTTCATTACGTTCACATTGGCGGATAGCAGCAACAGCAGCAGGCAAATGGCCATGGCCATGGGGCAAACACTTTCAATAAATCTCATATTGAACGTTTCACGACCAAAATTTGAACTGAACTGAAACTACTTTCTGGGCGGCACTTTTATAGCCAAAAAAAGAATGTAAAAAAAAAGACTTTTAGTAAATAACAACAATAAATTGATCCTACGACAATCGAAATTCCAGCGGTCAGTGATTTTTGTTATGCTTTTGAGGGCTTTGATAAGATTGTTTTTCATATATTATTTTTTTTGTCAGCTTTAGATTAGAAATTGATATAGCTGTAAAAATGATTTAAGTTGCGGGATTACTTGATTTAAAATGTATAATTGTAGGCGAAAGTAATTGGGGGATGTTCCAGAAAACGTTGAAAATTTTAAATTAATATGGAAAGCTGAAAAATATATAAAAATAATCAATTTTTGTGAAGATAAACAAATCTTTGCTGCAAAAAAAAAAAAAAAAAATTTTTAATAATTTTTATACTAAAAAAAATGTCAGAAAAATATTTAAAAACATTTTTGAAACATTTTATTTATTTATTTATTTTTTATAGAAAAAAAATATGAAACAAATAATTTCACTCTTCTCTTAATAAACTTAATTATTGCACAAAAGTTGTATAATATTATAGTAAAATATTAATAATTCGATAAAATATATGTGTTTAAATTTTGCATATATTATTATTTATTTTATTTATTATTATATTTTTTGTCTTTTACAAATATTTAAAAATTAATTTTAAATTTAAAATATTGCCATTTTCAAGCAGAATTTTTTGCTCTAGCAAATTCAAAGCTTACAATCAGTTTGACAATTTACAGCATAAAATTTAAGAGTTGCAGTCATATGCTATGTTTCTGACAGCTTATCAAGAAGCTGCAGCTGCCAATTGGTAGTGGCAATACCCAATAATATTTCAACAATATGAAGAACTATCAAGTGACAGCTAATTGACAGCTTAAACAATGCACTTACAGCACTCTTTTTTCGACTTGGCTGACAAAGAATGCTGCCCAATTTATGTGCTGCAGTGTTGCCAGAATTGGTTGACGATGGGCGTTGCCAGACAGTGCAACAGTCGACATTTGACAGGCGTGCAAGAAAGAGAGTGAAATGCTTGTCAAATGCAATATTCGTGGCAACCAACAAAGGATAACGAAATGCAGCATCACATTGGTTTCTTTTTTTGGTTTTTTTTTTTTTTTTTTTTTAATAAATGCTCATATATTTTTCTATATTTTATTGAAATGAAATGCATTTCACATTGTTAGACAGTCACAGCTGCAGTTGTTGAGCTGACAATAGTCGAGCCGGTAGCATTGTCATCACCAGTCGTAGGAGAACTTTGCGTAGTGGTTGGCACTGGGACAGCTGTCGATGTGGTTGGCACACCGTTCTTCAGACAATTATCGAGCAGATCATATGTGGCTGCCGTGTCACGAACATAGTTGCTTTCGGTGGTGTTCGTGCACTGATATTCCAAATCCTGATTGGCCTTAATAGCCTCGGCCAGAGTATTGGCCGTGCTGGCCGCATTGGTGGCAATATCATAGATAACCGAAACATCGGATTGAGCCTAAAATGCGTATTGAATTAGTTAACTGGGCGAACTCTTCAGCTACGCTTTCACTTACGGCCTTGGCATAGCAATTGAAGAAGGTGGTGCTGTCATTGCTTGTGCTGTTGTTGCAGCTGCTGAAGGCACTGCACAGACCATCCACATCCTGCTGGTAAACTTGCTGATCCTTCTTTGCCTGTGTTGTCAAATTGGCCAACTCCTCATTGTAGGTGCTAATGCAGCCCTGATACGAACTAGAGAATGTGGCAGCCACTTCGTTCAGCATGGGCAAATACAAGGCAAAGCACTGAGCGGTCACATCTGCCGAGACCATGTCCAGGTTGTTCGTCTGCACCAGATATTTATCCAGGGCGCCTTGCAGTTGCGCTTGCACAGAGCTCGGCTTGGCCTGCAGTTAACGAAATGCACTTGAAATTGTATTCTTGTTTATTTGGTATAATCCACACACTGTCAATTACTTGAGCAAAGATGGTCAGGCTGGCCAGCACTAGGACGCTGCAGAACAGTTTCATATTGACGATATTCTTTATGGTGCGATTCGGTTCATCAAATACTAAAGATAGAGAACCCAATGGGCGCTTATGCTTTATATATAGTGCGAAGGCGCAGCGTATTCGTACGCGGAATGATTGATGCATTCGCAATGGTGAATTTGTGGTCAAAATTATTGTGTTTAGCAACCCATAAAAAAAGAACTGCCTCATCAGGTGAAAGGTGTGTGAGGCCCGTTAGGTTTTGTCGATCAATTAGGTGGCATTAAGTTGAAACCCAAACGGAACCACAAAGCGCCTTATGCCAGACGCCACAAATTGCTTTGCATGTGCATTTATTTATTTATTTTTTTATTTATTTTTTATTGTTGTTCTTTTTGTTTGAATTGTGATGCCCACGTAACAGGCTAATAATGCTGTGACCCTGTAGACCAAAAATAGACAGTAAACCGCTCGATTCGACTGATAAGTGAATTGCACGAGTTCACACTTGCTACAGCTACAGCTACAGCTACAGCTCGTGCGCTTTAGCCAGGCTAATGAAATATTAAGCCAATATATGCGCCAATTTGTCTACAACGCGATTATTTTGGCTTATCGGCTTTAGCATATCATATGCTATCACATTCATAAATAATCGAAAACTATGCCAAAAATGTGCCGTTGTAACGTCAGCAGACCGTAGCGCATCGATATGTGGCAGTGAATTGTTAAAGCCAAATAATAAAGGTGCGGATTAATAAATAATAATAAAATATGAAAATGTTGTAGTGGCATAATTAATATATCAATTGGGCATGTATTAATAAGTTGTTCAATAAATGGCAATAATTGAATACTGAATAATTCAATTAAATTAAATTCATGTTTATTAATGTGATTGTATTTTATAAATAAATAAATACAAAATATAAGTACTACAAAATATAATTCACAAAATAAAATAAAATAAAAATAAAATTAAAAAAAAATCACTTTTGGTAATGCAATATGTTTTTTAATAACATTTAAAAATTAAATAAAATATCAAAAAAGTTAACAAACTAATATGGAGTATTTATTCAACTTCTACACTGTGTGCAACTGAATTTAGCGAAATATTTTCACCTCACCTCAGCTCAGATATAAACAACAATTATCATGATATCCAAAAAGAAAGAAATTCGCATACAAGTATGCTGCAAACTTTCAGCGTTTCACAGTTGAAGCAGCATTGAGGTGCTGCGATTTTTTCATTTACTAAGTATTATTTTTTTTTTTTTTAGATAACAACAAAGCGCAGCGACTAAACGTGAATAAACAAGCCATGCATCAATGTCATATTAGCCAAATAAGCCCTATGCCTTGAACCCTATTATTATTTTTGCAGTATCACGTTGTCGGCCCAGCCAAACAGACGCACAAGAAACATGAAAATTATATTCATAGCTTTGCTGCTTACCCAATTGCTGGTAAATTCCAATGGATATTTCGCATATTTGTGTTTTGTTTTACAAAATTAAAAAAGTTATATAAATATACCATATAAACACTAATTAAGTAGCAGCTGCAGCCGGCGGAAACATCACGTAGTCTGGAGAGTTTGACAGAATATTTGGAGCATCATGATTTGACGGGAGCGGGCAATACAAAGAAATGTTTTGCCAGCTATTTGCCAGAGCTGGAACAGTTGGGACGCACTTGGTCAATGGCATACAACAGCTGTCAGGAGCATGCGACAACTGGTCGTAGTACACTCTTCAGCCAGGTGGGTGGCATGCAGCAACAGATACGCAGGGCAGCGATGCGAATAGATGGCTACATTGACAGCTGCCTGAACATCACCAATGTGCTGGACTACTTTGACTGCTTTGCCAAGCTGGTAAGTCGAATGTAGCGAATCTAGCGGCATGGCCTAATCATCAACTTCAACTTGACAGTCCAAACAGCAGCTCATGACAATGTATAACATCTCGTTTAATGCGTCGGAAAATGCACTGAGTGTTACCAAGCAGCTGAATGGCATCGATGAGGAGCGTTATCTCTGCACGAATCGTACCGAGCATAGCTATGTCCTGGGCACAGCGAAGATATTTGATGCACTGGACAAATGCCTGGCGGATGCGGCGAAGATGGCCTAGGCCATAGGCAAAAGTCTCATTCAAAATGCTTTACTTATATATATCTATATTCGATTTTGATGCTTCTTTATGTGTGTGTATATATATATATGTGTGTATGTGCATGTGTATATATTAATCGATCAGTTCGCATTCATTGCGGCCACCTCTCTGCGACACTCTTGCAGTTCCTCATTCGCCAAACGCATTCTGCCTATATACGCCACCTGGGCATCGAGTGTGCACAACATTAGCGTCTGCTGCACGGCATCGAAGTCCTGGCGTAGGCGTGTGTGTGCGCTTGTTGCATTGTAATTAATCGTAGTCATTAGATCCAGATTTTGATTACCCTGCAAGTGCATGAGAAATGAATGATTAGTTGAAGGCGTTCAATTGGCTTAAGATTGAGCTTTAAAGAGAATACAAATAAAATGTAAAAGCATGCATTTTGAGCTTTTCAATGAGCTTTAAAACAAGAGTTGAATAAGCCATTATAATGAATATATTAAGATGTGAGCTTTAAAGCTTCACATTAATTTTATCTTAGCTCTGCTTAAATTGTTAGAAAACTTGGCCTTGTTTAAATTGTAGTTATATTCGTCGAGCAGTAGCTAAAACTTTGAGAAATAATCATTTGAGACTGAAGTAATTTATAAGTTTCGAGCTTTTAATGAGCTTTCATATAACAGACGAAGCCTTAAGAGATAAACAAAAAGATTTTAATGAGCAATAATTTTATAAAGGCTTTTAAGCTTTAAGCTTGGCAAATATCTCTAATATTCAGCACAGTTTCTATTCACAATTTTATTTTCTTTAATATTTAAACATTTGCTAGAGCTTTAGCCTGAAATTTCCGATCAATTTAGATGAGTTTTTGACCCCAATCAAACTGGTTATATATGCCTTTAAAATCAACTAAAACTTTGATCTATAACACTTTAAATTAACATAAGTCACCATAAAAATTTCACTGATTAATTTCTAAATTTTTCCGCTTCAAAACACTTGAGAGCAATACGTTTAGATTAAAAGTACATACTATAAAAAATTAGAACATTCAGGTGAGTTTGTTAGGCCTTGTAATCATAGCATAGCATAATTAGTTCAGGCATGCTTTTAAGGCCTTTGAAAATTATCAATGCAGATTAGATTTATGGATTCAATAACATTAAATGTAATTTAAGCTCTTTATAAAGCGTTTGCTAGTTATATAGATCGCATATAAAGTAGTTTTCAGCTACTGTTGTCTAGAGTGTAGCACTTACGTGTTCCTTGTGGCACTCCAAATACTCGAGATCGTCGTCAAGTTGATTGCATAATTCGAAATTATCACACAATGCATTGTATCCCATCTCGATTTGTTCACGTTCCCGCTGCACATCAATAGTGAGATCGATCTGTGTCTTATTCGCAGTCAGTTCGCATCTTTCGTATTCAAATGCATAGGCGTTCGAGGCATTCGCAAACGCCAGCATAAACTCAGTATGACACTCATCAAGTGTTGAGTCGGGCCATGGAATGGGTATGCCCACAGCTAGATTTCGACTCGTGTCGCATGCTCCACGCAAACAAATGCCCAGCAGTAGCAGAATAGGCAGCGCCACATGCAGCTGTTGCTGCTGGCCGAATTGTTGCAGTCGGCGTCGACTGGTCTCGCCAACCAATTGATTCTCAACTTGTACCGCACACATTTAGCTATAAATTCTGAATGGCGGTTCGAACGATTGCCTTCTGGAGTGAGAGTCGAGTTGAGTGTGTTCAAATTCTGTGTAATTGACATTTCCTACTAATTCAACACAATCATGAAATTTTAACAGTAGTAGTGTATTGACTTTTATTGATAATCAATTGACTTTATCAGCAGATTGGGTCAAGTAAGTATTCTAAACATTGTTGATCCGTCATTATAATGGAATAATTTTCAAATTCAAGGCCAATTTTTTGTTTTTAGCTAGCTAGCTGTATATAAAGTATAAATCAGATTCACAAATTTCCCTAGTGTGAGATTGATATATTAATTATATGAAAATAACTGACTATATATATTTTTAAATCACTTGTTTTTGTAGAACAACAATCTAACCAATTTATCTTATCATGACATAAAAATATCTATATACCATATAAATGTGTTGGCTCATTACCAGGGTAAACAAGCAAGTGATAAGCTTTATGAATGATTTGAATTTCATTTGCATCCTAAAAATATGCAACACTTTCAAACATTTCATTCTATTTCAATTATTAATAAATTATGAATTGATTAAGTTTATTTATATACGTGTGCTTGCCTTGATTATTCATGCTAATTCAATTTACAATCAAACGCAAGTTTAGAATAAACGCTTCAGCTTATCCATAGCCTTCCTGAAGCTCATAGGCATCATAAAGATATCCTCTTCTGGCATTTTTTCTGTAGTAAAAACAGGAGCCTCAGTAGTGTCAACTGGAGTCTCAGTAGTGTCAACTGGAGCCTCGGTACTGACAACAGGAGCCTCGGTACTGGCAACTGGAGCCTCAGTAGTGTCAACTGGAGCCTCGGTAGTGACAACAGGAGCCTCGGTAGTGTCAACTGGAGCCTCGGTAGTGTCAACTGGAGCCTCGGTAGTGTCAACAGGAGCCTCGGTAGAGACAACTGGAGCCTCGGTAGTGTCAACAGGAGCCTCGGTAGTGACAACTGGAGCCTCGGTAGTGACAACAGGAGCCTCGGTAGTGTCAACTGGAGCCTCAGTAGTGACAACTGGAGCCTCGGTAGTGACAGCAGGAGCCTCGGTAGTGACAACTGGACCCTCTGTAGTGACAACAGGAGCCTCAGTAGTGTCAACTGGAGCCTCAGTAGTGACAACAGGAGCCTCAGTAGTGACAACTGGACCCTCTGTAGTGACAACTGGAGCCTCGGTAGTGATAACTGGAGCCTCGGTAGTGATAACTGGAGCCTCAGTAGTGACAACAGGAGCCTCGGTAGTGACAACTGGACCCTCTGTAGTGACAACAGGAGCCTCAGTAGTGTCAACTGGAGCCTCAGTAGTGACAACAGGAGCCTCAGTAGTGACAACTGGACCCTCTGTAGTGATAACTGGAGCCTGGGTAGTAACGACTGGAGCCTCGGTAGTGACAATTGGAGCCTCGGTAGTGACAACAGGGGCCTCAGTAGTGACAACTGGAGCTGCGGTGGTACTTGGTGCTTCAGTCACGCCACCACCAAGACAGTCATTGAACTCTGCATCACACTTCTCAAGATCACGTGCATAATCCAGGCGAGCAGTGTCCACACATGTTTTTAGATCGAAATTGATAATATCGTACTTAGCAGAAATCGTATTGAACTGAATATTCGCATCGCTGTTCAGTGTGAACATCACTTTGTAGCTGTCAGTGGACTGTAAAGTAATTCAAGTAATACACAAATTATTCTCTGGAAAATCTTATATACGATATGATTTATATATTTCTGAATACTTACCGCATTGCGATAGCAATCGAAGAATTCGAGACCATCGACATATTTATCACAGCTGCTGAGGACACCGCACATGCCATCGCTACGGGATAGCAGTTCCTTGCGTATCGCCGCACTCTTCTCGGTCAATTCATTTTTTTCCGATTGAGCTGTGTTCACGCAGCCGGTGTAGCATGTGTTGTAGGTACCCATAGCACCTTGCTGATCGACGAGATATTGACCAAAACAGTTGTTGACCAAATCGGGATCAGCATTGGCAGCATGAGCCGAAATCAGGAAGCGCATAGCATTTTCCTGACGCATCATGAATGGCTGAAAGTCAATATCCTGAATGGAGTTGAAAGCATTGCAGCCGGCTACTAGAACCAGGCAGAGAGCAATTGTATATTTCATAGTGAACACTTTGTTTTTTTTTTTCCTATTATGCTGCACAGCTATTCCAATTTGTGAAAATATCCTTGACGAGGGCAAATGTATGAACTGAACTGATTGCCAAATAATGCAGACATTGCTTATATAGCTGCCAAAAATTAACCGCATGAGCAGTTATCTGCAGTAAGTTTAGAATAGATTTCAGATTAAAAACTAATCAAATGCGCAAACCTAGTTCGATGATTGCATCGTTTCAAAGACAATTATGAAGAAGACACTTGCTATCTGTAGTTCATTGAGTGCTGGCAATATTATCACAAGGCCAGCAAATTTTGGCCAATACATGAATTTGGCCGGCATTAGATAAGACAAACAAACAGCAGCCTTGGTGCACAAGTGGAGGTATTACTGTAGCTACCACTATTTTTATGAGCTAACGAATTTGTTTTTTGTATAGCTCAAAATTGGGACTTATCAAAGCAATAAACCATTGGCATTTATAAGTTATTTACTCCAAATCTGTAGTTATTCAGAATTTCAAATAATATTTTTAAACAAATTAAATGGCTAAAATGCTGACAGAAATTCAATTAGATAGTAATTTTGAAGTGTTATTTATACACTAGACTAGACTAGACTAGACTCTAATCGCAGAGTTGTGCAATTTTAATCAATTATTATTTGATTAATAGGAAATTTTCCATTGTTTCATTGAATGTTCAGTTGTCCTCAATTGTAAACACGCTTACGATCGGTCGAGTCCATTGTTAAAAATAGTTTTTTATTGAAATAATCGACAACAATTTAACAATAGAAACTGAATATGCAATGTTTTTTTTTTTTTTTTTTTTTTGTTTTCTTTTTTGACAATAGAAAAAAAGTCATGCGATCTTCATAAATAGTATTTGTATTTAATGGGTTAATTAATAATATTTATACTGATTTAGCAATTGACTTTTCTTTTATGAAATGCCGGAATTTAATAGCGCTTGAACCAACGCTTCATCTCTTCCATCATCTGCTTGAGCTTTTGCTGCTCCTGGGCCCGACGGGACAGATCCTCTTCTGGCAAGTCCTCCTCTGGTGCAGCAGTCGATTCAGTGGGAGCAGCAGTGCTTGGTTCTGGAGTTGATTCAGCGGGAGCAGCAGTGCTGGGCTCCGGGGTGGATTCAGCGGGAGCAGCAGTGCTGGGCTCCGGAGTGGATTCAGCGGGAGCAGCAGTGCTGGGCTCCGGAGTGGATTCAGCGGGAGCAGCAGTGCTGGGCTCCGGGGTGGATTCAGGGGGAGCAGCAGTGCTGGGCTCCGGAGTGGGTTCAGGGGGAGCAGCAGTGCTGGGCTCCGGAGTGGATTCAGGGGGAGCAATAGTGCTGGGCTCCGTGGTGGCGGGAGGTGCAGTGGTCAGTGGCTCCAAGCCTTGTAGACACCTGTTGAAGTTTTCATAGATGTCAACTGTTTGCTCCGTATATATGCGATCAGTTTTGTTGGTGCACGCATATTCGTTGACTTGGATTAGACGTAATTCTTCCTGAACCTTAGCCAGCCATTCAGCGGAATCGGCCGAAATCTGGTACATAGTCTTGGAGTTCTGTCCGCCCTGTGTAGTTTTATAAATGAAGTTGCATTAGAGTAATCCATTTGATTGAAATATCGAATTAAAAAGTTCACTTACGGATTCTGAGTAGCACTTGAAGTAATCTTCGGATGGAGAGAGTTTGCTGCAAGTGTCCAGAGCCTGGCAGGCTGAGGTTGCAGAGCCGTCGATCTGAGCGCGCGCATCCTTGGTGGTCTCATCGATGCCCGCACTAGCTGCCTCAGACTCTGATAAGCACTGAGCATAAGCGGTTTGGAATTCTTCACCGGCCTTGTTCAACTGTGGCAAATAGGTGTCGAAGCAGCCTAGGGAACGTGCGGGATTACTACGGTTGATATCACGGGAACGCATCATGAACTGCATCAAAGTCATCTCGGGCAGATGGGGCTGAGGCACAGCCTGGCTCAGGCCAATGGCCAAAAGCAGAACACACACTTTGGTAAACATGTTTAATAATTTTTTGTTTTGTCTTTGGTCGGCACGATTTTTCGATTCGTTTGCTATGAATGTCGGATTCGTTATTGTTCTAATGTGGCAAACGACTTCAATATTTATAGGAACGTTGCTCAAGTATTCTTGAGGCGTTTCTGCTACTCCAGAGATTGTATACAGCCGAACAATTATGGCCAGGTTATTACCTTAGATTTAGCTCTATCACTTCTGTTATCGCCTTATCAAAGTCGGCTGACAGTAACTTTCTTATCGTTTCATCGCTGGTACTGTGAAAAACATTTCCAATGAAACAATTAAACAGTTGCCAGCGACTCCCAAATCGCGTCATTATAATCTTCGAAATCATTGTAGTTCCCAAAAAACGTAATAAATTATATATAAGCAAGCCCAAAGATAAAACATTTCTTTGAGAGATGTCATAATTTCTGCATTTGTCTAGTTTGTTGTTGTTTTCCAATGAATTCCATTCTTATTTCTTTGTCTGTCTATCAATTTGATATATTATTTTTAGCTCAAGTTTGTATATCTATCAAGTGTTTATTTTAAATACTTATCATCGTGATATTCTATTGAAATATACGTACATATATAGAGACATACATACCTACATATATAACAATTAAGAAACTTTTAGTTGTCCACTTAATGTTGGTAGCTCTACTCTGATAAGGTTGCGGAACGTCATCGATCTTTGCCATTGGTCAGCTCCGCTTATCTTAGACCTACGCTCACACATAATCTCAGATAAGCAGTCATTGTATTGCCCGAACACAATTATTAAACAAATATTTGATGTTGCGCTTGAAATGCGAAACTATTTTCAAAATTATTTTACACTTACATATATTTATTTGTTTTGATTTCCTATTCTCTTCTGTCTGTCTGTCCCTTTGTGCTGTTATGCTTAACATTGTGAGGGTCATTGATCGTTCTACTTTGTAGCACTATGAATGTAATCTATATTCGTGTCGTCTTCAATTGCTTATCATGCCACGTGCTGTACTTTTGCTATTGAGAAGTACAAAACTTTGGCGATAGTACGAGAAATCAATGGTCAGAGGCGTTTTTGTGATTCACAGTTAATATTAGATTAATTAATCTATTCAATGAAATATAAATTGCAATTATTTATGGCAGGTCGTTTCCTTTTGGCTTTTGTTTTCGGAAATCACGCGAACTGTACGCAGTTGCAAATGGATTCTCAATTGTTGCGAACGTCTTTATTAACTTTACTTGGTTTATAGCCATTTTTATAGCCACATATAATTGAAGGACTTCATAGGTATTCTATAATATGCTAGCAATTATTATGGGACTTTGTTTGAAGCATTGTCGACCATTGGAAAATTCGTAAACCTATTTTGAGGTCAAGGATCGACAAAGTTAAGCGAGCTCGAAGCGCAGCAAGTATGAGAAAAATCAGATAATATGCAAATAAATAATTAAATAAATAGGGGGAAGAAAAGATTAGTTTAGTCAAAAATAATTATTGTTTTTTTGCTAAAATAATAAAAATAAAAAATAGTTTCCGTAGCCAAAAATTTTGCAGGTTCGCCAACACTATGTGTTTTTTTCTTATGTTTATTAATATTATATATATATATATATATATATTTTTTTTTTTATTACTTATTCCAATAAATTCGTAAAAAAAAGCTTCCAAATTTATGTTTTTTTTTTTTATTATATACTTTTTTTATTATATATTCCAAATAAAATTAATAAAAATTAAACATATATATCACAAACCTTTTCAAACCAAATTTATTTGATCAAAATCTAAGTTTTCTGTGTAGAAATAAAAAGTTTTTAAATTAAAAAAAAAAAAAAGAAGTTAGATAGGACTATATATTAGTCTCGTTTCCGAAAATCCTTAAGCACGCTCCAATGAATCTATTTTTAACAATTCTGTTCAGATATTGGAACTTAAGTGAAGCTAGTTAAAGTGCACTTCTAGGGAGCTGTCTACAGAAATGTAATGAACTCGAAGCAGCTGCTACAAATTCATTTTAGAGCTGCTTGAATTATGGCTTTATGGAATATAGAAAATCCCTTGATGAGCCTGTATACAATATTTTATTATTCACAGATCTCATATTCATATTCCACAAGTTTGCCTTTAGTTCGAAGCGGAGAATTCTATTGAAAATGTCGCCCTGAATTTCAATTTTAGCGAATGCTATGTTAATTATTTGCAATATCTTTAAGGCTTTTGTGTGTGCAAGCGTATTATTAGTGGAATGCAGCTAAATATCAAGCAGCGCAGCTCACCTACTGCACACCTGCTGAACACACACACACACACAAAGCGTTGGGTGTGGAAGCTGCTAATTTGCATATCTTAATTGCGTTCTTTGTGCGAAAGCATTTTCAACGAGTCAGGCAAACATGGCTCGAGCTGCATTAACATTTCCTACACACACACACACATACGCACACAAATAAGGTGAAAAGAGCAACAAGGCAACACTTTAAATCAACCGCAGGCTGCAGCCTTTGGCAAGGACACGCGGCACTGTCGCCAGTTATTGGCTTCATTTTGGGGGCACTAATGCGTGGCGAGCATGCTCTCCCTCTCCCTCTCCCTCTCACTCTCTCAGACTCTCTTTCAGCGTGTGCGTGTGTGTGTGTGCCTACATTTCTAATTTGTTTTAATTGCAGTGACAACAATGCCGCAGGCAACAACAATCAACATAGCCATGGCCAAAGCCAATGCCGAAATGCAAATGCAATTCAATTTAAATGAAAAACACCCTTGAATCAAAAGATATCAGCTGTTTAGTTTACCGTTAAGTACAAAGACTGAAAGCCTTTAATTGCTATTCAATTTATGTTTTAAGTCCAGCCCAAAGCTTACCCATCTTTGATTAGGTTGGCAAATGCATTTCAAATGGCATACGGCAATTGCCAAGGTACAAGAAATTTGCAAATTATTTTTGTAATACCCTATACGACTACATATAGAAGAATTTATAGAATAATATATTTTGATTGTTTAATATTTGTCTTTAATTTTGTCATATATTTTTTCTTATATATCTAATATATAATGAATATGATAAAATTTAAAAATTTCATTTCAAGTAACTTTTTCATAAAAAAAAAATTCATTTCCGCTAAAAAGTTTTTTAATTATTTCTTTTTTTTAAACCATTTAGCTTTATCTTTAAATAAAATTTTAAAGACAATTAATTATAAACAGTTTTTTTTTTTTAAATAAATTATTAAATATATATTTGCTATCTTCACTAATAATTAATAATATTTCGTAAATTTTTTTGGGTATGCTCGTTTATATTCAATATAAATTTTCATTTAACAAATCAGAAAATAAGATATATATTTCAATTAATTTTTGATATGCTGGCATTTCACTTTAAGCTGGGTTTACGGGGCATCTGGTAAGTTGGTTAGAAGTAACGGTCCAAACTAGTTAACAGCAACAACCGTTAATTATGTAAGTTACACTTGCAGAGTTGCAATTGGCTTAGCTGAACTTTTCCATTGCGGCTGTCGCCTTGTCTGTGTGAACTCTGTCAATATTTGGCCAACATTTCCATAAAATTGCTTTTACTTGACTTTCCCTTTTTACCGTTAGTTTTGCTGTGACCAAGCAACGAAACACCACCCATCCCACCAGCCCAAGGAGATTACAAAAGTTTTGCAACTCCAACGATAGCCAAGGTTTGTCAGCTCGTTACCTATTTAATGCAATACATAAACCATGTTGTCTAGTGTAGCAGAGAGTGCAAGCAAGTTTCTTAAGATCCGAACTCAAGCTGGGCGCGGCCGAAACTGTTGGCTTGACTGTAACTAAAGACGATGAGGTTGCTAGGGGAACTGGAAGTGTTGTGCTGCCATGTGATGCTGTAGTGGAACCGAGTGGAATCGGTAGTGTTGTATTGGAACTGGAAATGGAACTGGAGCTGGAAGTGGAACTAGAACTGATACTGCTTACTGGATCTGTTGTCATCGTTTCGGATTTAGTTGTCGTTGTCACTGGAGCTGATGTTGTTGTCGTTATTGTTGGACGAATAGTTGAAATGGGTCTTCTGGAAGTTGAAGTTGTTGTAACTGTAGTGCTTTTTGAAACTGGTAACGAATTGGACGTGTAAGCACCTGTTGTTGTACGTTTTGGACCTTTTGTTGAACTAGCTGTTGTTGTGCTGAATGAGGGCGAACTTGGTGTTGTTGGTCTCATTGGAGATGAACTAGTATTAGGTGGTGTGGTGACGATGGGTGTGCTTGAAACGGTTGTAGTTGTTGTTATCAGTGGTGTTGAACTAGTTCCACCTTTGGTACTTGTGCTTGGGCACCGGCTCAGCGCCCAACAAACAAGCTTGCAGTTTGACATAAGTCTGCTCCGTATTAACCTCATACGTATTTTTCGCCTCAGTTGAGCATTGTTCCAATTGGTAGTTGATCTGCTCTTTTTGCTGCTTATACTGGATATTATACTGGCTGGCAGTGCCCGAAATGTTGTACATGGTCTTGGCATCTTCAGTGCCCTATGAAAGATATTTGCAAATTAAATAGAAATATTTAACTATTATTAAAATTCATTTTCAGCCCGCTTACCACTTGTGTGTAACAGTTGAGAGCCGCGGCGGTATCGTTTAGACTATCGCAATTTTCGATCAACTGGCAAGCGGACTGAGCATTATTGCCCAAGATGCTCAGCTTTGTCTGATAGAGCCAATCGAGTGTCGATAGCTGAAGCTGGGTGTTATTTTCACAAGTTTGATACTGCACTTCGTATTCCTGCAGCAACTGATCGAACACCTCGCTATAGTATTGAAAGCATTCCATCGAGCGAGCCGGATTGTTTTGTTGCAATGCATTGGTGCTGCGCATAGCCTGCAACAGCTTCGATTCACCCAGCGTTTGGCTGGGACCAGCACATACAGCGGCCATCAGGCAGGCCAACAGTGTTAAGAAAAACATTTTCATTGTATTTCGAAATGATATTAATAAAATTAATTTATTATTTTCGTATGTGCTTGTGGCACGATAGTTAAATGCGTACTTCGGTAGCAAACAAATGGAGGGTCCGCTTTTATAGGCGGCAAGAGTTTTGCATGTCAAAAGTAATCGAAATTCACAAAAGTCCATCGGTCTTAAGCTTATGACAGCCTGATATGATATAAATATATTACCCTACGCACCAAAGTCGTTTGGTTCTTTTTTCGACATTGTCTGCGCACAGGTTAGTTCTATATTTCAGCTACTCGAAAGTCTTATCAAAAATGATAATTTTACAGAAATACGTCAGCATATGTTGTACATTTCAATTATGTTGATGATTGTGTATGATGAAAAGATAACTTCAGACTTTGAAGGGCTGATTAGATTTTAAATATGAAGTGAAAATCTCTTTTAAATATTTATTATGTTAGATCTTCCCTCAATTATTTTCCCACTCATTTAAAGATAGTTTGACATTAAATTACCTGAGAAACTGCAATTGCATTGTTAGCGTAGCACAACGCCGGTGTTTACGCTTTTTTATTGACTTTCTATCGATATCACTTTAATTTAAATTAAATGCCATTTTATCATTGAATGCCATATTTTTGCAAAGCCATTCGATACCTTTATCAGGTCTTAACAATTGCGCAACAAATAACTGAAATGCCGCTGGTGAACCCTCGCTCGAGTGGCTGACTAAGCACTTGAAACGTTTCCGTTTCTTATCTGGCAAGCGAATATCTATTTGGCTGAAATAAAAAGTCAAATAAAAATAATCGTACAACGATAGATTGTGCAATTCCTGACAATTTCCGAAGAATTACGAATATAAAATCAAATTCGGCAGAATAAAATTATAAAAATATGATAGACAAGTGGGACCCAGAATTTATAATTTGCGTCCGCCCATACGCTAAACAATAAACGCGCAAAAGATATACCTACATTTAACTCAAAGTGGAAATTAAATGGGAGTGTTGACGTTAGATAAAATCGATTGGTAGATTCCCGTCGAATGATAAGTTTTCGGTTTAGTATCGAATATAAAATTGTTTTTTGACTGATAGATAGATGCCAAGACATAAAATTAAAAAAAAATTTTTTAAAATAAAATAATCTAAAATATAAAATCTAAAGTATAAAATATAAAATATAAAATATCAAAATATAAATATAAAGTATCAAAAGAAAAAGAGAAAAGAGAAAAATATGAAAAGAGAAAAGATAAAAAGAGGAATAAGGATGAAAAGAGAAAAGAGATAATAGAGACAAATAAAAAGGAAAGAGGAAAAAGGAAAAGAGGAAAAAAGAGAAAAGAGAAAAGAGAAAAAGAAAAGAGAAAAAGAGGAACAAGAGAAAAGAGTAGAGAGAGAGAAAAGGAGAAAAGAGAAAAGAGAAAAGAGAAAAGAGAAAAGAGAAAGAGAAAAGAGAAAGAGAAAAGAGAAAAGGGAAAAGAGAAAAGAGAAAAAGAGAAAAAGAAAAGAAGAGAAAAGATAAAAGAGAAAAAGGGAAAAGTAGAAACGATGAAAAGAGAATAAGAGAAAGAGGTAAAAGAGAAAAATAGAAAAAGAGAAAAAAGAGAAAAGAGAGAAAGAGATAAAAGAGAAAAAGAAAAAAGAGAAAAGAGAAGAGAGATAAAGAGAAAAGAGAAAAGAGTAAAATGAGACAGGAGAAAAGATGAAAGAGAAAATAGAAAAGATAAAATAGAAAATATAAAATATAAAATATAAAGTATAAAATATAAAATATACAAATTAACGTATAAAATATACCATATTCTATATAGAGTTTGCTTAAATATGTATGTATAAAATTTCAATCTTTGGTTGCTCAATACATTGCAAGCTTACAATTTAAACTGTTTGTAGATGTTAGCGAGTTAATCAATTTAATAGAGCCAAAGAGGACGATGGGAAAGTTATAGCTAGAATATTCTGAGATCGATCAACTCTTCGAGCTAATCAAGTATTTATATGCCATGCCAGCTATCAAGCTTCATTTCCATTTTGTGCTATATGCATTTGCATGCACGCATTTCGCCCCTTTATGCATTGCGAATGGTTTTAAGGGCATGAAGAGCGTAATTCATTTCCATTTTCACGCGATGCCAGCCATTTTTCATCCCCTCGCTTACAATGCATTTTCAATTTTCCAATTTCAACGCTCGTTCGTTGTTTTTGATGCATGTTGGGGCGTTTGTTTGCTCGCGGCACCAACGGACGTATGATTAATATTATTTACTTAAAAGCAAATGCCACGCCTTCCGTTGCATACTAAGCGATAACGAGTGGGGCAGCAACCACAGTGGGGCGTCTCGAGCGTCTCGAGCGCCTCAGGCCATCCACTCATCCAGACAGCCATTTTCAAGAGCTGTCAGCGGAAATGAAGTCGTGGCAAATGCAACGCCGTTTTGCTCGACATTGAGTTACGTTGAGTTAACTCCTGATGGATTGTCAGACACTCAGAGGACGCTAAGCGTCAGTGCGCGTATCTTAAGTACTATTCGCAGTGTAATTGCTTGTTAAGTAGGACAACAAATATATATATAAATATATCCATGAATATATTAAAATTGAGGTTCACTTCAACTGACCCCATCACAAACTGAGTCACAATTCAGTGATTCACGGGGTCAGCTCGAGTGAGCCACAACTTTGATAAGCATTCGATTAATTTATAACAATTTTCCCTTTTGTCAAATCATTGTCTTACGAGGCTAATTAAAAAACCAACAGCAACTGTGAGTAATAGTCGATTTATTCAATTATTTGAAGATAGTATTTTTTTTTATTTTTGCGATAATTAATATAGCTTGCTTTTGTTTTTATTATTATTATTTTTTTGGCCTTTGTATTTATGGCACAAAAAGTATTCCCCATGGCTGCGATTCCTCGAAACACTCGAGAGACTGGACAGTGGCATTCTGGGAATTACACGCTCTCAAGATAAGATTCTGCATAGAATGTTGCGGAATTCGTTATATAAACCTTACTAGACTATATGGGAAATTGTTTTTACAATCTTTGTAACATTGAGCTCTAATCTATTTAGTGCATTAGCTCTGAGAATTGAGTTTTCAAGTAGTAACTAACTGTAGATCAACATTCTATGGAATTCTATTTCTTTCTATGGAATTTCAATCAGAACTATTTTAGTGATCTCAAAATCGCCTCTCTATGCAGTTTTAAGTCCAATTTAGCTAATCACTCAGCTCAATCTTTATTGATTAATATAAATTAAAAAAAAAAAATCACGCTTTTTTTATTACTCGAATATATATCAGATAACTTTATTACGTATTTAGAATCTCCCATGATTATTCAGTGCACAGTAAATTGCACACAAAAATAGCTCCAGCAATTTATTGCATGACAATTAAAACATGTTTATTTATTGCTATTGAAAATGTTTTAATTTTATCAGCAAAATAGTTATCAAGAAAATATAGTACGATGATTTGGTCGCACTTTAACTAAAAGATTTGAGGATAGAGAGAGGCAGGAGAAAGGCGACTAGGAGATACCTCTGAACCCTATATAGAGGTGCTATGCCATGAAAAATCCAAAGTATAAAGAATATCTTTAGTCAGTTGTACATTATTTGCTATCGATTATTATCGATAGTTGGAAAAATGACAGGAAATATATGATTAGCTTTTGTTGAAGCTCCTTCCATAAATCATCATGGTCTGCATTGAATTCTGTTACAAACATTCTCAAAAAGTTTGCTGACCCACTTTCAATGACTTCAGTATATAAAAATAAACTTATATGTGCTTAGCAGAGATTTCAGACATATTATAATTAATTAACAGTGAATACCGAAATATTTTGGACTTAAACGTTGCTTTAGCTCTCTTATCAATAGACCTTTGGATGCATAAATAATAATTGTATGTATAATGAAAAGAAATATACAACTTGACAACACTTAATATATAGATACATATTTCAGTGATTCACCAAGATAATAGTTGAATTGAAAAACTGTTATCTGTACAAGTTCTAGAAATGAATTTAGTTTATTACAGATTCGAATGATTTTCCTTGAGTTGCGATAGGTATTATGTACATAGCTATAAAGTCGACGGCCATCAGCGTGTAATTAAAATGAAAAGACCAAATATAATTAGCCAGTTAGTAGGCCAGAGGAGCAGCTCCAAGCAGATAACAGCCGTGTGTGTTTGGTAATAATTCCTAATGAACTACGCGAACCAATATAATTTCCGATAATTATTTTTACAACAAGCATTATGTATACGCACTGATGTCACTGTTATTCTTATATATACATACTCTACTAGATATGTATGTGTATGTGTATGTACTGAAATGCATTTGGTAGTGGACTGAATACACACAACAAATTGTTATATGGCAATAACAAAAGATTTTACGATTGCAATAACAAGAAGTGCGCGCAATTAAACACGCTCTCAATGTGAATGAAAACGAATGCTGCCTGCATGCGGATGGATGTGAATGTGAATGTGAATGGATGTATTGCTTGTTTGGTTTGTGGGTGGCTGCTGTCGCTGCTGCTGCTGCTGTCGCATTGTCTGCCTGACGAAGTAAAACAGAAATAGAAATTGAGTTGGAAATAGAAATCGCAATTGTAGTTTCGATCGTTTCGTTTGGTTGGGGGAGTCATAAAAACTCGACCGGAGTTGGCGGCATGCGTTGAGTTTATGAAAGCGCGTGAAATTCAATTAAAACGCGTGCTCAATATTAGTTACAATGCGTGACTGCTGTCTAAGCCATAAACAAGCTTATTGAATACTATTGAAGGGCACAGGCAGCAGCAGCAATAGCGACAGCAACAGCAACAGCAGCAGCAGCAGCGGCAGGAGCAGCAGCAGCAGCAGAGCTACCACAGTGGCAACTCCTGCTGATAGTTAGACAGGGCTTTTCGATTACCTTATACGCCTGGCTGCACTGAGATACTCGTGTAGCATATCTTTTATATAACAGAAGTAAATAATTTTAGATAAATCTCATAGATCTTTAGCTATTTGAGCCGCTTAGTTCTTTTAAGTTGTGCAAAATAAATATGTATTACATAATTATTAAAAATTATATTTTCTATAAATATCTAAATCGTAAAATATAAAAAGATTTTGTTGTGTTTTCTTACAAATAATATTTTATTTAGCAAAAATAATTTAAAATTAATTCTATATTATTCTACAATTCTAGTTTATTACTGGGTATCTCTGTATTCATATACACAACACGCCTTTTACATGCCTCTACAATTCAATTTTTTGCGATAAGTTGCCGTGTAAATGTCAATTGGCAATAGTTTTCATATGTTTTATGCTTTGTGGGCGTTTGATTGCTTGACTTGCCGCCTGACTACAGTTGGCTCGTGCGTCAAAATTTTGCCGATTAGCCGTCATACCAATAAAGATTATACGCTGATTATGATCACCTATCATATCTGTATATATAAATAAATTTATATATATATATAGAAACTTTACAACTATTCGACCCTTGCAAAAATTAATTAAGCCTTATAGCTATACAAAATTTAATGAGTCTGAGTCGCAAATGCTCACAAAATTTTATTTGGCCAAGTGCAAGGAGAACATTAACCAGGCTAACTGGCAACGGGCAACGGGCAACTGTTAACTGGCAACGAGCATAAAGTGCAGTTGCAATTGCAGCGACTGGCGACTGTTGCATTATAATGGAAACTTTCGCCTTGTTGCACACAACATGACCTCCTGCCCCCCCTACCACTGCTAGCCTGGTAACTAACTAGCTAATTAAATTTTTACTTTGCTATTATATTAGGCGAACTGTATGCCAGTCGCTCTTTAGCGGCCTGCATTGCATGTAATTGCAGCTGTTGTTCAACGAACAGCCAAAGGACTTTGCTCTGAAGTTCTTGTTGAACGTTGTCGAACGTTGCTAAAGTCACATTCATGACGCATATTTCGTGTGACCCAGACCAGAAGCAGCTGTCGTCCAACAGTCAACGTTGTGACTGACCGCACGTCTGTTGGGCTTTGAGTCCCATAGCTTAAAAAAGGCGAAAATCAAGTTTGATAAAGTTATAGATACAAGTTAAGAAGTAGTATTTAGAATGAAAAATTTACAAATTGAAATTTGATTCATCAAATTTTGTATATGAAATTTGATTTGACATACATTTCATTATATATATATTTCTTCACATTAGCTAAAAACTTGTTTATTATTAGTTCAGCATTATATTTCTTTATGTTCCATGATCTTAGTTCGTCTGTGATTTAGATCTAGAATCTATCATGCAAAAAAATCATTCTATCTACAGCTAAATGCCAATTTCGCTTCTTAGGCAACATGTGATCGAATATCGTATAACAATTTACTTATCCGTGTCTTTTGGCATATTGAAGGCACTATTGCAGTATCAATGTGCGGTGCTATTGTAGTAATTATTATTGATAACGTTGCCGTGTGATTGATTCGCAAGGCGGAACCAAATTAAGGTAAATTATGTTAGATAAAGATAGACAGACATATAATTGAACTACAGCTATATATAATAATTATTATACTAAATATAATATGTACAAGTAAATTGTATTAAAATTTTATATATATGCTTGCTTACATATTTAAAAAATTACTATTAATGCACTTAAATATTAATAAATGCAAATTGTAATTCACTATAAATTTATTCGCTTTAATTTCCAGCTCAAGCAAGTTCCCAGCACAAAAGGCAACCAAAACTAAAAATTCCACACACAAAACAAGAAAAGGAAATAAGGCAAAAGTGAGTACCGAGAATTTAGAACCACAAAAGAATAAAGCGCACAAAGTTGTCCCAAGCCGCTGGTTGGGCAATTATTTCAAGAACTTCAAGATGCCAACTGCAGGCCATGCGGCAGAAAGCAAGAAAAACCCCAGAAACAAGAAGAAAAAAAAATGATGTAGAGAAAAGACTAGCAAAATGAAAATGAGTGATGCGAAAGAGTCAAAAAGTTGCAGTAAGCCTGGCCAACAATAAAGGCCACAAAACGAAATGAAGTCAACTAAAAAAATAACTGCAAATGTTGACGATGCCGGCAGCAGCAGGAAGCGGTCAAGAAAGCAACAAAAATTCAAACTAAAGCCCACAAAGAGAAAGACAGCGAGAGAGAGAGCTATTGTGTCGCATACTTAAAGATGGCTCAAAAAGTTTGTTCACAATGGACAATATACAAAATACTTAAATAAATATATATAAATATTTATATATTTGCATTTAAAACTGTTAATTAATCAGCCACAAAGGTTGAGCTAATAAACGAATGCCATGCGAAGCAGCAAAGCAATAGTTAAAGCATTTCCTAGACATGTGCATGTCTGAGCTGAGCTGCAATTCATTAGTGCAACTATTTACGAGGGTTGTGCAAACAAAACACTCACACAAATACACACACGCACACACACACACACACACACACATACATACACTCTGTTGCTTTCGTTAACTGCCTGACATTAGACATACGTGTCCAACAAATCAACTAGGTATTTTGGCCACATGCTGCTCTCTCTCCTTCTCCCTCCCTCTTTATCTCTCTCTCTCTCCATCTGTTTATTTGCTGTTCGTGCAAGGTGCTAAACCATTTGCGCTATGGAATTTTTGCTACAAATTCGTTTTGCACACAAATTGTTTTCGTCGAGTTGTCAATCAAATTCCAAGCGGCAAAGCATGCCATAGTATTCACTCGTCAAACACATTTGTGTTGCATACTTTTCAGCGCAGCAGCAACGACTACTGAAATATGCAATAGTGTGCGTGTGCATGTATTTTTCTTTTAGCTCTGAAATTTTGCAAGCATTTACTCAATTGCCTTGTGCATATAGGTTGGTAAGCAAAAAAGAAAGCAAAACTGTTTGCATAGATGGAGGCTTTTCTTTGCAAAATTACTCAACAATAGATGCATGAGAGTGATTGTTTAAGAAAAATGCAGCTCAAGAACTAAGAACATATATATTTTTTTATATATACTTTATTTTATATATTTTTTATTTTATTTAATTATTTCTGCATTAAATATATATTTATATTTCGTTATTGTTTTATTTAATTATGAAATTAATATAAAAAATAAATTAAATATTTAATATAAAATATAAAATATTTTTTAATTACTTATGTATTCAATATTTTTTTATATTTGTTTATTTATTATTTATTTATTTATAAAAAAATTAAAAAAAAAAACTAAACTAAAGAGAAATAAATTAAATATTATTTTTCGAATATAACAAACTTAAAATGCAGAGCTTGGCTTAGGTTGTGAATATTAATGGCTTTTTGTATAAGAGTTCAGTTTGCAGAAGTATTTATTTTTATATTTTATTTAAAGCTGATTAAATTAAAGAGCTTTTAAAATCTGTACTTCGCTATAAATGCAAACACAAACTAAATAGGCAATTTAAACAATTTACCCATGGCTCCTTCTTTGTTTTGACAACTTTAACTAATAATAATATCGTTTGATCTTAGTTGACACTGTCAAATTGTATTAAATATACAATATATTAGGTTAATTCATAAAACTGTCTGCAGATTAGCTATAATATAGTCAACTTTGAGTAAATTTTCTAAGAATTTTCATTATGTCAGGGTCAAGATCAAAATGCTCAAGCGTTTTCAGCATACTCAAATTTCACCTCACATTTTTCCAGTGAATATGTTCGGGAAATTGAAGGACTTTTGTCGTCTTAACTTGTGAATTCCTAGAACACTGTATGGTCGCAAAGACAATGAAGCAACAGCAATTGTACTCTAATCAGCTTGAAATTAAATGCCTTGATTGGCAAGTCTGATTAATTTCCTAGAATTTTATTATTCGATTTAAGCGCATATTTTAAATATAAATTTTAGAAGGAATGGAATGGGCTCAGAAATGTATGTAATAAACTATAAATTATGCTCTAGATAGAAAGCCTTTTTCTTTCTTATCTAAAGAGTGGCTAAAAAGTATTTTCATTTGTACTTTGTTAATTTCCTAATGAAGGGCAGCATAATTATCATTATTAATATTTAATTTTGCATTACATGGATATTTCAAATCAAATTTTACTATTTTCAGCCAGTAAATTTACATAAATATATTACGAAACATTTATTTGGTTCAAGTGCGCTTGACAGAGACTTAAGTTCTAATCCAATTGCTCTCATGCAATTTGAGTTCTTTAGACATAAATGGATATTTATATAAATGGCATCATAGCATAAGCTCGAGCTTAGTTCAGCCTTGAGGCAACCGATGCATGTCGATAATCCTTTAAATTCAGCTGCAAACATTATTCGTTTGCAGTTGACTTTGAATAATTGATGGGGAAAATGAAGTGCACATTGACCCAAATAAAAAATCCAGCATAATTTGAATGTTTCAATTTCTGTTTGCGAATGATATGCATAAATGTTTGAATGTATCTATATATTGTGAACTGTGGTGAATTAAATGTGAATGTGGCCATTAAAGTGAGCCGCAGTCAAGTGTTGGTACCATAGTAAACGAGTGAAACACTCTTGTTGTTGTTGTTGTTGTTGCTATTGTTGTTGATAAGCCAGACATGCAATGGCTCATAAATCAAGCCAAAATTCAAATGTTATCAGTATACGGAATATTCCCAAACTACGTAATAGCAATAGATGTTTCTCTATGTATCTGTGTGTACGTGTGCGTCTGTGTGTGTGTGTTTGGTAGATAAGCAAAACAGGCTGCTGCCCAGTAAGCATAGCGACTGCCACTGCAGCAGGTCTTATATACAGCTTGTTTATAAGGTTTACTACTCTAACATTGCGTGGCTGTGTGTTTGTCTTAATGAAGGAATGAAAATAAGCAGGAATGTTGCACTGGGGTGCAAGCGACTGCATGATACTCGCTCAGCCAGGCAATAATAACAGAACTTAATGCGAACTAATGGGCGGAAATTTGAATTTAGAGAATGATGGAGACAAACGTGATTCGAACTGTGAACTTTTGGGTTCCTAGCATAAAAAACTATATATTTTTTAGGTCACGTGAGTTCCTGGCACTCTAGCTACATATATTTTGGCCTGAATTTAAAACTTCCAACTTAAAATAAAACCAAATTTGCTACCTTATTAGCAAAAATTTGTTAAAAAATAAATAAATAGATAAAAAATAAATAAAAAAAAAAAAAATGCTGAAAATGTTTCTTTATACAGCAAATGCAAATACTCTCATAATTTTACCTAATAAGTATTTTAACTTGAATTTCTTCTGCGCTTGCTCCATGGATTAGACTAGCTTGCAGTCGATTACCATGGAAACTATGCACTTTTCTTAATATACACTATATATATACTATACATAAATCTACATATATACACTATATAGTTAGCCATTAGATAAGAGCAACAGCTATTCGCGTATTGCATTAGATAATTGCGTGTTGGCAGCAAGCAACAAAAATTCGCACTTGCCAAAGGGCTTTTCCCACTGCCATCAAAGCTGACGGTTAACCAATGACAAATGCAGATACGTATACAGCTACAGCTACATAGATCAGGTGGCATATCTAACAATAGACGGCAGCACAGTTGATTCTATATAAATATAAATAAGTGCTGCCTACTTTGAGGCGCGCTGCGACATTATAAATGCTCCGTAACGCAGCAATCGGACACTCATTCTCGTCTCGCCAAGCATATCGCAAAAACTCGCGCGTGATCACTACTCTAAGCAAATCTAAATTAATAAAAACTATATATATATATATATATCTATGCATACATGAATTCATTCATTTGATCAGACAAGGGAGTGTGCGAGTGTCTAAACCAAGTGTTGTTTAGCTGCAAGGCAAACAGTTTTCGATTTGCATCATTGGCAAAAGACTTTCCATCATAGACGTTTAATAGTTTTAAAAGTATTTCAATTTTCAATTGGAATACGGCAACGTCATGATGTCCAAGACTTTGGTAAGTGCAGTCGAAGTTTTGATAAAAAATGATTTAACAAAAATCAAAAATTAAAAATAAGTTTCAGTAAAGTCTTGTGAAAAATATATGCAATTTTTTTTTTTTGAAAAATACATAAAGGTAAATATTGGTTTATTTTTTTGCAGTTTTTTTCTGTATAGTTTATTTGAATATATAACAAAAATATATCAATAATTTTATAGATATAAATATTTTATATAATAAATTTATGTATCTGTTTGAACAACTGTTGCTGTTGCAGCCATGCATTCTAGTTAAATGCATATAGTATTCATATTTTTTTAATGTATTTGACAACAATTTTTGATCAATAATAACATATAATAATTTTTCTCTATACTTAATATTCATTCAATAAAATAAATATACGCGTTTTTAGTATAATTAAATGTTTATTTATATGTAAAAAAATATATATTAATTAAAATGAATTAAAGAAAAATTTTGATATATTTTTTTAACATTAAAAATAATAAATATATAAAAAAAATGATAGATAATTAAATATTAATAAATTTGTATTATTATTTCAAAAAATATTAATAAAAAGTAATTAAAGAAAAATTTATATATACATTTTTAACATTAAAAATAATAAATATATATAAAAATGATATATAATTAAATATTAATAAATTCTTAATTTATATAAAAAAATAATAATTAATAATAATTAAAGATAAAGCTCTAAATATTTTTTTAACATTAAAAATAAAAAATATATAAAAAAATATACATAATTAAATATTAATAAATTTTTATAATTATATTTAAGAAAAGTAATAATTAAAGATAAAGCTCTATATATTTTTTAAACATAAAAAGTAATATATATAAATGATAAATAATAAAATAAACAACATGCAAACATGCTAAATTGACAAAATATTAAAACCTAAAGCAAAAATTCTTTTAGTGCAAATATTAAAAAACGAAAGAGAGAAAAAAATGGCTTTTCATTTAGGCCTGCTGACACATGAGCTGCAATTGCAAAGGCTTAAAGCAGAAGAAGAGAGAGAGAGAGAGAGAGAGAGAAAAAACACGCAGAGACAGACGGAATTGGACGAGTAACAGAAGCTGGCAATATGCAAACAGAAATTGAATTAATGCCAGGCTAGTCTGCCTGCAAACGAAATGCTGACCAGTGAAGCTCTTTGACATATATGCCATACACACACACACACACACACACACATGTACACCCACACACACAGAAAGATGCAGACTGGCAGTCAAAATGGATATGGTTAGAAAATTGCAAATTAACAAAAAGCAGGCGTCTAAAGCGCTGGCACAAATTTAGCTGAAAATCCAACAAAAAGTGCGCAAATGCATGTGCATATGCATTTGTTGTTTTGCTGCATGCGAATTAGTGTTGGCACTCGACAGTTTGTACGACAAGCGAGAGCGACCAAGGAAACAGGCCAAGCACATAGACAAACACTGAAAAAAAAACGCAACCATACACCCAGCAAACTGGGCCCCAAATCAGAGTTGAGCTGAAAGACAACAGCAGCAGGAGCAACAGCGACAATGGCAACTGACAACTGCAGCACAACAAAAAAGAAGAAGAAACAAAGGAGAAGAAGGATATAGAAGACAAAAGAGTCAGGCAGCAGTCGCCTCTTCTGGCCAAAACAATCCCTTGAATGCTTAACGTGTCAGTCGCCAGCTAAAAAGGCGACGGCTTCTCAGTCAGCTGGGAGCAGGCGCAGAAAAAAAATACGAAAATTAGACATCAAAAATGCTTTAATGAAAATTCCGCCTGCAGTCATGGCTAACAGACAAAAAAAAAGAAGAGCGGGGGAGAATGCCAATTGGGGAGTGCCAAACTAGCAAATACCCTGTGAGCTAATGAATAGGCAAACATAGCCTTTACTTCAGCTACAACTGCTCATAGCATTTTCTGTACATGACTGTGAGAGATTTATGGGATTAGGAATATATCAATGATTTAACTAAATCTAGAGCATATTATGGAGATTCGCTTAAAACTCCATCGATTTTGTGTGAAAGTTTTGATTGGAAGTCGAAAAATTAAATATTATATTTAGAGAGAAATTAATAAAAGTTCCAATACACACAAAGAAAAGTGTGGAGACAGCTACAGCTTGATATTGATATTGATATATAACAATTTACAGATAAATAGATGTGCATGCAGATAACTATATGAGCAAGCAAAAGAAATGATGCAGTGAGAAAAAACAGACACGCTCGAGCAGCGCCATATCAACTTCAAGAGCTGATGCAGCTTAAGAATTTCTACTTATAAAGCAAAGCGAAGCCCGTCTATACTAAAACTCAACAGCTGCACCAATATACCCCTTTTAATATACACTCACAATGCACATGGAGCGGATAAAAACTTAAGGGAGACAGTGTGAAAAAAAGTTGACAGAAACATTTCACACCAAAACCCGTTGAAATTGTTTGGCGACATTTTTGCTGCTGCCGCCGCTGCGAGTGCAATGAACGTTAAAGAAACCAAATAATTAGACTGCAATGACTGCATGCTGCATACTCAATGTTGCATGCCACATAATTGCCATTGAATATTGCAAATTTGTATACTGCTGGCGAAGAACGAAAAACCGCAACAGCTGCATTAAATGATTGGAAAAAAATAAGTGAAATAAATACAAAAGAGTTCAAGCAAATAGCGCGTACAGCAATTGAAACTATTACAATATGCATGTGTTTATGCGCATATGTTAGTGTACACACACACACATAGACACACTCACACATGGACAGCCATTGGCAGCGGTTAGTGAAGCACTTCACCTGCACCCAACACAATTTGCTGCAGCCAAAAAATTGCGCCACTAAATGTCAGACAAAGGCGCAACATTTACCACTCACCAAAAAAATGAAAATAAAATACAAAAAAAAAATACGAAATAATGTTCTAAAAGCCTGGCGCACAAAATTCGGCGTATGCTTGTGGCTAGTGCAGCATTTGAATGTGGCATGCAACATCAAGCTGGCCGCAACATGCGCACTGACAAACATAATCGAGACAAATGGTTGTAGATTATATATATCCATATGGTTATAGCTTAAATGCTACTATTATATGCTTACGTTCAAAACTTTTACGCCAATATAAAAGAACTTTTTTTAGATTAAATTTTTAGCTAAAAATATCGTTAAATTTAGCTAATAAATTGAACTCAATTTTACAAATTCAATGCAAAATATCTAAAACTGGAATTCGATCTAGAGATTTGAGCTATCTAGTTAGATTGCATTGAATTTGTAAATTGTATTTTTAAATTATTTAAAATTGATTTAGTATAATTCAAATGTTTGCTATATGTGCTAGCTTAAATATTACTTGGTAATAGTTATAAGCCTGACACATAGATGGCGCTAGTAATGCGCAAAATTGATTTTTTCTCTAGTTGCAACAGTTGCTTCAATTTATTTTGCACTACTTTATTAATTATTATAATTTTTATTAATCAAATTAATCAAATAAATAAATCAATAAATGAATAATAAAATAAAATAATTGAATAATAAAATACTAAAATATAAGTAATTAAATACTGAAATAAGTTTCAGCTATGTGGCAATATCTAATAGCCAAACTAGATCCTTAGCAATAACTTATTAAAATAATTAAATACAACAGTTTTCAAATCGATTCATAACTATGACAACAGCATTGTGAATTGCTGTATTATACGAGTAACTCTGAAGGGAAGATTGTACCATACGAATATAATTCTGCTTAAATATTTTTTAAGTACTAAAAAAGATCAATGCCAAAGACTAAATAAAAACATGTTAAGCTGAAAGACTACTTAGACAATGATATTAAACCTGTTAGCTCCATTCAATATTTGTCTGAATGACATATGGAATAAAAATAAAAGAAGTAACACTTCGCCCAACAAAAGTCCTTCAATGCCTTTACCTTAACAAACTTAGTTTCAAGTGAAATCAACTGTCAAGGCCAAGTCGTGTCGTATAGCTTATTTTAGCAGCTGCTATATTTGATTTCACCTACGCGAAAAGCACAAAAAGACAAACATGAAACCAATATTATGTGAGAGGGAGACAGGAAAATTGGGGAGCTAGAGTGAGGGAGTGAGAGAGTGTCTGGCAAATCAAATAAATTTTTGCAATTAAAAGTTGCACTCGTTCGGAAAAACATTTGTCAACACAAATAAACGTAAATTAAGTTTATTTTGCATTTTCTTTGGCGCCAGTCAGGCAGAGAGACAGCGAAACGCCGGATTCTTGTTCTCTCTTTTTTTTTTTTCTTCCTCTTCTTGTTGCTGTTTGTCTGCTCTGCTGTTGTTGGTCCATTGGTTGCGTTTTACCCGCTTTTTTTTGTGTTTGCTAAATAGGAAGAAGCAGAGAGAATGGGAGAGTGTGTGTAGGTTAGCTCGGAGTTGCTTCCGCAGCGAGTGTAGCTCGCATTTCATGTTGTTTTAATTACTTTCTGATTTATTTAATGGCCGACACACACACAGACATACACACAGCGCTCGTTGGCTCGCTCTTGTGGTCCATGTTCGCTTTTAGTCCATTGAGCGTGTGCTACATAATTATTTGCATTGTCACCTGTATTGCGGGCTGGCACAAAAACACAAACTAATGCTCGAAATGGTCAAACATGGCGAGCATAAAATGCAGCTAAATATTTTCCAAGCTAAATCGCTGGCAAACAGTTCAAAAATTTATTTACATAATTTAAATGCATTGCAACGAGAACCGCAAAATTGCGAATAACAAACAACAACAACAATGCCAGCCAGAATTAAGCAGCTCTTTTCGCATTCAAAATTGTTGCTGTTCAGGTAATTTTAATAGCAACTAAACTCTGACCAAACACACACACACACATACAGATGGAGTGCGTGTGTGTGTGTGCAACATTTGCCCATTTGTTTATTATTTCGAGCATGCTTGTTAGCTTTGCCATTATAGCCAAAGCTGCCACGCCTTTTTTCGAGAGAGTGCAGTGGCACGAGGGTCTCATTATGCTCGCTCAGAAAGTAGATAGAGCGAGAGAGAGAGAGAGTATATTGGTTTTGTATTGTTGCTTGCTCATCGGCGCTATTTATGGTGCGTGCATGCGTTCGTTTGTCTGTCTCCAGGCCTTTTGTTCCTCTCTTCCATGGCTCGTGTCCACTCGTTCGTATGCCCGATCGTTCGCACGCCCGATCGTTCGCATGCCCGATCGTTCTTTGCTCTTCTCTCCTTCTGTTCGGCTATTGCTCTCCTCGTCTGTCGGATCTCTTTGGCTGTTCATTCGTTTGCTGACCTTACGTTTGTATTTTCGTCGCTTCATTTCTCTATGTCTATCTTTGTCTATCCATTGACACTTCGTTAGCCTGCTCATATCTCCTTTCTTTTTGCTCTCTTGCATACGATCTACAGTTTTTTTTTTTTTTTCAAGCAAGCATTTTGCAGTCGTCTCTGTCCGCTTGCAACATTCTAAGTTGTTTTAATATTTGGTTGGACAAGCAAGCAATAAAGGCTTAATTCCACAAACAACACACTATTCAAATTATGTATATGCATAAGTACATATATACATATATATATTTATATAAACCTACATACGAGTATATTTCTGTGTTTATATAGAGAAGCAAAAGCATACTTAAAATTCGACGCATGTTTTTGTTAAAACGCGTTCCAACAACAAAAACAACAACAACAAGGACCACAAAAAAAAGGTCACATGAATAATATTTTGTTGCCCATGGCCGAAAATGTTCAACTTCATAATTTATTTGATGTGCGCTGTGCTCTGCAATGTTTTGCCTGCTCGCCTGCAATCAGCCGCTTTGTTTACAAAAAAAAAAATATATACTTGTTTATTATTTATTTTGACACGGATATAATGGTTATTTGGTGAAATGCAGAACACTGAATATATGCATGACTAGCAGATATCCTGTAGCTGCTGATTATGTGAGAGGAGATCAAAAAGAAACTTTTGCTATAGATTTTTGCTATATTGATGCTCGATGTATACAAATATTAATGATAATAAATCACAAGTTCTCTTCTCACATTCCTATACTCTATGGGTATGTTAAGGCTCAAATGTTGTAACTAATTTATAATGAAATAATTTGTATAAAGTTTGTATCAAATAACTTGTAAAAGCAGCAGTTGGAATTTGTCTTTGTAAGAGCGAAAATTGTTGAATGGAAAATGAAAGCCTTCTAGAGTCTGCTTAAAATGCATTCATTCTCTAGTTACTCTGTATAATTTTGACTTAGGCTCAACTAGCATATACTTTCATATAATCTCAGCTTCAGTTTACATTGCATTCATTACATTTGCATTTGTTTTAGTCAGTGGCAGTAAGATGCAGTGCGAAAAGTTTTGTTGTGGTTGCCAGGACAATTATAATGCTAATTAAGTGCAGCTGTGCAATTCCCAACTTTATGGCATATAGTTAATTAAAGCAAAAACAAAAACAAAAAAGGTGAAATAAGCAACAGCAACAAATTGTAGTAAAGCCTCTCCCACTCTCTCTCTCTCTCTCTCTCTCTCTCTCTCTCTCTCTCTCTCTCTCTCTCTCTCTTTCTGAGCCCAAATTCATATTAATAAATCCGAAATATGCATGCTTGAAAAATTAATTGGAATGCAAATATGTTCGCATACAAAGTGCTGCAATTTAATTGCATACTCTGCGCGGGGCACCGCCCGCAAATCAATTAAATATGTGCATGTGTGTGTGCGAGTGTGTGTGTGTAGCTCGTCTGTACAATTACAAAACTAATGCCATTTAATTAAGTTCACACGTGCCACAATTAAATCTTCAACACTAATTGATGAACGTGTGCGAATGCATGCCCAATCGTCGCAATTTTTAAGCAAAAGTACTAAAAAAAAATATGTGCTAGATTGGCTGAGAAGCACAGAGAAGAACCCGAAATTTCTCACGTAGCTGAGCAAAGGCAAACAAATAAACGAGTGGCGCAGGTAGAGGAGCAACAACAATAACCAGAAATGGAATGGAGAGAAAAGTTACTGGAATCGTGTTAGGAAATCATAAACAGTTTCTTTTTTTCCTATTCTCTCTCTCGTTCGCTCTCTCTCTCTCTCTCTGCACTCTCTTCACTCTGCACTTTGTATCCTTTTTGTATTAAGCACACCCGCACACATTGTCAAAACGTCTTGACCATGCATGTTGATGTGCTTAGCTTGGGTTTCCTTTTTATGCCCATTGAATATGAGACTTTAGGGTATACCTGTTTTGTTAAAATGTATGTAACAGGCAGAAGGAAGTGTGATAGACGGCATAAAGTATATATATATATATAATCTTGGGCAGGATGAAGAGCTGAGTCTCGATAAAGATATGATCGTCTGCCCATATGGAATGCAGTGATATACTTATCTTATGATAATATACTTATATATGATAATATAAGATAGGACTTGATAATTTTAATTATTTATTGTGCAGTACGAGTTTATAATATGTTCGATAACTCAACGGATCGATAATAATGAATATCGATAAAAATTGATAGTTTAAATTCAGTTTTAAGCTCCACTTGAATTTATTGTGTACATCGGATCGGATCAAGTACATAATTACATACATAATATATATCATCTAAAAGTTATTAATGCATAGATTATATATAGGTCTATGTATGATATAGCTCCTTTGTATCAATAGATATATCAATTCCATTTTTTTAAAATTACACTATATAATATTCTATAATAATCTTATATCAACTCTGCCCGGAATTCAGGGTATCTCCTAGTCGAGCAATTTCCACTCGAGCACTTTATCCCTGTTTGTAACTATGTTGTGCGTCCTTTAGCCATTGCCACTTGGCGCTGGATTTGGTTTTTGTTTGCCGCTTACATATTTGGCACGTTTACGCCTTGACCGGCCACTGCCTAAGTGGGCGTGTCGGCCGTGTGTTTTTCGCATCTTCTGTTGAATTATGGCTATTTGCTTAGCCCGATCCCGAGCTCGAGTCCCCTCAGTCCGACAGAAATTCGAAAATTATTTAGCAAATTAACACGCTGACAAGTCAACTGTATTGAGGCGAACGTGCGCACGAGAGAGAGAAACTGGCGCTCGCCCTGAGTTATGTGACCAGATTGCCCAAATTTATGTATTCCATGCAGTTTTGCCTCCCATCTTAACTAATAAACACAACACGCACAGCATTTACAGCAACAGCAACAGCACTTGCCCACCTGAAGAGCTGCGCCTTAAGTATGCGCAACATGCGAGACCATTAAACTAAATTCTTTCATTGTTTTCTCACACACAAGCACACTTACTCATACTTATACACACACTCTAGCTCTCTCTCTCTCTCACTCTGTTATTTTCTCTCTCCCTCTATTATTTTTGTATACATTTGCTGAAGTAACTCGTGGTCTGACTACCATTTGCACCTGACCACAGCCACACATACATATTGTAGTTGCAATTTGTTGTTTGTGACTAAGCATTTATAGTTCATCTGTGAGAAGAACTTAAATACTTTTTTTTACAGGGTATATGCAGTGAGAGAGTAATGGAATTTAAGAGACAAGGAAACAGTAAGAGTAAAAACCTTTTGATGATACTTTCATTATATTGAAATATATAAAGACTTCAGTAGCAGAAAGACAGAGATCCAGGGAAAGATATGAGGAGAGAGAACGGTAGATATAGAGGAGTGAGAGAAAGAGAGAGATAAAAAAGAGGCATTGATGAAGAAAAGTAGATATAGCCAAGATAATGGAAATAAAAGTAGAAAGACAGAGTGAAAGACAGGTATAGAGTTCGCGAAGGAGAAAGAGGAACACTTAGAGTGGGGAACAGATAAATATCGAGCGCGAGAGAGAGAGAGAGAGGCAAAGAAAAAGAATAAGACACAGAAAAGTATCAAATATTTAATTAACTCGCATTTGACTTTATTCAAGCCCAACTGAGAGAGTTCGAAAATGATAGTGAAATATATTTTAGCAAGACAAAGAAAAGAAAACAGACACAGTTAATTTTAAAAATTTCTAAAAATCTAAAAAATTTAAATTAACACAAAATACTCAACTAAATAATATGCATATTTAACAGAGAAAAGTTGAGTTAAGCTACACTTTAAAGGTCATCTGAAAGTTAATCATTGCCGTAAAGTTTATTTTGCTGAACGTAGTTGGCAGACCGCAGCACAGATGCCACAGCTTGGACTGGGACTATATTGTTAGTTGCAGTTGTTGTTGTAGTAGAACTTTATACACATATATATATAGTGTGTGTGTGTGTGTGTGTGTGTTTGTGTGTCAGCTAAATGTCTTGTTAAGGCCAAGCTTAAACACAGTTGTTTGGCTCGAACAACAGTTGAGTTCAGTTCAGTTGAGTTCAGCATGTAAATCCGTGCTCTTAAGTCTTAAGTCTGCTTCAGGTTTGTTTATTTTGTCTCATTGTCGAATATGAATAAACAGTCTGAGGAAATGCAATTGCATTACTTTCAGTAAATAATACGTGAAAAAAGCAAACAAATGGAAAATGTATAATGAGATTCCTTCTCGCTTTTTTATTAAGTTAATTAAAATTTTGCGTCTCAGCAGAAGGCAGACAGCGCAGCGCATCAAGTATGGCATTATTAAGAGCGAATGAGCATGCCTGTGGCAATTTTTGGTTCTGAATGCCACCGAAATGCTGCCGCTGCTGCTGCTGCTGCTGCTGCTGCTGCTGCCAGGCCACGCCTCAAGTATGCACTTGGCATAATTTCTGCAGCAGCCAGAAACTTGCCACAGGCTCGTATATCAGACAGCAGGCGACGCTGACTTCGACAAGTGTACGAATAAAAATGTGTTTATATAGATATATATCAGATATACATGTATGTCTGTGTGTGTGTGTGTGGTGGTGGCTGCCAATGGCAACGAGGTCAACGACAGTGCCAAATGCTGAGCACTCAAATTGGGGGTTTGGCCGCCGCGCATATTGTGCCCAGCACTTTGTGGATAATAAAACAATTAAAGGGCTTAAAAAAAAAAAAGAAGGAATTTAAAATATAGAAACGAGAGCACGCCCTGCATTGCCTGCCAAATGAATTGGAATACGAAATGGAAAATGGAAATGGAAAATGTTAGCAATGCAGCAACTGCTGCTGCTGCTGGATAAACCACATTTTGCATGCATGCCAGCCCTGCAGCTAGCTAGCTAGCTAGCTAACCGGGGGCGTATACTTAATCAAAACCAAAACAGAACGCACACTGGGTGGCCCTAAGGCAGGACGAGTATGCCGCTTGCACACAGAGAGAGAGCGAGAGAAAGTTTAATTGGAATTTATGGTTGACATTCGACAGCCGCAGTTTGCAGTATGCAGTTTAGCTATTTGCAGTTACTCAGCTCAGTTCAGTAAGTGATTTAAGTTTTTTTTTTTTTTTTTGGCAATGTTTTCAATTAGTTATGTAAATTTAATGAGTAACGCGAATGAACAGACCATTTGCGCTTCGACGCCCTTTCGACTAAACATTCGCTAGATTCAAACGGCGCATTACGTCATTTGTGATGCTCGAATGCGCACTTGAGTGACGTTATCCGTTGAAAGTTTAGCACGCGCCAACACACACACAGAGAGAGAGAGAGAGAGAGAGAGTGTGAAAGATAGTCAGAGTTAAGGCTAAGGTTACTCTGCGGCATGCCAAGGCAGCTGAATGCTGTACATATTTCATAATCATTAGAGAACTGTCTTAACCCATGCCATCAACGTACGTGTCACTAGGCGCCAGCGCGAAATGTGAAGCAAACTTGCGTATATTAAAAAAGAAGAAAAAACTTAACTTGAAAACGAATATTTTCTTTGGCCTCCATCACAGTGAAAGCGTGCTTGCTCTCTGTAAGTGGAGTGAAATTATGCGAAGGAGCTTACTAGGAATTGCTAGCTTTAATTGGTTTATTTTTAGGCAATTCTATTTGCTGAATGAAACTCTATTTGTATAAAAGTTAAAATTAATGAATTTTAAATAATTTTAATGTGTGAAAATATTAAAAATATTAATTTGCATCTCAAATTTGCTTTTATGTGAAATAACTTGGAAAAATAACTCAAAAATAAAAAATACAGAATTTGTTTAATTATTTATTTATTTATTTATTTATTTCTTTATTTATTTATTTATTTATTTATTTATTATTTGTTTATTTTTAAAGTTTTAGTTAATTAATAATCTAAATTATAGTAAAATTAAATTATAAATTATAATATAATACAATGCGATGTTCTATATTTACTCAATTTGTTATTTGAAAAAAAAAAAATAATAATAATAATAATAATAATTCATAAAACCTTTCATCTTCCATTATGCAATTTGTATTTGCCATGTTCTATTTTCTGCACTCAATATTATTTATTTATTTATTTTTATAGCAAAATTGTGTGCTGAGCACACCCAATAAGCTCGACAAATCATTCATATTTTATAGTTTAAATCAACTCATGGAAAACAAAATGTTTGCACAAATACAATGAAAAGAAAAAGGAAATAAGCTTTTCACAGCTCTAAGCAAACGAGAGCTGATTTTCTATAGTTTTACCTGTTATTTATGTATATATAATAAAATACAGGCTATTTGCAGTTCAATTAGAGAATATCATATACAAATATATTTACATTTTCATTTGCTAATCGGCTTAAGTTGTTGGCTACACTTCAAATCAGACAGCAAGCAAAACGTTGCCTACTTTGAGGCGCACGCTTAAAACATAAAATCAGAGCAACTGAAATCATTTTGAACAAGATGCCGCATAATTAAGCAATCGGTAAAAGGCTATAAAGATCTGCTTGAAAAAAGGTTGTTTTTCATTTATTTTTATGTTGCTCAATGAGCAGCTAGTCGAGCCTAATAAGTTGCTCAAGTGAGCTGAATCAATGAATGTGGCTCGAGTGCGCACTTACCCACACACACGCACACACACACTTATATGAATGTCGATGGTGCTTGGAGGCGTGGCAATGGCAATCAATTTGTGGGCGTATTGCCATATAATTGCGCAGCTCACGTGTCTCTGAGCATCTGTCGTAAACTGGCTTTAAATATTTGAAAGCTTATGCGCTTTTACGACTCGCTTGACGCTAACAATAATATGACACAATGGCTGCCAACTAAGCAGCAGCAGTAGCAGGAGTGGCTGCCTGGCATGGTAGCTGTGCAGCAGCTCAACCATAAAATAAAAGATAATCATTATTTTTCTAAGATTGCACATAAATTTCTTGCTTGCGCGCTCGAGCGTTCGCCCAGGAAATGCATCAAAATTCGTTACGGCTGCGCGAATGTGTGTGCCTGTGTGTGTGTGTGTGTGTGTGTGTGTGTGTGCGTGTGAGGAAATGCGCCAGCATACAGGAACAGGAATAAAGTATACGTTACGTGGCATACATGCACGCCCGGATGCAGCGCTGACTGCCCGTACGTAACGCAGTCCAGACTGCTTTTCTTTTTTTTTTTTTTTGTTTTTTGGGCCAAAAAGTGCTCGGGCGTTAAGAATGCAACGCTTGCAGTTGCCGGCATCGGAACCCATGCTTCAGCCCGACTCCAGCTCCCGGATGCAGCTCATTTCACTTGGGCAAGCGCAAAAATGTAGACCAAACCCAGCAGCCAGAACAGCCTGCAGCACGATCAGCCCCAGCAACCAGTTGATAAAGATGAATGCTGCAGTCGCTTGATTTAATAGATTTTCAAAAGGAGTAAAAGAATAAGAAAGAACCCAATGCACGCAAAGTATTTTTACACGCAGTCAATGCAATAAACGTGCGTGTCAAAGTGCCGCAAATTAATAAATTTATATATATGCATATATATATATATCAATAATAGCTATAAATTTTACAATATATTGGTGCGTGTGTGGCTGGCTGCCTGACTGGCTGTGTGTTCCATTAAAAACTTGTGCTGCTTAATTAAATGTCGCGTAAGCGTAATCTTATAAAATTTTCCAACCACTCTTATATATATAAGGAAACTGAAAAAAAGAACTTAATTTTGTTATTATGAGAATTTTGAATACTCTTTTGCAGTTTGAAAGAAAGAGAAAAGCAGGAATTCAAGCAATAGTTAACTCAATCAATGTATTATTTTATAAATCTATATACTAAAATGACATTATAAAATTTAAGAAAAAAACTACACGTAATACAAAGTTTATATTGAACATTTTCCAATTTATTTACAATATATAAAGTTCTATAAACGGTTGATATGCATACATATAGAGTTTATAAAAATACCCTCCATTTTTTTCATGCATACCCTAAGCCAATTCATTATAAATAAATACTAAAAAGCTACAACAAATTTTGTAAATACAAAAAAAGTCTCTCAAATTGTTTGAGAATGCGTTTTAAGTTGATAGCTGAATAACTAATTCGTAGAAAATTCTTAAACTTGAATCGATTAGGAATAAATGTTTGATTCAGCTGCAGGAGTTTATATAAATTTATATGGCATTTATCTAAAATATATCTCAACTTATATGCCATTTATTTCTAAATCAAAATACCTTATATTTATAAATACTCTACACTCTCGGCTACATATTTCATCGCTCATTTATTATGCCCTTTGTTAGTGTATTGCGAGTAAAACTTGATGGCGGCAGCAGAGCGTCTGCTACGGCTGCTCCTGCTGGCAAAGTGATTAAATTGAGCAACCATTAAAATAAATATGGCGACAAATGGCATAAGTGTTCGTCGAAGTCAGCGGAAAAGCTCATTAAGGCGAAAATGTGCCGAGCAAAAGAAAAAAATATATATAGCAGCAAAAAAAATGTATATAAAAATAAATAATAAAAAAAAAAAGAAGCGGCAGAAAATTGACTGACACGCTGCGGAAAATGTGTCAGCAGCTGCTGTTGCTGCAGACGGTTGGGGCAGACTTTTGAACTTTGATTCTGTTTAATAACGTGCCTAATTGAATTCAAATTAGCTGGCTAATCGACTGACCCAATGCAAATCATTGAGTGTGCGGGTCAGCGACACGTGCGCCGCAGTTATGATAAGCAAAGGGCCAACAAACTGACAGCAACTACTACTTGAGCAGTTCTCAAGTGTGACTAGTCACTTATGGAATACCCTGTTTTTTTTGCATGGTTTTAAGAAAGTGTAGCTAAAGCCTAATGCTCTCTAGAGAGCTGAGCACTTTTCGATTACAATTTAGAGAGGATTCAGAATTCTTCACTATTTCTGTATAACTCTCACTTATCTCTGATATTTTTAAAATTATTTGCCATTTCAGTTATACCACAAAATTAAATAATAATATTTTTTGCTTAGACTATTTTCTTTATATTTTATATTAATTTTATTATTTTGCTTATACTCATTTTTTAAATTTAGAATTCATAAATAATAAATTATTTAATAAAAAAGAATTAAAATTAAGATTTTTTTATATTACTCTCAAATTTAACAATTTTTAGCTTAAGCTTTTTATTTTATATATTTTATTTTAATTTTTTTTTTTATATATATTGTTTTATTATAAAAATAAATAAATAAATATTTTGCTTTTTTTATATATATTTTTTTTTACATTATATTTATATTATTTTGCTTAGACTAATTCTTTTTTTTTTTTTTTTTTTTTTTTTTTATTAAAAGAAAAAAGTTTTTTTTCGTTGTATTTGTTCATATGTAAACAAGAATTCGTCGCAATTTATTTGAAATATTTCTGAAATATTTACAGGGTATCTTTGCTTGCGCTAGTCATGAGTAGTGGCGCCCGCAGTCGCTGCCGCTGCAGCAGCAGCTACTCGAGTCTCTGTCGCTACCTCAGACATTGTCCACTTGGGCGACGAGTGTTTCTTCTATTTTCTTTCTTTCTCTTTTTTTTTTTTTTGGTGCTTTGCTGCTTGCCAAACTGTCATTGTGTGTGTGTGTGAGAGAGTTCTGGGTGCTCGTTGCCATGGTGGCAATCATGCTAAAAGGTCCCACCTGACGCCGCACTAGCTGTTTGCCGTCTGAGTGGCAAGTGACTTTTGCCTATTTGTTGTTTGTTATTACTCCATAGCCGTACCGCCGGTACCTGGCCCCTGCCCCTGGCTGGCCTCTTTGATAACCCTGCTCCAGCTCTAGCCGCTGGGTCCGTTTCAGTTTGAGCATTGGACGACCGTAAATCTTTCCGCACACTTTAGCAATTTATACATAACCGCCGGCATTTATTGTCACATTTAGCTCTGAGTTCACGGCGTCACGTCTGCTATTTACATTTTGCCATCACAACAACAACAGCAACGAGTACCACAAAACAACAAATCTAAAGCGACTGTGCCGGGTAGGGTGCGGTCCTGCAAAATGTCAGCCATTTCTCTAGCCTGATGCCCGCGCCCGATAGAGTCATCTCATTTGCGGCCCGCGGCTGTCCGCTCAAGTTTTGCGACCGAGTGTCACGTTGCAGACTTATTAGCGTGTCTTCTATATTTTCCTTAGCCTCATTCCCACCAATTTTTTGCATTTTACCAACTTCCACGTAGATAAAATGAGTCGACGAGCACTCCAAACGAAAAGAAAAAAAAAGAAAATATGAAGCAAAATGAGATTAAACAAGTTAGAAAGCGGAGCGTAGCCAAACGCCCGAGATACTCAGCTGAGAGTCAACTCTGTTGCGCTATAAAAATAATACAATAAGTATTATAAAGTTAGTTTTCGGTGCAATGACAAATTTTTGATAGGAAATAAAGTTGCTTTCGATTTGCTGAAGTTGGCGCAGTTTGACTTAGATTCGGTTTGAAGAAACTGCCAAGATTTAAGAATATTTTTAAGCTTGCAAATAGAATTTAACTAAAGCTCCTCGAACTGAAAACTCAATTGGAATAGAATGTAATATTTATATATATATTATTTTAATATTAGCTTATTCCGATTTTGCTATCTTAGCTATACCAAACGATTTCCCAATCGAACCAACTCTCTCTATGCTTATTTACAGGGTATAATGATGTTTTCTTTTGTGGGCGCATCTTTTCTGTAGGTAATGTGAGAAATGCTTTCAAATAAATAAGCGAGTATTTTGCCAGCTTCCGCATGCTCTGCCTTTCTCTCTCTCTCTCTCTCTGCCTCTCCCTCTCTCTTTCTCTTTTGTCAGCTTGCTATCTCGCTCACAGTTGTCATTTGCATGTCGCATTTAAATTTGCATTTGTCAGCCCAGCCCAGAGCATGCAAAACTGTCGCCTTAGCTGATTATAGTACACGCTAACTTAGGGCCTTAAAATATTTATCATATTGCGCATACGCACAGCGGGCCGTGACGTCTGCTGCGATGATTTATGCCCATTAAAGCTGAACAAACAAAGAGTGAGTGAGTGAGTGAGTGAGTGAGTGAGAGTGAGAGAGCGCACTCTCGCTTGATGAATTGCGGCCATAATGACGCATCATTATGCTCGACTAATTGTGGCCCAGACCAAAATCGTTTGTAAAAGTCAATTAACATTTGGCATTGAATACGGACAGCTAGCCAGGAATTGGCTATGGATATGGCCGGGGCTAGTCAGCAGCGCAAGCAATCCGATAGCTGAAACAAAAGTCTGGCCGAGTGTCATAAATTAAGAGTTCGCTGATCTCCCCAAAGTAGCAACAATAATTGATTATGCCATGCGACATAGATGTCGTATGTATCGATATGTATATATATATATATATATAGCCATAACATTTATCAAAATCACGCCGAGCTCTGGTCAAAGGCAGATGTCACATTTAATTGGGTTTTCACAGGCGTTTGCACCGTAATAAGCTATTAAATAAGCGCAAAGCCAAAAGCTGAATTCAACGCATTGATATATAATTGAGCTGACGCACAACAACATACGAACACACACACACACACACACATAGGCTCATACACTCATAGGCCATAAATAAAGCGACAACTTCCGTTTGCCATAAAACTGATGCGCGCGACAAAGCGAAATGGCGCCCAGCAATGGCGGGCGCTGTTTCCGCTTATAGAGCCGACGACAGACGACAAGGCGATCAGCGCTATAAGCAACAAAATATATATACAGACAACAGCAATAACAACAATAACAACAGCTAGCAGCCAGCCCAAATCGTAAATTTCAATCAACACCGTCGCAAGCTGAAAGCAACAGCAACTGAAACTCAATGACAAACAGTCGAATTGGCTCTCATTCACCTCTGAGCCGAGCGCAGCCCCTCAAAACCCCCCTCCCACCCCATTGAACTGGCCTACAATATGACAGGCTGTTGTAGTCGGCCACGCCCACATTTCGGGCAAACATTGGCGGCGACTTAACTCATGTTTTATTGCTGCAAATCCCATTTTTGAGCTTGAATGCTGACAATAAAAGTCATTGAGAAGAGTCTCCGACTCCAAACAATTTCCAATAATAGCCCTCACGCCCTACACCTCTTTATTGTGTGTCTGTGTGTGTGTGTGTGTGTGTGTGTGTGTGTGTGTGTGTGTGTGTGTGTGTGTGTGTGTGTGTGTGGATGTCAGTATATGTGTTGATGGCTTTGCTCACTGACAACTGAAAATTTGTTATTGTGCAGGGCTGTCCTTAGGCCCTTCCTAGCCAGCGCTGGAACTGAAGCTGAATGAGCGATGCTTGCAGACTAAAAGCTTTTAGTTCAACTTGTATATATATTTTAATCAAAATAGATAAGCGCTTCTAATGCAGGCATGTGCTGCTCACGCTTCTGTTAGACTGTTTATTAAATGAATAAATTATTTGTCTTCATTTACATGACGAAATGCAACAAAAACAAACTAAAAAGTAAAATGATTTTATTTGCAAATTAAAGCTTTAAGTTAAGTTAATTGAAGCTATTTGGTTAATATATTTAATAAAAAATTAATTATATGATTATTAATGAAACATCTATTTATTATTTATTTATTTGTATATTTAATTTGAATGTGTTAAAATTTAAAGTTCGTTAACTTTAATTTAATCTAGTTAATATTAATAAAATAATATAAATATAATAATAATTTTAAATATACTAATAAAATAATAATTTGAGCAATCGATTTAATAGAAAATTGTAAGGCGTTATTGTTATTCTTTTTTAAGAGAAGAAGAAAGCTTGAATTTTTACAGAACAATCTTAGATGTTATTAAGTGCATAAAGCATTTTAAAAAAATATTAAATTATGCTTTCAACATTTTTAATTTTTATGAAGTATTTTCAGTTTAACTTACTTTAATAAACAGCAAATAGAGTTTGTATTCGCTGTTCATATGCTTAATAATAATAATATAAAACACAAATTTGTTATATAAATCACTCTTGTCATATATTTATTTTACTTTTCCAATATGCTTTAAAACTTTCTTATAAATATATTTCTTAAAATGCCATCATAGCAAAGTTCATGAAATAAAGTTCATATAACGTCATTTTTACAACTACCGTTATTTCGTTTAATCACAAAAGAGCTTTTTTTAATATCACACTAATTTGCAGTAATGCAAAGAGATTCGTTAAACTTTCACAGCCCAAAGGCTGAGTGCTTAATTAAGAGCTGTTAAAGTTGCTTAAAAGACGCAACACTTAATTCTCACGATTTCTTTCTGTTGCTTACTACTTTACAGCTGAAAATTGTCCCCTTTTTTTTGTCTTCAACCAGAGAGAGAGAGAGAGAGATAGAGAGTGAGCAAGTTTGAGTGGGTGGGCAATATACTCGTAAATCATTAAAAGTTCACTCGTAAAATGCGAACCACAAGTGCGACCAACGAAATTTGAGCTACAAATTTCAGAGCTGCCCAAGTGAGCTCAGCTGTAGTAGAAGTGTTCAAGTGTGCGTGTGTGTGTGTGTGTGTGTGTGGCAATGGCATTGTACTGGCCTCTTGGCCAGCCATCTTCCTGGCTGTCGTCTGTTTGCCATAATAGTTGTTGTCCTTGTTTGCCTGCCACGGCTGAGCAGGTTAATCGAAAAACTTTTGCCAAATAATTTGAAAATGTTCAAATTGCCATTTAAATGGCGAACGCACAAGCCACAAGCCAGCCTGGCTCGAGCCCACAACAATTTTTGCCTAATTTTGGCCACTCGTTCTGTGATTTTTTGTTGCTGTTTGTTTATGTTTTTTTGACTAATTATTCGTGTTGCCATGCGGCTATAGACTTAAAGCTAATCTTATCTTATGGCTTCATAAAGTTGAAAGTTGAAACACAATCAAATATTTAAATACAACACGACCTCAATAACAAGGTAAGGTTAACCGAACAAAAGTCTTTAATGTGGTAGGAAAAACCCAAGTTTTATTAGCCAATTTTCTGGCTCATTTATGCATGCATGCGTATACATACATATTGCATGCAAAGGCTATAAATTACATCAACCTAATTAGCGCACATCAATCACACATTACTTAATTACAAATTTATATATGCCGCCCTCAAATTTACAAATAATCAAAATGGAAGCCGCAAAATTGAATTGCAACAAATGGATCAAATGTGTGTGTGGGCTTTAGCATCCACATCCATATCCATATAATATATATATGCGCTGTATTTTAATTTTAATTATTGCCAAAAATATATACATTTTGGTAACCAAATATCGAATATACTAATGTTTATCAATTAGTTAAATTAGATTTCGTTCGCCACATTTTCATATGAAAAATGTCAATTAAAGTCTTTATGCTTTAAATATTTGTAAATGAAATTCTGTTATATTTTTGTATGCTGCTCTCTGTTAGTTAATTAAATTATTGTAAATTAATATGCCGTTATTTACTTAAACACCAACAACTCAACTCAACTGAACTGCACTGAATTGAATTGCATTGAAAGAAGAAAAAAAATTTATTGCAAGCAATGCAGATTTAAACATAACAAAAATTTATCGTGTAATTATTGTTAATAAGCATATAATGAGAAAAAAAATTGTGTATATAAAGTGCATGTTTATTTAAGTGTTTTTATTTTTATTTGAGCTTCGATGTTTGCTTAAATTAAATTAAATATTTACTTTAAAGCGCACAAGACTTTGCGAGTAAAATTAAAATGAAAATATAACAAATTTATTTAAATATTTTGATTTGTATATTACCTAAGAATATTGATTATGTTTTTTAAAAATCTATAAAATATTTTTTTAAATATATTCTAAGTAATTTGTATAAAAAATTGTCAGCTACAGCTTCGCTCTGACTTTCAATTAACAGCAGAGTTTAGCAGAATTTATTAGATTATATATGTATATATTTAAAGTGGCCACAAATGCTTTCTCTCGTTCTCTCTCTATCTCTCTCTCTCCAGCTCTCCCTCTCCTTCTTTCTCTCTTTCTCAGTTGTCAACTGACTAAGTGGCAAGCAGTTCTTAGCACACACATTTCAAACAATTTGTTATTTCATATATGTTAGCATTTATATTGTACAGTCTATATAAATATATATACATATGCATATGCACACATGTGCCCACTGCCACTTTTATGTGTGCGTTGGCCTCACTCTTGACCCTTTTTTTTTTTTTTGTACATTTTTATTGGCAAACAAAAATTTGTAGCTGCCACTAAAATGAGTTAGGACCAAAAATCCGACTTATTGTTTGTGACAAACGCGCCAGACAGTCAAAGGTTTTTATATGCATGCCAGCCAGAGAGAAGCCATGAGCTGTTGCTGTTGCGAGTGCCTCGACAAATTGTGGGACAGTTTGACAGTGAAAATGCTAAATATAAACGCAGATGAGCGTAGCGAAACCCGAGCCGAATCAGTCAATACACTAGCAATGCAGAGAGTAGTTCAATGCATTGCTAAGCGCATGGACTTTGGTTACTCTATGAGCGCATATCAGCAATTTGCAGCAATGGCAGGTCACAAAATATTTTTACGAATTCCGTTTGTGTAACCCTTGCAAAGCGAGCAGCACATAAAAATGTGCAGAGCATTTCTATTATATTATTTATAAATCAAAATCACGCACCACAATTTCGTATGCGATGCTTTCCTGAGCTAAGCTATATAATCTCAATGAATACAACAAACACACACACACACATTTGGGCTCTTCATTTGCAGATAAATTCATTCATTTTCATTTGAGTCAAATTTCCGTTTACTTAGCCGCACGTGCTATGCCCCATATTTTTCTTCTGATTGATATTATACACATATAGATATATATATATATGTATATATGTATATATTATTCCATGTGAGCATTTGGTCGAAATATTTTTTGCTTTTATTATTTAGCAGCCATTGAAATTTGCCAGCGGCCACATTGCGTATGCGCAATATTTGCTTTTCATATTCATATACATATATGCACGTAGAGATTCATATATATGCATTTAGCTGTTATACATATACTTTGTAATAAATAGTTAACAACTTTATAGTTTGGCAACAGTCGGCCATTTTGTGCTGATTAAGGCTTAAAGCTGTAATTAATTATCACACGATGACAGTGCGATTTAACATGTTAGGCTACAGTGCAGGCCAGTTGAATAGAAACGAGTTTTCTTATACACAAATATTTCTATGTGAAAAATAATTATATATGCAGCTAAAATAAATAAATCAAATATAAAAATCTATAAAAAAAAAACACAAAAATAAAAATATCTTCATTTCAAAAAAATTATAAATTAATTTTTTAAGCAGAAATATTAAGCAGAAACATATTTAAAATATTCAAATTTAAAAAAAATAAAAAAAATAAATAAATGAATATAAAAAAATCTTTACAAAATAGAAAAATACAAAAATTTTGTTAAAAAAAAAAATAATAATAATAAATAAATAAATATAGAACTTTTTTTAAAAACAAAAAAATAATTTTAAAAATAAAATTAATTAAATATTAAATAAATAAAAAAAGTAAAAATCTTTACAAGAGAAAAATACAAATATGTTGATAAAAAAATAATAATAATAAATAAATAAATATATAAGTAAATATTAAATTTCTTTTTCAAAACAAAAATAATATAAAAAAAAAAACTAAAGCTAAATTTAATTTTTAATAAAATCTAAAAAATATTTAAAAATCTGTAAAAAAGAAAATAAATATAATAAATACAATAATAAATAATAATAAATATAATAAATAATACAATAATAAATATAATAAAAAAACAATAAGTAAATATTAAATTAAACTCGCTAAGCAAATTTTATTTTATTTTGTTTTAAAATAAAAAAAAAATATAGTAATAACAACATATATACTACAAAATCTGTAAAAGAAAGAAGATAAAATCAAAGCGTGACTATTTCAAGACGAAATATTGTCTAGCTTATAAGCTACTTAATGACAAACAAGAGCATGAGATCAAACGAGCTGCAGCTGCAAAAACTCTCAGTCCGTCAAGTGCTTTAGAGCAAAGCTATTGACCCAGCAGCAACTGTTGCTTTAGGGCAAATTTCTAACGAGCTTTAAACATTTTTTTTTTTGCTTTGTCGCAGTCAACAATTACAGAAGTGAATAAATTTTATATATATAAATGTATTTCTAGAGTTTTATATGCATATGTGTAAATATATCCAGCTGCGCGTATGTAAATCAAAATAAATTGCAAAATCACAAAACTAATTTAAATGTCATGCAGCTTCCAAGTGCTGACAGGCATTGTTGCCTGTCTAAAGGATGCCCAAAAGGACGCGCTCAGCACGTGTGCGTGCTAATGAAATTATACATTTATGTATCGCCCTCTAGATACATACACAGATATGCAAGATATATATATATATATATGTATATATACATATTCATATAGGTGTTTGGCTGTTGACATTTAATGTATTTATCTTGCAAGGCTGTTGCATTTCACTTAATGTCCAGAGCTGAACGCATTTACTTGCTGGACATGGTTATGCCGTATATCGGCTGCTGTATCGGCTCCGGCAGTTGTTGTCGCTTTCGCTTCCGTTGAATCCGTTTTTGGCCATTTTTCATTTGGGCACTGAGCACGCGCCATTTTCGCAGCCATTGGCTAAAAGGGAAATCGAAATTAAACTGTCCAAAGGCTGCAGCTGAAATTTACGACCACTTCGTGCTAAGCGACCAGACAAGTTCCCTTACCTCGAATTCTCGCTTATTCCATGTCTCCCTCTCTTTCTCTCTCTCTTTCTCTCTCTCTCTCTCTGTCTTTCTTTCTGTCTCTGTCTCTGTCTCTGCGCTGTGTCCTTTCGTTTGTCCGCAAACATCCGACCCAGTGAAATGACTTTGTGGCTATTCTTTGCATAACGTGCTGGCCAAAAGAAATCGCACGGACAACATCGAACGATTCACTGTGGTCTGTCAGTCCCTCAGTCCCTCTGTCCGTCCGTCAGTCCGTTGGTCCTTTTGGTCTCTTGGTCTCTTGGTCTAGCAGCATTTGCGTTTAATCCTTTGCCCGGGATTTGCATTGCTGCATTGGTTTGCCCTCTTGATTTTTGGCCACTCATCGTTGCGGCCGCATGAATGTTAAATGCGCATTTGTTTCCGGTTCACACACACACATACACATACAGACTAGGAGAGAGAGAACAGAAAGCCATGATTATTTTATTGAGCAGCTGCTCAGCCACGTTACGGCTATCTATTTCTAAAAATGTTCTACAAATCGGATATTCTATGTATTTTTTTATGTTTATTTTTGTTTTTATTTAACCACATTTCCATTATTCGTCGAGCTGCTGTTGACATATATACTTATTGATATATAAACATATACATGTATATATATATATGTGGCGCAAACATTGCGCAACTGTTTCGCAAAAAGTTTTCGCGACCAAAATAATAATCCCCGCCCACACAGCAAAGGCGAGCGGGTGAGGCGCGCTCTTTGGTGAGGCTAGGAAAATATTTTCTTTTCGAATGCTGGCACAAAAATCTCAACTGCAGTTATCTGTTCTATGTCGATATTTTTTATGCGAATTAAAATGTATTTTTGAGTAAAGGTGAGGCCAGGCATGCCTTAGCAATTTGTGCAATGCAAAGGCGAGCTAAGCGAGTTGTGCTAGACAAGTTTGTAGCAATTATATGTAGAATTATAGTTGTAAATATAGCTTATATATACATATATAGATAAAATAAAAATTATATATTTAAGCTAATTCTAATTGAAAAGTGTATTGTCTCTCAATTTATTTATATGTTTCAATTATTTCAAATACTTTTCCAGATATCTGGCTTGTGTGAACTGATAATTTAAGCTGAGTTTATACAGTTAGGATATCTAGAAAATTATTTTACCATATTTTACCAATAGACTACATTCAAGTATTTAATAAGCAGAAAGAAATAAAAATAATATAAAATAAATTTTAAAAAACAATAAGCAAATTAACTTTATTAAGAAAATAGTTCAAGAATTATAAACAAAAAATAACAAATTTTAAATATTATAATAAATAATTTAAATTATTGAAAGGAACTTAACAAATATCTGTCGAGCATGTCTTTCACTCACACAGAAAAAAATCTTGGAGAGCAAGCCATGGCATCGGTTGTTTCAACGAGTTCATTCGAGATCGAATAGAGAGCTCTCTTCGCTCTGCTTGTTCCCCGAACGTTTGCTTGAGTTTCACGAAGCATAAAATCTTTGGTGAATTCGTTTGTAGGCGACGCACACTAACAGCGAAGGTGAATGTGTGGGTGCATCGACTCTCTGCTCACTTACTAAACCTCATTGTGCGAGCGCCAAGCATAACGCTCCAAAAACGAAGTTTGGCGGAAAAAAGCACGAAGCGCTCAGCCGAAGCCCAAGACGAAAAGAAACGAAGATCTCGAGATCAAACGAAAAAGGTCGTAGCCACTCACTCTCGCTCTTTTCGTTTTGGGTTTCGGCTGAGCGCTTTAATTTTATACGAGTGTCTAGTCTCAGAGTAAAAGAGTAGCATATGCATATACTAATGCAAACTTCTCTTACGCATCTCTCAAATTGCATACCATTGCAGTTGAAAGAGAGGCAACAGCTAGACAACGCGGAGGCTGAGCAAATATGATTAAAACTTGGATAAACTTTGCATGCAACCCACTCAAATTGCATACCTCCAAGTTGCATAGACAGTTATACATATATAATATGACTTTTTTGTATAAATTCGTAAAAAAAATATGTATATATTTATATATATATAGAGCTCTATACCCACTTTATAAGCTCAGCGCTGTGTCTCTCGAGTGTTTTGCTGGCAAATGTTCGCTTCGTTGCACGCACAAATTGCCACTCGAACGGCCGAGTTACCGTTATCCACACACGCACACACACCCACACCTACAGACATCGGTATCTGTGCAATCTGTTTGGGCATTGCATGTAAATAACACTAAGCACAATGCTATATTATAGCTACTTGGAGCACTTGGAAGTCATGCATAATGCCAGAGTAAACCAAATTTGAATTGTGAAAAGCGAATTTGATTTCTTTTTTTTTTTTTCTTGCCTCTAGATTGTTATTTCTGAGCTCAATGCCAAAGAAAGTTATTCGCAAGCAGTAGCCCATCACAATGGACTTTTCACTATTTGCTTGTTTGTTGACCACAGTCAAAGCAAATAGCAACAACTTCAACTGGTTCATATAACAACTCGAGAGCAACTCAAATTGGCACAGCTTGAGGGGAAAAGAAAAAAAAAAGAATCCAAGCTGCAATCAATTTATAAGAGTCTCACAGATATCTGACATCAGACTATATAATATGATATCGCTTGGCAATGCAAATTCAGAAATGTTTAACCAGCTGCAAATCACCGATAAAAAAATGAGAAAAGCCAACTTAATATCTGCTCCATCGAGAGGAATTTCATTAAAGTGTTGCAGCAAACAGTTTGACTGCAAACAAAGTCAGCTCTATGCAGGAAATTAGCAGAACTCGTTGCACCAATTGGCATCTGCTTGATGTTGAGTTGCATGAAATTAGAGCATCTTTGCCAACCACACAAACTGTGTGCAACATTCTAGAAAACTACAATTCACATGCGCCACAAACATGCACCAAAGATGGACACGTGTCACGTACCATTTGCAAACACTTGACTAAATTGAAAATTCAGGCGAAATTGCTAACAATTTTTGGTAATTACATTTCGATAGTTGCTAAGTTTTGATATTTTAAAATAGATTGTCTTTTATAACACTTAGAAATTCCTGCTCAGTTGTGAATACTTTACAAGAGTTTCCAAGTGAAGTATCTTGGTTGAGTGCTTCAGTGATTAGGTAAATAGTTTGTTACTTGAATAAATGAAATCTGAGCAATGTTTAGACCCAACCTAATCGAAGTCCAAGGCATGTGATATACATGCTATTTCATACGTCAGGTAATATTTGAGTAGCTGCCAAATACAACTATTAATTAGCTAATTAGCTTTTGTTTTTGTGTTTATTACAATTTCTTTTGCTATTGCTTTTATCTCACTCTCATTTTCATATAATAACTACATATACTATATGTATCACTATGTTCATTATTATTATTTATTTTTTTTTACAAGGATTGATAACTTTAATGAACATTAAGTTTAATGCTCGATATTTTGATTAAATAGTTTGGTATTTTTTTATATTTTATTTATTTTATTAAATTTTATTTCATTTTTATATTATTATATAATTATTTTATTAGATTATTTATTATTAATTTTTTAAATATACACTTATTATATGTATTATATTTTATTTTTATATTTAATATTAACATTTTGATTAAATTTTATTAATAGTATTTATTATTATTTTAAAAATACATTTATTATATTTGTTATTTTATTTTATTTTTATATTATATTAATACTATTTATTATTATTTTTAAAATACATTTATTACATTTATTATGCTATTTTATTTTTATATTAATACATACATATTTTATTACTAATATTATTTATTTTTATTTAAAAAACATTAAATATATTGTAATGTAATAAACATTTATTTTAAAGATTTCTTTCTACAATATATTTTTTTTTAGATTTTTGTTTAATAAATTTGTATTTAGACTTCACTATCATATTGCATATAAATTGTAAAATTGTCGTGCTCACTTTTATTAAATTTTATAAATAAATTGCCTAGACATGTTAGAACGCTCTTCAGTTATAATCAAGAAGATCTCAATTATTTTTGAAACATTGACAATAACTTGTTTAATTTATGTTTCACTCAAAAAGTGCTCACATTATCACGCATCCATCGCTAGGCCAATAACACTGAACAAGCCCAACAACTGCTCGAACAACGATAAGACAAAGAATTTCAATTGCTATTTGAGTTGCCATACAACACAAACACACACACACACACACACATATATATGCAGGCCATGCCATTAAGTGCTCAAAGTTGTGGCATAGCCATAAATGGAGCTAACCGGAAGTGAGATGCACACAATATTTATTACTGTCAACGCCTGCAATAAAACTTTGCGACAATCAAAAACGAAGATGCAGACGTAACTAAACAATTTGAGCGCAAGGTACATATATATATTGCCATGTGAGCCAAATAGAAAGAGAGATGAGAAAAAATAGATTATGGCCCGAAAATAATGTCAACAATTGTAAATCTCTTCGTTTTGGGCCAAACTAAAAATTGCTTTAGTTTTTCTCTTTCTTTTACTGCAAAAGTGTAATTGCAAAAATGTTTGTCACAATGCGACAGCTGCTGTGCAACAAAGTTCCGGAAACTCTCATCCAAATTGTGGGCCATTTCCTATGCTCTGCTGATTGAAATGCTCACAGATACACTCACGCACACGCTCAGGCACACATATATGACTGCCTGCTTGTACTTTGTAAATTCACAAAAGAAATAAGTGACAAATTGTGTAAATACCAAACAAGAGTTGCATAATGCGCCCAAGGCAAGGCAACAGCTTTATGAACACAAATACACTGAGCAAAAAAAAACTATACATATGACTCTTGTTTGTAATTTTATAAAATATATGAACTAATAAAGAGGAAGTAGGATTTGTATGGAAAGAGTAAATTAAAGATGCAGGAATTCTGTTTTTATAAAATAAATTATTTGGCAGACAAAAAATTTTTATAGCTATATAGAATATATAGAAATATATTATGGAATATGTTATTTATAGAAATATATTTTTAAATTTTTTTAGGCATTCAATATGATTAGATTAAGCATAAGTATACTTAAAATTGGGCTTTATCTGAATGAATTAAACAATTATATTAAATAAATTTTAATTTATTAATGCATAGTTTAGAATTTGCTTGAATATTTTAACATTTGATTGAACTCCACACTAATTATAATATTCATTAAGCTCACTGGTTCATAACTTGAATAGTTTCAGTAATGAGTTATTCAAGCTCAGGAACATAATAAGTTTATTTAAGTTTAAAATTTAAGTAAAAAAATTTTCTACAAATTTATAATAATTAAGACAAATTTATCACTATAAATAATAAAATATTTATTTTTATCTTTCTTATTTATTTTTAGTTTTAAATAATTTACAAAGCAGAAACACTAAAGTATTTCTATAGTAAAGCGCGCAAAATTAAGTCTTTTGTAAAATATTTCAACTTGGAAAATCCTTCTTAAACCAGAAATTGTTTGGTCAGAAATTACGTTAGATTCGGCGCTGAAAACTTCCTAAAGCAGGTTGAGCACTGCACAACAAATTCTATTTACATTTGCTATATTTGATTTATGTACGTGTCGCTCTTCCATTTTTTTTCGTTTTTTTTTTTTTATAAATACGCCCTCAATTGCCGCTTGACAAACTGTCGGAAAACTTAACTTAATCAATGTGAGATTACACTTTTGCATTCAGCCAGTGTCAAAGCAGCAATTTGTCATCGAGCCCCGCCGGTGGTGCTGGTGGTGGTGTTGGTGCGTTGCTCAAAAGCAATCACAGTGCCAAAAGCAATAATAAATACAATAACAGCAACAACAACAGCTCAATTGGGTACACAACAAATTATGATGAAAAAAAATGTATATATATATAATATCACAAGACCCAAAAGCAAACAATCAAAGCAGCACTACTCGAGATGCCAAGGAAATAAAAGCAAAAGGCAACGTTGAGAGACTTTTGTCATATTTTGACATATTTTAATGCGAATTTATAGTACTTCCTTGCCCCCGGGCCCCTGGCCCAGCCTCAGCGCCCAACCCAGCCCTAGGCATTCACTCACCCACTCGTCAGCAGTTGAGTGGTTGCCTGAAGGCCATTCACAGTTGGTCAACTTTAATTTGGTATGTGAGCAAAATGTGTTAGCCCTTTTACTTAGCGGCCTTTAACAGAATTTATACGTTGAGGCGCTGGCGACGTTTCCCCAGCGACCATGGCGACCTGAAAGCGGCAGTAAATTTAATAAATAAGCAAAAGATTCCAGACTTATTTCCCACAGTGTTTGTTGTTGTTGTTGTTCCCTTTGTTGTTGTTGCTGTTGTTGTTGTGGTATACCTCAATCAAAACATGTCGCATACAATGGCAAGGCAGCCCCAATGCGTCGTCCATCAACAGTGTCTTCAATAATTTTTCACCCAACCCAAAAACACTCATACAAACAGACACACACACATACATATATACAGACAGTCGTAACTGTACTGTCACACTGTCATGTTGTATTCCCGTTAGGCACAAAGGACCAAAATTGCAAATAAGAAAGAAATACACGCATATCACAAATAATATAAAAAATAACTGCTCTGCGTAAATAAAGTGGATAAATGTAAATAACATGTGACCTCGAATATTAAATACACTCAAGTTCGTGCTAACAACAGATTGCAAATGGAGTAGATGAGTATATATTTAGTGTAGCCTCAAGTAGGAAATTAATTCGCAAGTGAAAGTCTTAGAAAATGTTAAAATGTTCTTTTTTACTAGCATACATAGGAGAAATACTGAGTACCAAGTACTAAGTACTAAATACTAAATACTAAATAATATATACTAAATACTAGATACTAGATACTAAATGGTAAATGGTAAATATTAAATACTAAATGCTAAATACTAAATACTAAATCCCTAGATACTAAATGGTAAATGGTAAATACTACTATCATGTTTGGTATTAATAAAAAAACATTTTGATAAACCAAATCATACTAAAATAGATTCATAAGATAAAATAATTATTTAAATAAATACATTTTGATAAATCCAATTAGAACTTCCAGCTTAGAAACAAATAAATTATTTAAATAATTAAATACATTTGCATAAATATAATTAGAATTATATAAAATAGAATTATAGGAGAAATTCTTAAGATAACTTTCTAATCTACAAATTTTTTAAATGAATTTTTGTAAAATATTTTACTTATTTTCATTAAATTTCTTTTAACGCTTAGCTAATGGTTGCACTTATTTTAAAGATTAATAAATACTAAATAAATTAAAATATTAGAAAAAAGTGCTTTAAATTGCAATTAAATTATAATGAATTAATTTAAGGCAAAATTCCAGATTTCGATACCCAGTTCAAGCATGCTTAACTTATAATATTTAAAGCTCGTAAAAATATTATAGTAGTTGCTTGAAATTTTCATCAAATTTACAGTTAATACTTAAGCGCTGCTTAAAACTTGATGCTAGCCAAACTAGTTGTGGCCAATACACTAACGTCTACTATGCTAACAACTTTGAACAGATCATGGATAGTCCCAGTGGGAGAGTGTATGGCCCAAGAATGGCTTCAAGTGTCATTTGTCGACGTAACCTTAAAAACTTTCGCCCAAGCGTCGCTCAACAAAAGTGTTATGCGTGGGTTACACACACACGCACACATATACTATGTGTGTGTGTTTGTGTGTGTGAGTGTGAGTGTGAGTGGGTGCTTCTGCCAAAGGCAAAATAATGCATATAAAATGGAAAATCAGCAAAAGATTCTAACCTTAACTGGCGCGCACATAGCGAACGCCTCTTAACTTATTCAATTTTTGTACACATGTGTGTGTGTGTGTGTTAGTGTGTGTATGTGTCCTTGACACAAACACTAGACACTACATTGAAATTGAAATTGATTTGACAAATATTTTGCCTGGCGTTTATTACATTTTTTTGTTATCAACTCGCGTTGCTGGCGCCTTGGCCTTTTCATGTTTGTGAACTCTGTACGTTGGCAAGGATTACGTCTGCTATGGCAACAATTTCAATATGCTGTACTCACACACACTCTCACTCACACACATGCAAATGCCTGCGCAGACAATAAGCTGACTTGATGGCAACAGCCAAGTGAAGTTTTGTGAAGTTATCTAGCAACTAGGTGCAGTGCACAGTGCACAGTGCATGCCTCGAGCCAAATGCTCGATAAATTTATGTATATTGAGTTGCATTTAACACATTGGCACTTGTTGCATGCCACACACAGACACTCGCAAAATGCAAGTATGTGCATTAAATAAATCAATATGGAAATCAAGGCAAACACGCGTGAAGCTTGTGGCACTAACTTTTGCTGTGTGTGTGTGAAGATGAAAAAACTCTTTAGCTGATTAGAGCAGCGGCAATTATACACTATAATGGTAGAGTGTTGTTGCTGTGCTAACTGACTTGAACAACTCAAGCGCCAAGCAGGCTTTTAAGTTGTTCTGCTTAGCGCTCTTTCATTAGCCTATTAAATATGCTGATTATATATGCTCACATACCACTAGAGATAGTGTATTCAAAAGTTCATTCAATATACTCTTTATAGCAAAGAACATTTTCATTAAAACCTCAACTTTTTGCTTTGATAATTTCTGCACTCAAAGCTTAATGCCAGCCACAACAATGCGAACGATAAACGCATAAGCCAAAGCTATTTTTATTGACAATTGCATTAAGTGGATGTGCATGTGTGCATTAGCAGATTGCAAAATACAATTGATAAATAGCTTTTCAATGAAGTGACTTAATCAATGCAAAAGCCTCGCGCAAGAACAGCAAATGACAAAAGTTAATATGGAGAGCGAGAGTGGGAAGAGTCTCAGCGTGAGTCTGCGGCAAATCCTGATCATAAAATAGCAGCAGCAGGACTAACAACTAAAGCCAATGCTAGCCACTAATTGTTGCATTTAAGCTGCTGCCAACAACAAGCTCAAAGTCTTAGCCTGAAAAAAAACATTGCACAAATAGCTGAAGCTGTGTGTGTGGATGTGTGAGTGTGTGCGAGTGTGCGTGTGCTTTAGTGACAATGTGCTCTGTCACAAAAGGTAATGCACGTACGGCTGCGGCCAGGTGATTAAGCTCTGCCAAAGCAGCACAGCAAGTGGACATGGCAAATAAACGCACCGAGTGTCATCTATGGGGCGCACGTGACGTATGCGCAACATTATGTAGAAAACCTCAAAGAGCGAAAGAAAAATTAACAGAGCTTCAGCAAGACGTCGTCGACTTGAGCTATGCTTAATGAACCAAGCGAGCCATTTGGGGATATAGCAAGGATTTAATATAGTCTAGAGATGTTGATTTAACTTCAATGAGTTGCTTCTAAAGAGGGTGAGAAGGAGGGAGAGAGAATGAGGCAGAAAAGAATAGAAAGAAAGACAGAGAGAGAGAGAGGGAGGGAGGGCGAGAAAGAGAGCGAGATTTATATTAAAGAGATTATAATAAGATAAAATTATTTATATAATATAATGAAGTCTTTAAGTCTTTGATCAAACATTTTAAATCAAGCGAAATCAATTTTGATATAAATAACAAAAAGAATATAAATATAAATATTAAATATCTATATTTTTATTATATTCTTTAAAATAATAATAAATAATATCACCTTCAGAATAATACGTATCAGATAATAGACATTTGTTTTCCAACTTTCCAAGGCACTTTAGCAATCAATTTGTCGTTTTTTTTACTCTTGTTCTTGTTACTCCTTGGAAGTCGTCTTTAGCTGCTAAACTGACATCATTAGCCTCTCGCTTTGGACCAAAAATTTGCTGCGAATTCTTTGCATCATTTTTGGGTTAGGCAGAAATAAAAAAAAAAATAAAAAAATGTAGCAACAACAAGGCCAAGCAGAGCTGTCAATTTAAATTAAAAATTATGTGAATATACAAAATTTATGAAGTAGTTGAAAAATTGAAAATTGAGTATAAATAATAGGCGTATATAAAAATCAAGTAAACTGATCTCAGATTTGGCATTCAAAGGAATTTAAGTAAGAAACTTTTTTAGTAAAATTATATATAATACAAAATATTTTATTATTATTGAGTAACTACTTAAACTACTATTTAAAAAATATATAATTTTACTAAAAAATATAATCCAAAAGTTAATAAATCCAAGAGGAAACCTTAGAAGCTTTGTGATATGATTTTGAATATGATAATTAATGTTTATGATTGATAAGATTGTTAATATTGCAAATTGGTGATTTATGAATAAAACTTCAAAACTTCGCTGCTTAAAGTCTTCAGCAATAAATAACTATAAACAAATCAGCAATTGCTGATCATAAGCACTTACACTTTATAGACAGATAGAATACAAATAGCTCACACAAGTTTTCTTAGCTTTTTTCTTTGACAATGCCACATAAATATGATTATAGAAAAAATTGTTAAATTGCGCTATAAATACTTGGAAAAATGTGTATATACATATATATTGGGAAAATAAATAAATGAAAGGGCAACTTGTAGTAAACTTTTGAAATTGGCAAACTTTGAAATTAATTAAAATCGCCATCAATGCTGCGCTGTGATGAAACCATAACAAAAACTAATATTTGACAATTGCCAATAATCGGCAGAGCAGCCGCATGGATTGCCAAAAACACAAGCAACAGCAGTAGCAACAGCAACAACACCAAAGTATTGCTGAACAAAGCAACAGCAACAACAACAACAACAACGTCTACAGCACGAGGCGAGCGCAACAATTAAAACAAATCGAAAAAAGCAATGTAAAATTTTCATGTTCTAAAAAATGTTTTTTTCTCTCTCTCTCTTTCTCTCTTGCTGTTGTTTTATGTTTTGAGTGAGAACGGCGCCACGCCCTCTTCGGCTGCCCTCGCTCAATGCATGCAAATTGCGGCAGAGTGTGCCCCTACGTGCCACAACAAGTGTGTGTGTGTGTGTTTGTATTTTTGTTGTTGCTTGTTTTTGCGCTTTTTGTATGTAAGGACAAAGTTTTGTTCGAACAATTGCTGCCGTGCACAAAATTGAATTGAAAACTCAAAGGTCACAAATTTATGCAATATATGTATATATATATATACACATATACATACATATATAACGGCACTTTACATATGTTTGTGGTGCGTGTGTGTGAACAGTTGAACATGGAGCGTTGGATTGTTGTTTGATTGAAAATGTAATTGAATGACAGCAGCAGCAAAATAATACTATAAAAAATTAGAAAATAGAAAACTAAAGCACCGAACACAAAAACCAAAATACATTGGTAAAACTTGGTTATCAATTGAATATTGGAAACAATATAGAAAAATAAATAAATCAAGTAAGTAAAAACATGTTCTGGACAGTCCAAATATAAGCACAAATATGGGCATTCGATAACCAGATATTGTTGAAATATAAATGCAAAATAAGATTAGATTTTAGTTTAGCATAACGTGAATATTGAAGAATTTAGAAGAGGATTTAATACAAAGAACTCGTATATTTAGGAATTAAACATGTATTAAAAAATAATAATTAATTAATAATGCTCTCAAACTATTTCACTTAAAAAATAAATTACATAATAAAAAACAAAAATGAATATTTAAAAATTATAAATTAATAAAAAGCTAATATAATAACTAAAATTTATTTAAATTAGCTAAAGTCACTTTTTGAATATTTCTAAAAAAAACTGCAAAAATGTATTTAAAAAATTGTATAATTAGGGCGCAAAAACTCGTGGGAAAAAAATATAAATAAACAAAATTTGTATTTACTAAACTCACTAAAAAACAAGGTAAATAGGGTATGATGTGCCTTTGATTACGTATGTAACGAGCAGAGTAAGAAGCGACGTAAGAGAGCGAAGAAAGATAAGTTTGTGACTTTGTCAGCGTGTTCGTATTCGTATTTGCTCGTCTGTTTGTGAAGCTGAGCTTCAATAAGAAATTTCCCATTATGAGAGAAGAACAAATGAGAACTAGTATCAGTATGCGTGTGTGCATGTCCATGTGTGCGCGCAAGAAAGTGAGTACGCTTGAAATGAGAGCGGAAGCTGACCGCCAATCAACGCTAGACTCTAAGTATGCGTGTGAGTGTGCGTAGAAGAAAGTGAGAGCGCCAAATAAGCACTCAGCACGGCTAGACTCTAAGAAAGACTTCAAGAATGAGTCATATGTGTGCGTGCGCATAGAAGAAAGCGATAGCTTATGAAATGAGAGCGGGAGCTGACCGAGCGCCAATCAGCGCTTAGAAAGGCTTCACAGTTGAGTCAAGTTGATCCGTATGTGTGTGGTTCGTATAAGCAAGTGAGAGCGCTTGAAATGAGAGCGGAAGCTGACTCTAAGTATGCGTGTGAGTGTGCGTAGAAGAAAGTGAGAGCGCCAAATAAGCGCTCAGCACTGCTAGACTCTAAGAAAGACGTCAAGAATGAATCATATGTGTGCGTGCGCATAGAAGAAAGCAATAGCTTATGTAATGAGAGCGGGAACTGACCGAGCGCCAATCAACGCTCAGCATTCTCAGCCGATCCAAGTTTGACTCCAAGAGTCTTCGGCGTTGTACGTATGTGTGTGTGTGTGTGTGTGTGTGTACAGCAACAGCTGATTGGGCGGCAATCTGCATTTCAAATTCGCAGTCGATCGTTGATGTTGAGTTAATTTTTAACATATACATATATAAGCATGCGTGCAGCGGAGCTTTTAGTCATTCGTGTTTATTATCTGGTTCAGTGTGGTTGAAGTGTAGTGCAGTGTGCTCCTGTTGTTGTCTCTGGTAAATATTCAAATAGTTTAAGTGCTATTATTACAAGTTTGAATGATTGTTAATGATAATTACATTAATATTAGTTAAATAGATAACAATTAATGTTAATGAATAATTTATATTAATGAGCATTTTGTATTAATTATTAATAACATTTATTTATAATGTTAATACATGTAACTATGTAGGCATAAGAAAATGCCTAGAATATTATCGATTAATTAGACCTAGAACTTCTGCAAGGGTATCATCTAGTCGTTCACTGTCAACACCACAAGTCTGACTCAATTTGACTTATGTAACTTACAAAAAAAGCAAACACACACACATTTTCTATGCAAATTTAAGCTTCAGATTTTCTCTTTGTTCTTTTGTAAATCACAGAGGTATTACGATAAACCAAAACAGATATTAAAAAAAAAAAAAAAAAACAAAAAGTTGTTGCACAAAGAGAAAAAAACAATGTTGTAAATGTGCGCTAATAAATTATGAAATTATAATTTCAATTGTGCTCGACACGTGCGTATCCATATTTATTTAAGCAATTATTTATTTAATTAATGTTCATTAAAAGCAGCATAAAAAATGCTCAAACAACTTCTGCAAGGATTAAAATGCATGATAAATGCTTTTTGCAGCTTGTTCAACAATGAATTATATACACAAAAATTATGTAAACAAATATTGAAATTGAATTGCGAGAGAGAACAAAAACAAATCAGAAAAAAACAGAAAAAAAGTTCAATCAAACGGCAAAATAGCTTTAAAAATACTTGAAACGAGCATGTGACAGGGATTTGCAGCTGGGATTGTGCGACCCTTTTTTTTCCCGGTTTTCAGCTTTCGGCTTGACCCAACTGGATGAGCAAAAGCGGCTTATGCTGACAACTTTAAATCGGGCGCAGATGCCTTAAACTAAGACAAAGCCACCTGTAAGACCAACAGGCAGTCAATGGACTAACAACACGCAACTGTCACCTACTCTGCACAGTCGCCATGGCATCTTCAGCCCCGGCACTAAGTATTCAATTCCATAAACACTTGTACACGCAGATCACGCGGCCATCGTAAGCCAGCAAGCGGCTTGGGCGAAACTTCATCAACAGAAATTGTGAATTCCATACAAATAGTTTGACAAACTTGCCCCAAAAACTTGGCGATGGAGCATGGGGCATGGTGGATGGGGAAATGGCAACTTGGGTGCCAAGGCAAAAAGCGCAAATGAAAGAAGTTTTGCGGCAGGCACTGAGCCAGCGACAACGTCAGCGTCAAGCGACGATAGGCAGGAAATGCCACACAGCAGCAGTAGACATAAAAGAAATCTTATAAAGCCGCAGCAACAAGAAACTTATATTTCTATATAGCATCTACACACATTCTATATGTCTATGTGTGTCTATGTGTGTGTGTGTGTTGTATGAATGTAAAACTAGATGGAGATAAAAGAACTTGTAGTCCAAAGTGAAAGATTTATGCCATTTACTGCGTTTCCTACCTTCATTTTTGGAGTAGAGTAGAAAATGTTTTCTTTTTTTTTTTAATTTCCAATTTAAAAAAAACTTTTTTTTATAAACATCTTTATATTTTGAGATGCTGAAAGTCTGACATTGTAAATGTATAATATATATATATATATATCTGTTTTTCTTTTTTAATTATTTTTGAGATGTTATGCACTATAAAAAATATAAATAACATAATAATAAACAAAATAAATAAAAATAAATCAAATAAAACGTTCCATGATAGAAGAAGTTTTTATAAAAAAAAAAAAATAGTTTTGCTTTATATAAAAAAAAAATTGCTTTGCTTCATATGCAAAAAATATATTAGAAATATTTCAAAATGTACTTTATAAAAAAAAAAAAAAAAAACGGTTTTGCTTTATATATAAAAAAATTTTTAAAATGTATTTTATAAAAAAAAGAAGGTTTTTGCTTTATATTTAAAAAATATTTTAAATTGTATTAAAAAAAAAAAAAAAAAAAAGTGAAAATAATTTTTAAATATTAAAAATTATGTACATTTAAAAAAATTATTTTATAAAAAAAAAAAGTGAAATAATTTTTCTATATTTAAAAAAGTATGTACATTTTTTTTAAATAATAATATTTTATATTTTATAATATTTGTTTTATTTAAAAAAAAAAAAAAAAAATCTTTTATATTTCTTATATTGATATTTCTTGATATTTATATAGTTATATTTTTTAAAATGCTTCAAAATGTTTTTTTTTAATAAAATATATATATAAAAATATTTAAATATGTTTTTTATAAAAAATATTTAAAAATTAAAAAAAAATAAAATATATATTTTTCTTTTTTAATAATGTTATAAAAATAATAATATTTTGAAAATTAAACCAATTTTTTAAAATATATTTTGATATTTATATATATATATTTCCTTTGTCATATAATAATAATTGTGATTTATTTACTCTAAGACACATTGCACTCAAACTCAACTCATACAGGGTATTTATTATTCAATCTCTCGTCTATTACCCATGCTCCACGAGGAGTTGCATAGTTTTGTTCTCTCTTCTTTTTTGAGCATTTTCTTTTTAGGCGCCAACTATTTGGTCACGTATCGTGTGCGTATTATGAATGTGCTGATATATGTATATAGGGGGCTCTACATACCTATAAAGTACATAATATACATATGCTCCGCATATGTGGCGAAAGAGCAACGCGTGCGGCATATTATCGCAAGGCTCGCACGGCAGGCCCAGAGCCCAAGAGCCAGCCATGGGCAGCCATTATCAGAAATCCAAAACACACACAGAACACAAAATGCGATGACGCGTCGCAACGGCTCTATTTGGCCTGAAGGCAGGCAGTGAGGCCAAGAGATAGAAAGGATAGGGACGGCGAATCAGACCACATAATCAAAGTCAGCCAACACAGACAAGGCAGTGAGGACATCCATGTCCAAGTGCTGCGCTCTCGTTGAAAGTTTTTCATGTCCAAAACACAGTCCAAAATAGGCGCGTGCAATCCAGCCAAACAACCCAAGCTCACACGCTAACTTCAAGTCTGTGGACAAGGCTCCAAAGTTTTAGACAACTTGTTTGGGTTCGGTTTTGGTTTTTACTAGGTCCACTGAGCTGTTGGTGATGTTGGAGATGTTGGGGTATTGGGGTATGGTATAAAGGTTGTGACACTATGCCGACGCATTGATTGTCATCATCCGAAAAAGGGAATTGAACTTTGCGACAGGAAGTTTGTGTCTGGGTCGCTTCTTTCACTCGCTTATCAATCAGCAGCAAATGCCTGAGAGACTTTCGCAACACATTTAGTGGCCAGATTTAAGCCACTAATGTTGCTTAGTGCACATATTAAATGCGCTCTATCTACACTGGAAGAAAACAAAAACTGCTATAGTTATGTATTCTTTTTTTGTTTTTTGTTTCATTTGCAGCTGCTGCTGTTGGCCATTGTTGCTGCACGATTTGGTAGCTCAACGCGACGCTCAACGCTCGCATTGGCCTTTGAGGAGTCCAGGCAGAATGCTCCAAACAATGGATACAACAGTTATTACGGCAGCAACGAGAACGATTATGGCAACATCGACGACAATGACTACAACTACAACAACAACAACGAAGCAACTGCCAAATGGCAACAGCAAAAACTATATGCAAATTCCCAGGAGCAACAGCAACAGCAGCAACAATTTGTTGATGATCCCGAGGCAGCTCGCAATGACTTCCTTTCGCAATTGTCTGACTTAAATGCGGCTGTGCAAGGTGTAGGCATGTTTGCTGCCCAGCATAGTAGCAGCAGCAGCACCAGCAACAACAACAACAACAACAACAATAGCGACAACAACTATGATAACGACAACAATGTGTGGCAAGCCGCAGCAGAATTTGAAAGAGAACAAACGCATTTGCCACAGGAGCAATACAGCCGTGACAGCCATGTGAACAGGTAAGTTTCTAACAACACACCTGTGCCGTGTAGCCCATGGGAACAACAAGCAAAAATTAGCAGCAGACATTACTCTGTTCTCTATTGCTGTCACGTTGCATGCTGCAACTGCTGCTGTGACTCTGTCACATTCCTCAATGTGCCCCAAATATGATAGCAGTAAAGCTCCCCAATGCCAGAATCAGCTGCTGGATTTGGTTGCAGCTTTGCTCTGCATATCAACTGAAAGCCAGACCTTCATGCATTTAAGCTGATTCGCTTGCATTGCTCTTGGTTCTTCTTCTTTTATGTATTTTTTCTCATTTTTTTTTTTTTCATTTTTTGTGTTTGTGCGCTGGGTAGATCAGGCTTAGCAGGATCAGGCGATTGCGTTGCGCCATGCCAAAGATTACGTAATTCGGCGTCAAGCTGAAATCAACAAACAAAAGATTGACGAAGACAAAAGACTCCAAAAATCCACACAAAAAAAAACCAGAGCTTGTAGCCACAAGTCGAACAGTGAATGCGCTACTTAAAAAAGAGAATTTATAGCATACATTTTTATGCTTCGCTTCTTCATTGATTTTCTAGCTTTCTAATTAAATTGAAGTCAAGCTCTTAGGTCAATTCAATTTATAATTGCGATTTATGCTGTTGAGATATGCATAAACAAAATTAGCTCTATATAAGCTCTATATATAAAATTTTGATTTTAATCATTAAAAAATAAATTTAATTTAATTTTCAAGTCTATGTTTACTACATGTATAAGTTTCATATTCACACAAAATTTTTATTTAATATAAAATAAAAGTTTTAGTTTGAGTTTCAGTTGTTTATTGTTCTATTGAACAATTTATTTAATTGCTGCAAATTGTAAATGAAAATATATCAAATTTGATCAATTTTATTAGTATTTTATTTATATTAATATTTTTTTTTTTTCAAAATTATAATTTTTTTTATAATATTTCCATATTTTCAAATGTATATTTTATATAAATTTAAAATATGAAATTCACATTGATCTTTTGCATTTATTTATATAATTTAAATTATAATTTATAAATTATATTTATTTTTAAAAAGTATATATTTTATAAATAAATTTATATATATAAAATATATTTATTTATATTTTATAATATATATAATTTTATTTTAAAATTTATATAAAAATAAATTTGAAAATATAGACAAGAATTTATTATTTTATACAAATATTTTTCAAATTTTAAAATAAATCAACATTATACAAAATAATAATATTAATGAAAAGTATACATAAACAAAATATTTAAATATCTTCCAAAATGAACTGCAGCTCCTTATATTTACACAAAAAATAAATAAATAAATACTTACAAAAAAATGTTTTAAAAATACTTAAAAGAAAGAGTCTCTTCAAAATTGTGCAGAAACATAAAGAAAACATAATTTCAGTTAAACCAAAAACTACATTTTTCTGAAATTTTCTTTTCTCTCTGCACTGAAACCTCCTATTTTGTTGTTATTGTTTTCAATCCGGCTAGTTTCCATTTAAGTCAACGGCCAAGGCAACAATTTGAAAACACAACCATTCATTTCTAAACATTTTCGCAAAGTTTGCGACAAAACTATCAAAGCCGTTGTGTTTGCCCTGAAGTGCGCTTCAAAGTGCGCCCGCTGCTGAAACCCAGCGAGGTGGGTGAGTGGTTGCTGTTGCAGTTGGCTGTATGAGTGGGTGACTGAGTGGGTTCAGCTTGGGTTGAAGTGGTGCTTGGTGGCGGTGGTGGTGGTGGTGATGTGGGTGTCGCTGTTGGGCTTTGCCGCTCAACGCAAAGCATTGACAACGAAAAAGAGGAAATCCGCTGGCAGCCAACGACAGTCGCGTTACTATGGGAGCTTTGTGTATGCCACGCCCCGCATTCCTTGCCCCCAGCCCCTCCGCACACTTGCTAGATATAAACGCGGATAGCAAACGCCGCAAAATGAAAGCTAAAAAATTCATTGGCATTTGCTGCAGTTGAATGCAAAATGATGCGCTTTTGTTGCCCAGATGCAAAAAAGAAAGAAAAAAAGGAACCTAAAAACTATCTAACGCCATGCAAATAGCAAACGTCAAAAGCGAATTTATTATTTTTTTTTCTGTTTGTTTTTATTCTTTTCTTCTTTTTTTTTTACTTTTTTTGAGCGCATTTTACGGACGGCCGCAGCCGTTTCCGGCAGCTGCAAGTGAGCGAGCATCGCCGCTAATTCATTGCCAAAGCTTAAATTTTTCTATGCATATGCAATTTGTAGGTATGCAGCAGGAGCAGCAGCAGCAGTCGGTCAACCGGAGCGCTATGAAATGCCCAGCGAGACGTCAGTCGATGTTGTGGACGGTGTGGACATTGAAGGCGAGGAGGACTACGCTGTGGGCGCCAAGGATGCAGATGAATTAAGCGACCAGCTGCCATATGGCATACAGAATGTACGCAAGAGGCGCGTGCGCAGCGTTATGCCAACTCCACTGGCCGTGCAGCAGCAGAGCGGGAGCGACAGTGTAAGTGACGAGAGTAACCAGGCTTCCAAATGTTAACTGACATTCATAGCAATTTTTTGTTTCTATATTTTTTTTTGCCAAACTCCCAATAGGTCACCTATCAGTCGTTGTGCCTAACGAACCGTGTGACGGTGAATCTGGACAATGGCGAATATCGGCCCAATCACTATGTTGAGGTGACCTGTGCCAACAACTATGCTCCGCTGCCTGCCCGTCTGCATAACTATGACAACTATAACTATCGCAACAATGAGCCCCCCTGGCAAGCATTGCTTAACAAGCGAGCGGACAAAAAGCGTGAGGTGCGTATACTAAATATTTACTAAAAGCTAAAATTTGAGATGGTCTGTTGAGAGAGTAAAAATTGAAAGGAATAGAATAGTATGAATAGTATGAAAGAAAATGGTAAAAGTCAATCCCGCCAATATCTACATACTTCTATCTTCTACTATATGCTATCAGTACATTTTCCATTTTCTTTGAACATAAAAGATTAACATATTTAACTTTACAATCCTTTCAGATCTGCTCGGCTGCTGGCTTTGCGTGCATTCAGCTTAATCGCACCATACATCTGATACGCCTGAACGAGGCCAGCGGCTGCTGGGAGTCGGAGGCGCGAACTGTGCCGTCAGGCTGTGAGTGCATGTGGCCGAAGCATAGCTATGGCGACATTGCCTCCTATCATCAGGCGCAGAAACGTTTCAGGCCAAGTCTTAACTATCTAAGAGAACGCATCGCAGCTGGCAATATCAACTACAGACCGGGCACGGGCTATCGTCAGTTGACGGTGCACACACAGAAACCCAAAGCAAGAGCTGGACCAGGAACAAGAGCAGGAGCAAGAGTAGGAATAGCAACAGGCGCCGCTGGACGCAGTCGACGTTCAGATATGTTGGACTATGAGAACTATGAATTGAATTAAATTGACATGACATGATGTGGCCGGGGACCAAGTGCCAAGCACAATGGGAAGCGCACCACAAACGAAACTTTCGGATCATTTAGCAACTAAGTTGAAGATGTACATTAACATATTTTGTTCTTGCTGTGGTTTTAGCCTTAATACACTCTTTGTTCATATTCTAATTGTAAACAAAACAAAACAAAATCAAAAAAAAAAAAGTACCATATGGTAAACTTAAGTTTTAAAATGAATTAAATAATGGAGCAACAACCAAACACACGGGCGATAAATCAATGGGCTTAAACACGTTTGCAAATCTATATTGATGTCTTTATAATTGAACTTTTACGTGTATATTTCATTCAATTGGAATTCATAATCCCATTGGAATTGCTATTATTTGTACTATTTGCAAATTCATTTAAAATACAATATAAATCGTGTGCTTAATGCGTAAATCAATGAAAATCCATTGCATTGATTTTTATGTGAGCTTTTCCAGCGGTTTGTCTGCCACCTGCAACAGCATCTTTTCCGCTATTGTTGAAATTTTCGAATGCAGCTTCTGTTCTGTTTCAAATGCGTCAAATTGATGCCAGTAGCTGGATTCCTTTTCGTTAAAATGATCAAAGAGCTCGCTCACTTTACGCTGCAAATCCAATTTTTCATAGCTGCAAGCAGAGGGGAGATTTAAGTATATTTCAAGGTACATCTTTATAAATTGAAATATTTTTATACAAACCGCTCTGTGCCGAAACTGCCTCGAGATGCCAGCTGATCGACATTTGCCTTTAAATAGAATACAGCATCCGGTTTCAGCAAGCCTAGATCTGGTGCCCAGCACCAATCCATATCAAGTCCTTTGGCCACCGAATAGACCACACCGGAGTAGGCATAGCGATCACATATTATTGTCGTGCCAGCAAGTAGATCCGCTCGGATGCTGTTCATGCATTCCCAGCGATTGGCCGAGAAGAGCAGATGAATCACTTCATTGGACAGCTCTTGGGTGTTCTTTAGGAATCGATTGATGACATCGCCAATTATTGTGCTGCGATCCGGAAAATTGATTTTCTTCACAGCAACACCTTTGTCCTTTAGCTGTTTGACTGTGATTAGATTGATATTAAAATTCTTCCATAAAATGCTTATCGTTTGGCAATAGATTCTTATCCTTTTGCTTACACATCCTTATGTAGCAGCTCCATTACTGAAAATCTAAGCAAAAGCAGCTGCTAATGGAATAATACTCGCAATATAAAGTTATATTCAATTATGATTTTATAAAGTATTAATATTATTATATATTATATATAAAAAAAAAAAGGAAAGTATAATATATTTAAGGTATATGAAAGTTAGAACCATATTAAATTAGTTAAACAAATTATAAACAAATTCAATGCCATACATTAAGCAAGTGCTAAATTCTCTACTTTATTTACTTACACAATTGATTGCTTTGTGTTGATTTGCCAACACGATCGCATCCTTCAAAAACTATAAAGGCTCCACGTTTATTTGATTCCATGTTGAAATAGTATATTTGTTACTAAAAACGAACAGATAAGCCGGCGAATTTAATTGCAATAGTGTAAAGCAATCCAGGGCTACAGAATTGTTTAAATCTACAGCTGCGTGACAAAAGCTGACTGATTTACCCGCGAAAAGCATATGCAATACGACAATGACTTATTAAATAATAAAATAATTATTTAATTGTAATTCGGTTCCAATGTATATAATTTTTCATTTAAATTATTAATTTTTCATATTTCTATTTTTATAATGTTGATTTATGTCTGGTGGGTGAGCTCGCAATGTTGCACTTGATAATGAACCAGTATAGTAGTTCTTTCACTCCGCTAATGAACCATGAAACACACACATACATAGACACACACATAACACAGAAGCAGAAGCACACGTAAATTACATTTTGTTTTAAACAAATTTAAATACACATAAAATCGAATAAACAACTACTACGGCATTTGTAAAAAATAAATGATAATTAAATTAAAGAAACGTTACAATGTGTTAGCAATAAAGTGCGGGTGTTTGTGCTCTTTTGCAAGGCTTGGTTTAGGCCTGCCTTTTCGGCCCAAAACAAGTAATTCGCAAAAACAGTCACAACGAAGCTGCAATGCGCTGCACTTGAGTGAGTGAGAAGGCAAGATTGAGGTATTGTGCAAACACAGTGATTATCATCAGCAAAAACCCCCAAACTAATACTCACCTGTGCCCAGCCAGTCACATATTGCTCTAACCACATTTAATCACCAAAAAACAAACAGCAAATGCGGTTGCAAGAAAATGCCCATTAGGCTACAAAAGACAACATTCATTGATACAAAGACCGCGTGTTTTTCGCGTAGCGCCCAGCGACCGCAGCAGCAGTAGCAGCGGCAGCAGCAGCGCATACCAGGGACAGGCATGCAAAACAACGCTGCCGATAACTAATCGACTGTCTACAATTATCGCGCAAGGACCGCTCGCTGAAAACTTTTGCAAGTGGGTGGATGCGGTCGTGTGGTTGGTGTGAAAAAAGTGCGTGCGAAATTTGTTTATACTCCAATTAAATATCAGCTGCAACAATTAGATAACTGCCACTGATGCTTCAAACGATGACATAGTCACAGCCACCACTATAAACAAATGACCCGCAGGACATAGCGCACCTTATGCCGTATGGCCTTCTATAGACAGTGTCAGGTGCTCGTGTTAACAAAACCAATTAAATGTGTTTCGTAGTAGTAATAAGACCCAAATGTGCTTTTAGTTTTCTTGTGAGTGACTCCTCTGCGTCGGCGGTCGTCTTGATAGCCGGCAATTAATTTCTCCCTTTAGATGAGTTTTATGCATCGACTTTTCAGTTAGGGGTTTATCTATATATATGCACACATGTGTTATTGACTAGCTAATCATGTCCAATAACAATCATCCGCACGGACATTTAAGTCAAGCGGCACAGAATCCCTCATGGAATCCCCTCCAAGTAAGTATCTAGTAGACAAACACAAACAAACGCACACACAGACAGACATAGAATGCCTTGACGATAAAGCTGAAAAACAGATGCATCCATCATCTCTGCAGATACCCTCGTATATACCGCGACAGCCGCAATTGGCGCACATGTCCAATGAAAGATCGCTGGTTCGCTCACCGTTGGCCTGGCATGCGTCGTCCGCCCAGCCGCCGCCGCCGCCGCCCGATGCCATTTACAATTTTATGTCGGCCAATCATAAAAACGTAATTAGCGTAGTTTTCGTTTCGATTAGATCCAAAAAAATCAAATATTCACATATAATAATACAAATCCAATCAAATCCACATGCCACCCGTAGCTAAATCCCAAAGTTCCTTAAAATCTCGTTCTCAGTTTTGAATTTGTAGTTGCTTCTTGTCCAATCGCTTGTTTTGAATGCTTTGTGTACGCTTTTGTTGGTTTTCATATCTAATCGCATTTGATTGGCATTGCAGCTGGATCATCATCATCAAATGAATCCATTGCTGGCGCCGCCTTATACTGGAACATTGCCCTTTGACTCCATGGATTTGTCGCTGCAATCAAGTCGCAGCGCTGCGCCCACGCTGAATAAATCTGGCCAACAGCAGCAGCAACAACAGCAGCAGCAACAGCAGCAGCAGCAACAATCACAACAGCAGCAACAACAATCGCATTTACATGCACCACCTAATTATCCAACGATGTAAGCGTGACATATTTACTTTATAAATTCAGTTATATATTTTCTTTTTATTCACAGTCACAATTTGACCACTAGCACGCCCGCAGGACATCTGCCGGGCATACCAGCATCGGTGTCGCCTGCGAGCTCAACCAGCAAATATCTCAATGCGAATGGCTCGGGGCCAGGCGATTGCGAGTCGCTGTTGCCGCCGCCGCCCAGTACCCCGCCTAACAATAACAATCACAGCAGCAGCAGCAGCAGCAGCGGCAGCGGTAATGGCAGCAATGCGAACAACAACACCAATAGCAGCAGTAGCAGCAGCAACAACAACAACAATGTGCCGCCGCCCCATTACATGCAAAATCGTGATGAGAACTTTAAGCTGACGCAGTTGAAGAACATGCAAAAGGGCAGCGAGCTAAGCGGCAAAGATTGCAGCTATACAGGCAAGCTGGCTACGCACAACATGCAACAACAACAACAACAGCAGCACGCCAAAAAGCGTAAGTACATGCAATATAAACAAAGAGCTTGTCTAATATCTTACGACTACTGTTACAGCCTCGCCGCTTCGCAACTATCATCAGCAACAGCAGCAGCAGTCGCCCTATAACATGACGCCTCCAAAGTATAATGGACCGCAAACGCCGCCAACACCGCAGTCACCGCTGGACTATAATCAATTGCATTTGCATCATCAGCTGCATGCAGGCATTGGTAGCTATGCGTCGCAGCAGCAGCAGCAACAGCAACAACATATGCCACAGGAACAGCATTTACATTATGCGCCACCAGCAACACATCATAACCAGCATCTTGCACCGCCGCCACCGCCGCCGCTATCACATATGACCAATGCACAATTTCAGCAGCGACAGCAAACTTCGTTGCAGCAGCATCAACAGCAGCAGCAGCAAACGTCAGCGCAGCAAACGTCACAAATGCATTCCCGCAATACGCAACTAACGAATCTCGATATGCTGTCCAAGCAAAAGCCAGAGGATCAACAGCAACATCAACAGCAGCAGGCGCAGCAGCATCAGGAGGACTCACAACCAATCATTACGGATCTCTCCACAACGGCTTCGTATCGCAGCAATAACCAACAAATTGCCGAGGACAAGCAGTTGGCAGAAGCACCGGAATCACCCTACATGACCACATCCAATGAGGAGTCGCTGGAGTCCAATAGCAACAGCAGCAATAGTCGCAAGCGACGCAAGCGCAAAGCCAGCCAGGTAATGCGCCTAACGCCAAGTGAAAACATAAAAAGACAGCGCACGCCGAGCCCGCATAGTAATAGTTGCAGTCCGAAGCACTCGCCCAAAAATGGAGCCGATGTACACGAGTTTCAGCCGTTTGGCCTGAAGGATAAGCAACAGCAGCACCAGCAGCAACACGAACTGCCACAGGAAAATGGACGTGCACCATCGCCGCCAACTGCTGCTGCAGCTGATAATAGCAGCAATAGCTCCACGATTTACAACGATACTGATAATCCCAAGACTAAGAAGCAGCGACAAGCGCTGCTCCAACGCAATCTCACAGAGCAACAGCAGCAACATCGTCGCCAAGTTGAGGATGAGGACCAGTCAGAGCAGCAGCAGCGTCAGTCTCCCGCCCCAAAGGCAGCCAATGAATCGCAAATGCCGCCGCCCAGTCCGCAGAGCAATAGCAGCAGCAGCAGCTCGAGCAGCTCCAGTGCTGGCACGCACAGCAGCCACAGCAGTCGAGCCAGCGAGGTGGTAGGCGTCAAAGAACAATTGGAGCACCAGCAGCAGCAGGAGCAGCAGCAGCAGGAGCAGCAACAGCAGCAGCAGCTGGACAATAACAAGGCCGTCATCACAGATACACCCGCATCGCCAGCTCTAGTCGAGCAAGGCGATATTGATGCCCGGCCTGCGGTGAGTGTGCATGATGATGAAGATGAAATGGAATCACCAGCTGGAAAGCATTCGCCCGCAGTAGCAGCAACATCACCATCAGCAACACCAACATCAGCAGCAGCAACAAATGTCACAGCCACTGGCACCACAGAGCCTTGCCATTTCAACGAGGTTGAGGATAAGCTAGAGAAAATGTTTGCCGGCATTGAGGATGAGCCGGCCGAGCAGCAAGCCGATGAACCAGCAAGAGCACCCAGAACAGATTTAACAGCACAATTAGCTTTAGACAAGGATAAGCCATCAGTCAAAAGTCCACCAGCGGCCAGTACGCCAACACCAACACCACCAGTACCCATACCAGCGCCCACACCCACGCCCACACCCGAGCTGCGGCCTATGGCGACAAAGGCGGCCATGAAGTCCACAATGCCCAGTCCCATACACAGTCCTGCGCTATTAGCCGAGTTGCCAGCCAAGGAACATACCGCAGCGCCGTCACCAGCGCCAACAGCGGTTGCAACGCCGCCAAGCGCCAAAATGCCGCCTCGAACGCCGCCCACTCGTTGTTTGCCACCTCGACGGCTGTCAATGGGCATGGATCCATCCCTATTGCGTTTTACTATTGAGGAGCCAAAGAAGACCCCAGCGCGAAAGAAGGCAGCGCAACAACCACCACCTGAAGCGGACATGCTTCAGCTGGACAGTGATGATGATAAGCCGAGCACCTCGGCAGCGGCAGCAGCTGCTCTAGCGGCACGCAAGCTAAGCGAGGCAGCTGCAGCCAAAGCACTCGCGCCCAAGGCTAACAATGCCAATGCCAACAACAAGAAGAAGAAAAAGAATGCGCCCAAGGGCAAAAAGCCAACGGCTAAGAATGGTGCCAAGGCGAACGCTGGCAAAAAGGGAAGCGTACGCAAAAATTTCAGCACCGACGAAGACAGTACTCCGGCGCCCAATCGTGAGAGCAGCAGCAACAACAACAATGGTGCTGCTCCAGATCTCAGGTTCAAATCCCCATTCATACAGATCAAGCCCGATGGCAGCATTAGCATTAAGAATACGCACAGTGCCGAGGATGTGAACGAGAAGCAGACGAAGAAGAAGCACACAAAGGCGCCGCACGAGCGCAAAAATCTGCGTGGCATGCATAGCTCGACGTTGAGCAATCGCTACGATGCGGACACCACAGACTCCAGTTGGATTTGTGTGTTCTGCAAGTGTGGACCACACAAACTGGGACTGGGTGATCTCTTTGGTCCCTATCTGGTTTCCATAGACTGTGACGAGTACCGCACGGCGGTCCAGGTGCCGACAGGTGCGCAAGATATCGACGGCTTGTTCGTGAGCAAACGCAAGCGCGCGGACATGGTCAAGCTGCATGAGCGCAATTTGCCCGTCGTGCCCGCAACGCTGGCGAATATAATGCAGGCGCCCAAGATAACAATGGTAGGTGATAAATACTTATTTGTTGATAACTCTTTTGAATTCATATTTGTATTTGCTTGCAGCACAAACGTAAGCGTAAGCAAACCCACGACAGCGTCTACTCCTGCAGCGATGCTGATCCAAATGAATCACAGTGCTCCTCGCAGGATCCACTCGACTGCGGCCATGAGAGCAAGTTCGTTGAAACGTTTCGCGGCATGTCGAAAACCTCGGAGCATGGCTACGAGATTTGGTTGCACGAGGATTGCGCCATCTGGGCGAATGACATACAACTGATTGGCGCCCATGTCAATGGACTCGATGCAGCCGTCTGGGACAGCACACGATATCAGTGTGTGCACTGTGCACAGCCGGGTGCCATTGTATGTTGCTTTGAGCGCACCTGCAAGGCGGCCGCTCATGTGCCGTGCGCCCGTCTTGCTGGCTGGAATCTCTGCGAAGCGGAACGCAAAGTTTATTGCCAGCTACATGTGCCGGAGGGAACAGTGAAAGAGAAAGCGGCGACGACATTTCTAATACCCAGTATGAACATTATGGCTACTGGGCTGGGGGAGCAGACGGCAGCAGCACCACCCACCATGAACATCCATTCACTTCCCTGAGTACGCGTGCGTGTGCAGAAATGTCGTCTGGACGTCAAGCATTGAGCGCACTTAAAGAGCTCGGATAATGGACCTCCTCAACTGTTTTGTATATAATCTATCTATATGGCTTAAAGCGCGAGTCTGGACACAAGTAGCCACAGCTGCCATTGCGGCCAGTTGCTGCTAAAACTCTTGATGCTTGCTGTTTCGGGAATCAAGCGATCGCTGCTGTTGTTTATCCTTTTTGCTGTTTTTATGTGTTCGATCAACCCTTTGAAACTTAGAACTTGTGTAAAAAGATTGCTGTACATTTTACGTAAACGCTGTGGGCGACAGTTTTTAATGCTAGTTTATAATTCATATACATATATATATATTATAATATATTTAGTTGTTTATACGTATTATATAAATTATTCTAAATTCTATTATACTTACATATATAAAATCATATATATAGTACTTAGTATTTGTACCTATTTAGTTGTAATTATATATCTACAATGCAAATACTTTACATTGCCTCTTTTTACGTTTTACTACAATGACTCTTGTGCTGAGATCCCTCACATCACAAATTGTTTATATGTATACGTATGTTTTTCTGTCATTTTGCGTTCATACTATAAAATATTATCTATTTTATGCATATGCCAATTGATAATTTAGTTCAATTTTTGTATGTATAAAACGAATACTCCATGCCATACCGTTTAATTATATTTATAACGATAATAATAACACTTATGATAACAATAATGACGATGATGATGATGATGATTAATATGATATATGCATTGTGCACAGCATTAATTAAGCTAAGCATATAACCACAAATAGAAAATGTTTGACACCAATTACAGAAAACGCAACAAAACAACATTCGAAAACTATTCAAAATGGAATATTGTACAACAATATAAATAAATAATAATAATATTAGCTACATGTAAAACTAAAAAGAAAACAAAAAACAGAAAAAAAAAAACATTGTATTGTATTTGTATTCATTAAATCATAATTCTAAACACTTTAAACAATAAAACTTAATCTCACCATGAACGAAAAATTGCATATAAAAAAAAAAAAAACAAATAAGAATGAAACCAAAGAAACGTTTTCAACAAATTTCGTCGTTTTATTTATTAAATAAATATTGCAAATCGAATAGAATAGAATACATATATGTATATATATAAAGATAATTTACAATTGCATTAACTTTAGCCTAAACTAAAAATATAAATAATAACTTAAGCTTTTGTAGTAGTAGCTCCGTCTCGTTCTTCGGCTGCTGCTGCTGGTGCTACTGTTGGCTTATCAGTGGCGTCGCTGGCGCTGGCGCAGTCGTCGCAAATGCGTTATATCGTTGGGCAGACGGCCGACGCTGCTCTGCGGTACCTGGTAGGACGTGCGGCCCGCATAGAAAGCCACCTCCTGGCCCTGAGCTGTCTTGCCCTTGCTGTCCGTCAATTGCAGCGCCCCGATTTGTATATCGTTTCGCTTTTGTGCTATCTGCAATGTGGGCGATGGTATCAAGGCATTGGGCAGGGCTGGCAATGCTATATTCAAATGATCCAGCTGCTGGCCATTTTCATTTGCTTTGACTACGAGAGCTGAATTTGCTGTAACTGTTGTTGGTGCTGCAGCTGCTGTGACGAGTGGTGGAAATAGCGGCAACAGTTGCTGCTGCTGCTGATACGGCACAAAAATGTTGGGCGTAAGATAGGGCTGTTGAATGGATTGTATGGAGGGACGTGCGGATTGCTGTTGATAGTGCTGCAATTGTTGCTGCTGATAAGGCTGCTGCTGGAATTGTGTGTGATAATTGATTTGCTGAGGATGCTGTAGCTGATGATGTTGCAGCTGTTGGTGTTGATGTTGTAGCTGTTGATGCTGTTGTTGATGTTGGTGTTGCTGTTGGCGCTGCTGCTCATGATGTTGCTGATGGTAATGATGTTGTTGCTGACGATGGGGCTGATATTGCTGCTGCTGCTGTTGTTGTTGATGAAGCGTCTGCAAATGTTGCGATTGCTTTTGTGGCTGCTGATAGCGCTGAGTAATGTAGTTCAGCTGCTGCTGCTGTTGTTGCTTAACTGGCTGATGTTGCTGCTGCACAATTTGATGTTGCTGCTGCACAACTTGATGTTGCTGCTGCACAACTTGATGTTGCTGCTGCACAACTTGATGTTGCTGCTGCACAACTTGATGTTGCTGCTGCAGCTGCTGTTCAATAGGCTGTAACTGCTGCTGTTGCTGTTGCAATGTCGTAGGACTTGCTATATTTACACTGCCAGCATTATTGATGTTGTTACTGTTGCCGCCAAACTTAGTGCTAAGAAAATCGCTTAGAGCCACATAAGAATTAGCTTGATTGCTCTTAGCTTGAGGCTGATTCACCAGAGAGGAGATAATGTTGTTCGCAGAGCTGGGAGCAATACGTTGACCCTCGGCACGAGCAATAACAATGCCTGGCTGAGTGGGCAGCACCAATGGCGGCAACTGTTGCTGCTGCTGCTGTTGCTGTTGCTGAGGACGTGGTGGTATGGTTAGGCTGGCTAAAGCTGCAATATACAAAAATTATATCAATATATTGCAGCTACAAATCATCGCTCTGCTTACCTGGAGCTGCTGCTGCTGTTGGCTTAACATATTGATAGCTGCTGCTGCTGGTTGCTGGCTTTGTGACGCGTTGCTGTTGCTGCTGGTTGCTGCTGCCTCGGTGCACGCTGTTGCTCTTAAAGTTCTGTAAAATGGAGTCATCAACAATGGCACGCGTTAGCTTATCAAAGGGCAGAAAAGCAGAGGAGGGAATGAGACTTGAGCTGATGTGTTGCTGCTGTGTTTGTGATTGCTGTTGTGTGTTGCTCACAATTGAGACTGGCTGAGCAGTTGTGGGTGTGCTTATGAAGTTGTGTGTGGTTGAAAGTTGTGTGAGTGGTGGTGCATAGCTATAGCCGGCGGCTAAGGCAGAAATTTGCTGATTTAAAGTGGACAGAGCAGCAGACGCAGGTGTGGTGCGCTGTGTGGTTGTGGTGCTGCGTGGCGTGGTGGTGCCACGAGTACGCAGCTGTGGTGCGTGTGTACGGTACGTTGAGTGACGATTGCGTCCACGTTGAGCGCTTGCCGTGGGAGAAGGACGATGGGTGGTATAGCTAGTGGAACTGGTGATGCTGCTGCTGCTGCCGGTGGTGCTGGCACGTGTTACTGGCGTGTAGACGCGATTGCCGCGCGCCACTTGGAATCGTTGCAAATTACTTTGAACGCTGTCCCAGCTCGCACGCTGCTGCGATTGTTGCTGCTGCTGCTGTTGACTCGTCTCCTTCTCAATGTCCCGCACAGAGATCTTTTTATTGGGACTCTGCTCAGGGCGTGCAAGGGCTAAAAACGATTCAGTGGTGGTGCTGGTGGTTGTTGTGGCTTTGCTGCTAGTGGATGCCGCTGTTGTAGGCTTGCTGACTAACGAGAGGCGCGACAAACGCAAACGACTTGCCGCCAAACGCTCTGAATAGCTGCGTGTGGGCGTGGTTGAGCGTGCGGTGGTTGTGCTCTTGGTGGTGCTTGGCGTACTCGTGCGTTTCACTGTCACCTGCCGCCGCAATGTGCCGCTACCCACGCGCTTCTGTGCAAAGCGTCGATAGCTGCGTATACGCTCCTGCGTGCTGCTAATCTCCGTCACAGTTTCCGTCGAGGTGCTCATAGCGGGCGTGGTGGTTGGCCATGTGGTGCGTGGTGTCGTGGTGCGAGTGGTGCGTGGTGTCGTTGTGCGAGTGGGACGTAGTGTAGTGGTGCGAGTGGGGCGCGTTGTGGTTCTACCCAACGTCAATTTGTTGCTGCGCAGCGCTGTCTCTTCATCGTGTGAGGTGAGCTTAACGCCCGCCAGCAACAGCTTCTCGGCCTGCAGGTCCACATCCGTTTTATCTGCCTCAGCGGCGCTCTGTGGTGGTGCGGGCTCAGCCTGCTCCAAGTCCTCACTCAGGCTGGCCGTAAGTGCCGCAGCTTGACCAATCGATTCGATAAGAGGCAGCTCGCTGCTATTGTCCACAGCTGGCTCAATTGCTCCGACAATTGTATGCGCTGTGGTTGTATCTTCATCTTCGAATGCTGGCGGCAGTGTGGGTTCAATTAACAAAGCTTCAAGTGGCGTTTCAGTGGTTGTGGTTGTAGTGGTGGTGGTAGTGCTGCTGCTGCTGCTGCTGCTTGTGGTTTTGTCATTATTGAATTTAAGCTTATGTTCAAAATCTTTGTGAGCATCGATGGGTATCTCATTGGGCTTTAGTCGTGTTTGGTGGTTTTTGTGTGTGGTTTATCAAGATGTGGTTGTAAATGATAATGTTGTAGGCGAATAGTTGCATAGAGCATAGCAAAAGAGTTTGCCAATAGAGAGCAAGAGAAAGAGAGAGAGAGAGAGAGAGAGAGAGAGAAATATGAAGAGAGATCAAGAGAGAGTTGAGAGAAGATGTAGAGATAGATCATGTATAGATATATTGTTATATATAGACATATTGATCTTTTGCTAGCCTTATGACTTACCGTAAATCTGATCGTGCCCGGCGTTTGTTTCGGTCTGTTGTACACATAGGATGAGTGAGTTTTGCCGGCTTCCTTTTCGTTCGCTTGCATGGAGAATCCACGACTTAGGAATCTAAATGGTTGCTTTACCTTTTGCGGACTCATCGACTGATAGCCAGAGACACTGGGATCCAAATCGGTGGACACCTCCTCTAGCAAATTATTGATATTGGCAACTAGATCCAGCTGTGTCGCCTCTTCCTTGGTGTTGCGTATCTGCTTGATGTACTCGGGCGCCATTTGCTCATTGGAGCCAGCTGAATTGTCCTCCAGCACCTCCAGACCTGCATTCACGCGTGCCGCAAAGTTCTTCTGCTTCTGATAGTGATACTCACGTGGATACTCGGCTATGATGTGGGCATTCGTGTGATCGAATTGAATGCCCGGATCGGATGAGAGCTCACCCAGACTATTCACATAGATGTCGTCGCCGTCCTCGGGCACATTGACCTCAGCCGGAACAATTGGTGCCGCCAGAGCTTCGCTCTTGATGTCTTCGCCACGCAGCGGTTGTTTCTCATTGGCAACGACAGCGGGCTGGTCCAGGACTCCACTAACTCTGCTCAAATCCTTGCTCAGCGGTTGATGTTTTTTTGGCTGTTGCTTGCGCTGATTTAGCTCCTGCTGCTGCAGCACTTGTGATATGGTCTTGGTGGGATACTCCATCATCTGGCGCACACGCTCCATCATTTCCTGTGTGGTGCCCACGGTGCTCTCGCTGTTCATGTCATAGTACTGCTCCGACTGGTCACAGTCCACATTGCGGTACCAATCGCAGACAAATTTCTGCTGATTAAAGATCGTGCCATTCGGACAGAGAAAGCCAAAGCCCTGGGCGGAGCGTGCGGTGTGGGCGCAAATGCGAAACGCCTGACAGCGGCTCTCCACGTCCGCATAATAGCCTGCGCGACAAATTCAATTAGCATGATGCACCAGTTTGAATTGAGAGTGACCCACCTTCGTGCCGGCCCTTGCAAATGAAACTCGTCTTGGGCACCTCGCTCAATATGGGATAGTCGATGCCCGGCTCACCGGGTATGGTGTGACGCAAATCGAACTGCTGATCCGTGTACTCATTCGCTTTGTCCGCATCCTCAAAGTTGCCCTGAGCGCCGGCATCGTCAATCGCTAGCAACACCAGCAGCAGCAGCCCCACCGAAAGTGGGGCAACTGCTATGGCTGGTAATCGTAACCGGGGCATGCTGTAAGCAAAATGTTTATTAAATCATATGTAAATTGCACGCTTACAAAACATTATGCATTAGGCTGATTGATAAATTATGAATCAATAAACATTCATTGATTAAAACGAACATGCTGTTGTTGAAAACATTTGAATATAAAGCGACGTAAGAGCCGATTGAATTAGCATAAACCACGGCAGAGTCTCAATAGAGGCGTGCCCCAAACTCAGCGCAGCGGGCAGACGCTACGTAACCATATTTGGTATTTAGTATCGCATTAGAGCTGTTATATATTTTATATATTTAATCAAAACAAATGCCATATAACAACAGCGGTGCGTCGACTGTTTAACGGCACTGTCCAAGACATTAATGGCCACTGCGTGGGATTCTATATTCGATACATCAATTGGCCATATTGGCCCGACTCAGGCCAGCAAAGTGTATCGATGGCTTATCTCCAACTGGAACTTCAATAAAAGGAAATTGCTGTCCATTTATGTAGTGACATTTGACCTTCAATTCACATTCACCATTTCCGTTTGAACCATATTTCGGACAAGTATTTTAATGGCTAAGCATAAATTGTTATCTTTCAATATTGACAGGCAGCGTGTCACGTGTTGAAACCCAAACTAAAGCCACGCTGTGGCTAAGCAATTTGTTTATTGTTTAATCTTTCATTAATCAAAAGCCTATTTGTTTATGTGAGCTATCAAACGCCATTAAAGAATACGTCTAATTGATGATTATTCAAATCGATTTCTGAGCTCTGACTGAGGTCAAATCACTGACAGCACGTTGTAGTAAATTGTGGAAATATTTAAATGGATATAGTATATTTATATTGATTTTATTTCGATTGTTATATGAGTACACTTGGCCGACTCTCTATTGCATATCATTAATGTCATTTCGGTTTTTGTTTTTCATTTTTTAAATATTTTTTTTCCTGATTTTTAGTTGAGTGAAAACAAAAGACTTAGGCAACGAACTTGCCAACTGCACACTTCACATGTTTGGCTCTTTGTGCAGTTTCTCTAGTGTTTGTTGCCCTGAAATTGCCTGCAATTGTGGTTGATGATTGTATAAGGTAGCCCAAAACAATTGAATGCCAAAAAAAAGAGACAAACTGGATGAGACTTTACGACTAAGAGATACCCTAGACCAGAATATATGAGAAAAGAGGTGAGTATGAATAATTACTATATTTAAATACTATTTAGCATTTGGGTATTTAGCATTAGTGAACAAATAAACAGAGAGATAGATATAAAGAGAGAGAGAGAGAGAGAGAGAGAGGGGCAGAGAAACTCTCTTGCTCATTCTAATTAGGAATATAGATTCAGTTACGCTCTGTGTTACCTCATACATTATAGCCTAAAATCTCTCTCCAACCTCTTATCAATATCTACAGGGTATGCAAAAAACAAAAGGCCCAACAGGCATTGCTGCAATCGTGTGTGCGCCGCACAGTGATCCATTGTGCAGATCATGTCATATGAAGTGCGCAAAATGAAATTGAAGAACTTGAATTGAATAAATCAAGCATAGCTGGCAAACTTAATGAATAGATATATACATCTATAATAGATATATATAATGTGCAACAGTAGTTGTAAACCATTTGCCAAGCTAAAGAGCGCTAAATTGTTGTCTTTGTCTGGGCAACAAAACAGCCAACAGAAATAAATCACAAGCAAATGAAATAAAATAAAATGAAAATCAAATATATAATAATAAAAAAAAAATCAGCATTTAATTATTTTCCAATTTTAACTGTCCATTTGAGATAACTTAATCGATTATATAACCTGCCTTGATTTCAGGCGATGATGTAAAAATTATTCAATAAAATATATATGAAAGAGCTATGCAAAACTAATTTGTTGACAATTAAGCGTTTAGATATTTGTTGAAGGCGTGCCCCATTGATGTGACATACTTGAGATAAAAATATATATAATATATAGTACATAGACAGATATAGTGAGTCAATAACCTGTACGTCGATGTCAATAAACTGTAAGCTATATAATTTCTAATAATGACTATCTAGGCAACAACTAATTGTATTTTAATGACTGCACGAAAAATGTTTATTTGGAGGATGCTTCAAGAGACCTTTTGGAGACCTTTGAAGACCTTTGAAGATATACTACATATCTTAACCTCCATTACAATTCCATTATGCAAATGCAGCTGTACAATTACTAAAAAACAATCCAAGAGCAATGTGTAACAATCTATCTGTACATTCGACAGATTCAGGGTCATTATCAAGAGCAGCAGCAACAATGCCCGCTGACAATGAGGAAGCATTCCCTCTTCATAGCCAAACAATTTAGCCGCATCATCTTCAATCATATTTCACATCATATTTACGAGCTGAAAAACTGTTTTACTTCACATTGTTTTCAATGATCCATCAAAATATGCTGAGACAAGCTGCCGAAGTAGAAGAAGATGCCTAAGCCAGAAAGCAAAACATTTATATATATATACATATGCACATAAATATATATATTATTTTCAAATAGATAACAGCCAGGCGGCCTCAAAAGTGAATGGCTACGGCCATTAAATCGCTTTATTTGAATCATTTCATGAACATCAACTTGGACTGACAAATTAAAATTGTTTTGTTTTATTTCATTTGATTTAACTCAATTTGAATTCGATTTAAAAACTGCTGTAAATGCATTGATGCCGCATTGTGTAATCTGTAATTATTTCCGCAAATTGTAAATTATAAATATACATTTTTGTATATGTATATATATTATATTTTCGATTTTTCCATTTTCTACTTCGATTTCTTGTCTCGACGGGCAATAAATTAGCAGCACGTTTTGGCGCATCGCAATCATAAATCTTAAATACATTTTAAATGATATCTCCATGTGCCCGCAGTCTCTGTCTGGCAACAGGTTTCGCTTTACTTTAGAATTTAATTATAGCAATCCAATTTTGATAAGTCGTGAGAGAGATACAGATACTTCAGAGTCAGCCTAATGGAATTTCTCAAACTTAAGCGGGCGAGCTGAGCTTAAGGATCTCAGCTCAGGTCTATGTAAATATACTTTTAGCTGTATGGATTTATTATGTATTTATTTTTGTATATTCTTTATAACATTTACTCATTGTATTTGCCGAACAATTTACTCTAAATTCTTTTGAACATACATATATTGATAACTAGTCTAAATCAGCTTGGAAGTCATTCACCCGAAATACTGAAGTTAAGCTCTCAACAGCTAAAGAACTCTGAAATATCTATTTCAATTATACGATATGCATCTATAAATACATATATCAATAAATATATTTTTTATTTATACTCTCACATAATTTGCTTGGTTATAGATATAGCTTTAAGCTGAAATTTCTATTATTAGCTATCTAATTATGATATTCATTGAGAGAAAAACAACTTGTTCAATGGAATTTCTCAAACTGAGCATAAGGATATGCCAAACAAAAAAAAACAAAAAAAAACTATGTACTTCAACGATATCAAGCGTCAAGTGTATGTACACAATAATGGCTAAATATAAAAATAAATTTATTTCTCTTTAGTTATGTTGGGGATTTTCTCACAGATGCTGGTCTGCTGGCCCGCAGCCCAAGTGGCTGTCATTATGGCTCAGACTGACGTTAATTGAGTGCGTAACACAAGCTGAAAATGTGGCCCACTTCAAATAGTGCTGATCGCATTGTGTCTAACCATCATCGATTCTATATCCGCATTGCTTTTAACAGCCAGCCAGCTTCAATTGTTTGAGTAATGTTAGCTTAATTTGTAAGAATTTAGCAAATTTACAATACAATCAAGTGTAGACAGTTTAACGCGTGTTAATTAATTATTAATGAGCTTTGAGACTTGGGCCTCCATTTGATAAATATCTTGGCCATATATAAATTCTGACTTTCAACCTTTTATCACACCTTTGCTTTTACCTGCTCTGACTTTATATGAATTCACATTTTCTCTGTGATGATTCACATCATTTCGTTAGTTATCTTCATCAATAAGAACAACATTCTGAATGGCTAGCATAATAATATTAATTGGTGTGGGTTGATATACAAATGTGTGCAAAGGGGTTACAAATTAGGGCACTGTTATGGCTTAGCTTGTGTGTGTTTGTTGTTTTATTCTTTGTTTCATCTGACATTTATAGAGTTTTAACAATATTATTTAGAGGCTTGCCTGCTGAGAAGTATTTCATGAAGTGAGCTGTCATAAGGATTAGTATATAGCGAATTTCTGATATGCAAATAAGTGAAAGATATAAGTTCGTTAGTTGCTATATCTAATACGATTTTTTCTAGTAAATTTACTTATTGTTAGTATAAGACAGATTGGAAATACATAATAAGAAATATTTATATTAATTTATTTCTATAAATATATATAAATTTGAGTTTAGATTTATCTTAATTTTTACTATATATACCAAAAAAAAACCTAAATACTTTCAAAAATGTTATTTGATAATCTATTATTAAACAAAAATATTGTTTATTAATAATTTTAAAAATATATTTTAATCAAATACATAAATAAAATAATTTAAATCGTTTAATTGTTATGTATAGAAAAGCTTCACCAAAAAAAAATATATAGAAAATAATTTAAAATTATTATATATTTAAAATATTAGTGTATGATATGTAATTATATATATTGAAAAATAATATGTATTTTCTATTTCTCAATTTAAGCCAATTGTGTTAGCAAATTCAGAGTAAATCCAAATCCATATTAACTGCAAAATTATTTTTTTTATCTTTTAAAAACATTTTCAAAATCAAATTTATTTGTAATTTTCCAATGTCCTCAAATGATTTGTCTTTTATCTTTCTGCAGCACATATCACAGCATTTTCTATACTTTTATTTTTATATATCAATATATATATATTTTTATTTTCAAATCTATAGTCCATGCACACTTGCAATTACCTTAGATAATTATTTAAATAGTTCACTGTTTCAACTTTGTATTTTGTATCTTTCACTTTTTATTTCAACTTCACAAATCAACGAAGCAGCACAAAAGCATAATCCAGCTAAAGCAAATATCCTTTTCGAGTCCTGCGTTTTGATTTTGTTTTCTTTTTACTTTACTTTAATTTTTTTTGGCCGGTTGACGCGTTAACTCGAAACTTAACCGCTCGAGACGCGAACTTGAACTGAACTGAACTGGAAAGCCAAAGATATCCAAATATTTGGCAGCAGCAGCAACTGTCTTATAATATGCGTAAAAGAAGAAGACACACAAAAAGGCAAAACAAAACAAAAAATAACAATCGATTGCGTATTATGTGAGCTGATGATGAAGATGCTGTTGCTGCTGTTGTTGTTGTTGTTGTAGATGCTGCTGCTGCTGTTGTTATAGATGTTGCTGCTGCTGCTGTTGCTGCTGCTCCGGTTGTAAACCGGTGACAACCTGCTGTTGCTCTTGTTGGCGTTGCTGCCACAGCAACATATTAAAAAAAGAAAAAAAAAAAAAAAACGATGCATTTCTTGTGCCCTTTTGGCTTATGGGAAGTTGACTTTCATTTTCATTGGGCCAAGCATCTTTTCACACGACTTGGCCAAAAGCAACCAAATTTATATATTCAAGAAGTATGCGACACATAAACGCCGAGCACTGCAAATTGTTATTATATCTATGTATATATAGTATAATATTTTAATAAATAATTTATTATATCTCGCTTGGCTTTCAAGGCTGCCGCCAGAGGAGGGTCGATCTCTGTGTTAGTAGGGTTTCTGATAATAGTTAGTGGGAGCTCGATAATTTCCGCATTTGAAATGCGTTTGAGTATCGTGTGACCCAAATGTAAAGTCATTTTATAATTAAACAAAAGCCCGTGCGATCAATTAAAGCAACTTGGCTTAGGTAATTAACTGACTGCACTTGGCTTTTTGGCCAGCATGATTAATGGCAGTAGGTGGCACTGGCTGCGGCTCTAGCTGTGGCGTTGGCGTTGGCGTTTGGCGTCATGTCATGTCTGGTTGTCTCAGTTGCTGCTTCCTCCACTAAACAAGCATAACAATGTTTCTATTTAAGCATCGATTGCCCCTGATCCGCTTATGATCAAAGATGCCATAACAAACAATATTTACTATTTGCTACTTGGCCAACTGTGACAACATGTGCAAATGCCCAATTGCACTATAAAAGCCATACCTGCAGCTCAGATGCAATTCAAGTTAATCGAGTATGTGGCAGCTACATAGACATTGGCTCTGGCTGGTCTTGGCAGCTCTATTGTGGCATCACGTGGCAGCCGACTACGATGAGGAACTGGAGGATAAACCCCATATCAACTATAATACTCTATTCCGCGCCTACATAGCCATGGGCGATGCGCTCTTCGGCAATTGGGCACCTGCTGACTACGCAAAGGAGCTGCAGCAGCGCAGAGCAGCACAGGAATAGATCACATGACAACGACAGCAACAGCTATGAAAATTTACATTTATCCTTATTTATAGTCGCATTCTTTGGGCATCATTAATAAAAAATAAATAATAAAAAAAACAGTGATCGCAATTTAATTATGCATGCTTCAGTTCTCATTACCATGATTATTGCCATTAAGACCAATTCAAACCATTGTGTTTGCTTATTTTATTTGTGTGTGTGTGTGTGTTTTTTTTTTGTGTTTGATTTTTTTGTTCAGCTCTTTTGTATGCCTTATCTATGAACATGACACTTCATATGTTTTCTTTTATTGGCAAATTTGTCATTATTCTTCTTCTTCTTTATTGACAAATCCGTTTAAAATAAACTAAAAAAAAAACATAGAAACAATTTAGCAAACATGCTTTGATCGGTTATATGTGCAGTTGCAGTTGCCCTGTATTTGACTTTCATACATAGGCTAATTCTATAAAACTATATCCGTTAGGCTATCTGTCTGTCTGCCTGAGCATCTATCTACCTACAATAATTTTACTATTTGTATATATTTATTTACATATATATATGTATTATTATAAAATTTATAGTAATTTTGTCATGTAAAATGTTGTCAAAACTTTAAAGCTAAATGTCTAGATAGGTATATTGACGGCAGCGTATATATTACGTTTTTTTTTTTTTTTTTTGTAATATTTATCTATCTGTCTAATAACTTGTAGATCTTAGCTTCTATTTGACCTTATGGACACAGCTCATTATAACTTTAACTATTATATATTAGAGCTGTGTCCACAAGGCTTTGCAGTTCGATCACAATTGACCTACTTTGCAGTAAGGCCTAAAAATGATTGCATGGCAAATTGATAAATATGAAAAAATATGAAATTGATGATATTAAACTATTTAAGTTTTTTTAGACCGTGAATGTGTATTATGCTATCAGTTGCGCTCAACTGCAACGTTTCTAATGTAATTAGATTATCAATTTAATTTAAATAAATATTGCAGTAGACAGCACACAGGCTGCTCTAACAAAGCTACCCATTTCCAAACAAAAAAAAATGTCCAGGGTATTCTTTTGCTTGCATTCACGTGCTGCCTTAATATAAATGAGTTTTGATTATTATTTTGCTTGGCATCCGTCAATCGAACACATCTTTCTACATATAGCTTTAGCTAGATCGATCGCTCGATCGATTGCCAGACATTCGTATTTATGCAAAATACCTGTATGAGATATAAGTATATAAATAATCGTTATGCAAGCACTTGTGCCATAACTTATTTCTCTATTTTCAGTTCGATATTGAAATTAATGATACCGTTGATTGTTTGCTACACAAAGACAGAAAGAACTGGCTGGACCGCCTACCGAGTGAGCTAAGTCTTTTGCTGCTCTCTGTTCTCTATTCAAGTGCTTCACTGTACTTCAATTCAAAAGTAATCCAATTGTTGGCACTTCACACGTCTTTTAGGCATAATTTAAATATATTTATGTGTGTGTGTGTGTGTGCATAAATTGATATTATTAATTATGCGAATGTGGGCGCCTAATTTATTTTATTTGATTTTATTTATTTAAAGTTTCTTTTCGCTTTCTGCTCATTGTGTTTCGCTTCCTGCACGTGTTTTATAATTATAGTGTTTATTATATATTTAAGCGCACTAATTATTCAAATTGAAGAAGACGCAGCACAAGAAGAAATACTATATGTATAGGCAATTTATAAAATAAACATGGTTAAAATGTAGCTAAAACTTAATCAAAGATTATTCACTTCATTATTTCTTTATTTTTATTTTTTTTTCGTGAACAATTTTTGAATTTTTCGCTTTATAGTTGACCTTTAACAACAGAGAACTTATTTTGCTATTAATTAAAATAAAAATAAAACACACACAAACACACACACACACACACAGTTAACATGGAAGTAGTGAAGATGAAGCACTTTTTGGTATTTAGAAAACATGTAAACAGCTATGAAACGAGGGTCGCCTGAGACATTGAACTGAAAACAAAAAACCAGAAACAACTATGCAATCGAGTCAATCATTTGCTAGACCAAACAGCATCCAAATTACGTACAGAAATGCAAATGTGAACACATTAAACAAACAGCTACTGGCTAAAGGCAAATTCAGTCAAAATCAAATTGAGATAAATAATTCATATTCTGGCCATGCACACGCACAGCACTCATCAGCGAGAGAGAGAAAATGGGAAAGATGTGGACAGGTGACAGGATAGGTAAGCCGAAATCGAAACACTCTAAAAAGATGTTTAATATTATAATCTATTGTTTTTAATGAATATTTCCTACTTTAGAGAAAATGCTGATGGTAAGCGTGCATCAGTTCTATCTTTGATAAGGAAACCATTTCCTGAAGAATTTTCCATTATGAAGATACAAAAAGAATTTATAGATAAATAAGGTATATATTCTATAGCCTACTATAAACTATATACTCCATATATAGTATAGACTGTTGACTGTAGATTATACCGTATAGATATCCTATGTATACCCGTATATTCAAATCCTATACAGTTTGTAGATTTGTCGGCAAATCTTTTGTCTTATTAATACATTTCTTATATATAAAATATAATAGATTTAAATTAAATACGTTAGGGGACTAAAAGATACCAATTCATCACATGGCTTTCAAGCATATCTTTAATCTATATTAATTGTTCTCCCGCCAACTCCTACAACATTCACTGACAATGTCGACTGACCCTAGTGCAAGTGTATTAGACTGGCAGCTCATTAAACATGATTAAAAGAAATTTAAGCGCATGCAACTCATCAAAATGATGATTATCCCGGTCACGCCAGTCCAAAGCTAATCCAATGAAAGAAAGAAATGCAGCAGCAGGCAGCTGAGCTAAATAATCAAGACTTATTATCAAACCATTCGGCTTCAAACGCATCCCATTGCCCGGACACAGATGGATGGGCATGTGCTTCTAAATGCTTGTCAAAGCTCAAATTATCAATAGATAAATAACTTTAAGCCAGACATGAAGATAAATCAAAATCCCATCCGAAATCAAAGTCAAAAATTAAAAATTAGCCAAAGCCCACAACAACAACAAATTTTATAATCGAAAAAGAAGAAGCGAATAAAAAATATATTTAAAAAAAAAAATGTATAAATATTCCAGTTTGTTGTGGTAGAAAAGAGTTTCACTTTCATTTGGCTAACGCCTTAAAATGTTGTGCTTGGAAAAAAAAATAAGCACTAAAATTACCAAATTTATATAACAAAAATCAGATATTTATATGTTGACGATGCATCAAAAATGTGGCTTAAATGCATATTTAGCATTTGGTTTTTAATTACAACGAGTTCAACTTCCATTTCCGCACAAGAAAAAATTCCAAAAACCCAAAAACCCGAAACCAAAACCCAATTCCCGCGCATGCTAACAAATTGAAATGCTTATTACATCATACACATATAGAGTTATATATCTATATACATATCTATCGATGTTAGTCTGTGTGTGGGTATGCGATTACTAATGTCTTTACCGGCGCTGACAAACACATGTTAATTTCTCGTCTCGTATCTTTCACGTCTTTCACATCTTTCACTCCTCCGCCGTATTATTGATTTCTTTTGGCAAAAAAAATAAAAATAAATAAATAAACATACAAATTTCATAATCACACGCTGTAGCTGCTTGGCGTTGCCGGCTCCGGATTATTATCAGCGCCATAAATTAATCAACACACACACATACATATACTCTCCACACACACACAGCATTTAGCCGGCTGCGCATCTGTTTGGAGCGACTGCATATGCAAATGCGCGCGGGCAACGCTTTGATTTTTTTTAGCCGGGTCTGAAATCTGTTGTGGAAGCTGGAGCAGTGCTCGGACTGTGTTTGGCTCATGTGCTGCATGGCCCAAGATGAAGGCATTTATTTAATTTTATGTTTTTATTATGCATTTGGCCACCAAGCAACAATTTCTTGTCTTTTAATCGCTAGCCAAAATACAAAATGCCAGCGGAGAAAGTGAAACAACGAGCAAACGCTGCATGAGGCGCGCCTACTTCCACATTTAGTTGCAATCGATCAGATGGGGCACCGTAACAGTGGCCAAGCCCAGCAACGGAATGGGTATTACTGAAAATCTGGAACAAATATGTTGATTTGATGAAATATATTAAAAAGAAAAAGAAAAAGACAATATGCAATATTACTGGATCTGAATTCATTTTATTTATCATACTTTATATACTTGCATCATTTTAATTTAAATATTTACAAAGAGAATGTCTTATACTTTGAAGAAAGTTGAGTATTTATATTATAATTTTTAATAATATCTAAAAATAAATCATACATCAATCGATATTATTAATACATTTGTGATGTTCCAAAGGTCCTTCTTTGGTTGATATAATAATTAAAATATTTCTGAAGCCAAAATTAATAACAATCGAATTCAAATTTCTATATCCTATAATATTATATAAGTTGAATAAAAACTCATCGAATTTAAATCAAAATTAAAAAAATAAATTTACATTTAAATAATATTTTTTTAATATTTATTTATAATATTTATTTATTCTAATATAATTTAATATATTAAATTTAAAAAAGGTCAAAATAAAAATACTGAAAAAATATAGCAGTAAAACGTCTCCAATATTTTAACAATCTACAGCACAATACAATCTTTATATATATCTACTCTCTCTCTCTCTTCCTCTCTCTCCTCTATCTCCCTCTCTCTATCTCCTCTCTCTCTCTCTGTCTCTGTCTGTCCCTCGCCATCCCGCCTCCTCTCTCTCTCTCTATCTAACAATTAAAATATTTCCGATATTAGTCATGGCAATCAGATCATCTTTATAATCTATATCGCAGCCAATAAGCATATTAATTATGGAAAACGTTTCAACGTTCAACGTTTAGTTTCAAAATTGTGAAACGTTTGTCAAATTAAGATACGTTAATTGTGCGTCCCCCTTTCACCTCTCTATCTCACTATCTATCTCTCTTTGTGCAGCTTTATGCGTGTTTCGGTTTCGAGCTGTCACCAAATTTTATTGTGAATTTAGAAATAATTTTCACTAATTTTTATTATCAATTATATAAGACTGTTTTTTTATAGCTCATATTAAGAGGTGCCATAAATTCAAGACTTTGCAGTTTATAAATCAAGGGATTTATATAGATATTTCCCAAAAAATAAAACAATAAAAAAAATGAGGTGTATATAAAAGTTTTATGAAGTGTAGAGTTGTTCAGTTGAGAGATGTAATTATTATAGATGCGCTTTGAAAGTTATATATTTTTGAATATGCAAATATATACAAAGTCAAGATGCGCTAGATTTGATAGAGGCTGACGAAAAATCTTATTTTTATTTAAGCAAATTTAAATTTCTACCCATTCCATAATTTAAAAAATCAACTCTTTTAAAATCAAAGACAGTTTTCAACTTTATTTGAATGTTTATTACAAGTATTACATTTTACATATAGTCATATAGTTTGTTTGTTTTTTCATTTAGGTATTTCTTTTCGCACGAAAGACAAGACTTTTTCCGTTTAACACTAACACTTCTTGTTGCTCCTCTCTATATAATCTCCTTCTTCTTCTTCTACTACTTATTGTTGTTTTTGTTGTTGCTTAAAAGTTAATAAATGTAGATTAGCCGTACTCACAACTTCTTGTTTTTCGTTTGTATTTGGTCTTAATGAACAGATTAGTTGTTTTCCTTCATTATAAATAGAGTTTTGCATTATTATAGTATATTTTATTTATATATATTACTACATGTTAATTTTTTGTGAAGATTTTGCAAGAATTTTTCTCAGTGATTTTTAATTTAAAATTTACTTGTACGCTCTTTTTTAATTTTGCAAAATCTTCTAACAAAATGTGAGGGCAGTTGGGGAAGAGAGGGACACGACGCATGCAAACAATGTGCACGATTTAAGATTTTTGTATTATTTATTTTTATATTAAATATATATTTAATTATTATTGATTTATGTGTCTCTATTTGTGTTAATACTGGGTGTGTTTTTAAAAGTGTTTATATAAATCGCTTAGACTTAAGACTCTTGTTTTCATTTATTAGTTCGTACGATTTTTGTTCCATATTTTTATTAGGTTTTTTTTTTAGTTGTTTCATTTAGTTTTTAGTTGGTTAAAGCATGCACATTGTTGCGACGAGAATTGTTTTTCACAAAATACAATTTGACATAATGCAGCTTAACGCTTAATCTGTGCTGTTTACTGGGCAAATTAATTATTTCATTAAAAACTATTGTACAAAATTTTCATAACATGCAAATATATATCAACTGTGTATCTGTGTGTGTGTGTGAGTGTGTGTTTGTTTGTGATAAAGTAAAGAATTGTTGTGTAATAAAACATAAGTTAAACAATAACCAAACAGGGTGAACATTTAAACAACACGCTATTCATAAAGATGCTCAGTTTTTTTTTTTTTTTAAAGCCAAATGCCAAAACGAATAAAAACTGAGCATTTACAAAATGGTATTTAAACATTTAATTATAATAATTAACGATTATGTAAATTGTATTTTCTTCATTATCAACTACAAGCCAACCATTTGCCACAATTGGCCACAATTCGCAGCAAACACATGTTGCTTGCCACAAATTGTGGCTCAGTTGGGCTGCAACAAATTTCAAGCTTTCAATTTGCAAATTCACAAAATGCCCGTGAAAAATCGAAAACGGAATTTATGAATTGAAAAGTTAGCTAGAAATTTGTTTAGCTGCACAATTAGTTGCTTGATCGTTGTAATTGTTGAGGCTTACAAATATATATTTTGTTTTCTTTATATAAATATATTTAGTATTATTAATAATATTATTATATAGATTCATTATTCGACGAGTTCCATCATACATTTTACCACAAGCAGCAGCAGTTCTTATGCTCCCTTTACTGGCTTTGAAAAAATAAATTAAAAATTTTCACAAGCGTGTGCAGTTTACAAAATTCGTTTTTAATTTTTGTTTTCCTAGTTTTTTTATTTGTCTTATTTTTTTTTAATATGTGGCAAACAAATTTTTGTATTTATTTTTTGAAAGCACTGCATAAGCCTCTCAACAGCCGCATGCAGTTAATAAATATTTAGTTTTGTTTAATACAATTTGTTCATCAATTCAATTCAAGTGCCCAAAGAGCGTTCATCTTAAATATATATATTTATATATATTTAATATATAGTGATGTGTATGTGTGTATGTATGCTGCAATATAATACATTTCGATTGATGTTTAGTTGTAGATCTTATTTTGCTTTTAGTTTCAGTTTTTTCTTCGATTATTCATTTTTAAACAACAAATAAATTAAATATAATAACAGCAGTTTATGCAGTCTGCGCATTGTATTCATATAAAACAAATATTCAAATTAACAATGCACATTGCGCACACTTGCACATAAATAAATAAATAGGTATTAACTAATAATTTACTATTTCAAAAATTACTGTTGCTTGCATTGATTCATTTCCTTTCCTTTCCTCTCTTTTTTCTTGCATACTTTACTCTTTGATCACTTTTTATTTTTCTTGCACACAGCTTTTGTTTTTTTTCCTTCTCCCTCTATTAATTCTGTTTTTCACTCTTTACCTTGTTTTTTTAATTTTTTTTAAGGTTTGATTTGTGGACGGGTGATTTTTTTTTTTTGCATTTTTCTCTTTGCTTTTTGTGCGCGCAATTGCGCACAGAGCAATAAATATAAAAAGAATACATAAATTGCAGTTAATTAGTTTGGCTTATTTCTTGGCATTATTCAGGCCCAGTTCGCTTAAGATTTTGAGTGCATTGCGTGCGGCTGCATTCTGAGACTCCTCACAGCTCTTGCCGACGCCATGACAGATCTGTGGCGGCGTTGTCGAGAGTGTGACTATAGTTAAAAACTCATTATGATTGCCCTTAGGATAGTCCGAAAAGTTGACCTGATTTAAGAGAAGGGGAGAGTGAGAGAGAAAGGCATTAGTTTCACTCTTAAGTTAAATATATTTCTGCTGCAGCCGCTCACCTCGAAATCCAATAGTTTACTTAGATATATGAGCTGCTCTTTCATATGCACACCACCGCCGCTTCCACTGCCGCCGCCACCACCACCAGCACCGCTGCCACCATTATTGTTGCCATCGCCACCACCGCCGCTGGCATTGCTGCTTGCTCCAGGCGCATTACTGCTGTTGCTGCTGACGCCGCTCGTATTGCTACCTGTTGAGGTGTTCAGGCTGCTGCTTTCATTGGCCGCCTCATGGGCATGGGACTCATTGCTGCTGCTGCTGCTGCTATTGTTGTTGTTCGTGTGGCTATTGTTGTTGTTGTGAGTAGTCTTCTCCCCTGCTGCTGTTGCAGCCTCTGTTTTGGCTTCCTTTTCCTTAGCTGACTCCATATTGGCTTTGACTACAAGCACCGCATCTTTCTTCTTCGCTGCTGTGTGAAAGTTTAATTAAGTCAAAATATAAAACACTTCCACATTAAAGATTCACTTACGTTTTTTGTTCTGGCGTAGTATAAGAATGCCGGGCACAGGGCCCACAGGCGTTGAGACCATGGGCACATCGAGGCCGACAGTTGGCTCCATAGTTAGAGCAGCTGCCGGCACAACTGTCGTCGCAACTGCCGGCGCATTATGTTCCACGGCATGCTCCATTTCCCCAACGCTGTGCTCCTGACTTTCCAGCAATTCCAGCAGAGCTATAAGAGAGGCAGCATTAGTATACATCATACATTAATATCTAACTCCAACTTACCCTGAGCAGAGCTACGTTTGGCTTGCTTTTTGCTGTTGCCAGTGCCGCGCGCTGTGCGTCCGCTGGCCGAGACCTCCATGACGAATTCGCGTCGCCTGCACGACTCGTTGCCATTCTTAGCAATCAGCTCAAAGATGGGCTCCTTTTCCTTGCGCGTCTGCTGCAGTTGTATGAGCTTCGTAATTGGATTATCGGCATCATCTAAATCCGTCGTCGACTTTTCCTTTTGATGTGCACTCAAACGCTTGCGTCGCTCGGGTTTGGCGTGGGGTGTGGCGGCGACAGCTGTCATACCTGTGGCAGCTGCCGCCGCTGCAGCACCACCCTTGCCGGGCGTCTTCACTTTGATGCGCTTCATGGGCGTCTGTTTGGTGGGCGTAAGCGGTGGCAATTTCTGAAGTTCGGCTAGCATTTTCTCCGCTGCACGCTTCTTCGATATCTTCTTGCCATTGCCCTCGCCTTCGCTCACAATGGAGCCCACAATGCAGGCTGTAATAAAGTTCTTCATGTGCGCCGGGCCCTCCTCGCGCAGCACCTTGAAATGCACAGTCATGTTGCGTCTGATGCCAATCTCGTGCACCTGCGATATGGGCGATTTCTTGTCGCCCTCATCCATGGAATCATCCAGAGCCTCGTCCGTTGCGCTGTTCGCCTGAGTTTTGAGCACTTGCAGAGCTCTCGCCGCTGCATCGTGCTTGGCCTGTTGCAGTGTGCGACCCACTCCCACGAACTTCTGCTTGCCCACGAACAGGGTTATTTTGCTCGGGGTTACGGGCAGAGCGGGCGCATAGGGTCCATGCGGCCCGGCGAGCATATGCGGTCCCAGCGCCGGGGCCAACGTAAAACGGGACTGATATTTCGGCGTATATGGACGCTGGTGGCCGTAGATGGCGCGTTGCGTCTGCATCGCCACATGATGGGGATGCATGGGCGGTGCAGGCAACACATAACTGCCATTGGCATTGCGACGCAATGCGAATGGCGGCGGCGGCGGTGGTGGCAAACCAGGCGCCGGCGTAGGCAATAGCGGTGTGGCATATTCGGGTGGTAGCATTTGCTCGGCAGGCGGCATTTGTGACGGATCCAGCAGATAGTAGGTGCGCTGACCCAGCTTCATGGCCAGTGCATTCAGCTCAACGGTGGGCGTGATGTGGGTGCGCGTTGAGCTGCTCTCATCGTTGCGTCGTATCTTTGGTGGTGGATGCTTGTATTTGGTCTCTTCGATGGCCTTCGCGGCGGCCAAATGTTGGGCTTTCTTGATTTTAAAACCATCTGCCGAGTACTCCTCCTCGCCCAGCTTTAGGGTGACTGTGAAGGTTTTGCAATGGGCAGGACCGCGCTCGCCCGTCAAGCGATACTGATGCGTGATCTGTGGGGCATATAAAGATGTAAGTATTTATATATATTCAGGTTTCAGCAACTCACCTTATTGTACCTGGCCAGCTCGTTAACCAGACACATGGGCGTCTTGTCTTTGCCATTGCGTCCCCCACTGCCATCCTCATTGGACAGTGTGCCAGCGGCATCCAGATGCTCAGCGCTGCTGCCGCAATCGTCCGCCTGGGTTGCCGACGTCGGCGATGGCTCACAGCAATTCGGCGTCTGATCTGGCGCAAGATCGCCACACATCTCCTCATTGGCTACGACAAGGTTATCACCATTGCTGCCCCTGCCCACAATGCGCAGTGACAGATCAGAGTTTGTAGCAGGAACTGGCGCTGTTGTTGCAGCTGCTGTCGCTACTGGATCTGTGGCTGAACCTGAGGCCTGGCCATTGATCTTGGCCGTGCGATAAGTATTCTGGAGAATGGTGGTCGATGAATGTGCATAGCTATTGCTGCTGTTGCCATTCCCACTATTGCAGTTGCTGTTGATGTTGCTGTTGCTATTATTGTTAGCATTAGTGTTGTATTTGGAGGGCTTGGCACTGCTCAGATAGAAATGCGTCTGTTTGCCGCTCTGCAGCGCTGGTGGCGGCTGTGACGCATAGCTGCCCAAATGTGTCATGTGATGTGGCAACTGGCCATAACCAAGCGCCGTCGGATGATTGAAGCCCTGTGGTGTTGCTGGCGGCGGTGCTTGATTGCATTTTGCTAAATGGCCGTTGCTTAGATGTTGATGTTGCTGTCGTATTTTTTGCATTTGATTGCTATTGGTGTTGTTGTTCTTATTACTGTTGTTGTTGTTGCTGTTATTGTTGTTGTGATATGCTGCATTCAATTGCGGCGGCTGTTGCTGCTGCGGTGCGAGGACGTGATGATGTGGCTGCTGCTGTTGCTGCTGCTGCTGCTGCTGCTGATGATGATGATGATGATTCAGGCTGCAAGTGTGTATAAAATATAACGGTCTTTGATAAAAGAAAGATCAGCATTTGCTAAATAGTCTGTACAATTCGCATCAATTGTTTACCATAATTTTGATATCGAAAATTTAGTTCTGACAACTTTCAATGCCTACTATATTAATACTATCATATTTATACTTGTCTATAGGGGAAAAAAAAATTCTGTAAATACTGATACGGATATCTGGGTTGATTGGGAAAAACCCTTTAAAAATGCCGCAACATCTGTTAATTCAAAACTACACTAAAACTTATCAAGTTGAACTGTTTTCTAATTTCTGAAAAGTACTGTGGAAAAAATCTAATAATGAAAAGCCTACCTGATGTAGAAATAGACTAACGATTATTTAATATTACAAAACTATTAATTAATATAAAAAATGTTAATATAATAAATTCTAATACATTCTCCAACGTTCTCTGAAATTTTTGGTTTTTTCTAACTATTCTAAATTTGTGAAATGATAAACTTGAACTGCTCGAGCGCACACAAAGTGCTGGGGCTAAGTACACCAAATGCCATATTGAGTGGCCATCGAAAACAAAAATAACAAAACAAAAAGAAAACACACGGTCAAAGGCAACACAGCGGTTCACCCTTTGCGCCATGGCCCTTGTTGTTGTTGTTGTTGCAGCTACAGACAACAGCGGTAAGGCCTGAACAATGGCAGAAATCCCTAACAAAGCACAAAAGCCGCATTCTTTTACGCATCGTGTCATTTTTCGCCAACTGTCAGCTTCAATTGAGACGCACCTACCCAAAAGCTAGATAGAGATAGAGAGGGAGAGAGAGGCAGAGGGAGGCAGAGGAAGAGAGAATGGGCTTACACATGGAAATCCAGCAAATCTGTGGATGACCACTTCTTGGCCAATAAACCTCTATGTGTATTAGACACTCGTCGGGTTAATTTGCAATTGTTAAATCTATTAAGAAATTAGCATTAACAAAGCTGCTTAAGTGAAGTGCAATGTGAAATGACAAATTGCAAACAGGAAACGAAACTAAATGCATTTCTTAATTGGATTATTTTAAAATATTGTGAAATTAGACTGGAAGTACAACTTGCTGGAATATTACAATCCTGCACTTATTCAGCTAATAGATATATCTAAGACGAATTCGTATTATTCAACTTATCAAAGATGACGAATACATATTATTACAAATATCATATTATAAACATTTCATCTTACTTGTTTATAGTAATACTTTCGACATGATATTTATATATTTATAAAATAGTTTAAACTCGATGCTTCATGGAACTGTTTAATTCTCTTACAATTTGAATTCGATCTAAAAACGGACAATTTTTAGCACCACACAAATACATATATGTTTTACTACTTCCTATACAATAGCAATACAGATTTCAACACTTTTCGAAAGGTAATTTTTTGTACTTTCACATGGAATTTTCATAGAATTTGCGTGCAAAATTTAAGCATATCATGAAATACAATAAGAATTCAGATAAACAAGTTAAACAGCATTTCACTTGGCAGTATTTAACTTATTGTATGTTCAATTATATTATAGAACAATATTTAAAGAAATTATTAAACATGTAAACTTTTAACTTGTTAATCAATTGGTTATTCCATTTCACAATTCACTTTCACAACTGTGTGCAGAATTTAGCCTTTAAGCAAATGATCTATCTTTTACTCTTTCACTCTCTATCTTCATCTATATACAGATTTGCCTGCTCATTGCTCACTTTGTAATGCAGTTATCAAGCATTTAGTTATTAGAAATGCTCGCATCATCACCTGACACAAGTCTTTTACATGCTTTGGCATAAAACAAAACGTTAACTTCGAAACGTTCGCAACGGATGCGAGACGAACAGCGACTGCAGAGCAACTGGCGGGTCGGTTAGGTTGAACTCTGAGCGAAACATCTGATCGTACAAAAGGCGACAAACTGACCAAAAAAAAATATATATATATATGTAAAATAAAATAAGAGAAACTGGCGAATCCTAACGAACGTCAAGGATAATTGTAGCCTGCCGATGTTGTTGTTGTTGCTGTTGCTGTTGTCGTTGGAAACCCGTTATCGAGCGGAAGTCATGCTGAGCGCTAAAGAACAAAGAGCCACTGAAATTATAATTTATGAGTTGAGAAAATGGGATGATGAGTCTCACAGGCGATTGTCAGTGACAGGAATTAACATAATTGCCGCAACGTACGTAAGAAAGAAGACCAAGAGCAAGAGCCTAGACAAGACGGCGTCTTTACCAAATAAGCTAAGAGCATTGCCTCCATCTACATAGCATTGCTTACCGTCCATGTTCCCGTTGCGGTGGCGGCGGCTGCTGTTGTTGCTGCTGCTGCTGCGGTTGTTGCTGCTGCTGTGGTTGTTGTTGTGGTGCAGCCGCTGTTAAAGCGCTCAAATGCTGCTCCATGACGGGAAACGGCAATGCCAGATGACTATGATGGCGCAAATGTGGAGCTGCTCTAGCCGCATGCACATGATGCTGCATGATCCTGCTGCTTGATCCTGGTTGATACTCCTTCAGTTGTTGTTGCTGCTGCACAGCTGCAATGGTGGGTAAAGAGCGCGTTAACAATGCAAATATTTTTATTGGTAACACAATGCAAACAAATGGTGTCTCTTTGTCTTGCGATTGTGCGTGGAGTTTTTAGCAACATGTAAACTGCAATTTAAAATGCAATGCAGCAACTCAAGAAGTAGAAGTAGAAGTAGCAGTAGCACCAGAAGCAGGAGTAGAAGAAGAGAGGAGAGCGAGACAAGGCGACGTGCCTAAATCAAATTGTGACAGGCAGAAGGCATAAGGGGCGCATTGCAACCACCGAAAGGGAGTTAAGCATGCACCCTACCAATTACCCATATATACCATATATCTAAAATGTCTTGTTGCACTTTTCTAGTTTCTTATATTGTGGTTGTTTTTGCTGTTGAAATTCGATAAAATGCAGCTGCAATTTGATCAAATCAGGTTCTCGCTCGCTCACTCGCTAATTCGTTCGTCCATTGGCCCCCGTTGGACTACGCCACTGATGCATATGGCATAACAGTTTCAATTTTTTTTTTTGTTGCTTTACATTGATGCCGCGCACTCACCTTTAAAGTCGTCGCAATGTATTTTTGTACTTTAGTTTGCATGCAGCAGGCCAATTGCAGCTATAGGGTATGCACATTAGCTGCACATGTGAAAATTATTTAACAGCAACTGCAGAGGCACATGTGACGCTGACAAATAACAACAAATAGAACAGCGACAACGACGACCTCTTTTTTAGCTGCGTGCCTTGAGACTTTTTTTATTTATTTTAGGCTTTTTGTTTTGTATTTGTATTTTCTCCTCTTTTTCGACGATTTAACGACACTTTAGAACTATTTTAACACTTAAATTAAGTTGATGAACGTTTAAAGCTATATTTTAGCTTTAAGTTTGTATTATTATTGTTAAATATTTTAATTTATTAACGTGCGGCAGTAATTTGCACTGTGGCTGCGGATGAAACTCGGAAAATAATAATGACATTTAGGCAAAGCGGGAAGCGGGGTGCATGTGTGTGTTGCGCATTTCAGTGTTCGAAAACATGGAAATTCAGTGTTGCATGGCGCATGTCAGTTAACAGTGCCGATTTGAGTAAATGACTGTTTTGGATATTTATTCAAATACAGTTTGTCAAAAACAACAAATATTGCAATGCAATTCAAATGGAATAGTGGCATAGCTTTAATTTAGCTATCAAACCACCAACAGAAATTGTAAGGGAAATAACACATCTGAATATGAGCAAAGATATTATTTACTGCAGAATAGATCCGTTATAACGGCACTGACTTGCAGGACGCCATTCAAAGGCTGCAAAGCCTAATTCGAAACCTAAAAAAGTACTTAAAAAAATTGAATAAAGACAAAGCTATATTTAAATATTCATGACTTTAATTGCATATAAATAATAGAAAGTTGTACAAAGCTTATATAAAGTTTGAAATGGGCAAAACTGTCAAACGATTAAGCTAAATGGCATTCACCAGGTGTAAGTAGTTTAATCACTGTAGTGAGTCAAGTGATTAATCATCTCGTACACCCACTTTGGCTGGTCCAATGGCGTCAGGTGCCCAGCATTTCTGACTAATATCTCAATTAAATTGCCAGCTTGCTTGACAAAACCCGCAATTTCTCCATCGACCTTCCAGATGCGACGAGGCGCTTTCTTATATTCATCGGCACCCGGGAATTTTAGATTTTTCAAAAAATTTCGTATCGATGGATAGGGCACTATAATATCCAATTGTCCAGCATAAATGCAGACAGTATAATGGTGTAGCAGCTCCTCTATCCAAGGTGCCACAGTATCCATCATATCGTTCTTCAGGAATTTCTTTACCTTTTCAAAGCCATTGAAAGATTTGCTGCCCACGTGAATAGCGCGGCGATTGACATTGGTTTGTACGAAGCGGGCCAGTTTGGAAACGAAATCCTCATCCTCACTTTGCAGATAATTGTAATACCAGCCGAAACCCGTCAAGTTCTTGAATAGCGAACCCCTTGGCAGATTGCCCAAGATTAGCGAGTCGAATATATCAGCAGCACAATCCATATCCTCTCGCTTAATGCAATCTTCTCCAGCTGCCTCGGTAAGATGGAACTCAGCCAAGCCATTATCATCAATAAGTCCCAATTGATACAGATAGTCGCCATATTTGAGCTGATTCACAGGATCCGAGAGACCATTGCCAATGATTAGACCCTTCAGTGGTATATTATCCTCGTGACACCGGTCAGCTTGAGCCTGGTGGATGTGGTATGCCAAAGCAGGCACATATTTGCCAGCATAGGATTCGCCAGTGATCCAAAAGCCCGACGAATTGCTCCAGTCGAATAATTCGTAGAGCTGAATCATTGCCTTATAAAGATTTTCGCCTACATCTTCTTCATTACGCGCATATCCTTGATCGTCGTCTGTAAAGCTGAAGCCAGTGCCCACTGGATTATCTATGAATATCACGTTGTGTGTGGTAGTCCAACTATATTTTCGCTTCTGCAACTTCTTTCTATTTATCACCCTGAACGGACCATTCTCTAGAAATAGTCCAATCAACGACGAGGCACCCGGACCTCCTTGCAACCACAGCAAAACGGGCGCACTTTCAGCATTCTTCTCAGCAGGAAAATACCAAAAGAACAAACTGGAATTGTAAACCTCATCCACGGTCAGGTAACCCGCATAACTTTTGACTTTCAGAAATTGTTTGCCTACAACCTGAGCCATCTTCTGCACCTGCTGTCTGGACATGGATTCATTATACAAGAGTGGCGTTAGAAATAGTGGATCGCCGGGACCATTGTTATGCCTGTAGCCATCGAATTGTGAAACAGTTGCAATAAAGCCACATTCACTGACATGTGCAACAGCTGCTATTATTAATAAAAATATGCAATGATTTACAATTTTCATTGTAAATGCTGTTATTTTCGTATTTACAGCAACTGCAATTTGGAGCGTTTCTATTGTATATTTAATGCACTCTTAGTCACGGTATCTTTAATTAATTATTTTATTCTGTTTTCTTTTTGTTACTTGAATTTTTTTTAGATAATACAAACGTTACTACAACCTGCTTCTAAAAATTTGACTGACTGAATATAAATTTGATATCGAACCGTTTTCATACACACTTAAAAACGATACATTCATACATTTTCGATATATATCGTTAGGTTGACCATATATTTGTCCAATTACAGCAGCTTAGCAGCTGTTCGAACAATCAACCAGTTAAAATGGCTACTTCAACCACATAAATCATTTATTTGTAAAGCGTATTGAGCAGTAAAGTGTATATATCACAGCACCGGAATTGAAGTTCTACCTAAATAGTTCGTCAACAACAGCCGACATTCCAAATTCGTGAACAAACAATGACGGGCTTCTGCAATAAAATCGACATTATAAACTATATCAACTGTGTGCGTAGCTGTTACATTTACCTGGCGTTAATTGGCGTCCTTATGAGCTGTGGCTGCCCACTGACAGCATCTATTGCTGTAACAGAGGTAAATTACATGATAATCGCGATAAAACTTCATTATCTGCTTGCTAAATAAATAACATATGTTTTGATTTTGTTTTGTGACGTCACACACAGGCGTATATTGCCTATATTTGCGAGTGCGTGTGTGTGTATATATGTATGTAGATGCCTGCTTAGAATAATTTATGCAACCGTGGCAAAAATTTCAAACAGAGAACTAATTATACGCTTTTATCTTTTCACAGAATGTCGGTAATCGCGTTATCAACAACGAGCGACTGCACCAAATGCTGAAAGGTGTCGGTGCGGCCGAACCTAATTGGCCGCGGCGTGCCAAGCAAGAAGTAACCGACGTTAAGACAGAGCTGGCTAAACTAAATATAAGTGAGTAAACTATAAACTGCTGTTTATAGTCCAGCTAAACATGTTCTTAAATTTCAGCATACGTCTACCAGAATGCCTGGCCCGCGAATAATGTGAAACTGGGCGCCGTCACTGCAGTTAGCTTTGATAAGGCCGGTAATGTGGTTATATTTCACAGAGTCAATCGAATTTGGGGCCAGACAACATTCAACAATTCCAACGTATATCAGGAGCGCAACAGGGGACCCATTCGAGAGAACACTGTTCTGGGACTAGAGCCCGAATCGGGCAAAGTGCTTTATTCATGGGGTAAAAATCTGTAAGTTTCCTGCAATTATATCTTTATCTATATTTGCTAATGTATGCATTTTGCTCTTCCAGCTTTTATATGCCACACGGCTTAAGCATTGATCCCGAGGATAATGTGTGGGTAACCGATGTGGCTTTGCATCAGGTATTCAAATTCCCACCACGAGGTGCAGGAGGAAAACCCCTGCTTACCCTGGGCTCTGCTTTCCATCCTGGCATTGGCAAGAAATTCTGTAAACCCACAGCTGTGGCTGTGTTGAATAATGGAGATTTCTTTGTTGCGGATGGCTACTGCAATGCGCGCATTATCAAGTATTCAAAGCAGGGCGAACAGATCCTGGTCTGGGGACAAAATTCCTTTGCTGGCTTCTCCTACGATGTGGCGCCAGCCAATTTCTTTGCCATTCCACATGCACTGACCCTAGTGCCAGAACTGGAACTATTGTGCGCTGCCGATCGTGAAAATGGTCGTGTACAATGCTTTTACTCGAACAATGGTTCCTTCCATTCGCAATACCACAATCCACTCATTGGCGACCGCCTGTTCAGCATGGCCTATACACCTGCAGCAGGTAAGATTGGTCTGCTTTCTGCTATATACTTGAAATTCTATAAATATAATTTTTACTTGTTAGGCGGTGAGCTGGTGATTGTTAATGGACCCACCGCCGAACTGGGCTTCGCGCCAACGGACTACAACGAAGTGCATGGCTTTGTGATGAATATGCGCACCAAACAGTTGGTCTCCAAGTTCGGTCCGAACAATCTGCAATTCGAGAATCCACATGATGTTGCCGTCACCGACGATGGCAATTGCATTTATGTGGCTGAACTGAATCCCATGCGTATACACAAATTTGTGCACAAATCTATTGCGAAGCCGATGTCATTGTCTGCTGCGAAGATCAGTAGCAGTGCTATAAACGAACCGATAACAGCAAATATGTCTGAAACTATTAACAATCTTGATCAAACGCAAACGGCGCATCATCCCAGTGGCAAAGCGATAATGGTGGCATCAATGATGCTGCTCTTCGCTGGCTCCACATTTGCATTGGCGCTGATTATGGCGCGCCGTCGCAAACGAGGTAATCAAGCGATCAGCTCAATGCCGCCCAGTGATTTGGTCTATCGCCAGCTGGCAGCATCCAATCAAAGTCTGTGCTAACCAATATCATAATATTCCAGTTCCATTTTCTAGTTGTGTGTAAAATTGTAATTGTTTATTATAAGTTGTTTATGCCGTGATCTTTACTTTGCCTTCAATCAGTTGGAATTTGTTCTAACACGAATCTCATTTTGTAATTTCCTTTACCTCTACTTGGCCTCTATAAAGAAACATATACAGATATATATACATATATTTTTTATACAAAATACATATACACATAAATTTATACACATGTAAGAAGTAATCTCTATTCTTAAGTCTTTTGTTTATCTTTTATTGATTTCTTTTAAATTGCAGTGTATGAAGTTGATGCTAAGTCAAATGCTGCTGCATGAATGAGCGTGTGAAGTGCATGGCGTGTACATACATATACCTATATATACATACATATATATATATATCCATGTTATTCTGTGTGTGTAATTTTTATTACTCGATTTTACCTGTTCAATTTTGTGATTTAACAGGTTGCCTGCCCTTTGGCACACACAATCGCCGTCACGCCTGGGAGAAGACAGAGGGCTTTAAGCTAGGCGGCCTGCTCGATCGAAATGGGTTTGAGAAGCTGGATCAGAATGCCAGCGATGAGGAGCAGGAGCCAGAGACAACATCACTCTCACAGTACGCCTAGTTTCCACACACTCACACACACCTGGACCAAGAGACTTATCTATTTTGTAAAGCTAACTAAGCGCCATTCATATAGTTCTAGTTCTAAATACCTCAGTGAATTTATTTGATATGCGTATTATTTATTTAATTTCAACTACGTGCATTCTCTTTTCGACCATTCCATATTTTCTACTCTTGCCAAAATGGTTTTAAGTACACGTTATATACATTATTTATGTGCAATTATTAAAAAAATTAATTATATACAAATATATATAAACAAGTGAAGTCGTCGTTTCTTGTTGTGTATTTTGTCAATACGTTGAAGGCAACATTTTTTGCTCTGCTGATAAAACTTAATTACATATCGGATATGGTTATAATTATATACTATAAATATATATAATAAATATATATATATGTATATTCTTATATATAGAATTGCAAACTTATGGTCTATAAGGCCCCTGTGTGGCGAAACTTAATTGCTACGGCTTTTAAGATTCTATTTAATTCGTTGTCCTCCTCAGCAATTAGACATAAAAGCTGTCACTTTCCTCTGTCACAATCGCATCAATATTGTAGAATACCGAATGCATGAAGATCACAAAGCAAGAGGCGCCCAGCGTCCAAAATAGAACGGCGCCAGCGCCAGCCAATAGAAGCAATGGTGCCGCGCCCAAATTGAGAGCCAGCATCTGCTGCTGTGGCGTCAGCTCGCAGCCCACAACACAGACGTTCTTGTTAACCGTTCGTATCTTGTGACAGCCATAGGCAACGGCGGCTATGACCAGCAAAGTAACCGGCGAGGTAATTCTACAATAACAACAGCAGAAATGGAGAACATTATTTAAACAACTGTTTTGAAAGGAGGTAAACAATCTTACAATCGTACTTACAGACAGTATATCATCAGTACAAAGAATATGAATATGTAGTTGCTTTGGAAATATGATAAATTACGCGAAACACGATTTTTCAGGCGTTGCATGCTGACAGCAGACTTGAAATTATTCAAGTTAAAGAACACAGTCCATGGACGCAGCGATCGTCGCACCGTGTGCAACAGCTCCAATGGTGAAGGCAAATTCTGCAATCCAGGTATGCTGAAAATATCATATTAGTATAGTATATTATATATTCGGTTCAGTTGGGTTCCTCCCCACTTACTTTTGCAGATCAATACCGGCCTTATTCTCACCAGCAGATGGACGCGACGGCATTTCCATTTCGCCGCTAACATCAATATTCGTTTCGGCCATGTTTAGTCTGTTTTCCAACGCTCGCTCGGTTTCGTCAAAATATGAAATAAATTTAGTTGATTTGCCTGGTCCGACTCAGCTGTGCCTTTCCGGTTCCGATTGATGAAGAACTCTTTTGATTCTTTGTTTTTTTTTTTATCGGCAACGGATGCTGCACTAAGAGAGATCTGACGTGTTCAACGTTTTGACGATTTGCACGTTATTCACACATTTGTAATCGACCGAGCACCACACGAATGTGTTATTATCGCCTAAAACATACTATTAATTTATTGTGACAAAATTTTAGAGCCTCGATCGGGTGTTATTGTTTTTAAACACACAACAAAAAGCAACAACTTGTTCTGATGTGGCAAGCAAACAAAACCTGTCAACACTTAATCGTACAGCGTAAGCAATGCAAACTCTGTTATAAACAGCTGTTTTGTTTTTACAACACTGTTTGAAAGTGGCGCGACTATAATCGATGTTTAAACAAGGTAACCGGAACGAGTTATCAAAATGTCGTTTGAGTCCGTTCGAAGAGGAGTTTAAATACGTGAACTATTCTTGTTCAATTGGTAATATATATCGATATACAGATATAAAATTGAATAACCTTAGACTGAGAAACAGAACATACTGACAAAAACAAGAATAGAATTTCAAACGTAGAGTCAGTTATTCGCAGATAGCAATTTTTAAAGTGAAGAAAGGATGTACTTGTGAGTCTCTATCAGAATTATTTGAATATTAAATACATTTTTTAAATGTTCAGAGGAAAACGCTAACTAGGTTTAACAAAGTATAGATATGTAAAAAAAAACACGTAAACAAGCTAAAAGTAGACTAAGTTGGCGAAAGCATCAGCAATAATCTAAACTTGGGCTTAAACTCGCAAAAAAAAGTTTATAAATGCGAGCTACTTCTTAGCACTAACCATGGTTAATGTTGTTAGTCATCTAAGTATCGATATATTCGAATTAGAAAGTAACATAGTTCCAGAAGAAGTAAAACAATCTGTTGGTTTTTTTTTTCGAGGTCCCTTGCAACATCATTTGAATTTGTATGCAGTTGTATTTGCTGCAAAATTTGAAGATGCGTCGTGTGAGACCTCGATTATATATTTTTACATTTATAACTGTATAGCAATATATATATATTTATTTTGTTCATATAAGATTTTTCATTAAATTCTTTGTCAAACTCTTGTTTGTACGTACACCAATATATATATATATATATATGCATATATTTAGGTAAATACATTTATAATATTTTGATTCAATACAATGCAAATTTCATTTACTTTTTTTCTTTCGTGTCTTTTGTGTATTTTTCTGTTTCAACTTTAATTTCTTTTTTTTTTTTTTACTGTATTTTGTTTTTGCCATTTTGCCTTACATATATATATTATATAATCACATCTATAGATTTTTAAAGAATATTTGTCTTAGTTATTTCCATTTATTGTTTTTACACTGAAACACATTTAAGTATATGCTTTATTCGTAGACATGCTCATACACAATAATAGGTATCATGAATATTTTTAGCTGACATTCAATTAGTAACTTTCGAAATCTTTTTCTTTTGTTTTACTATCTGCTGTGTATATTAAATAATACTATGAAAAGAACAACAACAAAACGAAGCTACAAAATGTGTACAGTAAATTGTTTAAGTGTGTATTAGATAAAGACAAAGAGATAGAGATTGTGCTTTTTAAATCCATTTTGTTTTGTGTTTTTGTTATTTTTACTATTCAGTTTGTGGGCTCAAGTAATAAATTTGAAAATACATTTCAAAAAAGATTTATCAAGTTACCATTCATATACACTAAATGTGCTCAAAATTTATATTCCATATAGATATATATATTTATATATATAGAAATGTATTTATATATTTAATATATATTTTCTTTTTAATATATATTTTATAACTTTATTATAATTATTTATTTGTGTCATTATTTGCGCGTCAAATTTGTCTCTATAACTGGTTGGTATAGTTTCATATTTGCAATTGTCTATCAAGCATTTCGTGGGCGGTATCTAAATGATATAGATATACATATACATATATATGTATCTATATAGTTGCTAAGTAGCTGCCTGCGTGGGTTTACTTGAGTTTTATACTTTCATTTCTTATTTTTTATTTATTTTTTTCATCTTGAGTGAACTTGTACACACATTAATAACTGTTAATACATTTATGAATACACCATATGAATATTTTGATAATATATATATATATACTGTATACAAATATATGCACTATATAGTTTGAAATGTGCTTCCAAAAAGACTCTGCTGTTTACATTCAAAACGAAATGAACAATTAGCTTTTGTAATCTTTAAATGACTACAAATCTGATGCCTACTGCTTGGCGTAAAATATATATATATATATTTTTGTTGTATGCGGTATATGGTATGTGTTTAATCTGTAGCTTGGAAATTCGCTTGGGTTTTTGTCTATATCATTTCAGTTTTTTTTTTTTACTTTTTTTTTTTGTTTTGTTTAGGTCTCTGGTAAACTCTAGTTGAGCTGCTGTCATATTGGAGGACAACAGCAAAATGTATCCAAATATTTTTAGCCATCTATTTAATACATTTATATAGAATATTATTTTGATTTTTTTTTTTTTTTCTTTTTTGAATCAAATAACTTTTGATTTGCTAGTTCAGCAAAGTTTCTTTGTTGGTTTTAACTTCATTTTAGTATTTTTTGTTGTATTTTTTTGAAACGCACAAAAGGACGTTAAGAAATGTTTGCATGTTTGTTTGTGTTTGTCTTAAATATTTTTGTTTAGTTTTGGCTTTTTGTTTTCTGGTTGCTCGCTTAGAGCCCAATTTCGCGCATAGCCCGGTACAGGCAAGGATTCTTCAAGCACTCGCGTGGTCCCAGCTGTCGTCCAGGCGTACCGCGCAGTATCATCAAAACGGAGCGAGCCGAGGCCTGGCACTCGTTGCTGCTGCCACAAATGGTGTCCGCTTCGGCCAGGTATTGATAATCGCAAGCTACCTGCGAGGCGCCCTGTAAAAATTAATGGGAGTGTGAGTAGGAGAAAATAAATATTATAAATTATTAGAATGTATGTAATGTAGTTGTTATTACATTAATAAAATTAAATTTAAAGACAAAAAATAAATCAGGAAAACTCTTCTCCTTCTCTACTTTCCCACCAGTCTCTCCTGGCAAACTTCACTCAAGCCGAAACTTACACAAAGATAACAAATTTGATGCACGCCACAGAGCGGCATCAACTCCTGATTCAAATCGCCCGAGATGAGATCAACGCTGCGACAGCGCTCCGCCATCGACTCAATGATGGGGCACTGATTGGAGCCAATGATGTAGTTCTTGTTGCCCAGGTAGGCATCATTGAGTGTCTCGTAGCCGGCGCTCTGCATGCCCAACGGCTCATCCATGTTATTCGGCTGCTCGGGATAGCGCATGTAGCCACTGCGCTTCTTCTTCAGCTGCTGGGCATCCCTAGAGTTTCATACGATTAGGTACAGTGTTTCCCGCTCTCTCTCTCTCTCTCAGCTCGGATGTACTTACTCTGCCTGCTGTTCGACCTGCTCCTTCTTGACGTTATAGCGCTTCTTAGTCACCCACGGGCTGTCCAGTGAGTTCTCCTCGGACTCTGGCTCGATGACATTGCGTAGTAGATGATTTTCGGCATCTACAGATTGACGCAATTTGTCCAGCGCACGTCGCATCTTCTCCAGGCTGTAGGCGGTGGCCAGACGTGAGAGCACGTGCTCCTTTAGCTTCCTGATCTCCTCCTGGTCCTTGATGCCCTCATGTGCCCCCGTATACTTGATGGTCTCATCGATAATGAAATCTTCAATCGATTGCAATTTCTTATCCATGCTCTCCAGCTTCTCTGGATCAATGTCGCGCTTCTTCTTCTTCTTCTGCTCCTGCTCCTGCTCCAGCTCCTCAGTGTTGCCGCCGCTGCTGTTGCTCTCATCGCTGCGCTTCTTGGTGTCGACACTGGCAAGAAATAAATTCATTTAGTTAGAGAGAAGCTTTCTGAGATCTTCTCTTGCACTCACTCTGCCAACTGCTCGGATTTCTTCTTGCGATCGAGGCCAAAGTATTGCGACCAATCGATGGACTTCTTGGCGCGCAGCATCAGATGTCCGACACTTGGTGAGCCATGCACATGACTTGCAGCACGTTTCTTCTTGCGTCGTCGTTCGCCAGCATCGCCTTCGCCCTCGCCCTCTGTCTCGGCATCCTCGTCGTCATCGAACTCATCGTGATCCTCCTCATCGGAACTCTCTTCGCCCTCGCCCTCGCCCTCATGCTCGCCATACTCCTCATCCGAATGATGCTCACTGCGCTTGTGATGATTGCCCACATGTCCATGCGTGATGGACTCTCCAGCTGGCTTGGGTGGTGCCTGTGTGGCTGTCTCCTTTGGCGCCACTGCACCGCTGCTCACATTCACGCGCTGAAAATTGATCTCCAGCCGCATGTCACCCAAGGCGGTGGCCGTGGCCGCTGCTGTCTCTGGCTGATGTGTGGTGGAAGCTGCCTTCAGTTGCTCTTCTGTCGAACGTTTCTTCTTCTCCTCCGGCTGCTGCTCACTCAGCGGCTTGCCGAACAGCTCGCTCAGCTCCTGGGCCACACGCTCATCCGTCTTGACTAGCGGCGATTCACCCGCTGCACGCTTGGCCACCGGAAAACGCTTCTTCTTGTCGGCATTGTATGGCAGCCAGGGCAGCACCGGATACGAGCGTTTCTTTTGCATCAGCAGATAGTAGGGCGGCATGCGCATGCGTTTCTTTTGCTCAAAGAGCTGTGACTGCTGCTGCGATTGGTCATCCAGCTCATCGACCTCACCATTGTTGTTGTTGTTGTGGATCTCGTTCTCCTGCTGCTGATATTTCTCCCAAAGCTGACGCAGCGCCAGCTTGTAGCGCTCTTGCCGCTCATGCTCGCTGGCCTCCTCGATCTCACGCAGAAATTGTTCGGTTAGCTCGCTGTGCGTCGGATCTCCATTTAGATTTTCACGTTCACGGAAGACAGATGGAGCAGAATCTATATATAGAAGCGGATGGTTGTATGAGGAGGAGAAGAACAAGCAAAAGCGCGTGTCAAGCCTTTGACCCTTTAGTCAAGGCACACGCCAGGCCAGGCGACAGATTGCATTGATAGACAGCCCGTCGAACAGCGTGCCTTGGCTATAAATTCAGCTTGTATAATTAATTCGTGTGTGTGTGTGCGTGTGTTCGCACGTCATTGGGTGTGTGCGACTTATGGGCACGCATCAAGTTGTTGTCGACCTTTCAGGCCATTAAATCAAATGACAGGAAGGCTGGCAGGATGCTTGTGCCCGCTTCCAGCTCATTGCATTTATCATTCAAGTAAGAGTTGAGCCTAAGTCCACACACACACTCACACACACACACACACTTGCCCACAAGTTAATCTGAGCTAAGTGGTTTTAGCAGAAGCACAAAAAAAAAAAAAACAGAAAAGAAAGCATTGTTATCCCAATCCATTTGTGGCACTCAAGTGGACACGCATATGGAGCATAAAACTCAGCTCAACTTAACTCAAACTCAAACTCAAGCACAAGTCAAGGCGAGTCCAGTTAGGAGGGGAAGGCCAAATCCTGCCCCTATGATAGATCTACTTACCGTACTGCTGCTCATCGCGCTCCCTAAAGTTGGAGGATGAACGCTTGCGCTTGTCATCCACAAACAGATTGCTGGGATTCGCTTGCTGCTCGCGCTCATCGTCGAACTCGTAGCCATCGAACGGTGGACCGCCTAGGGCGCCCTGCTCATAATTATTGCGCTCGTTCTCGCGCTCTAAATACTTGGCAAGTGCTTTGTTTATTCTATGGCGATTCCGATTCTTAAACTTGTTGCTGGTGCCGGTGCCAAATAAATCGCTATCTGCAACTGTGCACGAGGAGAGGAAAAGAGGAATAAAAAAAAAATGGAAAAAGGATAATCGAAGGAAACGTGAAAGTCAAATGCGAGGGAATGTATATATATATATATATGTATATAAACATATATATGTACATATATATATGTGTGTGTGTTTGAGTGCAGGAGACATGCCATGGGTCACGTGCTCGGTTACATGCGGGCTACAGCTGATGCTGATGCTGATGCTCATGCTGCCACTGTATCCACTACTCTACCTCTAGTTCTCTCTTCCCATCCCAGTTCTATCAGTTACGAATTGGCTTCTCTCGCTTGCCCTCCAGCTGACAGCTGTCCTATCCTGCCCTGCCCTGCCCAGCTCTGCTCTGCTTTGCCCTGGCTCTGTCGTGTCCTTTCCTGACTTGCCATTCCGGCTTAACTTGAGCTTATGCGATTTACCCAAGTTAAGTAACACACACACAATCTCCATGTGGCTGTGCATTGCGATTTTTCATTACAAAATATCATTTTAACAGCAAATTGAATTTTAAGCAATTTTTAAATGCAAATATACCAATTACTATTCACATTAGATTTAGTTTGCTTTGTAGTTTTGGCTGTTTAATTACTTAATAATGGATTATATCTATATTTTGTTATTATTTGCTCTTTTCTTTGCTCTCTGCATACATTGATCTATTATCTATACATCTATCAATCTATTTATTTATTTGTATTATTTATTTATCTACTTTTCTCTATTAATCTATATTTTTATCTGTCTCTCTATTGCTCAATTTCTCTATGAGTTTTTCTTTGTATACCTTTCTCATCATCTCTTGCTCAGATTCGCTCACTCTTTCTTCTCTGTCCTTATATCATTCCATCTGTTTTTCTTATGCTTTCTCTCTCTAAATCTTCTTTGCTGTCTCCCAGTCTTCAAGTCTTTCTCGCTCTTTCTTCATTTTACTATCTGTTTCTAACTTTTCATCTCTCTTTAATCTTTAATCTCGCACTCTCACTTTCTCTCTCTCGTACTCTCCCCCACTCACTGTTTCTGTTTTATTTTCCATTCTCTTATAAGTCTTTTAAATCCATGAGAGTCACATAGAACACTAAAATACTAAATAAGCTCTAAATACTGTGAATATATTGCATTAGATAACAATTTCATAAGTGCTTGAAGCTTGGCCAAAATGGCCAAATGGAGAATTCATTAATTAACAGAGTGCCAACCGAGTGCAGTTCATTCAATTCAAGGACTCTTTGATTAGGGGACTAAGCATATAGTATATCTTTTCTGTAACTTATCTCTCGTGAATCTGTTGCCCACTCAATACTACTTATTCAACTATTTAACTATTTAGTTGTTATTGAGTGATGTCGTCCATGCTATTCGCCTGCTGTGATTGCTCAGCTGCCCCTTCTCTCTCTCCCCCAATCCAGTCCAAACCCCTTTCAGTTAAGAGAACACTCACCTTCATCCCAGTCATCCAATTGTCCAGATGGGGGCGGAGCATTCAATGGAAACTTGGCAGCCTCGCGGCGATGCAGCTCATCGACGGCCGCCTGCAGTGAGTAGGCGGCGCGTTGGGGCGTGGCCAGGACAATGCCAAGCAGCAGCACCACCAGAATGGCCCCAGCATCGACAAATTGGCCGGCCATGGCAACAGCTGCCTTACAACTGCCTCTCTTGCTGTTTCCATCAACCAGGAAAAGTGGATGAAGAGGAAGAAGAAGTCAAAGGATCAACGCATTAATATTATTTTATGCTCAGCACGTTTCAGGTTCGCATCGGTGTAAAAGTACCAGCCCCAGGCAGGCAAATAAAAAAAAAAATATACAAAAAAAAAAAAAAACTTTTAATTACATTTGCACTTTAAAGCAAAGTCAGGTGCAGAGAGGGTCTATCTGTGTGCGTGTGATCTTATGTGTGTGTGTGTGCGTAAGCGTGTGGGAGTGTGTGTGTGGCATTAGATATCGGATATCAAGTGGGTTGCCAGGCTGACTTTAAGGTTCATTGTCAACTGGCGTTTCGTTATGCACAGCTAATGGCATATAAAATGCCAGACGGCTTAGCCACTACAGTGAAAGCTAGCTAAATGCACAGCTGAGCTGAGCATTCCACAGGTTGATTTTATAATAAAAAAGTATTATTTATAATTAAAAGTTGTACTTCTGCTTGGCTCATTTAAGATTTAGATTATATATACATCGAATATTTAATTTTTTACTCATTTTATTATTGAATGTATTTCTATGCAGTTTTTAGTTGAATGAGTTTTTACTGTTTTCAGCAATATTTTCTCCTATATCAATTTTTTTCTACAGCTTAAATGCCTCCCTCCTGCATTCTAACCGAGCTTTCATTTTTGCTTGTAACTAACTCAATCAAAACTTTCGCTGTGCATTTTACTACTCTCATTTAGTTAAAAAAAAGTTTCTCTAGAACACATTAGTTGAAGTCGGCTTTCAGCATTTTTTTTCCCAAACATTTTTAATATAATTAACTAATTTTGCTTTGCTTTATGAACTTGCCCTTTCTATGTGCACTAAAAAAAACATCAAAGTTACTTAAACTTGTGCAAGCTTTCACTACATTATTATATGTTACACATAATTAAGTCAATTTTAGCTTCTACTTCATTAAAATGAGGCAATAATGTGATTTAATATATGTTGAACATAATTATGTGCATTTCCTCTTATACATTTCCTGTATACATAAACAAAATACAAATTTCTGCTTATTAATTATTAACTTTTGTCAGCTTTCAGCTTTATTTTTATTTGTGTATTTTATATTTTAAATGCGATTAGCAACATTGACTTAAGCAACCTTCTATTGCATTACTTGAATTCAAAACATGTTCCACATGATTTTGTGGATTTTATTTGTGGCTTCATTTAAGCGATGCATTGTTGAACCTCTTTAATGAACATTTTTCAATTACTTATACAAAACATTGTACAAGCTTACAAGTTATTAAGAAATATTAAATAATATTAATTATTGCACTGACTTCAACTGAGCAAAGCTTAACTGTTCTACCTCGCACATATGTATGTATTTCTCAAGTAACCTATCATTTTTGTTGCCCACTCAAGCCAGGTTTGAATGTCTTTACCGCATATCTACCACATATTCTCCACTTAATTAAGTGCATCTATACAACAATCATGTTCCATGCATATTTCATAAAATTAAGTGAATTATTGCATTGACGTCAGCTGAGGAGCACATTTCTCCCACACATTCCACATCATGAATTATGCCTGCTGCTGCTTCACATAAGCGAGTCCTTACTGTCCTTAGCATGTCTCACACATACTCTGCATAATTAAGATGCTTCTCTCTAATACATCCTGCTCATGAAACATTAACTCGAGCAAGCTTTTACTAAATACTACATTTTGCACACATATTGCGCATAATGAAGTGAATTATTTCCTTAGTGAGGCCTTAAATTTACTTTAAATTATTTCTAAGATGAAAAGCCTTTCGATCGACCTTTCGCAATATTCAAACATTTTCCACATATATTTCACGCAATTATGTGTATTGTTAAGGTGTTCTGCGCGCATAACTATGCAAATGAATGGAGTGAGAGGGAGAGGGAGAGTGTATAGAGGTGTAGCATTTGGTATTTCAATTATTTGTTCATCTGGACTATTAATGAACGGCTGACGTAGCAGCTATAGTCATAGCCATAGCCATAGCCACTCACTCTGCAGACTCGCCAGACAAATCAATAAAATTCCAATGTGCGCACATTTTTAAGCCAAACTGCCAAAGTTCTTTCAGTTCTTTTACTTATTTCTCCGTCTTCTTCTTCTTCATCTTTGCTAGCATAGTCGAAAGGACAATTATGTTCATGACGCTGACAAGCCGGTTTCCGGGTGAGCATTTTATTTGTGGCGCACAGAAGTATGCTATAGTTGTCGCCGTAATGAATGGAATGCGCATACACAGCGAACACTCGACGTATACGTAATATGAAGTATACGCCACGTTAGCTGCCTGTTGCTGTTCCGTCGCTGCGGTTTCTCTTTCTGAAAAGAATACACACAACCCGAGCGTATATACACATATAGCGAAAGACACTCTTCCTTTCGCCCACTCCCCATCGTTTTCATTCGCTATTCATTTTGCGTTGGAATTTATGATATACGGTTGCCTTTAAGCGCCATTAAATGTCAAGGCAGCTGCTATACGTTTTAGCTGGCGCTCGTTGGCGGCCCCGCCCACTTGGCTAGCGTCTCGCCTGCAGCTGTTGTTGTTATCTGTTTTATTTTATTTTTCTAGTTTCACTGTCTTTTGTTATTGTTATTTTTTGTACTTTATTATAATATTATTACTGCTGCGTGGCTGCGTGGCTGCGTGGCTGCCTGATGTCTAGGATCTGGAGACTTAGTCACGATTAGACGCAACCGACAACTCGACTCGCAATAGCATAAAATTAATTTACATCGAGTTAAATTATTTTCCTTTCATTCATTCATTTAGCATTTGCATAATTGAAGCGCAGTGAGTGCTTTTAAACAAAGGTTAAAAGCAATAAATCTGCCAGCGAAACCGCATTTGCAAATTTAATTTGAATAAGTTTGACCAGTGTTGGCTAACGGGCGTGCAAGTGTGAGTTGGAGAGAGAGAGAGAGGGAGGGAAAGAGCAGTAAGTCTTAGCTTGCTCAAGTTTTGACTCAAGTAATTGCATAATTTATTTATATGGAAAACTGTTTAAGACGAAGATTGAGTAATGCTTGGCCAGTGTTGGCTAACGATTCAGCATAACTGAAAGTTAAGAGCTCTAAGCTCTGGCTTGACTGATTATATTAAAAATAAGTTTCAATTCATTTCGATTATTTATTTGTCTCTTTTAAAAAATTATATCTAAATGCACGGCTTGAGCAGTGTGGATTAAAGTTTATGCACGAGTGGTCTGTTTAGGTTTTAACTCTACTCAAGCTCTGGCTGAAGTGATTGATTGTAAAGGAAATCATAACTTATTTATATTGAATAAGATAAATTGCTATAGCTGAGACTGCAGAGATTGAATCTCTAGTATTAATGTTTATTTAAATAGATATTCTAGTATATTCAAAGATCTTGTAGCTAGTGTTGGTTAACAACTAACTAAGCAATAGTTAGACTTAGCTTCACTAGACTAACTTCACTTAACTATGAAAGTTCAACATTATACAAATTTCTAATATATTTCTATGTAATATTACAAATGCTTTATGACCAATGTTGGTTAGAGATATATATTTTACTTTATTTAATTTGAAAGTAAAATGAGCTCGTATTTGACTTAATTTGTTATTTATTTATCATTTGTGTACTTATCATTTATTTTCTTGAAGACAATTTGATATTCAATTATTTTTTATTACTTTTCATTTCCAGGAATTTCACGCAACATTTCAAATGATTTATGCACAGCGGGCATATTATGCTCTACATGTGACATTTCCCTGACTTAATTCCTAAAGCTATTTATTTCATATGCAAATTTGACAGGCTTTTCGAAAAGTTGACAAATTTGAAATATACAAAAGCTGGACATGAAATGTGCAGAAATTGCAATTCGTCTGAGAGTACAGCAACTCAGATACGATATATGTATATATAATTGCTTTTTTTTTATTATCTTTTGATAGGCTCTCTGAAAGAAAAACATGCCAAAAAAAAGTTTGCGGCGGATTTTGCGGTTGACGCGCACAACAACGAAAATGGAGCTCGTGCCATTAGGCGTATACATAATGTAATAAAAACAATATGAAATATATAATATATGAAGAGCCTGTTATTTTTAGGTATATATTAGCTGTCCGATTTGACAGACAGCTTCAATAAGCTGTCAATTACATGATACACATTATATATATATATATATATATATATATATATATATATATATATATATATATGTGTGTGTATGTATAGGATGTAACAGCCGAAATTGATGCTGGGCAGTGGATGCAAATTGGCTCGTGCCGCGGCAACATAATTTGATTTATGTGATGAATATTTATTTGAGGAATCCCGAGGAACCAGGCACCAGGCACCAGGTCCCAAAAGCATTTGACTGGCAATTCAATTTACTGACAAATTCAATTGCCACAACAGATTGAGAGTCGAATATATATGTATATAGACATCAACTCTATACCAGAAATTGCGTCTAATTACCCAACTGAAAAAGAAAGAAGAAAGGAGACAGAACCTTTTCTATTATGCCTTTAGGCATTTCTCTTTTCTACTCTTTACAAATTTGATATGTGCGCTCTGCATAATTCATTTAGCCTTCGCAACAGTTTATCAACGCACAAGAGCGGCGCTTTAATCAAGCCAATCATATAAAATATTGACACATTGAGGCTCGTTTTTGACTTATTGACACAGCACGCCCACGCTTACCAACAAACAAATCAATGGACGCTTACGGCTCCTTTGGCGTTTGGCGACGGACGTCTCTTCCGCTTGAGAATGTGGAAAAATTGCACTGTTTTCGGAATGTCCTTTCAAATTATACTTTTCTTAAAGCATTCAATGTGTTGCACTGCGTCTTCTCTCTATGTTTGTGTATGTGTGTTTCTTATTTGTTGTTGGCAAATAATAAAATGGTAGACACTTTTCACAACATGGCGTCACTCCTACGCCTTCTTTACTTTTCTATATATATTTTTTTCTTGCTGTTTGCTACAAGGACTCGCGCTTGTTTTAGTTGAGCACCAGCCACAGCCAAGACGGAACCAAGAGTGACATCAAATTCTCAAATCGTCTGCAATTTATACGATTCGGCTCAGGATTCGACACGAATGGAAACGAAGACCACACACATCAAACAGAATCCACACAGACGCACACAATCCACACACGCAGCGTGCCAGCCAAGAGTGCGAGCGAGAGAGTGCGATGAGAGCGCACACATTTCTGTGTGTGTGGGCGAAGCTGTTGCTTGAAAAAGCTCTTTTTGCTGTTATTGTTATTGCTTTGCAGTTTTTGTTATCTCATTCGTGTATTTGTTAAACTTTGTTATTGTTGTTGTTGCTGCTGCTGGTGTTTGCTTTCTGCTCGTCTCTCATTCGGTTTAAGTCGTGTAAAAGTTACCCAGTGCAGCATAGGGATAGGGATTGCATCTGATCTGATTTATTCAGGTAGAAGCATATTCATATCCATACACACACACACACACATACTTACACACATGACTGTTGCCATTTACTTTGTGTGCGCGTGCGAGCTTTACCTTTCCTTATGAAAACTTCATTAGTGCTCTTAAGCTTCATACATATGTATAGGTGGGTTGTCTTTTGTGCGTGCGCCTATGTGTGTGTGTGTGTCTGTGTGTGGTGCTTTCAGACCTAATGAAATCCCAGTTGAAATCACAAATTAATTAGTCAAGTGCGCAATTTTATACAAAAGCAGAGGAGTTGCAGCCCTGAATTGTTCTTCAACTAAATAGATATTTATGTAGGAAGATACAAATTTATACATACACATATTTGTTATTCATGTGTATGTATAATTATATACATATTTTCATCATTTAGTAATATATTTTAAATTTAAATAAAATTAACATATAGTAAATAATAATAAATTGTTTAACAAAAATACATGTTTAAAAATTAAAAAAATAAAATAAAACAATTATTAATAATATATATAAAAAATAATAATTTGTATATAAAATACAATAATTTATTACATTAATTTATATAAAATAAATAAGAAAAAGTACGAAAAAAAATATTAAAAAAGAGAAAACCAAATTTCTTTTTTTAATATTAATTAAAAATAATAAATTTCTTTAATATATTCAAAATGTTGTATACTGCTCTATATATGTAAACGAAAAAATTACCATAAATATATTTGCAAAACAGAAAAGTTTTTGTTGCCAAACTTTACTTCTGTAATTTTATAATCATAGATTTTTTCTATATACATATGTATATAGAAACTTGCATATATACATAATCATAGAAAATAACAACAATAATATATAAAATTTGAGAAGTGTATTAAATTGTTGAAGAAAACTTTGCCACCTGTTGGCTGAGATTTATCTCAAGCTACAAATCAAATTTATTTTAAACGAGAAAGATAAGACTTACCATAGCCTCAACGGCGACCAATTGCAATCTACTTAACTGTAATCTATTAACCCACACACACACACACACACAGAGACAGAGACACTGAAACACTATGGACCTGGGCCACAGACAAATCGCAAGGGACGCCTACGAGCGACTGATGCAAAGCTTTGAATGCAATCGAAAGTTGGATTGATTGAGTGCGCATGGGCGAGACTTCGGGCAAGGCGGGGAAGTGCTCAACTGCTGCTTCTTCTTCTTCACTTTGCCCTTTTTTGGATAGGTGTGTGCCTGTGTGTGTGTGTGTGTGTGTGTAGTAGGCTTGGCAAATGAGCAGAACATTGCCTGGGGCAATGTTCAACTGATTTCTGCACAGAGCCGAACTGTTGCTTCAGCCTCAGCAGCCGAAGTCCAGCGTGGACCACCCTAATACGCCCACCTGTTACATGCGAAATGACATTCATTCGGCAATTATTTCCGCTGGCCGAGGCCCGGATATCAATCTGTGCAGCTGTGTGTGTGTGTGTGTGTGTGTGTGTGTGTGTGTCTATTGTGTGTGGCTGCAGCTTAAAGCTATTGCAGCTTCAATTGCACCTATTTTTGGGCATCGAGCTGGAGCTGAAAGTATCCGGGACAGAACCTGGAATGCATCAGGAAAGTTCGTGCAATCTGTGCATATTCCAACTCATTCTACAATTCCCGCTTCAGCTTCAGCTTCAATTCCCGCTCTTTACCCCATCCCATTCGCATTCCCATTCTCATATATGCAAACATACATACATATATCTTCCTCTATATGCGAGTGTGCAACTTAATTTTTCCATTTGACGTCACATTTTGTTAAGCAGCAATTGGAACATCTGTGAATGCGTCCGGCAACCAGAAGCAGAACCCATTCGCCAGGACTGTGTGTGCTTTGTGCTTGTCAAATGAGATAAAAAACAAAAGAAGTAACAAGATTAGAGCAGATAAATTCTGTAGAAAAGTCAGCTTGAGCCAAAGGATTTGCTCTTTTTATTAAGAGGCTTTATTATCAAGAGGTTTTCCGTTTGCCGTTTTGCCAGATGACAAAATGTGGATTTCAAATGCTTTAAAGATTGAGTTACGTAGATATATATATATATATATATATATACATATATATTTATGTGCATGTATAATAATGTAGAATAAAACTTGGAGCTTAAGGGCGCGCTCAGATCAAATAAATATTTATTAGACGCTGACCCAGGCCCAGACCCAGACCCAAAGGTGTCGGCTATAATTGCATTAGAAATTAATTTGAGAATTTAATTGATTTTTTGTAAATATTCTAAATAAAAATTCAGTCGAAAATGTAATTTTATTAAATTCTTTTTATTATGGCAATTCATACAGAAATTGAATTAGAAATATATAAAATGTATATACAAAATAAATATGATATTATATGCATGTTAAGTTTATGCATAGCTATAGATATATAAATACATATATTTATATATGTATATTTGTGTATAGAGTTTAATGTATGTATGTATAGTGTACCTAAAGCTAGTTCAAGGCTAGTCATCTACTTTGCTGTATATTCATATTATAGTATAGTTGAGTAGTCGCAACTACTAAAGCTGTAAAAGTTCTCTGCACGGAATATTCGCTTAGAGCTTAATGATGCCAAAGAAGCTGCGATTGTTCCTATCCCGCAGCATCACATTGCGATCCCGATGGATGTCGCGCAGGTGTATCGATTCGTGCTGCTCCAAGTGAATCAGTCCACCTGTGTGGCAGGTGTGCACCTTGGGCATATTCGTTGGCACCGTGTTGAGGCATTGCAGGAATGCATTGCTATTGTGGAAGATGATGAAGCCATTCTGATCGTGCGTATTATTGTAGCAGAGCTGGGCATAGACGTAGTAGAGACCCGCCTGGTGAACTGTCAGGACGCCGTTGTGCACGCTGAAATGCTGCTGCCACTGATTGTCGCTGGTGGCCGTGGCATGCCCCATATACATATCACCGTGATAAGCTGTAGATGAAAGCGAATTTCGTATATACCACATTTACATACATTTAGACATTTAATACTCACATTGCAGCTGAATGGGCGACTCGTGTTGCGGCACTTTGCGATTCAAATGGAAATGTGCAGCTGCTCGGCTTGCTGCAGGGAAATCTGCGGATTTCGCTGAAACAGGAGATTCGCCTGCAAATTAACAAACGCACACACGGCACATTGAAGGAATATTTTCGTTGCTATAGATATTGCCAATTAAAATGCGACTATATATATATATAAGTACTCACCTTTGCGTACTAAAAGTCGTTGACGGCTCTGACGTGTGCGTGGTCGCTGTTTAGGCGAATGCTGCTTAGTGTTGTCATTGGGAGTAACAGTGCTGTGGGATTAAATAAAAATAAAATCCATTTAATAAGGATATTTTTATATACTTAAGTGACTATGTAATGTATGTGAGTATACGAAGCATATTCCAAGTATTTCAACTATACACTTCGCTTTAAGTCTTAATTTTATAATTTGCATTTAAGTCTAAGTCAAGCATTTAGCATACAACGTAACAGGTTTACACGTAAAAGATTTACTACTCTCACGCTATTGGTCAGGTGCTCATTAGAGCCCCTCGTTAGTCAAGTATAATGTGAGTGCATTGCGTTCAATTGAGTAAAAGAGAGAAAAAAGGAATTACAGTGTTTGCTGCCTTAACGTCATTGGTTGCAACTAGAACGATCCCGTTGCCAGTTGGAAGTGTGCGTGTAGTGCTCTCTTGCTATTCGTAAGTATGAGTTAATATTGAGAGCCGGCTTAGCGTCGACATACTAGGTGTGTGTGGAGTTTGCATAGTTAGTAACTTCCCTCTCTCTCTCTCTCTCTCTCTCTCTATCTCTCTCTCTCACGCTCTCTAGTTTTTCTTAGTATGGATGTGAGACAAATTGCAGTGCTATATTAGTATAAGTACTCGCTCATTAGAGGGACATTTTAGTCTGTGCGTGTCTGCCTAGCTGATCGGTCGTATCCTCTGCGCAAGCTGAGAAAAGTCTTATATATTATTAACGCGCACCAATCGTAATATATTTGTGTGTAAGCTATTTAGTCGTATATCAGTGATCCAGCCTTTCAGTTAGTAGCGTTTAAGGCTACGCTTATTTTATTTTGAAAAAATCACATGTGAAGCGAGAGCGAGACAGATATGCTGTATAAGTACTTTGTTGCTATTCCAAATTGGGTAATTATACTCTTTACGCTATTTAAATGCAAACTTAATGAAGAGCATTAAGAGAACTTGTGCTCTTGCCTATTTAAATAGAGATTTATATTTGAATTTTTAAATAAATATCAATATTTCATATTTAATACAATTTTGCTTTGTAACTTACCTCTCCTTTATCTGTTCATCACTTCTGCTTTGGTTTTTCGGATTCTGTGCTAATTCGTTGCTCGGCAGCTCATTGCGCAAGTCCGCAATGGAGCGAGTTTTTCTAGATAATAAATAGATTTGTGCTTTAGTTATATGAACTTAATACAATTTTATCAATTACTAACCGTTCTCTTTTCTTTTTGGAATCATTATAGCTGGTGAAATCGTCAAAGACATTATCATTATTGGATGCCGACGAACTGGAGGCGGATGTGGATGCCGCTGATTCCGACTTATCGCTGCTGTCGTCCTGGTTCAGGGCTTGGGTTACGCCCTTTTCCTGATTAATTAGATCCATGTACTCATCGTAGTCGCTATTGATGTTGCCCGAGTCCTCATCATCGTCGTCCTCATCAACGCTCCAAGGACTTACTGGATGATCATCGTCATCCTCATCATTGTTGTATTCGTCAGCGTCGTTGCCCTCGAGGTTGGTCTCCTATTTGGGATCATGGATAAGCAGGTTCGTATAATATACATAATATATTACAAAGTGGATGCCATAAGATTTGTGGGTCAAGCACTTCTGCCACAAAGTACGTGACTTGTGTTGCCACTGCCAAGGGGGGAACTGGCCCCATAACTTATGGCTCTAATGCATATTTCACAAATGGCTCTGCTTGTGTTTGTGTCTTTCATATACAATATTTAAAAATACGCGCACTCATTTAAATAATACTTTTTCATTTCTATTTTGTTGCTTTTGCTTTAATTGCTGGCGCCTTGCCCCAACTCTCTAGAGACGCTGTCATTAGCTAGACATATACATATATATGTATATATATATATATTGCCTCACATGCACAGCTCTCTTGAGTCTTGAAACAACGATCTATCTATGCCATTGATGAGATCAGATCAGTTCAGTTCAGTTCAATTCTGATCAGATCAGATCAGTCAACACTTATTGCTATATATGCATCATAATTACATAGCTTTTGCGTTTCTCTAATAAGTAAATAATTTCTACACGAATTGCCTTGGATCTCTAATGGCCAACAGCATCATAAATTATGCCATCCCACAAAAGAATTATATAGTCGAAATCGATTAAATATTAATTGAGTGTTAGCTCTTAAGAGCTTCTGGCTTATATCGTTCGTTTCTTGAGTGATTTGTCAGAAATGCCCATTAATAAATGGCAAAAGCATTTTATGGCCCGATGAGCAAACAGTTCCCATTTAAATCTACATCTATCACTTTGCTACCATTTGTCAAAAATAAACATTTTTCATATATAGCACATATATATGTGTATATATATTATATCTATAAATACAAATGTCCCATATTGAAGAGATATATATATATATATATATAATATATAATGTGACGCAATGATTTCGAATGTGAATGGGAAATGTGAAATATTTTCGTTCGTTTGGCGCTCACCTCCTCTTCGAATTCTGCCAAATCCTCCAGATAGTTAATGTTTAGTCTTTGTTTCAATACTTCTATTTCGCGCCTCAAAGTGTGCAGATCATTATCCACGCGTGTCGTTTGCCAGATCTGCAGGAGATTTATATAGAAGGAAAATATATTATATGTATAAGTTTCTGCGTCATAGTCTATGAAGAAACTATAGAACTATAGCCCTGATCATGTGTTTATGCTCAATTCAGCGTAAGGGAAGTCATTAAAAAACAGACAATTGTAAACATATTTATGTGCATAATTTATCTGTCTATATATATATATATATATATATATATATGTCTTTGAAAACAAAAGAAATATAAATTATACATATGTAGTTGAGATATCAATTTGTGTTCTGCTTAAAGAAATTGCTCAGCCATCAGAGAATGATTAACAAACATACATACATACTATATAAACATCGATTCATAGTGTATAAAGACCAATAGCATATTTTTTGTTTAGCTATATTCTATTGTAGATTCAATTTATGCTTATCTTCACTTTTCTTATACAATTAATGTAATGAGCTTTAATTATGGCGATAGGCGGTGCTAAAATCCACACATCATTAAATACCCAAGCAGCGAACTTTGACACCAGCGCCCATGTATATATATATATATATATATATGTGCACATATATGCATATAGATGTTTAGCTCTCTGCTAGATTTGGTTGTGCACAGCAGATGAACAAATAATCATGTTTAGCTTTAGCATGCTCGACTAGGCAATACCCTCACTTGGATATCACTCAATCATGAGACATCCTCAACTAAGAATCTAAAATGCTCATTAATGATAACTAAATTCGCTCTTCTAAATTATTCAAATGATGCTTGACTGAGCATTGCCATTGAAGCTATTAAAGCTCTTTAAAATCGCATTTATATATTCCTTCTGTGTGGAATAGAAGGCATGCTTGACTAAATAGATACACTATAATGTGCAAATATCTGAAAAGTAAATTGATTCATCATTTTGCAATTTTTATTTTAACTATGACTAGGCAATACCCTTTGATTGCATGTATATTTATTTATACATTTATCTTGTGTTCACTTTTGATTTGGCTTCACTAGAGTGAGCTCAAGAAAAAGAAAATCATTAATAATATTTTAAATTTATTATTTGTTGCTCCCAGTTAAGCAATATCTTGAGATAAAATTTAAAAAAAAAATGAAATTCTTAATATTCGCGTAATAAATGTTTTACCTCTTGTTAAAAACTTTAATACTTCAAGCAATTGAATTTATTTTAATTTAATCATATTAAAATATTTATTTTTTATTATATTTTAATTAAAAAAAATTAATTTGTATTCTTTATTATTATTTATTTTTATTTAATAATTTTAAAATATTTATTTTTTATTATATTTAAATCTTTTTTATTCAATTTGTATTCTTTATTATTATTATTAATTTTTTTGTTATTGTTATTCGCTTAATCGAAAAACCTTTTAGAAAAATATATTTTAAATTTCCATTTGCCTTTAGACTATAATGTTTTAGAATTATAATTAAATATTAAATGCTTGAAAACCCTTTCATGTTAATTAGTTCGTTTGATCTGCAAAGCAATTATCTCTAAGCATTTTCGTTCTAGTCCGTGAAGCAACAACAACAACATTAAATACCCCTTCAATAGAGTATTGTTGTATGGAAAGCTGATTTGGTTTTAATGACTGCAAATATAGACTAAATTGATATCTATAGTTGTAGCAATTTGATGCTAATATTAATTATAATTAATTTTGTTATTATTCAGATAAATATTATTATTGATAATAATAATTTCTATATATATTATAACTGCGCTTTCTACTGAAAATATTGAGAGCTTTAAATATTTTCATACATAAAATGCGCTAAATTTGCATTCTAATCCATATTTAGTTATACAAAATAAATAGCTAGAAAACTGTAGAGGCTAAAGTCATATTTTGTATTATAGTTGAGCTAGGCTTAAGGCCTAAATTTTATTTAATAAACTTAAACATATTAATTTGTTTTTTTTTTTTTAGTTTATTATTAGTTGAAATATTTCTGGCCAATTTAAACAAGTATGCAGAACAAATGTTAACCACCTCATTTATCAGTTGCCCAGGGCATTTGTAAACATAAAAAAAAAAAAGAATTATAGTGTACGGCCGTCGAGGCGCATAATCTTTTTAATGGATCATTAACATTCTGCGCGAACAGCCGCAAACTTTCGACGCGTTGCTCAATATGAGACTGTCATCGCCTTTTCCTATCATTATTTGCTATATACATCGTATTGCTCTGCCTCTCTCTCTTTTTTTTTTTTTTTTTTGTTTTTAATGCTTGTTCGCGCCCCAAAAATAAATAAAATAAAATGAAATGAAATGAAATAATAAATAAAATGAGAAGCTAATGCTCGCTGGTTATGACAAGTCGTGGCTGGAACTTGGTCGCTATGTGTGTGAGGGGATTCTTAAGATCTTTGTCTGAATAAATTATGAAACTTGTTTACGAAATTATTGAATTAAGCTTTTGCATTGATCGTGAAAAGACAGTCCCAAGCATGTGACATAGCTTCATTCGGCACTGGGTTGTACACAGTGAGAAAAAATGAGACGAGTTGCAATTGGAAGCTATGTGGGAGGGAGTTGGAGCTGAATATAGTAGAGAAATATGAATATGAATATGAATATGAGTATGAATATGAATATGAAAAAGAATATGAAAAAGAATATGAAAAACATATGAATAAATATGAATATGAATATGAATATGAATATGTATATGAATATGAATATGAATATGAATATGAATATGAATATGAAGAGGAATATGGATATGATATGGTTTTGAATATGAATATGATAATGAATATGAATATGAATATGATAATGAATATGTATGTAAATAAGAATTTAAATATGATATCAAATATATGAATATGAATATGATAATGCATATGAATTGAGTATGAATAAGACGCAATACTTTTTCAAGAGAACTTCTTGTGTAAATTCTTTATAAATTTTATATATGAATGTCATCAAACCAGTATTATTTATAAAAACAAAAAGAGACGAGCTTTTATCTTCATCTACATATCTATGGCTTCTCACTTTATCATTTGATAATCCTCATTTATTCTTGTTATATTGAGGAACATAGCCACTTCACTTCAAATTTATCTATATTTTATTTAATTTTTAAATAATTTATAAATATTCAAAGCATTTCCGAAGTATCTTGAGTTTTTCATTCATAAAAGTTAATATTTATATTCATTTGGATGTAGCTCATCTCAATCTAATTAATTTTGACAGAGCTAAATGAGCTAGGCTAGTTATTATAAAATAAAGTGCATACAGATTTATTTTATATATAGATCGGCGTTTTGGTGAGGGTAACTTCTAGTTAAACACTCTTGCCTTGCATCTAGCTGCAGCATCAGCATCTAACACTCATCTATGTTGTAGTTGGAATTCGTGTTGACATTTCAGACTTAAGAGTTTCTGTGCTTTCCAGAAAACGTTTATCTATGTATCAAAGGTCTGTCAGTTTTTAAATGAAGATTGATTAAGAGCCCAGATTTTCGCCCAGTGCATAAGCAACTTCAGTCTGGGATCTCATTTACCGCTCACTTGCTGTATGTAATTGGAACTGCTGCTACTTGATTTGTAAACACTTAAAGTTCACTTTGTCGCCAGGTATTATGACAGACGTATATGGATAGTATTCAAAATGTAAACGAGTTTCGCCTTCATAAATCTGGCTGCTAGTCGACGCAATCAAATCTCGTTACACCAGCAGAAATACAGAAAATACAAAGTAACTTTTTTTTTTTTGTAATTTTTTGTTTTCCACTTTCACCAGCTCTGATGAGGGTCAATCCCCAGCCCAACGCAGCTTGTGGTCAGGGTTACGGGGCGTACAACATACGTCAGATACCAATCGGTCTTTTGTTCGACTGCAGGGAAATTATATAAAAATCTTAACAAAGATTTATGTGGCTTTGCCGAGAACACATGTCCATTTAGCTGTGGCCCTCAAAAGCGAAGGCAATCCGAAATATAAGAAAAACCATTTACAAGTCAATTGACAATTGTACGATTTCCGTTTCAGAAAAACACTCCACAGTGCATGCGCACTCAGTGAATGGCGCAGTGCTCGAAGTCGATCTGTGGCATAAGCGACTTCTTCACTTATGCATGCGCCATGCAAATTGTTATTATTATTATTCAGCGATTGCAGAGCATCCATTCATTGGAAAGCTATCGGAATACAGAAGTTCAGAGTTTTATGTGTCATATATAGTATATGCATGCATATATGTATGGAACATGCATAGTCTGACATTTATCTGCCATAAAAATGGTAAAATCCCAAGATAAACCTAAAATGTCTATCAACACTTCTTTAGATTGGCATAGCAAATAAATTGTGTAGTAAATAAAGTACGATAGATCTGACTATATAATCTTGACAAATACCCTGTAAAATGGTTCTATATATATGGGATATATATCTTAGCTTATCTGATATACTTGATAGACATTTAGATATATAATATGAATTTTGATAAGAATACTTTAAGAATGCTCACAAATATTGTCAGGCCCAAGTACAGTCACGTAATAAATGGAATATGATATTGTTGTTGTTATTATCCACTCCTTCTTCGGTAATCAATTATTAGAGTATTCCAAGAACTGATAAATACCCAAAATATGCAAAGCTCATTAGAGCTCTAAGACTGATCAAAGAATATCCATTCTTATTTTTTTGGTATTTACTTTTATTATTCAACTTCCGCTTTTAGCTTGCTTCTATATTCTGCTACTTTTTCTCCTATACATATAACCCATGCGCTATCTACCCCAATTTACCAGCTACTTTAGTATTTCCCAATAGCTTGTTGTTTTTTGGTTCATTTCAATAAACAATTTGAAGCAAATGCTACCACTTGAACTTCAAACATTTCATCTCTTAGCACCTCGCTATGCATTTGGTTCCCATCTTTATGGCAGCAAGATTTATATATGTATGTATTTTGATAAGTCCCTTCGCATACATACGAACTACGTCTAGCTATCTCTTTCTGGGTTCAGTTTTATGATGATCATTAGGAAACGATTTGACCAAAGACACGCTTCGATTTAGATCCGAGAAGGGGACGGGTTTTATTGAGCAGCAGGCTAGTGCTACTAGCTCTACCTACCTCTACTGCTGCGTCTGATGCTTCACATCTATTTTTATAGAGTTTGGTATTAGGTATAGCGTGTGCCAAATTAAATGCCTGACGGTCACGCTTCGTAAAACGAGCTTTATAGATTTGAATTTGAATTGGAATTGGAATTTTAATTTAAATTTGACTTTATTCTTCTTCTTCTTCTTATTTTGTTTAACCAGCTAAAGAAAACTTAATAATGTATTGTAAATTATTAGTTTTGATTAAATTCATAATCAGCAGCTACAATCGCTGACAGTTATAGTTATAGTTAGTCATTTGCTAAAATTGCATTTTAAATACGCACCGTATAAGTGAAGATAAGAGCGACGAGAACGAGTGTGACAATGCTCAAGGTAATTGGCATGAGTTGTCTGGACGATTGCTTGGCCGGAAAAGCATTAACGGCACTCGTTGGTGTTATAAACGGTTTAAGTGTTTCAGCTGTCATGATTGATATCGTTCTCTATCTCTCTCTTTCTCGCTCTTTCTGTATCAGTCTCAGTGAAGCTGAAAGCTAGACTCTTTCTAGCTAAAAAATGGCTGGAATGTTGTCAGTCACTGTCAACTGCAGCACCAGCTGTCAAGTGCACTTAAAGCTTACACTCTCGCTCTCTCTCTCTCTCGCTGTCTCTCAACAAACAAGATCAACAACAACTGCAATAACAACTTTTGCACTTGCACTTAGCCCTTGCAGATTTTTTTTTTTTTTGCTGCACACTTTGCTTTTATTTTTGCACTTTTAAGTTTATATATTTGTTTTAATTGACTTGCGATTGCGAAACAAACGAAACGAGTTTTGTGTTTTTTACTAGATCTTGTATTTCAGATTCTTATATTTTTACAACGTCGTTTTATCAGTAGGTCGATAAAATATCTTGTTTTATATTTAGCTAGAACACAGCGCGTGTTCCACTCTCTGTCTCTAGCCAAAAGTCGCAATCAAATAAAAAAACAAGCACAATATATAGATACTATTTATGCTGCTTGCACGCAGGCGCTCTAGATACGTCTGTTAGCGGCTGCGAGTCGCATTCAACTGATTACTGACTCGGCGTCTGTGTTGCTGCCTTGAGCGGCGTCGCAGCCGCGGCACAGTTTGGCACGCGCTCTCCGCATGAGCACAAGAATCGAGAACAGCGAACAGAATAGAGCAGAGCAGCACAAAGCAGCGCAGAGCAGAGGCGAAGTCAAGCAGAGCGCATGGAAGTGGAAACGCGTATTTACCATTTATTTTGGCAAGCGCAACGGGGTGCCTCTGCCGCTGCCTGGATACGCGAGCGATCACTGGGAACAGTTCGTGTGGGAACAAATAGCGTATAGTTCGTATGGGAACAAATGTGCGTGCAAATTTCTTTTATGTTCGATTTTGACTTTTGCGTCGTTTTTTTTTTTTTTTTTTTTTTTTTTTTTTTTTTTTTTTGCAAGGGGAATTTTGTTTCTTGTTTTCGGATTTTATGGGGGGGTTGATAGCAAAGTCTAGAGTTTATTATGAGAAATGTACACAAACACACCCCGAAAAAATAATGTTATTTGACTTTAAGCGATAATCGAACGACCCCTATAATAAATGTGGCACATATAATAAATCGCCGTATCGAAAATTGCAAGATTTCAACTTTTATAAAAATGTATACTTATATAAATGCACATATTACGTATATACGTATGCTAGGCGATAAGGTAATTGTGCATTTCATTAAAATGATATTTATTCTTACTTAGTTAATGCGGATCTCTATGACGCTGGCTTATATGCCCAAATGGACAACCCAACAGATTTCTTTTCTTTTCTATTCCTTCTTTTCTTTTTGTTAGATTCCAATAATACCCGGCCATAAAATTAATGTGTTATGCTACTGTCTCGACAAATTGTCTGGCTGTCAATAATTTGGTGTGGATTATATGCAAGCGCTACCTCGGTCTGTGGACAGCTAATTAGTTTTGAATTGATGGTTAGCCCAGGTAGTCCGTCCGACAAGCAAAAATGGCGCCCAGCATGTGACAGTTGACAGTTGACAGTGGCCAGTTGTTGACCAGTTGTCAGTTGCCCAGTTGCGGCGCACTTCCGGTTAATGCAGCTATCGGACTGCACTTAAGCCAAATTTTGGTCTGTATAGCATACGGCATTGGGTAATTGCTTTGCCTCGGCAATTCAAAGTCAATGTCAGTAATTGATGTTGCATACTTCAGACATTTTATATGTACAATTGCTCGTTTATAGCTTACAGTTATGCGGCTTTGTCTGTGTGCCATGAGTGTTTCAATTTTCTTTCTTATTTTTTTGTTGTTGCTTTTTTTCCAATATTGTGTGTGCATATTTATCGCGCCAGCATCGGTCAAAATTTATAGGCACTGAGGGCAATCCGCAGCTCAACGATGCTTGAAATGAATTTCTTGCGAACGACTCGGCGCTTGTCTCGCTTTATCTGTCTCTGTGTTGTCTGCCTGGCAGATCGCTTAACTGCGCAGAACAAACATAGACATACATGGCTGTATCGTACATACATAGTTCAGCGTAATTAAAATTCGTTGCGATAATTAATATCTGACAAGCTTATTTCTGCAACAATCAAATGATTTCAATGTCAATATGTAGTCCTAGTAACATTCAGATATATGTACATACGAATATACATACATACAATTGTGTTATACACACAGTAAATGACAATTAATAAGATTTATTAACTTTTGCGCTTTGAATACCAAAGAATTTCAGCTGCAATTTAACAAAAATATTGCAATCCAAATTTCAATGTTATCATTGCTTTTGAATAAGAAAAAAAATTGCGCCAAATCGATATTTCTTTTGAAATGGCATTGATATTGCACAGCTCTTTCATGTTCGTGTCCAATTATCGTCAAATTATACAATTAAGCAAGTTTTTTTAAAATACTTTATATATAAGTTTAATTTGATATTTTACAGAGTACAAAATACTTACATAATTAATATGACTTAAGACAACTACTTATTATTATAGTTTATTTAACATCTAATTCAAATCGATGGCAGCCTATCGTCAGCACTATTTCGAAATCTATCGAAACACTTATGGGGGCCCGTGAATAAAATATATCGATATACTCGTTTATCAATTCTGTTCTGCTAACAACGAACTCGACAGCTCTACACTTTCAGCTGGCAGCGCAAAGTCGAAAAAAAATGAGGTCGCGAAGGCAGTTTTCCGGCTTTATATTAATTTTAATTAATTTAATTAGTCAAATAAACGCACAGTCCACTGAAGTGATCGGCTGTGGTGGATTTATCAAGAGCCACGCCGAAATTGACTTTTCCAAGGTGGAAATAAAACTGTACGTCGTGTCACATATGAAATCATAAATCATTGATAAGAATTTCCAATTGATTTCCAATCTGATTTCAGTTTAACCAAACAGGGCTCACTGAAGGATAAAACCGATTGTTCACCATCGAATGGCTACTATTTCCTGCCTATCTATGACAAGGGTGAATATTTGCTAAGCATTGCCCCACCGCCCGGTTGGAGCTTCGAGCCGGAGCACGTTGAACTGAATTTCGATGGCAAGAATGACGTGTGCAGTCAAGGCAAAGATGTTAATTTCGTATTCAAGGGCTTTGGCATTACGGGCAAGGTGGTTCTAGCCACCGGTAGCGGTGCACGTGATGTGGATGTCGAACTAAAGTCAGATGAGGGTGATATTCGCCGCACCAAAACGGACATCAATGGCGTCTTCTTCTTCACGCCAATTATCCCCGGCAAATATGTGGTGCGAGCCAGCCATGCCAGATGGCATTTCGCCAAGGCGGAGCACAATGTGGTTGTGGTCAGCGGCAACACGGAGCTGCCTGCCAACTCTTTGGTGGTATCTGGCTTTGATATCAATGGACGTTTCGATACCAGCTCCCAATTACCGACAGATATTGCTGTGGTGCTCTATAGGAAAAAAGGTGTAAGTAGAAGGAACAATCAGGTGGACGAGTGCTTATGGAAGAAGTTCGATTTTCGCTCTAATATAATATTAAATTCGTTTTACTCCCACAGCAAACTCTCCCGACCAAATGTGCCAATTCACCCACTGCGCCTGCCAACAACCTCAACAGTGAATACGAAAGCGCTGCCGCTTGCTATACGCAGGTGGAGAAGGGCGAATACAGCTTCAAAGATGTGCCCACTGGCAAATATTTGCTGCAGGCCGTTAACGAAAATCAAAACTTGAAACTACATCTGACGCCGAGCTTCCTGGAGGTGGACTTGGGCAAAGATACGTTGCAGATCAAAGATGAGTTCAAGATTAGCGGCTTCACTGTGTCCGGCCAGGTGCTAAGTTCTGCGGACGGTGCACCACTTAAATCAGCTATTGTCAAGCTCAATAAGGAAAAAGTCGCCGAAACAGATGCCACTGGCAGTTATACGTTGGAGAACATCAAAGCGGGTAGCTACAATATTGAAGTCGAGTATCCACAACTGCAATTCGAGCCGGTGCAGGTGAAGACGCAGATTTCAACGCCCAAACTGCCCACAATTGTGCCCACTGCCTATGAAGTGTGCGGCAAAGTTGTCTCCCCCAAATCCTATGTCGTTGGCATCACCAAAATCGGCTCCACCTTCCACACGACAACTGCCACGAAGGCAGAGAACGGCATCTGGTGCGCATATTTGCCCGCCGGCAAATACAACATAGAAGTCCTCACCACAGATGTGGATAAGACGAGCGGTGTTCAGTTCTTCCCTGTGCAGCAGCAGGCCGAAGTGCGTGATGCGCCAGTGAATGGTATTACCTTCTCGCAGCTGCGTGCCACTATTCGAGGTGAATTGCAGTGCCTGCCCGATGCAACCGCCACCTGTACTTCAGCGGAGATTACGCTGCAAGGCCTGGATGCCACCGGACAGCCCACAGACAACAAATGGAAGGCCAGAGCATATCGTACGTATTGAATTTAATTTGGCTACTCGTATATATTTTAAAATGGTTTTCTTTTTAGGTGGCAAATATTATTTTAAGGATGTGTTGCCTGGTCCCTATGAGATAACGATTCCTCAGGGCAATCTGTGCTATGAGTCGACGCGCGTCTTCCTAAATGTCGCCGCTGCAGAGGAGACGGCGCCGCCCTTCATACACAAGGGCTACGAAGTGTCTATCATATCTAGTCATCGCGCGTTGGTAAGCGTCTATATACTTATATTTATTTCTCGTCTAACAATTAATCTTTTTTCTTTTTTTTACAGATGCGTTACATCCATGTCACAGGACCTTCAGAACCCAAGGCGCCCGTTGAGACATTGAAAATTCTTTCAGGCGTCAACACTTTCTGCGTTTCGAAATACGGCAGCTATGACTTTAAGCTGGAGGGCTGTCACCTTTACGATGATTCATTGCCTACTAAATTCATTACTCCCGAACCTGAGCAGCTGCAAACATTGATTGTCAATGCCATTGCTCACAAAACGGGCGTGCGCGTCCTGTCCACAGATTCCAATTTGGATTACCTAAGATTTGCTGTGGAATCACAATCGCTGGGCAAACAAATTGTGACACCAACAGCTGAGGCACACAAAGTGGATGGCAGATTTGCATTCCGCTTCGAAACCTATCTGAAACCAGACGAAGTTCTGAACATTAAACCACTGAGTGAGGTCCTCTTGTTTTCGCCACAGTATCATCAGGTCGTCGGTGGCAGTGATTGTGTTGATATTGCCTTCAACTTTATTGCCACGCGTGGACTTATCTTGCGCGGCAAAATCGTGCCCGCAATTAAGGATGCCAAGATAAAGCTCACATTTCCCGAAAATCCGGAAATTGAACCACTTGAAGTACTCAGCTCGGTGACAGGTGAATTTAAGTTTCGACCTATTGATGAGACGCTCAAATTTGAGCTTTCCGCTGAAAAGGAATCTTATGTATTCAGCGCATACAATCGACAGTCTAATTCCTTCAGTGCACACAAGTTGTGTGAGATTGAAGTGACGGTACAGGACGATGCCGGCCAGCCACTGAGCGGAGTGTTGCTCTCTCTGAGCGGCGGTGAAAGCTATCGCAAAAATCTGGTCACTGGAGAGAAGGGTGCTATCAATTTCCATTCGCTTTCGCCTTCACAGTATTTCCTGCGACCCATGATGAAGGAATATAAATTCGAGCCCAATTCGAAAATAATTGACATCAAGGATGGCGAAACCGTGAAGGTTACTCTAATGTAAGAACTGTTGATAGCTGATTTATATAGAGCTCTTATTAATATATTACCTTTTGCAGTGGCAAGCGTTATGCTTACTCTATATTTGGCACGATTACATCGCTCAATGGAGATCCCTTCCCGGAGGTTAATGTCCAGGCCATTGCAACGGAGAGCTGCCAGCATCAGCAGGAGGAGGCAATCAGCGAAAGTAATGGACAGTATCGCATTCGTGGTCTGCAGCCTGGCTGCACGTACACCGTTCGCGTAGTGACGGACGAGGATAAGGTGTATCGCTCCCTACCGGAGAACCATACAGTTGACGTTGGGAATGAGGATGTGCGAAATATTAATTTAATAGCTGTGAATCCCATCAAGATTGTGGATATTACGGCCACAATCATGGCCTCACATAATGATTTCTACAAGACACTGCGCGTAGTGATGTACAGGCAAGGAGCCTCCGATTCACCCGTCTTTTCACAGCGCGTGTCATCTCCATTAAATCCCAAGGATAGCTTCAATCCTGGCAGTATGGTGTATTTCCCGCGCATACCACGCGATGGCAAAACTTATGTGGTGGAGCTGCAATCAACGCTCTCGGAGAAGACATACTCCTACAAGCTGCCCTCCTTCACCTTTGTGGCGGACAGATGTTCCGTCTATATACATTTTGATTTCAATGCAGAGGTGCGCTCCACTGAAGCGGATCTCAATCAGAATTCCATATCAGCACTGGTGCTCATTGCACTGGTGGCCATTGCCTTCTTCAAGCAGGACTTGGCAGTGATGTTTCTCAACTTTGTGTGGAGCAAGCTAAACGACATCGTTGCCGATGTGGCCCAAAGACAAAAGGGAAAGGCGACGGTCCGCAAAAACGAGCCCATCAATCAGCGAGAGATCGAGCAGATGGCCGATCAGATAAATGCGATTAAAAAGAAAAAGGTCAAAAAGACTTAATCTAGGCCTTAAAATTTAGTCACCATCGGTATTCGGTTTTCAATTTTTTTTTTTTCTTTTTATTTTCCGTTTTTTTTCTATTTAATTTTCTAGTGAGATTTTCCGACCGGATTAAAAATTTAGCATTTGTTTGATTGCATTTTTTGGAACAAATTATGGTAGATTGTTTTTTAAAGCTGAGGCAAGTTTATTTTGTTCATCATTCTTATAGCTAAAATAAATAAATAAATAGATAAATAGATAGTGGTTGGAGTTCTACTGTGTCAAAATGTGTTCGGCAATGGAGCTGAGCATGCGAGATCCGCGACGACGCTTCAGTTGCGTCAGGCGACGTTCTGCCTGCAAGTTAATTTCATTTTCGGACTCGGCCGTGTTCTCCTGATCGGTTGCTTCATTGGTTTCGGTGGATTCCTCCTGTTCAGCAGCAGGAGTAATCTCTGGCTCTGTGCTCTCAACGAACACACATTCGGGATTCACAGCGGCGCACTCCTGGAAGTTGGTTGCTCGGTTTTGTGGATTGCGTGAGTTGGTGTACTTCTCGAAGAAGCCACGGCCCACAATGCGGAAGGCCATGCTGGTCAGTGGATTCAGCTTGGAGCGGAACTCCATTTCGCAGACGAAGCGACGACGACACGCCTTGGAGTCCAGTCCCAGGAATGCGAACATAAACTCGGCAATTCTATAAAATAAATGTAGATTTAGGATAACTCAAGCTAGATGAGCTTTTACTGTTGCTCACTGTTCTTCAGCGGGCTGCTGGCGTGCAACGCTCTCAGAGATCTCTTCATCGACAATCTCCACATGCTCCTCCTGGTCAACTTCAGAATTGTCCTCAACGTCGTAGCTATCAGCGCTACGTCGGCCACGACGAAGCGTATTTGAACTGCCATTGGGTCCAGCTGGCCCGGTTGGTCCAGTTGGCCCGGTGGGTCCAGAACTTATGGGAGAATCGCTCTGTATATCAGAGACAATGTCGGAATTGGAAGAGTAGCCCGAGTAGCCGGAGTATGGATCGAAAGAGGGGCTCGAGTCGTACGAGGAAGGTGATTCATAATGTTCATGCTCATGCTCATGATGATGCTCAAGAGAGTATGGAATATGATCGTGGGTAAAGGATGGGGGACTGAATGGAATAATAATTTATTATAGACAAAATGCTTAGATGAGTCATCAATGCTTACGGATGATCAAGAATAACCTCCTGATTGCATCGGGCATGGGGCCAGAAGTAGCGCAAACCCAAGTAAATGGCGCTACCCACAAAGAAAGATACGATGACCACTTTCACCTTAATCCAATAGGCAATTGCCAGGGGCCACAGATGACGATCTATAAATGGAAATCAAACCTGATTAGATAACAGATAAGACATCACTTTCACTGAACACGAACAGAACTCAAGGCTGGACTGATCTACGACAATCTACAATTGTCGAATTATTGCGCCTATTGAAAGTGAAAAGTGTTAATGAATTATTATTGAACGGTACGTGCACATCGTGATGTTCCAATTGGTAGCGATATACATACGGACCAGCCCACCGGCTGGGCTGGGAAACTTTCGAAAGAAAGTCTTCAGTTGCTGATTAGCAGGCGGACAACAAAATAGCTTAGAATGTGATTAAATACATTGAAATGTGATAATTGTTACGGCTCCATTATTGCATAGTAATCATTAATGCAATAAATCAATAGACAGCATTGAACACCAGAATCTATAACTTTTACAATTTATAGACAAGTAGAAACTTACACCACAATCGATGGCGATGACGACGCGTGCGTCCTTCGAATTCCAAAAGATCTCGGCCAGTATTAAGTAAGGTTTCCATATCCATATCCGAGTTCGTATTCATTATTTGAGTTTCAGCATTTTCCGGTGTTTCTTCGCAGAACACCAAAGTGAAGTAGATCACAAGCAGCACCGCTCCATACCAAATTGTTGTTTTATTCATAATTTTTTTGTTTAGTGTATATTCCTGTGTTTGGGTAAATCACTGTATCACTTGCACAGTTGCTGCAGAACTGATGATGCACTCTATGCCAGCTCCAACATTTATATACCTCTGCCTATTCGCTTTACTGTTGTTGCTTATCCCAAGTTCAGGGTGATAATTGATAGTGGTGGAGTCATTGAGGCTTTATCCAACAGCTTTTAACACATGCGTAGCCACGGCAGATGACAAGCATTCAACGTTTTTTTTTATTATTATTTTTTCTTAATGTCTGGAGCATGCATTTGAAATGAAATGCTAACGAATTTCTTTAAACTGGCGCAATTTCACTTTCCATATCGTGCTTTAAATTTTCTAGCCACTTTTGTTTTTATGCGTACCTACAAATTAGTGAATATTATGAAATGCATACGCAGTTTCTATTTTTTTTTTTTTACATAATTAATATGTGCAAAACATATTTATATCTACTCTTTCCTCTCTGGCACAAAAAAAAATGTATGAATTTAAAATTCTTTAGATTACCCGCACTTTGATAACACTTTTCTGTGCTTGTAACCCTGGTTTTGAAGCACCCTTCTTGAGTACTTAAAGTATCGATTCATGCCGTGCTGTTTATGTTTTCATGTCGTTTAACAAATCTAAAACAAAATAAAAATATGTCCAGCGATAAGAAGTCAAATGAGTTGGATACAAATCCAGCTCCAGATCCCCAAGCACCCATAACCCGCAAGGGCTTTCTGATATCGCTTAAGAACAGCGGCACGAATATGCCCATACCGGAACAAAATGTGGTTTGTATTAATTGTGTGAATTTTGTCATGTGCCGGCTTTTTCTATTCCATTATCAATATTTTTTTCAGTATGGCCGTTGTCGTCCAGTTTCCGAATTTGAGAAGCTCAACCGAGTGGGCGAGGGCAGCTATGGTATTGTATGTAAGTGCACGTTTTATTAAACTGTACTCGAATCTTTACTTAATCTCTTGGTCTCATTTTGTTTAGATCGAGCGCGCGACACACGTAGTGGAGAAATTGTGGCTTTGAAGAGGGTGCGCATGGACCAGGAGAAAGATGGCTTGCCTGTAAGTGGACTACGTGAAATAATGATACTAAAGCGTTGTCAGCATGAGAACATCGTGCGACTACGAGAAGTTGTGGTTGGCAAAAGCCTGGACAGGTAAGAAGAGCAGAGGAATATAAGAGATTTCTCTCAACTGTAATATGCTCTTACTTAGCATTTTCCTGGTGATGGACTTCTGTGAGCAGGACCTCGCCTCGGTGCTCGATAATATGTCACAGCCTTTTACGGAGTCGGAGGTCAAGTGCATAACGCTGCAAGTGCTGCGGGCCTTGAAGTATATGCATGACCGCTATATCATACATCGAGATCTGAAGGTCTCCAACTTGCTAATGACGGACAAAGGCTGCATCAAAGTGGGTAAGTATAGGTTGCTCTAATATTGCTTCACATATCATATATAAACACAACTCCAATTTCAGCTGATTTTGGCCTCGCTCGTTTGTATGGCAATCCTCCAAAGCCCATGACGCCACAAATGGTCACGCTTTGGTATCGTGCACCAGAGCTGTTGCTGGGCTCTAGAACGCATACGACATCGATTGATATGTGGGCCTTCGGCTGTATTCTGGGCGAGCTGCTGCTTGGGAAGCCGCTGTTGCCGGGCAATTCGGAAATCGCTCAACTGGACATGATTATCGATCTGCTTGGCGCTCCATCAGAGTCGATTTGGCCCGGCTATAAGGATTTGCCTGCTGTGCAGAACTTTACGCTTAGCCAACAGCCGTACAATAATTTGAAAAGCAAATTCCAAATGCTCGGCCCAGCAGGCAGAAGTCTGCTAAACATTCTATTTATCTACAATCCCAGCACGCGAGCCACAGCCGAGGAATGCTTGAAGAGTAAATATTTTACTGAACCGCCACAGCGTAAGCTAATATTGTTTTTATATTATAATATATGTCTAATAAATTCTTTTCTATTTATTTTAGCTTGTGATCCGCGCATGATGCCCACATTTCCACAACATCGCAATAATGTTGCGCCACCGCAACCTCCTGCTGCTTCAGATATTCCCATTTCTCATTTGTTGGATGTGTTTATTAAAAGACAGCGTTTAGAATAAAAACCTAGTTAAAAAATATAAATAAGTTAATTTAGAAATGGAATGTTGTTCCAATTTAAAATTTAAAGTTAATTGACAATTTAATTTTAAAAACTTTATGAACAAATTCTCCACTGTTAATAACAGCTTAAAACATTTTAAGCTTTTGAAAGTTAACAGAAATGATAGATTTATCGAATTGGTTGAACGGTTCATTTCAATTCCGTTTTTGTGAACCATTCGATCGAACTTATTCCGGAACCCAGACAGCAGACACCAGCCAAAATGACCAAAGATGTGGATAGCGCGGAAAGAGATAATAATATTGGTGCAGTTGCTGTTAATAACGAGACAAACGGTCTAATTCGAATGGAAAATAAAGCGAATGAGGCTGTCACATTGGAGACAAACGGGACTGGTAATGGTGAAAATAAATCGGAGTCGAATTCGCCCCAACCCCACGGAATTCAAAACAATGAGGATGATGCCTCGGATGCTGATGAGAACGAGCTGCTAATGCGCATGCGTGGTGATGCTGTTGGCGAGACAATGTTCAGCAGGAAGTTTATATTGCAGACATTGATGCAACTCAGCCAGCAACTACCACATACAGCATTGGAGTTGGAGTTGGAGGATGATTTGTGCAAGGTGTGGGATATGTCTGTCTCCCCAGAAGTAGTTGCACTGCTACTCGAGAATGATGCCATCGAGTTAATTATGTTTGCCATCTCCTCCAGCGAGGATGTGCGTCTGTATGAAATTCTCATTGGACTGCTGGGGAACATGTGCGCCCAAGTGGAGTGCGTGGAGCAGTTGACCGCACATGCTGATTGGATTGAAATGCTGCTTAAGCTAAGCACTTGTATGGATACGAGCATGCTGATCCAATTGATGCGCGTTTATCAATATGTAATGGCGCATGTGGTCAGTGGCAAGGAACAACTGGCCATTGAGTGGTACATTTGCTTTGCCGCCTTTGAGGGCTCAGCAAAGAATCTCGGCTTCATTCTGCAGCAGTCAGTGAGCGATGAGCTGCTCTTGGCTGCCCTTAAAGCCATTAATGCTGTGCTGGCAAGCTGCGCTCTAGTCGAGGAGGAGAATGCCCAGACACCGGATCTCAATTTAAAACCCTTCTCGGAAGTATTTTTGGTGCAGGAGCTTTGTGAAGGCGTTAATAATGCTTTTATACGCCTAATGCGTGACGATTTGGCCAAACAGGCGGATGAAGTGGATGGACTCGTTACCGATCATGCACCCATCGCCATCGATCCGAATGGTATTGATGATGATGGCGACGAGATGAGTACACCAAAAATAAACTGCGACATCGAAGTAATTCAAACCTACCTCAATATATGCACCATACTGGTCCAGCTGCCGGAGGCGCAGATGTCCATGGATGTTTACACACCCAGCATTATGTTTTGTTTGACCCGCATTTTATTATTCCTGCAGCAGCCCAATCAGCTGCTGCCACTGGGCGAGCGACAGGAGGAGTATCTGGAGGACATAGCTCATATATGCAGCGTAAGCAAAATGAATGTAAATTCAAATCTTATACAAATTAAAATTAAATTTCATTTACAGTGTCTTAAATATTTTTATGACAAGGCAACCTTTGCCCATTTACTTGGAGTATGGACGATTCTACGTCAGCATATTGAAGACTATATCGAATATGATGAAAATGATTTTGATGCTTACGAGGATGAGCCTCGCTCGCAGTACGAGGAAAATGCTTTTAAAGTGTTACGTCTGTTGGCGCATATGTTCGTCCGTACTGATGTTCCAATTATAGTTAGGGATATACAGGAAATTGATGCTATCAAAGTGGATATGTTTCGTGCTGCCTTGCAGACGGAACAGGGGGAGGATGTACTGATTCAAAGGGCACATCAGCGCCTTGGCGTGGTTTTAAACGAAGTAGCTGGCAAAGCCAAATAATACTCATAAAAAACAGGACTGAAAAATTGATGCACTAATGCACAATACATACATATTAATACATATTTCTTATTCTTATAACTACATATATACAACCATACATATATACATGCATACATATACGTACATACATTCATAATGAAATAATACTATAAATATTTGTAAAATCTTAAATTTATTCATTTGATTTCATTTTTTCCCTCAACATATCGGTCCACGATTGTTTGCCAAGACGCACTCCATTCTCCCCAGTGCTACTAATGACCAGATGATTCTCATTTTCATTGCTTAGCAGAAATTTGCTTTTGTCTTCACTTAATGCATGGGAAACATGGTCAAGCTCGTCATTTAGATTAACCTGACTGGCTTTAACTTCTATATTAATACTCTCTATAGCCTCGGATATATTGATTATGGCCTCGTCAATAAGATTCTGTGCCACAATCTCACTTTTGCCATTCAACTCAGAGAGCTGGAGATTCATACTGCCGCCCTTAGAGAGCACATTCAGGTTTCCATGTACGCCAGCTATTGAAGGGAGATTATAAGAACAATTGTATGGATAAGTAAAATACCATTACTCACTCATCTTTAGGTCACCGGCTTGATGCACATATACTTCGCTACTTTTGTGCACATTCTTGAGCTCCATGCTGCCCGTTGACGTCTCAAACTTTGATTTCTCAACGTAGCAGCAATCTGTGTTGATATCACCCGCATGTGTGGAGCACTTTAGGCTGTCTCCCTGCAGCTTGTCCAAATTGATGTTCTGTTCACCAATTTATAAATGAGAATTTGGATATGTGGATACCAAAACTACTTACTCCATTCTTTGTTTCGATTTCTGTAATCTTGCCCAGCAGTGTTCCCTCGCAGATGATGTTCCCTTTTTCGCTGTTCAGCGATATGTTTGTGGCGCGCACATTCCTGGTGAATATATCGCCAACTGCTTTAATTTTAAGCAGCTCGGCCTGTATTCCCTGTACGGTTACTTTTTCTTCTGCTTCTATGTTCACATCGGCACGCACAGGAATCTTTAAAAGGCATTTAAAGTGCGTTTTCTGTTCGATTATCTTTTTGACCCATACATTGACTACCTTGTCACCATCTTGAACATCCATAGTCAGGTCGACGTTAGAGTTTGACACAGGACCACCCATTAGCTGGGCTATGATTACATCGCCACTGGTATACACATGGACATCGGCGGGTTCCACACGGATGGCAATATCCGATTTGATATTAATGCATGCATAGGGGTTTACATAACGCAACAATTCCTTGTGCACCATGCGTCGGCTGTTTGCCATGGCTACCTTTGGTTTTTTGGCGTAATTGCGGCAATATGTTTGTATTGTTTTTGGCGACGACCAAATCAAACGTTGCAAAATTTGCATTATTTATAAATATGCCGCTGGCGCCTCTGATTTGTTTACAGCTGTTTATATTCAACAACTAGCCAACACTGATGTCCTAATTCATTGTGCAGCACTTTAATTTATATACTAAGACCACTATCAAAAAATGCATGACAACATAAAAGATAACTAAATAGCATTATACTTTGATAAAGAAATGCTAATTTATGTTACAATTTATTATTATTTAAGTGAAACTTTGACTTAAGCATTTTACTGTAACATTTTCCATTACTATTACTTCAATGTGTTGTGCAACACCTAGTTTACTGAATCTTAGCCAACACTGTGTTTATCCAGTCCAGTTGGAGTTTTTCACTGTTCTTCGACGGGTGTGTTAAAGTTCGTGGTGCGCAGTAAAGAAAAATCGAGCTAATTACCCCGTACAACAATTAAAATTATACGAAAATGTCTGGAAAAGATAGGCTACCGATTTTCCCGTCTCGTGGCGCCCAAATGTTAATGAAGGCCCGTCTTGCGGGTGCTCAAAAAGGTCATGGCCTGTTGAAGAAAAAAGCTGATGCATTGCAAATGCGCTTCCGTATGATTCTTGGTAAAATCATCGAGACGAAAACTCTGATGGGTGATGTTATGAAAGAGGCCGCATTCTCGCTGGCCGAAGCCAAGTTCACATCAGGCGACATCAATCAGGTGGTATTGCAAAACGTGACCAAAGCCCAAATCAAGATTCGCACCAAGAAAGACAACGTCGCTGGCGTGACGCTGCCCGTGTTTGAGTCTTATCAGGATGGCGCTGATACTTATGAGCTGGCTGGTCTGGCCCGCGGTGGTCAACAGCTGGCCAAGTTGAAGAAGAACTACCAAAGCGCTGTCAAGCTACTCGTCGAGCTGGCATCGCTCCAAACCTCCTTCGTCACCCTCGACGAGGTCATCAAGATCACGAATCGTCGTGTCAACGCCATCGAGCACGTCATCATACCTCGTATCGATCGTACCTTGGCATACATCATCTCGGAGCTAGATGAGTTGGAGCGTGAGGAGTTCTATCGCTTGAAAAAAATTCAGGACAAGAAACGTGAAGCCCGACAGAAGGCAGATGCCAAGAAAGCAGAGCTCCTTCAACAAGGTATTGATATCCGTGAGCACTCCAACATACTCGATGAGGGCGATGATGATGTTCTCTTCTAAGTATTAATCCCATACGTGTATACGTGTGTGTGTATTCCAGCAATATGTTATTGTTATAATTCAAGAAAAAATATTCGTTGTTTCCATTTTTAATCCGCAAAAGAAAAAACTACAAGAAAACTTATTGTATGTAAAATGTAGCTACTGCAAACTTTGTAAGCTTAAAGTATATAGTCTAATTCCAATAAGAAAAATGTATGTATTCCAATTTTGTAGTTATGTAGCGCTCAAACCATACATTAAAGTCTTTTGTTGTTAAAAAAATTGTTGTAATTTTGCTGAAAAGTGCATAAAATGTTGGGAGTCTCTATAAAAAAATGGGTCATCTGACTAGATTTATACAATTGCAAAAACAATGCAAATGCAGTCATGTGACAGCAACATATGTCCCATGGACAACAGTGTTGGTCAACGTCAAATGCTGCTCGAACAGCTGTTTCTTCGTTGCTGAAGCGTGTTGGCAATTTAAAATACTCTGATATTGTGCTGGCATACAAAATGACAAATTCCGAATTTCAAGCTGTAGTTTTAGCTGCGGGCCGTGGCACACGTCTGCCTGAAGTGCTTGGAGATGCTCCCAAATGTTTGCTGCCCGTGGGGCCATATCCGCTGATCTGGTATCCACTCAATATGCTAAGCAGGCATAACTTTACTGGTAATTAATGTAATTTAATTGAAGACTTGACCAGAATGAAACTACTACTGTTTGATTTTTTTCTACAGAGGTAATCGTTGTAGTACAGGAACAGGATAAACTAGAGATACAGGTGGCACTGGAGCACACTCATCTTAAAGTGAAAATCGATTATGCGACAGTGCCAAGCGACAGCGATTTTGGCACAGCCGACAGCTTGCGCTACATATACGACAAGTAAGTAGACACGCATAACTCTATATATATGTATATATATTCAATACATACATATATAATATTTGTTATTCTCTTTCAGAATAAAATCGGACTTCTTGGTGGTTAGCTGTGATATCGTTACCAATGTCAGCTTATATCCGCTGATCAACAAATTTCGCGCCGATGATGCTTCATTAGCTATGCTGCTCTTCAAGAGCGGCTTTGAGTCGGACGTAATTATGCCCGGTCCCAAAACGAAACAAAAGCCAGAGCGTGATATGATTGGCATTCATCCGGCCACACAGCGTTTGGCATTTGTTTTTGCTGCCAGCGACTGTGAAGATACTCTAAACATCCAGCGTCATCTGCTCAAGAACAAGGGGCAACTGGATGTCTATGGTCGACTGTTGGATGCGCACATCTATGTGCTAAAAAAATGGGTGATCAACTATCTGCACAGGGTATGGCAACAGAAAATTATCATCAAATAAATAAAATTTATTATTTATTGTATTTCATGCAGAAAGAGAACATTTCAACATTCAAGGGTGAGTTTCTTCCACATCTTATTCGCAGACAGCATGCGAGGCGTTCGTCTAAAACGATGCCAGATACTACCTCCGATTTGGGTTTTGTTACCAAGAATGAAGATAATATTTTGCATGTAAGCATAAGATATGGTTTTTATTCCTTAACCTCAAGCGCAATGTTATTTCTTTAAAGTATGTAACGCACACGGCGCTGGATCAGAAACTCACACAAACTTCGCTGTTCAATCAATCGCTGTCGCATATACCCTATCACGGGGATGTCGTACGCTGCTTTGCAGTGCAAGCGCCAAAGGAGGCGATTGGAGTGCGCGTTAATACGACACTTAGTTTTCTGGCCATCAATCGCAAGCTCTCTGGCATTTGGACGGAGCTATGCGGCGACTCACATCCGTTAATTGCACCTGGTGCAGTGGTGAAGTCGACACAGACCAAGGATATCATAGTCGCCGACAACGCTAAGCTTTCGGAGAAGACCTCGCTCAACTGCAGCGTCTTTGGTGCCAATTGTGTTATCAATCCTAAGAATATTGTAACCAACTCGATTATCATGGCCAATGCAATTGTGGAGGAGGGCTGCAATATCAATAACTGCATTATTGGACATCGTGCGCATGTGAAAAGTGGCTCCGTTCTAAATAACTGTCTGGTCGGTCCGAACTATGTCGTAGAGGAGGGCACCAAGAGTCAAGCGACGCAGCTCTCCAATGCGGATCAATACATGGAAATTGATATACAATGAAGATGCTTAACTTAAAACGTTGCGTACTTTATTAACGAAATGAGTTAGAAGGCGGATTCTTCTAGCAGGACATTAAATATTACAAATAAGGTACATAAAACTCGCGCTAAATTTTGGGACTATATAGTTGTTATAGCATATACATGATAAGTGGGCGCAGCTTAAGCCTAAAGGGAAACTCATACAAGGCGTGGAACGACAAGACTGTTTACATTGAGCTGCTCAACTGGCCGGCTGGTCAGCTACAACAGCTGTTCCTGTTCTCTCGTTCACTTCCTTCGCTCGTACAGATACTCATCCTCGTAGTAGCGGGGCGTTGTGGAGGCAATGAATACCTGGGGCCGGCGCTGCTGCAGCGATATGTTAATCTCTTCTGGAGTACGATAGACCTGCTGCTGATGCTGTTGCAGATGCTGAAGCGGCGAGGCAGTGAAGAAACGATATGGCGCCGGTGTTACTGTGGGCGCCAACGTCTGCGGTCTCTGCTGATGCTGCAGCTGATGCAATTGCAGCTGTGGCTGTATCTGCGGCTGTATGGTTGTCGTGGGCAATGGCTTCCTATAGGCAATTGTTGTGGGCTGCGGCTGCTGGTGTCTGATCTGTGTAACAACCTGCTGTTGCTGTTGGTGATGCTGCTGTTGCTGTTGATGCTGTTGATGCTGCTGTTGCTGTTGGTGTTGCTGAGGCTGCTGTTGGTATTGGACGCGTACTTGGGGCGCGTGCTGCAGCTGCTGAGGTTGTGGCTGATGCTGTGGCTGCGGCTGCGCTTGATAAGCAATCGCTTGACGATGCTGCTGTGGCTGATGCTGAATGCGTGGACGGGGTGCAGGCAGCTCCTCCTCCTCGTCATCGTAACGCTCGTGTTCGTAATAGTTCTCAGGGAAATAGCGCTCGGAGTAGCGCAGCGTGACATTCGGCTTGCTCTGATGCTCCTGCAGATTGATGGGCTTGTAGAGATAGTCGTTGACAATATGATACTTGGAGGACTGCTTGCAGATGTTGTCGTGCGATGGTGGCATGCAAATCAAATGGATTTGATGGAAGGTGAAGCCCTCAGGGCAGATCCACGAGTGTTTCTGGCTCTCCTGGCAGTAGTGGAAGACCTCGCAGTTCAGCGACTCATCGGCATAGTAGCTACAGAGATTTCAATAAATTAAATTGATAATTAAGAGAGTTTGCCCAGAGAGTTGACTCACCCAGAGTTGCGATCTGTGCAGCTGAAAGAAGATTTGCTGAGCAGCGTGGATAGACGATCTGGTTCTTCGACTTCCTCTTCCTCCTCCTCGCTCTCCTCGCTCAGTGGCTGCTTCTTCAAGTAATTGCTTTGCTGCTTGCCATTGTTGCGATTGATGTACACCTGACGTGGCGCCTCCTCCTGATCCTCCTCGCTGTACTCGTACAGTGGGCGCTGCTGCTGTTGATGCTGCTGGCGATAGGCCAAATGTGTCTGTGCCTGCGTCTCGAACTCATCATCATCATCACCGCTGGAGCTCACATCCAGGGAGCGTGCCGAGAAGCCTTTCGGCTTCTCCGTAGTTGCCGTCGCTGTGGGTGCACCAGTTGCGGCTGCATGGGCACAGGCACACAGGCCCATGGCCAGGAGGACTAACGCCAGGCATCGATTGCGTCTGCAAAATACAACACATACTCACATATACAATGAGAAGAAATAGAAGTTGGCAATAGCAATCAGATTAGCCAAGTCATGCCATCAATAAGTAAGACTTTATGATATGGGAAACTTTTGTGGCAACCTCAATGTGCAAAACGCGGGAAAAATATTTGATTTTACTCGAACCTTTTGCCGCAAGACACCAACAAAAGCGCAGAGACCAAAAAGAAAAAAAAAAAAAACTGAAGAAGATGCAGCGAAGATGCCGCCAAATTGCAGCCAAAGAAGGCAACAACTGCGACTGAGGCAGCCCAGCGACTCGTTATGCAAGACCAAGACACCAGCCGTAGCAGCATCAGCAGCAGCAGCAGCCACAGCATCACAGAAACTAGTTATAAGGTAATCGCATCACAGCCAAGAGATTGAGGGTACGAGGAGCTGGGCAAGCTGGCAAGCTGGAAGCTGGGCAGTCGTCAAGTTGCAGCTAAGAAGTGCAGTTAGTTGCACTAACTGCAGCAGCTGTTGAAATGCTGATAGCCAAAAGTCGTTGCTGGAATGCCCTATGTGAAGTGTGTTTACGTGCTTGAAATGGCTGGATGATAAAATATCACATAATATTGTCATGATGTAGCATATCCATAATCCATAATCATGTAAGAAGTAAGTATTCATTTGTTATCTTCGTTAATTAGATTTTTAAGTAAATCTTGATTTGAAACATTTAAATTTTGTAGGAAAATAGTTTGTACACTTCATTAACATCATGGATTATCTTAAGATTAGACAACTTTGTATTAATTTTTCTCAAGGTATTAAAAACTTTTATTTGTAGCTTGATCAAGTTTCGTTTTGAAGCATTTCTCTTATTATAATTCTTTTTCATTTTTATTGCACATTTTTTCTTTCCTTTTCTTCGCTTCTTTGCAACCTTCATTTGTTTAGTCATAGCTCATACAAGAATTTATTGAAATACTTATTAAGTTTTGAACTCCCCAAAGGCACATTTTGTGTTAGCCCACATAAAGAACAACTGTTTGACTTTCCATTTAAGGCGCATAGCTTTTATTTATATTTTTGGCAATCGCCCCCTGGGATAGAGTATAAAATGAAGATGCGCGACTACTGCTGCTGCTGCTGCTACTGCTGTTGCTTATTTTTTAGTTGCTCACTTTTTTTCAGTCACGGGTTCAATTTGAGCGCCATTTAGTAAAAACCCACTCGAAGCATAGCCAAATAGTTGGCCGAAAGACTTGGTTGAATGTCAACGGCGGAGCATCTACGCATTGTTGCCAACTACCAAAGCCAGTTGACCGGTAGTTCGACTTCGCGTGGCTTGGCTTGGCCAATGTTACGTGCCAGCGTGCAATGCAATTGAATTGAGGTATTTACAATCGAAAGCCAAAACAGTTGAACATAATATTATGAGCGATAATAATAAGAAGTGTAAGAGAGTCAAGCAATGGCGAAAAGCCAACTTTTACTTTCAATGTGTCAGGCCAAGTGGCTGTTAATGTTAATGCTAATGGTAATTCAATGGCTATCAAGCGGCACTAATTAAGGCATGTTAATAAAGCGAATGCGAATGCTTATGTAATGGCCACTGCCTACACACACACATATATATAGACTATATATTGCTCACACACTTTGTTTCAGCAATTCTAGCTGGCAATTTGTCTGGCTGTCTGTCTGTCTGTCTGTCTGCCTGTCGGGCTGTCTGTGGCCGTCTTTCTGGCCTTTAGCCAATTTGTTTTTGTTGGCCACCTTTGAACTTTAGCCAAGTGAGTTAAGTACTTTGCGGCAGCTGCAGCTGTTGCTGTGTTGCATTGTCACTACTGTGGCAGCTACTGTTTGATTACGCTAATCCTGGTCCATCAGTTATTGGCATGAGAGTGCCAGAGAGAGAGAGAGAGAGAGAGAGAGAGAGTGAGGTGAAACGCCGCCTTGGTTAAGTCATTAACTGGATTCATCAATTTGTTTAAATTGGGTTGCCAGCAAAACGTTTCCTAGTGCTCCACATAATCATGCGTTGCATGCCACACAGCAAAAGTGGCCCCACTGTCTGCCATAAATGGAGCGCTCCACTCCACTCCACTCCACTCGACTACAGGCGGCGCTGTCTGCGCTATCTTTTGGTGTTAGTAGTCCAGATGCCTAAACCAGATGCCAGACATGCACCACATTACATCACATGGACGCCAAGAAACGATGCGTCGTCTCTCGTCTCTGTGGATGCCTTTTCACTGGTCTCCTTGTCTCTGGCCTCTTGTCTCTTATGTCGCTTGTCGCTTGTCTCTTCGCCTCTAACCGCAGTCGTAAGTCGCAATTGCAGCAAAAGTGGTTTCATTATGCACATTCATATAGAAAATCTAAACGTGTGTGTGTATGTGTCTATCTTTTCTGGAGTGCCAATTCAATTTTTAGCAATGTTTTTATTTTGGCCAAGAGCTGAATACGTTTTGATTTCCTTAAAAGCTGGGCGTATAACGTGTGTGACATAAGATCTGTTTTTTTTTTTTTCAAAGATTATGAAATTGAAGTTGAAACCCATATTCAGAGTTGAGAAAATTACGAACCTGTCCATAATAATATAGAATAGCTAAAAATATAATAAAGACTAGCTAAATGTTTTTATGAAATCTTGTAAAAAAAAATATATTTTTTTAAAATATTTATCTTTTTGTTATTCTTGCACAAATATTTGATTTATTGATATATTTCGAGATATATTTTATATATTTTTTATTTACATTTTACTGAGTTGTATTTAAGCCATTTTCAACCACTTTTAATTATT